>CAJNDT010000001.1:1487703-2785203 GCA_905221615.1 Symbiodinium sp. CCMP2592
GTGATTGTGGCATCCTCCCCCTTGTTGTAAACATAGCCGACTGTGGGTGGTGGGAGGGGCTGCACAGGATGAGCAGGAACTGTCACAGGGCCCTGAGGCACTTCATTTCCCGAGCCCGATGCTGATGGAACTTCCGGAACCACCTGCTGATGTTGTGCTGTTGCCCTGTCGGATTCCTCCTCCTCTTCCTGTTCCGAATCGTCATCCACCTCATTCACCTGGGGGGGGGAGAATCCTGGCATCATATTCATCTGGGCATTCATCATCGGATTGCCCTGCATCGCAGCAGCCGGGTTTGCCGAACCGTGCATGGGCATCGACATATTATTCTGCATGCCAGTGCATGGGTGCATCATTGGCATGTTCATACCCGGGTTCATGCCCATCAATGTGCCGGGGTTCATGGTCATGTAAGGATGAGCTGGAAACATCATTGGGGGCATGGTCGGCTGCATCTGGCCTGTCATGACCATGTGCTGTCCATTGCCATTCCTGGAATCCGCAAGACGGGCCCGCTTGTGGCGGCGGGGAATAAGCCCTGCCATGGCTTCTGCAACTACAGGCAATTGGTGTTCCTGTAGCAATGGTACTTCAAACCGAACCCTTGAGAAATTCAGGCAAACACAATTGACAATTCAAAGTTGAAGCAACACTGCAGGACATACAGCTGACTACAGTACAGAAAGCTCCGAAAAGCACAGAGCTTCTTCTTTGTTGCAGCCATTCCGAGCCGTGTTGGTCCACACAGTATTAGCAGAAACAAGCGAGCTAGTAAACATTGTCCTTGTACCACTGCCGAATCTCACTTTTGGTTTTGCCCGACCCTTTCTTGCCCGGGTGTGAACATTGCGAAATTGAATTTGACTGAAAGCAGTCAGCCAAGAGAGTCCTCACTTGTTGCCATGTTGACCGTGAATCGGAAATGTCAATCTCCAAGTCACAGAGCACCGGCAGATCCTCCAGCACGTAGTGACCTCAGTGGGGCAGCAACACTTTATTATGGTTATGTGTTATGATTTAACAAACAACACAGCGGTTTTGTTCAAAGGACAAACACATCAGGATGATTGCTCTGAAGGCACTGACACAATGCCACCTCAATTGAAATGAATCAGCGGTCAGAAGTGTATCATCATCGTCAGAATTGTTTGCTGGCACATCATGGGGTGACGGAGCTATGAGAGCCGCCAACATGGTCTTGGCTTTGAAGAGAAGCAATCGATGAGACCAGGCCAATGGCAGGTCACACTGCAACAAATGTAACAAGCAATCACTGACTTGGTTTCCTTCCACCTCCGGCCAAGTAGGCGGTCGAGCCTGCACTGCTTCCAAAGCCCATTGCTGTTCTTCAGCCAAAGTCATGTTTCTGCCTTGAGCCAAGATATGCACAAATCATGGAGGACATCACATGGCCTGACCTCGCTGACAGTGGTGGCAAAGCAATTGAACAAGTAACATCCCAAAGAACCGCACTGGAATTTTGACATGAATGTCACAATCGTGCTTGCCCCTATGCAAAAAAGCCAACATAATCTATACACATGGCAAAGGAAGAAGCTGTTATTGAGCACGTTGCTGCTGCAATTCTGCAATACAGCACAAGTAGTGAATTCAACTTGCTTGATCCTTTATACAGTTGTTCAAAATTTGTCACTTGTGCTTGTCATTCCTTTGGCTCTTCCTCTTTTTGGACTCGTTGTTCTTATGTTTCAGAAGCTGCAACTTGAATTTAGTGTGCACCCCATCGCCACTGGCCATTGGCAACTGAGATTCAGACCGGGTTGGACTCAGAGCCAAATCCCCTGAAGAGCTCGAGGCAGCTGCTGCTGCTGCTGTTGCTGCTGGAAGAACCAAGTCCGGAGCATCAGAAGCGATCACATTCGGATTCGGCAAGAGCAAAGCTGCATTGGAATCTGAAGGCAATGGAGGCAATGGAATCTCTGAACTCAATTGCATTGACTGCACAGCACCTTCCATTTTTGCGTCCACTGACTCCTCTCCTTGAAGACTTGTGTAACTGGCACCCTCCGCGTTCAGGTTGGCCTCCGGGTTCGGGTTGACCTCACCCGGGTTGGCCTCTGCCGTGGAGTCAACCAGCGCAGACGGGTAGGACTCATTCCAATCATGCCAGCCGCCTTTCCACTTCCACCAGGAGTCTTTTGGATTATCCCAGGAGTCTGCCTCCCAGGAGTCGCAAGGATATGTCATCTTCTGGTGTTTGCTCTTTTGCTGAATCGGACGGTCGTTGTCTTCTTCCATGTCCACTGGAGTGTCCTGACTTGACTGGATGGCATCTCCTTCTGTTTGATCGTAGTTCTGCCAGCCACGACCTGCCCAATCCGTAGTCTCATGTGGTGTGGGGTCTTCGCTGCTTTGGCTTGGGGCTTCCCAAGTCCGCTTGTTGCGTGCACCCGACTCAGCCTCATGCCAGACCTGTGCTCCAGGCGGAAGCTTGACCCATCCATTGACATGAACCCACATGTTTGCTGTCCAGGATGGCAAAAGGAAATATGAGCTACACAGCCACCACAATGTTGACCTGGTCTTGTTCGACAATTGAGAACATGAAATGTTAGACAGCCAGCACAATGTTAATGCAATTCACAGAGTTGAGCCAAAATGTTCGGGCAATGCAAACAATTGTCCTGCTCACACAACACAGCAACCAATATGGACTTTGTTTGAAAAAGGGAAATTGCCATTTTCATGACTGTGCCCATGCAAAGAAATTAAGACTCACCCATGAAACCAATGCATTTCAACACAGACATTCTTGCATTGTGGGCCAATTTGGAGACATTCGAAATGCAAGCTTCCATGCAAAGATTTAGCTCCACCCATGCAAAAACTCTTGTTCCAATGCATTTTCCCACAGACATTCTTGCATTACCGGCGAATTTTGAAACATCCCAAATGGTAGCTTCCATGCAAAGATTTAGTCCCACCCATGCAACCAATGCATTTCAACACAGACATTCTTGCATTGTGGGCGAATTTGGAGACATTCGAAATGCAAGCTTCCATGCAAAGATTTAGCTCCACCCATGCAAAAACTCTTGTTCCAATGTATTTTCCCACAGACATTCTTGCATTACAGGCGAATTTTCAAACATCCCAAATGGTAGCTTCCATGCAAAGATTCCGCTCCACCCATGCAAAAACTTTTGTTCCAATGCATTTTCCCACAGACATTCTTGCATTACCGGCGAATTTTGAAACATCCCAAATGGCAGCTTCCATGCAAAGATTTAGTCCCACCCATGCAACCAATGCATTTCAACACAGACATTCTTGCATTGTGGGCCAATTTTGGAGACATTGGAAATGCAAGCTTCCATGCAAAGATTTCGCTCCACCCATGCAAAAACTCTTCTTCCAATGCATTTTCCCACAGACATTCTTGCATTACGGGCGAATTTTGAAACATCCCAAATGGTAGCTTCCATGCAAAGATTTAGACCCACCCATGCAACCAATGCATTTTAACACAGACATTCTTGCATTGTGGGCCAATTTGGAGACATTCGAAATGCAAGCTTCCATGCAAAGATTTCGCTCCACCCATGCAAAAACTCTTGTTCCAATGCATTTTCCCACAGACCTTCTTGCATTACAGGCGAATTTTGAAACATCCCAAATGGTAGCTTCCATGCAAAGATTTAGTCCCACCCATGCAACCAATGCATTTTAACACAGACATTCTTGCATTGTGGGCCAATTTGGAGACATTCGAAATGCAAGCTTCCATGCAAAGATTTCGCTCCACCCATGCAAAAACTCTTGTTCCAATGCATTTTCCCACAGACATTCTTGCATTACCGGCGAATTTTGAAACATCTCAAATGGTAGCTTCCATGCAAAGATTCCGCTCCACCCATGCAAAAACCTTTGTTCCAATGCATTTTCCCACAGACATTCTTGCATTACCGGCGAATTTTGAGACATCCCAAATGCAAGGAATTGTGGATACATTTCAAGCCACCATGCATTTGAAACAGTGAACTCTTGTTTCTGCTCAATCTTCCACTTGAGAGCAAATGCAAGGCAAATGCAGTCATCAAAGAGAACCTGTGAAAAGCCCCAGCTCTTCTCTGTCCAGATGCACATCAATGAACGATCTCTTCAGATACTCGCGCGCGAATGCGCGCGGGCGCGCGCGCACATGCGCGCATGAGTAGATTGAAAGTGCAACAGCAATTGTGTTCCAAATTGACAATTCTCAGCTTGTTCATCAGTGAAATACAGTCTAAAACTGTTCCCTTAACAGGTTTCTATACATTTTTGATGAACTTTTGATGAACTTTTGATGAACTTTTGATGAACTTTTGAGAACTTTTGAGAATTTTTGATATTTTCGACGGTTTGATGACATTTTGATGACATTTTGATGAACTTTTGATGAACTTTTGAGAACTTTTGATGACTTTTTGATATTTTCGAGGTTGACAGAAATGTAGTTTTTGTTATTTTGGAAGGTGACAGAAATGTAATTCCAATGCTTGCAGCTTCTGGCTCCGGTTTCCATTGGTAGCTTCGAGTTTGCCTGCCTGCCACAGGACGTGAATTGATTGTATTGGTGATGGCTATATACAAAGTCGATGCATTCAGGGGTGGCTTGACTCAAATGTTTCTAGGGGTTCGTATTGGTAGCGGAGCTTTGGTCTTTTTTTCCAGAGGATACCTTCCTCCCTTGCTACACAATTTCGTGTACTCTGGACCAAACTGTTTGGAGAGAATGATTACGTTTGCATTCAGAAGTGGCTTGACTCAGGTGTTTCTAGGGGTTTGTGTTGGTAGCGGAGCTTTGGTCTTGCATGCAAATTGGTATCGGAGCCATTGGTAGCTGAGCTTTCATGCAAAGAAGCTGACTGCAAAATGCATTGGTTTCAGAATTGAAACCAGAATTGAAGCAGAACACGTGCTTTTAAGAGTGTTTGGCAATCTGCCAGTCCTTCTGGAATGATGCAAATGCATGTCTGCCGACAACGATGTGCACATTTGAGACAGGTTCAGCGAGAATGTAAATGCATTGAACACTTCCTCGAAATGCATTTCTGGCGGGCCGATGTTGCATTGAAATAAAATTGGTGCACACTTCTTCTGAACTACAAATGTATTGCAAGCAAACCGAAATGACAGATGAAATGCATTCTGTTGTGCTGGAACTGTTGTCAAACTGCACTTCGAGATGCTGTCTGGCACATGTTGAATGCATCCTGCATCTGCATTCTGTGAGCTGGAAATGCATTTGAAATGAAGGTTTGGACGTCCGTTTTGGATCCGAAATGCATTGCAAGCAAACCGAAATGACAGACGAAATGCATCCAGCTGTGCTGGAACTGTTGTCAAAATGCACTTTGAGATGCTGTCTGGCACATGTTGAATGCATCCAGCATCTGCATTCTGTGAGCTGGAAATGCATTTGAAATGAAAGTTTGGACGTCCGTTTTGGATCCGAAATGCATTGCAAGCAAACCGAAATGACAGACGAAATGCATCCAGCTGTGCTGGAACTGTTGTGAAAATGCACTTTGAGATGCTGTCTGGCACATGTTGAATGCATCCAGCATCTGCATTCTGTGAGCTGGAAATCCATTTGAAATGAAAGTTTGGACGTCCGTTTTGGATCCGAAATGCATTGCAAGCAAACCCAAATGACAGACGAAATGCATCCAGCTGTGCTGGAACTGTTGTCAAAATGCACTTTGAGATGCTGTCTGGCACATGTTGAATGCATCCAGCATCTGCATTCTGTGAGCTGGAAATGCATTTGAAATGAAAGTTTGGACGTCCGTTTTGGATCCGAAATGCATTGCAAGCAAACCGAAATGACAGACGAAATGCATCCAGTTGTGCTGGAACTGTTGTCAAAATGCACTTTGACATCCTGTCTTGCAGGTGTTGAATACATCAAATATTGGTTGGAATTATGACAAATGTATTTGGTCACAGCCGAGACCACCATCACAACTCCTTCATCCACTTGTCAGTTGTAATTCAGAACGAGACAAGGATAGGACTGAGACTCTTTCTCCGAACACAGTCATCATGGAACCACATGACTGTGCAATGCAACACCACGTCTGCTGCTTTCTTCAACTTGTCTGCAAGGTGGAACATGACAGTGAAGCTCACATGCAACTCTCAATGGGCATCTGCACAATTGTTTTGGTCACGAATCAGGCAGCTGGCTGAATTGATCGAATTACAAATTGAGAATCATTGCTGTGCAAGCATTGCCAATATTGCAGCATGGAGGACAAGCCCCATCAGCTGCGAGGCGGAAGGATTGAGTTTCATGAGCGCTTTGAAGTTGTAGACCTTATCCTCCCAGTCTTGTTTTCTTTCTCCAAGCATTGGGCGTGGAACCAGGCAGCTCATCAAGTCAAAACCGACACAGCCATAAAGTGGAGCCGAGTCATCGATCAATCGCTTGTTCATCCGCCAAAGTTTGGCCAGTCGGCGTTCCTGGGCAGCTGCCTCATCGCCCATGTTGCAGCTCGACTTGCTACAAAGAGTGCTCCTCCTCTTGAACCAAAACACTGCAGGAACATTGTGATATTGCGAGTGATGACATTGACATGAAGCACACCGATGACAAAAACATCAAACAGAACAAGCCAGCATCCACTGAAAATCATGTTTGGAATTGTCACAACATGCTGTACATTCAATCTGTTTTGCTGGGGGCCGGCCCACTGACGATTTGCATCATCTCCTTAGTACAAGTGCGGGCGCATTTAGGAAAAGAACACACACACACACACACCCAGCTCCACAATGCAAATCTGTGTGCAGGGCTTGTCTGTCTATCACACAAAGCTCTGGATAACAGGGATTTACAAATCACAAGCACTGGCAAAGATGTGAAGCCTTGCAACACAAAGAGATGTTTTGCCAGCAATGCCACAAGATGCCAGCAGAATCAGTGAAACGGAATCAATCCTCATCACCTTCTCCATTTAATTCACCACGTTGTTGGGAATCAGCTGTGGACCTCCGTCTGACGTCGTCAAGGGTGGTACGCCTTATATCCGTCTCGTTGTACCAATCCACTATGCACAGTGTGCAATAATGGACTTGGTGTCCCCATTTTGTTCTCATGCAAGGTTGATCGTGCATCTCACAATTGAACAAACAGCTTCCTCCACAATCGCGATGACCACCGGGAGACAAAGAAGCTCCTGCTCGGTGTGGACAAAATCGGTTCCCCATTGCAATGGCCGAACCAGCAGCAGCAAGTAGCCCTATTGCAAAGAAGCTTCACTGACTCACTTGACAAATAGTAATGCTGCGAATCAGCACAGACCGACAGGTGACAGTGTCCTATTTAACATTCTGAGAGCACTCAACTGGTCTCCGATCAAGCATGGCACATCTTCCTGAAGAATTGTACACATCACAGACTTTTTGACAAACACGCACACACTCTCTCTGGAACTGTTCTCCTGGTCTGGTCCACACTGCGAAAGCAAGTGACTGAAAAGAAACATTGAAGTGTTTTGGAAACCTCTGCAAGGTCCAAGTTCATTCACTCAGATGAACATCAGATTGAACTTCATCTCGTTGAGATGCTGTGTCACAGCTGACAATTGCTTCCAATTGTGTGACACGATTCCGTAAGGAAATAATGGCTTCATCAGTGCTTGTGATGAACTCACTCAGCAATCGCCAAAATTGTGGGTTGTTGCCAAATTCAACAAAGCCCGGGCTATTCGATGACACAGCTGATGACTCAGACGCAGGAGATTCTGTCGCCACCTCCGCCAAGACCCGCAGAAGAGCGTCGGCACGCTCTGCTCTCCTCTCCAGAACCCTCTCCACTGAATGTTGCGACATGCTGTGCTCACTAAATAGGACTGGCAATACGCTTGAAGCCACAAACCTGCAGAATGGTTCAATTCCACTCACATACCAAAGCATTACCGGCAGGTCAAGAAATTTGAACAGGAGACTATACACTGCATTATTTATTGGGACACAATGAATACCAATAAGCCAGACTTAATAATCATGCAGAACGGCCTCCCAAACTAACCCAAGGGCCGCCACGGTGTGGGTTCCCACACTCATTGTGGAAGCACTGCCAGCAAGCACATTAGCTCATTGTCCTGCTCAGGTTGCACCCCCAACCTGTTGGCCACAGCAGTGCTGTGCTTATTAGCACAGGCCCTGGGTGCCCCACACCCGGCCAGCGGTGTGAAAGGGTGACTGGAGCGGGTGGTCACCCCTCTTGGTAGGGCCAGACTTCTGCTGCCGAGCTGCACGACTATTAACTCGAACACATCTGCAGACATGCACAATTTGCCGAACTACACTGTTCTGCCAATTCTGTTTTGCACACACAGACATTCATCAGTGGCAGTGAAACCTTGTCAATCTAAGGATTACTACGAACAATTCTCACAACATGACCTGTGGCATAGCTTGTCACCGGAAAGTAGTATGGCAGATGAATCTCACATTGTACAAGATGGAATGTGTCCGGCTTCAGCCACCTGTGGTGAATAGTCCAGAGCTCTGTTGCAATCTTGTACTTGACTCGGTCGATCAAGTCAGTACTCGAAACCACCAAGTGACTCGAATATCCTTGGAAATTGTTCACCCAATCAGGATCCATAACAATATCCACCCGAAAGTTTTGTGCGGCAAAGGTCAGACCCGCTTCTGCAGCCTTTCGCTTTCGCTGTTTCAACATGGCTTCAGTCATGTCATGTGATACTTCGAAAACTATTGTGAAACTGCATTCTGAGCCTGACAGCTCCCAAGACAATTTGCCAACATGCATCCGGGTTTGACAGTCTGAACTAGGCTTGGCTGCTTAGGACACGGCGAAGAAGAGCTTCTGGGTGTCCAGGTCGGAAGAAGCCTGCAGGACAATTGCACTCATTACCTTGAAGGAGAGCTGTGCCATTCCAGATGATGCTCTTTGCACTGACACTGTTTAGTCAGGCAAAGTCCCACTGGATGACTGCCCATACTGTTTCCTCTTGTGATGCTCTGATGGTTTTTGGAGCAATCTCAACAGCACCATCAGATTCTCTAGAGGAACTGACAACATGTGAAACAAACCCAGACAGAGGTCCACACCGCCAATCTTGCAGGACTTGAATAGACTTAGACAGCAGATCAAATGCAATATATGAATCAAACACAACAGTTGTGAGTTCTGGGCCCCGGCCAAGTGCTCTTCTCAAGCTGGTTCGCCTCAGACCACAGCAGGAGCTAAATTTTGCTGAAGTGTTTCCACAATTGGGGAGTGTAACACAATTGAGTCAAGTCTTCTCAGCCAAGGCCAAGCAAAAACTGGGGGACTTCATTTCCAGACTTGTCAGTCCCAGTCAGTGAAACTCAATTGTCGTTCAATTGTCATTGTTCACTTGCAGTCGTCTGGCTTCTTCCCGCCAGAGCCGCCATCCATCATCTAAATCTGTCTCATCCACACTGTCACGATCTGTGTCAGGCTCTTCCTCCGGACGATGTGCACGTAGCTCTCTCTCAGCCGCACTGTCAGGATCTGATGCAGGCTCTTCCCGCGGTTCATCTGGAGGAAAAACACGCCGACCGCGCGTGCCAGGAATGTGCAGAATCTGATGGGTCGGGCGGGTCAGGGAAAAGTGCTCGTTCCGATGGAAATAGCTGCGACGACTTGCATGGATGATATATGAACCAAACTGTACCCCGTACTCCTGTGCTTCGTCCCACAGGTTGCTCTGGAGCACAACCCAGCTGTCGGCTCTTTCCAGCCCGCGAACATAATCGATATTCCTCTGAGAGTGAACGAATGTCCTGAGGCAGTGCCGCATCCACCTCCTGACCAGCTCCGGGTGATTCATGACCCAGCATCTGCGAGCACGACGGCAAGTTGTCCGAAAATTGCAAAGGCAGTCCACAGTGAGCAACTCGTGAGTCACATGAAGCCAATAGTAACCATCTTGCAAATTCACTAGATGGTGTACCGACATTGCACCCTCTTGTTGTTCATATCGTCATGGCGGTCAAGGCGGTTGATTCGCCATCGCACTGGTTGCCACGGATACTCGTGCCTCCAAGGAGGACGATTGACATCATAATGCAAAACATGATCGATCAATATGGGGCGTTCCTGTGGCAAAATTGGCGGATTGTTTGCCCTGAGTCGTCTCATGCGCTCCTCCTCCCAGCCGGACAAAACGTAACCATTGAGATTCGTCCTGTAAAAATGCCTGTTTCTTCTGTTCACTTGCAGTCTCTCCGGCGTGTCGGATCGGTTGGACTCGGACCACGGGGGGAGTGGGCTTCGAGGGCTGCTGGATCTGCTCCTGGAAAAGCGACGCCAATTGAAATTATCATAATTAAACGGCGGCGGCAACGGCGGCTGCAAGGGCGAATTGCTCCGGCTACGGCCCCTTTGCATGATTCTGCTGTTTCCTTGAAACTGTCCAGCCCATTGTCACTGGAGCTATCCGCTGACTCAATCAACGATTGAGTTGCTACTGTTCAAGATCCTTCCTTGCTCCAGATGTAGAACCGTCCAGTTCTCAGCGCTTCACAATTGATCTGAGACACGACAATTGTGACACAATTCATGGACATGCAATTCATTTCCACAAGCATCACTGGACAAAGGACAATTTCGGCAATAGCTCAGGTTTCCCACAGCTTTTTCCCCCAATCGAAACTTGCTGGAATCTTCTGGAACCTGCAATTGCAGCTAGTGATCTGCAAATGGCAGAATAATTACTAATTCAAATTTGTCCTGTGCGAATCACATCGGTGAAACATCAGTGCTTGACCGGCAACTGGCTTTTGCAGGTTGCAGATTCCTCTGACACACTGCCTTTGGACTCCGCCAAAACCACATCATCACATTTGCAGTCGTGCGAGATCATCTCCAAGCGCTTGTAGTCCCATGCCGGCAGGTAGCTTTCAAAGTGGAACAGCATGCAGCTGAGGCACCTTTTTTCGTCCACATAGCACTGAAGGGATTCCACATAGCCCTCCTTCTTGGGATTCGACATGATCGTCAATCAAAATTTCAAACCAAATTGATCTTGGGGGACAATGGCTGCAGCTGAAGCAAGACAATTCTAACAGCAGGCAAACCATTCCAAGACTGGATGTAAGAGGCTTTCACTGAAGACTGAGGCGGCTGCATGGTGATGGTTCTCTTTGTCGCAAACAACCTGACAGAATTGAAGAATTGTTCATTTCTTGGCTTGGCTTTCAACCGCAACATGTGCCATGCCAGTTGCCCACTCATGCACTGACACAGATTTGTCAGGCAAAGTTTCACTGGATGACTTTGCTGTGCCCATGACACTGTTTCCTTTTGCACTCTGATGGTTCATAGAGTTGTACAGCACCATCAGGTTTTTATAAGGAATCTGCAAGTCAAGCAAACTCTCAATTAATTGTGTACAACACTGTCACTTCATTGTGCACGAAACTGTCATCACAATAAATCAATTGTGTGTTTTGAGTCACAGAGGCAGAGGTAGGCGCATTGTCAGTGTCAGTGACCTAATTGGCAAAAGGACTCGACACCGATTCGAGGAGTCAGAGTTTCAGGCCGGATCGTGCTCGTCCTCGGATTCAGAGGACTGTTCCAACAGCATGTGTAAGTATTCGTTCTCTGAGTCTGATGTTTCGTCACACACTTCATGTCTGTACATTGGCTCATCATCACTCATTGCATGGGCTTCGTCTTCGTCCTCATCCTCTATATCCTCATTTTCGGGAACTTTGTCTTCCTCTGGGTCTTCATCCTCTAGATCCTCATCTGCTTTACAATGATAAGGGTCCAGTGACTCCTCAGACTCTGACGACAGCATCAGAACCTCGTCCAACTTCAGAGCCATTGCTTCCAATTCTGCCCGCATTTTTTTGTTTGGGCAAGAGTTCTCAGGGGTCCAATCCCGAAAAGTAAGGAGCTCCTCCACGTTTGAGAACGGTTGTGTGTAGCCAGTGGCTCTCGAAAGCATGAAAACAGAGGAAAACCACCCATGCAAGAATCCGATCATCGTCAAATCTTGTGAAACTGGTGGCTCGGCACATTGTAGAAGCCACTGGATCTTCCTGTAATGCTTCCTGCAGATCTGATCCGCCTCCTTCTGCAACTTCTTCGAGGCTATAAATTCCGGAGACCATACCCAAAGAAGCCCCTCAACCAGGTCTCCAAGTTTCTCTTCGCCCCAAGGATAGGCTCTGCGAAATCCAGGCAGAAGCAACTCCAACGCCATTGTGTATAACGCATTCCCAGGATCATGCGGTTGCCCATTGTAGTACAGGCAGCCTCCGTGAGATATGTGTTTTCGAAATTGTGATGGGTAGTCAGCCAAGCCCTGGAACACACTCCGAAACCTGCGCTGAAGTTGGCCTGAATCTGCTCTCAAAAGATCAATCATCTGGGCCACAAATATTGTTGCCGACCGCACTTCACGTGGATCCACATACAGGTTCTCCAGGACATTGCTACAGTCACGGCAACAATTGAAGTAGTGCCGAATTGGCGTTTCAGCTGATTTCTGGTACCACTGGGATTTCCTCCAGTATGAATGAGGCAGGCAACGCTTGCAAAAAGGACACTCCATCGCCACCAGGAAAAGTCACATGCGAAAAAATGCTATTTGCGTTTGGCCTCAGCAGCCACCTCTCAATTCTAAAATGCTGCAATTGTGACAATTGAGACTCAATTGTGAAAGTGTTCATCCAGTAGCATGGGAATCCAAAGTGTAACTACTGTTCGGAGCAGTTCTGAACTTTGACACCAACAGCTGCAAAAACATGAATCTATGACCAGACGACTGACTAACACAACATTTTCATCGACAACTCACCAGTGAGATCGATGTCACTGCCTCCTGCAACTCGAGGAACTCCAGCACCTGAGCACATTGGAAGCTGTATGATATGATATTATATTATGTGTTTCTGTGTGTGTGTGTGTGCTTGGGTGATAGCATGAATTAACTTCAAACTGACTGACACGGAATTGTCAGAGTCTGTGTGAGTCGAGGAGAATGAACCAATCAGAAGAGCTGGAATCAGCTGAGTAGATTCACTCAACCAAATCACCAGCTGAGTATGGTACTTAGTGTACGAGCACCAGAAAGTGCCATGGATGAAAGCTCAACATCTCATTGGAGCTTTCAGCTCAGTCAGCCGGGCAGTCAGCTCACTTCAAGTCGGGTCGAACAGTTCCAGTGGCGGCCGCTCTGTCGAAGCGGATGGCGGGTGTGGCTGGGACATTTCGTTTCCTGTAGCCAGCACAAGCTCACTACTTCACCACATTTGAGTTTAAGGACTTGCACTGTCCCCGAACAAGGACAAGTTGCCCACACATTGTCTCAGCCAGCTCGTACTCTGTTGTCTCTCACCATGGCGCATCAGCATGTTCATCCTTGGCACTACAGATATTGATTGATTCATGTGAGTCTGAGTCTTAAAGGGATGTAATGGTGCACAATGAACCAATGAACAGTTCAAGCGGCATGAGCTTGACCTGGCGCTGCAATGGGAAATCGTGATGGGTGGCCATGTGGAAGAACTTGTCCTTGACATCCTCAGGGATATAGTAGTCCTCCAAGATCTCCAGCCTCAACTGTTTCATATAAACAATACAACACTGTAAACTGCATGCAAATCCCTGCCAGGCTGCATCACAGGGTCTCTGTCGATGGTAGGGGCTACTTCTTCATCGGGCTCCTCTTCTTCCTCCTCTTCCGACTCCTGGTCGATTTGCTCCTGCTCAGCCTTGTAGGGCTCCGACTTCTCAGGAAGACTCGGATTCCACGCTGTGAGGTCCGCCAGCGCACCGGCAGGTGCCAGTGGAACACTGTGCTCAAGTGTTGACATGAATTGAAGTTCCACAAGTTTTGGCTGCAGCCTCTCCCACACAGCATTCGCCAAACTCGACACCATGTTCTCAATTGAAGATCGAGCTGAACTGTTGCTCGGCAGTGCAGCACCACCACCTAGGAATGTCTGAAAGCATTCCCCAACAGCCATCTCACATGCCGTCATCATCGGAAGTGTTGGGTTTGCTGGCGCCGGCGGAGGAAAGGCAGGTTGAACTGGATGTGTTGCTGCCAGACGTGCATCCCTTGGATGTAACGGACGAGACTTGGGCGGATCTTTCGGTTCCGGCACACCCTCTGGAGAATCAACCTCAACCACTAGCGGCTTTGGCGGCTTTGCAGCCGGCTTTTTCGGCTTTGCAGGCATGCTTTTCGTAAGAGGTGCTGGCTTTGTTTTTGCCGTTGCCCCTACTTCTGCTGATGCCAATTTTTTTGCTGGCGGTCTTGCTTTTGGTGGTGCTCCTGCTTTTGGTCCTGCCCCTGGCTTGTCTGTTGATGCTGTTGCGCTGGCTTTTGTTTTTTTTGCTGGTGATGCTTTTGGATCATTGGTCCACTCTGGAGCGGGCACTGGTGGCCTGGCAAAAGCCGGAGTAGCAGAACTGGAGGATGCAGGATCACCACCCCCTCTTGTGGCGTCATCGACATCTGTCTCCGGGATCTCAAGCGGAGCAGTTCGTGCTCTTTTGGCATCTGGCAGCACCTCAAATGCTTTGCATTGAAGACGACACACACACACACACACTCAATTGAGGATGTCAATTGTGACTGAAATGTTATTATTTATTCTTGAAGCTGAAGCGAAAATGTAGTGTTGCTCCCAGCTGCTGCTGCTGCAGCAGTTCCTCTTGACTTCGTCTTCTGATTTCGCTTCTGAAGCTTCTGAAATGTCCTGGAAGGTAGGTCCACGGGATGTTCCTGCTTGTCCTTGACCATTCTTGTTTTCAAGTTCCTGAGTCAAAGTGGTACGTGTTGGCACTACAGGGCAGACTGCAAATCAAATCAATGCGGAATTCGAGTCCAGGCACATCTGAATGGAAGCCCAATCATTCTGATTTGCAAATTGGTCGGTCCATGTGGTCCAAGCATTTTGCAATGCTGCCCCCCATTCATGCGACGACCAACCAATGGACGGCAGGAGATGCTTCTGCTTCCTGATGCACACTTTGGCAGAACCATGGATTGCATTTAAATATTTACATATTACAACCTCAAAACAACATTCGAAAATCTGAAGCTGCTCAGCGACACGTCATGGCCATTGGCGAAGTCGATAATGTGCTGTTGATCGGCAGCGATGGCTCTGTAATCTTCCTTTCTGTGCTTCTGGACTAAAGTGTCCAACCATGCGACGCATTCGATGCCACAGACCTGCACTGACAGCTGATATACTTACAAAAACTAGACAATTGAGTGTCACCTGGACCAATGAGTCAGTTCAGCACAGCGACTTGGAAGAGAGCCATGACCAACGCAATCATGGCACACGTCCTGTGCCATCCCGCCGAACAGCAGATCCTGACAATTGAAGGACCACATAGGAGGGTTATAATTATCCTAGTCCCTGAACCTAAAAAAACCTCCAAGACCTTCAGCATTCAAAGACTCGAGAAGCCTGAGCAACTTGTCGGGAAAATTGAGGATGAAGTGGAGCGTCTTGAGCGCTGCGGGATGACTATACACCTCGGTCATTAGGGTGAATTCTTGTTAAAATTAAAATTAATTATTATACAACTCGATTCATGAAGCAACACCTGTTCGACCAGGCACCTGTTCCATGATATGCGCGTATAGGCCACATTCTCTGCCAAACCTTCCTCCTTGGGCCTCCCTTGGCTTCCATCCATGACTGTCACTGTCACTGCCCTCAATTGTCAATTGAGTGAAACTGAAATGAATGAAACATGTACAAATGTCATGAAGCTTCGACACGTGCATTTGCACCTGCAAGCGAACCTCCCATTTGTTAGAAAAGTTACTTTCCCTGTCCAACTTCTCCAACAAGTCTGCCATCTGAGGTGATGGACGATTTCCATGGGCGGCAACCCCATAACCAACGATCACCACTCTCTTCGGCCAAACGTAGGTTTTGCCGCCCACCAAAACTGACCTCACATCGTCATCAGTAGCATCAATAGCCGGTTCGTGGTCTCCACCGTCCCCAATCGTCCGAGTCGTCTTCTTCTTTTCCTTTGCCCCGCCCCAAGTCACCGGAACTTTTCGTTGAGGCGTCTGCGGCTTTCTTGCTGCCGTAGTTCCCGACATCGAATTGGCTGTATGCTATCCCCAAGCTTTGATTGTGCCTCGAATGAACACGGAATTGTAATGATGAAAGTTTAAGCGCCAAAAAAAAGGGCTGCATCAATCTTTGCCAAAGTGCTCTCTAACGTTCTTGTTACAGGCTGACAGAATCCAGGCTTCTGGTTTCTGGATGCCGTCTCTTCCCCGTTTGAAAGCTCTCCTCAAATGTTGTTGCATTGAAACAATGACATGTCAGGTAGCAAATTATTCTCAATTGGAAATTGTCTGAAATGTACTGCAGGTGTCACAAGATCAACAGCCTTTCTCGGGCAGAGCAAATAGAGCAAGTAGATTGCTTGCTGTGCTTTCCGGAGATCCTGGCCCTGCTCCTCGAGACACAATTCCTCAGGGAGATGCTGGAGGGCCACACTCGACATAGCACAACTTGAGCCAGAACTGCAGCATTAGGTTACAAGGGGCTCACAATCAATCACCAAGCAAGCTGACACACACACACACACACACACTCACTGAGCCTTCCGCGCAAATATCACTCACATGCCTTCTGAAACGACTTCACCTGGCAAAATGCAAATTTCATGCCAGCCCTGCCCCCCCCCCGGCTCTGTCAAAACATGCCAGGCAGACCACTTGAGCCAGAACTGCAGCATTAGGTTACAAGGGGCTCACAATCAATCACCAAGCAAGCTGACACACACACACACACACACACTCACTGAGCCTTCCGCGCAAATATCACTCACATGCCTTCTGAAACGACTTCACCTGGCAAAATGCAAATTTCATGCCAGCCCTGCCCCCCCCCCGGCTCTGTCAAAACATGCCAGGCAGACCTTGCCATTGATGCTACCACAATAGTTATACTACCGCAAATCATGCTACCACAATTAGCGCTACCACAATTGTTACTACCACAATTGACAAGTTGATGCTACCAGAACTGATGCTACCAGAATTGATGCCACTGCAAAATCGAATCAACCAAGCCAAGCAATGCCATGCTGACTACCACAGTTGCTGCTACCAGAACTGATGGTATCAGAATTGATGCCACCGCAAAATCGAATCAGATGCCACCGCAACAATCGAAGCAATCAAGCCATGCAATGCCATGCTGACTACCACCATTGACATTGATTGATGCTACCAGAATTGATGCCACTGCAGCATCGAATCAACCAAGCCAAGCAATGCCATGCTGACTACCACAATTGATTGATGCTACCAGAATTGATGCCACTGCAGAATCGAATCAACCAAGCCAAGCAATGCCATGCCGACACAGTAACGGCCTCCCCAGCGTCTTTGCAAACACGAGTGTGCTCTGACAGTCATGCGGACTGGAGACTTCTTTAAATGCCACCCCCATTCGGCCAAGATGGGGTCACCCTGCTGAGTATGCGCCGTCTTTGCCCTATGCGGAGCGCTGAAATCCGATTGCCTTGCATACCGGCCCGCAAGAGGACAGGTCATGCTCGTCATCGAGTGCACCGGAATCGCTGCGCAACGCGCCGGTTACTGAAGACCTGTCAATGAGGCACAGCATAAGATGCCATGCGGGGCCATGCCGGCAAGCAGCAGTGATCGAAGTTAATATTTCGACCGTGGTGTGGGTACGTGGCATAGTATTTATTAATAGTAGCGAGGCCTTCCCTGCAATCTGTGTGCATTTCACCCCGCGGCGGACACACCACCTGGCTGGACAGGCGAGCAGCACACAGAGTAAATCCCCAGCGCCCGGCCAGCGACGCTGTCCCGCACGGATCAAGGACCCATTGCTCACGTGGTCCGAGCCCGACTGGAGCGGTCTCTAAGACCACTCTGAGCTTGGGCGTGCAGGATGGGTAGGGCGAGTCGAACCAAGCCAAGCAAGCCAAGCAAGCCAAGCAAGCCAACCAAGCAACCAAGCCAACCAAGCAGTGGCACGTGACAAAGGACCACGTTTCAGCTTCCAACACATCCGGCTTGGACAGAAGCGAACACCATCGCTCAATACATCCGGCTTGGACAAATGCAAAAATGTTTGGCAAAAAAGGGTTTCCTCACGCTGGCTTCCCAGTGTGCTTTAAAATGTTTTGGTCAACGGCCGTGCCCCCGGCACTGAAATTCCTAATAAAATACATAAATAAGCTAATACTACAACAGCTTGAAACCTTAAATCGGTATATTGAACTGCACTATTGAGGAAATTGGTTTTGGCCTTCAAACCCCCCTGATCCAGCCCCCAAGGATCCAACCCTCAAAACGAGTGTGTGGATCATAGCCCTACTCGTACTAAGGCGACTATACTATCTACCTTGTAGTCTATACCGATATACCACTGGCGGAACTGCCACTGCGACTACAACTACAACGACGACCGCGACGGCTACGAGTTGCACCACTACTGCTACTTCAGCAGCACGATTCCTCTGCTGCTTACAACCACTGCTAGGATTCCCTTACAAAAGCATACATACACTCTTCCTTTGCGCTGCTCACTGCTGTTGGTATTTCTCTCACTAATACGCAGAATCGTGCGTTGGTGCTGTGCTACTGATCGCATCCCTGTTCAGGGATGACGGTTGGCAAGTTTAAGCGGACGTACAACTGCCAAACGTCCGAAGCAACGAGTTCCGCCTCTGGCCGGAGGCTTGGGTCGTGGGTCAGCAGGTCGCGAACAAATGCCACGAATGCCTCCGAGGCTTCAATGCATATTGGACATTCTCGAAAGCTCCATCGAAGTTTGCAAGAAGATCAGTGACATTAGCTGGATTCATCTTGCGAAGCGAGGCAACCGAAGGAATCCATCATAGGCCTGAGTAGTTAGACTGGGGTTTCGTGGTATGTGGCACTATGGTTGCACATAATAACATCATTCATACAGGAACCCTAAGCAGCAACATTTGTAATTCTTCAGGTGATTTGAGCTATATTACCTCGCCAACTGCTTTAAGCTCTACGGTTGAAAGATCACCCCCAAAGATTTCAACCAACGACACCATCTGCTGCGAGTCCTGGCTGTGAAGGCATTGGGTTTAAGAGCATCTGGCACTTCAAGGCCGAGATCATGGCGGCTATCCTAGGGCTTTTTTTGGTGCATCGGGCACTTCAAAGCAGCCTCGGGCTGGGGATTCTGATGTGAGGAGCTGCTTGTCCCATGGATCCTATCAGTATTGGTAGGATGCTTGAAAAAGCACGCGCAATGTTGAGTCTCATGCCCTCTTTTTATTAAAGCCGGAACCCTACACGCCTAACACTTCCCCAATTCCACAAACCCTAAGCCCTGGGCCATAAAGCCCAAGCCCAGCTTGATGGCCGACTCTGGGTCAGGTCAGGCGGGGTGCATGCGCAGCATGCATCAAAGTGGGATTGGCTAGCAGTTCTTCAGTGCATTGTGATGTGTGCAGTGTCACGGCTTGCTTTGAGTGTGCATGGGCTTGTGGCAGTGCAGAAGCTTGGGTCAGGGCTGGGCGTTTGCCCGCACTTACTCCGGTGCATGCTGGCAATTTTGGGGATCGAATCCTGAAAGAAGCAATCGCATGTTGTTTGGGTCTGTGGTTTTGCACGCGCAGTGTTGCTGAAATCATCGGTATTTACTGTGTTGTGCGCATTTAGACCGTTGAAAAAAGATAAGTACCGCCTTGCCCGTGCGTGCATTGGCCACAGCATCCATGGCCGAACGATGATTACGTCCGTGTTACCAGTGCGTGCGATTGGCCACAGCATCCATGGCCGAACGATGATTACGTCCGTGTTACCAGTGCGTGCGATTGGCCAGAGCATCCATGGCCGAACGATGGTTACGTCCGTGTTACCAGTGCGTGCGATTGGCCACAGCATCCATGGCCGAACGATGGTTACGTCCGTGTTACCAGTGCGTGCGATTGGCCACAGCATCCATGGCCGAACGATGATTACGTCCGTGTTACCAGTGCGTGCGATTGGCCACAGCATCCATGGCCGAACGATGATTACGTCCGTGTTGCCAGTGCGTGCGATTGGCCAAAGCACATTTCCCCAAACACACGCGGGCAAACGCCCGTCCCTTAGCCAGAAGCTTGCATCGCGCTTGCATGTTGAACCTATTCGCTGCATGTGCAGCCATAACCAGCTGCTCCAATGCTGTGAGCAGAAGAAATCCTGTTTCACATCAGGTGTGCTCCAAGTTTTCCTTTTTCCCGCCCTCCGCACCCACAGAAAACCTGGGTTGTGAGAGGGGGGTTGCGGTTTTTGTTGCGACTTTGTAACAGGGCCTGCTAATGTAGGGCCGTATGTTGCCTTGCATAGCTTCGCTCGGGCTGGACTGTCCGTCGTTGGCCCAGGACTTTCAATTTGATTCGCCTTTCTAAGGGGTCCTTGCATAGAGGATACTGGTAACTGGAAAACCCGGGGTTCCTTATGTTCTTATGAGAGCTCTGGAAAATCTCTGAGAATGGTTCTTCAACTATGGGGTCGTCAATGTATCCATCGACCAGAACGCCGAAGCACGATCGATAGTTCTAAGGTCTGACATACCTAATCATGTTCATTGGTATGGAAGAACGCCTGCACTGGACCCCTCAAACCCTCTAGACTCTGTGCGAAACCCCGAGCCCTAAGCCTTCAACCCTAAAACCAAAGTGCGACTGTCAATGCGGGACCTGGTGGTCTTGCGGCGCTCGATTTTCTAGAGGCCATTGTTGGAACACATACCTTGTGGGAGTTAGGGCATATGTAAGGGTTTAGGGCTAGGGGTTTCGGGCTTCCGGGCTTGGGAGCTGTAGTGTTTCGGGTCTAGGGAGAATGATGCTTCGGGCCTTGAGTTTGCAGGCGTTGGCATTTCCTCAACCCTGAGGCACCTAGGCCCTTAAATCGTAGCCTCAACCCCAAATAACCTACTTTTTTACGGACTTCTACCCTAAACCCTAAACCCTAAACGCGCCTAAAGAAGTAGGGTTGATTTGGGCCTAGGTAGCCTTGACCCGAATCCCTCAGCCTTCGGCCTTCACCCCTGCGGTCATCTGAGAAACATCAGCTCCCCAGCCCTTCAAAAGGGCAGGAAGGCCTTGAATGTCGAAGTAGCCGTCATGTGCACAGAACTATACAAACTGCGCATGCCTCTGTTAAGGAAAGAAGTGTACATGTATAGATTGGGATGCATATCATGAGTCATTACCATTCCTCTCGTGTGGTTGGTACCGAGAGCGAGACCGATGGATGGATGGATGGATGGATGGATGGCTGGATGGCTGGATGGCTGGATGGCTGGATGGCTGGCTAAGTGGCTGGATGGATGAACGAAAAATGGAACGATGGGAGGATGGATGGCTGGTTGGACAAAAAAGAGCACCCGCTGGTGCTTCATGTCCCTGCATCTCCGTATCGAAACATACTACGACTTCATCCCGGGGCCAGAGCCTTCGATCGTACATGCAGTCTCATTAGTCGAGAAAGCCAAAACCCTAAACCCTAAACCTTAGAGAACCCTGAAAGTCTCCCCTAAAAGTCCTTGTAGTAACACATTGACATCTAGCACCGATTCTACATGACACCGGCAAAGGTGCCGCTCGGACTCCGGCGACACTGCCGCCTTGTGAACGGGTTTGGGGGTGTTGAAGAGCTTTGCATGGTGCTCAAAACATTTCATGAGCCCTTAGGTCTCAGGGTTTGGGGTATGGATCTCCGCGGTCGCTGGGCAAATGGTGACGTTTTGGGGGGGGGGGGGGGGGGGGCGATTATGACAACGAATAGCGCCTCGGACCGAACACCACCTATCCACGGTGATTACGGTAAACCCTGATTATGGCCCTCCACCGCCCGGTCTTTCTGACACTGTTGTGGTGTGATGCCCACAACTAATAAGTACAGTCCTTATGGAAAAGAAGGGGTCTCTGATAAGCTTCAGGGTTTCGTCGGCTTCGGACTTACAGCTGCTGTAATTACAGCTTCCTGGAAGGCCCGGAATGAAGAAACACCACAGCCCATTCCTAAACATGAACAGACATCGAAGGATGGACACTAGACCCTGCAGTCGTCCTAAACCCTAAACCCTAAACCCCCAAAGCCCGAAGGTCCCTGATCAAGCCCCTGACAGGGTGTTCCACGACCCCCCTATTTGGGAGTTTCCGATAATTAGGGGTACCCTATTTCGGGGTCCTTATAATAAGGGTCCTATACTATTTAAAGTACCATATTAGGGTCCCCTATTTTCGGAAACTCCCATTTGGAAAAAAAAGCTAAGCTCTGTATTCCAGAGGCCTCCGGCCACATCAGCCGCTGTCCGGAGGGCATCACGAAACGCTTCTTAGCCTCCCAGCATAGAAGCCAAATCCCAAGGCTTGGGCTGTTTGTGCGCAATACGTTCTTCATGGGGTTTTGGATCTTGGGTCTTGGGTGTAGGGCAACTGGTGTTTTGCGTTCCGTATTCAGGAGTACCGGATACATGGCACTGATCCTGTGTGTATTTCCTGGTTGCTGCCTGCCGAAAAACCGGCGGCGATGGAAAGCAAAAGACTTGGGGACAATGTGTGATGTCCAGAACCGTTACCTGAAGGCTACCTCGAGAACCCAACGCCTGGAGAAAGAAGACCCCAATTTTAATCATATTAAACAATAAAACGTAAGAATCCTTTCCTGCGAGGGCATGGACTGGACATGTACCCTGAACCCTTTTCCCAAAGCCGTTTTGGGTTACTTCGGGAGCATGAAATTTCCAAGCATGTCTTCAAACCCACGAGGACATGATCGAAATGCAACTTAGGGCCCAAGGTGTAGGCAGTTTATAGTTTGCAGAACCCGAAACCCCTAACCCCTAAACCCTTAATTTGTTTTACACCTGGACCATGCATATGCAACTCCTAAACCCTAAACCCCTAGCCCCTAAACCCTATAACCCCGAACTCCTAAACCCTAACCCCTAAATCCTAAGAGGATGTTTAGGGTTTGAGGCTTTGTCCCGGCTCACAGCATTCGAGGCTCCCGGGCCTACATAACCCTAAGGGTCCATGTACCCATATAGAGATACATGAGCCCCAAAGTAACTACTACACTAAGGCCAATGTATATACTATATGAGTACACGGACCCTCAGGATAAGGCTTTTGGGAGCTAGGGCTTCGTTGCGTTCCGCGGGTGAGAAACCCGGAAAAGACGAGCTTCAAAGCACCGCACGACACCATTCTAGGCGTGTTTAGGGTTTACAGGGGCTTTACTGTAGGGTTTACGGGGCTTCCTCTGTCACTCTGCTTGCACCTTCTCGCTAGCACGGGACAGCATGGCGACCGGAAAGTGTCCGAGGATTCTATCCTGGGCTCTCTTTGTGTCGTAGTTCAGGGTTTCGGTGTCTCGCGTCGAAAACGGGCTGATAGTGACCTGTTACCTGTCTTCATTCAAAACTGCAGCCTTACATTCCAAAAACAGAACACGACGAAGAAGCCATCGGGACAGAAAGCTCAATCCGAGGAAGTCTAAAGCTTAGACCCTGAGTGTTTATCACCTCGAGGTTCGGGGGCTGTTTTTCCTTAAGAAGCACCTATACTGAACTTAGAGCCGTAGCAAAAGTTATAATTTTAGCTGTTTCTTGGGGATTATAATAACCAAAAATGTAAGAATTATTTCTAAGTACCCCTAAGTTTCCTTAAGAAGCACGGCTTCCGGCGAGGCGCACGGGTTTCGGGTTTCGACGCTCGCCAGACGAGGTCTCCGAGTGTGCAGTCGGACAAGAAGCTGCGTGGGAAAGACTCATGTGGGTGGCTGTCAAAATTGCGGTCCCTTTTGGGGCACCCTAAATAATGGATGCCGTATTATAATAGGGACCCAAAAAAGGACCATAATTTTGACAACCACCCATGTGAAGGCAAGGTTTCTATACTGAACCTAGAACCCGAGCAAAACATATAATTTTAGATGCTTCTTAGGGATTCTAGTAACCAAAAATGTAAGAATTATTTCTAAGTACCCCTAAGATTTAGGGTTGACCTCGGGATCCAAAACCTTCTGTTTTAAGGGTTATACCCTCCAATTAACGGGTCATCACCTGAAGGGAACTCCAGAAAGTTGGAATATGGTTTCAGGGTAGGATTAAAGGGTTTAGGATAATCATATTCCAACTTTCTGGCTTTTACTTTACTATTTTGTAGGGTTTGGGGATACAGGTAGGGTTTAGGGCTTCGGGGACCGTTCTGCAATGCGAAATCTCCAAGAAAGCTGGCCAGTCTGGGGCAGACATCGCTTCCACAAGCCAGCACATGGGAGTTTCCGAAAATAGGGACCCTAGTGTAGCACCCTAAATAGTAGGATCCTGATTATAAGGAGCCCAAAATAAAGTACCCCTAAGATGCGGAAACTCCCATATCGGAGATCAGGGTGCCGATCCAACCAGAAGCCAAAGCAACAAACCCAACACAGCACGCTTTATGACTTTATCATCCCAGGGTCATCCCATCTGGCGAGCAAACCCACCGACGAGGGGTTTGTGTTTAAGGTTTTGGGGTTGAGGCACAACAGGCAAGAGCTTAAAGCAAGCACCCGGCCCTAAACCCGCAAACCCCGAAAGCTCCAAATCTTAGACAAGTTCAGGCCCCGAGCCACGCACCCAACAACAGCCTGCAAAAACCTGAAGCACCAGCCGGTTTTGGGTTCAGGGGCATACATCTTAACCTCGATAAGCCCCAAAAGACCTGCTGAACTTAAATCGGTAACCTGTGTAAGCCCTCAACTCCTTTCTGCTACTGGACTCAAGTCTAGCCAGTCTACGACCTGCAATCATCTTGACCGAGGCCGACTACATGCTAAACCCGATGCCCTAAACCCTGGGGCCTTAAACCCTGAACTCCGTAAACCCAACATTATAATATAGCCCTCATCCCGTTTAACTCCAAGGGGCGATCATACCTAAGTGCTCCATGCTGGCGTGCGTGTCGAAGAGCACCTAAGACGTCAGGTCTTCATCGGATCTCTGGGCTTGGTTCTGGCTTTAGGGCTTCAAGGTGTTGGGGCTTCTTGCTGGGTTTTAAGGCATGAGGTTTCAGGGCCTCGGATTCTGAGGCTTCAGGCTCCCAGGGCTTTGGGTTTTAGGGCTCTAGGGGTTGTAGATAACCCTGAACCCCCAAACCCTAAGCCCCTAAACCCTAAACCCCCAAACCCTAAACCCTTCTATGCGGCTGTGTTGGGTTCCAAAGTGACTCTACAGAGGGATCTCTGAGGGCTGCACAAGCTTCGAAGGTGTGAGGCAGGGGCGTCTTATGAAGGCCTCAAGCTCTGTCATTATGGTAGACAAGAGAGCAGGTGGGGGTGTGAGGCTTTTCGCGATGTGGCTTCCCAAAAAACGGGGGCCAACGGCTGCTGTCATAGCAAACTCAGCTTCGTAGCCGTAGCCTGTAGCAGGGGATGTGGTACACGATGCGAACTCGAAGAGTTGATGAAGCGAGTTTCGACAAGAACTTGGACGACGGCTTAGGGGTTTAGGAAAGAAGGAAGCCGTTTGATTGACAACCCTGTAGAACCCTCGCTGGAAAGTCCTAAACCCTAAGCCCTAGACACTAGACCCTAAACCCTAGACCCTAAACCCTTACACCCCTAAACCGTGGCTCTCCGATCAGAGGCCCAACTCAGGACACCCAAGCGGAATAATGTAGCAGCCTCAACAGTTTTAATAGGGTTCTGTAAATGGGGGTCTGTAAGGGCTTTTATAAGGATGTAATGTAGGGGCCTTCATAATTAATTAGAATAGGGTCTTGGGGGTTCCTTGTTAGGTTTATAGTACAGTGTACCCCCCAAACCCTGCTCTATTTACTAAGGCCCCTACACTAGCCCAACTTCATCATGCTTTCGCCACTATCGTTGCCGTTCCTCGGAATGCGATTAAGACAATGAGTGCTACAACATATGTGTGGCAAGCCTGAACAATTGTTATCTTTCGCATTGCTAACTCAGCCCCTCTGCATTCACAGGCGCATTGCCAGTGTAGAGCTCAAAGAGGATGCAGCCTAAACTCCAGATGTCCGCTTTTTCGCTCCAGCCAATCTGTAGAATCCTCGAAGCTTGTCTTGGGGCATGCCACAGAGGACGCTGATCCACATTCGGCTTCTTTTTCTGAGCACTTCTTCATCACCGTGAAGGGTTTGAGGTCGCCACGTAATCAAAACAAATTCAGAAAATGAAAGACCCACTGCAAGCACTGCTTACAGAGTACATAGCAGTCGAAAGGGACCCAAAACCATGAAAGCCCAAAACGAGCCAAGCATCACTTCCGGAGAGCGATATTGCCGCGTCTGAATGATGCTGGAATGGTGCATATCTACCTGACATCAATTACTATAGGGGCAAAGAATTTGAATAGGATCTCGGGGACCATTACACTATGATTAGTAAAAGGAACCCCCCCCCGAAACAGTGTAGGTACTTATTAAGGCTCCTATAATACTCTCCGCTCTTGTGTGGGAGTCGGGTTGGAAGTTGTCGGTTTTTACCCGTTTTGCCACTGGACTCAAGCCTAGCCAGTCTACGGTCTGTACCCTGAAAACCATAATTACTGGAAACTCTAAAGCCCTCAGCCCTATTAAAAGGCCAAAGCCCTAAACTCCAAAAGTCCCGGCCAAACACAAAGTCAACCCCAGAGAAGCATCCTAAAGCCTAGGTGCCCAAGCAACGACTTCGACTTAAACTGGGTTCATGCTAAGGGATTTGTCATAGGTTGCGTTGATAGGGATCTATGGTAAATTATATGGCTTCCTTAATATGGGAGATTAGAGCAAGCCCCTTAACAAGAACCCAGCAAACCTACACCATCCTTCTAGCTTTAAACCCTAAGCTCTAAACCCTAATCCCTAAATAGCAGATGCCTGGGCCCTTTTTGGTGGAAGAAGACCTTCAGAGCTGCTACTGTCGCAGACTGTGAGGCGCTAGTCGTGGTGATTTCAGGGAGACAAACAGCAAGACTCTGGTTTTGACATGTTATAAGATGATATAACTATGATGTTTTAATACAGTAAAAAAAAATAATAGCAGCTGGTATTTTTCAAAGTAGTCGGACACCATTCGGGGAGGTAAGTCTGATGCAGTAAACTCCGATGGCACGGGCTACTTCTCTTGACCGTCATGCGTACTGAAACCCGGTTCATCAGTCCCCTACAGCCCCTACACCCAGAACCCTCGATATCGGGGCACATAAGTGGCGTTCCCAAAGTCGATCAGCTTGATAGAATTGCTGGCCGGTCGAGCATAGGGAAGATTCCGATACCTGCCCGACATGTTCAGGTTCGCGGCATAGTTTCAGGGCCTTACTGCTTGCAATAAGATTTTGTGGGCTAGATTGCATTGTATGGCACACACACACACATATATATATATATATATATATAAACTCTGGAGTACAAGGAGAACATATCTTGAATATAACAGTATGACTATATTGACTATATAAAAAAACTGCAAACTGTAGACCTGCTGACTTCATGTTTCAGACCGGCACAGTAGGGGTTCCGGCAAACAGAGCTCGACACTGTCAGAGACGTTCCCAGGGGTTTAGGGTTTTAGGGCAAGAACTAACCTATCTACGTCCAAACACTGCACCTACGTCTAGAAAGCCTCCACAGTAACAAACTCCGCCAGTCCCGTACCCAAAGCCCGCAACCCCAAACACCAGACCCTAAATCCCAAGACCAGAAGATGCCTGTCTGAGGGAGGTTGGAACTCAGAGCGTGGGAAGAACGACACGCGTGCAACCTGGCTTGGAGGACTAGTAGGGTTTATGGTTTGAGCTTTAAGGTTCAGGGCTTGGGGTGTGGTGTTTTGGCATGACCTCTGTCTGTGGCGAAAAGGATTGTAGTTCATGGTTCATGGGTTGAGGATTCGGTCTTGAAGGGTTATGCCGGTCACGCGTTCGGTTGCAGGGTTCAGGGTTTAGGTTTTAGGGGTTTAGGGTTAAGGGTTTAGGGCTTAGGGGTTTAGGGGTTTAGGGTTTAGGGTTTTGTTCAGCGAGGTCGTCGGGCGTGCGTGACAGGTTCGCTCACACTCAAAAATGCAGGCTTTTCATGTACGCGCGGAGTGTCTTAGGATGTTAGCAAACCCAGACATGGGAGTTGCGGGGTCTCGACATCTACTACCTTCTTCTAACAGACAGGCTACAACAAAACCCATCAAAGGCTCCTGTTTAGCTGAAAGCAAGCCCAAACTCAACTTGTCAGATCAGCCCATGTGTTCAATTTGTATAAATCTTGGGTATAAATCTTGGCCTTACAAAAAGGATCCTTTTGTTCGGTGCTTCAAGGCGGGAACCGTTTCTTTGGAACAAAAAACCCATAGGGCCTGAAGGGGGGATCCTCTTTGTAGAGAACTCTGGGGTCTTCTTAAACCCTATAGAACCCTAAACCCTAACTGTCGGGGGATTACGGCCTTCGGAGGGCCTCTTTCAAGTTCACCTCAGGGAGTTGTTGCTGGGATGTGGCAGGGTGTGTAAAAGTGCGTTTCCAAAGTATACGTATGTATGTATGTATATATATATATATATCGGTGTGTATATATATATATATATATATCGATATAGGTATGTGTATATATATAGAGAGAGAGATACGCACATATGCATTATATTCATATTTATAAACATATACATATGTACACATGTGTATATAAGTATGTATGTACGTACATGTGTATGGATATGAAAGGGTATGATGCATGGATTACATGTCTGGGTGTTGATAAGGCTCTACTGGTGGTTTACTGGGATTTGTTCCTTAAGCTATCCTAGCCTAGGCTTTGTAGGAGCCCTATGACAGGGACCCTGCACAAAGTGGCTTGAGGTGAAAGCCAAATTCCCGACGACGCCAGAGGTGGCATACGTGCAGCCCCCAAACCAAAGCACCCGGCTCAAAGCTTTAACTGCAAGGGCTTAGGGGTGTTTGGGTTTAGTGTTCAGGGTTTAGAACTTTCGCACTCGAAACTCCATGTCCTCCAACCTGTCAACCAGAAACAGAACCGCACAGAAAAGTCCCCCACCCCGGGAATCACTACACGACTGGCCGAGAATGACGAAGTCTCCTTGTCAAGCGACCTCCCGACTTTGCAGAAGGATGTTCTCAGGCTTCAAATCCTTGGGCACTGCGTCTGAAAGCATTTTGACAGTCCCAGCATCTTTCTGATTCCGATTCTATCCCTTGAGGGCTTGAATAAGTATCGAGGCGTATGAAGGCGTCGGCGTGCCTTTCTGACTCGTGCCCACAGACTTGGCGAGGCCTTTTTGTCTAGTTAGGATGGTTTAAGAATTCCCCAGTGCGGTATGTCTAGGTGCAGCAGGTCTGACAGTTTAACTATGTTAAACATGCTGGCTGTTAGCTGATCGCCTGTGTTGAAGCTGTGGCACACCTCTCTTAGGAAACCTATACCTGGAGCGACTTTGAATGGAACTCGCGGCCCTGAGCGCTTAGCCCTTAGAGCATAGGCGGCGGGTCGCCAGGGTGCGAACTGTTCCAAACGACAACACAAACTCGCTATCCCAAGGCATCAGCCAATCATTAATATTGAAACCGCATGCACCAAAACCCTGAAAGGTGTCGTGCAAAGGTTTTGCCAGGGATCCGTGTGCGTCAGACTCAGATCATGCAAGAACTTCAGGGCCTGGCAGGGAGAAGCAAAGGGGTCGCTTGGGTTGCGGGGAGGTGCATCAAACCCCAAACTGACCCCTCAACCCGATAAACCTTAGGTACGGCCCCCATACAGTAAGAGTCTATAATAGGGTTACTACTAAGGTCCTACTATATCTATATTATGAATATTATTCAACTATTACTGAGTGGGGGCCGTACCCAAGATAAACCCTAAACTATTTATAGAGCCTAAGCCACGACCTACACCATAAACCCGAAGCACTGAACGGAGTTTCGGCAGAATGGCCAAGCTCAGCTTGTGGAGGACCTTTTTGAGTCCACGATTCGCGGAGTGCATAAACTGTAGCTCCCTAAGAGCCCAGCTACAGTGCAATCACTGTACAAGAAATAGTTGGATAAGAAACGTAGGGGCTACGTCAACCGGATAGCACCAAAAAGCCCAAAATTCAAAACGCCTTCTAACTAAGAAATGAAGGGTACCCAACGTTTTAGGGTCATTTCTTATTTGGCTGGGCGGTTAATTTCTTGATTCGGGTGTTCTCAAGCCTCGAAAACCCGTTTGGGGGTTTTCCAAGAGCCAACAAGAAACGTAGGGGGCTACATTTCTTATTTTGGGTGGTTTCCAAGGCTTAAGCTTAGGGCACACGACAGGAGCCAAAATAAGAAATGTAGGGGGCTACATTTCTTGCTTTGGGTGGCTCCCAAGGCTTAAGCTTAGGGCACACGACAGGAGCCAAAATAAGAAACGTAGGGGGCTACATTTCTTATTTTGGGTGGTTTCCAAAGCTTAAGCTTAGACAACACAACAGGAGCCAAAATAAGAAACGTAGGGGGCTACATTTCTTATTTTACATGTTTCCACGTAGGGGGCTACATTTCTTATTTTGGGTGGTTTCCAACGCTTAAGCTTAGGGCACACGACAGGAGCCAAAATAAGAAACGTAGGGGGCTACATTTCTTATTTTGGGTGGTTTCCAAGGCTTAAGTTTAGGGCACAGCGCAGGAGCCAAAATACGAAACGTAGGGGGCTACATGGGTTATTTTGGGTAATGCTGCCTTAGTGGTGTCTGTCTAGGCTAATGGCAAAGGCATTGGCTTAGTAGAGTGCAGCTGAACTACCATGGGCTCGAGCCCCGACTAAGAAATGAACAAGAAACGAAGGGTACCCAACGATGCAGAAGTTGGGAAATGTGGAAATATGAATGTAACAGGAAGCTAAGAAATGAAGGGTACGCAAGGCTGGAAGCTGGCATTTCTTATCCAGTAGATGCACTGTATCTGTTTAATGGTTACCGGGCTTTGGGCACGAAAAAACCTAGGTTCATACAGGGTTTAAGTATTAAGGAGCAGTAACTATGTAGTAGGTCATCGGGTTTTGGGGTACTAACAATGTAGGTTCATATATAAAGTGCTCTATACTCTCCTTAGAACCAAATAAAACAACTTTAATTATATATTGGGCTTTGTATGAACAGAAACCAATAATACTTTCTAAGGAGACTAGAGCATTAAGGAGCAGTAACCCACTCGCCAGCTGGGCTCCTAGGAGCTCATCACGAGGATGACGGACATCGGCAAATTCTCTCGGCCCAAGGGGACCACCATTCGAGCAAGTGGCGTACATGTACTCTAGGGGCCTTAATAATTAGAATACGGTTCCTTTGAAGGGTTCCTCTAAGGGATACTATAAGGGTACTATACTATAAGGGATTTAGAGATATAGGGGCCGTAATAATTAGGATATGGTTTTGGGGTAAATTATACCATAGTTACAATAAGGAACCCCTATAATAGTATGGGCAATTATTTAGGCCCCTATATTACAGAAGCCGCTTTGGGCCAAAACCTTAAAGTCCACGTCTCCGCTGTAGAGAAGTGGACTGAAGATGAGGTGATAGCACCTCACAAACTTCTACAAGCTTTCCATTTAGCAATGCTTACAATACGCCTCAATCGGCGTAGAGGTCGCCCCGCCGCCCGACGTCTGGCCATGCTAGCTCGCGGCCAAAGCTTAGGGAAAGATGCCGGCCTAAATCTGCAACGGTCGGCACCTCCGATTGGGACAGAGTCGGAATTCGCGTCGTTAGGGCGTGACTCTGCCATGTTCTCCACAACATCACAGGGCTCCCCAAGGTCCTCCTCCATCCTGCACTCTGCAACCATAGGCTCGCCAACATCCTCCTCGGCCGCCTCAGGCGCAGCTGGAACTGTGGCTGTCGCCTCCGGTGCCAAGAGAGAGGGGATCTGGGGCTCGGGAGTGAGAGCGGAAGCTGCCCCCGAGACGGCCTCGCAAATCTCGGCTGAAAGGCTGTACACTCGGCCTCAGTTAGTTGCAGTTTCAAGAGCTAGAGGGGTATAAGATTCTCCCAAAGAGTGGAAACATGTACTGATTCAGTTACTAAGTGTCCAAGCAGGGCAGTTGCACAAAGAGCCAGGGGCACGAAGAAGCCCAGTCTTACAAGCGGGTGGAAGGCCGCGCCGGCGACCTTCGTCAGAGCTTGCAGGGATTCCGCGCGGCCCTGCACAGTCTCGAGCGACAGCAGCAGCTTTTCGGCTGCTTCGTGGTTTCCCATGGCCGACAGTGGCTTCGTTGAGGACACGGCTAGCGAGGTGCTGTGCTCGACGACAGACTGTGCCAAAGTCCGCAGCTCCAGTGAGTTCACACTTTGAAGCAGAAGATCTAAGGCCTTGAAGGTTGCACTGAGGAAGTTGTGATGTCTGTGCCTCCTATGCTGATTCCTTGACTTGTAGATCATTCGGCCCAAAACCGTCTGCTCATCGGCCAGCGCCTCGCAAGCAGCCGGCAAACGTGTCTCGCAAGTCACGACCAGCCGACGCAGTGGCACAGATGCCATGTCGGATGCCATGGCTCGGAAGTCTCTCGGCTTAAGGCTTGAAGCTCTCATGACTCTATTCTCCACGTCAAACAAAGTTCTGGGAAGCTCCCAGGGACCCTCTGTCATGGCTCTAAGCTCAGCCCTCGCAACCTACTCCTTGAGCTTTGCACGCCGGGCGCCATTGCAGCTTGCTTGTCTCTGGGTGAAGATTATGCTTAGGGTTCCTTAATAAAAATGTAGTATAATAGACCCCCAAAAGCCTATATTCGAATGGTTAAGGCTCCTATATTAACAATTAACATAGCTTAGGGTTGCCTGCCAGGGCTTCCAAGGTTAAGGGCATAGTGAATAGAGTGATATACATACTCGTTTGCGACTCTTGTGGCTTTTGGTTGCTTGGGAGATCCTGCCCAAGCTTCTAGGCTCAAGGAGCGAGAGAGACAGAGAGAGAGAGAGAAAGCGAGAAAAAACGGAAGGCTTTCAGGGCGTACTATTACCAGTTGTTTAGGCTGATACATTAGGAGACGGGCTTGGGCATTCAGAGAGAGGCAACACCACAGTGTATCACACCCTCAGGCACAAGTAACATTTCCGATATTTCAGCTGTGCGACCTTCTTACCGGCATGAAATATCGACTGTCTCAAGAACAACCGTTTCGCAGCTTGCCTTTATCCCAGGAAATCACCAAAAAAACAGATGGACGATCCTGCAGCAAAGCACACGAATTACGCTTTCGGCTGTCAGGTCCTTGTACCTTCCTTAACTTTAGTACATCTTGCGTACGAGGACCGTGTGCTCAACTACCCAACAATATGTATTTTTCTACTAGCATAGTGTACAGGGGGAGGGTCTCGTGAACGAACGGGAAGTGGGCTCTCTGGGTGAGTACTCCCAGGCAAAGCCAGTGGCCTTGAGGCTTTGTTTCGCAAAGTTCTGGATGTCGTGAAGCCAGAACCCACGGAAACCATTCCACTTCCTGAAGCCCGCGAAATGCTATTGCTGTTTGGGATTTAGGATTTACACACTCGCAGATATCACAGCTAATCCAGTCGGTATTGCTATGGGTTCAGGGCGGGTTGAGGTTTGAAGTGATACAGCTTTTGGCTGTTGGCCTCAGGGCTAGGGCTTCGGTATCAGGCTTGCCGCGGTTCAGGTTCTAGGGATTCCTAGGGCCTTGCATAATCCAACAGACGCGTCGGAAATTTCGCATGGTATACCTTACGGTGTCTGACGTAATTGAAGTACCATATACCCCAAAACCCAATCAAGTAGGACCCTATTTCCCAAGTTTTACTGAGACTGCGGGAGGGTCTCAGGGGTCAGCTGGGAATCACTGCGAAATTGATGCATCTTCATGAAACTGTTGAGTCCGAGGCTCAAGAAATCGTACAACGAATCGCCCAGCAGCTCACAAACCATGACGAAGTAGGCATTTTGATGTAGGAAGGTGTCAGACATCATCACACCTCGGCTGCACAAAGCAAGCATGCATAACGAAGTCCGGCACAAGGCATCCAGAATGGTGCGGTATGTCCAACGGCCTCTGAAGCTATCGAAAGACGGTACGCACCTCAACAAACAGGCTGAAATCGTACTTTCTTCCCCAGGATGATCATGAGAGTGCAGACGAAAGCCCAACACTTTAACCAAACGATGGTTCGAAGTGCGTAATTAGGGGGAGACTTGCGAGCATGTTCGGGTTCGGATGCAGAGCATTCTAGAACACGAAAGCCTCAGTGCAGCTGCTTGCACAATATGACGTCCGATTCGGATCCGCCTCACGTATGTCCTCAGCAGGGCATCCCACATGCAGCATTTTGTTGGTGTGGGGGGGCAAGTATTCCCCTCCTTTGCGGTAGAATAGCGGTCAATGTATCATTTCTCTGTGATGTGCTTGAGCACCATATTGGAAGTCCTTTTTGACCGAAGTTGAGGCTGCTTATGCCTGGGTACCTAACTCCCGAACTCACACAGCTCAAACTGTCTCAGGTCTCAGGGCGATGCACACATCCGAAATTCATCTCGACAAGCAAGCTCTGGAACATAATTCTGGGGCATTGTACACTTTCGTAGAATATAGTCTTAGCAAAGCTACCATTGGAGCGATGGAAGCAAATTACACACAAGCTCTGGTATCCCATGTCCAACCACCGGCAATCCATCACATCCCAGGTCGGAAAAACGGACCAGTCAAAACGCCTGCAGAGACCATCACACACCCATTGCACCCATCGAAGGTCCGTCATTCTCAAATTCGCAAAGCCCGCTTCAGGGGTATTTCTGTGGCACGAGTTGTATTGTTTGCTTGTCGCACTGCAGCCAGTCATTGTTGACTTGTGACGTACGAACTGTCCAGCAGATACTGCTTGAAAGAAGACTCCAACCTTTTGCAAGCCCTCTTCAAGCTCAAGGCGCATATCGCCTCAAACACTCTAAGGCCCTGAGCTTTGTTCAAAGCTCGAACGGTCATACCCCGAAGCCTTTAACCAAGGTTTTCGAAAGATTAACCGACCATCGAGTCCGGAAGAAAAGAAGGCTCCCATTATCAAAAATGAAGGCTTTGGGCTGTTACTGTTCGGGTTTACACCCAGCCCTAAACCTAAAGCCCCAAAGCACTGCACCCTGAGCCCGAAGACCCCAGACCCCAATCCGATCTCACCCGGAAATCCACAAAAAGGGGGCCTCCAAGATCTTAGCCTCGATCATGGCATTCTCTCGATACCTCTCCACATCCTGGGTTGGGTTCGGATTGCAAGGTTTAAAGCTTCCGGGGCTCGGGGGTTGTAGGGTTTGATTCTAATATCTTCTAAGGTCTATATAGGGTTCAAACCCTAACTCAGAAGGAACCCGGAAGCCTAAAGCCTCAACTCGAAACCCTCTGAAAGTTAAGGTGTCTTCCTTGCTGACAGCAGGGAAGACTTCAGATCCCTTTACGTTTATGATAAGAACAGGGCCTTGTGGTGCGTACTATAGCCCATTTATATTACGCAAAAAGTTACATCGGGACTTTCAGCACACATGTGCTTTGAATATGAGCATTGACTGTATTCCCAACTCCGAACCATACAGTAGGGATTCCGGTTTGGGACTTGGGGGTTCCGCTTCCCCTCTATGGTTTTGGATTTAGGTTTGAGGTAATAGGCAGCTTACGGGGGGTTTGACGGTTTGGGGGCCAGGGGTGATGGAACTTCTGCACATCTAAGTGATTCTAAGGCCTATAATCCTCTTGCAAAGCTTGGGGCCGTAAATCAATGTGGTGCCTCTCGGGATCTACTGGAGGGACCCTAACTGTTTCGGGATAAGATAAACCCGACGCCGAAAAGGCTTGGATGATACCGGTTTCGGCGAGATGTTTCTCCGAAAGCCTGAACCCTGAATGTTTTGGGTTTCGGCGCTCACACTCGGACAAACCAGGCGAGGCATATGTTTTGGGTTTAGGGTTGAGGGTTTGGGTTGTGACACTGAGGTGTCTAGAACATGCTGAGAAAGGAGGGGTCAAATGCTCTCAATCCGGGTCGCTTGTAGCTTGTGTGGTCCAAACTTATCCAAACAAGGATTTGGGTTTTTAGACGACCCATATGCTATCTACTTCAAGCAGAACGGCTCTGCTAGTTTTCAGAGTAAGACAGCACGGAACCAGCGCTTCGAAGCTGATGCAGGACAAGCCGCACGAATCACTTTGAGAGATACATCGGAGTCATCCTGCAGCGGGTTTTGTCTGTTAGAATTGGCAGTCGGCTCCTAAGCAACAAGTCCAGAGTGCAGGGAACGGCGCGCACTCCTGCCCATATACACTCAAAACGATTTGCCTCTGCGAGCCTGAAGCGGTAAGCCCCAAACCTGAAAGACCTCCTACCCGAACCACTCAAGGGGTCATGCCTTCATGTCCGTCGCCCGCAGCACACGGCCAAAAGCTCCGTCACCAAGAAGGTCTTCCTGCTGAGTGGCGGGCCAGGGCTTTCACAGTCTAGCGTGACAGGGGCTCACTCGGACGTACCAGGTCACAGGGTTAGAGCTCTCAGTCTTCAGAGTTTTCGACCTTAGGCCGACGAAACCACAGGGATTAGGGATGGACTAGGGCTTCTTCTTCCTGAACAGGATTGTCTCCAGGCTACATGAACTCCTCGCCTTTATCGACATGTGTGTGTGTGTGTGTGTGTATGAAGTGCCTCTGATTATGTGGGCTCAGGGCTCTTGCTGTGAACCTATATGACAACACTCATTTAAACCTACAAGTACCGTGGTCTCTGCTTACCCCTAAACCGTAAACCCGAAACCCTGAACCTGGCCTATGCTTGCGTGCCCCTTCTCATGAATTTTGCGACAGACAGAGGCGGCGGTATAATCAGCGGCTTGGAGTTTGGAGATCCTGAAAGCCCCAAGCCCCCCCGACCCCCCTGTACCACAAAGGGTCTATGGGCTACGGGTGAAAGCTCTTTGGCATACCACTGCTATGACTACACAGGGACATGCTAGAAATGACTTGGCTCCCAGAGATATGAGAAACAGGCCTGGAGAAGTCCATCGTCGCTCTAGCTAGGGCCCCCCAGCCAACCACTGCCCCGCCTGCAAAAAAAACACACACACACACACACAGAGACGAACAAAGACCCACAGACAGACACACAGACAAACACTGGAAATTCGAAACCCCTCAGTCCATCTACACCTGCTCAAACCTCCTGAAGTTTTGGGGCTCAGTGAGATGGAGGGTTGAGGATCTCCTCTGGATGAGAAGTGCCGCGGGATTTGCAGGGCGTAAAATTTAAAAGCTTTTCGAAATTTGGGACCTTGGTGCAGCGAAGTTGCGACACGGTACCGGCTGTCCTCAGCTTAAGCGATGAGGTTTGGCTTTAGGATTTCAAGCTTCAATCGCTGCATGGACCTGCGAAGATCAAGGCTAGACCTACTCATCTGAGGCGCTCTAAACTTCAGGAATACTATATACTCTAATATACTATATACTATATACTCTATACTAGATACCATGTACCATATACTATAGTATTTTCAAGAGCAGAGAATGTTTCCTTATCGGAGACTGCAGCGATAGTTGGCACCGGCGGTATTAGGATGCATCTGAGTCATCTGAGCGGCCAGCACCTGCCCCTGCTGCCAAGCGAAGTGGACGATGTCGTCATCCGAGTCCGCCTGAACCAGGTGTAGCTAGCAGTGAAACATCGGAACTCAGATTCAACGCTCGAGCTCTTCACCCTAAACCTCAAACCCCGGGCATAGGGATTCGTTGTACACTTCTGGACACTTCCGGAGATCGAAGGGCGGGAGATATTACTCAGCTACCAGATGCGTGCTTCAACTGGGACCCATTTGTTTGGCTGTAGAGCGTAAACCCGGATCGTAAAAACCATATTAAGTTGAATCTGGGCTCATCCTCTACCCTAAACCCCCAGAGAGGCCTAGGCATGCTAACTACACCGTTTCCAGCCGGGCATTTATGTATGTTGGGATTTGCACAGCATAGCCCGGAACAACCATGTGGATCGCAGAAACAGCCAAGGTGTTATGTCTATTCTACTGACAAACACGCAGCACCCCACAACACCCCCCAAACGCACCCGAAAACACAGTACCGAAACCACCTCCGCATCCGCCCTAAAAACTCATGCAAAGCATCGAAACCTCCAAAATGCTCCCTGCCCCCCTCCTCAGACAGAAAAGGAGCAAGAGACCTGTGCATCCTCTTGCGGTTTCTGCTCCTCGGCATCGGCGGCTCCATGTGGAGTGCGGCTCCGATCCGACATCGGCACTCGGGGGCAAAAGACCCAGGTTCGCGGTCGGGACGTCGTCGGGTTCTAGGGTTTTCGGCAGAAAAGACGGTGGCGAAATAATCACGCAAATTCTCACAGGACTTCATTGGGGGTTGGACTTCATTGGGGGTTATTCCACACCCCTCGTTATTAAATCCTTAAACCCTGATAACCCCTAAACTTCCTACCTACTCAATCAAAACTTTTGGTTTAATGGAAACTGTTCATGATTGTGGGATTCGTTGGCATCCCTTCGTGATGCCGTGATGTTTAAGGGTTGAGGGATTTCAAGTTGGGGGTGGAGGGTCCTGGCAGGTAGCGGCTGGATTTTGCTGCGATGTTCATGGTTCGTGATCCACGTAGCTGCGGCCAGCGCGTTGTTCGGCCAAAGAGGTTCTGTATCAAGACAAGCAGTCAAATTGTTAACTTGTCGCGAGCCAGTGCAATCGCCTAACCCCCGACAAAGCACAAAAGAAAGTGATTGTCTTCCCCGAGTTTGAGCACTTATACGGACTGAAATGGGCTGGTGCAGGATTTGTGCTTCGTAGGACATAACTTAGATGTCGACTGGTTCTCGAAGACGGCATGGCCTTGATTAAGAGGGCCAGCTCTGTAGTGGGATTAAGGCGATGGTAGCTGACAATATGCGAGCGTGACTACCCTCCCTAAGAAAGCCACGGTACCACCACTGCTACTCACGGTCACCACTGCTACTCACTACGATGATAAAACACACACTCTAAGACGACAAGCGTTGAAGGCCCGATGAACAACCCGATAAGGCAACATACTCATGTGATCGATCAGGATCACGTAAACCTGAACTCTAGACGGCTCGACATGGCTCGACCCTACCCCCCAGTTTCATGTATGTCCGTCCCTTAGTCCCAATGCGCCGTCTGCCAAACTAACCCCAAACCTCGAGGAATTCTAGCCCGCCCTTGGCCGGAACTCACGGTTTACTTGGAGGCTCATGGGACTTAGCAAGTAAGGTTATAAGTAGGTTATACTTCGGATAACCCCACTTAGGGGACTTGTAACCCCACATATAACCTACTTACTAAGTCCCACGATCCTCCAAGTAGGGGCTCCGAAGATGAAGGTTCCTAAGGCCGCCCTAAACCCTAAACCTACCTGGACCCTAAGGAACCTACCTTTTTAGGGTTCCCTAATATGATGTCTTTATATAAGTCCTTAAACGGTAGGTTACTTGGGGTTAAGGTACACCTTAAACCGGCACATAACGTAACCTTAAGGTCTAGAGTACAGTTTTAGGGCTGGCGCTCTTGGGGCTTTTGGGCTTGTAGTAAGCTTTTAAATTAGGGCTTGGTTTAGGACTGAAAGTTTCTGCATCCTAAACCCTGAACCACAAAAGGCAACATACTTACTACGGTTGATGATAAAAAAACTGCATTACCTATAACACGGAATATAATCGGAATATACCATAACTCCCATGTTGAACCCAGGCTCTATTCCACCATAATTCCCATCGGGTCATTAAGGTAATGCAGGATTTATGTCATCAGCCGTACAACTGCGCCCAACCCCAAAACATCGGCCGCGCACCTCAGCAGGCTGCTCCTCCGAGGTTCGGGAGGGCTGGTGCGACTTTGTGCTCAGGGCTCAAGATTACCAGGACCCCCTAACGGCCCTTTCATAGAGTCCTTATATGGCCCTTAATAGCGGATGTCTGGGGTATGTTAGAAGGTAGTTGGGGGGTTTAGGGTAGGGTTTTGCGTTTGGGATTCGGGGTTAAGACCTAGGACATCGCAGGCTATGTTTGGGGTCTTTGGGACCCTACTTGGGGGGCTGCGAATTGAGAAACCTATACTACTTACTGATGTCGATACCGTACGCCCAAATCTGAAGACGAGCAGGCTTCCCCCGAAGCCGGTGTCATGCTGTCGTCAAACGACTTTTGGTTTCCCAAGGTGCTGTGCCGCTATGCCTCCCACGAATACGGCTTCAGGACTTCGGCAACGAAACCCAAGGAACCCAAAACCCTGAACATTGATTGACTTACCTTTGGTTAGTAGGGAATGGAAGAATGGTAGTAATAGTAGTTATAATTGTACCCCATTCCTCCATTCCCTACTAACCAAAGGTAAGTTGAAGGAGTAGTCGCAGACTATGTCGGGCTACTTGTGCAGACATGTTCCTTCATCAACAGGCATGGGCTTCCTAGGGCTTGCGATAAACCTTAATCTCTAGGGTCCCTAAACCTCTACACTCTAAACCCTACACACACCTTAGACCTTCTTCGCCACATGCAGCCTGCAGCCATTGAGATGCAATCGTGAGTTGAGGAAGCGCACGGGCTCATGAGGTCCGTCAGGGCTTAGGGTTTGGGGGGGGGGGGGGGGGTACCTGTCTCACATCGACGCCATCATGTCTTAAGTAAACTTTATTCAGTCTAATGTAGTGCAGTACACTAAAGACAAGCAACATGATACATCACAGGTTGTAATGTAAAATGGTACAGCGAAGGTATTATGTTCTCACACAGCGGAAGATGATACAGTGTAATACTGTATGCAACAGCATACAGCAATGTTATTGTACACTTACATATGCGTAGTGTAGTTTGCTATATTACATTGTAACCGCGAAATGCAACTTAATACCACATGCAAGAATCCAAACATGCCGCAGAAGCTACACAAGCAGAACAGCATGCAACATCACGGAACATGCCCAGAATGAAATGTCAGTGCCTCAAGTCAAAAGGTGGGATGACGGTAGGTAGGATTACGATTATGACTACTATTACAACCATTCTTCCATTCCCTAGTAACCAAAGGTAAGTCTAGGGGTTTCGGGTTGGGGGTTTCGGGCTTAGGGATCCCTTTTGTAAGGACTCGTATTTGCGGGTTACCCCCACCTTCATCCCAGCTCTGGAGCCCCTGACATGTTCATGGCCTCAAAAGCTGGGATGAAGGTAGGCAGGATTAAGGATCCCTAAACCCTGAACCCAAAACCCTGAACCCTAAACCTTGGCTGCTTTTGGAGCCCTTTGAATGATACCGCTGATGGGCAAAATCCTGCATTACCCTTTATAAGGAATGTAGCATAGTTCCCATAGTTGAGAGTCCTTAGGGTCATGCAGGATTTTGTCCATCAGCACTACGTCCATGGCCTCAAAAGGTGGGATGAAGGTAGGCAGGATTAAGGATCCCTAAACCCTGAACCCTAAACCCTGGCTGCTTTTGGAGCCCTTTGAATGATACGTCCATGGCCTCAGGATGTTGGTGATGAGATCCTTTGCCATGGCCATGGCAGCTTGCCATCACCCAAGGCCTCGCGGCAACGGGGCGCGGGTTGCGGTTAGAGTGTCGGTTTTGGGATTTTTTCCCTCCTACCTCGGTTTTGGGTTCCGTTTTTGGGGTTTTGGGGTTGGGTATATGGTTAAGGATTTCAGCCCCGTAATACCATGTAAAAAGCATCCCGGGAACTGTGTTCGGTCCCGGATGTCCCACCAAACAAACACGTCTTGACTAAGTTCTCCTAGCAGCTCCAAACATGAATCAGTGCGTGGCAATTGGTCAGGTGAGTTACAACCCCTAAACCCTAAACCCTAAACGGACCAAAGGACTTTGGCCCTCTTTCGATAGCACTTTTGAGACCGGTTGATAGTGAAGCTTGTAAAAGGCTAGTCGGAAGCTATTTTGACAAGCTTTGCAAGACGCCTGTTCAACCACCCTCTTGAAAATGGGTCATGGTGGTGCTTACGAATAATTTGACCTGCTGTGGTCTCGTCTCATCCAGACCGCAGGCACGAACCCCCGAGCCAGCCTCTAGCGGCCTTGTCTTCGGGGCACCGCCATGCGCGAGGTGGTTTGGGACTCAGGTCTTGGGATGCAGGAAACGTGCGGGCGAGATCGCTCCACTTGGTGTTTTGGGTTATAGTTATGGCTTCAGCTTGCGCGGCCCGACTGCCACAACGAAGCATAGACTGCAATTTGGAGGACCTCTTGCGCAACAAGTACTACGACGAATAGTCCAAGCAGTCATCGTCGAAATGGTCATATCCTCAAATGCTCAAAGGCTAGGACAGTTTTCAGTTGAGTTCGGCTGTGCATGCAGGCTGGTCTGTCCGACGCTGTTTGGATCCAGGAGGCAGCTTCGGGCACGAAAGTTTTCGAGACCCCCCATTCCGAAACTACAACATCCAACCCCAAGTTGTCTTGAATCTTTAGACCTTACAGTAGAAGCCCAAAAGTTGGAAACCCGGTAGAAGCCCAAAAGTTGGAAACCCAATATAAGAGCAATGTAAGGGGAATCCCAGCTCTGTTTGGCCTTAATCCAGTTTCCAACTTTATGGGGTCTACTGTAACCTTCGACCCTACACCCCGAACACCCAAACCTCTGAACAGCGAAGCTTAAACCCCAGAACCCTGAACACCCCGAACCAGGAAACCCTGAAAGCCCAAAACCCTTTTGAAGATGTAACGTCCCTAAACCCTAGAACGATGGATCAAAAGAGAAAGTCTACACAGAACCATTGAACTTTCCAATCGTGATGTTGTGTTCCGCAAACCCAAGCCGTCCTCGTAAGGTTTCGGGTTAAGTTATAGTCAATAGTTATAGGTTTTGGATTATTCAGATTTGTGGTGTTGTGGTTTCGGGTTTCGGACAGTTTCGGGTTTAATCTGAGGTGGCATCATGCTTGGGTTCCGGATTCTACAGGGCCGATGAGGGAGCATGATAAAATGCAAAACCCTAAATATCCTACTCTAAACCCTGAACCTTAAACCGCACATTGTAGTGTGCTGGTGACCGCTGCGCTGGTGGTTCTTCAGCACCGTAAACCCTATCGTCCTCGAGCTCGGAATGAGATGCTCGCGAAGCCGCTTCCAAGTCCTGGGTTCTTGTTGAGAAAGATGTTACGATTCTTTAGTCAAGTTACATTGAACATGTTTTCCTGTTTATGGTATCTGAAAACAAAGCCGGGGTAGTCGGGGTGAGCCCACTAAGACTGGAATCGCAACGGAAACGAGCGCCAAACCAGGCTTTTTGATGCTCGCGGCTCCTCCGCAAGTCTCTGGCATGCTGAAGTCTTCATCGGAGGCTCTAGGGCTTTGTTTACATAAGCTCAAAGATCAAAACAGGTATAGAATAAGCCGAAGAAGGGTTCAACACATCAAGAACCTGGGTCCGTAACTCCTACTCACCTCTAAGTTCTATCTGACAGCGACTACTTCCCTCAAGCAGTTTCGAGTTCAGGTTCGCATAGATGAGGCTCGCGTGACTGCTGCGTGTCGGGGCGCCGTTTTGAGCATCCCAGTCCCTTGCGGACGAACCCTCAAGTCTAAACTCAACCGAACCCATACGGGAATTTCCGAAAATAGGGGACCCTAATATAGTACCCTAAATAGTAGGATCCTTATTCTAGGGACCCCAAAATACGGTACCCCTAATTTTCCGAAACTCCCATGCTGAGGCAAGGACCCGAACACCCTAAGGCTTAACTTCTTTTCAGCACTACTGAGCTGCTCCACCCAGCTCAGTTCACCCAGGACCGGTTCAACTCCTGGCAGCGGCACGTCTCAAGGAGGGCCCGTCGCGGTCATGTCTCTGGCATGGGTTTAGGTAACCTGCAGTATGTTACCTTTCAAGAGGTATTTCGGTTCCCAATCTTGTCAACATGCCCCAGGAGGGGGCTTGTTCAAAAGACAGGGTCCGTTTTTCCATGGTTTCTGTAAGAAACATGTAAGGCTGCTAGCCCCAACGGCCTCTTCCCCCCAAGCCCGAAGCCTGATAAGCCCTAAACCCCCTGTAATCCCCGCCCTATCAGCCCAAACACTTTAAATCCGAAGCTCTAAACCTCAAGCTCTACAACCCCTCTTAACCCTGTAAACCCTAAACCTTAACCCTAAACCCTATGAGCACTACCAGCTCCTTCTGCTGCTTCCGCACTTCAGCAGGTCCACCTCGCTTGAAAGCCTCTACCAAAGTTCTCACATCTGCCTCGGAAGGGTCCGTTCATGGTTGGTGGAGATGAGGGTTGAGGAGTTTCGGGGGTCTGGGGGTTGTGGGCTTTGGGGTTCGGGTTTGGGGTTCTAGGGCTTGGAATTTAGGGTTATTATGCATTTCTGTCTCGTTTTTCTTTGCTGGTGGAACTCCACACTCCTCACTCCTCTACTGTTGGAATCACAGGTCCCGGCAGTGAGGGCCGTCACCACGAAAAGACTGCGAACGTGATTATCCTGCGTGGTTTCTTCTTCCCCGTCTGTGCGTTCTCCGCCTTCTCCTCCTACTACTCGCCTGCCAATGCATCGCGTGTCATTGGACCGTTGGAGAGTTGCCACCAGTCTGAAATGTTGTTGCTTTGCTGTCGCATTCCGGTTTCGTGAACTTGTTCTTGACTCGCGACAAAGCTGTGACAACTACAACCACATTCAATAGAATCGAACTGGCGACCGTGACGTGTTCATCCGTAGTATTCGAGCAGACACCACGACCGAAGGCTGGTATCACAGTTGCACTTGGCTCCCTGCAGATGCAACATGTAGTGCACTGTGATCAAGTTTCCGTCCTAGTTACTGTGTAAGTAGAACCTCGAAATCACAGCGGTTTGGGAATGCACGTCATACTCCGCATGACATCATATGTGCGTAGCCGTGCTTGGAGCTTCTGCGGCTTTGATTCTTGTTAACGGGTTTAGTTCAAGTTACCACCATAAGGAAACCATATTATTTATTCAAAACAGAATTAAGGTAACTTAAATTCGAAGAAATTCTCACCCTGAGCCCTAAGCACGTGACCACACCCCCACCCCCCCCCACCCCCGCCCGTCTACCGCAAGCCCAAGTAAACTGCGAGTTGCCTCTGCTTTTGCTCGGTCGATCCTGCTTTAGGGTTTAGAGGGCTTAGAGTTTAGGGTCCAGGACGGCCGAGAGAGTTGGTTTGATGTGGGGGTGTGCGGGTACGCAATTCGTGTATCACTGGCGATATGCATGTCAGAACCCAGCGGGTCTTGAGTTAAGCTTGTGAAGGCAATATACAACAAGCTTGTCAAAATGGTTAAGAGGCACTGCGGCTGTATGTTCGGCCAAAGGCCTAAAAATCGAACGACGCTGATACGAAGCGAGCGTGGGTGGCGGCCTTCAGTGTTTCAAGGGTGGGTGTACTCCGACACTATAAAACCGAAAAAATCGTCAAGCTGATATGGGAGTTTCCGAAAAATAGGGGACCCTTTTATAGTACCCTAAATAGTAGGATCCTTATTATAAGGACCCCCAAAATAGGTACCCCTCATTTTGGGAAACTCCCCTATCGTTAACCACTGAGTCCTGCCTTGCAGCACTCATTGATAGGCCAGGGCAACCACTCTGCTTCTGAAGTTCTGGTTGTCGAAGTATGCTGAACAGTTTCAGAGTCAAAGGGGTGCCCTCGACGTTAAGCCCCATGCGACACAAGTCCGCCCCTCAACCCCTAAACTTACAAAACATGAATAAGCCCCAAGTCATAAACCTGTTTCTGCTAAAGGACTCAAGTGTTAGCTAGCCTACGACCTGCAACCATCTTGGCCGAGGCCGACACACAGCACCGATACCCAAGCCGCGCTGCTGAGGCGTCTAGCAGTGTGCTCATGAACCCCGCACCCTTTTTTGCATCCAGGCCTATTGCGACTGCCCCGAACCTTCTCTACCCTAAAACCTGAGTTGCAAAACCCAAACCCCTTCATTAAGGCGCGCGCGCCCCTAAAAAAAACTACCCTGAAGACAAAACCTACAGAGGAGCGGCCGAGGGAAGTGTACAAAAGTGTGGCAGCCGCAGCAAAATCGCACGTTTTGACCTTCCCCAGCGGTATTGTGGCAGAAGCAAAAACGGGACACGATTTCGTGTCCAGTTTTCTGGGCGCCCTAGGCGACCATCAGTGCTATCATCATCGATGTCAACATCGCTATCATCCTCACAGCCACCATCGATATCACCATCATCTTCATCATTCTCATCATCATCGTTATCATCATCGTCATCAATGTGTTGAGCAGTGGGCTTTTTGTGTGCTGGGAAAAGCCGGCCTGAATGTATTCTCCGGACCTGGGCTGCAAAGCTAGTCTTACGGCAGAAGGCGAAAACACTGGTGGGGCCGATGACCTTGAAGGTCGCGGCAAGTTTGTTGAGGTTTGTGGGTGGAAAAGGTATGGGGCAAAAGGTCTTTGCACAGTCACCTTTGCCAGATCGCTAGGTCATCATCATTGCTACCACGATTGTTATCATCATCGTCATCATCGTTATCATCATCGCCATCGCCATCGATATCATCGTGACCATCGTAATTTTCATCATCATCGTTGTCTTCCTCGTCGTCAACATTTCGAGCGGTAGTTTTTTTAGGCACGCAAGCCTTCATTAAGGAATATACCTTAAAAAAATAATAGGAACCCGAATATGATTTTAAACGTACATTCCTTAAAGCAGGAGTATTTGAGTCTCCGGGCCCCTTGACTCCCACTCCCGCGTCCTGTTCGGACCCCGGATTGCCGTCAGCCCGCGCTTGCCGAGGGGCCCCGAGCCGTTCTCACGCGGCACGTTCACCTCCCCGGATGCCGGGAAGAGAATGAACTGATTGATAGTCATAAAGCAGAGAAGTAGTAAGAACCAGCGCCGCAGGAGTAGTAGTATTCCTGGCACTAGTTGTTCTACGAGTGCTGCCACTACCACTACCACTACTACAACTGACCATACTAGCTTAATCGTATTGCTGCAAGTATCAACTATGGCCTTTAAGAGTAGGGACTTCAACTAAGCTACACAACACAACAATTCCAACAGAGAGGTTCGCAGTGGACATACTTGTGAGCAACATGCTATGACTCACAGCAACAGGCCATGCTATGTCGCCTTCAGTCAGCTAGTTGTGGCACGAAGGGTTCTATACCGACGAACCTCACTACCGCTTGAATAGAACATGCCCCGGTACTCGCGACGCCCCGAAAGCCTTTCTTGCAAGTGGGCTTGGGGACACCCAAAACCGTTAGTCCCTAAACTTGAGCTTTCTGGGTAAGGGCTGGCTAATGACTCAGCATACATCTGTAGGCAGTCGTGGGCATAGTGATCACGCATTGGCTTCGTACGTGTACCTGGCCGGCCAGGCTTAAAGGCTCCGGGTTTAGGACTTCTTGCTTCGGCTTCGCGAACCTTCAAGCGCCGACGTGGCAAAGCGAACTTACTCTCAACCCACCTCAACCCTTGAAGACCGACACCTCAACCCCTGAAGAAAAGCGACACCTCAAACCATACAAAAACTCCGAAATCGAGACTTAAACTTCAAACTGGCCCTCATGGCCTCGGCTCTGTAGGTCTGCTCGCCACCTCTGATGAGAGCAGATTCGGGTCGCAGGGGGCTTCTTCGTTTAGGGGTTTAGGGTTTTTTTGCCTCCCGCCTGGCTACGACGAACCTACGATGCAGGGTCTCTTGACTGCTCACAAGATCTATACACCACTGAGGGCCCTCGACACAGCTTCGGTGCTCATGACCTTCTCAGAGTGTGCACTTTGTGCTGTGTTCCCCCCATTGTTCATGCACTCTACATTTACTAGGCACTTTGTGTGGCCTTCACGGCCTCAACTAACCCGCTGAGCCTGCTCAACAACTTCGGTTCAATCAACTGTCCGGCTTAGGGTTTAAGGATTATATATAGCTTACCTGTAGCCGAAAGGGCCTATCTTTTTAGGGTTCCCCATTATGGTTTCTAAAAAGGGTAGGCCTTTTCGGCTACAGGTAGGGTTTACGGTGAGGGCAGAGGCTTCCAAAGTCGAGATCTTAGAGTTCTGGGCCCCTGAAAGCGCTAGGAATACGGCCGGATTCGCTCCCTGGCTTTGGGAGTTTCTGAACGTGGGGACCCTAGGGTTCCTTTAAAGGGTTCCTTAAGGGGATCTATAAGGGTTCCATAAAGGGTTTAGGGTTTAGGGTTATGGGAGTTTCCGAAAATAGGGTACCCTAATATAGTACCCTAGATAGCAGGATCCTTATTATAAGGAGCCCAAAATAAGGTTCCCCCCAATTTTCGGAAACTCCCATATGGCAGATGATCGGTTTTGCAGAGACTTTCAAAGCTGCAAGGCTCCGAAATCCGACACCGAGACACAATCCTGGTTCACATGTGACGCTGCCTTTTTTTAGGGGGGCGGGCAAGGAAGGGACTCTTCAGATTTTGCCCGCAATCCTTGCAGCAAGCATACTGAGGAAAAGTGCCATTAGCTAGCGGAATCAATGGGGAACTGCTTCGGTCCGACCTTAAAGAGAGAACGCTTGATGCGGGAAGCTGGTATCTCATCCAACTGATCATGGTTCCCCGGACCCCGTCCCCACTCCCTACTTTGTGAAGAAAACGGTTGGCATCGGAGGTTTTGCTGCCAGAATACCGAGGTTGCACAAGAGAGGCCACAACTTATTGAGACAAGCATGCCACATGCTTGTTACTATAGAAGCGTCAATGACGAGATGGGTTCTGGGACCTAGATGATACCTTGGATCTAGTAGGGAACTCTGCAGACTAACTTTGGTAATTCTTCAAGCTGCGTTTTACACTCTTTGAATCCAAAGCCGATCCCAAACAACCTGCACCTTGCTTGCCATTATGCTAACATGTACTGCATGGCATGCTCTTGGCACAAGCTCGAGGTTTAGGGGCATAGGATTTAGGGATGTTTCGGGAAGAAGCAACAAGTCATCTACCGAACACTAAAGTGACTGTACCTGCACTTACTTGATCCCTCCCAAGGTCTTACTACCAGATTAGAAGCAAAACTCGGACAATGGAGTTTAGGGAAGTAGGATTTCAGAAGTCTTTCAAAAGGACGAGATAAGTCCTCCATACTAGGGATCTAGAGTAAGTAATATGGCTTCCATATTATGGTACCCTACACTAAATCACCTATAACAAGAAACCAAAAAAAGCCTCTCCGATCTCCGCCCTGGCACTTGATCGGGGAATGCCGGCGATGACCGAGGTTGTGATCTCTGCCTCGTTCCCGTCGCCGTCGGGAGCCGGATTCTCCTGCGGGCCGCTACAGGAAGGAGGGGAGATCGAAAAAAACCGCCCTAAACCCTCATACCGCCGATATCTTAAGCCCCAAACCCTTAAACCCTAAACCTCGTAACCGGTCTGAAACCATGGCCCTAAACCCCATCAAAACCTTTCATCCCCCAACCCTAAACCTCGTAACCCCCAGCAAAACCTTGAACAAAATGAAATCCTAACCCAGACGCGCGGATGTCCGGCTCCAGCCTTCCACTGGAGCCCACGAGTAATATAGGGCCCTTAGAAATTAGAATAGGGTTTGGGGTACATTAAAGTATAAATATAATTAGGAACCCCCAAAATAGTATAGGCAATCATTACGGCCGAAGAGTACCTGTTGAAACCGGGGGCTCAATGCGATGCACTCAGCGACCCACAAAACGTGCGTCGCACAATGACGAAGCATTGTCTTAGTAGCGTAGTGGGTAAGAACATCACAAGATCGGTCGGAAGTCTAACTGGCAATGAAAACAGTTAGCATAAAACATATAAAACTGATGATAACAATGTTCATAATAACAAAACCAATAACAATGATACTTCTAATGGCGACAAGTTAAGAAATATTCATCGTCATCACCATCACCATCATGTTCATAATAATCCGAAAGCCCCGAGCCTCTTTCGCTGGCGCGGGATCCGGTTCCGGGCGCGGCGACCGGCGAGCCCTGGGGTCTCTGGCCGGGGTTTAGGGTTCAGAAGTCAGTGTTCAGGGTTTGTTCAGAGTTTAGCGGCTTGGGAAGGTTAAGGTTAGGTTTTAGGGGTTTAGGAAGTTTAGGTTTTTGTGTATTTTAAGGGTGCAGCGGGGGATTTTCAATATCAGTCTCTTCGGACTCTTTTGCTCTTCGGGCAGAGGCATGTTACAAAACCCTAGACCCTGAATCGCTAATTTGTCCTCTGAGCTTGGCTTTGAGCAGCTGGGATCTTTTGAAGCGTTGGGCATTGTCGTGGGGTATAGGGCCCGTAAAGCTTTAGGGCGAGGCGCCCCTGTGCTGTACGAACGCCCTCATTTCGACTCCATCATCTGTCAACGAAACGCAACCAAGCAACAATGGGAAATATGTTTTTAAATCTCTTAGCGGTGTAAGACAGTTGTGCAGGGAAACCTTCGGCACGGTGCCAGGATTTCAGAACAACTTCGTCCGCAAGAAACAGTCATAGTTCTACAGGTCTGTCTGTCCTTCGCAGTTGTGGCTGAACTCCGAACTCCGCAACCCCAGCATGTCAGTCCAACCGTTGCAGGATTGATGCGGCTACTCACACAGTTGAAGGGCTATGGTTACTTCGATATAAGTAACGGCCACATAAGCGGAGGATTCAGCGATGAGGTGCTGCCCATGCAATGCGAGGATGTCGAGTGCGATCCCTCTTCCAAAGCATCTCTTATCTCCTTGCCCTGCCTGAAGCCCGAAGAATGCAACGAAAAGATTTTGTTTCGAGCTGCGGCGGGCTGAGAGAACGTCGGCGTGGTGGACTAGGAGAACGCCGCCGCGGACTAGGCGAACGCCTTCGCCGTGGTGGTGTCGGGCTGCGCCGGCGCCTTATATGACTATGCCGAAAGCTTCGAAAACAGGGCTCCTGTATCATCGGCTGATGCACCAATTATAGAAGGCTGCAGAAGAACTGTTGGAAGTTTGTTGCCTAGCGTTTGCATAGCGCCCATTGACTTGTCAATCCACACCAGGTTGGCAGCAGTGCAGCCCTCGACGGTCACCGGCAATCCCCGCACAGGGACAGCAAAACTCACGGTACTGCAACACTAGTACCACTAGTAATCTAAACCTGTCGTGAAGTTCTTTTCCCACGGCATTCAGACAAGTCGGGCGGTTGAATCAACAGAGATACTTGGGAGTTGTTATCCATCTTTGTTTGCTCAAACAAAGAAGTACGCCACCGCCGAAGTGCATCGATAAATAGTGGTAGAAGTAGAAGTACCAGTAGTTTCGGTCCTCGTCGCATTAACCGAATAACCGGTCAGCATTCTCACGGCAGTAGGGTGCTGTAATGGGAGTATGAGCATCGTAGTCGTGGTCGCCGTAGTAGTAGTGGTATAGTAGTAGTAGTAGTCGTCGTCGTTAGTAGTAGTAGTAGTAGTAGTAGTAGCAGTAGTAGTTGTAGTAGTAGTAGTAGGAGTAGGATTAGTAGTAGTAGTAGTAGTAGTAGGAGTAGTAGTAGTAGTAGTAGTAGTAGTAGTAGTAGTAGTAGTAGTAGTAGTAGTAGTAGTAGTAGTAACCGCAGTAGCAGTAGCAGGAGCAGCAGTTAAGAGTAGTAGCAATAGCAGCAGGAGTTAGTAGTAATAGTAGTAGTCGTCGTCGTCATCGTGGTGGTTGTTGTTGCCTTGCTGTCGGAGAAGTAGTAGGGTAAGAGTAGGACTGAGTGCGAGTTGCAGAAGTGTTTGGACAGCTTGAGTCGCAGCAAGGATAGGAGACATAGGAGTCATCGACGCAGCAGCAAACAGTTCGCTAACAACAGACCCACATGCTCATCGTTCTTTTAAAGCAACTGCCAGTAGCAGTGGCATCATGTCATTTTCACTGCCATCGACCTTGACATAACCTTTCAAAAGCACGAGAATGATGACATATGTGAGAATAAGTGTGGAAGGCGGACGCTAGTACTGTTCGTAGTACCTACTACTTGAGTAGTGGGGAAAGAGTAGTTGTAGGAATTCTTCTGGGCCCTCGACCGTGGTGGACTTCGCCGTGGCGGTGGACTTCGCCTCGGCGGTGGACTTCGCCGTGGCGGCGTCCGTCGACGCCCTGATGGTGATGCTCTACAAGTGGCCGGGCTCGGGGTGAAGACACAAACAAGCAAGATGTGCCGTGACCTCGCAGTCGTTGACTGCATGGTGACTAGCATGCAACAGTAACACATCCAAAGGCTCGACTCATCCATCCTTGCATGCCATGTCCTACTCGTACCTTTTCCTACAGGTGCCTGAAGATGTCTCTACTGGAAAGCTCCATGACTTTGAGTGACATCTTACATCCTCACTCACTCCAGCCCTGGGCCTCTGCTGTTATACCGGCGTCCACTGCGGCTGCGCGAATCTCGGGCCATCGCGCTCAACGTGCGTCTGCCGCAAGTCGGGCCACTTAGCAGCGCTGCACTGCTCACCCGTGTTGAGATGAATTCGAGCGGTTATCCTCAAGTCCTCACATGCATGACTGGCATGAATCTGCCGCATATCTGTAGTTCAGGCTTCCGTCGGTAAACCGCAGATGTGCGGAAATCGTACAGTCGAGCTCGCTGACGTTGGCATGACTTCAGGACTGGCATCGGGCCTATTCAACCACACCAGAGTGCAGACTCTTGCAGTGCGTGGGCAAACCATTTGAGCCGTATCTCCAAGGGGTGTACGCGCGAGGCGGGGTCTTGCTCCAAGACAGATTGAGGAGGGTGCTTCGGGCAGCACAAGGCTCAAACAAAAGAAGGAAGATAAGCACACTCGTGCCGTCGCCTCGCTGATGCCAGTTCAGTATTACGGGCTCAATAAATGCAGAACCTCATGCAGAAGCTTGCGTGCAGCAAGCTGGTGCGATGTTTCTTCGACGGACACCCATCTTCGTTGCAGACAATCGAGATGAATCCGAGTCTGTCAGAATTCATTCGCCCTGGACATCGTACTAGCGAACAAACAGTAAGTTGAGAGCACCGAGACCGATGGCGTGGGAATGAATCACAACTCGGAGCCATCTGCAATGCCGTGTACACTTTGCACGGCTTCAGAGGACCTTTGTACATGCCACGCGCTTCATCGGCGGCGGCAGGGAACGGACGTCGGGGGCTCGAGGATCCAATAGGAAACACCTTCCCTACGCCCCCGTCACGCATGTTTCGCGCCGCTCTGCAACTACGACCCCCTTTCTCTCCATCCCAGATCGTACACCCAAACCCGTACTGCCCCAACACACCCCAAAATCATAAACCCGAACTATCCAACATGTGCACCCAAACCCGACCTGCATTCCCTCAGCCCAAACCCACTCTAGAGATGTCAAACAAGCAATACCTACTACTTGATGTAAACAAGTATTGCCAGTCCTTAAACTATCATAAACCACGTTTACAGTAGGTGCTTTTCTAAAACCGAATATCGTATATATAAAGACCCTACACAAGTAATGGTTTTGGTAGAAATAGAATGTTCATGAATGAAGTCATCACCAGAAACCTCGATGTACTCTCAGCAAGCTTCCCCGATCAGCTAAGCGGCGGCTCGCTGGAAACCACTCAACCCCTAAAACCCCAAAGGGTCCTCTGATTCCAAAACCACCAAAATCCCAAAGAACGTTGTTTGATAAGTGTCCTGAACATGGTATTTGTTTGCCTGAGCAGTCTACCAAACTCAAGGGGTTTAGGGGCTCAGGGTTAAAACCCTAAAACCCCAAAGCCCTAAAACCTCAAAGCCCCTAACCCCGAGCTCAGGCCCGTCCAACCAGCGTTCGCAGCGTCGCTTCGCTTCCTCCAGTCGGTGCTACAGTATCTAGAAGCATAAGCCCTGTAAGCCCTAACCAGTTCGCATGAACCTGAAACCTTGCTCTTTGATTTTGCGTTCTTCTGCTGTTTAAGCTTCTGGCAACCCTGTATCCTCATTGCCATCCACACGGTTAAGCACTTTTCAGGGTTTAGCGTCTTTCGAATCTCAATCGGTATAGTTGCTGCATGCCCTCCATCAACTAACGGCATTTAGTGGGTGTTGGCATCGCCCGATAATGGATTCAGATTAGGCCTTGGCTTTAATGGATCTAGGATTTAGGCTTAGCTTTCGGGCGTTGGGTTTAGGTGCAAGGATGCGGATGTCGTGGGCAGTCTGCATACTCCCATACCCGAAACCTATATAGCAGAATGTAGGGATTCTCTCTCTCTCTCTCTCTCTCTCTCTCTCTCTCTCTCTCTCTCTATATACACACACACGCGAGGATTTTTTGCTATGATTTGGGGACATATCCCCCATAACAGTACGTAGGACCCTTTGGATATTCAAGCTTGCGCTGCACTGCTGGCCTCCCGGGAGGTCTTGGCCTAAATCCTGTCAGACCCTCGACCCAGGAAGCCTAAACCCTCAACCTCCACTAGAAGTAGCTTTACGACTCCTTTTCTATACTGAACTTAGAACCCTAGCAAAAATTATAATTTTAGCTGTTTCTTAGGGTTATAATAACCAAAAATTAAAAATTGTTTCGATTTGCCCCTAAGATTTGAAATTTTTATTGTTGTCCTTACTGCTTTTGTTTCTGTTGTCATTTTTACTTCTCATGCAACCTGAAAGCCTGCTAAACCCTTAATACTCTTACTGGTGGATGGTGGAGAGGTCCAGGTGCCGAAATCTTCATGCCGCGCCTCTTTCGTTGCTCAGGGCCTTTGCTTTCTTTTTCTTCTTGGGCTTCTCCGCTTCGCTGCTCAGGAAGCCTGCGGCTACTTGGAGGATCATGGGACTTAGTAACTATGGTTATAAGTCCCTTGATTGGGGTTATAAGTATGGTTACCGCAATAATAACCCTAGTTACTAAGTCCCGTGATCCTTTAAGTATATTCTAGTACCCTTATGGTATCCCTTATAGTAACCCCTTTAAAGGAACCCTAGGAACCGGGATTACGGCTTCGGGCTCCGGGTTGCAAGGTTAGCCTACAAAGTCCCAGAACCTCTCTCAGTCAGATGGTGTAGGGCCTTATTATGAGTAAGATACCCCTTGAAAGACGAGTTGGTTTGGGCTTCAGCGATTTTGGCAACCGCAAGCCAAAATAAGCACCGCAGGTCTCAAGGGGCTTGGGATTTGGGCGCTCTGCGGAGTCCCTATAACATTTCAAAGACAGCTCTTGGGGTATACAACATTTTGATAAAATTGCACACTAGGATCCTGAAGGGGGTTTTAAATCAACATCCCAAGAGGCTTCTGAGCCTGGTTTTAGTTCGTACCCCACTCCCCTTCCTCTTTGGTGATGGTCGGATGCCCTGCCCTCGTCGCTTTTTTGCGGAGTCACGACCCCGGAGACCTGTCGAAAAACTGCAAGGCCCTAACATCGAGCCAAAAAGACTTCCTCACTGACGGTTTCATGTTGCAGGCTGGAGCTCATCCCATCCTCGCCCCGTTGGCCCCGCCCGGGCTGCATCGAAATAATTCCGACGCCTATGTAAACTCGCTTTCGGGTAGCTCAGCATTTAGGAGTTCCTACTGCTCTTGCCAGAATATCTTCCAACAAAAGGTATCAAACTTAGCTCCCCAAGCCCTAACGCAGCACTGAATGTCCTAATGCACGCTTCTTAAGCCCGATATGCCAAGTAGAGGCGTCATCGCTGGAGCTTCTAGGACCCCTGAGCCTCAATGGGAAGAATGACAGCTCCAGAAGCCCCGGCCTTGAAGCAGCATGACCCTCTGTTTCGTAGAGTCATACGGTTGATGATATAAATCCTGCATTTCCCATAATAAGGAACATGCCATAATTCCCATAGTTAAGGGTGCTTAAGGTACTGCAGGATTTATATCATCAACCGTATTGTGTCTTACTTGCTACCAAGCGTGTATCTTGCTCCAAGCTCATGAACCCACAACATCATGGGCCTCTTGTTCCATCCCATCGCGGCCCGAACGCAACACTGGTAATCCTGGGTTTCTGGCTTTTGCTTGGGTTGAAGGGGCTTGCACGGGAGGATGTGGGGTTACCACGGTTTCGGCTTTAGGTATGGCGTCAGGGCGCATCCTTTTGGCAGTTGGTTTGGGCTCATCACCGGGACCAGCGGTACAGCTCTTGATGGACCGTGGAGCCATCGTCGAATCTGCATTGACCGGGTTCAAGTTGCAGTTTGGGTTGGAGGTCAGAGATTGTCTATGTACAAGTTCATGCGTCTCGGCGGTAAACCTGGAGGTGAAGGATGGAGCATCCCAGCATTCATCATGCCTGTTGCAACTTCTGAGGCCTGAGGCCTCAGATTAATCAGGAAGGGAACTAAACGGATCCTGATCCTCTCAAACTTGAACTCAACAACTTTGGGGGCTTTCCCTTAATGCCTAAGCCCAACATAATCGCAACCTCGATTGTTGAACGTGGTCAACTTGGTGCGAATGATGGCCCTAATGATAGCCTTTCGGTAGTCGAGTTTAGGCAAGGGCCTCTTCATGTCAGTTCGGCATGTGCCTGGATATAGCAAAGAGCTGGGCTCAGATCTACCTCGTGACATCTGTGCACCGTGAGGGCGCCCATCCCCAAAATCTGAATCAAGCCCCCCCAGCTTTCTGCCAGTAACCATGCCTGCTCTAAAGGCATCATCCCCAGAAAATCCCTGGAATGCTGCCCGAACAGTTGAACCCGATCACAGCTAATGAAGGTCAGCATCAGCGTAAGGGTGATGATGGCGCGGACTGGGAGCGAGAACTCCTGATGACGTGTTTTGGGTTTAGAGGTTTCGGCGCTCACACTCGGACAATCCAGGCGGAGCATACGGTTCGGAGCCTGTTGAGTGAGACAGATCTAGTGGGAGTGATTATCACGAGTATCAACCAGCAGTGGTTTTTCGGTTTGGGGTCTATACGGGTCGAGGGACTTCTCCAACAATCAATATTGCTTTTGTTGTCCCTCCCGGCTTTCGGGTGTCAGGCTTTATGGGTTTTGCGTCCGGGGTTTCAGGCTTCATAGGGATTTAGGGCTTTGAGTTTGCTGGTTCCAGTGTTAAAGATTCTGGAGCTCTGGGTCTGTGGCTTAAAGCGGCATCCCGCAGGATTGAACGGCCCTAAACAGAACAATCAAGTAAACCTGAAAGTTTCAGGTTTACTTGATTGTTCTGTTTAGGGCCATTCAATGCTGCGGGATGCCGCCTTAGTACTTTAGAATGCCAGTGGGGATCGATGACCAGGTTTTGCCATCAGCAGTGTTATCATACTGGCATTACGACGCCCCATACCTCAAACCCTTAGATGATGAGCCGATGATTCAATGACGGCCGATGCGGTTTAAGGTTTGGGCTTTAGGGTTTGGGCTTTTAGGGTATAGCTTTCAGTGTGAGTCTTTGGTACAGGGCCAGACTATCATCAATAGCAGCGATGCGTGCACAAAGGAGGGAGCTTGCAGTATCAAGGTTTCAATGCTAAGACATAGCTGATAGGTTCCCCGGTCCCAATTAAAGGTTAAGGTTTTCGTCGTAAGACCATAGAGAAATAAAACATGTTATACAATGCCAAAATGTGCTCAGCTCCTAAGAAGGTGTGGAGCACCCTGAACCTTAAACCCTAAAACATCCCTTTTTGCTGAACCCTACAGCAGGTCTTCAGTTGTCTACATATCTGCGAATTTGACGTAAGGCTTCTTAGGTGCATCTAACCCGCCTTCCACAACCAAACGCCCGTCATTAGGTTCAGCATGGCCATGCTATAAACCTGGTGCGGGAGCTGGGAGCCACCACTCTGGGTGATTGTTGTGGGTTGGTGCTCGATAGGGGTTATGCGGCCTAGGAAACACCGGCATTGTAGGATTGGCGGCATTCAGACATGGCGTAGGTGCTCACAAGCGGACAATCCAGGCAGTTTTTTAAGCTTGTTGTCTTCAAGGGTGTCGTTTTGATTTGCTGGTGCTAAGTTCCCCTTTCTGAGAAGGGCGGATTAGTTGCCGCCGAAGACTTTTCCTGCAAGATCTGCTTGCTTCGGCATAAGGCGTAGGGTTTTTGGAAGGTCTTTTGATCACACAGAGTGACGATGAGGATACTTGACTGTCATCACCTTGAAAAAAAACCATCAGCCCAGCCCTTGCCGACAAAACCCCTAAACAAGCTTCCCTAAACCCTAACCGGCCCTAAACCAGGACGAAGCGCGCAGGCTGCCGTTGCTTCTGGCAGATTGCCGCTCTCGGAGAGATTTGCTTTTCGAACTCTGAAGCTGTTGCTGGACATGCCGACCGATCTTGCCGACATGTTTGCACGTCGGACATCCGAAATTAACTACATCTTCGAAGAACTTACAGAGAAACACAGACTACATGCTCCGTCCTACTGCTGCTGCGTGCCCGACACCATGATTGCGGAGTGCAAGCGTTTGGCTGCTGGCACATGAGTGAAGCCGCTTGATGGTGCATCCTCCGGGCCGACAATACAAACTCCGAAAAAAATCAAGCCACAAGAGATGGATCCCACGCGACAGGAAGCAAAGGCCCCACATCAAATCTTGAGGATCGCGATAGAGTGACTAGGAAATGACTTCGTCACCATGAACTCATGAACCAAGAAACAAGGTTGCCGACGGCTTCGTGGATTGACCACTGGCCATCGTTGTCGTCATTGTCGTCAACAAGAATTCCTGGGATCATGGAGCTCCTTTTGGAATCTTGATCTCCGCAAGATGCAGGCCATGTCACTACGATTGACACTACTAGCTAGTGATAGCATTCATCTTGTTCTTCTTTCTCGCATCTCGTTAACTTTCCTCAGCACCAACATAACCAGACAGTAGTCGTGATCGGCCGCAGTAGTAGCAGCACCAGCACAAGCCCTACCCCTAAAGCCCCAGCACCCACCGTCGTAGCAGCAGCAGCAGTTGTGGCTGCTGCGGTGATAGCAGCATAGCACAATTGATAGCAGTGTCAGCGGTAGTGGTGATCCCTGAAATTGGTAGTGGGCCCTCCGTGTCACTTTAAGACGAAGATCATTGAGGCAAACCCCAAAACACTTCTCCTCCGAGCTGCTGTACTTGAGGATGCCGATGAACACCTGAATTGCCAGACCGCCCAAACACGCGTAGCCTGGCCACACGAGATTCTAAGTGGAAGGGGGTGGCTAATCTATAATCTCTCTCTCTCTCTCTCTCTCTCCGCCATGCGCTCTTAGCCGAGCTGAGCTCGCAGCCCGATCCCTACTTAAAGGGAACTCCCATTTCATGCGAGGTTGCTTGGGGCTCTGGTTTCAGGGTTTACGAAACTGGGGCCTTTCGCGCTTTGGGTTTTTCTGTTTGCAGGTTCCACAAACGGAACATACGTAGCTTCTTGGAAGCAATTCTGTAGCAAATCGGAAAAGAAGTATGAGCAGCAGGATACGGTGCACGAGAGGCGCAGGGACCTGAGCAAGTGTGCCTAAACCCTAAACCCCGAAAAAAGACATCATGCCGGGATCTCGAAAGATTACGACTTCAGGAAAACCAAGTTAGGGTGGCGGTTGCGAAGGGCTTTTGACGGGTTTTGAGCCTAGGGCTGACAGATGCAACATCAGGGATCTTCTCTACGCGGCGGTTGCGGCTTCATGAATGCATCTGGTGAGGCTCTACAGGACCTTGAAGAATAAGCCCCTTCCAACCAGAAGCGCGAAATCCTGAACCCCGGAACCCTGGGCCGAAATCTTGCGATGCCTATGTAGATGTGAGCCAGGCGCAGCCACACTAAGCCGTCGGAGAAACCTCGCGCTACTGGGGTTTCGGATTTTGGGGTTTGCGGGTTTAGGGTGTTAAGGATTTCGGATCTAGGGGTTTCGGGCTTCAGAGCAAGCAGCAATGGGTTTACGGCTCTCTGCAGCTTCAGATGTCCTGGACATGTAGCCTTGAAAGCAAAAGGCCCAAACATCCACGTCCGTACATCCTGACTACGTGAGCCGAGCCTGCAACAAACAACGGAACTTCCGAATCCTCGTCTTTTGAATCAACTCTTCCGTGCTCAAATACTATATTCTACTACGTCGTAATTTTTATGTTCTGCCGTATTAAATTGTATTACATTATACTGCATATTGCCCGGACCTGGGAGCAAAATTGCATCCAAAGAGCTCGAGACAGCGAAGAGTGCCTCCCCAGCATCCGTGTGGGCCTTCTACGCCAGCAAGATATTGCAGGGGGCCCGCACACCATGAATAATCACGGTTTAGCGTTTAGGGTTTAGTGTTCTTGAATGTAAAAATAAACCCTAAGGCCCCATAGTAGTTCCTTTTTGGGATTACCTTATAGGATTCGATATATGAACCTCAAAAAGGAACTCTACTATGGGGCCTCTGGGCACTTTAAGCGCTGGAAGCCCTGGGTCCTATAAGCCCCTTATATGCCCTAAAACCCTAGACCCTTACAGGGAACTCCAGAAAGTTGGAATATGGTTTCATGGTAGGATACCCTATGATTTACCATAGAAGGGTTACTGTAGGATAATCATATTCCAACTTTCTGGCTTTTACCTTAACCCTAAACCCTTAAACCGGATCCTGAAACCCAAGCCCGGCCCTTAATTAAAAAAAGCAAAGGATGTCCCCATGACCCTGGTAAGCCCCTTGTATAAGGAAGTCATAATAAGGAATCCTAAAAAGGTAGGTTATTTCCGGCTTAAGGTAGACCGCATGCAGATCTCGAGTCGGCTTCGTTAAGTTATGCAGGCAGCTGAGAGTTTATTAGGGACCCAAAAAGCGCATAAGCATAAGCATTTTATAGGGATATCTTAATTATTGGGCTTCATTATAAAGGGATTTAGATGGGATATCCCTATCCTAATTTTTGCTTATGTGCCTTTTTGGGGCCCTAGTTTAAGGTTTAAGCATGGCGTACAAGCGCCCCAGAGTCTGCGATCATCGACATGACTACGCGACGAAAGCTGCGATCTTTCTTGAGCCCACACCTGACCAAACCACTAGATCCGAAGTTTGAAGTATAGCAACCAGTGCTCAGTGGGAGGGACCAGTACCTGAAGTTCAATCGCCTCGGCAATCTGACAGGTCAGTTGCCAAAGACATCCACAAGTAAAATGCAGGATCCTTCTTGAAAGGCAATCGACTCGGTTTAGGGGTTTAGAGCTACTGGCCTCCCTGCGCACGGGCTAGAAGACTTGCACCCGAACTGAGCCGAACCCCCGAATCATGAACCTGAAAAGAAACACTACCGACCCTGAAACCCCAAACCACTCATACACTCACAGCCCGAACTCTGAAAGCACCCCGGGGGCCTGATAGTTTACAATGTAGCCGGCCAACGCCTTGCGAAGCAGGGGCATAAAAAATATCTGGGCTGTAGGGTGTTTGTGCTCTCGCAACTCGGACTCCGCCAAACGAGGTCTCTCGGTTCGGGAGTGCCGCTACACCACGGATTTCTACGGTTTCGGGTAGGTATGTTTAGGGCACAAGGCATTGGGGTTTTAATTTCACACTCGGGGTGCGGAATATGTCCTGTCCTCTGCGAGTTAGGGGTTACCATGGTCTGGTTGTGTGAACAGAAGGAAGGAATGAAGGGAGAAGCCGGATCCGTGAAGCCCACAACGGGGGCCTTACTAATTCCAACACGGCTGTGAGGTATCATACTATACCTAGTGTAGTAGTAGTAGTACGTAATCCTTAGGAAGAAAAGATGGGTTCTGTAAGCCTGTAGTGGGACTTTGCTGTCGTACTGCCGGGTAGTTATTGAATTTGGCGTGCATTACACTATTTAAGTCTTTAGTATAGGCCTTCGTTTATGAGTCTCAGAACGGCTAAACAGCGAAGCTGCATTCTGATTAGCCACACTTATACCTACAGCAAAGTCTTTATCCCGCAACCCGCAGTTGCAGACGGGAGGCTTTACCAAAACATGCAAGTTTACCTGGGATGTACCTGGTTCCCTTCCCGGAATACCTTTCTATTTCCTCACCGTTGAGGTCGGGAGTCACGTTCACCCGTCAACGCTTGCTGCATCCCGGTGGCCAAGGACGCACCGGTAGCCTGACCTCGGAAGTTCTTGTAAAAAGGGGTCCAGAGTCAAGGTTGGGACCTTCACCAACTCGGACATCAATTTAAGCTGTTTACGTTCTGGGCTCCCTACTTCAAGAACTAGGCTAGCAACAGTCTTTTTCATCACGCCCTTGAGGAAATGTGAGCGAATGCCTCGAACATATAAGGAAGCCCGCTCCCCTCTTCCTGCAGTCAACCCCATTCACAGGAATGCTGCAAAGTAACATGCAACTTCACATGCTCCGCGCCGATATTCTTCGACACACTCACACGTTTCACACACCCTACAAATCCCCAGACTCATCCCGAAGCAAACAAGATAAACTTCAAACTCTACACCATGAAGCCCTGAATCTGCAGCACCCTCCACCCAATCCATAAACCTACCTTTGGTTAGTAGGGAATGGAGGAATGGGGTACAATTATAGCTACTATTACTACCATTCTTCCATTCCCTACTAACCAAATGTAAGTTATGGGACCCATATAGGGGCCTTAATCATCCCATAAGTTATGGGATGATTAAGGCCCCTATATTATAGTACCCTTATAGATCCCTTACAGTAACCCTTATAGACCCCCTTTATAAGGCCCTGAAAACTCTCGGCCTTTTGGGCCAGGAGGCAGAAGGCATGAATCTTCCTTCTCGACTCACGGGTGTCGATCCACTCTCCCGGCAAATCCTCGCGCAGTGTTTAGGGCCTAGGGCCTGCAGCTCAGTTCAATAAACCCATTAGGATGGAGGAATATCGGACGTCGATTTGGGATTTGTGCATTGCAGTGTCCTTGTCAAATCTTCCCCGCTGTACCTGTATATACCCTTTGCATCGGGCTGCCCCTTACTGAGCTGTTCACGCTCTCAGGTATACCCTAACTGCCGAAGCCCAAAAATGGCCCGCTTTTGGGCCACTCCTCGTAGTTGTACATCCAGAACCCCAGGCTGATCATCAACGCAAACGCCAGGCCTGCTCACACCAGCTTCAAGTGGGGCTCGGTGCTCGCAGGGTTGAGGACGGTCTTGGTTGGGGGTCGTGCGTGCTAACCTTGACTGGGACCGCTGCTCAAAACTGCAGAAGCCCGAACAACCAGGCTTTCAATCCGGATTTGGAGGTTTCGGTGCACAAAGCTTCAGACTTAGTCTGCCGACGAGTGACCCCATGCTGAACGATTTGCTTCTCTGGACATAAGAGTGTAGAGAGAACGGAAATGCTACATCTGCTAGCAACGCTAGTGTGGCAGTACTGGTCTCCAGGCTTTGCCTGTCCATCCTCCAGTTTGGCGCAAGCATGTAGGCATCTGCGTATGCACTTGAATTTCCATGGGCATACGATCGAGCGTACGGGTGTGCGTATGTTGTGTAAACACGGGAGTTCACGCGAAGACACCGCAACAAGGAAGTGACTGCCTGCTGAGAACAGAACATGACCAGAAGGAGACAGATGTGACCAGACTACGATTGCATGCGCTCAACTTCCGTCAATGTGCCTCACACACATGCGGACATACATACATGCATACAGACAGGCAGACAGACAGCCAAACAGAACTACATACGTACAGGCACATTGACATACACCTGCAAGGTATACACACATGCAGATGTACACATGTGTTCATGAAAACAGACCCAACCGGCACCTACACGAAAAGCATGATACGGAATTACCCAGAGGCTCCATAGTAGTTCCTTTTTGGGCTTCATATATAGAATCCTATAAGGTAATCCCAAAAAGGAACTACTATGGAGCCTCTGGGTAAGCATAACACTGACATGAGACGACGAGGCGACTGAGCGCAGAACGTCACGGGAGCCCAAAACCCCGGGGTTCAAAGCCGGGCCTGAGCCTTAACGGCTTAGGAACGGCTTAGGGCTTAGGCTTTAGGGTTTAGGGCTTGGGGTTTAGGGTTTAGGGCTTAGGGCTTCGGGTTTAGGGTTTCGGGCTTAGGGTTTAGGGCTTAGGGTTTAGGGCTTAGGGTAAAACCCCTTCTAGGCTCCTTCTATGGGGTTCTTCTTTGAGGGATTTAATTTACGTTACCAAAATAAGGAGACCATATTATTTACTGCAGATCCCTACTGTGGTACCTTAAACTAAATTCTCTAAGATATAGAAAACTTAGAGACCCTGAAAATCCTAAAACGCTTGAAAGCCCCTTACAACTACCCTTATGGAACCCTTAAAGAGCCCCTTTCAGTGCTTACCTTACCTTTGGTTAGTAGGGAATGGAGGAATGGGGTACAATTATAACTACTTTTACTACCATTCTTCCATTGCTAACCAAAGGTAAGTTACAGCGCGCAGAGCCCTAAGCCAGGGCCCGGGCCCATCAAAAAGGGGTGAAGCCGGATCTCGCCGCCGGGCATCTCACCGGGCCTCTTGAGGCTCAAGGCTCAAGATGTTATAGTGAAGGCTTTATAGCCAATACTGTAGGATTTATTTGTTTTAGGAGGATTTAGAGTTTTAGGGCTGATTTAGGGGTTTAGGGTTGATTTAGGGGTTTAGGGTTCTTGCCTGGTTCAAGGACCTCCGGGATGGTTGTCGGGCTTAGAGCGTGTTGGGTTGTTGGGTTTAGGGTTTAGGGTTAGGGTTTAGGGTTTAGGGTTTAGGGATGTTTAGGGTTTAGGTTTAGGGTTTAGGGTTTAGGGTTCAGGATGGTTCAGGAACGGTCTGCAAGCGAATCTAACAACACTAACCGTTTCCGACAAAGAGTGCACTTTTGAGGCTTTGAGGTGAAAGGGTTACAGGACTTTAATGTTGGGCTCCAGCGTTCTCTTCTGGGTCGGTTGCTGGGCTCAGGGCTTCAGTTCAGGGTTTAGGGCTTTTGTCTGGGAGTCCGAACTTCAAGGGATGGTCGACCTGTGCTGCATGACTTACCTTTGGTTAGTAGGGAATGGAGGAATGGGGTGCAATTATAACTACCATTACTACCATTCTTCCATTCCCTACTAACCAAAGGTAAGATGAGGCCGCTGCAAATAGGGGACCCTAATATAATACCCCCCTTAAAAGCCCCAAATAAGGTACCCCTAATTTTCGGAAGCTACCAAACCCTAAACCCTTTATAGAACCCTTACAGATCCCTTTAAGGAACCCTTATGGATCTCCTTAAAGGAAACTGACTCCCATCTTGCAAGTTCGAGGTTCCCAGGCTCCGTAACCGACCCTGTGAAAACTGAGCAGCTTCACCCTTGCACCTCTTAGGCCTCTTAGGGTTTAGGGTTTGGGGCATCCAGCCTGCAAAGCATCTTCTGGGAAGTAAATGCTTGAAGTCTGCCATGCCACTCATACCCTTTCACTTCTGAAACCCGTATCCAACGGAGTCCTCAGCTTTTCCATAGGCGGAACTAGGCTTTCTGTTTTCGGACTTGTTACTGTATTATGGTTTGGGTAAGTCTCTCCCATATGGGAGTTTCCGAAAATGGGGGACCCAAATCTAGTACCCTAAATAGTAGGATCCTCATTATAAGGACCCCCAAAATAAGGTACCCCAAATATTCGGAAACTCCCATATAGGTATGCAGGACCCTCTGGGTGTAAAACCAGAATAAGCCCAAACACCAAACTGCCTCTTAGTTGTTGAATTTCCTAAGCCCCTAAAAGTATACACTTTCAGTTTTATAGTGGAGAATATTATCCCAAAACGTGTAAAGTGCATTCACTCAGCTACTAAGGCCTTGAGAGCGCACCATGGCCAATGAGGGCCGTACTGGCCCCCATGAAGAGAAAGTTCCTTGAACTTGAACGGAGGAGCTTGAATTTTGTCCTCTTTCTTTAGGGTTTAGGCTTAGGGTTTAGGGTTTTGTCCTCTCCTACACCTAGCAAGGACGAGGCCAGCATTGCAGGGCAACTTCAAGGCAACAGTTGACTACAGCTTCACGATTCGAAGCTAACTTCAGGATCGGCTTTTGCATGGCTTGAGGACCAGAATTTGAGGTGTAGGGTTTGGCACCATGTTTTTGGTATATAGGCGCTTTTACAGCATCTTAACTAGAAGCATGGTTTTATGATGGCTGCCCATGAGTTTGTGCGGGGATTCGGCTGCGGCTGACAGCAGGGACTCGAGCTATGGTGGCATGAGTTAGCTTAACGGTTTGAGCACTCGCAACTTGGACAAGTGGGGTAACTCAACACCAATACTTATCCCGATCCCTACATTACTTGTTGCTGAGTATGCCATCTCAGCTTGGCCCTTGGTATCCCTCCTACGGCTGCAAAAGTCCTGAGATGGGCAGCTAGCGTCTGCGATGAAACTCGCTGTCGGAGAGGGCCGCGGGCTACGAGGCTTAACCGCTGTTCCATCTCCTGGCTTCCACAGCCATATCCAAAGGCCCCAAAGTAGTTCCTTTTGGGGTTCGTATATAGAATCCTATAAGGTAATCCCAAAAAGGAACTACTTTGGGGCCTATATGGGTAATTTATCATGGGACCAAGGATGATAACGTGACTAATTATACGTGGATGTCACGCAAGTCGCAATCCCAACCTTAAGTCCCTAAGTCTCGTCCTGACCGGGGAAATTTGGCTGCCAAGCATCAAGCAGTCCTGCCAGGAAGGCGTTGACAGCTTCCGAAAGACGGGGTTTAGGGCTTAGGGTTCAGCCAGAAGAGAGGCCTGACGATTAAGATTTCAGGGATAACTTAGCCACCCTTATAATAAAAATAAGACGTACATTTCCTAAGAGCAGTAAAGGCTAGTTAGGGTTTAGATATCCTTACTACCCCAAGAAGCCACAGAAATAAAAGGTTAAACTTTCCGATTCCTACTAAACTACAAGAACCCAAAAAGTTTAAAGGTTGGGTATTGGGGATCTAAGTATCGGCGGTCACACCATCTCAAGGCAAGCGTGGGTTTAAGACTTGGGGCTGAGGATGCACAGTGTAGCGACCACTTGAGTCCCCTATCACTTCATGTAGGGGCCTTGATGGTTCGAATAGGGTTTCTGGGTATATACTATAAATAATAATGATCCCCCAAAACCCTATTCTATTATATAATCAAGGCCCCGGCAGTAGTCCCCTATCACTTACCCGGCCTTACCGGACAATGGCATGGCAGCGACGATTCTGCCCGCATCAGTGCAGACATGGCTCCGGCTGGCAAGTCGATGGAGACATCTTAGGGCTAGGATGGGCTAGGGTTGTGAGTCATGACGGTTTTGAGTGCCTTGAAATCACCCCCCAACTGCCCGAACTATGAAATAACCAAGGTCGGGGAGCAGTCTGAAGGATGAAGCTTGGCCTCTGCTGGGTGTCGAGTTTGCATGGTGTGCATGGAAGCATCTGGATATTGCAACTGCGTTGACTGCTGCATGCGTGTACCCAAAGAAAGCCTTGAAGTTTCCGAGTGAATGTGGGCAGACGGCATGCTTGGATACATGCCTTCTGGCCACTATATGATAAGGACCCAAAAAGGGACCATAATTTTGACAACCACCCATATTAGTAGACCAAGGCATCAATCTCAGCAATGTTGCCTGCTGCCCGCAAAGCCCTCGACAACGACATTATGATCCAACACTCTGGCTGCGACGCCGAGCCTCTACGAAACAGTAGTAGTCGTAGTAGTAGTAGTAGTAGTAGTAGTAGTAGTAGTAGTAGTAGTAGTAGTAGTAGTAGTAGTAGTGGTCGTGGTGGTGGTGGTGGTGGTGGTGGTGGTAGTAGTTGTTGTTGTAGCCGCAGTAGAGGTAGCAGTAGTAGTAGGAGGAGGATAGGAGTAGGAGTCGTCGCAGTTTATGTCAACACCTGGCATACCCAGTACTGTATTGCAGCTCCGAGTAGTCGTAGTAGTAGGAGCAGCAGAATCATGGTCCCAGTTGTGCGTGTTGTGGTTCTTGTTGCGGCAGACAGTTCTGCACTGCTGCCACTTCCATCGCAGCTGAATGCTACTATGGCACCAGTATTAAGCCTCACTACTAGACCTTACTGCTTTGACCATGGTTAGCACCATTTCTTTCGTCCCGCGAAGCAGTTCAAGCAGATAAGCTCGACTTCAGCAGCTCGTACCTCTGTTCAGTCAGCTGGAAATCGCTCGGGCTTGTAATTTTCGTTCTGTTCATGATAAAAACCCAAGGTCCCTTTCCAAGGAGAGCGCACACTTTATGAATGGTAAAGCGGATGGCTGTGACGATCAATGCCCGGCTCACTCCAACAGAACAGGTTCAGGGGAGGAGCGGGCGGGAGACAAGCGCCATGGGCAATCTCAGAACGGTCTGGCAACAGAAAGCCAAACATCGAGCGAAGACGGTCGGTCAAAATATGCCAGAAGTCAATTAAAACAGCAATCTGAGCGCAGGCCAAAATGCTGTGGCCTTGCGGTTCAGGGCAGCAAGCCCGAAGAGTTTATAGGAATCAGGGTTTTACTGGGGTATTAAGGTCATGTTGCTGTCGTCTTGTCTTGCGGCTGTCATGGCCATTCTCGGGGTATGCGCCCGCATCTTCCAACACAAACATTAGAAAGCCACGCAGAACAGGTGCGGTCTAAGCTATAACCGATTCCTAGATCATGGCAGTGGTGCATCCTTTGTAATCGTCATGGTGTGCCTTGTTTCAAAGTTACATGCCTGTAGTTACATAAGTAGTGTGATGTGTGATGTCTGGCTGTTCCAATACTCACCATGTTACTGCTGCATCAACATTGCGAAGTATAACTAGTGCAGTTGCTAGGGTCTATATTATTCTACGGAACGTACGAACTTTGATTACTGCTACAACAGCTGCTGCGAATTGCTGCTATGGGCGGAGCACGTGCAGAACACCACCGCATGTTGCGGCCAGGCGCGAGCAATTGTAGCCGCGAAGCCTAAGTGCACAAAATGCCCGAAGCCTACACCTTGAGAAGTTATCATGGAATTTGTGTAGCTGATTATTCCGAGTTTGGCATCAAGCAATCACTGCGAAGGAATCGGCCATGTATCGCTGATGGTAATGCATGGAGGGCTCGGCATGCAACACTTCGACGGAATAGGTGGTCGCATACGACATATACAGGATGAAGTCACGCAGCCTATAAACTATGTCTAAATCCCTTGTCCACAAACATTAGGTTTAGGGTGTGGAGCCCACCCTCTACAGCGGAATAGAAGCTCAGAGCTCCGCAAGACAAGCTCCGATCGACTCTGTTTCAGTGCTTAGACGGCGCCCTAAACCCCAAGCCCGAGACTGAAACACCGCGGGAAGGTTGAGGTAGGGCCTGGAAAAAGGATTCTGAAAATTGAGCCACGGTGTTCTTCCTTACAAGACAACCACCGAGTGATTCCTAAAGCGACTTACCAAGTGTAGGTTAACCCTACGTACTCGCTACGTGCCGAGATCCTTTCAGAAGCGCTTAGTGTTCTTTGCCGAGACTCCATTGAAAAGAATCCGCCAGTCCTCTCGGATGGTGGTCCTCTTTTTGGCAACAGAATATTGAGCGCTGATTTCTTTTCGGCGGTAGCTTCAACAAGTTCGAGACGTACTGTGAAGGACTTATATATGCTCAAAGGACGATGACACCTTAACCGTCTTGATGCAGCTCCCAACTGGCTTTGCTACGATGGGCAGGCGTGACATGAACCGAAGCCGTGCCGAAGACAACTATCCCTGGCACACTACGGTGGATGATATAAATCCTGCATTACCCATAAAAAGGCATTTTCCATAATTTCCATAGTTTAGGGTCATTAAGGTAATGCAGGATTTATATCATCAACCGTACCACCCACACCTTGTAAACTGCCTGCCTCAGCCGCCTGGAGCTCCGGATGATGACAAAGCACATCTCATATGGGTGGTTGTCAAAATTATGGTCCTTTTTGGGGTCCCTAATATAGTATGGCACCTAATATTTAGGGTACCCAAAAAGGGACAATAATTTTGACAACCACCCATATACATCGACACCGTGACAAGTAGGAGGCCTCGCCCGAATCTAGACCCAAGTGGGAGCTTCCGAAAATTACAGGTAATTACCTTATTTTGGGGCCCTTACCATACTGTTTAGGGTACTGTATTAGGATCCCCTATTTTCGGAAACTCCCAAGTCCTAGTACGAGTAGAGCATACCCAAGCGAGCGGGCACCTGTAAGGTTGCCGCAACTTCCTGCTGCTATTCATCGCCAAGCTCCCGCTGAAAGCTGTAACGAAGAGGCCTTAATGCTTAGAATGTGGCTTCGCGGGAAAAATTACACTTTGGTCTGGTTATATTAAATTAAGGAACCCCAAGATCGTATTGATAGATATCTAGGCCCACAATACGTGAAAACGCACTCCTGAGGCAGTGGAGCAGTGACCTGTAGGTGCCCGGAGGATCTGTCGACCAGCGCCTCGAAATTCACACGAGATGGTGCTTGGATACAGCTGTCAGCTGAATGGGATCACGGCTATTGGGGTTTGGGGCTAAAGTACTTTTGATTCGGGCTTCTGTCGTTTGGGGTCTTGGCTGAGGTGTCCATGTGCCGCATTTCTTCGAGCCCTGTCCTGGGGAGGGTACACTTGGGGCTCTCGGCTTTCCATGCTTTGAGTGTGGTTTCTTTCTTGGTTTAGGGTCTCAGGTCAAAAGCCCAATGGGAGGCTTGAGGAGGTGTGTAAACTACCTGGCAAGCACGAGCCCGCACTGCAGGATAAAACTCCATCAGTTTGGGTTTGGGGTCAGGGGTTCAGGACCCCCGGGAGCAGCAACAAAATCCCAAATCCCAGGTCATAGACCAAGCCCGCAACGATCCCCTCATTCTCTGCCAGGGTTCGTCTTGATGACATCCATGGGATAGATGCACCCCCAGGCCGTCGCGCCTACACGGAGTATTTTGGCACATGGACCAAGTGGTTTGTCATCATGCGATGCAGGGGCCCGAATAATTGACCAGAGTATTCCCGTGGATTCTTACCTAAACTCATGTTGCCACATGCCCCCGACACCAGAATTAGTCTAGTGACCAATATCACTTTGCAAAACATATGTTACATGTTGTTATGTGTCCCCAAAACAAGATTTATTTATCAGGGCCCCTGTAATACTCGTGGCTCAGAGCAAGGAAGTCTGGTCTCTCTCTTCCGCAAAAGGTCGAGACAGGGAGGCTTTTGAAATTCGAGCTTCGCTGGGAGTGTGCAGATTCGGCGATGTGGTCATTGATTTCGGCTTGTTGAGACATGAGTCTACTTAAATCCCCAAACCCTACACCCCTAACACCACTCCCCTAATATGGGTTATAAGTGCCCTGATATGGGTTATAACCATAGTTGTCCTACTTATAACCCTACTTATAACTCTAGCTCTCCTTAGCATCAAAGGCGAGGCTTTGCCGCATACTCTCCGAGCCATTTTACCGCCGTTCTCGGGTGCTTGCCACATTTCCTCCCTAAGCCCCAAACCCTGAACCCTAGCCCCCATTTCCTGCCCCAACTCAGCAGACTACAACATCGTAATCTGGGTGAAAGCTGCACATGTAAGCGGCCCAGACTTGGATGCAAGCTACCGGCACCGTCAACATGGAAAATCCGGCTAGACGATCCTAAGGCAAAAGCCCGGCACAGTGGCACATACGAAGGCAACTGCAGGAAGACAGTCAAGTACGGACGCAAGTTTTCATCTAAGTGACGGTATGTTTCATGCATGGTTAAGCGCATAGGGTTTGCCCAAACCCTAAACTGGACGGGGATGTTTTACCCGACTCCTGACTGCCTGCACATCCGCCAGCGATGAAGCTGACGAAGTCAGACTTTCCCAAACTTCGGGTTATCGCTTCGTAGATGGTGAAGTACAGCCTGGAACGGACATCAGAGTTTAGGGTAAAGGCTGTCGTAGATGGTGAAGTGCAACTTAAGATGGACTTCGGTGGGTTTAGACCTTACCTCATCCTCTCTCACGGACCGGATAGACGTGCTGGGACGCTATAAAATTCTATAGCCAGCCGATAGAATCGAACACTCAAAAAAAACAGAGCTTAAGTTCAAGGCTTGTGTAGAACCTGTCATGCGATAAAACCCTTCGGTCCTGGAGTACTGCCCTTCGTCGGCACTTCAGGGGTCCAAACTGTACACCCCGAAAGCCCAACGCTCAAAACTGCAAGCCCAAAACTCCAAGGCCCTTGCAACACCTTCAAACCTAAAGCCTTGACTCAACAGCCTGTAAGCTGTAGAATCTCAAGAGTGCGGCCAAGCGTCCCGTTACAGGAGATCCACAACCTATACTTACCCTAAAACCCTAACATCCTTAACCCTCAAGCTTTTGGAACCCCGGAGCTAAGGCTTAAATCCGAAACCCGCTTTATCCGTCACTTCGAGCCCTAAGCCAATAGCCCCAAATCCTCAGCCGAGAACACCCCAAACCCAGACCATGTAAACCCCAATTAAATCCTGAAGCTCGACTCCCCTTCCAAGGAAAGCTAAAACAACTGTGTTTTTGGAGATCCCAAGGCAGGACAAGAAACCAAACTCTAAAAAACACAACCAAACCCCAAACCTTCCTCAAATTAAACCCTAACACCTCAACCTGAGACACATAACCCTCCGAACCCTCGCTCCGCCCACAACCGCGAAATCTCGCAATTATACACCCTAAAACTCGACTATAGAGCAGTAACAACTATAGTATGAGGCTTTCGGGTATATTCATAGAAATATAACGTGACTACTAAAGGATATGCTTACTAATTCTTCCGACCTCTACTGCTTCATTAACTCCCAAGCCCCCCTAGCTCAACTCCACAGCCATACCTGAACCCTAAACCCTTTAGCAACTTTAGCTTCACTCCACAGCCATAGCTGCCCGCAGCTCGGAGTGTCGCGCAGGATTGTAATCCTTGCGCTCTTTACGGGCTGGTGTCTCGGGCTCTTTCTGCTTCCGAGGGTTTATGCGGGTTTAGGTAGGGTTCGAAGCCTTGGGAATTTATGGCTTCAGTTTTCTAGGCGGTGTCAGGGCGTAGGATTTGAACGGCTTGTTGGGCTTTTCCGAGGCACTCTAGGGCCGACCTAGAGGCTTAGAAAACTTACCTTTGGTTATAGTAGGGAATGGAAGAATGGTAGTAATAGTAGTTATAACTATACCCCATTCCTGCATTCCCTACTAACCAAAGGTAAGTAAAGGAACCCTTAACTTAAAGGAACCCTTCAAGGAACCCCTAAAGGAACCCCGAAAGGAACCCCTAAAGGAACCCTTAACGTAAAGGAACCCTTGGAGGAACCCTTCAAGGAACCCTTTAAGGAACCCCTAAAGGAACCCCTAAAGGAACCCTTAAAGGAACCCCTAAATACCTATGGTAAGAGCAGGAGCTCCCTCTGGAGCTCGAGGTTTGTTCTGGGGAGCTCCGACTTCCGGCTTCGGGCTTCGAGCTTACCTTAACCCTGAAGAACCTACCTTTTCAGGGCTCCTTATTATGATTTCCTGATATAAATCCTGAAAAAAGGTAGGATATTTAGGAGTTCCGGGTTTGGTTTAAGCTTTCCATGGGAGTTTCCGACAGTTAGAGGGTCCTTATAACAGGGATCCTACTAGTTGGGGTACTATATTAGGGTCCCCTATTTCCGGAAACTCCCTCATAGCGGCACCAAGAGCAACTTCGACTCACGCGAAACAGTTGTGCAGAAACTCTGACAAGCGTCCCTAAGCCCCTACATGGGCCGTGGGCCCCAAGCCAGCCATGGCCGCGCAGCATACCACGGAAGATTTGCCTGGCAGGGCTTAGGGTTTAGGGGTTTAGGGTTTGGTAGGGGGCAATCCCACTTAGTAGGTCTTGGTCCAGGATTGTTGTTAAGGCTCCGTTTGGTCTTATATCAACCCGGAGCCCAGCTACCCTGCTCACGCCAGCCTGAAGACGTAGCTCTAGATAGATAAATACATATATACATATATATATATATACATACTTTTTTATAGCAGAGAGGTTTGGAATAAGGGCTGCATCTCCGGGACAGTGGGAGATACTTCCATGGGATAATTGTAACACAGGGGCCTCAATCGTTTAAACAGGGATTTGGGGTTTAGGGTCTAGGGTTCTGGTACAAGTATACCGGGACCACAAGGAAGTACTATTGCCAATGATTCAGGCCCCTATATATATATATATATATATATATATCACATGCCCACTACACCAGTTCGAATTGAGACTGCCGTGGCTACGGTTTAGTCGGGTTTAGCGCTTAACATATACACCCAACGCAAAAATCCTTTGACAAGGGGTAGACTCGTGTCTAGGGATCCTGCTTCTGAGGTTTAAAGGCAAATGCTGTTGAACACAGTGGTCTTCTTGAGCATTCATCGGGTCTACTTGTAGGTTCAAGGGACCGGGTAAGCTTGGAAGTATAGGTATGACTATAGATACCTTAATTACGACCCTTCTTACCAAGTGCCCTGCCCTAAACCCCAAACCCTAAACTGAACCTCCAAGTAGGGCTTCCAAGAGGCCATTCTTCTCTCATGGTTCCCTGGTTCTTCAGGTTCGTCTGAGCGATGCACTTCCTGGGCGAAGGTGTTGGGCTTAGTAAATGACGGGATCCCAAAGTGTAAAACTGTCTGCACCTGATTCTGACAAAAGCTCCACCCCTTTTGCCACTGGACTCAAGTCCAGCCAGTCTACGACCCACAGTCATCTTGACCGAACCCGACATGCAGCACCCATACCCAAAGCCGCCTTTCGGAGGAGTTAAGCTCCACCCTCAACCCGAAAGCCTAAAGCCTCGACTAACGAACGAGACGGAAGCTTACGAGCAGAGTGTCTGGCAGTGACATGCCGGAGCACGTAACCCGTGTCACTTTTACAGCCCACTCTGCCTTATGTCCGCTCTATGGTAACTCGAGGCGGATGTATGAACACGGAGCCATCAGAGGCCAGAATTGCGCAGAGTAGCAACAACTGGAGAAGATGGAAAATAGTTGCAACCACCGATGAAAAGCATCATCACATCTGCAGCTATGGTTCTAGCGCCAAGCCTCGCTTCATCCCTGCCTCCTGCTTCATGCGAAACCCCCTACCAAGCAGACGACCTCACAAAACAGAGAGAACACCCCATAAACCCCTTCAAGCACGACCATCACTCCCTGGCTTTCGGCATCTTTACTAGGGTTCTATATTACGGGCCGGACCTCGGTAATTAGAGTTTGGGGGCATATTATACTATGGTTATAATACATGCCGGGCCGAGGGTCACCAGTTCCGTGGGACCGGTGATGAAGGCACTCGCAGCACCGGCAGCAGAGCCCGCGACGAAGGTCTGCCTGGGCAACTGTAGGGGGCTCCTTTAAAGGGGCTTATAAGGGTTCCTTTAAAGGGCTGTATAAGGGTACTCTAGGGTTTAGGGTTGAGGGGTTTAGGGACTTAGTAAGTAGGTAGCAAGTAGACTTATAAGTACCCTAAAAGGGACCCTAATTGGGGTTATGGTACTTGTAGGTCTATAAAATAACCAGTGACTAAGTCCCCCGACCCTCCAAGTAGAGACCCGCTGAACATCTCGGGCATACTATAGGGTCCTTAACAAATGTTATGCTATTTTTGGGGCTCCTTATTATGAATATAGTATCATGGGCACCAAACCCCCTATTCGGGCTGATGGAAAGACTAACAGGAGATAGAACAAATAAAGTCATTACACCAACAGGGCCTGGCAATTAGAATAGGGTTTGGGGTGCGCTGTATCATTGCCACGGGGGGGACCACAAGGGGAGACTAGCACTGATTATTCCACTCCAAACCCCCAGGATATTACAATTTTCAAGCATCTATACTACTCCCCCAAAATTCCCAACCCCCACGATCTGCGGGCCATCGCTGCGCCAGTGAAAGATTTGCTCCATCCTCTGCTGAAGGGTCGCGCAACTGCCTCGGGTTCAAGGTCTGACATAGGTAGTGGTGCTTTAGAAGAGTAGCATGATCTGGGTTGGCCTTTAAACACCCTGAAAAATATTCATATATAGGGTCCCTTATAAACCCAAATAAGGAAAATAAACATGTCCCAATAAAACCCGCCATGCTAAGTGGTCTGATGTTAGAAGGTCGAGATAAGGATCCTGGTATCATGATGTTGCCAGTACGATTTACTAAAATCCAACGCGAAAATATAGCAAAGCCTTATGAAACCATGATTGGTCGCACGATGTCCTGCAGAATGGCCTTCATATCGCTAAGCCCTCAGCCAGCAATCTTAACGGCCCTCAAGGCCCTCAAAGGTTCAAGACTGGGTTCTTGCCTCATGCACATCGTCTGAGTTACCATATATAGGCGAAGCTGCTTATGATTAACTGCCCCTGTTACGATTTCAGTTAAGCCTAAACCCCTTTACACCTGGACTACGCATATGCCAGGAACTGAGGGGCCGACTGTGCTGTGGGCTCGTGCCACAAGCCTAAACCCCTAAACCCTAAACCCTAAACCCCTAAACCTCCCAGCACCCCTACAAGAAGCCCTAAGTCGCTCAAGCCTTAACCCAAAACCAAGAAGCCCAAAAGAGCTCCACAAGGGGGAGTTGGATAGAACACCCCACAGAGCACCTCCACAAACAACGTTCCCATGGGTAATATCCCTACAAGGGCGCGCCCTAAAGCCTACTAAAGCCCAAACCCTAACCCCTAAACCTTAATGCCCTAGAACCCTTCACCCTCAGCCCAAGACCCTTCTTTCGAAGCCCTGGGGTCTTACCACGGTTTAAGCTTTGGGTCTTTGGGGTTTTGGGGGGGTGGGGTTTATATAAGGTTTCGGGCTCTAGGACTTTAGGGTTTAGGGTTTTAGGGTCTAGGGTTTTAGGGTTTAGGGTTTTATAGGGTCTAGGGTTTTAGGGTTTAGGGCTTTAGGGTTTTAGGGTTTAGGGTTTTAGGGTCTAGGGTTTTAGGGTTTAGGGTCTAGGGTTTAGGGTCTAGGGTGTAGGGCTTAGGGTTTAGATGGAGCTACTTGCTGGCGAGCTCGTAGGAAAAGAAGAGCACCGCGTTCCTGATTTAGGCATTGGAGCTAGGGCATTTGTGAGTCAAGGCTCTGAAGAGGTTTCACGTTTAAGGGTTTCGCACATCAGGGATCTACCCTAAACCACACAAAACCCTGGACTCCAAACCATACACCTTATAGTTAGACCCTGGCCTGGCGAGGCATCTTGTTTTATAAGATGAGTCAATATGGCAAGGGCTTTCTTTTAGAGGATTCTTTTTCCCTCTCTTTAGAGGATTCTATGTTAGAAGCTTTTGGGGCGGGTCTGCAAATGATGACGTCAAGGCTGGAGGGTAATGCTGGGGCAAGGCTACGGTCTCCGGAGGTAGGGGTACCCCAAGGGTTTTTTTCCTCCTACCTAGCACAGAGTGTAGGGTTTAGGGACTTGTGGGTGAAGGGCTTGGCAGGTGGGAGTGTTGAAACAAAACAGGTGAACAAGACAAGAGAGTTCAGGGGTATGTTCCGTTCTGCCCTGCATGTGTGCATGCATATCAACAAATAAACATATATATAGAGAGAGAGAGAGAATCATATATATATATATATGTACACATGTGATGAAATTCAAACCATGCACTCGGGTGTATGTTATATATATATATATGAGTGTATATATGTATAACGATGAGGGGATGGTCGAAACTGACCTGCCTGCATTGAAGCTTTGAGGCAGGACGGCAAGGTGACAAGGCAAAAAGGTTCTCGGCCGAGGGTTCGTAAAGACCCAATCCTGGCTCTAATGGAAAGGCCATCCAAGAGATTGCTATCCTCTTAACAACAAGGGCACCCGTCTTGCATTTATTCAGGTGTCATAAAGACACTGCAGCATGAAAAAAGGTCGTAGGCATACTGCTGAAGGACGTGGTCTATAGGGCAAGCGAATCCTAAAAGCCTACACCGAAGACCCTTACTGCGCAGCCACGACATCCTAAAGCCCCCTGGCGAAAGCCTGAAAAATCCTGAACCCCCCAAATTCCACGAAACCTAACCACAAACCAAAACACCACAAATGCTAAAACTGGAGCCAGAGCTCTAAACCCTGTTAATCGAGAGCCCAAACGGCTGTAATTAGAATTTAATAAGAACGAGTATGAGAAACTACAACTGCTGCTGGTGCTGCTGCTGCTGCTGCCACTACTACTACCGCTACTACTACTACTACTACTACTACTACTACTACTACTACGACGACTACTATTACTACGACCACGACCACGACCACGACCACGACCACTACTACTACTACTACTACTACTACTACTACTACTACTACTACTACTACTACTACTACTACTACTACTCCTCCAACTCCGACTCCTACTAGTATTGTTGTCATTATTAGGGTTTCGGGTTTAGTGTGGAGGCTCTTCTTTCAGTTCAAATCTTCCTGGGTATCCTGCAGAAAAACAAGGAAAGCGAAGCGGGAAGTCCAAAACGAGGGTCCTGAAACCTACCAGTACAGATCTGCGGAAGAAGTTTCGGCTGAGGGCTTTGGGGTTTGGTGCTTGAGTTGCCGCTCTAGGATTTTGCAGTTGCTGTTACTACGTCTACTGCTATGCACACAAGACGATGGCCCTCCTCCCCGCATGTTTGGTTACTATCGTTGAGACTTGTGCTCTTCTTGCCCTGTTGACTGTGATGCTCGCTTGGCGTGGGTATCTACATTCCAAGAAGAACAGTTCTTCTCAACTGACCTTGGCTAAACTACCTCATACCGAACCCTCCTGAAAAAGCCTATAGTCCAAGCTGAATGAATCTGCCCGAGCATCATCACGCCAACCGTCAGCGTCGGGGAAGCCCATCCCTTGTAGAGGCCTCGAACACCTCTGAGCCAGTGTCGGATCATCAATCGAGTTTGACCAGGATCAAAGCAACAAAAAGCTGAGTAAACTCTTAGGGGGATTACAAGCTGCGAGTTCACTGCCCCGATGGCATCAAAGAGCTGCCGGTAGCCCTCCCTCCCACCTTCCTCTCGCAGTGTGGATCGCGCGCAGTCAGCGAGCCCATTGTAGGGCTTTCTGCCCAAACCGCTCGGAGTGCTCTGTAGCCGTATACCTCAGGATCTGTTAACATATAAAACGCAGCAGAAGGGACATGTTATTAGGAAAGGCATCTCATGGCCGGTGGTAAAGCAGTATTACCATTGCATGAATCACCACCACTACTGGTGGTGAAATTTTACAACTCTGTTCTAGTGGCTCGGTTCTAAGGTTGTACTACTTTGGGTTCCCCAAATGGTCCAAAGTACTATTATGGGGGATACTTCTGCAAATCACAATTCCTAATACAGGAACCCTACATTCTACCATAAAGTCATAAAGGTACTTTGGACCCTTTGACCTGAACTCTAAACCCTAAACCTCTAATGTTGTACTACTTTGGGCTCTTATGCGCCAAGGTGCGAATGGTGTCGAGAGGCTGCGTGGCTAAGATCCCAACTGCGCCGGCCTCAAACTTCCAAGAAATGCAAATGTTTTGGGGCTCTTTACTATACTGAACTTAAAACCCTAACAAACATTAAAATTTTAGCTGTTTCTTAGGGACTATAATAACCAAAAATTAAAAAATATTTCTAAGTACCCCTAAGTTTAGGGCTTGGGAGTTTGGGTTTAGGGTTTCTAGAGGGGTAACTGGAACGTTTTGTTGGTGTTGGCGTGTCCAGCTTGCGGATAATACTTTGCGAATTTCAAAAAGCACTGCAAGTTTGGGTTTTTGGGGGATTTGATGCTAAGGGTTTGGAGAATTTGAGGTTTATAGGCGTCAGGGTGGAAATGGTGGCTATAGGCCACTGACTATAGGGCTAAATTCCAAGGTACCTACGGGCACTGTCTCGCGACTATGCGGGAACCACAAGGGTAGCGCAAGGTAACTACCCTAAAGACCAAATGACTCTTAAAAGTAGGGGCCTTATACAAGTATACTATGATAACCCAGGGTAGAGAAACCCTTTGCTGCAGGCTTGCTTGCAAGGACGCCTGGTAGAGGAACCCTAAACCCTAAACCCTTCTAGGGTTCTTTTCGTCCTTAAGGTATAAGGAAACTTCAAGTATACTAAAGCCATACCTCAGGCTACGAGGCCTTCGGCTTTCGGCTCGGTTTCGGGTTGCTCAATGGCCGAAAACCAGCACAGAATCGCGCCACGAAAAAACACGGGCATCTTCTCACCTCCACACATATATGCAGCACTTCACAATGCTCAAGCGCCATTAGAACCAACATAGAAGTAGCATGTTCAACAAGTCGTTGGAGTTCTGGCATAAAGAAGGAAAATATGATTCCTAAGAGCACTGACAAGCATAGAGCACGGTAGCACCACCTGACGCAGCACAAAACCGCCAACTTCGCAAAAGAATTGAACCAACCAAGTTTTCTCACGCCTGCACAAGTTTTTTAAGGCTCAGCTTTAGCCCATATAACACAGGCCAGTGACAGGTGATAAGAAAGAACCCCGTCGGTAAACTTCAGAAGTCTACAAGCCCGATTCAGTCACCCAGCGCTGCTGCACGAGTTGTCGATTTCAACAGCCCTAAAAGGTACTTACAGTTAATTAGGGTTCCATAACAAGTAGGCTCAGGGTCTCTGCCAAACCATTACGTAAGCTACTCAGACGCAGAGCCTCAAAACGGTAAGCTCGAAGCCCTCCCATTATAGGATCCTTAAGGGGGGGTGGCTCAAGGGGGGAGGGTATAAGGAATCCTTGGGGGGCTGGAAGGGAACCTATTAGGGAGTACTAGGGAGAATTAGGGATCACTAGGCTATTTACCCCCCTTGGACCCCCCTCCCTTAAGGATACTACAATCCCACAGCCCGCGCTGTTGAAATCTGGCGGCCAAACCGCCAGCGAGCAGCTCTGTAAACACCGACATGGCCCGCAAGGAGCTGATGGCAAGTTACTGTTGATGTAGGAACCTGCTTAATTAAGAAACCTTGGGCCTTTGTTGGGGTTCCTCTAAAGGGGTCTATAATTAAGAAACCTTGGCTCCTTATTAGGGTCCCTTATATGAATCCTCATAAGGGTCCTACATTACGTCTCCTTCATCCTTGAATGAACGCTGTTGAGAACTTCAAACTGCTTTAGGTTTTTCCCGTTGCAGAGATGCCCTGAGCGGCCTTCTTGCCCCTGTGGGTTTACCCAGAGGCCCCAAAGTAGTTCCTTATTGGGATTACCTTATAGGATTCTTTATACGAACCCCAAAAAGGAACTACTTTGGGGCCTTTGGGTAGTGGTACTTTCCGGCTGAAGCCCCACAACGCAAACCAACATTTGGCTTCCTGGCAAAGAAGTAAACGCCTCACTAAGCCAGACCCAGTCTCAACCCCGAACTACCACAAGCCCTCCGCAAACTTCTGTGGAAAGCCCTGTGTCCTATATAAATTCCTTTTGGTTGGCTGTCATGCATTCCAGTGCATGCCCAAGCTTTGCCAAAGGTCCGAGCCGATCTCGGCTGTGTTTGCGCAAGGTAGTTTCCGGTGGTTCAGTCCACGGTCCAAACACTCAGAGATCTAGTCAAGTGCTACACTGCTTTGCTGTCATCAGCATTGTCCGTATTCTTGCTCTCCTCTGTCCCATCGAGATCGCCAGCTGAACCCCGCAAGCACAGTGAACACTATCATAGAGGCATCATGACTGTTGGCAAGAGTCGTGTGCAACATATCCACAACCTTCCGTGCTGCTGAGCCTACGTATTGCAGGGGAGTTTCCGAAATTGGGACCTTCATATATAGTACCCTAAATAGTAGGATCCTTATTATAAGGACCCCCAAAATAAGGTACCCCTAATTTTCGGAAACTCCCACAGGAGGGCCTGGACTGGAAGCTTCACGAAATCTGTGTCAGCTGTTCCCCACACCAGCAAACAGAGTAGTGATGGATTAGGCTTTAGGGTTTAGGGTTTTTTTTTCGCTCCTACCTAGCAAGGTTTAGGGTTTAGGGTTCACTGTTGCCTCGGGAAGAAATGTCCAGCTCCCTAAACCCATCTTATCCAGGTCTTCTCAGAGTCGGGCCAGGAGTTTAGGACGTAGAGTTTCAAAGGCTTTTGCAGTAGTATAGCTGTGTCGGGTCATTGTTTTATATATATATATATATGGAGACTTTCTCGAAGGCTTGTAGGGGTTATTTTGACACTCACACAGGGGTTAAAAAGTTAAAAGGCTAAGACTGTCGGGTGTTAAGACCTTGATGGCTCGGGGCGTTAGGGCACACACGAGTTGTCGGAATACGTATATGAGACGCGTGCAACTGCCGTAGGCACCGAGCACTTTCTCCACTGGGCTGGGACCGCCTCTTCGGTGGTTTCCAGTAGTCCTCCGCTTGGCTGCCACCTGCTCGTTGCAAGAAGAACAGGAATTAGTAAGTATTTGTGCAAGTACCTGCTCATTGGGGGCTCGAAGTAGATGAAACTATAGTTACGTGACCCGTGCTGATTGTAACCCGACTTACTAATCGCCTGCTCCTTTCAAGTAGTGGCCTCCACTGCGCATTTTGGACAAGGCAAGCACTTCTGAAAGAAGTCCGGGCAAGACTGCTGCATCGCCCAGACCCGCTTCCAACCCATAATAAGTTTAATCGCACCAGATGATGTCTTCCTTTTTTACAAGCGTCGGAAAGTCGCACGCGGCCTGAAGCTGCTAGGGCACCGTCGATTTCATCAGCTCACTTATACGAAGCTCCGTATCGTGAAGCGAAAAGACTTCCGAGGCATTTACAAAGCGCGGATTGTCCAGAATGAAGCCTCCGTCTATGTTGGCAACCCTGCCTTGAGGAGAACTGTGGAAACAAAGCTCTTCCGGCTCCTCCCTGAGCTGAGCCCAGGCCTCCGGTCCAGGTGGCGGCAGCATCACCTGGCGCCCGGAAAGCTCACGCAGGATGCCAGTGCGCCTCAGGCACCCGGATCCCCTGTATCGGTGGTAGTGGACCGTGATCCAGTGTCTGAAAGTGCGCAACATGTAGTCGTCAATGAAATCCGCGTGGGTCCCAAGAACTATTCGATAGACCTTCCGGTCAAGAAGATCCAGCACCTCTGGATCCTTCAGTAGATTTTGCTCGTATGATTGGATGTCGATGTGCAAAAGATCCAGGTGGTCTATTTTTGATGCGAGCCCAAGCAAGAGAGCAGGATCGGCCCGGGTACATAACACTTGCCCATGCATACCGTTGAGTTTGAGCACTCTGTGAGCGCCGGCGCACTCCACCCGGCCTGGCTCCACGGCAAATATCTGGTATGGCATAGGATTCCGAAGACGGAGCAAGGCGATGGCACGTGTGGCCCAAGGTGCCCAGCGAGCCCCTAGTTCCATGATGTTGAATGATGACCGTGCTCGCAGGGCGGACTGGTAGACTGCGACCATCTCACTGTATTCCTCGTCGACCACAGGCAGGTGCAAGTGCACATGCGAAAAGCCAGACTTCAGAAATGCTTCGTGTTCATGGCACGCATGCCATCGGCTCGGTAAGCTGTGGTAGTAGCGATACGTACCATAGGGGCACCGAGATAGGCCGTGGAGTCCCGGATCCCACTGGCTCGCGTTGCACAAATTCTCGCAGTCAAAGTGCGCAGGCACCCTCAGACCGTTCAGCTCGGTGAGGATGCCGCTCTCCACCAAAAATGGTCCCACAACCGCCTGTCGCAGGACCGGATGGTGAGGGAAGCTCTTGCCATCTATGGGATTGAAAGCATACTCCGTCTGGCCGGCACATACCCCGAGCAGCCAAATCCAGACAGTGGCGCGCCATGGCATCCTCCACATACATACGTACATGCAAAATGCATGCATACATACATGCATACTGTTTGTGCTGAACGAGGGGTTCGGGGTGCCGGGTCACACAGTGATGGAGTGTTACATGATGTTGCAGGTTTATGATGGTAACGATGAAAGTAACGGTTGGTAGTAGTTCTATGCCTAGCATACCACATTTTCGAGTATGATCAGGATCATTACCCTTAGCAGAATCACCACCAAAGCGTCCAGCTTGAAGACATATCCCTGGTTATGCTTGCATCTGCTGGTTTTTGTATTGCTATGACGACACGCGTGCCCGTGAGTTGCGAGAGTGCTCTTTCCGATGCGTTCTTGTGCAAAACTTGCTTCGGGCTTGAGTTGGAGCGATCAGCGGAAAAGCAAGGTTTTATAGGTTCTGAAAATAAGGCACGCCTTATCTTCAGAAACTCCCATTTGGGCTTTCGGGTTTGGGGTTGAGGGATCAAAATCTAAGGGTCGCTCCCACGAGACGTCGGCTCTCCCAAAGGTGCCAGCCTTGTTAGGGCTCCTTGTGTAAGGTTGTGGGGGCCAGGGTTCCGGGCTGAAGGTCGTGGGGGGGGAGGGGGACGGGCATATGTTGTAGTATATGCAGTTCTTACAGTAAGGACTATTCTTTGCCTGCGTCTTACTAATGACTCAACTCAATGCATTCTTCGGCTGGGAATGGTGACTGGCTACATAGTGTAATACAGGGACCTCAATAATTATTGCGGGGCGGGGCCAATTCTACTACAAGTATAATAAGGAACCCCCCCAAAATGGTATAGGTAATTGTTCAAGCCCCTATAGTAAGGCCCTCAGCCCAGCCTTTGCCGCCTGCCCCGGCTCCTTTACCAGCTTCCGCCGAAGCCTTTTAGGGTTTAGGGTTTAGGGTTTAGGGTTTAGGGTTTGACGGCGGAAACTGGCAAACGTGGGTTTCTTACTAACTTGAACAGGGATTTGGAGGGTGCCATATTACTATAACCCTAGAAACGAACCCTCAGGACCAGCATTGAAGTTGGTAAGTGTCAAATTTGTTCAATCCGGTACATCATATATGGGCCATAGTAACTATAATACTCTAAACCCTAAACCGCTATAGGATTAGGGCTCTGGGGAGTCGAATCTTTTGAAGTCTTGAGGATTCCACGCGCATATGCGGTTCAAGAGAAGATTGAACAGTATCCCAGGTACGGTTTAGAATGTAGGGCTTAGGGTAGCATCCCAACGAGACCCTTGATGTGCTGGTTGGAAAAACATGCAACACCACTTTTTTAACTACTGTAACTAATGCTTCGAAGCCCATAACCTTTACAAGCCCTGTAAGCCCACATCACACTACACACCCCAAGTCCCTTCTATAATACTACAATACTATAACCCTTGAGGGAACTTATGAACCGAACGAACCTGAACGCTCTTTGCCTTTACGCCGGCAACCCCAACAAACTCCACCCGAGAGAAATGTCCTAGACTCCCCCCGGATACCCATGCCCACATCCCACTAATGAAAAAATGAAAATCTTAAAATCCCCCTGCGTACCCATACCCAAATCCCACTAATGAAAAGAGAAGCACAGGATCAGAAACACATGCATAAACATAGGGACAGAAAAATGATGCTGAATGACTGCCGCAGGAGCAATGAAGTGAACCAGGCTCGAGGCTTCTGCAAAGTGGCTGCCTGCTTCCGCAGGGGATTTAGCGTTTCGGCTTAGGGTCTACTGGTGTAGGAAAGCCTAGGCTTTAGGGGTCAAAGGGATTTCGGGGTTTAGGGTGTCGTTGTCATCAGTCCCAGTGTTAGGAGTTACGGATGGCTTTACCATCTCACGATGTGCATGAAAAACTTTGGCAAATAAGCCTAACCCAGCACTTCAGCTAGCTGCTTGCTGTGCCCTTTCCCTGTCTCATCAGAAAGCGCACACTAGAAAAGCGCACGCTAGAAACGGTATTTGTGTGTGTGTGTGTGTGTCTGTGTTTGCGAGTCATCTCGGAAACCCTATACAAAACCCCAAAGCCTCCAATCCCCAACACAAAAACAAACGACAAACAAAAGCATGGAACCGCAACACATATACCCTGCAACCTAAGCCCTAGAAGCCCGTAACTCCAACAAAAACACAACACAGTTCACATTTCAGGTGGATGGCGCTTCCGCATTTGGTTGGAGAAACGTGAGACCGATGAAGACGCAATAACTTGATCTCTCACAAGCCTTCGCACAAAGCAGATGCGAGCTTGTGGTTCGGTCGTCGGCGCTTCCAAATTGAAGATGATCTGCACCATTTCACGAGTTGGCAAAGCAGCCGCGTGAGGTCCAAGTAAAGCAGCTCTGCTGCAAGCAGTTTCTGGGCACTCACAGAGGGTGTGCGAGACCGACACGAGCGCACTGCCGCACCAGGGACAAACGTCCCGAAAAGAAGGGCAGGTGGGCAGATGGTGGGTGGGCGGCCACTTACCCGTGCAACTAACACACAGAGAACGTGCAGCCAGTGTGTTATGTCCCAAGTCTGCGAAGGCCCGAGTCCAGGCGAGCTATAACCCACGGGATCCACCAGCTCGTTGTGCCCCACCCCAAGCCCTGTTTGCCTCCAAGATTCGTCATAAGCTTTAATCACACGAGACACCACGGTCTGCCCGCACTGCCTGACCACCTGCTTTCTGTACGACGGATCCCTTGTAGCCATTAAGATACTCGGCGCAAATGGTGCATGCTTTGCATTATAGGGAGGATCCACTACCTGCGAAGACGCTCCATGTGCTGTCGAACCACCAATGCCCAGGTCGGATATGTGGCTTCTTCTGAGGCTCCCACAATTGCGGCAGCTGGGTGATCAGCTGGCAAGCATTGGATTGCGGCATATGCAACGATGGCTTCTTCCAGCACCGTGGATGCAAGGCGAGATGTCCAACCCAGCTGACTGCTGAGCAATGCTCGTTTCAAGGTGGTACTGTGCTCACAACCAAGAACTTTGAGGGCCCACTTGTGTTGAGCATCATGTAAAACCTTTTCGAAGTTAGGGGCCGGGAGCAAGAAAGGAGCCTGTACTTGACAACTGGCATGATGCGAGCAAGAATCTCGGCTGCAACGGCTGGAATCGGAACACCAGCGCAGGTGGCTGCATTGACAAAGGTAGTGAAGGAATGGTTGGCCTGAGCAACCACTGCAGATAGCATCGGCTCCATAGATAGATCTTCATCCAGCAAGAAACCCAAGCAGGTGTGCATTGGAGTCGCTTCACTCCCCACAACATCCGGCGCAGGTGGAGGGCTTCCATACATCGCCATAACTGTGGTTTTCCCCGGCTTTCGGTTTATCTTATTGCCTGTGGAAGAAGAGAACGGTTCACATGCAGAAGATGGCGCATCTCCGATAATTGCCGCAACCGCTCCGACGCTGGGACAAGGCATTGTAGTGTCGTCGATGTACTGCACTGGCCCGACCTTAAACCGGCCCAAGTAATCAAGAACCAAGAGACGATCAGCAAGCTTTGGCATCTTAGACAATCATGACACTGCCACCTGGTCTGTTGCTGCCCACGGCGAGGAGTCACTGTGAAAGCTTCGACGCATGTGCTGTATCGCATCCCCCCATTGGTCCACACATGAGGGTGGAGTGTCAAAATACTCTGCCGTCCTAATCCTGTCAGCGACAAGCAAAGCTTGGGAAGCGAAAGGGGGCCACGATGCACAAGTGCCGTGCACGCACACGCACACACGCATGCACACACACAACACAAAAAAAAAGGCATCAAAAAAAACGACGGCTTTTGCAGCTAAGTTCCCACGTCGCTGCCGCTGCTACGATGCTCTGGCGAGATAGTTGTTTCACAAGGCATCCAGTGCAATACTTACCCGTAGCAGGACACCGCCGCAAGGACGGAGCTAGTTCCCCTCATCAACCATGGCAATACACAACGCCAGAAAAAGTTCACGAGAAGCATGGTCTCGAGACTGTCGCAGCATCTCCACTATGCTCACTGGTGCGCCACCAGAGATGTTGCTTGACGGGGAAGCATTGGAAGCAGCCACACTGGAAGGCTTACACAGGCAATCATTGTCTCAAGGTTTTCCAAAACTGCAACCCGGCAACACGCTTCCCTTTCGCTGCGACAATCGCCCTCTTCAAACGACACTGGAAACTAAGTTTCTGCTCTTTAGGCGGCGGCTTGAAACAAACAAGCAGACAAGGCTGATACGCATCCCCAGCTATGGCTGCCCACGGGTAGCGATGAGGCCTCGTAAGCACTCCGGCTCTTGTCATCTCGTCAATGGAAATTCCCATGTCTCGAAATCTAGCATGAAAAGCAGCACGCGTTGTCAATGTCGGAGGGTGGAATGCGAATGACACAGATGTATTCGCGGTGCCAGGCACATCGGCAATCTGGGCAGTTACTTCCTTCACGGCTGCATGTAGTTGATCGGGATCGCAGATTATTACCGCAGCAAGGTTGATGCCGGATGAACTCTGCGAAGTCAAACTCCCAAGACTTCCGACAGCAAAGGACCCTGTAGCGATTGTGCTGCTGCCAAGCGCGCTGTGCGGCTCGGAGCCTGCAGAGCCGGCAAGCTTACCGGAATGACTACTCATTCCAGGCCGATTGTCAAGCACATTCCATCTTGACCATGAGCGCGGCGGTGTCGCTAACGGTGGATCTTGCTGACGAGGTGCAGGTTGCGTCGCGCGAGCTTTTGCTTTGGGGCGCACACTGTGGGTGCCTTGAGGTTTGAGCCCGCTAGCATGAACTACCTCAAGAAGGACCGTCTCATCGCCGCAAACCCATTTCCTCATATATAGACATCCTATAACCCGACTTACTTTGTCACCACTCCTAAAATTGAACCTCAAGGCCCAAGACCCTAAATCCTACAACCCTTGTTTGCATCCTGGCCTCTGTGCACTAAACCTAAAACCCAAAACCCTAGAACCCAATAGAGCCCTCAAACCCTGATGTCCTCTACCATAAAACCCCGAACGCTAAACACCTAAAACCCTAAACACAGCCCCCCCGCGCGCCTTGGCCTTCAGCGTGCTCAGGCAGCGGCGAGCGTGGTCCGCCTGCGTGCGCTCCAGGAGCCTCCCAAAGAGCTTGCACTATCCATCTATCTGTATCTGGGACATATACATATAAATAATATAGTATACATATCGTATAGTATAGTACAGTAGGGAGTAGAGTAGAGTCATATCTTAACATATACTATTTAGAACTCTTGTCTTATGGGGCTCTAGTTTTTTCTTCAGGGGTTTAGGGTTTGTGGTGCTAAGGTTGAGGAAATAGACTTGATTAAGATTAAAACAAGGGGTCTTATAGGATTCGACACGGCCGAACAAAAATGTCTGTTCTTGGGTTCTAAGATACTTCTGCTTTAAGGTTTTGGGTTCAAGAATTCAGGTTTCGGGGCGGCGAGGGCTTAGCGGATCTTTTGGAGCTAATTGTGACGCTCTGTCGGATTCTATCAGAGGCTGTTATAGGGTATCACAAAGGTTCTATCGGAGGGCTTGGCGGAAAAGGCTTTCGGTTTCGTTCTTCGGGTTTTTGAGTCCCAAGGGCTTGGGCTGTACCAGCCTTGTCGTCTTCAGCGAAATCCTTAAACTACTATTTGCTTAAGAACCCCCCAAAAAATAAAACATGATAATCCCTATATTATCCCTATAAGGAATATATTTTTTATTTTTGAGGGGTTCTTAAGCAAATAGTAGTAAAGGCTTCAAGCGAGACCCGCGGGACTGCCGCGATGTAAGGGCCTAGCTGTAGTCAAAAATTAGTGGGGCATACTGCACGAAATCACGGCATTCAAAGTATTTCTGTTAGCCACCCAACCCACACTTTTCCTGAACCAAGACGAAATGAATCCCAACCCAATTCGACATCACGATCTGCAGGCCAACGCCGGGAACGGTCTGCCTTCAATTGCGTTGAACAACCAAGGCTTTCAGCTACTGTAGCATCCTCAGTGTTAGTTGTATAAAGCCTGAAACGGGATACCACCGCTGATTATTCTAACCTCTGTATCAAAGTCTCAGCAATCACAAACTAGGCGCAGGACGGACAATCCGGCCTCAAAGCACATGGCCCGAGTTTTTCTTCGAGATCCGGGCTCTCTTTCAGAAACCTCAATTTCATTCAAAACGGCTGATGAAAGGCCCAGAATGTGTTAGGCTGTAGAGCCACATGTCGGGCTCGACGTTTTGAAGAGCTGTAGGGTGCGTCGTTCTGAGAAAACGTTGACGGCTTCGCAAGGAGTCTAAGCAGCCTGTTGCGGTGGTGTTTATGTGGGCAGCGCATGGTCCCGGGGTTAAGTGTTTGGGCGGATCCTTGCGCAAGTGTGCGGAAGCTTATTCAAGTTTGAAGATCTAATGTTTGCTGAATGTGTTGTTTAAAGCAATTTTGTGCTGCCTGGGCTGCCTGGGATAAGGCCCGGTGGCTCGAGATGTTCTGCCCAAATCCGCAAGCCTGCACCTGTTGCATCCGGCTTTGATGCTGAAGCGTCAGCTTGCCTTTGCCTTTTGGGTGCTACGGTATGGTGTTTCGTTTGCAACGGTGTCCAAAAATGGATTTGATGCAAGCGATTTACATGTATGGGTCGCATGTTGCGATCTAGGGTGTTCGTACTTTACGGGGCGTCGATGATCAGAATAGGGTTGGGGGTGGTTATAATGAGGAACCCCAGAAATAGTACTACTCGTCAATTATTCCGACTCCACACCACGTCCTTCTGGCAACTCCCTTTCTCCAACCGTGCTAGGGCTTCGTTTAGAGTGTAAAAAGTCGGTGGTTTTCCCTCTTACTTCGCAAGGACAGAGCCCGCATTAAGGTTTGGGGTTTACGACCAGATGACGTTGGACAAAATACAACTATATAGGGGTATCACTGTCCCAGCACACATTCTTGAGCTGCGATGCTGACGGCACGAGAGATGAAGATGAAGAAGAGCATGATGATGATTGTAGTGATGATGATGGTGCTGGTGATGGTTGTGGAGGTTTAATCGTGCTTGGATCATGGTGCTGATGGTGGCTCTGGCGGTAGCGGCGCATCGACTGTGGGGGTGACGGCAGAAGTTACGAAACATGTCATCAGCACTTGTGAAGGCTCTAAAGCATACTCCCCTACACCCTCAAACCCTAAACCCTGAACCTTTAGGCTCTGAAGCTTACTTATCGTTGTCTTCGCCGGAGCGGCTTCTCCACCCTCCACCGGCCGAAGCGTTCGCCACGATCCTGCCTTCGAGCATGTTGGCTTCAACGCATTCCCAACCGCCCCAGTTGCCTAAATCATGGGTTACGGGGGGAAAAGTATGAACCGGAATGGACGGCAGGGTTCGCTGTCTTCTCCGGCTTTCCGCCCGAACGGAATCTATTTCAGAGTTTCATCATCAATATATATATATATATATATATATATGTGTGTATATATATATATATGTATGTATGCCTCCATGTAGTAGCCTGTGTACGCTTCTCTGACTAGGGCAGCACGACCATCACTGTGGACTCATGCTGCCCCCCAAGATAGCAGCTGAGCATAGGAGCAGCACTATGACCCCCACACCACCGACTCATGAAATCTGTAGACTTCCCAACTTCCCTCATGGTATTCCCTAAACCCTAAATGGCCACAAACCGCCCCAAGCAAAAGATCCCAGCGCTCTAAGCAGCTGGGTCCATTTAGCGATGTGCTAGATAGGTCCATGTACAGGGTTATAAATGAAAGTTTCATGACCTTCAGAAAAGGACTGTCTCGCGTATTCGCGTGAGCGGTGAGGCTTTAAGGGTTGAAAACGGGTTTAGATAATTTGGAAATGGTGCCTAATGGTAAACCCTAAACCCACTCCCTTGGTCCATGTCGAGGTCCCATCTTTGCTGAAACTCCCATCTACTTAGAGTTGACGAAGCTTGAGGGCCCCCTCCCCGCGCAAACGGAGCCATATATTACGTGACATGCACGCGGAGGTTCATGGGCTCCTGTAGACAGAGTTGTCATAGCTACACATGAACCTTTAAGTGCTGCCAACCCTTCCCCTGTACAAGCCTGGAAGACGAGACCCCTATGAAACCCTGCATAAACCCTACAGTTCACAGGGTCGGGGGAGGTACCGCCGAGACTTTCTAGCCGTGCCTACGTAGGCCCTCCATGTCTGCATGCCAAGACGCCATGGCCCCTTTGAGCTCAGCGCCTTCCTTAGTTTAGAGCGTTTAGGGCTTAGGCGTTAGGGCTTGGGGCCTTTATCCTGCCTACCTAGCCAGGACGAACCCGCACTGCAGGGTAGCGTTCGATGCTTTGGAAATCGGGTTTAGGGTTTATCAAACGTTCAGGGTTGGGGGTTTTCTGGTTCGGGGTGTCGACTCTGACGCCTGCACAGGGCTTTACAACAAGTCTGGCCAAGACAAAGCACCGAATCCAGCAACTACTCAGGAAAGGACCCAACAGTAACAACCCAACTCGAAGAACCCAAGAAGCTGGAACCGACAACCAAGTGATCGCCCCCAGCATCTGCACCAGGCCATCATACACAAAACAGCAGCCCCTGAGTCTTTAAGATACGGTCAAACTAACTATAAATTAAGCTCATTCCCAACTATAAGTTAAGCTTTCATTCCCGGTCTCAAACTCTGAGTACCCTGAGAGCAAGAAGAAGCATTGCAAGTCGCAAGTTAGGCAGGAGACGTCGCTGCTTCAGCAGAAATGAGCATTGGCACGGCCATCCCTGTTGCTTCTATCGGCCATAATGATGAGGCTCATGGTGGTAGTCATGTTGATGGCGCTGGCTGTGACGGTCCGTTTGTGATACTGGTGATGACGGTGGTGGCGGCCAGGGTGACTTTGATGGTGCATAGTGATGGTTGTAGGTGGCAGACTGTGGCAGAATCTCTCACAAGCCAAGCGTCAGCAGTCCAAGCGCGTACTTGGTCGGGTTCCTTGCGTGTGCTGACGACCGTCACGGGACAAGTTCGCGCACCAAACGCATCAGCCCACACCGAGGACTGATACCTCAAACCTTGAACCGGAAGACATGCTTCAAGCCAGCACAAAACAGTTGGTGCACATCTGCACTACACCTGCACCGTTTCCGCAACTTATAGAGCAACGAATTTCTCGAGTGAGGACCCATCCTCCTCCTGAAACCGAAACGCCATCAACTTCAGAGAGAAACTTAGTGGGCATGTTGAGCCGGTTAGGGCCGCACAGGCCCCACAATTCTGAAGAGAAGCTGAGGCCCTGTGAGGAACTAGCTCTGCTGTAAACTGTGGGGTGGGTGGTCAAGGAACCCGGCATGCTCCAGGATTTCTATCTGGAATGTTGTGATGCGTCAATGGAGTTGGAGACTAAACCAGTTTCATGCGAACTCGATTATACTCTGTTTGGTAACGGGACATTCTGCGGCCCCTGTAGTGCAATCCGCGGCTTCCGGTCAACCTGTACTTTACAGGCGAAATATGCAGCCTGACACGTAAGCCAAACGTCAAATACTTTAATTCCAATATAAACCCTAAACCCTAAACCCTACTTTAATTCCAATATAAACCCTAAACCCTAAACCCTAAACCCTACTTTAATTCCAATATAAACCCTAAACCCTAAACCCTACTTTAATTCCAATATGGCCCTCAACCCTTCTAATCCTCCGGCCCCGAAACCTGTGAGAATGTTGAAATCTACTCAGCCCTGTAACAATAAAGCCCCAAACCCTCTAAGAACCCTTAAAAAAGGAAACCTGAGTAGCCGACAGCCCCCGCTGAGTCCAAGCATCTCCGTGTCGCTTTGCGCCACCTCCTGGCACACCGCCTCTGCATCTCCAGCATCTGCGAACCTGGGAGAGCTCGAACTTTAAGAGCTACGGTTTAGGGTTTATCGGGCTTTGGGGCATTGTGTATCACGTTTACACCAATCTAGGGGACACAATTGCTAACCATTCAGACCTCTATGTTGTACAGTAGGTATGTGTCGCATCGGCACGCCTGAGAGAAACCACAGGCTTTGAGGTAGGGTCTAATATGAATTTGTGAATAATACTGCTAGTTCTACTGTAATTCGTACTATTCCCATGATTGTTTTAAGGCTTAGGTGCGATCTTGGGAGGAGTTCAGGCTTTCCAGGTAGGTTTGTGACAGCAGGTTGGGCAAAGTTATTAGAATAAGTTTCAGGGTTTGGGGTTCAGGAGGGACTTCTAGGACATGTAGGGTCTGTGACGGTGTGGTGGTAGAAAGGGGGATTATGATGAAGGCCTAGGATTTGGGACTGTGGGGTCCCATGCGTGTGCGTGAGTTTTTTGTTTTTCCCCCGCGACATGTTGCGCGAATTTAAGGAAAAGGCCGCAGCTTCCAGGTTCAGATTACGGTTCAAGAAAGGGGGTTAGGGTTCACTTCAGGTTCAGCCATGCGAGAGTTCGAGTTGCGTATTCTAGTAGGGTCCCCTATTTTCAGCAACTCCCACACTATGACTACGAGTTAAACACAATCAGTCCGACCTCTGTGAAAGGAGGCCTGCTCACTTGGAGCCTCCTTTCGCCTACAAAAGCCTCAATCCCTCATACACAAGCTGCATCAGCAAAAAATAATGAAACACAGTTGACCGTGATATAATCGCGTGGGTTGCCTGTTTCTTGTGCCAGGATCTCGACTTCACCGAGAAACAGTTCTCAAAAGCACTACAATCTCGAGAAAGCCAGCCCGTCTGTTGTCTAGGTACACTGTTCCAAACCTCAACCTCCAAGCACTGAGCTCGAAACCCCGCAGTCTAAACACGAATTAGTTGGACCCGAGACCCTCAAAGCAAAATCCAAAACACCACACGCGGAACTCTGACTTTAAGTCGTAAACTGCAAGCCCTCCGAACCTAAGACGTAAACTTCGTACACCTAAAGCTCTTTTCAACCAGGCGTGGACCGAGCTGTAAGATGTTGATGCAAGCTGGAAGCCGTCTTGAAAGCCCTTGACTCTAACCCCTGAGCCTTGTAAGCCCCAGACCCCGAACACGACTCCTGTTGCAACCTAAACCCGACGCCCAAAGACCCTAAAAACCCTAAACATCCCGAAACCCTAAATTACAAAACCGTAAAAACACTAAACCCATCCCTGGACCCTAAAAGCCGCCTAAACCCATCCCTAAACCCCAAACCCTAAAAAACCCTAAACTGTCCAACTCCTAAAGCCGGAGCCCTACACATCCCTAAACCCTACAAAACCCTAAACTGTCCAACTCCTAAAGCCGGAGCCCTACACATCCCTTTTGCAACAGGCTCTCCACTTCGCCCGGACCCTTACGCATCGACATCCCTAGACTAAACCGTCAAACTCCTAAACATACCTTTGGTTAGTAAGGAATGGAAGAATGGTAGTAACAGTAGTTATAATTGTACCCTATTCCTCCATTCCCTACTAACCAAAGGTAAGTAAAGCCGTAGGAGCTTCAGGGTTCCCAGGAAGGAGTCGTCAAAAGAAGCCTCGTCTCCGCAGGGATCCGGCTTCTGGAATCGAAAATAGGTTCCGGGAAGGATCCCCTTTAAAGGGCTCTAGAAGGCATCACAAGGGCTCTGTTAAAAGAGATCTATAAGGGCATTTTAATGGCTTAGGGTTTAGAACACTAGATTCCTGAGCGATCCCTTCTTAATACGGGTAGCCTTTTTCGTAATATTCGGTTGTATATAATGAGGGAATCATACAATCAAAAGGGCAAAAGGGTACTACTCAGGAACCTAGCTCGGGGGAAGTGGGCTCCTGCAAGGGCCCCGTCTCTGGCTCCATAAGGGTTACTTCACCAACGTATGATGTAGGGGCCTCAATAATTGCAACAAGGTTTGGGGGTGGATGGCAAGGAACCCTGGGGGCTGAAATTGATAATACTGGTAAGTACTTACCTTTACCTACCAAAACCTACTTTTTTGTAGGGTCCCTATAAATTCCATATTAGGGTTTATAATAAGAGCCTACAAAATAGTAGGGTTTGGTAGTTTAAGGTAGGCCTCCATATGAAGGCTCAGGATTTCAAACTTCAGACAGGGAGGGTGGACGTAGGGAGTTCAGGGGTCCGTTTGCAATCTTGGCGCGAGCCTGAAGTACCAAACCCCTACAGCTTAAAGGCTCAGACATCCTTAGACCCTGTAAACCCTGAACCCCAAACCCAAGCCTGAACCCACAAAACCATTCACTAAACTTAATTTCCCGGAAGCGTTTGAGACGTTGAACCTCCAATGGTCCGAGCCCCAAGAGCTGCCCCAAAACCCGTAAACCCTGTATACGGTATACCCTGACGCTATGCAAGCCAACGGTGCCTTGAGCCTCGGAAAGCGCGCCATCAGCTGCCCCAATCCTGCCAGCGGGCTTCTCGAAATTCGAGCTTTGAGCGTCAAGGGCTTTAGGCTTTAGGGCTTGAGGGTTTCGATAACCCTTTTGCATCCGGGCTTGGGGAGTCGGCCGGGAAAGTCAGATTTCTCCGAAGTGTTTCATGAGAGTCCAAAGACTTGACAAACTAATCATCGTGCTGTTATCCAAACCCTAAACCCGGAACCCGCTCGCGCAGGCAGGCGCAGGCGCAGGCATGAGTCCACTCGCCCAGGGGCTTCATGAAGCCCAAAAGGGCTTCTGGCTTTAGGGATTCGGTGACCCTAAACCCCCACACCCCTAATGACCTAATGAATCTCATGTTAGGGGCTTGAGGGTTTGAGGGATCTTGTCCTTCGCCTACAACTGCCAGCAAGTAAGGACACATGGCAGAGTAAGAGTGCTAGTATGAGGCCCAGGACTTAGGAGCATATGTACTAGTTGTCGATTTCAACAGTCCCCACAATCATGTATAATTCGGGCTCTATCTTAAACAATCAGGGAAAACAAAACATACCCCAAACCGATACCTAGTAATAGGGTTTGGACTCGCAACTCCGACTCGGTGCTTAAATTTAGGGGTACTATGCACAAACTTTGGCGCCACGACGCGGAACCTTATCAACCCTGAACCCAAACCCGACGGCTCACTTCACATGCCCTTGAATCTCTCGGGGTTTCAGAAAAAACATTGGGCTTTCTGTGCATGCGTACTCTGAGCAAATCATGCTTTCAACACCGGCAAGGCTTATGCGACAGCTTCGTAGGGCCTCACAGTAAGGAACTCCTCTTGGACAGCCGAAACCCGGAAAGCCCAAGCCAAGCCCTATAAAACCCTCACACAAGCCAAAAACACCCCATAGACCCCTCTGATGCAGCCTTTTCAGGGACCCTTATAGAACCCTGAAAGGGACCCTGAAAGAACCCTCAAAGGCGCCTTAAACCTACTTGTCGGGTATCATGGGGAACTACAGGTTAACCTTTTTGGATATATAATACAGGCACTAGAAAGGGACTATACTACCCGACAAAGGCTAAAGGTTACCTACTCTACTTCTAGGTTAATACAGACCCCATACGGTTGATGATATAAATCCTGCATTACCTTAAGGGCCCTAAACTATGGGAATTATGGTATATTCCTTATTTAGGGTAATGCAGGATTTATATCATCAACAGTATGATCGACCCCCTCTGGAATCCGTCGTTTTGCGTAGACCCCACTCAATTGAGCCTTTGGCCCCCAAAGGCGTCTTTGTCTTCTTGGCCCATGCTGTATTGGAGCCGCCTTGATAGGGTCTTTAAGTTCTTAGATAGAATAGTTTAGGGTCTAGGGTTTAGGGCTAGGGTTAAGGGTTCAGGGTTTAGGGTTCTTAGGGTTTGTTTAGGGTTTAGGGATACAACAGTAGCAGAACCTGATGTTGCAAGGTTTCTGTATCTTTGAAGGGTTCTAGACGTCGACACAGGTTCGAAAGAGGAGGGGCGGGCCAAAGAAGATTGAGTCCTTATATAATGGATAGAGTGGTGCTTTACCACAACGGCTTTAGATTGCTCTATAAGGTATGCTGTAGGGCAGGGGCCTTAACAAGGAGAATAGGCCTGGAGGTATCCTTGAAGGTTCTAGCTAGTTCTGACCGGGACTGCTAGGAAATACCTGGTGCATTACCACCTATTCAGACCTACTAGACAAATCATCCCCCAGATGTCTGGTGATGTCTGGGAGAGTTGAAGGTGATTGAAACCCCAAACTTTCAAGCCTACACGCCAAACTTTGAACCTTCGATCCCAAACCACCGGCAGAAGTAAGCCTCGTTCCTACAGCCAACTGTTGCCGAAAATAGCGCGAGTATCCTTTCTAATGTGCCGTGGTCTTTGAATCGGTCGAGAGCGAGGGGCTCAGCAGCGACACCAGGAAAGCCTCGAAACTTGCTTGGGGTATAAAGGGGTGGGCGCATGTTGCTGGGGTTTACTATACTGAACTTAGAACCCTAGCAAAAATTGCAATTTTAGCTGTTTCTTAGGAATTGTAATAACCAAAAATTAAAAATTATTTCGAAGTACCCCTAAGTTTAGGGCTTAAGGGGTTTTGGGATTGAGGAGCGGGCCAAGACAGGTGAGCCACTGCAGACGGATGCCGGGAAGATAGGACTTGTGGCTTGGTTTTACGGTTTGCTGTATTGTTCAGGCTTTCGAATAGTTTGAGCGGGCCTAGTCTTTTAAAACTGTCGTTCTATGCAGTAGCTCCTGTGAGTATGCATCAAGCAGTGTGATAATCCAGAGCCCAGGAGTGCGCTTCATCACGGAACGCACCATCGACAGGCTCTGTGGGCCCTCAGTTTATGTAGCATGAAGGCCAAGTCCCACAGACCTCCGATGCATAAATCCTCTCGCCTTGTAGACAAGTATGTATATGGATCTCGAATGATATTACGGCCCTTTCTGGGCTTTGTTAATCAGACCTGAAATCCTAAGCCCAAAACCCTGAACCCTCAAACCCTAAGCCCTAAAACCTAAAAGAAGCAATGCAAGAAACAGAGGGATTCCGCTTGTCGTCGCCAGAAGTTGCAAGGACGTCCATCACTTCCTGGCCACAAAGTATCCCTCTGCTGGGTCCTTCTTAAGAAACTGAAACTACCATCATAGGTATCACAAGGAATCTACCATATCTATATATATATATATGTTTCTTTATGCATGTAGGTAGATAAGTTTTAAATTTGTACATATATCTATATATATATATAGAGAGAGAGAGAGTGCCTATATGGAACCATACTATTTGCTATGATTTTCATACTGAGTCAGAGAAGCCAAGTTCAAAGCGGGTCAACCAGATATTTATACATGGACTTAACCAAGAAAACGATGTTGGAGCCCAATATAGCGTACCTAGAAGCACTCCGCACTTCTGGCAATGATATTGCTAATGCTTCTGACTTCTATATACACGGCTGCTTCAGCCTCATCCTACAAGGCAAGCGAATGCGGCTTCTTCCGATTAGGAATTTTAGGGTATCGGGTATAGGGCTTAGTAAGTCCTCGGCGTGGGTCGCATCGGCGCGCTCCAGTAGGCGCACGGCAGTGGGATGAAGCCTTCCTGCAGATACCCACCACATCCCAGGAGTCATGCAGATGGAGACATCATGTTCGTCTTGACCGCTGCCCATAAAACTATACAGTTCGGAACATCTAGTGCAAAGGACTGCAAGTAACTGGGGCATGAACGGACGCCTGTGCTGCTGCTGCTGCTGCTGCTGCTGCTGCTGCTGCTCCTACTGCTACGACTGCTTCTGCTGCCACTGCGACTGGGGCTGCGACCGCTGCTGCTTCCTACTTCCACAGCGGCTGCTATCGTACTACCAACAAAGGCTCCCAGTCTTGATCTCATAGCTCAGCATTCAGACCGGAGACCGAAATCAGCGGATTGGGCGAGGAAGCCACGAAGTGCGCGAAAGCCGAGGAGGTGTGGGTTTGGGCTTGTCCGCCAATAACCCTCTATAGAACTCTACATCTTGCAAGACCGCTAGCCCACGCAAGCTGCTTTGTGTTCTTGAACCATCAACGCAACATAGGAAACCCGCAAGAACATCCTGACACCGATGCCTTCAGCATGCAAACACACTGTAAGCCGACCTCGAAGCCCCCAAACCAACATCCCCAAAACCTACTCTAGGGGCCTTAATAATTCGAATAGGATTTTGGGGCCCAGTATACGATAAATATAATAATAAGGAATCTCTAAATTAGTATAGGTAATGATTTACAGGCCTCTATATTAGAACTCCCCTATTCCCCCCCATTTATTAAACACCCCCCTGATAATAAAAACACATTGGGGCCAATCCTACCGAAATCATCCTTGCCCTTTAGAGCCTAATTTGCATTAGGGGGGTCCGAAGCCAGAGCAAGAGCAAAGGCAAGAGCAAAAGCTGGAGTAAGAGCAAGAGTAAGAGCAAAAGCAGGAAGAAGAGCAGGAGCAACAGCAAGAGCAAGAGCAGGCGCAGGAGCGAGAGCAAGGGACGCAGCAGGAGCAGGAGCAAGCAGGAGCAAGAGCAAGAGCCCTTAAAAATGACAGTAGTGATAAAAATACACCCTAATAATAAAACACACTTTCCGAGTTTCTATTAGGGGGGAGGGGGGTCCCGCCCGTTTAATATTAGCGGGAAGTTGTACACAATCCTTCTGGTCCCTAAAGCTTAATGCTTAGACTCCAGACCTGAACCCTACTCCGGTACCTCTAGACTCAAGACCCCTCACCTTAAACTCTAAACATCCCAAAGACATGAACTCTGGACATCCCTAAACCCCTGAACTCGAAACCCCAAAACCGGCGTTGCTTTCGTCAGAGAGGCCCCGGAGGCGCGGGAACTTCGAGAGGAGCTTCGGGGCTTCCTCGCTTCCGAGCCTTGGAGTGTTCCTTTAAGAAAGCTATAAGGGTTCGGGTTTAGGGATTAAGGTCCAGGGGTTTAGGGATTCAGGGGATTACTATAAGGGTTATAGGGTTTAGGGATTAAGGTCCAGGGGTTTAGGGACTCAGGGGATTACTATAAGGGTTATAGGGTTTAGGGATTAAGGTCCAGGGGTTTAGGGATTCAGGGGATTACTATAAGGGTTATAGGGTTTAGGGATTAAGGTCCAGGGGTTTAGGGACTCAGGGGATTACTATAAGGGTTATAGGGTTTAGGGATTAAGGTCCAGGGGTTTAGGGGTTCGAGGGAATACTACAAGGGTTTGGGCATTTTGGGCTTGGGGCTTAGGACTACCGTAATGCTTTCGGGTTTATTGGTGAAAAGCAATCCTTTGTGTGTTTGTTAACCTTTGGTTGAGGGGTTTTAGCGGGCTGGAAGATCTTTGGTTGGGGTGGTTGAGGCTTTTAGGATGAGTTTAGTAAGAACCTGGGGAGAAGGCTGAGGATCACTACTTAATGAGTGGAGTTTGGTAGGGCTTCGCGGATCTGGCCGTGTGAATCCATAATCCTACACCTTCAGACCTAACCCGAAACCTCTGAAGGTTTATGGGTTAGGGGTTTTGGGTTGAGGGGTTTAGGGTTAGGGGTTTAGGGTTAAACCTCGAACCCTGGGCCATCGGAACCTCATCGGCGCACTCTGGGGATTCAGCTCGACTTGGTCTGACTTTGTGGATTCAACTCTGAGCACTCTTTGAAGGTTTAAGGTTTAGGGTAACCGGGCCGGCTGCATGGCCTCAAGAGTTCAAGCATAGGCTTCAGCCGCAATCGCCGGCAGTTCCACACTCAACCTTCGGCCTAAACCCTATCGCTCTCGCCGTCGTTTAGGGTTCAGGGTTCAGGGTTCTCTCTCTGTCTCCCTCTCTCCATCCCGCAGTGCTACCGGGTTTTAGGTTTAGGGTAAAGCAAGCTCTCGAATCGCGAAGCCTGAAAGAAGACCTAAACCCTGATCCCTAAACCCTACATAGAAGTTTCCGAAAATTAGGGGTACCTCATATTGGAGTCCTTATCATAAGGATCCCATATGTCTAGGGTACTCTATTACTGTCCTCAATTTTCGGTAACTCCTACATACCAGTAGGTTGAAGTGGACTTCCAGTTAAATCCCAGCCCTGAACTGCAGCAGAGGAGCGAGCTCGAGGTATCCAAGAGCGGGCTTCGGGCATTCAGGCTGTTGAGTAGGCCCTTCCTGGTAGGATTTAGGGCTTAGGGAGGCTCCAGATCAGGCGTAAGGGTTTAAGCTATTTAGGTGTCCTAACCCTTATGCCGACCCTAAACCCTAAACCCCTAAACCCTAAACCCTAAACCATGCCGTATAAACCCAAACTCCAGAACCAGGCTCGTAGGCTTATGAGCTTTGCGATTTGAGATTCCCAGTTTCGATGAGAGGCACTTGTTCAACTGCTCCCTTTGTCCGTAGGCCGCGGAACGATATGGACTCTGGCAGGCCAAGTAAGCATGCCGCTAAAAAATGTCCGAAACAGCATGACGTCCAAAGTTGCAGAAGACACGATTGCCGACCTCTTTGGTTCAGGGCTTCTATAGGGTTTGACGGATCATGGCTCAGGTACTGCCACAATACACCCTCAGCGTAAGAGACACTGCACAAGTGGCAGCAGCTTGCGTTGCGGCGCCATTGGTGGTGTCGACAGCACGGTACTGCGATGCTTCTTGCTTTTACTGCTGGTGCCGTCATGATGCTCTTGGTGATTGCTGGTGTGTTCCGCTTTTCTGCAGCCAACCTTCTTACCAGGACTATTTTGGTGCGGCTGTGGGACAGAAGCCGAGTTGGGTTGCGATGCCCTTCAGCGTCCGCGACTTGCCGCAAAGCAGCCTGGCGTGAAGCTTTGAGCTTCTCTTACGACTCGTGGCATGCACTTCAGTTCCAGGCGTGAGCGCAGTCTCAGTATACATGTCTATATGCATTCATGCTGTATCATGTGCTCGTTTGTGTTCGAAGTTTGAGGGTGTGGGATTGAGCTAGTGCGGTGTTGCGCCTACGGCTTGTTTGGGGCCTGCAAGGTTGATTTCATCGTGGAGATTGTCGTCGGGATACTTTCCTGCGGAACCGTTGCCCGATAGTCGCATACCACACTGTAGAACCTGCTTATGCTAATTGGCTTCTCTAGTTCGTGAGAGACCGCATCGATGAAGTAGCGTACCTCTCCTATCAGAGTCGTGCCGAGCTCCTAAAAAAGCTGTTAAACGACCCGTCATCAGGAAACGTCAACTGCATGAGCCGACGGCTGCAAACAACAAGACCGATCTCTAGAGGTCTGAGCCAGAAATATACGTAACGTGTCCTGCAGTCCTTATAGATCCTAGTAGTATATCAGCAGTGTAGCACATGCCAATCTCCAAGCACGAAACCAACCTTTCCATGCAGACCAATGTTTTCCTTCGCCCATGTACCAGACGTTGCCGGCTTCTAGCGGGTGCCCATGCATAGCAAAACAGTAATAATATGAATTACTCTCGTAATAGTCATAAAAATCGTGAAAATGTTCATAGCTAACCAATAACAAATCGCAACTCCATGAAGCATGGCATTTGCAACAAGAGCAGGGAGCTCTGATGAGCGCATCAAGTCGAAACGGGTTCTGCAGCATGCCAGACAAGGCCACAAGACGACTTCTCCTTGGCCTTCGGCAAGCGGACGTAAGCACCAAATTCATTCACAAGGGCACGTGCTGCCTGGGCTCTTGCACAGAGCTTCAACCTATACCTTAGAAGCTGCCCCCACCCTGTAATAGTGACCATAAGGATTATATAGGATTATATTAGGGCCCTCTTATATTCCCATTATACCACTATTACAGGGTGGGGGCAGCTTCTAACCTATACCTAAGGAAAGCCGATTGTTCACTCACAACCCACTGTGATCATCAGCGTGAAATTCCGGAATAACATTTAACAATCAGAATAGGGTTGGGGGGTATATCATACGACTATAATAACAATAACAATAAGGATCCCACCCCCACAACAAATAGTATAGGCGTTTCTTTAAGGCCCCTATAATCATAATAAGAAGAAGAAGGATATAATAATAATAATAATAACACTAACAATAACAATAACAAGAATAATAATAATAATAATAATAATCATCATCATCATCATCATAATAATAATAATACTATTAATAATAAATAATACTACTAATAATAATAATAACAATAATCATAATCATAATAATAATAATCATAATAATAATAATAATAGTAATAGTAATAAGAGCCCAGCTGCAGCCTGAGCCTCGACAGTGTGATCCTCGTGCGAGGAATTCGCCGAAATGCCGCCTTTCCTATACTGAGCTTAGAACCCTATCGAAAATTAGAATTTTAGCGGTTTCTTTAGGGATTATAATAACCGAAAATTAAAAAGTTATTTCTAAGTACCCCTAAGTTTCGTCGAGCTGAATCGCCCGGGCTTGTAGCTGAGCTTGTCGGCCCCGTACCGCATGAAACGAAGAACCCCTTTGTCGGCATGCCAGTATCTCAGGGTGCGCTCGACGTCATCTTTGATCTGCCCGGTTCTGGTGTAGAGGCGTGGGTCGTGTGTCACTCGGAAACCGAACCAGGCGCCATAAACCAGGCCTAGCCTCTGCGAGTAGTCCTGAAAAACACCTGTCTTTGCGGCCCTCAAGCGAAGATCATCACCCTGTTTCCTCAAGAAGTAATGATTTCTGGAGGGATTCACACCCCACAGATGCAGCCCACGCTTCTGCATCTCGCGCCCAGCACGCTTTACCAACTGGGACAGCTCCGGGTCCTTGTCGGAAACAGAACATCTCTTGGACTTCTTGGACGGCAGTGCCAGCAGTCTGGGCGGCATTTTCGAACGTTCGTCACTGTCGCCGGCGGCGGCTTCACGGCATCTCCTTCGCTTCCTCGTTGACAAACCCATGGCGGTAAGAACAGCATCCATGCGCTGCACAGGCAGAGTCTTGAAGACGTCGAAAGTTGCGACCTTCGCTTTACGGAGAATTTCTTCGACATCCAGAGTTTGCTTTTCAATTTCTGGGCAAACTCCACGCAGGAAACACATGAGGTCTGATTCCTCTACGGTGGTCAAACCAGTTCCCCACAATGGGCTGATACAGTCTTCCTTCTTCAGGGATCGTGTGCAACACTCGATAATACCTGCCGCTTTCTGCTCAGCGACAACGCTGTCGTCCGGAATTTCCACGATCAGCCTCTCGATGTTGTCGTCCATGACCACAATGTGACTGCCCAGTGGGGAGGCCTCCTCCATGAAACGGACCTAAGAGTAAAACAATCTTGAAGGTTCCCGGGTATTCAGAGAAAGGGTATGAGGAAGATGTCTACGCTTCTGTACTCTTCTTTGGTCGTATATGAGTCCCGGAGTCCCAAACCCCCCAACCCCAAAGCAGTACTTCGACTACAACCCCAATGAGCTCGTTTGAAAAACAGTCGATTGCACTCCCACCCAAGCCTGAAGATGTGCGCCTCGAACGCCGACCACAAGTCGGCCTTCCCACTTCGTGCCAGCGAGTGCAGCAGAATAAGCGCCAGAGATCCAAGCATCATCTGTGTGGGACACGAAGATCAGACAATGCTTGTAAGCTTCCGGGCCGAGGGCCAACTCCAAAGCAGCAAGGGTTAACTCACGCAGGCCCTTGTCCGCGCTACGAAGCTTCTTTTCCGTGTTCTCCCACGGCTGGAGTGCCTTCTCAGCCAGCGTCTTGGCCGTCTTGACGTGCAATCCCTTCACACCTGCCTGTTTTAGGTCTTCTCGAAACGCATGCAAGGGCTTCTTGGCCAACTTTCTCAAGTCCTGGGCTCTGGATAAGAAGCTTGTTTTGAGGTACTACGCCAGCAGCACACAAATACCATAATCGTGCTTCCAGCGTAAGAAAACCTTATTGCTGAGCCAACCCTACATCCCAATTGTACGTCCGAGCTCGGGGCGGTGCTCAACTATTTTGCATCCGTGAATTGCTCAGGGTCGGCCCGAGTTGGTCTTCATACTCGGGGGTTCAGGATTTAAGGGGTTAAGGGTTTGGGGTTTACTTTCCCCCTGCTAGTGGTCAGTTTTGCTTCAGTAGGGACAAGAGGCCACAAAGGCCTCAGGCTTGCTTGGCTGCGGAGGGCTTCGCGAAAGAGGGAGGGAGGGCTTAGCAAAGGGTTCGGGACAGCCGCCTGTGCACTTGGGAGTTTCCGAATATTAGGGGTTCCTTATTTTGGGGTCCTTATAATAAGGATCCTACTGTTTCGGATATTATATTAGGGTCCCCTATGTTCGGAAACTCCCACTTGGGATGGGAGGCTGCTGTACGACTCGGACAACGGTTGGTGTACTCCGGCCAGTCATACTGTTGTGGTTCTACTGTACCACCACTGTACAGCTGCTGTGCTATTGCTGTCCTGCTACTCCATCACTACTACGGTATTGCTCTGATCGCTGTACTGCTGTAGCACCAGCAGCAGAACTACTACTACTACTACTACTACTACTACTACTACTACTACTACTACTACTACTACTACTACTACTACTACTACTACTACTACTACTACTACTACTGCTACTGCTACTGCTACTGCTACTGCTACTGCTACTGCTACTGCTACTGCTACTGCTACTGCTACTGCTACTGCTACTGCTACTACTACTACTACTACTACTACTACTACTACTACTACTCCTACTCCTGCTCCTGCTGCTGCTGCTGCTGCTGCGAGTGCCACTACTACCACACTACCACGACCACTACCACTTCCACGACGACGACCTGCGACATATAACACCACCTCCCGTCTGACACTGAGGAGCCTATCTCCTTCTTCAGCCAAGCATGCATTACCCCAAAACCCCCTCTTAAGAGCCCAACCCCTTGTAACCGACCGCCGCAGTCTAACCCACCACACCCCAAGAGCCTATGCCCCAATCTTTAGAATCGGGAGAACGGGCAGCCGGGTGGGGCCGGGTGGTCGTATTCATGACGCAGAAAATGCTTTGTCTGAGTGGGCCACAAACACAGCGCAACAGTGAAGCCTTAAGCACTCAATAACGATATCAACACAATCCAAACAAAATCCTAAGTTTCGTGCCAAAATCTGTATTAATGTGCAAAACTTGTCAAGATTCGGACCTTACTCAATATTATGCTCCTCAACAGAAGATCGACCCAGGATCCGGGAAACCCAGATTGGCAGCTTTCAGCTTCGTCTCGAGGAGGCTAGCCTCCCCCTTGCTGAAGACGCCTGGGCTGTTGTCCCCCCTTCTTACTGTTATTGCTATTATTACTATTATTATTATTACTATTACTACTATTATTAGTATTATTACCCCCTGGGTCTTGAAAGCAACAAGGGAAAAGAGTTGTAGGGACTACGATTGGGGACTAGCATAGAGTTTAAGTTACCATAATGCGGATCGCAAAAAAGAAAACATGGTGCCTACAGCATTTAAGCGAGATCCAAAAAGAACAAAGAGCATCTTTATTGCCAGGTCACTACCCCGATATGGTAACTTAGTGAGCTGATAAATACAGGGAACTCCAGAAAGTTGGAATATGGTTTCAGGGTAGGATACCCTATAATTACCATAAAGGGCTTAGGATAATCATATTCCAACTTTCTGGCTTTTACCTTAAGAGCAGGGGTGCTGTGGAGGAACCGATGAAGCTCGCTTTGCTGGCATCGACGGCCTGGAAGTTCCAGACTATCGCGTGCCCCGAGCTAAACCGACAATACTGCACTACGAGATATTGCAAACTACTGCCCTGTTGGTACTGTCTTCGTTCGCACTTGTAAGATTAATGTGCATCATTATATATATATATACACATATATATATATATATATATGTATGTGTGTATGTATATATATATATATATATATATATATATATATATATTCAGCTAAACATGTAAGTATATGTACATCAGTTGTGCATGTATATGATACATAAACTGATACATACGTACAAACAGAGATATTCTAAGAGCGACAGTGAGGGAGGGAGAGAGAGAGAGAGAGAGAGTGAGATCAACAAGTAAACCCCAAGCATAAAGGGTATGGCAACAAGTGCGAGACATCAAACTGCAAACCCCACACATCAGCGGTATGAAAGCATCCACCTGGGCGCCCGTAAGTCCGGACACAAATCAGCCATTTATCATCCGGCCGCCCTGGCTGCTCATCCAAAGCCTGCCACTTTTTTAGTACTCTTGTCAAAGTCTAGGAGTCTAGGAATGAGTTTGAGGGTTTAAGGTGCCACGATTACGGTTTTACAGCTTTACAGCTCCAATTCCAGTTTGACCAATCTTCTCTCTGCAGCCTTGAGGGCTCTTGACCGGTAGGCTGGACAACCTATAGTCTCCGTTATAGTTCGTTTTGGGGCTACCTTATAGGAGCCTAGATCTACAATACAATGGAGACTATAGGCGTAGACTGAGTAAACGGCACCTCTGATTTACCTTGGTCGCACTGATGGAAACTACGGCTTCCTGTTGCCAACTGTTGTTCACGCGCCCGATGCCTGTCGCACGCGGCCACGAGCCGTCTCAAGAAGGGCTTGTATCCAGGGATGTCGAAAGACAGGATCCCCATGACACGGTCCAGGAGCCAGCCCTTCGGCGTAGGGATCCATTGGGTTTGCCAGGCCGTCTCTGATCACCTGGAGTTTAGGCTTCGTGCTTAGGGGTTTGGGGTTGAGGGTGTGCAGTACAATTCACGGCTTAGGATTTGGGGGTCGGCGGTTTAGGGGCAAGTGAGGAGAGGAGGGTCTGCATGTATAGGCCCTTCATCGCCAACCTCTAGGAGTGGTCCTTACCCAGCTCACTGCTGCTCCCTGAAACCCTAACTTCAGAACCCTAGACCCCAATTTGGGGTTGCCCTGGTAAGCTACTGAAAGGCCTGCCCCACACCCTCGAACCATAAAATCAAGACTCTCTAGAACCTATACGCCCCGTGAGTTAGAGTGTAAGTCCAAAATGTACTCAACCCGTGTTACACCTGGACTATGCATATGCCAGGAACTGGGGCGCCGACTGTGCTGGTGGACTCAATCTCTTCAACCCTAAGCCCTAAAGCCAGGAGCGGTCAAGATATCCTTATTTAGGCCGCCGGTATTGATTCCAGAAGTTGTGGGTGTTGTTGTGGGGTCGTAGCTACATCTCCGACCCTACAATCTACAAGTCTGTGGGATCCTGCAGAGAGGCCGGCCCTAAGATGATATAGGGGCCTTACTAATTAGAATAGGGTTTGGGGGCCGACTAATTATACTATAATGATAATAAGGAACCCCCAAAATAGTATTGGTAATTCAAGCATTTAAGCCCCCGATGTTAGGGTTTCGGAAGCCTGCACCTTGGCTGCTTTCTGAGGATCTCCATCGCAAACCTTCAATGCAGAGGCTGCCAAACGGACATCACAACCCAGCTCCAGAGCCAGCGACGTGGCGGCAGAGGCCATGGGATCTTTCGCAGAGCTCATTCTCAGTGTGACTGTGAGGGGAACTGGGCCCGGTATGGGGTTTAGGGGCTACCAGCACCTCCACCTGGCTTGATCCACTCCGTGACCCGATCAACGTGACCCAAGCTGGCAGGCAGTGTGTGGCTGCCAAGGCTAAGGTAGCAAATCGTGGATTTGAAAGGTGTGTTCCTTCATAAAGGCACACAAAGTTTGCACCGGTGACGCTACTGGTGCGACAGGATATAAGCTGTCGAACGAAAGGAAAGCTTGCAAAACTGGCAACGCCAAAAATGCCATGCAGAGTAACGAACACGAAGACAATATGAGGATTACTACTGAGCAGTCGTTCACATCACTACAGTAAAAACGGGTGGTGTCACACTTCGATATAGCCTGAACCCTCCGTACAACGGAAAACCCGAATCCCTACAGCTCCTATACAACCCTTCAAAGACGACCTCGAGGAACCCTTAAAGGAACCTGAAAGGAATCCTCAGAGCAACCCCGAAAAAGGGTTCCACACGAGTCCCTCTTCCCAGAAACTCCAAAACCCCTTCATTAAGGAATATACCTTAAAATAGAATAGGAACCCTAACAGGGTTTCAGGAATATTCCCTAATTAAGGGGCTTTGGAGTCTCTGGGTTCCTTTCCACACGCGCCTCCGCGTCCGCGGCATCCGTCAAGGCAACCGCCGCCAGAACATCCGACTCACACATCTCCTCCGCAGGGTAGGGTTTAGGGTTTAGGGTTTAGGGTTTAAGTGGGGTCTTGTACTTTTTTTGGCCGGTGATGATTTGTTTTCATTTTTTGTGGTCTTTTACAGGGCTCAAAATGGGTTTATGGAGGTAAGTAAGGATTGGATAAAATTTTCCGTATGTTTCTCTTATTGTGCTGTGGATCTTTATAACATTTCATGGGGTTTCCGCATCCACAAGTGTAACACTGTTGCACTGAATGGTTTAACGTGCACCTCTCAAGAAACCATCGATCACAACCCCACGCACCCAAACCTGAACACCAAACTCATTCTGCGAGTGCGCTGGCATCCTGAATAGGTCTCAACTCATCTTTTAAGTTCAGTAGTCAGTAGCACAGAGTTGTGAAAATCTGCTGCCTGCTAACTCTGGAAATGCTATTTTTCCTAAAGATGCGTTTCAGATCCGTTTGGGGATCCGTTTTGAATCCGTTTTGCATCCGTTTTCGATCCGTTTTGGGATGCGTTTGGGATCCAATCCAGCCGGCCTCAGCCCTGCCGGCCCGGCAAACGGATCCAAAACAGATCCCCCAACGGATCCAAAACAGATCCCCCAACGGATCCCTAGACGGGTCCTGCGGCGGATCTCCGAACCCACGTTTCCATCGAGAGGGATGCGTTTTCGATCCGTTTTGGATTCGTTTCGGATCCTTTTGGAGCTCCGTTTACAAAGCCGTTTTGGGGTCCTGCCGGGGCTGGAGCCAAAACGGATGCCCAAACAGATCCCCAAACGGATCCAAAACGAATCAAAAACGCATTCCCGCATGCATGCACAACGGGTTATTAGGCTTCTGCACAACAACCCAGTGTTAGCAGAACCAGATTTTCACAAGCATAGAGCATTTAAGCCTAGCGCTGTGCTGCCCAAGACCAACCACCTGGCCAATACACATAGCGGCCTTGGAAATTAGATTAAGCATGTTCTGAGGAGGGGCATACAAGCTATGGAATTGAATTCCTCATTTTCAGGCTCCTGTCTTAAGCCCAAAACCTAAACCCTACAATGGCCCTACAACAATATCCCGTGAATACTGCTAGCTGGTTATGGTCCTTTCTTGTGCGCAACTACAAGCCCTTGCCACGATACCTCCAATGCACGTGAGATCACCGAAAGCGTTGAGGCACCAAAGCCAAAACTCTGCAGTACCCTACTAAGGCCCTCCTACAGGGGCCTGAATAAGCAAATAAGGAATTTGGAGTAAATTGTAGCATAATTATCAGAAGCTCAGCCTCGATATTGCTGTAACGACCGACACGCCCCAAAGCAATGTACAACCGTCTGACGAAAAAGCACTGAAGCCTCACACAACCCTGGGGCAGCTGGAGCAGCTACTAACCTAGCCCACATAAAGCTCAACTACACAGCTCCGAAAGCAAACGCAATCAAACAACAAAGCAGTAAGCATACGCCTTAGGCCTAAGCACACAATGAGGGAAGCAAACGAGAGGTACAAGCGGACTATAGCCCGATAAAGCTGTCAACACCCCGAACCCACACAATTATCATAGCTACTCTCATGATACCCCCTTTTCCACAGGCTTGATTAGTGCTCGCCCGGCAGAAGCCTCATGATACCCCCTAAACCCTGAAGCCTAAGCCTGTAATGCTACATCTATAAACATTCTGTCATTCTTGTTCCCAGGACTGCCTGCAGCTGCGGAAACTCTCGCAGAAGCTTCTTCAGCCCATCGTCGCCCAATGGCCTGGTTGGGGGCTTCCAGTCCAGCGTACGCATGATGGCGTTGTTTAGGGGTTGGAGGGTTTGTGGTTTAGGGTTTAGGGGTTTTGGGGTTGGGGGTTCGCGGTTCAGGGTTTAGGGGTTTTGCGGTTAGGGTACCATCTGGCAGGGATTTTAAATGATTTTAATACAGAGTTAGGGTCGCGCGGCTTACAGCGAGAAGTCCCAGAATAACTTGAAGATCAGTGCACCATGTTTCTATGTTCTTGTCGGCTCGGAGACGCCGAAGGAAACCGCCATAAGGGTACTAATAGTAGGGGACCTCGTTCTATGCTGAGAGAGGTCTCTGCAATAGCTAAAGCCCTTTTCCTAAATCCTAAACCGCAGTGACACTAAACCCTTTTGACGCTTAAGCCCTTAAGGGCAATGTATTACGCTGAGATACAGAACCCCTTGTACGTCTTACAGTAACCCGTATACTTGCAAGTGATAACCATGATACTTACAAGCGTTGTGGAAACCCTGGAACCCTTATTCTGAAGACAGTACTTTTACCCCCTAAAGCACTTATAGATTGCTTATACTCACCACACAACCCCCCAATATTACTACTTACTACTATTATTACTACTATTACTACTATTACTACTATTATACTCTTACTACTATTATTACTATTACTACTATTATTACTATTATTACTATTATTACTATTATTATTATTATTACTATTGTTACTCGTCAGCGCCACCTGCCAGTGTCGCGAACCCAGGACTGCTTTCTGCGTGGTCGCAAGCGCTGCGTCAGAAGCGAGATGAGGTAGGCAGACCGGTCCTTGGGTTAAGGGTTTTGGGTTTAGGGTTTAGGGTTTTAGGGGTTTAGGGTTTAGGGTTTTAGGGGTTTAGGGGTTTAGGGTTTAGGGTTTAGTTTAGGTTCTAAACAGCTTAAGACTCAGGGTTTAGCCCGAAATAGGGTGCGGTTTTAAGCTTTCGCCACACGAAGCTGACCACAAAACCGTAAGACGAGTTCACACCCACCCCCAAACAAGAACTACCAGAACAATTGTCCCCCAATCCTCTCGTCAGCCCATCCCAACAGAAACAGCAATTAAGATCAAATTCAATTTTCTGTATAATAGGCCTGAACTGAAATACTACTTTCTCTAGGCCCCGCCCCCGACAACGATCCCGCAAGCCCGCCAGCAAAGTGCTTAAATGGCACAAACAGAGGTCTGAAAAATCAGGTTCTAAATATTCAGACTGCGGTATTATGCCATTTAGGCGAAGTGCTGACAGGCTTGCAGGACTTAAACAAATTTAAAACACAATCCCTTTAAAAAATCCTTTATAAAATCCCTATAAAGAACTATCATACTACAATGTTCCAAAACCCACAGCTAATTATTATCGAACCCCCTAGTTTAAGTTACCTTGGTGAAATCGGTTGAACAACAAGTGCGGCGAGCTAGGCCAGTGCTTCAGGTACCCACCTCTGGCGTTGCACCCAGCCTCCGTCTGCAAAGCCCTAAGCCCCGAACATCCAAAGCATCCGCAAACCCTTAACCCGGGACTCCCTTTCTCAATGGGTTCGGGGGTGAGGTTCGTGACCTCATGTCTTTGTCACCTAGCGGAGAAACGGATGTATATCATTCACAGTCTTTCAGGGCGTCTACAGTACAGCTTTGCAAGCCTTCTCCAAAGCAGAACCGCCCTTGAGGGTCATCAAAATAGTTGTAATCAGGATCTGAAAGGACACCCAATTTGAGGGACTGCCTGGTAGGGCTTGGGACTTCAGCATTCAGGGTTTCCTAAGTCGAAAGCCTGCACCTTGTACTCTCAAAAACTCCAAACAAGCTACTCGTAGATAGCTTTCGGTCGGACCCCACATCCTTATGTAGGAGATAGAGTAGGGTTCGGGGTACTTCAGATTGTAGGTACCGCTCAATTGCTCAATGGGCTTAGGCCGGCACTCAAGGCATCCGCATGCCGCACACGCGTGGATCCCTGTGAAGAGTGAAAGACATGTGTAGGTAGCGCTACATGAATCCAGTAGAAGTTATTGAGGCTCCCCGAGCACAGTACTATAGTGGGACCTAATTTATTACTAAAACTATTTTGCGGGTTCCTGATTTCAATTATTGTATAAATGGGCCCCAAAACCCTATTCTATTTATTAAGGCCCCTATATCCCTAAATCCCTTATAGTACCCTTATAGTACCCCTTTTCAGGCCCCAAAATTACCCTAAACCCTCGCGAGATTCAAAAAGGCCTGGGCTTCGATCTCATGGCTTTGGACAAAGGGCCAAGTCGGAGGTGGCGGTCTCCCGGAAGATTCTGAGTGCCTCCAGGCGGTTCTCTTACCTCTGGTTAGTAGGGAATGGAAGAACGGTAGTAATGGTAGTTATCATTGTACCCCATTCCTCCATTCCCTACTAACCAAAGGTAAGTCCTGGGGGCTCTTCGAGCCCTTTGGGGCCTTTAGGAGGTCCTTGCAACATTGGCTTCGGGTCGGCAGTACACAGTTATGCTTGCGTGTTGATGGTACACTCACATACCAGCGCCATGAAGGTGCAAGTGTCCTCCCTGTCTTCATGTGTGGCCAGAGTGGGCGCGGGGCAAGAAGGGGTGCAAGACCACGCTCCTCAGTTAAAAAAAGGACTCAGAGATCTAAGCCCGAAGCCAAAACCCAAGAGCCCAGGATATCACAAAGAACACTGCTGCACGGTTGATGATATCAATCCTGCATTACCTTAATTATTAATGACCTTAGACTATGGGAATTATGGTACAATATATTCCTTATTGAGGGTAATGCAGGATTTATACCATCAGCCGTAGCACCGACCCTCGCTCTCCAAACTCGGAATACTGCCGACTTGGCTACTACAACCCAAATAACCCTAAACCCCTAAACCTCCAAATAACCCTAAACCCTAAACCCCTAATCCCTAAACCCCCAAATAACACTAAACCCTATAGACCCAAAACCTCCAAGCCCTGCGCTCAAAACCCTCCGTCCTCCTTGGCGTGCCCGGCGCTGCTGCGCCCCAAGAGCCGCCACGCGCAGGGCCGAAGCTCCGCCTTTCAGTTCGGGAAGGCTTAGGGTTTCGGGTGATGAGCGCTCCTTTTTTGTTTGTCGGTCGTGAAGGTTTGGGGTTTAGGGGTCTAGGAGTTTAGGGTATGACAGCACCCCAAACAACCTAAAGGTTGCCTACTCTACTAGTAAGGGGGTTTCTAGATGCTTACAGGTTTCGGGTTTGGGGGGTTCTGGAGGTTTACGGTTCAGGGGCTTCTTGGCGTGTAGTGTAGGGGCCTTAATAATTACCTACATATACTGTTTTGGGGAGTAAAGGAACCCTATTCTGAGCCTATTCTATAGGTTTAAGTTGCCATAGTAAAGAACCCTTATTATTTACTATCGATCCCTACTTTTGTAACTTAACTTAAGTTCCTTAATAAGAGCCCACTATGCGCCTCAAGCTCAGGACACAGCTCTCGCAGTCCTTGCACACCCAGGGCGTCGTCGGTGTCCTGCTGGCAGTTTCTGTGCGTCACTTGCCCCAAATTCGCAAGTACAACTGACCATTCTCAAAAAACTGGAAACCCAACTGGCAACCCTAAAAAAGCCCTGAACCCCTTCGTCAGTAACACTTATGCCTGGACCCTTTCGTGCACAGACTTGCACATGCCCCCCCTGGATCTGAGAGCTGCTGCACTCGTGGCAGAAACCCTAAGCATCTGAAACATCTCAAGCCCAGGAGAGCCGTTTCCTTGCCTGGGGTCCAAAACGTTAAACTCCCAAACCCCCTAGTGAAGCGAAAGACAGGCTGACGTAGGGGTCTGTGGTTTAGGGTGTGGGGATCACTAGTTCGGAATGTGGAGTCTTGGTCTAGAGTTCCTCCAAGGGCCATTTTTCAGTGGCTCCATTAATGGACACTTTTAGGCTTGGTATAGGGGCTGAATAATAAGAATAGGGATTATACTGTAGGAATATATCAACTTGGGGTTTACGGCGTGTAGAAACGGCTTCGGTGTTTGGGGTCTACAGGCTAACGACGGCGAAATGCAAGGGCACAGCTTGTCCTGGTATGGGCTGGGGCGGCCGAGCATCTTCCTCGGCTGCGAGACTGCTCAGCAAACGCCAACGGTCTATGTTTTCTTCCACCACCTTACTCTTGAGAGATTCTGAGAGCCACACAGTGAGATCAATGAAAATAAGCTGATGGTCATTGTTTCTTCATTGCATCATCGTTTCTTGCTGGCAGCATGAATAAATCATCATGTCCGGAATCGTTCTTTCTTCATTTTTTTGAGGACAGCCTCAGGAAAGCTTCATTTCGCATCATGACATTATCTTGTTTTCATCGTCCTGTTTTCAGTATTTGGCAAGAAAGGCTCGGGTAATCGGCGGGCCGAAACGCTGGAATTTGCGAAAAAATGATGAAAGCCTGAGGATATCTCCATGTTGGATCACTTCGTTATCATTTCCTCTCCTTTAATTATCATGTTTTCATGATTTGACTGGGAAAGGCCGTCGAATGGGTGGGCGGGAATCCTGGAAACGTAGAAAAATGAGGAGCCTCAGAACATGTTGTTTTCGTCTGTTTTCATCATGCGTCAGAACTGTAGTCACTGTGAAATCAAAGGTGAAACAAAAATCAAACGGGTAAATAATGATGATGTGGCTTCAGCCAAAGCAAAGGGAACAATGATGCAGAATGATCAAGCAATGCCTCCCAGTTACTTCCATGATGTCCAACCCCTGGCTTCCAAAGCAACTGTAAACTGTATGCAAGGCTACCTTGATTTCGGCTGAGGTTCAGCTTTTGAAGCACTGCTGCGCTCGGATTTTCGCAGAAGACATTGGCTGCGACCTCACGCAGGGCTGCCTCTGCATCACCAGCATCGGCGGCCTGCTCAAAGAAGCAGGCGCAGTGCGACACCAACTAGTATATATTCCGACGATTTGAACAAGGAAGCCAAGATGCTAATGTTGATGGTGCTCATAGCTATGAGTAGGATACATGTGGTGGTGGTGGTGGTGGTGGTGGTGGTGGTGGTGGTGGTGGTGGCGGTGGTGGTGGCAGCTATACTAGCAGCTATTATCACTATTACTAGGACTAGTACTAATACGAATCCTACTACTACTACTATTGATTGTTATTGTGATTGCCAGTGCTGTTCCTCTTACTATTACAATTACTCTTACTACAGCTACTACTACCACAGCTACTACTACTGCTACTGCTACTGCTACTGCTACTACTACTACTACTACTACTACTACTACTACTACTACTACTACTACTACTACTTCTACTTCTACTTCTACTTCTACTTCTACTACCGCTGCTGCTGCTGCTACAGGTACGACTACTACTACTACTACTACTACTACTACTACTACTACTACTACTACTACGTCTACTTCTACTTTTACTACCGCTGCTGCTGCTACTACTACACTACTGCTGCTGCTACTACTACTACTACTACTCCTGCTGCTGCTGCTGCTGCTGCTACTACTACTACTACTACTACGTACTAGTACTACTACTACGTACTAGTACTACTAGTACTACTACTAGTACTACTACTAGTACTAGTACTAGTACTAGTACTACTACTACTACTACTACTACTACTGCTCCTGCTGCTGTCGTCTACCGCTACTGCTGCTGCTACTTCTAGTTCTGATGCTAAGGTGCTAGTGCGAGTGCAGCTCCTACTCATACTGCCACTCCTACTCCTACTCCTACTGCTGCTGCTACTGCTGCTACTACTACTCCTCCTACTACTACTACTACTACTACTACTACTACTACTACTACTACTTGCTGCTGCCGCTGCTTCTACTGATGCTGCTGGTCCTAGCTGTACTAAAGGGCGAAGAAGACTATGAACAACAATCCAGATACCTATTCTTCTTCACTACGGCCACATGCAACACAACATGCCCGACACCATGAAACCCTGCAAGGTCTGCGCTAGCGTTTACCCCATGACACCTACAAACGTACACATCAAAAGCAAACCTCGCAACCACACCCCACTAAACCCTAAGCCTTGTTTCGTTTGAACCCGTACCCTTTTTTGCATCATTTTGCAACTGGGCTTGGGGACTACGACTACCGAGATGAACCCGTACCCTAAACCCTAAACCCCTGAACCACCCCATAAGGCTTGGATTCCTCCAGAGAAGGTCGGACATCGTCGTGGAGCTCTTCCTTCAAATGTGGGAACTCCTCTGCCAGGGGGTTGAATGTTTAGGAAGTTTAGGGTTTAGGCATGAAGGCTTTAGAGGATTTTATGAGATCGTAAAGCATCTAAGGGCTTGAAAGGGCCTTATGGTCCATAGGCATTCGCGTCTCGCACGGAATCTGGCGATGTTGTTCATGGTTTTGGACGTCAGTTTTGGATAAAGCCTGCCGCTGCTATAGCGCTGCAGCACCCGTTTACGTCAGGCCTGCATGTGGAGCCTGGCTACTCCGAAGGCCCTGATGCGCAACTGCGGGCAACCCTCAGAAACCTGAACCCGAAACCGAAATCCCCCCAAACCAAGAGCTCAACCCTGGCACTTCGAAGTGTGGGTTCGGCAGACATCTTGATATCGGTATTCACTGTCAAGTGCTTTGGGGGTGGAGTGGTGTTTTACAACTATTACTGCAAACCTTCACTTCTCAAATCCGGAGTCTAGGTAACATCAGCAGGCCAAGCCCAAGACCGTCGAAAATGCCACCTACTCACGCTTCCGAGCAAGATAGCCTTGAACAGGGGACCAGGCCACTAATCTTAGAGCAGGGTCTCGGGCTCCGGGAATGCGACTCTAGACGATGGGCGTTGACAGGCTTTCTGCTGCTTCCCAAGTAATCCGTTGGGCTGTCAGCTGCCCTCAACGACATGCTGCATGATTGGGAAACGCATACAACAGATGAATCGTCGTCTTGCCTATTTGCTGATTACCAGCTCTACGATGAATGCGTGCCCGCCGGCTGCTTCCCATAACATATATCTGGCTAGCCAGTCGCTCCTCCAAAATCCCTTGCAGTCGCTCAGCTCCGAAAGGATCATCTGTGACCCGAACGAGCCTCATGAGCTTTGCTTTCCCTGTTCCGGCCGTGCGGTAATCACGAAGTGCTTCATTCCCCCTGCGAGTTTACATTGCCCTCATCATTCACAATGCATGTCACACATGCGAACATCTAAGACCAATGAACTGCGCATTCAAGGCTGTGCCCGGACATTGGAGATATGCCCTCAGAATAACGAGCTAATGTCTGCACGTCGAGTCGTACATGATGTCGATGGCCGTCAGCCAGCATTGCTCTTATACAGAAAAACCGACAGCAAGCCGGCAGGAATCCGTGGTTAAAACCCAATATGTGCATGTATATATATATATATATATGTGTGTGTGTGTGTGTGCGTGTGTGTGTGTGTATGCAAACCTTCTACACGAACAGACGAGATTACAAAACGCAATGTCTTTCTGTGTGTATATGTATGAATAATAAAAGGTACACATTTTTTTATATGTTATACAAACCTGCTACACAGAAAAAAAAGCAACTCTTCTGCTGCAGGTGCTCTCTACGAACACAAGATCCTAAGCACACACCACCTGAAGCTCTCTGCAGGTGTGGAATGCCGTCTCTCGAAAACACTGTAGTTCAGGGGCCGTAATAATTAGAATAGGGCTTTGGGGTTCATTCTATTATAAATATAATGAGGCTATTTATGCCACTATAATAAGACTTGTTTGGGAGTTTTCTGAAGTGGGTTCAATGCAAGCGTTGTTAAAACGCCTCCTGAAGAAGCAGCTGGCTTTAAACAAACAGATCCCCGTAACTCGAAATGTAAGGAACCCCAATCCCTGCAGGGAAGCCGCCGTGGAACGACCTCGCTCCAGGGAGGAAATCCAGCTAAGATCGGTCAGAGTTTGTAGATAATATAGGGGCCTGAATAACCGACAGATGTCCGTGAATATAGGGGGCTGAATAATTACCAATACTACCAGGGATTCCTATTATAATTAGAGTATAGTACGCGTGCCCCAAAACCCTATTCTAATTTTTAAGGGCCCTACATGTAACCTTCTCGGGCAAGCCTGCAACACGAGGTTTGGGTAGGTGGGCGGGGCGGGGCTTCGTGCAGGATAGTGCGTGGGTTTAGTTTCCGGGATCTCAATCTTGTTTTAAATCCTCATGCCTCGAAGCTCAAGAGGCTCCAAACGACTATACTGGTTGAGCAAGGGGCAACACAACTGGGATCTCAAGCTTATGATTTAAGGTTCAGCTTCCCAGTCCAAAGCCTTGAATCGCTAGCTGCGGAGATAAGAGTTCGTACCGAAACCCATGAACCCTGCAAGCCCAAAACCTCTACTCCCTAACACATTCCAAAACCATGCAAATTGCAAAACGCCCAGAACCTTTGCAGAACTCTGCAAGAACCTCTGAAGGATATATACTATAACTATGACACGGCAGCTCAAAGGAATTCATCTAAAGCCTGGACTCGGAGACCCGGCCCGGCCTTCCTCTTCGCCAAGAAATCCTGGGCTTTGGAGTAACCAAAGCGAAAAATCTAAATGCTAATTCCTGAATATTACGAATTCTAATTCCTTAATTGCATGGATTCTAATTTCTTGATATCATGAACTCTCTAAATTCCTTAATGGAACCCTGCAAAAAAGCATCAAAAGTCTATGGTATACGGTGTACCCAGGCTCGTCGGCGAGCGAGGTCAGGAAGCCGAGGAGATCATCCTCGGATCCGGCGAACTGAGGGTTTCGGGGCCTGGGCCTAGGAGCCTGGGTTTGGGGTCCAGGATTTCGTAGTGGTAGTAGTAGTCGTCGTCGTAGTAGTAGTAGTAGCAGCAGGTAGTGGTGGCAGTCGGGGAACTGAGGGTTTTAGGACCTACGATGTTTTGGAATCGAGGGTTTCGAGGAAGTAAGGGCTTCGTCTAGCACGCTCGGACTATCTCCAGGCAGGTTTAGAGGTCAGGTTTTCGAGGAAGTTGGAGCTGAAGGTTGTTTTGGAGGGTCGGGGGACTTAGTAAGTAGGTAGTAAGTAGACTTATAAGTACCCGAAAAGGGACCCTAATTGGGGTTATGGTACTTATAAGTCAGTCTATAAAATAACTAGTTACTAAGTCCCCCGACCCTCCAAGTAGTGCGTCTGCAGGACTCTTTCGATTCAATTCACATCTAACAGAAGGGTCAGCGGGTCTTTTAGGATTTCTGGGGGTGGAGATTGGAGGTTATAGGGTCCAGGGGGGTTTAGGGCTTTTGCCGTCTAGGACCTCAGGCTTGTTTCCTTCGGCAAAAGCTTTAATTTAAGATCTTTTATGTGTTTCGACGCTCACACTCGCACAAGGCAGCCAAGGCTCCTCATGGGTTCAAGGTTCCGGATTTTGGATCTCATGACTTAAAGATGCTGCGATTAGTGGGGGTGCGAAGTTTCGGGGTCGGTTTGGAGAGTAGGGAGAAATTTCTGATGGGTCTAGAGCCATGGCTGAGGGATTTTGGGTTTGAAGGCTGCAGCCCTCTTTCTTTTTAACATTTCAGGCTTGAAACTGGTGGCTTGTTGCTCTTGGCTTTGGAAGGTTGGTTTTTGCTTCTGACCCAGCTTGGTTCATGTTTTGACCGGTGCTAGATGAAGCCATAGGATCATCCACTATAGGTTCCGCCCTAAGAACACATCCTTCGAGCCGTGACACATTGTCGTGCAGAAGGACGTCCTTGGCGCCTGAACCACCAGCGAAGCATCTTTGGGCGGCTGGGAGAATCGAACCAACAACTCGTTGTAACACAAGCTTGGCCATAACCCAGACCCCAAAACCCAAAACTGTAGACAATTCGCACAGAGATGAGTGCTCGCACCAGAAGCCCGACAGGAACTAGCAACTAGGACCTTGTGCCACACCCCGAAACCCTGTGTATATACATATATATATATATAAATACATATGTGTGTATATATGTGTATATAATATATATATATACACACACACACATATATATATATAGAAGCTTTCCGCAAAGGTCACCCGTCGCACTCCCACACGGAAGCCATTCTGTCCTATTGCGCAACGTGAGAACAAGGATCAGACGCTGTATTCTGCCAAGCCACCATACCTGCTCTCACAATACTGCTCCATGGCCAGAGCAAACCTGCGTGAAGGCGTATGCCTTATGCTTACTAAGGGGTACCTTATTCGGGTGTCCTTATAACAAGGATCCTACTGCTTAGGGTGCTTTTTAGGGTCCCCTATTTTCGAAAACTCCCCGTTCTGCGGAGGGAGGTTGACCCTAGGCCCTATGCTGCCTGTCCAGAAGCCATCAGAAGCCTCAACCGTTTCTTGACTTGCGAATGAAATCCAGATTCTGCGGCACGGAAAGGAGGGTCTTGCAGAGCTCAAGCCAAGCCGGCATTAGGTGGACAAGGTGATTGACGGTTCAACGAAGGACTGTGCTTGAGTTGGCCACATTGTCACTGTTGGAGTTGATACGTCTATTATCCTCTTCGCACTAAACAGACGCGGGAATAATAACCCTTCGACTGTGTAGCTCCAGTTGTCCAATCTGCTTTGGGCAAGCGAGTCAACGGCCCTAAGACTACCGAGAACCTGCTGACCCAATAAAATTATAAGGATAATTCAGAAGACATTTTTGAATTCTATTGAAAACTTAGAGTAAGATTTTACTTAGATCTTATTGGCTATCGGAAAAAGCTCTCCGATCCTGTCTGGGGTTTATGGGTTTAGCTCTCCGATCCTGTCTGCGGTTTATGGGTTTAGGGTGGGCTCGCCATTCAACAAGGCGATGCCGCTCAGTATCTGTAAAACCCTGCACCCGTAAAGCCCAATATCGCATGAACTCGCCTTCCCGTCGGCTCGGCTTCTGCCGCCTTCGGGCGGAAACGACGGTGCTTGAGGATTTGGAGTTTTGGGATTGAAGGATTTGGGTTTTCGGGAGAAGGTGAACGATGATCAAGGCTGTGTGGATGTGTTGTTTCTATTTTAACCCTTGTCTCCTCGGCTTGCTCCAATCGCAGTGCAATGCTTCGGCACATCCACAAGCCACCCGCTGCAAACGACCACAGCCTACAAGCAAAACCAAGGAGAACCCTTGCCAATTTCACCGAAAACAACATGGTTGCCTGCAGCACCATGTTTGTTTGCAAAAGCTTGTCAGTGTCATGGTCGGTTTTTGTTGGGATACATTCTGGCAATGATCGCGGGGATCTCGAGATTAATGAATAATCAGCTCAAAACTGGTTTTTTGGAGAACCACCATCGAAGAATCAGGGTGCACTTCAACCCAGGGTTTAGGGTAGGTCGTTCCACCCGAGCCCAATCGCCTCAAGCAGCAGCGCTCCAGGAGACAGTCGGCGATACCCGTGCCTCGGCTTGAAGCTTGCTGGAGGCTGGGATCACACAGGTTTTGGGACGGTAGTGCTACTGCTGTTACTGCTACTGCGACTGCTGCTGGTACTATATACTCTTATCGCAGCAACAACGACTACTACAACTACAATTACAGTGACTACTACGACGACGACCACTCTACTACTACTACTGCTACTACTACTACTGCTACTACTGCTCCTACTCCTACTACTACTATATACGACTACTACTACTACTACTACTACTACTACTACTACTACTACTACTACTACTACTACCACTACTACTACTACTACTACTACTACTACTACTAGTACTAGTACTAGTACTAGTACTACTACTACTACTACTACTACTACTACTACTACTACTACTACTACTACTACTACCACTACGCCTACTACCACGACGACTACGACGACTACTACTACAGTACTCCTGCTGCTGCTATTGCTACTACTACTACAACTACTACAACTACTACTACTACTACTACTACTACTACTACTACTACTACTACTACTACTAGCAGCAGCACAGCTGTATGTACGGATGAATACACAGTATATGGACATTAGTTAGCCAGCAGTGCTGCCACGTGACGACGACTGCACCTGTTGCTCCCAGGCCAGAGTCTCTCTATCATTTATTTCGTGGTGATCACCAGTGACATACCGAAGCCTGGGATGCTTGGCCAGGATGCTGAAAGGCCGAAACAAACCGCCGCAGAGTCGGCACGCCTGGGTGGATGTCAAGTTATGGCCTCTCTCTGGCCTAGGGTTGGCGTTTGGGGATTGGGCTTCGGCCAAATGCAGTGTTGCTAAAGATCTGCCGCGAAACATCTTCAGCTACGACATATGCCACGACATAAACACCTGCACAAGTTGCCATCACACCTCGCTTGCTCTAGAACTCGTGAAACATGCCCAGGAACCAATGTGGACAGCTGAATCATAAACCTCTCCGTTCATAAGGGGGTTTCCGAAAATAGGGGACCCTTTTTGCAGCAGGCCTCGTTGTCCAGCAGCCCGGTTACAGCAAAATAGGGGACCCTAATATAGCATCCTCAACACTAGGATCCTTATTATAAGGACCCCAAAATAAGGTATACCCTGATATTCGGCAACTCCCATAAGTTTTCAATACAGTTGCTGTAATTCTCCGGCGCCAGGTCGGGCTGCTCGGTTTTCCCAGTCCACTCCTAGCACGCCATGTCTGGGCGTCTTTCGCGGGTGTTTAGGGTTCCTGGCAGCACTTTTGGGGGTTTGGGAATTCTAGACGCTTACACTCGGACAAGTTTTCTGCAATTGGGGGTTTCGGAGATCATGCTCACCTCCAAGCAAGAATTTGCTAAGCGGGCTGGTCACTTTTGCAGTGTCCCCATCAGGCTCAAGAATAAGCCTGCCACGGCTGTTAGCCAAGCTCTTGAGGCACAACTATAGTATAGGGGCTTGATGTGAGGGCCTTAAGAATTTAGAATAAAGTTTCGTGAAGGGCTACTCCACGTTTACTATAATAAGCTTTTTTCACATGTTTTTGTATAGCCTATTCTATCGCAGGTTCGGGTCTCTTCTGACGAGAGACAGATGCGAACACTGCTTGAGTCTCAGCTGGGCTTGACGATTAGGGTTACATGATAACATGATAGAAGAAGCAACCAACAAACCGATACCTTGCCAAAAAGGCCAACGCAGAGTCCCTGGCAATTGCTACAGAACGGAACCCTAAACCCTAAAGCGCCGTGACCCCCGAGCCCTAAAACCAAGTCTCGGGTCCTCTGTGCAGAACATTTGCCTCAGCTGTCGCCCTGCACATGTGGGCTTGCAACCTTGGGCCTCTCCGCCCTAAACCAAAAGTCACGGTTGTTGCGGTTTAAAGGTTTCCGGTTTAAGGGTCGAGGGTTTGGGGGGTTTTTGAGGGTTGAAAGTTTTCAAGAGTTGAGGGAACACTCCAAACTTCCTGAACCAAAAATCAAAAAAACATGCCAGAAACCCATACCTTCAAGGTATGCCTGAATCCTAAGCCAAGAACCCCCAAACCTTAAGAGCCATGGGCCATGGGCCATGACACACCTTCGTGTTGCTGGGTGTATATTATACGAGCCTACGATGAACCTTCTTTTACCATAAGTTGTAAGTTTGTTGAAAGCCGGCCTTTCGACGAGCCAACCTTGCAGAGCATTGCACTTGACTGGGGGTTGTTTAAGCCTAGCCCTAAACTGTCCACCTTAACAGCAGAAGCCAACGAGAAACCCTGAACCCTAAGAAATAAAACCTAAACCCTTTTTGCATCCAGCCTGCAAAGCCACTGCTGGGAAGTAAATGAGCGCCTAAAGCAAACCTTCAAGTCTGCCGTGCTACTCATCAAAACCCCTAAGCCCTAAGACCCCATACTGTGCCAAGTACCCAAAACCCTATAAACCCTAAAACCAAACCCTAACCCTTTGACCCCAAACTCCGTCAAGTCGCCACTGTTTCTCTGCCGATCTCCCGGACTGAAGGATGCCTTCCAAGGCGGCGCGCCACGGGGAGGTCCTCGCTTGCGGCTGGTTTAGTGTTTAGGGTTTTGCGGTTTAGGGTTTCGGGTTTTTTTGTTTAGGGCTTTAGGGTTTTAGGGTTTCGACGTTCACACTCGTACAAGGCAGGCAAGGCTCCACATAGTCCACAGTATCTCCACTACATGTGAGGCTAGCAGGCAGTTCCATGTTGACAAACACTACAACCATGGCAGAAATAACATAACCACAATGGTAGCACGTACAGAACTGCCGCGTCCCCTCAGAGTTTGGGCTTGTGCCCCTAGTTCAAAACTACAAGTCTTCTCTACCCCGGCCATCGTGGTGCGTCAGTGCTCGAAGGCATGCTCGGGTTACTTCATGCACAAGCACATTCTGTCATCGTCACCTCATGCATGCTTCCATCTTGCTTGCAGTGCCAAAATGGATGTCGGTGGCTCCACGTCCAATTTCATTCGTCGCTTACCAAATTCGTCCAAGTTCGTCAGCTTTGTCACATGCAGCACCTCAGAGTTGCAGCAACCCATTGTCATGCTGATCCATGCATTCGTGAATTAATGAATTCGTGAATTCACAGGTCATGCCACCGGTCGAGCGGGCATGCTGGAATTCACCAATTCATAAGATCATGAATTCATGAATTCCCCCAGCCAGCAGAGTGGTCACATTTTCAGCTCCAGAATACGTGCGCCACCTGCAGCACATTCCATGTCAGTCCTGCACGTCGCGCGAACTAGTAGCGCAGCCTATGCCGGCCTGGTCATGTCTCGCCTGGCTGTTTTACCCAGCAGCTGGTCTGCTCTGAGAAACCAGACTCTGATGTGCACTCTCCACAGCAGGCCTTCAGAAATCTCTGTGACCGTGCGCTCATGGTGCTCAGGCAGATCCGTTCTAGGACACTGGGCCATAGTGATCTCACAGGCTCTCCGCAAGTAGTTCAAGTACGCCTGTACCAGTCCCAATCTGTTGAGGTCCCTGTGCGATGTCTGTAGGCGTTGCGGCTCTGGCTCCAGGTACCTTGCTAGCATTCCTGCAGAATCTGTGTCCAGGTCCTCGAAAAAGTCCAGCAGAGAATGGGCGTAGCACAGTCGGCGGAGGAAGGCTTCCAAAGGTCATCTTGTCAGACTGGGGTGGACATGGCAGAGGGCACGGAGGCGGTCTAGTGACGATGACCTGGTTAGGGGGGGAGAAAAGTTAAGCTACCTGTCTAAGCCCCAAGGAAACTTGATCACTGGATCCCTCGTGCTGTGGGAGTGAGGTCTGATGGTGGCAGCGACATCATCCAAGCATTCATGTCATCCGGTTCATCGCGGCATGGCGAAGCCGGTACATCGGTGGTAATCTGTATTCATCTCCTACATTGTGTCACCGCCTCACACCTCAGCATTAAAGCTTTCTCCACTCCCTGTCTGTTCTCTCTGTTGCATGCTGCAGTGCCTCGACCCTAGATTGGATGAACCTGATGAAGGCAGGAATGGTGATGTCTGGCCTCGTGGGATGAGCCTGATGAAAGCAGGAATGGTGATGGATGGACATTTCCTTCGACAACAGGCCTAGCATAGGCCGGGGTGGTAGCTTACTGTGTTTATGCCTACTGTTTTACTGGGCCCCGGTGAATGCCTTCCCAGCGCGAAATCTCGGTAGGGTGCGAAGGTCCCAAGCTGCGCAGGGTTTCGGCGCACACACTCGCACAAGTGAGGGATTGGGTTACACGAAGCATCGTATGAACCTAGAGCAGGCATGGTGATGGTCGTCCAATGAACCTGATGACAGCAGGCATGGTGATGAGACCATTGGGTAGGGGCACCAGGGCACACATGTGACAACCACAATTTGCACTAGCTCATGCGGTCCGGCCGCCTTCATTTTGGCACCTGACTGCCAGCCATTAGTCACACATGTCCATGTGATGCGGCCCTGTACAGTTGTTGTGGTGCAGTGTGCCCGTTCTAGCTCGCGACACTCGGCCATGTTAGACTAAAGACAAGCATCCATCAACTATGGAATAACAGTTGGCCCTGGTTCGCTCACTATCATAAATTCTCGCATGCAGCGTGCAACATGCAAAACTCACTTGCGTACAAGCAATGCGGCATATTACATACATGCACATGCGAAATTCAGGCAGTCTGTACGGCAGAGTCACATGCAGTACAATCATGCATATTGGTACAAATAAATTCTGAACATGCATATTGGCACAGATAAATTCTTCACATGCACATGCCCGTTTCTGGCCTTTTCGACCCACGCTAAAAAACAAAGGTACAGACAATATCAAAGCTGCTGCAAGATATCCTAAATGGATCGGCCACGGGGCTGCACAATCTCAAAAGTCTCAAGGTATAAATTCCATGCAGAGCACATGCACTTGCAACATGCAGGTCAGGTACACTGCCAATGCACCAAGGAGATATACCGAGTGAAAACAGGACCCGTGCTGCTCCCGTGCTATTGCATGCTCTGCTTTCCCGCCTCAATTACTGGCTCACAACAAAAACACGGGGTAACCAGTTCAGGAGTTGGGAGCAAAGGTCGAAGTATTTGGGAACTAAAGACAAAGCAGCTGAAGCAGTGACTAGCGCTGCAACTGATCTTCGGGAATCATAGAAACTCGGCCATCAGAAAAGGTTGGCCAGTGGTGCCATGTTCCTGGGCCTCGCTATGCGAGACTGGAGGTCGATGACCGTGGGCCCCCGCGTCTGCTGCAGCGGTGGGTAGGACGCGCTCGCAGCTCGGGAGCCAAAACACTCCATAAAACGATCGTTGTTCAAAGAGGGTCAGGCCCAACTCCTTGGTACGATCAGCATTCTCACGCACCTGCTCTCGGAACTCCACGATCATCTGCTCTGTCCTCTCCATGTTTTCTGTGTGCTCCTTCTGGGCTTAGGAGAACCAATCGTTCCTCATGCACGGGCAGTGGCATGTGCCACCTTGTACGTCCGCAGAAGCGGTACGATTCTCCTTGGAGCACCACTCCTCGACGGAGCTCCCACATGTTTCAGCTCCCTAATCTGGAGGAGTGCACTGTCGTATGGTTCATCCAAGACATCCTTAGCTGGTCGGAGATACATCTGCTCCACTCCCTTAAGTCCACGAATCAAAACCAGCTGCCTGTCAAGAAGACCTGGGGCTCCCTAAGTGGTGGTAGCCAGTTCGCAAGCCAATTGGGGAGTAGCGCCGCCCACTTCTTTCTATCCTGTGCATAGACCTCCCACGCTGGCGTTTCTCGTCGTACATCATCTGTCACTATCTTGCAGTACACTTTTTGCATCTTTCGTATGGAGAGATCACTTACCCAGGAGGCTCTCAGACCTCGCCTTAGGTTCGCGACCGTACACGTGCCTAACAGCCTGCACAGGGGATGTGACACTTTACTTCTGGCTAGGTGTCCGTGATATGTCCACAGCCTTCGCAGCCACGTTTTCCTCCAATCTGGCCCTCGAGCATAGGCACACATCAGTCTTACTGATATTCGCCTGCTGGCCCAGTTGTCCAACCACGGCAACAGTGGCTCTGTCGCTACCCTACAAAGCGAAAGTAAGTAGGTGTTCTTGCTGCCCTCAATGCTCTTAAGTGAGCGAGCGTCCGGGTACCATGCAGGGTGCCGCCCACTGCCGCTTCGACGTTACATAGGACTCAAACAATTCCAACCGTATGTGCAACGGTGTAGCGGAGTCGTCAAGCAACTTCTTCAATGCACAAAACGTGTTGCTCGTTTTCCTAAGCAGGTGAGTGAGGATGAGCTGCGGGCCAGGATTGTGTCCCAGTGGGACACCCAAGAAAAGCAAGTAGTCTTCCCCCGCCAAGGGCTTAAGGACCTTGGCAGTCAAACTCCTGGAGTGCAGCCAGTCACGTCGTTAAGCACCTTGCATTTGTCCAAGTTGACCACCAGTCCTATTGTTCTAAGAGTCTGGACCACATGGCGGACCAAAGCTTGAAGAGCTCTCTCCGTGTCTGCAAATATGATCAGATCATCTGCATAGATGAGGAAGTGAGGTATCCCTTGAATCTGCGATTCCCATTCCGGGAAAAGACCGTCAAAGAGCGGTACCAACAGTGCAAGGTACCAATCCATGATGCGAGAGAAAACATCGGCTGAAAACGCAGAGCTTTGCATGATCCCACGCCTCATTTCCGCCGTTTTGTCCATCCCCTAATCCCACTTGTACCTTAGTGCCAAAGCAAAGTCGCATGATGCCCAATGCCTCTGCACAAGGCTCACACGCCATGAGCCACTGAAACACCGCCTGATGAGAGACACTGTCGAACGCTGCTCGAATATCCAGCTTCGCTACTTTAGCCGTACGCCCTGTCATCCTCTTGATCAAGGACATCGTGCTTTGCGCAGCAATTATGCCGTCAAGCACCTGTACCCCTGGTCTACATGCAAGTTGGTTAGTTCAAGTTGGTTCGCCGCGTACTACTCATGACCACCTTAGCGAAAAATCGACTCAGTGCCGGTACCAGGCAAACAGGTCTGAGTGCCGAGGGTGTCGACGGTCGCGGCACTTTGGGAAGAAGTGCGATTTTCCCCCTCAGCCACCCCTCGGGGATGGGGGCTTTGCAACGTAGCAATTGAGTAAAGTAGCCAGAGAGCCGCTCCTTAGTGTCGCGTTTTAGCAGGGACTTCAGTCCCTCAAAGGTCACGCCATCAAGCCCTGTACTGACTCCAGGATTGCATTTAGAAAGAGCTTTCTGGAGCTCTTCCCGTGTGACGGGGGCCACTATTGCGCTAGCATGCTTTTCCCTTGCAAATTCCCAGTGAAGGTCTCCAATGCGGGGCTCATCCGAGGAATACTTATTGTTGTAAAAAGTATGCAGGTCCTGCACAGCCTTGGAGAGTCCCCCGGCCCGGAACAAATAGGATCCCTCTGTAAACGAGCCTGCTGCACTGCTACGGATGTGGGCGATAGCTCGTGTGTCGCCTGCCTTCGCCTTACTCAAGAGCTCCTCCGTGTGGCGTTGTTTGCAGTCTTTCCTACTCATGTGTATGTCTTGCATGAGGGCCGCCCTCGCATCCGAGTCCTTCAGCTTGTTTCGCAGTTCTATCATTTCCTTGACCTCCGGGGGGTCCGTGTAGCGCAGTGAGGACGGTCTGGCACACACTCCCAAGATGAAAGGACACCATAGGGCATCTAAGCGACAATTGCCAAAAACTGTCAAAAATCCCACATGGAGCAAACTGTCTTAAAGAATCTAGCACAAGTACGAGTATGCCAGTGGCCCCAGCCTTAAGCTTCAAAGGATAAGATACAGGAATCTCCCCCCCCCGCCGCCGCCCCCGAGTTCCCGGCCAGTGGGCTTGAACAGAGGCTCTTGTTCGCGAAGAAGACGCAGCTCTGCCTGCAGCTCGCCCACCCGGACCAAGTCCTTGGAGGCCATCGCCTCCCGCAGCTGCATCTTCAGTGCCTCCATGGTGCACAGCTCAATGCGGCAAGGCGGCCAAATGCTTGAGGCTTAAGCCAAAATGGCTACGGTTTTAGGGTTTAGGGGTTTAGGGTTTAGGCTTTTTTTTTTGGTTTAGGGTTTCGGTATTTTTCTCTCTCGCATGGCCGGGACCTATGCCCACTCGCGAGGTGGATAAGTTTGAAGCAAGAAACAGAAGTTTGCGTTCATGGTTGAACTGACATGACATGGCTTAGGGTTCAGGGCTCAGGGCTTAGTGTTTAAGGTGTAAGGTTTCGTTTTAGGGCGTATTACGGTTTACGGACACTGCGACTTTTTGAGGTTACCAGGATTTTGTTTGCCTCGCCAAGACTTGGCGTTTGGAAGGTCTGGGACTTGCGGCTTCGGAGTCTTGGGACTGGGGATCTGGGAATGGGGGTTCAGGCTTACTCTGGGACCTGAGGGTTCCTTTAAAGGGTTACTATAAGGGTACTATAAGGGTTCCTTTAAGGGGCTCCATAAGGGAGTAGAGTTTCCGAACATTCGGGGTACCATATTTTGGGGGTCCCTATAATAAGGATCAGACTATATTTGGGATACTAGATTAGGGTCCCCTGTTTTCGAAAACTCCCATCTGGGTTTATTTGGGGTCCCTATAATAAGGATCATACTATTTAGGATACTATATTAGGGTCCCCTAATTTCGAGAACTCCCATCTGGGTTTAGGGTTTCTAGGGTTCAGGGACCCCCAGAACCACCGTGCGTTCTGACTCGGGCTCCGCAATCTGAGCATTCGCACGGGTCCTTGTAAAATGCTAGTGTTTCTCAGTCAGCTGAGACACTCACGTGCTCCACTACTTCAGAAGACAACCAGAGACCATCATTGCGAAGCACGAAGTCTCAGAATCACAATGTCTGAAAAGTCCTGAACCCAGAACGCTGCACAGAGGGAGACACAAAACGAGAAAAGAACACATGTTGCGAACCCCTAAACCAACGACCGACCATCGTCCTTGCCGCCGTTGACACATGCACAGTTCTTGGTTTCCCCAGGCTCGTGGGCGATACCAAACACCTCACAGAACGATTTCGAGATGTGGGACTCGGAAATAGCTTGCAATTCAGCAATCTCATGCATCTGGATGCGTGGCTTATGGTCGTCTGCATCGGGCTGATTGATCTCTCTTCATTTTCAGTCATCACCATCGTCTTTTGATTGTTATTTAGCACATCGGTCGGATATCTGATCACTCTGCACTGCACATGGCAAGAATCCGACCCCCCCAGAGCAGTAACGCCGAAGAAACCTCGGGTTCCGAGTCCCAAGTTTCCGAAAACGGTTTAAGGTTTATAGGGTTTAGGGTTTAGGGTAAGGTCCTTATAATAAGGATCCTATTACGGGTCTCTGCATCAGGCTCCTACATCACACCACCCGAAACCCACACCTCAGCGTGAGCGCACATCTCAGCGTCAGCGCTGCGAAAGCAGAAACAAGGATCCACGGACGCCGCATCAAGCCGACTTTGGGCCATGGCAGTGAGTAGTTCCGTCGTTCGTGGTTGTCAACTTTCTGGGTGGGGGAAAAGGGTGTTTGACTTGGTCCCTGTTAGGGGAATCAGAAAAAGGATCCTCCTGTCATAAGGTTTCGATACTATACTGGGATCCCTTTTTAAGGGGACATTATGTCTGGCTCAGGCTATAGGAACCTGGATCTATCCAATAGTCAACAGTCTTCTCTGCATGATTAATGCATAGTGAGGGTTGAGGGCTTTGGTTTCCTTGGAGTGCTGTGTGCCCCTAAACCCTCTTTGAACCCAGGCTCTATGCCATGCCCCTGAACCCTAAACACTCCCTTAATTTGGGCCATGTCGCGTTCACGGAAACTTGCGAGTTTGGGCCTATTCCAGCTTCGCATTTCGCGCTTGAACCGGCGTGGGTTTAGCAAGTGGGGTCGTGGAATAATAGGGGGCCTAACTATTCGCCGACGTTAAAATACATCTGCGACCGTACCCACCTTGAAATGGCCGATCGGTGGGTTACCTCTTTCCCGACGGACCATTGGCATTGGTAGTCTTAGTTAGGCTCGCAATTGCTGTGCCAATACGACCGCGAGTTGATGGCAGAAGGCAGGAAGCTGCAGCATCATTTTTGGGCTGGCGGTTGGCTCCATATGGCGTCTCTACCTGACTCTACCTGTTGGCATCCATGCCAGCTTCGGTTGCTCGAAGAGTGTGGCCCGAGAAATTATAGAAAGGAGGATCCTCATGTTGAGCTTGTTGATCCGGTGTCCCTTGCCGACTGCAGCATGTCCTTGCAGGTCTGCCGGAGCTGTTGCACTTGCACGAGCAACCCCTCAGCATTTGTGAGTTGGAGGTCATCCTTTTGACACTTCTCCTCTGCAACTGCCAGGAAAGCGTCTAACTGCGAGATGAACCTGGAAGCATCGGTGTTTTCATCCACTGCGGCTGCATCATTGGGAGTGCGGAGTTCTGGGACTTCCTGCAGCACTTCCTCACTGGCGGAGGGGTCGGAGGCACGTGGCGGCAAACTCATCGGCGAAAGCGAAGGTAGCGGCAAAGGCGGAGGGTTCGCTTCGGAGCGAGACCGAATCGTGATTAGCTCGATCTGCTTGTCGGTCCACCAGCTGTAGCTGTTGTCGAACTCGAAAATGATCTCTTCCATCGTGGCGCCCTTGCCAGCTTGTTCAAGGAAGTTGGAGTCTTCCGACGGGACGAAGCGGCCCTGAAATGTACGACCGCTACCTTTCTGCTGTAGCCAATGCATCGTTGGAGGCTCACTGCTCGCTTCATCGGACTTTAGAAGGACACAAACTTCCAAGTCAACCGTCTTCTCGTCGAGCACAATCGCATTCCAATCCAAGCTGCCCAAGGCAACAGACATCAGAGTGCCATCTCCACTGTCCTCTTCCCAGTTGCATGGGATTTTGTGCATCAACCTCTGACCGGCAGGGACTGTTAAGCAAACGCGGTCAGCCATTCTGTCGACCAGGCGCCTAAGAAAGTTGCGGAACGGCTCGAAAATGATGTTGTGCAACGCATAAAACGTCCTTCATGAACTGTTACACACGCATGCACATATATATATATATATACATGTGTATATGTATATGCGCGACATATACACATGCTTTTGCACGACTCTCCGTAAACTCGTGCATTCATATGTGACTGCTTTTTCACATCTAAAACGCGGAAGCTAAGAAGACGTCGCACCTTCGGAGCCGGGGTCGGCGAATGTTGGCTTGTAATGTGGAGCCTGATTAAGAAACCTCGGGCCTCCAATCGGGTTCCTTTTGTCCAAGGGTAAAAGGAGGGACCCTTAATAAGGACCCCTAGGTATATACCCTTAATATAGCTATTCTATACCCATTATATAGCCCCATTATGGGGTAGGGGTCCCCATTAAGGGTCCCTCCTTTTCCCCTTTGATTTTGTGAGCCCTACGATTTTGGGGTTAAGCATAGGCCCGGGGTGTCTTTATCAGGTTCCTACATTAGGCTGAAAAAAGCATCTCTGCGAGTTCTTAGCTCTACAGGTAAGAAGAACACATCCTTGAACGGAAGTAGGGTTTCGGCGCCCTCACTCGGACAATCCTTGCGAGGCATAGGGAGGTAGTTTTTTTTTTGGTGTTCTTGGCTTAGCGCGATGCGTAGGATATGTTCGGAGAACCTATGGCTGGCCTAGTCGCTCCGCGTGTGTGTCTGCACTTAGTTTATTCGTTTAGGGTAGTCCTGGACCCCTTAGAACCTACCTTTTTAAGGGTTCCTTATTATAATGATTTCTTTTTACGGAAGTGGGGTTTAGTCCCGAGGTACTTTGCAGCCAGCTTCCTCATCTTTCAGCAAACCCTAAACCCTAAACCTGAACTCCAGGTTTTAGCGATCACGGCGCACAGACGTGAAGGCTCCCACGAGCTTTGAGCTTAAATGCTCGAACTCGGAGTTGATGGCCACCTGCTACAACAGGTTGCTATAACATCAGGCGCTGCTTCTGCGCCGATTCCTGCATGCGGACCTTTCGTCCGAAGATAGCGTCTCTGCTCCATGCTGGTTTGTGCTCACGTTGCTGTGTATCAAGTTTCCTATGTGCCGCGTTTGACCTAATGCCTCGCTCACCTTAGGTTTCCTGTGGCCATCCGTGGCCATAAGCTGCATGTTTCACTTACGACTTACACGTCCTGGAAAGCATCTACCTCGCTTTTTCACTCAGCTGTTGTAGACATCGGAGATCTCAAAGGTGGCATGGTTGTCCTGCGCCCAATGCCGATTTTCGCCCCTGCCTACCTGGGGTGTCTGATCACCAGCGAGCACCTCAATCTAAAACCACAAATGCTTATGTTCCCACTCCGGGTCGCCGTCGCGTGAACTCCAAACTTTCCAAATCGTTTCTGCCGGCACACATCGCTCAAGCCAGCTCCACATCTACTTATAGTCTCCATTGTAGTTCCTTTTGAGGCTACCTTATTGGATCCTTAGATAAAACTGGTTAAACCAAAAAAGGAACTACAATGGAGACTACATCTAAGGCCTTTCCTCGATCTCCGCCTTCCGTGGAAGTATTCGGACCAATGCAAGCACGGTTGCTAATTGGGTTTGATATGGACATCACCTTGAACCCGATAACCCTAAAACCCCAATGCTGAGTTCATCACGGCTGCGAGTATGGGGGTAAAGGGTGCCAGTCCTCCAATCGGAGATAGTACTCGCAAGCGTGCCTGGGATTTGGGCATACGGTTTGCTTTTGTTCAAAGCTCTTTTCCACCTGCACGTGGGAACTGATGGGATGCCAAAAGGGGGGTCTAAGATTCTTGGGGTAGGGATTCCTGAATATGAACCCTATTATGGAACCCTAATCCCTACTAAACTCCCCATAGGCTAAATCCCCTTTTGGCCTCCTATGAGGCACGGCCTACGGTAACGCCTTTGGCTTTAGGGTTCAGGGTTCATGGTCTTCGGTTTGACATTCCGACTCTGAGGGCTGTGGCTGTTGGCTTTCCGTTGTGACAGAAGTAACAAACAACTCCTGAGCCTCGAGTAATTTAGGATTAATAGTTAGACTAGGGTTTAGGGTTTAGGGTTTAGAGTAATTTTAGGCGCCTATTGATAATCAGAATAGAGTTTTGCGGCCCATTATACTACAAGTATAAGCAGGAACACCCAGAATAGTATTGGTAATTATTTCGGCCCCTAGAGTATGCTTCATACACCTCTTCTATGTGGACTATACGGGATATAGTTGGAGCTGGTTAACTAGTCACGCACGTCTTTTATGTGGACTAGAAGGAGGCACAGTTGTAACTGACTCTTCACACGCCTATATGGGAGCTTCCGAGAATAGGGGACCCTAATATAGTATCCCAAGAAGGACCCCAAAATAAAGTACCTCTAATTTTCGGAAACTCCCAGACTGGCTTTGGCCCTCTGCCATGGCACTTCTTGGACCAAACGCGGATCCAATTGCGAGGTAGTCGTTCGGCTCCTCGCGCTTTTGGGGGTCGTAGGGCTAAGAGTCCCGGGCTTAAGACTGCTATGTGATGATAATAGATTATAGTTCTAGATGGATTCTTGACAGGTGTTATAGGGGCTCTTATAGGTTAGAGTCTTCAGGGTTCCCGAGTCTAAGGCTTCAGGGTGGGGCTGAAAACTGAAGGTGCTTGGCTGCGTCCTTTGCGAAAGCTTCCCTCTTCCGGGAGCAGAACTTCGAACAGGGGTTCGAATCTTTGCGGCCCTCAACGTAGGGGTCTATTGAAAACGTGTCAAAGCTGCATGTTGTCTGTCCGGGGCTGTCATCTGTTTCCGCGGAGGGGCCGTTGAATGCTAAGGGGAGGGTCCGGATAAAACAAGGCAAATGGTATAGGGCATACTGAAGACTCAATGTTCTGATATTTTTTGAACCTGGACTTGATGAATGCCAGCACCCCTCTGGACTCAATGTTCTGATATGCTTCTAAGACCTTCCAAGTCCAGACCTGCTCAGACAGAGAACTGAGACGCAAACATACCTAAACCATGTACAAAGACATTGAACAGCTGGGCGAAGCAGATCCACTTTCTCTGCAACTCGCGTGGTCTTCAGGCGGTCGGAGATTGAGGGCTGGAGTTTAGAGTGTGGGTTTAGGGTTTAGGGGTCTAGGGTTTAGGGGTGGAGTCTGCAAACCTTGCTTGTAGCGAATTATTTCTGACAGAATTTCGGCGAGCTTGAGCAGGACCTGATTCCTAACTGGGCCGTTCTCGGAGGCCCTTCCAAAACTTACACTTGTCGCTCCCTTCTGGAGAAAGAGTGTCCACACGGTGAGAATGGCCAGGTATATAGTCGTCTAACCAATATGCAGGCCGTGGAAGTTGGAATAGGGTTTTGGTGCAGAACACTGTACAACCATGTCAAGGGGATTCTGTCGGGATGGATGTCTTACTAACAATTCCGACCGTAAATTGTCCAATTGCCGCCAGTGAGGTCGGCAAGCGCACTCCTGGAAAGACGATGTCCTGGACAGTCTTCCTTGGATTCGAAAAACGAGGCTTGCTGAAATTAAAGGCAACCGCTTCGGTATTATTATAAATCAACATCCAAGTATCTGTAGGGTCTATGTGAGGGTTGCCTGCTTTTGTGGATGCCCCCCTACTAACCGGAAACAGCGCCAGATTGCTAGATGAGAAGCTCCTGGTCGCGGAAATGACTCGACTGGGGAGACGTATCAGCCAAATCTTCGCTTGGGATAGAACACAAAACCAGCACTGATAACCCCAGACCGCTAAACTCAAGGCTAGAACGCCGCCCGGCACCAACTTGCTTTAGGGTCATCCCCAGGCAAAAACATGCTGTTCACTCTGGTCGGAGCTTAGGAATGTAAGGTTCGGCCGGAGCTTTGTATTGAGATGTTTCAGCACTCACTTAGGGTTTCACCACCCGGAGCTTCATTCTTGGCTGGAAGGCATAGGGTTGAGGTTCATGTAAGGTTTAGGGTGTGGTGTAGCTGTTTTCCAACCTGAAAGCAAAATCTGTAAGCCCTTAGGCCCCAAATGCCAACCGTTGGCCGCTGACAGTTCAACACACGCAGGAACGACAAGCTTCCCGCAAAGTCGCGAAAAAAACCTAACATGCGGCGCCTTGATGGCGAAAAGATTTGGTACTAAGATGCCTCAGAGGTCACTTTGGGGGCTCCTTTTAGGGATCCCTTCTTTGTAAAGGCCTCAGGTCCGTTTTTGCACTAAGCGCCTCTACTCTGACAGAAGAACACTGCAGAGGCCAGTGCTGGCCACGCGATGTTCCGACCCTCCCACTTCCCTGACCGCTATACTAATATACCTTAGCCTACCAAACCCTACTTTTTTGTAGGTTCTTGTTATGAACCTTAATATGGAATTTATAGGGACCCTACTTTTCGTAGTGTTTGGTAGGTTAAGGTAGGGTTTGGGTTTTTCCCTCCTACCTAGCAAGGACGAAGCCCGCATTGCAGGGTAACTCCGAAGCAACAGTTGAAAGAGCCGTACTGCTGACAGCATGTTCAGGGCATCACACCAAAATAGGGTTTGGGGTTTAGGGTTTAAGGCTTATGGGGTTTAGGGTTTAGGGGTTTAGGGTTTAAGGTTTAGGGTTGGTTTCGACTCAATGGGTTTAAGGTTGTAACAGCATATTCAGAGATCCTGAGGAAAGGTATGCTCATGATTCAGGCCCCGATATGACGCCAACCCTTCCGTCATCCTAGGTTGGGGTGCTTAGGTTGCAAGACCTACATGAAGCCGAGCGGCCAATCGTCGATGGAATCGGGCTGCTTCGACATGGAGTTTAGAATGTCTTCCGGCCCCTTGTCGGCGTCCAAGCTTTCGGTGGGTTTAGGGCTTTAGGCCGGCTACGAGACCGAATTAAATACACCAAGTTTCAACACATCAGCAATTGTTCAAAGAACAGGATAATATGAGTCTTAGACAGGATGTAGGGGTGACTGTGCATCGTATGCCACTCCTCGTCTATATCGTGTGCCAGGGCATCCCGAAGCGACCCGGCACGTGCTTGGCATCTCATAAAGCTAAGATGGTGGCTATCAGAAAATAGGGGACCCTAATGTACGACCCCTAGGATCCCTAGTATAAGGACCCCCAAATAAGGTACCCCTAATTTTCGGAAACTCTAAACCCTAAACCCTTTATAGAACCCTTATAGATCCCTTTAAGGAACCCTTATGGGTCCCTTTAAAGGTACCCCTAATTTTCGGAAACTCCTATTATAGGCCCGGGGCTGGGGCTTTGTGGTTTAGAGCTGTCAGCTCTGGGTCACGGTTTCACGGTTTAGGGTTTAGGGGGTTTCGGACATTTGTCACTCTCCGTCGGACAAGAATGGCAAGGTCACGGTCGCATACTACTGCATCTTGGGATCTGCTTAGGGCCTTTCCGGTAATCCAAACCCGTAAACCCCGGTTTTAACGTCTAAGTCTGGGGCTTTTCGAAGTTTGAGCTTGAGGTTACGGGCTCAATTCCAAAATCCGCACTGGCACAAACAATTCGGCAAACACTCAAGGTTGAGGCCTCGGAAGGGCCTTGACAGTGAGAGTAGGCCATTCGGTATACGGTCTACTCTATACCGAGTATACAAATAAACATATACATATACATATACATACATATATATATATAGAGAGCTGTGTAAATTTATACAACGTTATATAGATGGAGGTACACTTGGACTTGACTAGAAGGGGACATCAAATCCAAACCCTGTGTAAAACGGCTTTTGGGTCTTGACCCGAATCGCCCATGTCCGCAAGTCACAGAACACAGACCTGCGCCATTTTAGTGGTACGGTCCGAAACCTTCCAACCACTCGGAATATGCCTTGCGGCACGTAAGAGACCAAGCTACCCTTGACTCCACCCGGACGTTGACGTACCTCAGCAGTATCCACATCGGGGTTCGGTAGATCCTCTGCCCTGGAAACTCAAACGTCTGTGTGGATCCCATGCTATGCCATCGTGTCATGACGAGATTAGACAGCAGAATCTTGCAATCTGTGGAGACTGGCGGAGACCTGAAGGAAAAACACAATGATTTCTGCAATGGGATTTGGAGAAAACACAAGGATTTCTGCTATGGGATCAATTGCAGCAGACTCCCGAGACCGGAACAAAACCTCACTTAAAGCTGTGGGTTCTGAATGCTTCCGCGGCTTTAGGGCCTGGGGTATTTTTTTGTACTATGCTCGCAACGGGACCAGAAAGGAATTCGTTATGACTGATTTTGAAATTACTCGGATCCCTTTGTTAGGCAGAAACGGGTGGGGAGCCGTAAGTCACGTCGTCAGTCATATAGGTATCATAGGAAAGAGTCTAGAGTTTCGAAGTGTTAGCTTGCCATGGGTTTTGGTGCCTTTGAATCTAACTAAAGCCCTGCTTCCAACTACCGCATCACGCCCGAAGCAATAGGGGGCCCAGCTTGGGGTATAGTGTACTGTAAATATAATAAGGAACCCCCAAACAGTATTGGTAATTATTTAGGACCCTAAGTATAGTAGATTCTGCAAGCATCAGCTTCGCTATCATGCACCTGAAGCCAAGCCTACAGTCTAAACTAAACCCAAGCCATGCGCCCGCAACCCTAAAAAGCAAATCGCTGACCGACAATGACACGCAAAAGGGATATAACTGCAGCCGAAAATGTCCAACCCGATTGCCAAACTCCCTATAACCTGGCATGCAGCGGAAACATCTCTAAACGGCCTATCAGCGATGGGCTCCGCAGGTTTTAGCCTTCACACTGCAAAGGCTTTGAGAAAATCCGAAAAGCCACGCCTTTCTATTTGCTAAACTCTTAACAAGCCTTTGTATTGTCCCCTGCAGGAAAAGAACACAATTCAGCTTGTCCCTCCATCCTGAAAAACTAGACCCAATAGTAGCCTAGGAATAAAAAGGGTGCCCTTTTTAGTTTAAAGGGGCTTATCAGGGAACCTGAACCCCCGAAAAGGGAATAAGGGCCTACTCTAGGTCCTAGAAAAACAAAGCAGTAAGCAGAGGCGCTCGTCCCTGGCAGGAACTGTACGACCACCGCCTGCAACTCGGGAGCTCCCCAGAGACTCCAATATCCCTTAATTAAGGAATATATTCCTTAAATCATATTAGGGATCCTACTATAATTTAATTAAGGAATATTCTTAAATCATATTAGGGATCCTACTATAATTTAATTAAGGAATATTCCTTAAATCATATTAGGGATCCTACTATAATTTAATTAAGGAATATTCCTTAAATCATATTAGGGATCCTACTATATAATTAAAGGTATATTCCTTAATTAAGGGATCTTGGAGTCTCTGGGTCAGCACATGGGAGTTGAAGCCAGGCTAGAGCTCGGGATGTGGCAAGCAGCCAGTTTCTCCTGCAGCTCCGTGCAAAAGTGTGCGGCTTTCGGGTTTAGGGTTTAGGGTTTGGGGGTTTAGGGTTTAGGGGTTCAGGGTTTTAGGGTTTAAGGTTTAGGGTTTAAGGGTTCAGGGTTTAGGGTTTAGGGTGGGCATGTTACATTCATTGTAAGGAAGGAACCCGGAGGAATTCTGAGGAATCATACTTGACAGTGCTTATTAAAGTCCCCGTTTTAACCCAACGGCTTGAGAGTCAGACAACTGCACGAGACACGAAGGGAAGAAAATGTGAACGGCTAGCTTCTCCTCTGGAAAAGCCATGGAAACAATGAGAAGCACCTTTCAGGCTTTCATCTGTACGTCTGTCATATATGTACGAGGCCTATGCAGATAACCGCGGCAGATACATGCGCAAGCTTTGTTTAGTTCGCTCAGTAAGGCTACCAGAGGTAGGGTTCCAAGCCTCATGGCCCTACCACCGCGGAATTCTGTTAAAACCCGGAATATTATACATCAACCTGCACCACCGACAAATGAGAGTGTAGACTACACGGTCGTCTTAATGCCCTGCGCCCATGGGGAGTCCCAACCGCAGCACCTGAACCTGGGCCTCGACATTGCTATCCCTACGAACACTCGAGGCCAGCTAAACCTGATAAAAACAAGCCATCCCTTATTCCCAAAACAATCTACTTTTTACACAGGGCTCCAGTGTATGAGTTCCTTATACAAGTCCTTACAGAGGCTTGGAATCAAGGGTCCAGGTTTAAGTGAAAGGGCAGCCAAGCTCTTAGCAATACCAAAGAAGCCGAAATAATTACCAATATCCCTTAGGGTTCCTTACTCTAACTATACTGCAAAGGAATCCGAAAACCCTATTCCAAGTATTAAGGCCCCTACAACAGCTTCCGACCTCCTCTCCAGGGCGCGCTGTATGCTGTGACCGGGCGCTGCCGCTGGTCCTGAAGAGTCTCGTTTAGCTGTCTCTATAGGGATTATAGTAACTCAAAAATTAAACAGGCACTCCTAAGTCGTAAGTGTTGGGATACCTTGAAGCCAGGGTCCTGAGTGTAGAAGTACGGTTAAACATGACCTTAAATAGCAGGAGCCAAGGTTGGCATGCTATTTTAAAGAAACGCCCGCAAAGGATTTCTGCTTCAAGAGGTCAGGCGCTCCAAATGAGCTTTGCGAAGCATTTCGCCCAGGGCACTTAATTCTCAACATCTCCTAAACCGCAAACTGCAGATATAGCTGAGGACTACTGCACGTGCGCACCGCACCCAACCCTAAGCTAAACTGCTGCAGGTCTGAATGTAGCATCTCAAGTAAGTCCAACCAAACCAAGAAATACTCGTTGAGACCTCTCGCATCCTCTCGCTGTGTAGTAGCTACATTTTGCATTCCAGGTGTTCGGACGCTTCAGTGTCTACGAGCGAAGGATTGGGGGCTTCGCAGCCAAGTAAGCAAGTAAGCAATTGAGTATGCATATGTGCGTACATGCGTAACTCTACATGAGTGCACGTGCACGTCTGCTTGTATTTACGCAAGTGTGTACGCACGTATGTATATGTGCATACTATGGTTTACACCCATGCAAGTTCATGGGTCTTGATGTAGCATACCGTCACATTGTGCCATGTAGTTGCTCCAGGCCATGTCATGAAACGTGCTGCAGTGGAATGTGATGTAAATGAGACTGACATGCAAACATGCACGCATGTATAGTTATCACTCCACATACATCCAAAACGAGACGAGGCCGTGCTTGCACCTGTATGTGCCTAAGCGGTTCGCCGCCCAGAGCACTACTGCGCAGTGCCCCTGAGGTCTCTCACCCTAAGACTCCATGTACCCATATTGTAGGTACTTAGGCCTTAGTGGGGTCCCTGTATGGGTACTTGAAGGCCTAAGTACCTACTACATGGGTACATGGAGCCTTCGGGTCAATAGCAGACGAGGAGCGTAGCTCTGTGCACCTGAGCGTCTCGGCCATGGTCTAATTTTGGAACCTGATTAAGCAACCCTGGACCTATAACACCAAAATAGTAGGATTCATATAATGACCCTAGTAAAGGCCCAAGGTTTCTGAATCAGGTTCCTACATTTAAAGGGAACTCCAGAAAGTTGGAATATGGTTTCAGGGTAGGATACCTTATAATTTACCTCAAAGAGTTTAGGATAATAATATTTCAACTTTCTGGCTTTTACTTTAGGGAGTCGAGGGTTCAGGGTTTAGGGCTTCGGGGCCCCTCTTCTCCTCGGGGTCCATCAACGCGAGCCCCAATCTTATGAGGTGAGTCCTTGGTTTCACCGCATAAGCGACCCAAACCAAAGCCCCCGAACAAGGAAGCCTCAAAGCCCGCAATCTTCGGCAAGTTGGCAATTACCTCGACGGCTGTGAAGGCTCGACCCATTTGGAGCAGGCTTCCCTCATCCAGGACAGCACCCGTACGAAGTACTGTAGGGGCCTTGACAATTAGAATAGGGTTTGGGGTATAGTAGGCAGAAATCATAACAAGGAGCCCCCAAAATAGTATTGGTAATTAAGGCCCCTATATTGCACACCTACAAACTTCACGTAATGTTTAGGGCTTAGGGCAGTGCAAACTATTGTAATGTAGGAACGTGATTAAGAAACCCTGGGCCTATAACCCGCAAAGTAGTAGGATCCATACGAAGAACCCTAGTAATTGCCCGAGGTTTCTTCGTCAGGTTCCCACATTTGTCGACAGCCAGGCCACCATATCCGCCATCATTGCGTTGCCTTTTGTTGTCCTTGGCTCACATGCTTGCAAAGGCCAGGAGATCTCAGATCTCAAGGGTCTGTAGGGTTTAGAGTTTATGGGGTTTATATAGGGTTTAGGATATAGGGATTAGGGGCATGTTGCTGTGGGAGACGCCGCACATGCCTGGTTAGAGGGCCATTGAGATTGGGGATCCTGCTATCGCAAAACTCAGCTCGCTTGACTTAGGCTAACTGTTTGATGAGGAACACCCGCAGTCAAAAATATGCTAGCAGCTAAAGATGAATAGTCTCAGGCTCATCCTATGTCGTCGCCACTACGGCTGTCATCACCATGTTGAGAGTTTCAAACCTCAACCCTAAACCGGGCCCAGCGCCGGCGGCTGCAGGAAGCGCAGCACAAGCCCGGATCCGGACGAAACGGTGACAGCGTTGGACTACGACGATCACAGGACGCTCACTACTACCAAAGATCCGGTTCCCGGCGACAAAGAGGCGGAGGAGAATCATCATGATCACCATTTTCGCCAGAATACCAATGCCATATGCCAATCCCATCACCGTCGCTGTCACTACCAGCATGATCAACAGTCAGCAGCATTTAGACCCCTGGCCTTGTGAACGTGCTTACAATTGCATCGTGGCCTTGATACATCTCGCTGATCGAAGGTAGCCTACTTTCAACCGTCGGGCTCCAACATAGCTGCGCCAAAGCCATATCCCACAGCCTCTTTTGCTGCCACAGCAACGCGATCCTCGTGGCCGTACCACGACTGGGCCTGACGCTTCTGCTCCTGGCCGTCTGCTCACGTAGGAAGATGTGACGAGCCTTGAGCGACACACTAACTGGGGGCCTCAATGATATTCTACTACTACAAAAACTCCCACTACTATGAGTACTGCTCCTCCTCCTCCTTCTCGCCCTCCTCCTTCTTCGAAGATTACTACGACATACTGCAACGACTACTACTTCCGCCACCACTAATGTCCACTACCAGTACTACTACTACTACTACTACTACTACTACTACTACTACTACTACTACTACTACTACTACTACTACTACTACTACTACTACTACTACTACTACTACTGCTAATACTACTAGTACTAGTACTAGTACTAGTACTAGTACTAGTACTAGTACTAGTACTAGTACTAGTACTAGTAGTAGTAGTAGTAGTAGTACTACTACTACTACTCCTGCTGCTACTACTAAGTGACTACTACCACTAATACGACTACTACTACTGCTACTACGTACTGCTACTGACCGTACTGCTTTTGAGTGCTACTGCTACGGCTATGGCTACTGCCAGTACTAGTACCACCACCACCACTCGCCGTCCTGCGGCCACCGCTGAGAGCCGGAGCTCGAGCTCGTGCCCCAATTGCCATCGTTCTGGGCACCTGGAGACCAGGTGGAGGGTTTAGGATTTACAGGGCTTATGCTTCAGGGTAACGTTTATGCCAACACTGGGTTCAGGATTTTGTGCTTGACGGTTTTGCCACCTGTCTTCATGAATTTCTTGTCGTCGTTTTTCGTAAAGTCTTCCAGAAACAACACCCCGAACCGACCTCCGTGCTGCCACTTCGGGTATTACAGGGGCCTTCCTAAGGAGAACAGGCCTGGAGGACATGTTGCAGAATACATAGAATACGGAAGCTTAAGGAATGCTTTATGAAATCATGCAAGCTTCCATATTATCAGACTATGCTTCAAAAATTCTCGCAATACCGCCGAATCAGGTGCAGCAAGCCCCGGCAGGCTCACAGCCAAACAAGCGGAACAGGACTGATCTGGGACTCTGCAGGTCATCCTGAGGCCAGACCAAACTTACACCATTTTGCCGTCAGGAAATCAAGACTTCGAGCCTGAATATCTTCAAACCCCAACCCTAAACCCAATGCCCTAAGCCCAAAACCTAAAACCCAAGGCCCAAAGCCATAAAGCCAATGCTCCAAACCCTAAACCCTGAAGGGTTCACGCCTTCGAAGACTGAAAGCCCGCTCCAAGTCCCCCATGAAACCTGCATTGAAAGCAGGCGTCCGTAGAAAAAAAAACCCAACTCAAATGGGATAGGGGCCCGTGTATAGACCCAGAATAATTAGTGAGTTCCTTTAAGTTGGGAAGCCGCCAAACAAATCGTAGTGTTGTGGAGGTCATAATAGTCCGTCGTAATATCGCCATTAGAGTCTCTACAAATCACACTATACTACATAGTCGAAGCACAGTTCTAATTTACGAGGTCCCCAATCCCACAAGCCTTAAATCCTTTCTAGAACAAGAGAACATCTAGGATTTCTCGTGACCCTCATAGAATTGCAGAACCCTTGTTTTACAGCCGTTAAAGGAACCCAAAGGCCCCTTCTGTCAAAGAAATCACACCATGCAGGGCCTCCCCAAGAATCTTGGGACTGATCGGTCGACTGCCACGTCCTCAGCCCATAGGGCTGGTAAGGCGTTTTAGAGTTTCGGCGCTCGCAGGTTGTAGGGCTGTTCAATCTGCAGGGGCTTAGGGATTCAGGAATTTTGAGGATTCAGGGAGTGAAGGCTTAAGGCGGTTCGGGTTTAGGGCTATAGGGTTTTGGGAGTGGTGGTTTTAGGGTGGGCTTTAGGATATTCTGGTTTGGGTTGTCAAGGGTTTAACGTCTTCTTTGAGTTTTTAGGGTTTTTCGATTTCGGATTTCAGGATGTAAGGCTTCAAATCTTGAGGGTCTATAAGGGTTTAGATGCTTTTCTGTAACTAGAGTAGGCGTTGGGGCTTTAGGGTTTGAGGGTTTAGGGTCCATGGATTCTAGAAGTTTGGGTTTAGGAGATCAAGATTTAAATTGAAACTGTAGGGCGTTGGATGTGGGTCTCGGGTTCGGGTTGCTGGGGCTCTCCCACTCGGACTGCATCAGGTGAGTCAAAGGGGAAAGGGAGGGACCCTTAATGGGGACCCCTACCCTATAATGGGCCAATATAATGGGTATATATACTATATTAAGGCTATATACCTAGGGGTCCTTATTAGGGGTCCCTCCTTTTACCCTTTGAGTGAGGCTTCCGGAGCGGAAGGCCGCAACAAGCAGCAACACTTACGTACATTGGAGCACCTGGCCACACTTGTTTTGGCACAGCCCCAATATGAAACAAACGGGTTCCTCCGAAAATGGGGGACCCTAATATAGTACCTTAAATAGCAGGATCCATATTATCCCCCCTGTAGTCTCCAACAGAAACCCAAGCTTCGCACTCCTTTCTGCTTTGCCCCAACACACGCTCAGTCTATGACATTTAGCAGTTGAACAATACGTGATACTGATATTAATACTACTAATACGACTACTAAGACTAAAACCAAAACGAAGATTAAGACTAAGACTAAGTCTAAGACAAATACTCTTCTGCTAATACTACTACTAAGACTAAAACTAATGCTAAAACTAATACGACTACTCAGACTAACACGAATACTAACAGCAATGCAGAAGATCTTGGTGATGGTTTTTCTGGGATCAGCCCGAAACTCGGCCAAGCTGAGCTCCTGGCGCCTGCTTCTTGTTGCCGCCTCCACCACCCCAGCTCTTCCTCGTCCGTTGGCTGTAAAGGGGTTTAGTACTTCAGGGTCTGGGATCGTGGGGTTGAGGGTCTGGGGTTTAAGTATTTAGTATTTAAAGACTTCAGGGTTTGGGATTTTGGGGTTTAGGGTCTGGGGTTTTAAGTATTTTGTATTTAAAGGTTTGGGGTTTTGGGGTTCGGAGCAAAGGGTCGGCTTCAGGGTTGCTTCCTGCTACGATTCGGCCGGTGCAGAACTGCGACCACCGCATGTCTTTGGCAACGTAACTCCAAGACTCCGAAGTCCCAAATCCTCAACTGAGCAGTGGTTTTGGGGTTCCCTTGGCTCTTTAGCTCCTTGTTTACTAGGGACTATCATCACCCCTGGCTCCTTAGCTCCTCCGATATCAATGGTTAGTCAACCCCAAAATATATTTTTCTATAACCCTGAGACCTTCAGACTTCAAGAAAACAGAAACATCGTGGCGATCTGCCTCCGGATCCTAAACTCTCAACTACACCCTAAACCCTTAACATCACAAAGCCCTAAACCCTAAACCCTGAACCCTAAACCCTAAACCGGCTGACTGGCTCTGTTCCGCCGAAGACGCTGGTCGTTGTTGTTACTTCCCCACTGGCCGCCACCACCAGAGTCGCCCTGGTTCCAGTCCTAAGTCCACGGTTTAGGGTTTAGGGGTTTAGGGTTTAGGGTTCAGGGTTTAGGGTACAGGGTTCCAGATCAATTTAATCTAGGGGCCTCTAGAATTTTCGAGTCGGGTTTTGGGTGTCTTAGCGAATTCTGCTGAAATTACACAGGGACATGCATGCGCCTTGCTGCCGGCTGCTAGTTGGGGCTTTCCAATCCAGACCGCTTGTTATGGGATGCAGGCTTCCTGCTACAACCTGCCAGGCATTCCATGCTCGCTGCTGCCACGAGAGCCTCACGGAACCATTCAAACGCTTACAGACTTACATGCAGATTTGAAGTCAGGACTAGGGCTTGCACATTTAGGGCCGAGGGGATGTGGGTTAGCGCAGTAGACATTTCCGGACGTGAGGGTTAGAGTTTAGGCGTTGATGGCTTTCATACAAGACTGAGGATTGCCATGTTCAAGTCAGCGACAACTTCTCAGAACGGTCCTGCATTAAGCCAGACAAGGTCCTCAGCCCGACATGAGATTAGGGTTCAGCGTTCCAAGTAGGGTTTGCAGTTGAGGGTTTAGACCCGGCATTCCGGGCCACGACACCTAGGCTTACGCCTCAAAACTTCTTGTTCTTAACCCCAAACCCTAAACCCTAAACCCCAAACCCTAAACCCTAAACCCCAAATCGCCTTTACAGTTGGCAAGGTTCCTGCTTCTTCTGCCAAGACTGCTTCTGGTTGCCACCCTGGTCCCACTGGTCCTTCTTCCAGTCCTCTCCAAAAAAAGGGAGCGACGGTGTGCAAGTGCATTTAGGGTGCATGTGTTCGGGGTTGTTGATTGGAGGTTAGGGCATCAGACAAGAAAGTGCTGAACACCAACCCCCGAAGTATTTAGTGCAGCGCTATAAGAATCAGAAAATGGGGGAGATGAGCAGCAGGATCCCAGATTGACACCTACTAAATGCTTCTTCGTTCTACCTGCTTTCGAACCATAGGAAAGCAGCTGCAGCGACGAGGCTCAAGTCCAACCGGTTCCACACAAAGCCTTCTGGCCTGAAACTCCAAGCAAGCCTAAATCCTAGTCCGGACTCGCAGCATCGATCCCCGACAGGCCATGAAATCTCGCCTGACCCACGTCGGTAGTCGTTGTTCTGACATTTGTTGCAAGCCTCATATATGCGACCACGGTAGCCTATTTTGCCCAAGTTCTCCAGCCACGAGGCTAGGGAACCACGACAGCATCAGGTCCAGAAACTGTCCTGCTGCTTTTGGCCTCCGCCACTCCAGTCGTCTTTCTTGTCCCAGCTGTCCTGACGGTTCAAACCCTAAACCCTTTTTGCTACTTATTGGACTTAAGTCTAGCTGGCTACGACCCGCAATCATCTTCACCGAGGCCGACATGCAAACCCTAAACCCCTAAACCCTAAACCGGGTTGTAAGCTTATGTCACACGCACTCTCATGCATAAGGGGATGCGGCGCCTTGGGGCTTCTTGTTGGGGCCTCTATAGTTATAATAGGATTTGGGGTTATGTTGTACAATGATTATTATCAGGAACCCCAAAACCCCATTCTATTTAACTGTCAGTGCACAGCCATTTCAAATTTCGGCAGAAAACATCCAGGGTCAGAGAAAGCCCACTCCGAATGGGTGGTCAATTCGGGATAAGACTACCCACGGGGTTGTCACAACCAGGAAATGTTCAAGCAGTCAGAGCAATCATACAGAATCATACAAAGGCAGCAATAATTAGAAGTGCTAGTCAGAACTTCAGGACGTACTGAGAGTCGAAGGTTGGGGACACCTAGATGCAGCCACCACCCATGCACTCGAACATGACGCACCAATGTCGAAAGCATGCCTCTATGTGCCGCAGGCAGAAGCACTCATCGATTCGGCAGATCATGAACACATCAGAAAAAACACAACATACCCACTCACTTGCCCCAACGAAGTGGCAGACGGTACGAAAAAAGTGACACGGCAACAGCTGCAAGATGTTACTGTAGATTGAATCCTGAATCGAGCGTTGGCCCTCATGTTGCACGCTTTGTCAAACGTTTCGCTGACTGGGACTAGGAATGACGACCAGTCAGCGCCGACACCGAAGTGCGAACGAACGCTTCACAGCACCAGAAAGTGGAGAGTATGCACGAATCTGATTGTGAAATCATGAGCCTATAAACCCAAAACATTATGGTTCATGAGAAGGCCAGGATATCGAGACAAAGTTAACTTTCGTTGCAGATCTTGCCTTCTTCCCCCATTCCTGCTTCTGGCCACCCCAGTCGTCTTTGCTGCCACGCGCCTACGCGGTAGTGATGGAGACGGAATCACGACAGTCCGAACCCTGCTGGACGATCATGGGATCATAGCTGATTTGGGGGTTCAGGTTTAGGGGCTTAGTGGTTACGGGTGTCAGGGACTGCAAACCCTATAGCCCTTGCATTTAGTTCACCGTCGCGCCTGGTCGTTCTTCCAATCGTCCTTCCCTCCGCTCTTCCAATCGTCCTTGCCTCCACTCTTCCAGTCATCCTTTCCACCGCTTTTCCAGTCGTCCTTTCCTCCATTTTTCCAATCGTCCTTTCCTCCACTGTTCCAATCATCTTTGCCGCCGCTTTTCCAGTCATCTTTGCCGCCGCTTTTCCAGTCCTGTATTGGGCAGGACTTCAGAATGGTTTACCATAGTCTACCATTCACCACGTCGGAGAATACCTCCTGCACACCATGAGGTCTGAACACACTCTAAACCATGAGTCCTGTCGCAACTACTAACAGCAATGTTGTTCTCTGTAGTTCCCAGTTGTCGGGGTTCTCGGGGATACTAACGGTTAACTTTGGGGTGAAATACCGGTACAGTATGAGGTATATATAGTACCCCAACAAGGCTCAAGGATACCTACTCCATTACTGCATATTGCTTTTCTTGATGCTAGAGCTTTGCAAGGGCATGCCTAATGGCGCATGTCAAGCGCAAGCGGCGATTACGACGTGGGGTTTCGAGTACATATATAGGTCGGGTTTAGGGTTTATAAGGTGTTTGTAAGGTTTCGCTGCTAGGGCTTTATGGAATTATGCGCAGACTAGAGATAGTCAGGGAGACGTGTACATATGACCAGCAACTCAACAAGACCACAGGAAAACGTAATTCACGAGACGATGGAGACCAACCAACCTGTCTAAGAAAAACAACTGAAAGACTGGACGAATGATGTGGGAACCTGACTAAGAAACCTTGGGCCTTTACTAGGGTTCCTTATATGAACCCTATTATTTTGGGGTTATAGGGCCAGGGTTTCTTAATCAGGTTCCTGCCTTAGCTAGTTTCGACACCCTGAACCCTGCAGACATAGATGGTGCGCCATGATTCTGGTAGAGCTTAGAAGCTGCCCCCACCCTGTAATAGTGACTATAAGGATTATATTAGGGCCCTATTATATTCCTATTATACCACTATTACTGGGTGGGGGCCCCTTCTAAGGTAGAGCCGAGGACGGCGCGCCAAAAAACAGGAAGCCCTCAGCCCATACACTCGAAGCCGGAACATCCTATAACAGCCCTAAGATGCCCTAAATATATCTAGCCCTAAGATGCCCTAAAAGATTCTAGCCCTAAGATGCCCTGAATATCTCTAGCCCTAAGATGCCCTAAATATCTCTAAACCTGCAAATGACCTGAACTTCCAATATTCTAGAGTCCTGTTTCTTGTTGTCATTCCACCCGCCGGAATCTTTGGACCACTTGTCATCACCCCTGAGAGGCAATAATTCATCGGGGTTACACCGGGTTGGGGCCCCATTATACAAGGGCACTTATATGGGATATCCACCATTTTGCATATTTTGCTTATGTGATTTTGTGGGGCCGTTCATGAATGGTATCGCATGGCCTGTCAAAAGGGTCAAGGGTTTTCTGCCCAAGGTTCAGGGATTGGGCTTCAGGCTTCAAGGGTTTCGGGGTGTAGAGTTGGGCAGAGGCTGTCAAGGCTGTGCGGCTCAGACGGTTTCAAGGCTGTGGAGATTGGACTTCTCATGCAAGGCTCTATCATACCTATTCCTGCAATGCAACGTTGATTGCAATTCCAATTGTACATCATTGAAACATAGCTACCTTCTTATAGCCGGGTTCCCAGCACAGCTTCGGCGCCTTGCAAGAAAGTTACAACAAGCCAGAGGACAAGACAATCAGCTTGCAAGTAGCCGAGATTCTCCTATACTGAACTTAGAACCCTAGCAACAACTATAATTTTAGCTGTTTCTGAGGGATTATAATAACCAAAAACGAAAAAATATTTCTAAGTACCCCTAATAAGTCTCGACCAGCTAAACCCTAAACCCCTGAATCTCCTAAAATCCTGCAGCCTGAGCCTATTTTGCACAGACTTGTGTATGCCCTGAATATCCTAAATCCTAAACCCTAAATTTAGGCCCCAAATCTCGCTAAACCTTAAACCCCGACATATCCGTAAATGACCCTAAACCCCCTAAATATCCCTAAATCCTGTCAGGCAACTGGTTCGAGTCCCATTTCTTCTTGCCTCGGCTGCAGGAGCTTCCTTGGGGCCATTTCGGCTTTGGACCTCCCTTGCGCGGTTTGCCCTAGCCCTCCGAAGTTAGGGTTCCTTTAAAGGAGTCTAGAAGGGCTAGTTTCAGGGATCTGTAAGGGTAGGGGCCTTAATCATTAGAATAGGGTTTGGGGGGCTCACTATACGATATTTATCATAAGGAGCCCCTAAAATTAACCCTCCCAAAAACCCTTTTGGAATCCGGGCTTGGGAAGTCGGCCGAAAAAAGTCTTTTGTCTCCCAAGATTTCTTTGCCTCTGAAAACCCCACTCTCTTACTGCCATGTACAAGGAGAGGTCACTACTAAGACAATGAAATGTTACACATAAGGAGAGGTCACTACAAGGACTTGTAGGTTTTTAAGGATATCTGCGTCTGTGGCAGACAACAAGGCACCCCCTGACTGAAAAGACTGCGGCTGCTTATGTAATTGGTGCCTCCTCGTCTGCTCGTGCATCCGCGCACTGTCTGCATCGACCCCAACAAGGCACCGGAAAAGACTTCTCAGTGCCCGTCCAGATCTCAGGCCGTGCACGGCCAAACTCTGCAGACATTCCAGTAGGCACCAGAAAACCATCCCAGAAACGGTATACGGCATAGCCTAGCCGCAGCCTTAATGATTAGAATGGGGTTTGGGATGGTTTCGAGCGCAGCCTGTACTAGATACGCGCGTTACGCCGAAAAACAAATGCAATACATTTTCAAGTAGATTCGGGCGCAAAAGCCTCCACTACCAAGGGGGGCAAACAACCGCAACCTTGATCTCCGGAAACCCTTGTGAGCCCCCTAAACCCTAAACTGTAAACCGTGGATTCAGGATGATTAGTGATTTGTGCTGGGGTTCCCTATACTCTACCATAATGATGTCCCATCTTTCTCGCTTCTAATCTACACCCCACACCCCCAAACCGTGAACCCCAGGCCCTTTCTAATCTGGAGCCTAACACCCCAAGTTATAAATGTCGGGGTGCCAGAGTTCCCGTTGTCCCAGGAGGAGCTTGCCTGCTGCTTAGGACTTCGTTTTGTTTGGTTTTCGCCTGGCTTGGGTTATGCCAGCATTGCAAAGTGGTCAAAAGAGGAAGGTTCAAGCTATTCAAGCCCCATTTTCGGGGTGTCTGCTGTTCAGGCAGGTGTAAGGTTCAGAGTTAAGGGATGTATTTCGGAGCTTGGGGATCGTGGGCTTCGTGGTTCAACGGTGTGTAGACATTCTCGCGTGCGACCCAAGGATTTCGGAAGTCAGGGCAATGTCAACCTCCGGATCGAGTGCTGCGAGCCAGGAACCCAGAGACTCCAATATTCCTTAATTAAGGAATATACCTTAAATTATAGTAGGATCCCTAATATGATTTAAGGTATATTCCTTAATTAAGGGATATTGGAGTCTCACTCGCCATGAAGGTGCAAAGTCCAAAGCCAAAACGTACCATGACTACATGCTTACCCACAGGCTCCATAGTATTTCCTTTTGGGATTTCCTTATCGGATTTTAAATATGAACCCCAAAAGGGAACTACTATGGAGCCTCTGGGTAACCCCGACAGCCAAACAGGGAAGGAAACAATCTTCAAAGTCCGAAGCCTTCGGCTGCAAGGCCAGAACGACACAAACAGGGCTGTCAGCCTCAAAGAGGCTGTAAATATTTATAGCACTGACTTTTGCCTTGCTAAATGCAAGTACGATGTAGCATGTAAGGCATAGGTTCTGTCTGAGCCTCCCGTCAGTTTTCTATAAAACGCCAGCCGAACAAGAACCCTCTGAGGCGCCGAATCCTGCACGACAGTTAGGGTTTACGCTTCTTGGTAGACAGCTAGACTTGCGACACGTCTCGAAAGACATCCTCCGGTAAGCTGGAACGATGCAGAGAAGATTAGCGAGGCCCCCACTTGGGTGCTGAGGGCTTTTCGGGAAGTGGCAGCTCTGGCGGTGCCTTGTTGTCCCAGTCGTTCTTCTTCTCCTTGTCCCAACCTCCTCCTCCGCCTGCAGAGCGGTTTGCGGTACGGCTCCAGCAGGTTTCAAAGTACGGCTTACTGGGGTTCCAATGAATAAAAGCTTTAGAGGTAGAAGGCTTTCGGGCTTTAGAGGTTGAAGGGTACGGGTTCATGCCTGGAGTTTGTAAATGGGGTCAATGATTCAAACTCTCGGCCAGATCACCTGGCTCTCGACCTTCTACATGCTTCTTCGGGATCCACATAGATGCAAGCTATGCTGGTCGGTCGAGTTGTGCAAATAGATGTGTGTTCTGCCTGTCTGTCTGTCTGTCCGTCTCTGTCTGTGTGTCTGTCTGCCTGGCTCTCTGTCTTTCTGTCTGTATGATAGTATGCCTGCACGCATGTATCTATCCTCAATCTTTCCGTGCCTATCTCTATCTATTATGTGACTCTAGCTTAACACTCTATCTCCATCTTCACCTCTAAGGCATTGCCCATACACGCATGTATAAGCTCGGGATTGTTAGAATTGAAGAAGTAGTGCAGTTGAATGAGTTCTACAAATGTGGACCGGCCTTCCTACAGGATGATTTGCTTTCCCCGTGATCACCCGCGCACATGCAAGCCCCTGACTAAATCTCTGAAGCCCGCGCCTTAGACACCCCAAACTAGACATATATGTCTATGTTGGTTACATATATGTCTGTATGTATGTATGTATATGAACAGATTTGTATATATATATATATATATATGTATGTATATATGTGTGTGTGTGTCTTTTCGAGAGTCTGAGGCCTGCTGGCAGTAAACCCTTATAAACTTGAGACGTTTTACGGTAGTCCCCGAGCCCCTAACCCCCCTAAGCCCCTTCCCATGCTTGGGGGCCCGGAGCACTGCAAACCGAGAACAGCAAAAACCTAAAGTCCTGCTTGAAGCTGATGGCACATCGGCAATTATGAGCAGGCTCATTGGGTCCCTGAACCTACCCGCGAGAAGTGCAGTATGTGGGTGTCAAGTTGGGGGGTGTCAGATTTCAGAAGCTTGAGCTTGGATGGAACTAAGAAGAGACACGCAACCAACCCACGCTTTACAAGTGATGGGTTCTCTTTCAAACGGTGCCATGATTGAAACAACCCCCACCCGCAGAGCCCAATGCATGTTGCGGAATTCGTACACCATACTGCGCTTGGAAAGTCAACAAAATCTGACATAAGACATTATCTAAAGCATTTGCTATATCTACGGCATATTCGGCTCTTTGGTCCCCGACTGCAAATCTTTAGGCCTGAGCCCTTGTCCCAGCTTTTGTCATTCCAATCGTTCCTTGGTCTTATACAGCGGAAGAAGCCCAAAAGTTGGAAACCCCATAGCCTCAATCCTTAACAGTAATGTGTAGGGAATCCCAGCACTATTTGGCCTGAATCCGGTTTCCGACCTTCTGTGGTTTTCTGTACAGGGCCGTGCAATGTTGAAGGGTTGTGGGGTGCAAGTTCCTCCTGGCTAAGGCCCCCACGTCCCGCCAGTCCACAGCACTTGCTTCCACAGCCAACGCCACCAAAACCAAGAATTCAGTGATACAGCCCGACCAGCAAGCGCCCCTATCTCACTGAAACATCCAAGGTCCTAGCTCACAGGAACTCACTTGAAGGAAAGCCGTTCCACATGCCGTGGGAATGTCTTAAACGAAGGTACTCTTCGTGCATGAACTTCTTTGAAAGGTGTTGCCACAAGAACAGGCATACACGGCTGATCTTTGCTTCATACGATTAGATATACGATACGATGCTTGATAATGTTGTAAACACTGACACTGCAGAAAGCCGTCGAACGTCATAATCAAGGCAAGCGTCTTCTCCTCCTTGCCCCAAGATCCTGCGTATAGGCAGGAAGACAAAAAAAGATCATCAATAAGATTAAGAAACCCAACTATCCTGCAGAAGTGCAACCATGCAGGGAGTCCTTCATTGTATAAGACTTGCACAGAGTCGTACTTACATTCACTTTGAATTCCTCTTCACCACAAGCAACATCACCAGAAAAAATTCTCATCATCGCCCCCGGCCAGAGTCCTCACCATCTTTCTTCCAGTTCTGTGGTGCTGCTACCGCTACTGCTGAGGCTGTGAAACACGTTGAGGTAGCCATTTTGTTGTTGCTGCTAGCTAGTGGCTGTTCCCTGCAGTCACTACCATCATCATAGCCACGAGTTCACGTGTCGAACGCCCAGATATCCAACAGCAGCGTGGAGGGAAAAGCTCTTGACCGTATATCCCGTAAGGCCTAGAACTACCAGATTACCCCTGCAGCACGCTGGACAACACACCAACAAGACTGATATTTCGATCACAGCATGAGTAGCAATGGTTCACTCGGCTCGGACCCTCTCAGAAGTGAGGCAGAGAGTGCAATGCTTCAGCTCCTGACTAGCCGAGGCTTGTACTAATCCCGGTTGAGGCAACTGCATGACCCAGCTGAAGACAATCACATTTAGACTTAATCACCTGATAAATCCGGAAGAAACAGGAACCCTAAACCCTAAACAGACTCACCCATATCCTTTGTCGTTGGACCAATCATCCTTCTTCTTCCTGGTATCGGACGAAGTAATCGTGGCGGGCCAAGGGGCGCAGGAGTTCGGGGGTACAAAAGTAAAGACTTAAATGCGAAGTCTACAAATCCAACTGCTCTGCAGTACAAATCGGGCAGCGGACGGGTGCCTGCACATGATTTCAACAGATGTTGGAACATTCCGCAGCCACACCGGCAAAAACTCAAAGAATTTTGCAACCTCGGTTTAAGCAGACATTTGGGAAAGGTTGGCAGTATCATACTGCAATGGAAGCCGGAAACCACGTGGAGCTCATGTGCCGCAGTATGTCAAAGCTCTGTACCTGATTGACCCCCCCGTCTCGCCGAAACACGAATATGACCCGCTAATCCCAACAGCGAGTCGGATCACTGAAGATCATGCCGCCAGAGAAAAGAGTGAAACAAATATGTTGCTACGAGTTCTGTGCAACATACGAACACTGCATGACGTACACATGCTACATTTGAAATACTTAGCACGAAGCACAACTTTTTCAGCGCTGTCATATCGGACATTGTACACAACGAAGCCTGGTCCCAATCACAGGGGGCCGGCAAACTTTGCCAAGAACCCCCGTAAGTTCCGAGAGCTACAAGTAAGCTCCAATGAACCTCCTTTAGAGCTCCTCAAAAAAATCTTGTAGCAAGCTGCATAGTTCCCCTGAAGGGCTCCTTAAAAAAGGGTTCCATAAAGGCTACTACAGGGGTTGCTGCAGGGCCTGAATAATTCGAAAAGAGTTCCTGTCCGAGTCGCCCTGATGACCCGGAGCCCTTATAGATCCCTTAAAGGAACCCCTTAGGAACCCTTACAATCCCTACTATAGGAGCCCTTATAGATCCCTAAAAGGAACCCCTTAGGAACCCTTACAATCCCTACTATAGGAGCCCTTATAGATCCCTAAAAGGAACCCCTGAGGAACCCTTACAATCCCTACTATAGGAGCCCTTATAGATCCCTAAAAGGAACCCCTGAGGAACCCTTATAATCCCTACTATAGGAGCCCTTTTAGATCCCTTAACGGAACCCCTGAGGAACCTTATAATCCCTATGCCCTAAACCTAATCCCTATAGTAAACCCTCATGGAACCCAAAAGGGCTGGCCCTATGTTGAATGCCGCGGAAGCCACTTGTTGTCCCAACTCTGGTCCCCTTCGTCTTCCCACTTTCTCTTCTTATCCTCGGGAACTGGTCTGGTGACTCGGCGTCCGGATTAAAGGCCTTGATATCTTCAAGGTTTAGGACTTTTAGGGCTTTGATGGGGTTTAGGGTAGGGTTTTTCCCTCCTGCCTAGCAAGGACCAAACCCGCATTGCAGGGAATCTAGAGTAGGCTTTAGGGTTCAGGGTTTAGGGTTTTGGGGCTTTGAGTGCTTTTAGGTTTAGGGTTTAGGGTTTAGGGTTTAGGGTTTTCCGTCTGGCTTTCGGTTTGACAGGAAGCTGTCGCTTGAGGTTCGCAGCCAGGGGCCGAGGGCGGCTTGTCATGGAATGAGGGTTCCTACACGGTTTAAGGGCTGCTTGGAGGGTCAGGGGACTTAGTAAGTAGGTAGTAAGTAGACTTATAAGTACCCTAAAAGGGAACCTAATTGGGGTAATGGTACTTATACGTCTATAAAATAACCAGCTACTAAGTCCCCCGACCCTCCAAGTACGGGTTTCTGTGGCTTTTGTACCCATAATATGCCTCTAAGTCCTGGACGGTTCCACTGCGTCTACGTCTCCGTCCCACGGTATGAACCTGAACTGCCAGGCTGACGCTGGCGGCTTTAGGACTTGAGGCTTCGTAGCTTCAAATTTTAGTTGAGGATAATTAAGCCAAACACCAATCGGTGCCCTAACCCTCAAACCGATGCCGGGCCGGGGACATCGTTCCAGCTCTCGTTTTGATCGTCGCCTTGGTTCTCGTCTGCCTCCGCGCAAAGTTGGGTACAAACCCGTGGTAATATGTCCAAAAGTATTTTCATGCTTATCTAACAACATACCAGCAAAACCTATCATAATTATCGCCCAAGGCTCGCCATCTCTCTTCTAACGGGTTAGCAATGCCCCGATACTATAGGGCTGAGGTCTGAGGAACACCGACATGCAAGAAGGCCTCGAGCTCTAAACAAGAGGTGTCAAGTTCTAAATCTAGAATCTCATGGACCCTTTTTGCGTGTGATGGACCCTCAGCCCCTAAACAATAAGCCCTGAACCCTGAACTCAACCCGCTGGGTTCAATGGACAAGCTTTGACCGGTCAGGCGTTCCTCCACACGCCACGACATGGCAGGACTACTTACAGTAGAAGCCAGAAAGTTGGACTATTATCCTAACCCTTCTATGGTAAATTATAGGGTATCCTACCCTGAAACCATATTCCAACTTTCTGGAGTTCCCTTTAAGCAAACCGAACCGGGACCTTCCTTGAGTAGCGTCTGAGGATATAGGCCTCTGAGGTTCAGGCTTCTGGGCTTCCGTGTGGGGGCCTATGTCTTTAGTTTCTTCGCCGCCCACAGAACCAGAATAAAAAATGTATTCTTATTAACCCCCTGAAGTTCTGTTATGAGAAAAATAAAACATAATTCGTAAGAGCATAAAAGGCTAGCTTCCAGTTTAGAAAAAGCTTAGGTTAGGATCCAGGAAAAAACGAACAGCTGCCGCCTGCCAGGACTCTTCCTCTGGTGGTGGCTCCACATCCTTGAGGAATTTGGATCTGCTGGCTTCGGGCTTGTACTTGCTACTCTACTGGAGGTCCTTGGGCTCGCTTATTTTTGTTTAAGGAGGGCTTGCAAATTAACTTGCTGAAGCTTTAGCAGGTGAAGGTGGAGTTGGGTCTTGAGCCCCGTGTGACTACCGGTCTGCCTCCTGATTTCTCCAAGTTCGTGTACAGTAAACCTCATAAAGTTGGAAACCCGATTAAGGCCAAATAGTGCTGGGACTCCCTATACATTAATTTACTCTTAACTTAAGGATTCAGGCTATGGGGTTTCCAACTGTTGGGCTTCTACTGTGTGTCTCGTGCCCCGACTCAAGGCTAGGGTCATTTTCAATCATCGCCCCAAGCCGGTAAGCCGATTCTACTAAAGGGAACTCCAGAAAGTTGGAATATGGATTAATGGTAGGATCCCCTATAATTTACCTTAAAGGGTTACGATAATGATATTCCAACTTTCTGGCTTCTACTGTAACGGGATTTCTTCATCAGGGGTCGACATACCGAGCACCCATCCCCAAGGCGAAGCCCTCAGCCATCCGCCCTAAAACCCCGAAGCACTTGACATAAAATACAACCTGTAAGCCGACATCAACTATAATACTCCATAGTCTACACCGTCTATACCCGTGATCATTGATAGTCAAGCATAGGGATCGGTTCATGACTTATGGGGTTTTCAGGCCTGAGACTTAAGACTCGAAAGCACCTGACGCTCAAAGCCAAAACCCCTCTTGGTTGAACCTACTGAGACCGAGGCACGAGACGGGGGAGACAGCTCACAACAAGGATGCAACCCCAAAACATAAAAAAACTCGAGTTTATGGGCCTGGGTTTTGCACGTCGGCCCGGTTGAATTCAAGCCCTATTCGAGAGACCCATGAGCCCTACAGCCACATACACCGGTGCAAACAAAACTATCAGCGGAAGGGGCTTGCAGCTCTTTCACCATCTCCATGGCAGAATGCCGGCGCTCGGCATCCCAACCTCAAGGGTGCTTTCTTAATCAGGCCTTTAGCAGTCAAGGGGCTTAGGTTGGCGTTTTGGAGTTTTGAGGGGCGAGCTTCGGGAGTTCGGGGGTAAGGGGCTCACAGTGAAGAGTTTGAGGCTTCGTGGCGGCGACTCTAGGTTTTTGAGCCTTGGGGTTTTAGCGGTTTCGGCTTTCGGCGATTAGGCCTCAGGGTTTGGGACTCTAGCGCTCACACTCGGACAGGGTTAGGGCTTAGGGGCTTCAGGGGTTTAGCCTAAACCGTTTCGGGCTTGGGGTTCAGGGTATGCTGCTGTTTGGGGGTTACAAGGTTTAGTGTACAGTACACGTTTCGGCCATTGGTAAAGACTTTAGAATCCATACGTTCGTAGACGATACATACCTTCTGCTGGATTTGTCAACAAGTCACGCTGCGAGAAGGGACGGCGTGGATCTTCGCTAAGCTCCGGAACAGTTTCACCCTGGAGTTGTTTGGGCTGGACTCTGGCACCCCAAATTGACGCCGCAGTAGGACGAAAGTTTGACCTCCGCGTTCGACAGTGGCACCCGCCACGCCAGAGCCGAATCTTCAGTCTGTCAGCTATGAGACTGTGAGCACGTCGTGCTTTGCCGGACTTGAGCATTTCCAGCGTTTTAGTCTGCACCATAAGAATATCGGAGCATCAAGAACCAGCGATGTTGCCGTTCCTGGAAGCAGAGCAACCCGGAATCAAATGACGATATAGCTCCCCAAAGTATAGGACGGGTGGAATGTGGTGTGTGAAACATCTAATCACTATTGCTCCAGGCTTCTTCGGAAGCATATTTCAGCTATCGGCCGTACTTTCGTCTAGCATTCCGGCTCGTTCTAGACTGTGTGGTTTCGTGCTTAAGGTAAAAGCCAGAAAGTTGGAATATGATTATCCTAACCCTTCTATGGTAAATTATGGGGTATCCTACCATGAAACCATATTCCAACTTTCTGGAGTCCCCTTTAAGAACGTAAGGAATGGAAAGCCCTCGGGCCTCGACAGGCTCAGATTCCGCGGTGCTTGTGAGGTATGTAGACCGCATGCAAATCATAAATCTCCGAAAGCACATGAAAGGGCTCCTTAAAGAGATCCATAAGGGTCCTATAGAATCTTCCAGGGTTCATTAAAAAGTTGCGTCAAGCAGGCCGGGAGCCAAAACCACCGAGAGCCCCACTCAGCACGTTCAGGCGAACGCTGTCTTCCACTTCGGTGGCCGCATCGTCGAAGAAGGCGACCACACCATGTTTGTCGGCGACCTCTCTCATTAGCGGCTGGAAGTTCAGGACTTTATCTTCACTCCACAGACAGCACGACTGCACTGCCAAACTATGCAGAATGCCTCTTCAGAATGACCACGAGAAGACGCCGAGACAAAGAGAAGTCTGTCTCTCTGTCTCTCTCTCACACAGACGATGAAACATCTACTTGAAGAAGCCCATGACGGATGGCACATATATGTGCATACGCATGCATCCGCGGATATGTTAGGTACTATGGCGGGATGTATCCGTCCCCCAAACTCTACCGTGCATTCATGTCCGATGCCTGACATGAAGCAAACATTGTGCTGCGAGCTTTCTCACATTCAAAGCATGTGCTGTGCTATACACCACCGAACAGGACATGACACATATTATCCTTTTGTGGCATTCTCTGGTGCACTACAAAAAAGTGTGTACGCATCTTCTACATACATGCAAACCGAAAGACCGACAGATAGGTAGACATATGTACATACATGTGATTGGATACGCTTTTCTCTCGTGCTTTGCTTGCATACATACTTATTTGATCACCTGCAACCCAGAAAACTCCATGTGGAGCCCGCTGAAACCCTGCTGGCCAAGTCCCAGGCCGTGGCCAAAACCCGAGCAGGAAGGTTCTTCTGCTTCTCCTCACGGTTGCAACCCAAGCGACCATGCGCTAATATACAACACGTGGCAAGTGCGAATATGATTCTGCACGTTTCCGAATAGCCCGCAGCTTAGGATGACTTGACTGCCCGTGACAGTCAATGGTCCTTGTCGATGAATAGGTTGGACACATAGATGTCCTCGATGGTATCGACCTCTCAAACAGCACTTTCGACGGCAGCAAGTTCAACAGATAGTCGGAGCAAAAGCATTATTGAGACGGTTGACACGCTTTTGCAGTTTACTAGCATCAGTTTTGCCAATGCTAGCATGCTACAGTTAATGCTAGCAGCCCGCCATTAAGGCTTTGCAAGCCCACTTCCACGCAGCAAGCGAAGTCGTGGCCTCGTACATGTAGGTACAGCCAAGCTTTCAACACAACCAACACCGCCATCATTGCTTTCGAGTTCGACCTAAATACCCTATAACCTTAGGAACCTTACATATACATGCCAAAATACAGTATGCACCCCGAAACCACTGTCTAAACCTTAATAAACTACATCCTTGGATCCTCCCCACCCCCCCTCTGGTACCTCAGTGGCCACCTGCGCTTCAGTGGAGGCGGCATTTGTGACGAGACCCGGGTCTGTCAAGAAAGGCCTGGCGACTCTTTCTATCAGTTTACTATTGGTATTATTCAAGGACTTATACACAGCGCCATGTTTGTTGGGGTGGATGCAAGCCCGTTTTCGGCTTGATGACTTGAGCTGAGGCCTACCTCTGTGGCGGGCTTCTAGGATTCGTTGATATACGGAATGATAGGGGCCTTAATAATTCGAATAGGGTTTTGGGGTATATACGACTACATTGTACACACACACACACATACACACACACACACACACACACACACACACACTGTGAGCCTTCGGCGCAAAAATCAGATGCCTTGTCAAACGACTTCACCTGGCAAAATGCAAATTTCATGCCAGCCGTGCCCCCCCCCCCCCCCGGCTCTGTCAAAACATGCCAGGCACACCTTGCCATTGATGCTACCACAATTATTGATGCTACCGCAAATCATGCTACCACAATTGATGCTACCACAATTGTTGCTACCACTTTTGTTGCTACCACAATTGTTGCTACCACAATTGATGCTACCACAATTGATGCCACCGCAGAATCGAATCAACCAAGCCAAGCAATGCCATGCTGACTACCACAATTGATGCCACCGCAGAATCGAATGAACCAAGCCAAGCGACGCCATGCTGACTACCACAGTTGATGCTACCAGAATTGATGCCACCGCAGAATCGAATCAACCAAGCCAAGCCATGCCATGCTGACTACCGAATCATGCTAGAACAATTGATGCCACCGCAGAATCGAATCAACCAAGCCAAGCAATGCCATGCTGACTACCACAATTCATGCTATAACAATTGATGCCACCGCAGAATCGAATCAACCAAGCCAAGCAATGCCATGCTGACACAGTAACGGCCTCCCCAGCGTCTTTTCAAACACGAGCGTGCTCTGACAGTCATGCGGACTGGAGACTTACTTTAACGCCACCCCCATTCGGCCAAGATGGGGTCACCCCGCTGAGTATGCGCCGGCAAATCAGGGCCTTGGAGTTCGTGTTTGCCTTGTTTGCCCTATGCGGCGCGGTGAAATCCAATTGCCCCCCATACAGGCTCGCAAGAGGACAGGTCATGCTCATCGTCGAGTGCACCGGAATCGCTGCGCAACGCAGCCGATTCATGAAGACCTGTCAATGAGGCACAGCATAAGATGCCATGCAGGGCCATGCCGGCAACTTGCAGCGGTGGGCGAAGTACTTCAATTCAAGACTTCGACCGTGGTGTGGGTACGTGGCATAATATTTATTAGTAAGGCCTTCTCTGCAATCTGTGTGAATTTCACCCCGCGGCGCACACACCACCTTGCTGGACAGGCGAGCAGCACACAGAATAAATCCCCAGCGCCGGCCAACGACACTGTCCCGCACGGGTCAAGGACCCATTGCTCACGTGGTCCGAGCCCGACTGGAGCGGTCTGTAAGACCACTTTGAGCTGGGGCGTGCAGGATGGGTAGGGCGAGTCGAATCAAGCCAAGCAAGCCAACCAAGACATGCGAAAAGGGACCACCGGCGAGTCGAATCAAGCCAAGCAAGCCAACCAAGACATGTAACAAGGGACCACCGGCGAGTCGAATCAAGCCAAGCAAGCCAACCAAGACATGTGACAAGGGACCACCGGCGAGTCGAATCAAGCCAAGCAAGCCAACCAAGACATGTGACAAGGGACCACCGGCGAGTCGAATCAAGCCAAGCAAGCCAAGCAAGACATGAGACATGCGAAAACCTCAAACACATCCGGCTTGGACAGAATACCATCCCTGACATTTTGGCAAATTCATGCTAGTGTGCTCCAGGATGAATGCAGCTTTTGTCGTTTTGGCCAACCCCAGGGTCCAAGCAAACGCTTTCGAGAGAGCCATGGGCCCTGCCCCCGGTACTATAATAGCTAATGAATACATAAAAAAACTGATACTAACAACAGCCTGAAACCCTACAGGAGTTCAATGTCGGTATATTGAACTCCACAATTGAGGAAATTGGTTTTGGCCTTCAAACCCCACTGATCCAGCCCCCAAGGATCCAACCCTCAAAACGAGTGTACCTATACAAATAGAATGAGGACCCCCCCCAACTAGCATAGGTACTTATTCAAGCCTCCATATTACTGTAGATGTTCTAGGCGTGGGCTTCACGGCTTTTGGGGGGCTTTGCAAGTCGGGTTTGGATTTGGGAGTTTCCCAAAAGAGGGAGACCCCAATATAGTACCCCAAATAGTTTTTGCCACCCGCCCAGCTGAAACCCCAAATAGTAGGATCATTATTGTAAGGACCCCCAAAATAAGGTCCCCCGAATTTTGATCACGGAATGCTCAAGCGGGCTTCGGGTTTCACACTTTCTGTGGGCCAACCCAGAATCTCGAAGGCATGACGAAACTGCCGTCCTTCCGAACCCTAAACCCGACTCTCCCCCAAACCCCGAAGCTTAGCCCGACCCTAAACTGGGCTAGGAAGTAACCTGGGCAAAAAACGTATAGAATTCAAGCAGACTCCGAAGCCCAGTAAACGCTGTGAGTGCTATTGAGTGCTGCCTTGCGGGGAGAGGAGGCTGGTTGATCCCAAAGCCGAAGAGGCCAACCAACCTACGTTAACACTCAAAACCCTTTTGCATCCAGGTCTATTGGGACTGCCGGGTACCCCTGGAGATAGGAAAATACCCTAAACCTCTAAAAGGAACTCCAGAAAGTTGGAATATGGATTAATGGCAGGATCCCCTATAATTTACCTTTAAGGGGTTTACGATAATCATATTCCAACTTTCTGGCTTCTACTGTAAACCCTAAACCCCGAACTCCGGATGGAGGATACGCACCGACCCCGTGGCTGCGAAGCTCAGAAGGCCCGTCACCCTCACGTCTACACCACCTCGAAGCCCTAGTCTGCTAGGTCAGGAGTCGCACATGAACACATCTGTGTACAAAGGTATGTATGTATGTATGTAACATATATCAATGTATACATGTATATATATATATATATATATATGTATGTATATTGGGTGGTGATTCTATGGAAACAAACCAGCCGATGGCATGTGCATCTCTTTCTGTATCCGGGTCTCCTTGCTGCCGGGAACTGCGCACTGCCCTGTATGTCCATACCCCTCGAACCCTCTCCCACTAAACCTCTTAGACAACTCTGCAGAGAAGCCGCACCTGACGAAGGACTCGCCGCGAGTGCAATCTAGCGGAGTAGCTCCTGCCAGGTAGACGGAGTTGTCCTTGGATGAGCAATCGGAAAAACTGGGCAACAGATATTAATTCGCGAACGCTAAGGAACATTATTACAAAGGCAGGCCGCCAAAATAACCCTACTGTTTGTGGGCCTTGGGGTTTTCAGTGTTTTCTCTCTCTCTCTCTCTCTCTCTTTCTTTCTTTCTGCTGGGCTTAGGGTCGTCAAGACCCTCAGGCCATATGTTAGTGAGTGGTTGGCATTGGGGTCTCTCTCTCTCTCTCTCTCCCTCTGCCGTTGCATCCAGTTTTCAGTGTTTAGGGATTCCATTTAGGACGGGATTTCCAAGTTTGAACTGCACAGGCAGCATGAAGGGTCAGCTTACGGGTGGACAACCAAAACTTTTCACATCCCTACCCACGCCAACTACAAACTCCTAAACCCTACCTCGCTCCGCCCAGATGCCCCAGGAACCAGCGCACAGTGTGCAGCTGTGCCCAACCGACGGAGAAGGTCCGGTCCGTCCTGTGACAGCCCTACTATAGGGGCCTTAACAAATAAAATAGGGTTCCTTTAAAAGGGTTCCTTTCAAGGGGTATATAAAGAGTTACTATAAGGGATACTATAAGGGTACTATACTGTAGGGGCCTTTATAATTAGAATAAGGCTTCGGGGCTCGTCATACTATACTGTTGATAAGGAACCCCCAAAATACGTAGTATTGGTAATTATTTCGGCCCCTATGGCAGCAGTAGTCGTCTTAGTGGTAATGGTAGTCGTGCCACTCGTGGCATATAATTCGTGGTAGTAGCAGTGGCAAGAAGCAGCAGCAGGAGGATAGGCAGTACTAGTAACTAGTACTCGGGGCGGCAGAAGTGGTCGCGAGAGGAGCGGCAATTGGCAGGTTTCGTAGTAGAGATGATTGGAGGTGGAATCACACTTAGTAAGTGACTGCTATTGACTGTAAGCAGCAGCATGATGCCTGAGCTGGTTCAGTTCAAGTTGGCGGAGAGAAGCTCTGTCATTCTTCTGCAGGCTGTGTGAGGATTACAGATGCGAAATCTGCCTCAGGATCGTGCAGGCGAACGCGTCCAAGATGACAGTTGTCAAGCATCCTAATACCTCATGACCTCAGTACGCCCCAAAAGTCCATGGTCCGAAACATCGAACATTGAACTTTATCTAAACTTTGTTACGCGCAGGTCTGTTTGATCCGCGTAGCACTGTCCGAAAGATTGTATTGCCTGTAGTGCAGCAGAGCCGTGGGATTTCGAGCCTGGGTTGAGGGGCATACCTTCTCGTCTCAGGCTCAGGTTTTTGGTCTGATTTCTTCCCTCTCGCATAGCTTGTCAGTCTATGCCCGCTCGTTTGGTCTGATTTAGGGTTCAGGGTGTAGGGAAGGTTGGGACATAAAGGAGCCATCTGGGCGGCTTACGCACAAGGCATGCTGCTTCTCAAGTTCGCAGCTCTCTAACTGGAAGGGTAAGAAGCTTTTGAGGCCAAAGATTTCTCACGGTTTAGGGTTGAGGGGTTTAGTTATACGAAACTGATTTAAATCCCTAGCCCCTCGATGCTAAAGCCACGCCCCGAAATCTATAGCAGCTCCGATTCTATCCCGCACTGCAACTCTCTGAACCCAGCAGGCTTACCCGTGAACCTTATAGGACCTCTTACAGGAGCCGCCATAGTCAAGTAACTCCCTCAACCCTTTTGAGCAGGGCCTGTGGTGCAGCAAACGATTGAACCCCAGGCTTCAAATCTCTGGGGGCTTCCTCCGGCCTTCCCAGCCAGGGCAGACATGTCCCCGGCAAGGGCAGACACGGCGATGCCCTCGGGCGTTTCCAGCTCCTCAGATAGCCACTAAACCTTAAGGGCTGGGGAAAGTCTTATGAGTCTTGCCGGAAACACAGTCGCAGCAGCAATAGGCGGCAATAGGTTGACTGCGGCCGTGGCCACGATAATTCACCGACACCCTTACTCTCACGACCTGTCGGTGCCAGGCATCACCCGCAGCGAAGCTGCCAGGAAATTTGGCCTGGCAAAAGTCAGGGCACGAATTATCTCCTATGGAAAAACCCGAGCCAGTTCCAGAATTTTACGTAGTTGCAGTTTTACAGAGCAAGTATGAAGTAGGTCGGAAAGTACTTGGGTCTTTCAATTACCTTGCCTGACGGTTCTTGTTCCTAAACACAAAGGTTACAAGGGGAGAGAAAAAAAAGAGCAGCAGAGGCTATGGAGGCTGCATGCTATTCAAGTTTTCGGGAGGTTAAACCTGTGGCTACCGAAGCTTGCACGCGCCGGTTGAGCCATCATGTTCGCATCTCTGATGTCTTCTGGAGGCACGTTAAGAAGCTCGGGAATCTTCCCGTTGTAGCTTTCTTCCCGTTGTAGCTTTAGGGTTTAGGAGCCTCGTCGGTTCGGTATAGGTTTGGTCATTAGGTGTGTGGAGTCTATGTAACGCTTTGGACTTCCCGGTGCAAGCACTTCCCGACTCCCGGTATCAGCAACTGCCCGAACTCGGTGTGCGAAGGTAAGGTTTTACCGTTGATGGTTTAGGTTGTCGGCTGCAGGTTTAGCTTCCCCCGGCTTTGTAGGAAAACCAATCCTAAACAACCGATTAGATGTATGCAATATTCCGCGCCTACAAAGCTAATCATATCAAGAGGATTCCGAAATTCTAAACCCTAAGTGCCTCCAGGCTGGCTGCCAGAAGCAGCGTCGCCTCACGGCGCTTCTCGGCCTGCCATGCATTTCCGAGCTGCTGCTGCACATTATGCTTTAGGGTTTAGAGTTTCGAAGCTACCGACCGTCTTCGGCCTTCTACTGCTTCACGACTCGATGTATTGGTGTTGAGACTTTTTCGACGTGGGGGGGGAGCGGTGCCTGAAAGTCATCGAATCACAATCTGTCCCGGCTGGCTTTCGCGCGATTGGGCCAGTATCGGATTTGGGAAAGCCTGCCTTACCTCCGTCGCGGCGTCGGCAAGCGACTTTGAGCATTCAAGGTTTCGGTCTCCCCGGGCGTGAAACCCTCCGATGTGCAGAAACCCTTTGTACCTTTAAGCAAACGAAGACCAAAGAACAACAACAGGGGGCTGTTCCCAGGTGCGGGCTCTCCGTGAAGACACGACACACCCTAAACTAGAAAGCCACGGACCCAATCCCGCTTTGGAACGGCGGATGGTTCATTCCTCATTCAGAAAGTGTATACAGTATACAGCGCGTGTATAATGTGTATATATTTATATATGTAGATGTACATGTGTGTATATGCACATAGAAGAGACAGAGAGAGAGAGAGAGAGAGATAGAGAGAGAGAGAGAGAGAGCGAGGGAGGGAGGGAGGGAGGGAGGGAGCGAAAGTACGTATGTATGTATCAACAGCTTGACTCGGGGCTACACCTATGGTGCTTTAGATGTCGAACCTTGCGAGTCATAAAAGAGCAGGACACCTGCGACGAAATAATGATGAGCTCCTTCGCAGAAGCTCGTTGGGCTTGACGCTCCTGGATAGCACTCAACTTACCTGTGGTTAGTATGGAATGGAAGAATGGTAGTAATAGTAGTTATCATTGTGCTCCATTCCTCCATTCCCTACTAACCAAAGGTAAGTCAATGACAGGAGCTTGAGGGTTTAGGGCTTGGGGTAGCATGCAATGGAAGGTGGCCTTAGAACCTGGTCGTGAACTTTTTGGGGATTTCTTGGAGCGTTGAGGGGTCTAGAATTTCAACGAAACAGGTGTCCATGATCGTTGGAGCAAATGCTGCAGGTCTAGAGCGTGCGGCAGCGTACGTTTCGAATCGAGTCAAGTCCCGCGGCCGCTTGTCCGATGATAGGCCGAAAGCTGCTGTATGTGTATCTTAAACTCAATAACGGCCTCAAGGCTACAGCCCGCAAACCGGCGAGAGCAGCAAGATCGGATTCGTTTCAACCAGCGGTCTGAACCTTGTTTCTCGTCGCTCCAGCCGCCACAACCCTTTTTGACCAGGCTTGTGTGAATCCCGCCTGGATGAGCCGCCCCTGTTCTCTGAACAAGGCCAGACACAGAAGGAAATCACTGACTTAGAACTGTTCTCGAGCTGACTTTGCCACCATGTTTGCGAATCTCGCCACGAAGTACCACACACAAACCTCAACTCTAAACCCTGAACCTAATTAAATTAGCTATAAAGCTGAACGCTGAACCCGAAACCCTCGAAGCGTTTTGCAGGCCGCGCCACCCTCTCGAGAGCCTCATCGGCTTGCAGATGCTCGCGGATGTTGAACGCCTGAGGGTTTGAAGGAAGTCAAGGCTGATGCCTACAGTTTATCTTTCCCTTATGGTTTTATGGTTCCGGTAGAATTACTTGCGAACAAGTCTAAATGAAGAAGCACAGCTGTTCATTGTAATCATGACGAAAATTCGTAACAGCAGCAATCATTGAAAGTAGGTTCGGATAATGCCTAATCCCTGCCGCGAGATGTACCACCGAAAGCTCTGGCTGCGTCCCGATCGGGCCTCCCTTGCAAAAAGGGGCGAAGGAAGACGATGGCGGTGATGATGGTGATAGCCGCAGAAGTACCACACAGAGTGCTGATAACGAAAAGTGAAGAATGGTAACCATCAGTACCCTTTTGAAACCGGACTTGATGACTGCCAGCACTGCCTCTTGCACTGCCATCACTACCCTAAACCCTAAACACTGCACGTGCTAACCTTTTCAAAAAAAAGTAAGAACCGCGCAGGAGCGAACTTCATGGTAAAGACTCAACGCATTCTCAATTCTTATATATTAATGTGCAGTACTAATGATGAGAATAGTACTCTTATTATTGTTGATATTGTTGTAAGTAGTATTACAAAACGTGGCCGTCATCACTGCATCTCACAAGCTCTAAGCCAAAGGTGACGACAAGGATGACTTCTGATCCGGTGGCATACCTTAAAAGGATTTAGGTTAACTCTGGTACAGCCCCCATGACCGCTACAGGGATTTGCCAGATGCCCAAAGCCGTAAGACAAAACCGCATAGGTTTCAGGCTACAACCCTGAAAGTCTACTACTACTACTACGACGACGACTACTACTATACGAAAGACCGGCGAGTTTTGACGTCGTAACCCCTCACATTTTGCCCTGCTATGTCGCCAGGAGGCTAGCACAGTAGTCTCGGTGCCATCGCGATTGAGGCGGACTTTCACAGTCCGACCGTCGGTCTCATCCTGACACGACAGTACAACAGGATCAGGCAATCTCAAACTAGCCGCGTCAGTTAGCCACGTCAAGGCTTACGGCGGAACAGTCTCAGAACAGGTGTAGTTTGCAGCTGCCTGTGGGAAAGGAAGGACAACACAAACTGAATTTTAAGCGCTCAATGAAACGCCATCGTAACTTGGTGAGACAAACTATCCCTGCATAACAATGTAAACGATGCCATTTGGGAGTTTCCGAAAATTGGGGGTTACCTTATTTAGGGCTCCTTATAGTAAGGATCCTACAATTTAGGGTGCCATATGAGGATCCCCTATTTTCGGAAACTCCCACTTGGGGAAACGGCAACTATGCACACCCTGGTTGGCGGGGGCTTCACGTTGTTGAAAACCAACCCTGACCCTACGAACATGTGCACCCAAAAAACCTAAGCCCAAGTCGCACGCCCACGCAAGAAACATCAAGAAACTAAAACTCTAATTCAACCCGAACCTGCAAAGCACAACAGAACGCCTGTAAAGCCTTTCGGGAAGTACGAGACCCTTATAGGACGACTGAGCCGGAGAGTTTACCTGCAAATCTTGTGGGCTTTTGCGGCTCCTCATCGTCAGAGTCTGCCGACCAGGTACAGACTTCAAGCACAGTGGCTTCCAGCCACTCTCCCTTGAACTTGCACTCCTTGGTCTTACGGTTTTCAATTGAAGGGTTGGTTCGGGGGTCTGAAATGTTTCGGCTTCCAGGCTGTAGGATGGCGTTAAAAGGCCCGGTTTCATTTTTCGGGTCCTAGAATCCTGAAATCTAGCTGCTTCGTCATTTGTGTGTGATTTCTCGGGGTACCCTTTTGCAACTGGCTTGCGACGTCACGCCAGGACAGCTGACTCGTAGATCCTAAACCATTCGAAGCACAATTCTGAGAGTATGGGGGAACTCTAGGGGCTGGACCTAAATCCCCAAACCTGAAACCCCGGACCCTGAAAAATAGGGGCCCCAATACTCAGGACAGGGTTTTGTGGTATGTTGCAAGATAATTCATGTTGAAATAAGTATGTACTAAATAGGCAAAAGGATATTACAACCCCTAACATAGGACCGGGAACGTCTGCTTGTGGGCCCAACCCACAACTTATCATGCTGGCTTTGCAGGTTTCGGCAGGCAGTTCAGTGGTGGCAGGGTTCGGCGAAGAAGGACAGGTTGCGCCTGCCTTGAGCGAGTCTAGGGGTCTACGGGCTGATAAATGTAATCAAACACCCTGAAAAATGAAAAGCAGGGACACCGGCAAACCCTGAGCTCCAAGTGTAGTGTGAATGTATTGAAATCCAGAACCCTTAGCCCTAAAACCTACAAATCTACACCTAAAAAAACCCTAAGTGAACATGCGTGAAAAGGCCCCTCCTATTTGCTTGACCCTTAATTCTGTTACCGTTGTTTCTTACTCTTATCGTTTTACAGGACATTGGATGACTTTGGGACTGTATAATGTAGCGCATCTTGCTCATCGTTAGTTTCTACTCTTATCGTTTTGCAAGGAAACTGATTGCTCTCAACTTACGGGCACATCCACTTAGAACATGCTCTCCCGGCTTTTTGTCATCCCTCAAGTCTAAGCCCAGTGAATAATCTTACTCAACGAGACTACATTGGTTTGTATTGTACTCGGCTGTACTATATCATGTTCGTTCGACTTCGTTGTACTTGACTCTACAAATGTTATATCGTGGTAAATTATCTTATCTGGATAAAAATACACATATATATATACATATATGGGAGTTTCCGAAAATTAGGGGTGCCTTTGTTGGGGGTCCTTCTAATAGGGATCCTTCTATTTAGGGTACTATACTAGGGTCCCCTATTGGCTGAAACTCCCATATAATATAATATAATATAATATAACATAATATAATATAATATAACATAATATAACATAATAATATAATAAAATATATTATAATATAATATAATATAATATAATATATAATATAATATAATATAATATAATATAATATAATATAATATAATATAATATGATATAATAATATAATATAATATGATATAATATAATATAATATTATATAATATAATATAATATAATATAATATAATATAATATAATATAATATAATATAATATAATATAATATAATATAATATAATATAATATAATATAATATAATATATATATATATATATATATGTATGTATATGTTTTTCATAGTTGTATTCCTACACATGTTTTACTATACGACTAACGGCACTACATCAGCCGGTATCCTAAGGAAAAACGGAAGCACAAATCGCAAAACCTTGTCTTTGCCCACAAAGAGTCGACCACTTGGTCCTGGGGTGGAGACGGTTTCATAGTCTTGACTGTCTTGGCAATGGAGAGGGTAACCACAACGTATACATTGTACATGCAAGCCATGTGTGAATGTATAGACGTATGCATGTGATGGACATGCACATGTACATATACATAAGTTATGTATATGCATAGACAGTTGAGTACTAGCAGTTCACCTAACTTTGCAACTCCATGTCACAACAGTCTATTTCTGCGAAGCTCGCAAACTCGCAAGACTTGTTCATGCTGTGTCATAGCTGTTGGTCTTGTGACTGGAATCTGCAGACCCGAACCGGCCATTATCCTAAACTGCACAGGATTCGGGAGTTGCAGAAAACGCGTGCTTCTGAAACTCGCATTTGATCCATACCTTCGCACTGTCCTTGATGATGTCGCGCTTCACAACGGAGGCGGGTCCAGAGGGCTTGGATAAAGTGAAGATGAATGTCTCGGTGCTGTCCTGCCAAGGCTCAAGAGGTCTATGCAACTAGTCATGTCCCCACCAAAAACCGACTCTCTTCATCAATAATCCTCAGTAGACTGGCCAAGATACTTTTCGATTGTTTTGTTGCTCCTTGCTTGGACGGTAGATTTTCTCCGACTGCAAACCTGGCCGTTTGCTGTCCTTGACAGTCCCTCTCAGGCAGAGGCCTTCATCAATGGAAGGCCGTTTTGGGGCATAATAAAATATGACTATATACAAGGACGTAGAGCATAATTCCATAAGGGGATACGAAAACCAAATGTTCGGACATCTTCTTTACCTTGCTCTGGCTGTCTCCCTCTCCCTCTCCCTCCCACTCTTCCTTTTCACTCGGCATACGGGGAGTTTGTCAGAACGGCTTCCCTTCTGTGCGCTCATCGAAGCAGCTATTTACCGTGCTCGATCATGACGATGTTGTTAACAAGTAGGGCACATGCGTCCAGCAGTCACTCCACTCGAATTGTGACAATTATCACACGACTGCTCCTGCAAAGGCGGCAGATTCACCGGACGCTTTCTGGTAGCTTAATAAATGGAAGCTCCCCCCGGATTTTGTGTCGACAGACCGGAAACAATTAGAAGTGAGCTACTGCTGCTCAATGCTTTTCATCATGTATGCACAGTCCGCAACACCCAAGACGACGATACCTGACAATCACATATGGCACATGAAAGTGTCTTGGCTTCACAAGCGGTCAGGAGGTCTGCACATTCTTTCTTCTTCCATACGCAAAACGTCAAAACCCTCGGCTTCATCCCGCGCTAAGACTGTGCTCCCAAGTCCCATCGAGCTGGAACCGACGTCAGCTCGTTTCACGAACGCGAGCAGATACAGACTTCAGCCCACTTCTCAGCTCTGACAGAATGAGCGATACCGTCGGCAGCCTCGATCGTCTGCATCCCGAAGCTCGCATTCAGACCACGTCCTTCTAATTGCAGTATGCGTAGCTCCAAGTAGCAACAGTTCCGCTGTTGGTAGTAGTAGTAGTAGTAGTCGTCGTCGTCGTCGTCGTAGTCATAGGCGTCGTCGTCGCAGTAGTTCTACTCGTAGTCGCCGCCGTCGCAGCACTAGCAGCAGCAGCAGCAGTAGTAGCAGTAGCAGCAGTAGTAGTAGCAGTAGCAGCAGTTGTAATGTAGCAATAGCAGCAGCAGATAGTAGCAGTAGCAGTAGCAGCAGCAGCAGCAGGAGCACTGGCAGTAGCAGTGGCAGCAGCCGTAGCAGTAGCAGTAGCAGTAGCGGTAGCAGTAGCAATAGCAGCAGCAGGAGGAGTAGTAGTAGCAGCAACAATAGTAGCAGTAGTAGTAGTAGTAGTAGTAGCAGCAGCAGCAAGTAGTAGTAGTAGTAGTAGTAGTAGTAGTAGTAGTAGTAGTAGTAGTAGTGCGTGGGGGATTGATCTCGACTAGGTTGCTGCTCTCCCCACCAGAGCTGTAATGAATGTAGGTGTGGCTGGCTTGCACTCTCCACAGACTGGACCCTGTCTCTCTTACACTTCCACGCGTGCAATCCTATGCAGGCAGAACCGGCGGCCGTTCCTTTTGCACTCACTGCCGGCGGCGGTTCGTCTGTGCAACGGGATAGCTCTGATTGCTCAGGATAGAAGACACTTATAGCACTTAGCTATGGGCATTGACTTGAGCCAAACGTTGCGTGGGCGGTCACATAGAAAGGTAAAGATGAGGGACGCGTAGCGTGCCCCCTTAGAGTCGAGGGACGCGTAGCGTGCCCCCTTCTCCTGCACTTTACACGGTCTTGCTCACAGCTCTTATAGTGACACCTTAGAACTTGACAAGGCATCGCAGTCCGTTCGCACCCCCCATGAGTTGCGTCTCCGACGCTGCTCACCCGGAAGATGGCACGATAGGACAACAGAAAATGTTCCGCCGCAACGTTGACATTGAAAATCAGAGCTTTGCATCCCAATTAGAAACGTTGTGACACTCATCTACGTCAGTAACGATCCCCTGAAATGGCAAACGAATCAGGCGTCACCGAAGAAAGAAGCATTCGCGATGGCATTCCATGGGCGAAGCTCAGAGGTCACGAACTGATAGGCGAGGAAGACCAAGCGTTGATTCATCTCCATCTTCGCGTGGTCGCAGGATCGCGGTCCCAGGGCCGGAGGTTTTCCTCTGGATACTGTTCCCTTTGCTTTCCTTTGTCCTTGCCTTTGTTTCGGCCTTTGCCGGCGGTGTAGTCATAGTAGGTGTTGGCGTTCCAGCCTCCATGCTGTTCACCTCCGGCTCTCTCACGCCCCTTTGAAGGTCCCTTGGCCGAAGAAGCGCTTGCACGTTCCTCCGTAGTGACAGGCGTGTCCAGGATGGAAGTACCACCTGGAGGGAGATAATCAGCGGCCGAAATGTGGTGTAGGGCTTCAGTACGCTTGGTCGTCGGGTTTTGCTGTCTCTCAGCCTTGGATCTGTTCAATCTGTCCATGAAATGCGCAGGCATTTGCACATTGTGGTCCACCAGCAATCCGATGGTCTGGACTGAATGATCGGAATGAGTCAGCAGGATACCGACGGGGTCGATGTACAAGAAGTCCACCGGTCCAGTTGGCGTTGGTCGTAGCACTGAGAATTGTTGGTGTCCCGTCACCATCGGAATCACCTCGCACAGGACGTTCAGGCAACAAAAGTGCATAGCCTTCACATCTTCATCCCTGTTGCTCTTCAAGTACGTAGTAGGGTTGAAGTTGTCCCTGCCAATTCCCATCATGTTGGCTCCCCGTGTAATCAACGAAAGCATCTGATTCGTCCGGAAGCGCTTCAAAGTGTAAGTCCCGTTGGGATCATACTGCTTGAAGTTCTCAGGTTCCTTGGCAAAGCGAATGATCTCCTCATCAGTCACATCCCTGCTCACACCAGTCTCTCTGTCCACTACAGCCAATGATCCCCATTTTCCAAGCACATCATAACGTTGGCCAAGTGCGAAGTTCTCCTTCATCTGAAACAACGGCATAGTAGCCCACTTCGCGAAGCCTGACCAAGCCTTGTAGATGGTCCTGCATACCACGAAAGCCATATACGAAAGAGCGACCATGTTGGCGTCAATGCAATGGGCATTTCGCTTCCCTGAGTAGTAGGATGGCTGCATGGCGGTACGTGCAAGTTGTAGCTCAGGATCGATGTTCAAAGACTGGCCGGTGATGAAGACGGGACGGCGTTCCTGTGCAACTGCATCTGGTACTGCGTCATCAAAGTCCTCTCCTGGCTCTATGTCCATTTCTTCATCAGGTTCCTGTTCTGGATCGTCCTCCGCGATGACAGATGGTTCTGGGATTTCCTCAGGTTCCGCAACGGTCTCTACCTCCATGGCTTCCTGCTCCTCTTCGGGCGCTTCAGGCACTGCTGCTGTTATGAGATTATTAGCAGGCTACAGCCTATGAAACTGAAAATAATTATTTTGCGGATATTTTGCAAATTTTTTGCATATTTTTTGCACGTTGGGTTTGCATATTTTTTGCATGTTTTTTTGTGTTGCAAATTTTTTGCAAATTTATTGCATTTTTTTTGCATATTTTTTGCGTTTTTTTTGCATATTTTTTGCTTGTTTTTTTTGGTTTGCATATTTTTTGCAATTTTTTTGCATATTTTTTGCATGTTTTTTGCATGCTTTTTTGCAGATGTGCTCCGCTGGTGTTCTGTTGCTGTTTTCAACCCGTCATGTTTTCTTGCGTGGTTGTGAGATTTGCTTCTCGTCTGCTTCTGATACCCTGGCCCTTTTTCGTTGCTTTGTGGATTGAACAGTTCTGTGAGCACCCCAATTCCTTCGAACCAGCACCCGGTTTGGCCCTCCACAATCAGTGCCGGCTGATTTGGTCGGTCCAATCCCACTCATGTTGCTTTACTATGAATTATGTTGGATTTGCAGTCTCGAAAGTGGGTTTCTCATAATTGTTGGACTTTTGGAGTCTGGGACCACGCAAGAGGGCACGAGGCGTTGCAGTCTGCTGTTGTGGCCACCATTTATTTATTGAAAGTAGAGGGCATAGTTTGGCTGTGTTGTGGGGTGTAAACCGTAAACGCATCCAAATGACACACACGGTTTGTGATGTTCTTGCGCAATTGACTGCATCTGTGTGTGTGTGTTGTGACAATGTCAAGGAGTCCTTGCCTTGTGTATGTCTATGTCTATGTCTATGTGGTGAAATCACAGAACACACGGAAAATTGCTCGTAGTTCATATCCTCCTTGGCTTGCGACTTGTGAATACGTTGTGAGACCACAGAAGATTCACAACATAGGCATGCAAGTTGTTGCTGGTTTTGTCCTGCCGTTTGTGCATGTTGTCCACTGACACAAGCCAAATGGGTGCGACTTGTTGGGGCTGTTAGGGTGTCAACGTATATTGTCGGATCAAAGAAGATACAAAGACGGCCGGCGTCTGGAGTCTGGAGTCGGCACAGTCGCTTTATTATTGTTATTTCGTTCAAGGATTGCGGGGCAAACGTCCAGGACCCAGGAGTCCAGGCTCTGTCTTGCAGCGAAGCGAAGCCAAACCAAATCCAGCCCCATATCAAATGATCGAAGTTTCGTTTCCAAATACAAAACAAAACAACAAAACCAATAACAGTAAAAGAAATTACCAGCTATGCCAGCCAAACCAAAACGACTTCAAACATACCTACATTGACCTACACGACCTACATCGTTCGCGTGAGGTTAACAGTTAACAGTTAACAGTTAATGAGGTCAGGCCACTGGTACCGCTGCTGGTTTTCGCGCAATGCGGTTGGCAGCTTACCCGCAATCCAATCCACTCTCAGCTGAGGCATAAGGCATAAGGTCTCGGCTGCGCAACCGGCTGGTCACCAACTCTTCTCAGGCGCAGTGCAGCGCAGAAGTAAGTAAAGGTATCTCCAATCTACAAGTAACTATATAACCACAGAGCACACCGGCTGCCGGCCTTTCCTCACTCGGCGGTTTGCGGCTTGCCGCCGATGAGGTCACTGAAAAAGCCTGCACCGGAAGCTGTGCAGCTTGACTGCATCAAGCAGCACAGCTTCCGGTGCAGGCTAGTTTAGTGAACCACTGAATTATCTTCCTGCGTCCACTGCTACGTCCTGCGAGAGCCCAGACTAGACTCGACTCGACTCCAGACTCTCGATTCTAGATGTTGTTCAGCCGGGCCAACCCTACCCAGCCTACAAAAACGCCCCAATCACAATGCAATTACTTAAAAACAACCTATCTAAACACATAATATTCTGCACTGTGTCCGAGTCCTGTTTGCCCGGCCTAGTGACTTAGTGACTTAAGACTTAAGGCCTTAGGGCCTTAGGCCGAGTGCTCAATGGCGGCTTAGCGACCAGCGACTGAGTCGAGTGGCTCTCGCATCAGAAGCCGCTCAGGAAACATCACGTCATCACGATCCTGTGCCACGAGCGTCCACTGTCCACGCTACAGCTACAGCTTACAGCTACATTATCAAGAAGTCCAAGATCGGGTCAGGTAGGGCCCAGGTAGGGTAGGGTCATAGACCATGACGAGAGCAGGCAAACAAGCTACAGTGCCACAGCTACACTGCTACACGGCCCTATTCCCGGACTATTCCCTGCGCACTGCAAAACTCGCAAGATCTCACAGGAACTGGCAATCTGGACGAGGAGAATAATGGCCTAAACCCATAACTATGCCATAGATGCACTGCCACAGAACTGACTTGAATGCTTCCAACAAGCAAGCTGGACCTGGACTTTGCCTGGCCTGGCTGTCTGGCCTTGGCCTTGCCTTCACTGCAACTGGTAAACTGTAGCTTTCCGTCATTCGGCAGGGCATGGGCAAAGCTTTCATGACAATTTTAAGCGCCACTACACTGTGGGGACTTTGGGGATGGACCCGGATGTGGGCCCAAGAGGTGGCAGCAGCAAATCAGATCCAGTCTCATCAGTGATCTTCAGTAATTATTTGTCGACCATTGTATAATGATTTCACGCGACGAGTAGGTGCAGCTACGGCATCTGCGGAATCTACGGGGTCCGGGCACGGGTACGGCGGGTACGGGTAGGACTATGACTATGACCACAAGTGGCAACATTTCAACACTGACACCAAAGCCCAGAGCCAGAGGGATCACCAAAGGCATGGAAATCATACATGGGAGAACCGTACACGTCGAACAATGCAGCCGTCCAATCTGCACTTCGGACTTCAACCCGATTTCAACAATCAAGCTCCAGGCCAACAGATTAGGAAACACACACCCAAGCCCAGAGCCACACAACAAGGAATGCTTGGCCACTGTCCTGCAGATCATCCTCCCGTGCCTTCAAAGGCTCAAAGGCCTTCAAGGCGGCCTCCCTGCACGGTGCCACAACACCTTGCAGGAAAACACTTCCAGTTACAGTGCTTAGAGGGCTTACAGCTTCCATGTCAAAGCATGATGCAGGAACCACGTCGAAGAAGTAATGAAACTACGAAAACATTGATCACTGCTTGCTGAAGCAATGTCTGGACTCTGGACTCGGCACTGAGTGCAGGCTGCTCGATTTCTTTCTGACGGATCCGAGATGGCGTGCACGCAGGCAGACGTGCCAACAGGGGCAAAATGGCTTGTTTGCATCAGATGCTCAGCTCCAGAACAAACTTTCTGTAACCTATAGGACCTATCGGACCTAGCAGACCTATACCTTGCAGGACCCAGCACCTGAAAACTACGACATACGATATGGAAGGACTAGCCGTAAAGAAGCCAACTTCGACTACAGTAGATACTACTGCAGCCTCTGTAGTCTCTACCCGGCTCTTGACTAGCGGTACTCGTTGAAAGATTTGCACCGGCACCATTGGAAAGCACCAGGTGATGATGCTTTGCAGCAAATTGGGAGCTGAAACATGTGCAAAACATAGCACTGCGGCGCCCTGATGGGATGCCATATCCTTCACAAGATGTCCAAGCAAGCCTCTAGAGTAGAGCCTGCTGTGCAATGAATTTAACGGAAGTCTTGAGTCCTGACCGGGGAAAAGCCGCAACATTGCGCATTTGCATCAGATGTGCAGCTCCGCAACAAACCTTGACGAAGACCCTATTCTACGCCTAGCTAAGACAGCTAAGATATGCCATAAAGGATAATCAGAAACCGCCTTACTGCCTTCCTGCCTACATGAGTCGTTTCGATTACAGTCCAGCAGTCTGGGGGTTGACGGGTAGGGTAGCCGCTACAGGCTGGCCGGCACGTAGCAGCTACCATAAACTCATAAACTATTACATATACTCAGGGGGCTTGCTAACTGTTACTGGGCACCGGCTAGTACATGCCACACACTATATTCACTATATAGTACTAAGAGGACTGACCATGACGAACCACAGGAAGGCAGGAGCTGAAACACCTGAAGAAAGCCGCACTGCGACACCTCGCCTCAGGCCTCAGGGACTTTTGGAGTGCATACTTGATGAAGTTCACAAGCGGCTTGAATCTTTGCTGAGTCGTGTTTTCCGAGGGCCTCGCAGTTGCGACACACCAAACTTCACAGAACACTCACAGGCCTGGGCCCTAGGCATATGTTGGCCTATGGAAGACAGTATGCCCTGAAACTTAAACTTAACTGGGCCTACACTACACTACACTAGTGATACCCGTTACATTCGTCTTTTTTGGCAATTGCGAGATGACCGAAAAACGACAGCCACTGGAACACAAACTGGCAAAACTCAGGCAGCATATTTTTGTGCCGCCTGCCAAAGTTTCGGCTGCACTTCATTCGAAGTGACATTAAAGCAGTTGCCTTGGAACAAGACTGACATTTTCGTTGTGAGCTTCAACAGATCCTCACGTGCAGGCTTTAGCTGTGGGCTGTTGGGATCCGTGGTCTCAAGGTCCTTGATTTTCAGGAGCTGGTTACAGAGCATGAGCTCTGTGATGAGAGCTTTTGCATGGGTCACGCCATCCTGCAGCAGCTCATCCCTGCAGCTGATCATGGCCTTCATAGTGGTCTCGTTGCTGCCGTTCCCAAAGACGTCAAGGTGGTTTTGCATGCTTTTCAAGACCTGGGCTCTGCTGTCTGAATCTACCAAGCTATGTCGAAACCGCCATCAACAAGCACAAGTGTTTGTTTAGATCCTATTCGAAATGTACGCACTGTGGTAACTGTCGCATTGGCAGCGCCAAAGCACACCTGTCGCAAAACTTGACCCCAATCATGTTCGACATCTATGTGAAATTATGCGCTAACGAGAGTTGGAGACCGTCAGTCGGAAAACACAAGTGTTTGCCGACAGCAGCAAGCCTTTACCCCGATCCTGGTCAACATCTACAATCTAGAATTAATTACTGTGCGGCAAAGTGGATCAAGAGTGCCAACACTACACTACAGCACCAGCGGTCATCAGGGTTTATCACGAATCTTCGTTTCAATGTCTACGTCTATGTGCTGCCAGTCAGCACCATGGCACGAAGCTGCACGAGTCTTCATTTTCATCTTGTTAAACATGTCCGAATCTCGCAACTCGAAATGATCTCGCAACCGCAAACCGCAAACCCCCAAGGAAGAAACCATGTTTGCTTCTGCCTCGAGGCCTGGCTACTTGGGCAGAAAGAAGTCATTTGAGTCTAGAGTCTAGAACCTACAAGCCAGCCAAAGTCAAAGCCCTCGATGCATGATGGCACAGCAGAAACAACAGTGCCCAAACACAGCCTGAATAGTGAATCTCAGCGAATTGCAAGCAACACTGCACCATGCGCCAAACTATTACTAAGGCAGGAAGCCATCGCAATCCAAACTCAACAAAAGCAAGGCACAGTCTCACACTTCTCTGCTGCTGCCCGAAGCTTGACGCCATCAATGGTAGCTAGCATACTTGCTGCAGCGCCCAACACCTGGAGCAGTCCAGAAGTCTTAGACTTGGCTTCTGGCTGCATAAACTCTTGCAACACAACATTCAAAGTTGTCTGTGGCCTAGGGCTGAAATCTAGAATCTAGAAAGTTCTAGTCTGTGCCAGTTTACTCATACTCACCTAGACTTGGTTCATAGTCGCTAGCCGGTAGCCTCGTCCAGCGGGGAGTCGCAGCTCAAGGCCTTCTTCCAGTCTGCAGCACCACCTCCTTGCTGGTTCAAGCACGACTTCATGAGCTCCCCAGCCGCGAACGTCAGGTCTGTCTGCAGCTTTGCCGAAAGAATTGAAACTGCATCCTCAAAGAGACTGCAATTCCTGCTGCCGAAAACTTCCTCGACAAACATGTCCGTCATGCATGTCACCGCTTCAAACCCGCTGCCGAAGAGCTCCTGGAGGTCCCAATTCTGGAATGCAAGCTGAGCCTGCTTGATCTCCTGCATGTGGGCATCGATCTTCTTCATCAGGTTCTTCAAAGCGAGAAGCCAGTCTCCACTGGCAGCGTGGCTCATTCTGGTCTGAGCATCTGGACCCTTGCTCTCGAAGACCCGAGTCTTCTCGATGAAGAGCACACCGGACTGAAGGTACAAGGCATACTCGTTTGCAAGCTTGTTCAATCCGGCCACATGCGCACCTGCATCCTTCACGAACAGACGCTTAGAGATTCCAAGAATCAACAAGAGCTCCTTTCGCACATCTGCAACAGTTCGGTCATTGCCCTCATAAGGTGCCAGAGCCTGTCAAAATATCACGGTCAGGAGCAAAGCAGCTTGCTTGATTGGGGAATTGTTTCAGCAATGTTTGTGAGAAGGACGTGCAACTCATGAATGTCGCAGAAGACATGAATCAAAGCAATGTGCTTTCGATTTGAAAACTGCACATATGCGCAGAGATGCAGTACCAATAGTATGGACAATTGGAGACAGAGGCAACCAAGCAAACAAAGAGAGGCAAAGAGGAAGATGGAGAGAGAGAGAGAGAGGGGGAGCCGATAGACTGAAAGTAATGAAACATGGCAACCACAAGAGATTACATGTAGAAAAGAGATAGTGAGACAGTAGAGTCAAGAGAGGAGGGAGGGAGGGAGGGAGCGAGGGCGGTAGAGCCGGTAGAGCGAGATAGAGGTGGAGGTAGAGGTAGAGTCAGATAGAGATAGAAAGACAAACATGAAAACAGAACAAGGAGACACACGAGAGGAAAAGGAGTGCAACAGGGAGACGAGGAGAGACAGAGCATATGGGTTTTCTCAGGTGTCGGGCTTCAAGCCTAGCTTTAGGTCCTGAGGTTAGATACAGCCCCTTCTGTTTGACACTGTACGGCTTTATGTTATTAGCGAAAGCGCTACAGTGAAGAACCATCTCAGGAAACACGACCTGGCCTTGTCAACAATGAAGAGCGCCGTTTTGTGCACACAGTGCACGGCAGCTGCGAGCATTTCGGCCCCGCCCTGTCCGCAGAGCACCTGGCCCTCTGCTGGAAGGAGAGATTTGATCTGCTCAACCTGGACGCCTTCTGCACGACTGGCCGACTGCAGCAGCTTCAGGAGCTGCTCTTGACCCCTGGCTTTGGCAGTCTTCTGCATCCACTGCTTGAACTCTTCTTGCAAGCTGGGTACTCCAGCTTCGGTTTTGAGAAGCTCAAGCAACTTGACGGTGCAATCGATGCGGACACTGTCAAGTGCATGCACACCGTCTGACATAATGTGCTCAGCAATCTTTCTAGCAAAGAACTCAGCCTTCTGTACCAGGACCTTGCATTCCAACTCGCGAACCCCAGCCATGACCTCGCAAGGACAGAGCCCCACTGGCAGCGGCTGCTGCCTACGTCGGGCCTACGTCGTGCGTATACCGACTGACCTACTTCATCACTTCAGTTGTTTTCATGACCGATCATCGTACATGAAAACGGACAATGTCGATTCGGATGGACACGGACCGATCATCGTAAATGAAAAAGGACAATATCGATTCGGATGGACACGGACCGATCATCGTAAATGACAAAAGGACAATATCGATTCGGATGGACACGGACCGATCATCGTAAATGAAAAAAGGACAAAACCTATTCGGATGGACACGGACCGATCATTGTCGTAAATGAAAAGTATCGATTCGGATGGACACGGACCGATCGTAATTGAAAAAAAAACAATAGCGATTCAGATATGGATGGACACGGACCGATCATCGTAAATGAAAAAGGATTGGGCGACCAATGGATTCAATGGGTTCGAATGGACAATATCGATTCGGACAAGCGCTAAGCATCAACTCGAATGGACAATATCGATTCGGATGGACACGGACCGATCATCGTAAATGATACACGGATTTGGGCGACCAGCGGATTCGAATGGACAATATCGATTCGGACAAGCATGAAGCATCATCAATCGGCAAACCAGCCACTTGACTTAACAGACTTAACAGAACATCAGCTCCTCTGAACCCGGACCCACCGGCTCGGTTCCCCTCAACAAGCCGCAACAAGCCGGCCAGTTGTCTTTATCTCCATGTGTGTATATACATACATACATACATACATACATACATACATACACATATACACATATATATATATATCATACATATACATATACATGTACATATACAGATACAGATACATATACATATACATATACAATATACATATACATATACATACATGACATACACATACACATACACATACACATACACATACACATACACATACACATACACATACACATATACATATACATATACATATACATAAACAAATACAAATACATATACATATACATATACATATACATATACATATACATATACATATACATATACAATATACAATATACATATACATATACATATACATATACATATACATATACAATATACATATACATATACATATACATACACATACACATACACATACACATACACATACACATACACATACACATATACATATACATATACATATACATATACATATATATATATATATATATATACATATATACATACATACATACACTCTCTCGCTCTCTCTCTCTCTCTCCTCCCCCATATCTTGAGAGCATGGGCATAAGCCCATAAGCCATAAGCCAGCTGCAGATACAGAGAGCTGCGACGTAGAACAGCGCGAGTTGCTGAAACAAATCCTGGCCCCGGCCTCTGCCAGAAGAGTACAGGCTTCCTGCACAGCCGCGGTTGTTGGATCCTCCTCCTTCTGCAGCAGGTCCAACAAGCGAGTTTTCTTCGGGACAAGGACCTCGCGGCTGCCAGCCGTGCGGGCAGCGTCTTGCGCCTGCTTTGACCAAAACTCCTTCGAAAGCACGCCTTTCATCGCTCGCAGGAATGATTGAGCATGAGCTGGAGCCCCATGTGCTTTGTCGATGAAGTAAAAGACCTCTTGCACTGTGCATGCGTCGCCCAGTCTGCCAGTCTCAGGGTCTGCAACTTCAACGTTCATCAAGAACAGCAAGGACCTGTAGAAACGGCAAAGAAGGTCGGGTGTTTCCGCCAATTTCTTGAACTTGCCGCCGGCCATTGTCTGGAGGCGTTCCCACAAAGGTGCTGCACATGTGATGTTCTTCATCACCTGCTCTGCTAGGAATGTGATGACTTCGTGGGCCTGAGCTTCACGGATGATTTGCAAGAGATCCTCAAACATGAACATCTCCATGATCGCAACCCGAAGGTCCTGCAGCACATGAGCAGTTGACAGACAGACTGACCGACTGACCTTCACAGGTCATGGATTGAGACACGAGAGTTCGCTCGCAGGACTGCTACAACGCTGCAGAGCTACAACATCTGAACCACAAAAAAGGTTTAAGAAGGAGCACTGCACTGTTTATTCGGCAAATATCCGAAACTGTTTGGAGCTTCGTTTGAAAAGACATGCGGAACAGAGCTCAAGAAGGGAGATGCACTGCTGACTGCTGCACTGAGTCATCAATTCATGTCATGTTGTTGGTGGCTAGCACCCATGGTGCCACAGCTTTTCTCAATCAAAACTGAAATCGCAAAGAAACTAACAACAGGGTAGACGGGTAGATTTCGAAGCACATTGGACAGCATCCATGTAGCCTACACTTACACCACAGTCCATTGTCCCTACTCTACACGAGAATCGCTAGAACTCCCTGCTTCGCGGAGCCAGCAGCCAAGTACTAGCCGCTAGCCTGCATCAAAAATGCTTCTGTGCTGCGACTGGCCAAATGCGCAAATGCACGGAAGCATAAGGCATGAGAAGCCTTGGCATAGGCCAGGCATACATCATAAGCTGCCGAATCCTACCCCTAGGCCCTAGGCCCGAAGCCCTAAGCCAAGCAGATGATTTTGGTTGTTTCAGCTTTGATTCGAGTTGGCATACGGCGGCATATGAGTTGTGAGACCTTATAATCGACTCCAGTCCAAGTCTTCAAGTCCTATGTCCTATGTTCGAGGTCCTAGAGACTCTAGTCCTACAGCATCGTGCGTGGCAAAGGTCGGTAGGGCCGCGGACGTCTGTGTGTGTGTGTGTGTCAGGTGGAGTGGAAAGAACTACGATTTGACTAGATTTCTTTACTCTGACAATGATGCAGCAAGGTCAGCTTGTAAGCCACGTTACTGTTACAGTGTTACAGAATCATTACAGTGGGATCCATAATCCATATTGTCAGCTTTAGCTGAGGCTGGCCGCCTGGCAGCTAACAATTCAATAGAGTTGCGTTCACCGGAGTTCTAAAGTCTCGTCGTGCAAAAGGAGGCCTCCGGTGATTGGTAGGTTTGCGCGGCAGTCACTGGGACCACAGCCAGAGCTAGAGTCAGCTAGAATTGCTGACATAACATAGCTTCCACACTGCACTGCAGCACAGCTCGACGGATTGCCTCGATGCCATTGTCCAAGTCAGCCTCCTCCTGGTTGGCAGGGGGCCTCTCAGAAGGCGCCCCAAGCTCTGCCTCCAGTTGCGACTCCAGGTCCTCGATGTTCTGAGACGACTTCAGCATGAGCAAGCCCAAGGCATCGCTGAAAGCCGGGGATGTGCCCGAGAATTTCACCGCCTCCCCAGCACAAAGTTTGACATGGTCGAATTTGATGCGGGACGTGAAGCTCTCGGCAGCTTTCTTCCAATCCTCGGTGCCGTCACTCTTGTCCAAAGCCTCTTTCATCGACCGGATGTCTTCCATGCTGTAACGGAGGGTCAGCTTGGCTTGCAGGCTGGTCGGGTAGACACCCCAGAGCGACTCCGTCTGTGCAACATGAGCACGCACATGATTGAGCTTACCAAGCATGGCTGTCTTTGGGTCTGACAAGGCAGTCGCATGGCTGCAAATGTTGATGCGTCCTTCAAGCGTCTCTGCAGCGAAAACCTGCTTGTTTTTGACAAGGGTATCCAAGATTCGCTTCGCCTCGGCATCAGTTAGGGTTGAGGGTTGAGGGTTTAGAGTTCAAGGGTTTAGGGCCTAGGGTTTAAGGGTTTAGGGCCTAGGGTTTAGCCGAGTAGGTCCATAAGCCAGTTCAGCCAAGCCTTCTCAGGTCACTAGCCATAGTCACGAGTGACACACGCAACATGCCAATGGAAACGCAGATTGTGGAATTGTAGAGTTCAGCAATTCAGTACAAGCAATAAGACAGAAAATAATTGAACTTCGAGCGGCTTTTAGAGTCAAGCCTAGCGGATTTTAGCACCTGCAACGATTCACATCCGAAGAATGCTTTGCAGGCCTTATGCCTTACGTCATAAGACATAAGATGCAGGACGTACGAACTCTGGCTCAAAGCTCCTGGGTCTCAGACTCCAAAACAGTGTAAAGCTTAGGCAGCTTAGAGTCAGTAGTATAGGCGCACTAACACTCAGGAAGACACAGTAAGAGATGGCCCAACTCTGATTCAAACAAGCCGGCCTGCGAGGGACACGCACAATAACAGACACACACACACACACACACGGACACACACACAGACACTATAGTCACTATAAGACTCAAACACACAAAAACACATGCACGCACAGAGAGACACAAAGAGAGAGAGAGAGAGAGAGAGAGAGAGAGAGAGAGAGAGAGAGAGAGAGAGAGAGAGAGAGAGAGAGAGAGAGAGAGAGAGAGAGAGGGATAACCGCCACCTTGCTCTGCTATGCCGCTATGCACAGCTCCAGGATTCGGAATTTCCTATGCAACTGAGGCACGCCATTGAGGTTGTTCTGCAGCTGTTTGCTGTTTGACAACAAGAACGACTCTGGAATCAAGTGCTCCAAGCTCTTGATGCCGACATTCGTGGAACTGTGGCCACCCTGGCCCTGGCACTCGAGATGCTTCTCTGCGACGCGCTTCAGATCCGGATCCAAGCGAGCTACGACGGAAGCATGCTCCTTCGACTGGCTGCCGCCGAACTTGACACTCGAGCCGCTCTGAATGTCCACATTCGCACCATCCATAGATTGCATAGCCACAGATCTTGGAGGCTGCATCGTGCCAGGTGCGGGTGCGACCTTGGCAGCTGCCTTAGCCGTAGCCGGAGCCGTAGATGCTGCAACAGCTGCTGCTACATCAGTCCTTCGTCTCTTTGCCGAGCTCTTGGCTGCAGTGGCAGTGAAACCGAAGCCCACACTTCGCGTTGCAGCAGCTGGCACGGGTGCTGCATCATCAGCACCCTCTTCTGACTCCGAGCTCCCGTGGTCCGAGTCGTCTTGCTGCTTTCCTACAGCTGCTTCCCAAGTCCTCTGTGCTTGAGCGTGCTTAGTCTTCAAAGCCTGGAGGTTGTCCGGCTTGCTGGAAGCCGGGGTCAGGCCTTTCCCTCGCCCCTCAAAGCTCCTGGCCGTGAGGTAGGAGAACAAGTTGTTACCCTGCCGCTCATGAAGCTGCCTGGCACTGTCCAGAATCACTTCCTGCAAGGCAGTGTTGGTCTGGTAGAAGAGCTCAACGCGCCTGACACTTTGGGCTTGGGACGGCTCCAAGCCCTGCAGGTCGAAAAGCCAGTACTTCGTGCGAAGGTCCGGCGAAACGAATGGCAGGTTGACCTGCACTGGCTGGTCCTTCTTGCCGAGATCGGTCGGCAAGCCCCCGAGGAGTCCAGTGTACTCAGAATCGGTCAGCAATCCGTAAGGCTGGATGATCCTCAGGCCGTAGCTCGTCTCTGTGCCGACATTGGCAGCTGGAGAAAAGTTTGCCGCGACTTTTCCGTGATATATCTCAATGCCCTTGTCGAAATCAATCCGAAACAGCGGGTCTGCACTGGATTTCGTTCCTTTTTGGTACGCGTCTACTAGCTCTGCCAAGCTCTTGCCTGGGCGCAACTGGCAGGCGCAGTCGCCACAATCCCAGCATACTGGCGTCAAGATCGCTCCATTGGCGTCCACTTCAGCGAATGGCTTGTCCTGCACTGCTGAACACAGTCTTACCAAAGCTGTGGCAACACTTCTTCCGACTGTTTTGTCTGGAAAAAACAATATATGCTGCCTGTGTTCAACTGTGTTTTGGCATCCGGGCCCCAAAGAGCCAATACTTTCTCGAAGGTCGTCGGGTCGTCGGGTGACAGTGAGTGATTTTTTGATTAGAGTTATTAGACAGTAGAGCAAGGTGTAGTATAGTTGGTACACTGACGCTGATCGACATCACGCTCCGTAGCAGGACCATGACCAGGTCATCGAGACCGGGCAGCACATGGGGCAAGCTTGTCACTGCTTCTGAGAAACATAGAACGACATAGAATGCCTCTTATCCCAGCTCCCAAGGCCCGGCCCAACCAGCTCCTTCGAGGATTCACCGCGCAGGACGCAAAGTACCTCGCCTTTGCTTTTCCGGGCTCGCTTTGAAGGAGGGGCACCAGCTGCAGGAGGAGGAGGAGGGTCGACCGAGCCAGTCTCTTCAGCCTTGGGAACCAAAGCTTCCTCAGAGAATGCAGGACTGAAGCACTCATTCTTGGTCATGACTGCCACGACTGCTTGCTCTGCTTGCTTGCTGCAACTGTAGACTGTAGCCGTAACTGTAACAACACTCACATTGCTTTCTCAGTCTCCCACCAGCATAGAAAAACTAAACAGAGTCGCAGAGTCACACGAATTGCTAATTCATGAAATGGCACGCTTACAGCACAGCTCACACCTACACGTTGAACAGCCGTTTATATCTGGCGACTTGCGTCTGGCCTGGCCCTACTTACCTGCTAGGCGTCACTGCTTACTGCTACCGGCTGATACCCTGAAAACCAAAACCTGAGCTGCTTCAGCCTGGCCTGACCGTAGCTGAATCTGTGGACTCCTAAGGACGTAAGGCAGCAGGCAGCAGTCACGCCAGTGGACCGGATTGCGCTGATTCTAGCAGCTAGCAGCTAGCAGCTGGCAGTTAGCAGATTCTAGATTTACTCGCCTACGGCTAGCAGCTGGCAGCTGCCACTCGTTGGTCTTCCAACAACTGGCATGCGGTGCTGCCTGGTGTGCAAACGAGGATCAGTCTTGCGGCCCATGGCGTCAGCTCTGAACCCGACACAAGCAAATTGACAGTCTTCTTCCAAGAAAATCTGCAGCAAGTCGCATTTACATCAATGAACGACTGCAACCAAAGAAGTCTTTCATGAACTTGCAGTGAGCAAGCAAAGGACAAACAAGAAGGCTTATTCAGCAACATTCGTGAGCTTGTCAATCTTCTTATGTTACAAAAATTAAGCAACTGACCAATGGGTGACCAACCCGGATTTCACCCGAAACTGCAGAGAACGCCTCTGGCTGTACCGGACCGTGTCTGCCAATGTATCACTAGACTCCAACATGCATGAAGCTCAGGGCCCAGGGCCCAGGGCCAGAGTCTGCTTCCCCCGTAGTAACTTGTAGTGCTTTGTAGCAGTAGTAGTAGCAGCAAAGGGCCCCCGAGGTCCAAGCAGCCACCTGTGGGTGGTCAGCAGCAATCACCAGTGAATCATCATAGACCTGACACGCAAACATCATGATCCTTCTCCATGGACGCTTTCAGCTGAGCTTGCAAGCGAAGTCTTCACTGAGACAAAACTCCGCAGCCCCAGTGTCTCCAACATCCCTCTGTGCTGTCACTGTCAGCCATTCGAAGTAGTGCTTACTGCTTCTTCAATACACAGTTACAGTTACTAGACTCATTAGACTAATCATGCACCTTTGCGTTATGTTTGGGGTTGGGGAGACACACAGGTCATAAGCCTGCATCTTTTTTCCTGCATGGACAGAAGCGCAAGTTGGGAGATCCATCCAATCATCTACACTCTACACATCTGCAGAACATGGAAAGCATCTGTCCACCCGTGTGGATGAGCCTAGGGCCTGTCCTGGACAACACTGTAACTGTAACAGCCTCAACCTTACTTTAGTTTAGCTTCGAATCATGCCTGTCCTATGGGGCCTTCAGCCTTTTGCCTCAATCACGGGTGTACTCTCCTGCACAGATGCGCTAATCGGCCACCGTAACTGAGGTCACAGAAGGTGTATCTGCACTGATGCACTCCTGTTCACAAGTTCACACCAACATCTTCGCAAACGATGAACGTGCAGCTGTGGCCAAAACTCTAGAAGCCCCTAGGCCCTAGGCCCTAGGGCCTGGGCCTAGACTATTCTGTCTGCTATGGCTATGGGCTGTGGAGGACAGCTGCTGGCAAGCAGCACAAGTGAAGTGCATTGTTATAGTTTTTCGCGCATGGCGACAATGACCACAATGCAGTTTCCAGTCACCATGAGACTGAGCAGAGGAACACACATCATCACTGCATTGCTGCGTTGCATCTTATGTCATAGTCTTATTGACAACATGCCCAAAACTCGCAAACCGCAAAATCACAACGCACACACACACACATGGAACATGCTGCACTGTACTGAGTGGACACGGCTCCACTGCTGCCCTGCATATTGGTCATTGCGTTGCCACGTTGAACAATTTCTATCTGGTCCACATTCTGAATCAGCAAGGCACCACTCAAGCTAGTGAATCTAGTGCAATGTAATGTAATGTAATGCACTGCACACAGTCTGCGGCATGTTGTCGTCGTCGTAGTCCTCAATCTTGCCGCAAGAGGATTCCTGAATTGGTGTGAGAGCACCCAGCAGGCATTAAAAAACTGATCTCTGGATGAAAGGCCAGCCGAGCAGGACACAGCAATGATACTAATGATTTAGGTTGGGTTAGCTGCGGTTAGTACCTTCTAGCTTGTAGCACCTTGCACGAGCGGCAATGCAAACGAAACCTGCCAAGCTGAGCCTGCCCCATCCAAACAAAGTGCACTGATGTTTACCTGGAGCTGGGTTGAACACAGCTGCCATAGCTGTCTGCCATGACATGACAGGCAAAGCAAAGCCGGACCAGTGTCAGTGGCCTGCCACCGCCACCGGATGCTGAGACTCTATACTATACTCTAAACTCTACACTGCAGTCGACACTGTACGCTAGTATCTACACTCTAGACTACCCCGAATCTAGAAACTAGACCCGACTCTAACTCTAACCTCTGACTCTAACCGACTCTAACCTCAAGCAGGTCTGCCAGTCTGCTGAGTCTGGTGTTGAGATGCCAGGTCAGCCAACAGAGTCCAATAGAGCTCACACACATCAGCCCGGAAGCCACGTTTGATGCTTTGGAGACTTTGAAGGTCGACTGCCAACGTCCGATCCTGATCACTGAACTCTGAACCTTCTGGTACGGGTACCCTCAAGACAAAAAGACGTCTTGTGCCACTGGAAGGCACTGGCAATGTCTTATGCAGAATGTAAAATGCAGAAGAGGATAGAGTCATAGAGTATAGAGTCGGATAGCGTTTTCAGAACTCAGAGCCTTTGCAACGTTGCTATACGCTAGTCCGCTACTCGTTACGGCCTACCTACCGGCTACAGCTACGAGTTCTTGTCAAGGAGTCATACTAAGGAAAAACTACAATTAAGACTCAAGATTCAGCGGGACTGACCCTGATGAAATGAAGCCATGACCAGGACCATGACCACACATGAATCAAAAAGCAGGTCCTATCAGAATCCAAGCCAAAGCTGCCAAAGCCCTCAGCCACCTCAGCCTCAGTGTACATTTTCCACACCTGACCTAGCAGCAGTGTATCAGCCACAGAGATAACTACCCCAAGTTCAGAACCAACCCGCACAAGTTGGACAGCCGACTCCCACTGGTCCAGAGTCCACGAGGCGCAAAAATCAAGTTGCCTGAGCCCCTCAAAACAACATCATGAGCTCCGGTTTGGGGAGCCTTCACTGGGCCTTCACCCTTCTGACTCAGCTCTGGGAGACTTTGTCAGACTCTGCGAGTCTGCTTGGCGATTGAGTTTCATCAGAGTTTCGAACTGAATCAGAACGACCCTGGCACTTTGCACGCACAAAAAAACACATTGGGCATTACACTGCATTGTCACTGCCTCATGCTGCTGCATTCCAACATATACACACCAGCCGAAAGCACACAGAGGTTGATCCTGTGGAGTCTATGGGACTGAGCGACACCATAATGAACAATGCACCCTGCTGAATACTAGACAGCAAAGCTGTCTGTGTGCTGCAAGGCATGAATCAGTGTTGCTATGCAAGGGAGGCATATGCCTTCGCCTGCAAGATCACGCAAAGCAGACCTGGGCATGCTGTCCGGAATATTCATGTCCAGACCATGGCCTTGCATGAGCATGGCTTCGATCGGGAGTATAATGCGATCTCTACCATGAGAATAAAGGGCAGTCGATGTTGTAAAACATGGAGAAGCCAGAGTCTTCGGGGACGTGAAAGACTTGCGGATCGGATTTTGCGATACGTCCGTGTAGAGGTCATAGCAAGCTTCTTTCACAGCAGCTGGGCCCTGCTGCTGGAGCTTGAGTGCACTTCGAGCACCCAGAAATCCCAGAACTGCAAGATTCAGCACTTCATCGATGCGCTCAGATCGAACGATTCCTGCAAGTTTCAAGCCAGGAATCTCCGTCCAGGGCTTGCAGCATCCTGCTTTCATCTCACGACGTAGCTGGTAAGCTTGAACCTGCCATTTCTTCCAATTGTTCCAAGCGGCCTGCCAGAACTGCACGTCTGGATTCAACACAGCCGCAAACTGCAAAGGCACACGGTTCTGAACCTTGGGGCCTTTGGGCCTTGGGCCTTGGGGCCTTTGGGCCTTGGGCCTTGGGGCCTTTGGGCCTTGGGGCCTTTGGGTGCTGGGGCCTTTGGTGGGTCTTTGGGTGGCTGGGGGTGGGGTCGGCTGGGCTGTGGGAAGGCGGTTTGGGGGGGGCTGGCGGCCGGCGCCCTGGCCGGCCGCGGGCTGCGGGAAGGCGCCCGGACACAACCTGGGGGCGACCTGCCCGGCACGCCAAAAATACGCAAAAAATATGCAAAACACACTGTGTTTTGCATATTTTACGGGCCGTGCCCTGGCCCAGCCGGTGGGCCCGGCACCCCTAAAATATGCAAAACACAGTGTGTTTTGCACATTTGTTGCATATTTTTGGCGTGCCTGGGCCCTGGGCCCAGCCGGTGGGCCCGGCACCCCTAAAATATGCAAAACACAGTGTGTTTTGCACATTTATTGCATATTTTTTGCGTTTTCTTTGCGTATTTTTTGCATCTTCCTGGCGGTCCGCATCCGAGGGCAGAATGGGATTGCATATTTTTTGCATCTCCGCATCTGGGGGCAATATTTTTTGCATATTTTTTGCGTCTGTCTGGTAAGCTGCATTGGGAAACCCACGTTCTTGTAACCTGCATCTGGAAAAGATCGACTTGCCCATTCATTCCTTGGCAGCTTCTGGCAAGCCTGGCTTGGATTCTAATCGAAGGATTCGGAAGCTCATGTGCAAATTTCTACCACTGAACTCCGTACTGCCGTACTGAGTGCTGCCTGCTGCCAGTGCTCAAATTTCAAATCATGATGGATGAGCCGCTAGAGCGGCTAGAGGCTTGATCATGCCATTACATGGAAATGAAGTGGATCGACCGTGAGCCCAGAGGCTCTGCAACTATCATGGCTCAACAACTATGTTCCAACACACCAATCTTACCTACACCACTGCATGGAACAACATGCTGTTGCACTGGTGCCCAAACTCCCAAACCCCACTGGGTAGCTGCCGAGCTTCAGTTACCAGTTTACCACCCCAGACAGTTACTCTGATAAACAAGGGTTGTTTGGGAGTGTCATTGCTTGCTTTGGCAGCCATAGAATAGTCTGCGTAGTCAGTAGACTCAGTAGACTCAGTAGACCACCGTTAGACCGTGACTGTGACAACACAAAGCGTGATAACTGTAACACTGTAGCAAGCAAGCAAGAAGGGCCAGGGGCCTCAGGTTCAGCTTTCTGGCACAGCTCTTGCACGCATTGCACCTTCTTGCCTTTCTGGGTGGATTTGAGCTCTTCCTGAAACAAAGGGCTCGACTCCTGCAGCAAGAAGTCCGTGAGGCGCCGAGGCTCATGGTTCGCAGCCACCCAATCCAGCAGAGCCTGCACTGCACCGGGTGATTGCTAGATGATGTTGTAACTGTTGTCTCACTGCTGCTGCTGCTATATGAGTATGTTAGTTGTAGTGAGTCCTACGAGAATCAGACAGATAGTTGGTTAGATCGCTTATTATCTAGTTATCTTGTTTGTTAGTTTGCTATCGAGCTAGCTAGTTCATCATTAAGTCAATTGGTTGGTTAGTTAGATACTTAGTTAGTTGCATGGTGAGCTAGTTAGTTCATCTTTCAGTCAATCAGACAATTTCTAAATTAGTTCGTTCATTAGATTCAGTGGTTTTTGAATCTCTGAAACAGTTAGTGAAATCACTTCTGTAATAGTGTTATCATTTTCTTTGGTTGTTTGTTCCGTATTTCGTTAATTGGCAGTTGGTTCATAGGCTCGGTTAACACTTATTTACTAATTATGTATTTGCTTGGTCAGTCGGTCAGTCGGCTAGTTACAGTTACTACTTACACCTACTTCACTGATTGCTGAATTTTTTCGGTAGTCTACAGCTTAGAATTTAGAAGGCTGAGCAGGCTTGGCTTAGCGGCTTAGCAGCAGCTAGCAATCATGAAGGCCCTGAAGCCTGCTGAGCAAGCTTGCATATTTCCGAGGCAAACTGACATTCTGGAGTCCGGAGGCGCAATACAAAATTGAATCAAGTCATCTTTACGCCTTCGCATCACACACACAACGACGCCCGACCTAACACAAACACAAGAAAACTTGACAAAACCGCACGCCCTATTGTGGCTGTCTATCCGTCCCATGTGTTCGACACCGTGCAACAGGCCTAGGGCCTAGGCCCAGAATCTAGAGCGGCCTGCAGAGCCTACACAACTTGCAAACCGACATTGCATGGAACTCACAAAACACTGCAGACCCAGGCTTCCTCACCTACCCACCCAGCCTGCACTGTCTGCTTGTAACCAGAAACGTGGTCACGGCTGAACTTGTCCTTGCGAAAGAAAACCAAGAAGCACCTGCACAGTGTATGCTTCCCACCAGTGATGTTCAGGATAAGAAGGACAATTACGAGGGCTTTGGGCTTTCGGGTCTTGGGACAAACTGCTAGAGCTGGTAGAGTCGAGTAGAGGTTGGATGCGGAAGAATATCCTTTAGAGGCTACTGCTACAACTTCAACTTGAAGCTTTACTTACAAAGCTGCGTTTCCCTCTGGGGTATAGGGCTGTAAAGCTCAGGCTAAGGCAGCTTATTATCACAGCAGGGTGGATGCCAGTTGTCCGAGGTGCAGGGAGCAAACTCTGCTAAAGATTTGCGAAAGCCATAAGGATGTCACACCCGAAAGCTTCAGTAACAGTCAGCAATACATGTGCCAAGGCCAAGGTGGAAGTACAAAAGCCCCCATAAATTTTTGCGGTTGTATGACAAAGAAATCTCGGGATTAAGGCCTCAGGGTCAGTACAAGGCTGCTATGTTTTTAAGGATTCTAAGGGAGGGTGATAGCGGCCTCTCTGGGTTTGGGCGTTTGAGAGCAGGCATCTTCAATCACAAAAGATTGCGAACATTGACTGACTGGAGGATATGGCTGACTCAGAAACATTCGCTTTGCAGCGCACAAGCTGACAAGCACTCAGTAAAACAGCTGCACACGTTATCAACCACCTAACAGCTAAGCTAAGCTAACCCGCTAAGCCTAACAGCACAGGAATTGCATTCAACCGAACCATAACCGCCACAACTCCAGCAGCAAAAGCCGAAATACCTATAGCACTTTAGACTTTAGCATCCCAGCACACTTCCAAAGCAGTCAGACAGTCACCCGGTCACCCACCAGACAGACTACACTACAATGGGTAGCAGGTACCAGGTACGACAAGTGACAAGGGTACTCTGGGTACTGGTCCTGGTACAGGTTCAGACTCTGCTTTTTTGCAGCCGGCAAAAACACGTGTCAGGATCTCGCAAGCAATATGTTTTGCCAGAACATTGAGGCTGGCCTCTGGACGGCTTGTTTGGCTCGTGCCTGCTGGAACTCACAGTCGTAGTCGTAGTGAAAGACCCTGTCGTGCTGCTACAGTTGAGCGTCAAGACCTATTGGATGTTTCGCGGTTCGACGTCTTCACCATCTCGCCGACTCCGCTCCATGTTCGAGATCTGTTCTCTCTCACTCGCAGGCAATGACTCCAGAAACCAATTCCTGGCTTCCAAGCGAAGTTCCTGGTTGTGAGCAAACGAATGTATATGAGCAGCATGCGTGTTGTAGTGGAACTGCCTCTTCAGCCAATAAACAAGCAGTCCCAACGGCCTGCCTTGACCAGCGCGAAAAGTCGTGGTAGATTTTACTGAGGGGTGTGCTGCCAGCTTTCTTTCCATCCGACAATCCTCGTGCTTTGGATTGCCACAAATGGCTACCAGCACGTTGGTGTGCTTGTAGAAGCGCAGCTTGCCATACAGTCCTACGGTAAACTCTGACTTTTCAAAGTCCGGGCGGCGTGGCCTTGGGGCGCTATGACCCGCATTGTGCCGCTCAGGCTCCTCTCCTGCTGCAGCTTCGTCAGACTGAACAACAGGAGCACACGTCGGTGGAGCCGCCCCTGCGGGGTTTGTGCTCCCAGTCGTTGGAGCTGAGCCGACCAGCCGATCCCACCAGTCCTCCAAGTCGGACTCGTCAGAAAGACTCGGAGGTGCCCCATCGCAAGCATCATCATCAGCCTGGTTTTGGGCAAGAAACAACTCCAGCTCTTCATCTGTGTCGTTGTAGACTCCTCCAGCAGCATGGTTGCTATCTTGTGGTTTCTCCTCGTCCTCGTCGTCATGTTCTGATAAGTCCTCACCGAAGGGATCTGCGTCGAATCCGCTGAGGACACGCTCACTGTCAGCCTCAGCCTCAGCCTCAGCGGCTGCAGCAGGTGGTGGAGCAGCGGCAGAGTCAGCAGGGTCCAGCAATACAGAATCGCCAGAGTCTGGAGGTTGCAGAACCTGAACCTCTGCTGGCACTGTGCCTGCAGCTGCAGACTGACTTCCATGACTTCCCTGCTCGGCGCCTCTGTCACTGCATTTGCCACGCTTTCTTGTTGTTGGAGCAGAAGGAGGGCCAGGAGGGCCACGCTTCGTTCCACGAGTGCCACCTGAATTGCCGGAGGCCGAAGCAGCAGACTTCGACTTCGAAGCCGTAGACTTGGTTTTAGAAGCTGACTGACGTTGCTGCAGGTCACGCTTGTACTTCTCGCAAGCAGAGCCACGCCAGATCCAAAATCCTGCAGCATCATCGGCCTGAGACTCTTGCAAATCAGTCAACTGCACCTGCATGAGCGGCAAGATCATTGACGAATTGTCAACGTGCTGCCAGTGCATCTCCTCAAGTGAGATGGTATATGGCTTCACGCACCACGACGCCTGCAAGTTCAGAATGTTCTTGTACAGTTGTACGTCTGTGCACACTCCGTGCGAGTCCCCGGCCAAATGCTGGGGCGCTGCACCTACCTGCAGGATATCTGCAGATGTGACTTCGACATCCCCGTAGCCAAGCCACTCCAAGTCTTTAAACAGGCGCAAAGCAACAAAATGCCAAGTGTTGAAATTCATGTAACCCAGGTGGAAAAAGTGCCTCTCTTGCTTGTAGTCAGCAGGCTCAGCAGGCACGCCGGCATCTGCTGCAGGGCCGATTGCATCAGCTGCAGTTGGAGGAGCTGGAGGGCCGGATTCGAAGCACAAAACCAGGTGCTGGTTTTCCAACAGTTCGCGGCCTTTGGTCGGAATCTTTTTGGTCTTCTTGCATGTTGACTGCAACCATTGCCGCACATGGCTTGCAAAGTATCCAACCTCCGGAGACGAATCTGGATGCTTTCCACACACGCAACAGCCTAGCCCTAGGCAGGGTTTTGGCAGAAAGGCACCCGGCACCACCTTTGGAATGGCCTGTTGCTTTTTGTGAACGTGAACTCGGCAGCGATGGCTCCAAGACGAGTTCAAGGTTGCGGACAGTTTGTGCTGTCGACGAACACCTGCTGTAGCTTCTGCTAGAAGTTCCTGCACAGAGAAGTGCGACAAGCACATAACACAAAAATGACATGGATGTTCTGCAGATGCTTAAATTGTCTTCGGTCGTAAATTATTGCTTCCTGAATCATGCAGGAAGTCCCATCTGCAAAAGTGCTAACGATTCCACTCATGGCAGACTGAGCCTTGTTCCCTTCAAAGTGTAAAGCACTACAAGAATCAGTCATGAAGAGTTGCACTGAAACACTCAAACAACTGACAGGAGGACTACGACGACTACGACCACCTAACAAGACCTCCGGACAGAGGTCGAATCCAATCTCCAAGTAATAGTACAGTAAGTATTGATTTTTTGAAGTAAGACTACAATGACTACAATTGCCGGACAAAACATGCCTGAAAGAAATGTACGAATTGACGAACCTACGGCCACCTGGGCCTACATACCTTTCCTAAATTGCCGACAAGGGCCTCGGGCCTACATCCTGTATACCAGCAATTCATGCTTGTTGCAGTTGCTGCATCTTCAGTTGCATCTGCTATTACAAGTTCTTGTTACATATGTCCGGCAAAGAAAAAGACGGACCATGACAAAGAGACAAACTGCGAGGCTTGCGACATCGCAATGCGGGATCGCTCCAAAGTCAATATGCCAGAACAACCAGGAAAGCTGAGCACTCTAGACTCTAGACTAGACTCTAGACTTAAGCAGAGTAAACTCTCTAGGGCAGGCCAGTAATGAAAGTATGCAAAGGAAATCATTGGAAGCGTTGCGTGATAATTATGCGAACACGTCCCTTTGCATGTCCCAATGATCCGATATCTGGTGATCTGGTGTGGACTATATAGGTTAAAGATTGACTAGCAGACTGGCAGTCTTTGCATGAGTGCCTAAATGGCCTAACTAGCCCAGCAGCTCCTTCACGAGCTTCTCAGTGGGTGCGGTCCACGCATACCCAGCATCGAGGTGAAGCTTCTTGCATCCAGAGGTGACACCACTGACCCCAGCAAGCCCGCTCACCAGGTCTTCATGCTCCTCCCACGCATCTGCGAGGTTTGATGACTTGCCTGCTTCAGAAGTCAAACTCAGGGCAGTGTGCTCCTCAGCCGACAATGCGTGAGGATCAGGAATCTTGACGGAGTCGAGATTCATTGACAATGCCTCGTACTTCTCACGCAGACTGACACCGCCATGGAATGGCACCAAGCCGAAATCCTGGCGTGGAGCATCTTGCAGTGGCAGATGACCCTGTCGAGAAGCATCTTGCAGTGGCAGATGAGCCATTGAGGGCATGCTGCGGCCGCCCACCTGCCCGGCCGACTGGCCACTGCCGCTGCCGAAGGACTTGTAGCCTTTCCTGTGGGCGAAAGTTGCAGCCTTTCCCACTTGACAGAAACGCTGCTTCTCTTCCTGGGTCAAACCCCGATACTCACCAGCAAGTGTGGTAAATATCGTCGCATCGTTCCGATATCTGGCTTTCAAGCCTCGCAACTTCTGGCTCAGAAAAGCACGCCAGGCCCCTCCGCCACCACGTTTGGTCTGGGGAGCCTTTGGCTTTGGGCCGGGCTTCTGTTTTTCCTGCAGCTTGGCCCCTGATGCACGAGTGCTGGTCAGCTCAAGAAACTTCCGCCGTTGTTGCAGCACATGCAGAGATGAAAGGGTCTCCAGTGAAGAAACCCATCCCTTCACATGGACATTTATAAAGTCCCTCACTATGGAGTGGGAAGACTCGATGTCTGATATGTCCACAGAGAGGCTCAAAGCTGTGCACTCCAGTATGCCCATGGCAGGTGCACTGAGCAATGCTGCAGGTGAAGGAAAAGCTTCACACAGGAAAGTGAAGAATTCGTCCTTCATGCAAGGCGGGGTGTCCAGAAGTTGCTTGGCCCTGGCCAAGCTTGCATCCTCCAAGAGCATGAACCCTTGATACGGCATTCCACCTCGAGCAAGACGAAGTAAAGCATGGACGCAGCAAAGAGCAGCACTGGCACAGCAAAATCTCATTGCCCTGTATTTGCACTGCAAAGACACTGCGGATTCTGCTCGGCTCTTGCAAATAATGGAAAGCAATGTATCCATGCACAACTTGACGTCTGCACCCCGAGCTGCTTGCAGCACAATGTACGTCCTGGCCTGACCTGCGGCTGCTTTGGCACGTTGTTTCTGTTCGAAAGATTTGCTCGCCACTGCAAGAAAAGCTGTAAGCATAACGTGCACCGGAGAAACCACTTCTTTCAACACACATAGTCGTGGCCATGGCTTTGATTGAACATACTCGCGCACAGTCGTGCGCCTGCGAGCGTTCTCCTCAGCGAATGCTGTTGCTGTATCTGGACCCTGCACGGCTGAGCCTTTCCAGGGGCCCCCAAAACGATACAGACATGAACAAAGTATATGTGTAAGGGCTCGCTACCGCTACCGTGTTAATAAGGCTTCACTAGAAACTGCTTATATTAGGACTATGTGATTTACCTTTGTAGTGTTGCTGACATACTTTTATGGTTTGTTGGTACACTGCACTACCTCACTACCTGACTACGTACCTGACCTTCCGGAGCGGCGGGGGGGTCCTCACGGTCTTGTACATCTGCAGCTGGAAGCTCGTCAGCTGGAGGCTCCTGACAAACAGCTTGCGAGCTGTCCTGCAGGAAATCCATGACAGCATCATCCCAGGAGGCAGGCTCCGCAGGCTGCACTGGGACCTCTGGCTGATGCTTGGGCCCGCCGATGTATGCCAGCATCACCTTGGAGTACAGTTGGTGATGCGATTCTAGCAGCCCACACCATTCCAAGCTTTCAGGCTGTCCCAACCAGTTTTTCCGGGACATGACAGGTGCCCGTGTCGGCATCAGCGCCCATAAAGCATAGCTGGGCAGCTTCATCCAAAAGTCATCCTCGTCGATACAACATCCGACGTTGCACCAATGTCGTGGCGTTGGGCTGAGCAAGTCGCCGTTGAACAACTCAGATAGAATCAGCCGTCTCTTCCAATTTCGCTTAGCCACGCCTGGAGCCACATGCTTGGTTGGAAGAAAGAGCTCATACATTTCCTGTCGGTGGGACACCGCATCGGCCGGGGGCTCTGAGTGTTCGATCACCATGGTGCTAAGCAACACCGATAGCAGCACCTGACGGAGGGTTGCCATCGCGCCAGCGTCGCCACGCAAAAGAAGGCCCGTGTTTATCAAACCCGATGTGTCCTGCTCGCCTTTGAGCACTGCATATTTTATGCATGTACTCGCCTTGTGGCAGTCGCAAGGCGTATGCAGAACGGTCTGCCTTGGGAAAAAGTCCCCCTCTCGCAAGCCTCGTTCGGCCTTGTAGTTAGCTGAAGCTCTGTCTGTGCACACGTGGCGTAGTTGATATTTGAAGCTGGACTGAAGTCGACATAGCTCAGGGACCTGCTGTAAGGACTCTGCGATGCACTGGCGCATGTTTTCCCCTGTCGTCCTGTCCATTGTTTGTAACGGACATGGGAGGTCGGTTTCCAGAAAGTAGCACTGATCAGTTCCAGGATTGTGGAAAAGAAATCTGAACTGCACCTGCGTCTGCAACAGCTTTGCGTGTGTTGCAACTTGAGGTAGGTCCTTGGTCGTGACACCTTCGGCTTGCAAATACTTTCGCAAAGCTTCGCCACTGGAGCTCGCACGTGGCACTATCATGGATTGTGTGCCTTTCGCAAGTCTGTCCTGCGCGAGACCCTCGCACAAGTCGCAGTTGGTGGTGACGGTGGCGACGCGAACTTTTGCAGGCGTCTCGTCGTACTTCACCTTCACAAGAGCTAACAGTGGCACATGTTCACGATCAGTAGCACGCTTGACCAGGTCAGTCAGCATTGATGACTGAAGCAAGCTGTTGACCTCGGCAGTCGCGGCCCCGCTCAGGACCAGTGTGTTCTGACACACCCCCGAATTCTTGCCGGTCATGCGCCCGATCGATGATGCCGAGCATGACAATGCCGTGCCATCCACGAAATATTCCAGCATTTCTTTGCTTTGCTTAGGCAGCCCAGGATTTGATCTCGAGGCAGTTGAAGGCACAGAAACTGCATCAGACGCCCCGGCTCGAGACTTTCCAGATGTTCTTTTGGGTTGAAGAATCTGCATCAAGGCATTACCCAAACAGCGCTGCACAGGACTGCCCAACACAGAAAACACCTCCGGAGGTCCTGCACCCTTCCAGGGCTGTCGAGCTGCAGCAGCCAGACTCTGGCTCTTCAGACGGGCTTCTGCCAACCAGCCATGCGATGGCTGCAGCTGCAAGTCTTGACTGCCTTGACTCAGGCCTTGACTCCCGTCTGCATTCGCAACAGCGGTTGGAACAGCGGCACCACACTGCTGCTCTGATTCTTCTTCTAGCTGCTTGAGGTGCTGTCGCAATTGGCGTGAACCCGCAGTATTTCTCGGACGACCACGTTTGCGCTTCTGCACTGGGTCAGGACCAGGAACTTCGGCATCGTTGGTGTTGCCTTCCTGCAGAAACTGCTCCAAAGCAATGTCCCAATCCATTCTATTCCAGCGTCCCAGGCTCAATTGAAAAGTTCACTGGCAGCGCAGAATCAGCTGCTGTCTAGCTAACTTGCTCAGCTGATCTGCCCATGAAGTCTCAACTTACTCTAGGCCGGCCGCTGGCGGCCACTGAGCACTGAGCTGTGCACCCGTGCACAAATCGACAGACCTGAAACCATGGCACACGGTATTTGTTTTTGACTGAACACAGCTAAATTCCAGGCACTGCATCTACAAGATTCTACACTCTATGTTGTGGAGTCTGCTAGCTGCTAGCTGCTAGCATCTAGCATAAACTACGACCGATGGGGCGAAACCCAAACGCTTAGGTTCTTTTCAACTACAATCTGCAACCAGCCGACCCACTCTGTGACTGAGAAGGTGCGGAATATGGGCCAAGCCAAACAGCAACTGCTGCAATGTCGTTGGCACACTGACCGACCGTGAGAACCACTAAAAGGGCAATTTGCGGCAAATGACAAACGTGCCACAGCATTCAAGCTGACTGGTCGTCCCTCCTGTCCTGCCCTTCCCCTTCCCCTGCAGCAGTCATTTGGTAAACCACACATCCAGCAGCAGTTAAATTCAACCAAACAAGAGGCAAAAAGGACCCTCAATCAGTCTGGCCTGCACCGATTCATCCGGAGCCATTGGTTGGCATCCATGACTATCTTGGCCACGTAATACCCGCCGCAGGCAAGATCCGCATTGTCCATCTCTTGCAGAAACCTGGCCAAGCGATGACGTCATGAGAAACGTGTAGTGTAGTGAAGTGTGTTTCAGAGATCCCTCCAACCCGGGCCCCATGTCAAGCTCCATTGGCGGGTACAGATACAGCCGAAACCCGGAGGTCAGCAACAGCAACCAATATCAACTTGAAGCAGTACGAGTCACTTTTAACACGTTCTGGGGCTAGGGCCTAGGGCCTAGGGAAACTGAAGTCATTTGCAACGAATGCGCACTGCAGCGTCATGCATCTTGACGACTTGGCTTGCATGACTTTAGTGAGCTGATTTGCCTGGCAGTGGAATGGTCTCGGATGCACAAGGACACAAAGAAACCGTCAATTCGCTGTTAACAATACTACTCAGTCGAATGACTCATGACTGCTTTGCAACCAGGCATCATGTAAGCAATTTGCACGGAACTATGCCTATTCGTTCGATGACAAGCTGGGGGGGGCCTACCGCTACCGGGCCCAATGCCCACCCTGAGCCTATTTTTGGGCCATGTTCTAACTGCTATCTCACGTGATTGATAATCTGATAATCACCAATCACCAAACAGTCCAGCAATACACTTTCAATACACTGTAGCACTGTCACTGTAGCTGCTGTAGCTGAGCAACGCAGCAGCAGCAACTGCTCTCATACCAGAGACAAAGACACACACTCGCACTCACACAGACTCACACCCACAGAAAAAAGGCACACTGCACACTGCACACCCAAACCGCCCAAACCCAAACTGGCTGATGCAAGACAAGGCTGCAGGCCTGTTGAAAGGCGTCTCGTTCGATCCAACACATAGAGGCAGCAAGAACCCTTTGACTTGCTCAACTATGGCCACCTGTGGCTGATAGACCTGGAACATGCTGACCAAGGACTTCATAGTAACGTGGAAGTCTCGATGCTCTTTCACCTGGCCTTCATGAAATCTCTTTGCACGTTGTACGGAGAATGGATCGCAGGGGCTTCCAACAACCATGAGGTGCACAGGAACTTGTGAAGCCGCTTCATGAATGCATTCCACACCCATGTCCCTGCATTTCAGACATGGACTTGAATCGTGACCACTTGCAGCTGCCATCTGCATCTCCATGCTATCGTACATGTGCTGACACTTTCTGCCGAAGTTTTGCAAAACGAAGGCTCTGTAGTTCTTGTTCGTATCCGAGGCGGCCAGCATGGTGAAGTTGATTCCCAAGGCCTGGCTGGCAGAGGCATGTAACGGCTGCCGGGAGGTGTCGGGGTCTTGAGTCTTGGGCTCGGCTTGGGCCTGGGCTTCGGCTTCGCATGGCCGTGAGGGCCTACATGTCTAGGCCTTATAGGTCCTAGATTCCTAGATCTATAGAGTCTGGGGACGGCAGAACAGGTGTGGGTCTGCAGCTTGGGCTTGGGCTTGGGCTACCGGCGGCGAGCGGCTACCAGGCACCGGCTACCTGGGCTACCTACCACCTACCGACCTGCAGCTACAGCCATACAAAGCCTACAATGCTACTGCTACCGGTACAGGCAAGCTACGTCAGCTACGTCCAGATGCGAGAGCATCCAAACCCCACACCAGTGCTAACGTTGGAAGCTTCTTCAGTTGCTTGCCCGACAGTCATAACAAGGCAAATAACAGGGCAACTATCAGCTATCAGCTGTCAAACAGAATATGGCAAGCCTGGCCTGAACCCTGGCCCTTCTCGCTCTGGTCTTACCCGTCTTGCCCTGCCTTGCCGTATCTGTACCCGGACCCGCCACACTGCCACACCATGCCTGACCCTCCTGTCCTGTCCTATCCGATCCTGCCTGGAGCTGAAACCTGCACGGCTCCCAGCATTCTATCAGTGACTCAAAGCTGGAGGCCCAGGCCTTCAGCGCCCATGCTTCAGCAGCACAGCCGGTGCAGGCTGACACGACATGGATGCTAGGTGTCTGAGAACTACATTCCTGAAAACCCAGAGGTTCACCTGCTGCATTCAGCAGTGCAGCCCACCACGTGCTGGGCCGCTTTCGAGCATCTGGTCTGGACGTGCTGCTAGAATCGTCTTTCGAAGCAGTGCTGGGTGTACGCAAGACGTCGCACTCGTCGACAGCACGACTTGTCTCCTCTATGTTTAGCTCAAGCTCCACGGCCAAATCCCAAGAATTCGGGGCTGCCATCACGAATCCGCAAGCTGCAAGCTCAAAAGACTCAAAAGCTGTTTGTCAAACGCTGCTGTATCCCAAGGTTTTGCATTCGATGCCACGGGTACCCTAGTTGACTTCGCTGTCTCAGTACGGTATCACTACAGTCGATTTTGAAGGAAAATAGCCGGGCGCCCGGCAATGTGCACACATGAGCTCTTAGTCACTAGTAGCATCGAGCCAACACTGACGTGAAATGGTGTCAATCAAGGTACACTTGCTGATCGCACGAGTGTTTCGAGCAAACAGCTACAATGTACAAGTGGGATATAGCTCATCAGTCTGTTGGATAACTGATCCGTCTGTCGCCCAAGGGCCTAAAGTCCTAAAGGCCTAAAGGGGTTTAGGGCTAGGGCCGGGCCGTTAGTTTGTGCGTTCCAGAATGCCTCAGAGGCTCAGGCCAAGGCCCTTGCCAGCTGCTGCTATGCTGAGACCTGAGAGGTCCCCGCTTGAAAATGCAGAGCGCAAAAGCACACGCAAGACGCAAGCTACCGGCCAACAACATTACAACATGAGGATGGACATGCGAGCAACAGCAAAAGAGCGGCAGGCAGTCAATGCAGGCTGAGAATTCACTTTCAGACAGAGCACTTGGAGGATCACGGGACTTAGCAAGTAGGGTTATAAGTACCTTAATTGGGGTTATAAGTAGTTACAAGTATAGTTGCCCTAATTATAACCCTAGTTGCTAAGTCCCATGGGGGCTTGGGGTTCATTGGTTCATGGGGGGGGGATTGCTTTCGTCCAAACCAGAAAACCCTAAACCCTCAACCTAAAACCCCACACTTCAGCGTCAGCGGCTGCATCGGCAGCACCAGAAGCTGGGACCACCATCAACATCATCATCAGCAGCATCATCATCACCACCACCACCACTACCATTACCGGCCGTCATCGTCTGCTTGTCGACATTACCAGCAGCAGCATCAGCTGCATCGTTTGCGTCCGAACCGCGAAGGCTATGGCCTGCCTGGCATTGACGGCAACCCCATGGCTGGGCGGCCTCGCTGCAAAAGAGTGCCGCAGGATTTGGCAGTCGGCAGTGTTGTGCAGTGAAACCGGAGCTCTGACTAGTCAGACTCTAGAAGCCCCTCGCCAAAATCCGTGAAGCATGACATCTTTGAGGAAGCCTCCGAAAGAATCACAAAAGTGGGAGCATTTAAAACATCAAAACCTCTTATCCCTGAACCCAAGAGTTTCCGAAGCGACCTAGCCGAAACAAGCCGAGGCCTCTCGGGCCGCGGCTCCCTGGCGGAATGACGTCGGACCCGATGCAGCTAGGACAGCTAGGACCTTCAGGCCCGAGTTGCTGAAGGTTTAGGTTTAGGGGGTTGATGCCGACTATAGTGCTGATGTTGATAACAGCAATGGTCAGACTGATGCTGGTGCTGATGCTATCATGATGATGTTGATGCAGGCGCCCGGTCAAGACTTGACCGGAAGAAAGAATTCGGCAGCAATTTCTTCGTCATGAAAATTGATAAGCGGTTGCCCGATTCAAAACCTGTTAGACATGAGTGAAAACAACGCCATCCCAAGCGAATGCACGCGTAAACCCTGAATCCCAAATCGCACGAAACCCAAACCAAACGCAAAACCCTAGTCAAACTGTTCCAAAGCACCAAAGACCGGCTGGAGGATGATTTGCTTATCATTAGCAGTAGCAGATTAGCATCAACCTTGGCTTAGTCACTTAGTCTTAAGCTGACTCTAATCATCTAATCACTCTAATCATTACATGGTTCAATCTATACCAATAGCCAACCCATCCAAGCCCACGGCACAGCGCATGAAATCGTAGAGTCGGCACCTGTGCAAGAGCAAGACTCGTGTGGGACAGTGCAGGGAGCTAAGGCTTAGGCTTAGGCAGCTAAGGCTAAGGGGCTTTGGCTTCGGACCCCCCGCAACGATCTTTTTCCTTCAAAAAATCCTGAGCAGCACAACTGGCATGTGCGTGTGTGCCGCGCCGCAAACCTCGTACAACTAAACCGCTAAACACCGGCCTATGCCTAGCGCCTGCGACCCCGTGGTTACGTAACTTCTGCAATCCCCGGCACACGCACACACACACACACCGAAACATCACCCCTCTGTGAGACCTGCAGTGCTTCTGCAAGCCTGAGCTGTGTGCAGTGTAGTGTAGAGCTGTTTGGCTGTGTGTGCTGCTGCTGGGCTGTGTTTCTAGATTCTAGTCACCGGTCACCAGGCTGTGTGTGTGTGTGTGCGGCGTGTAGTGAAGTGTAGTGTGCTGATGCTGTCTGCTGCTACGTCCTTGGTCCTACGTCCTACGTGGCCCGTCACGGCGAACGACGACGGCAATCCCGATCGCCTTCAGCTGATCTCCGCCGCACCCGCCATCTTCCAGGGCTGCCACCATCCCTGAACTCAACTCTGAACCATGGAATCGCAAACTTAAGACTTAAGCCTAAGACCAAGTAACTAAGCCGACTAAGCCTAAGCCTAAGCCCCGGGCTAAACAGGAAATAGTATATGTAAAAAGCCACGACACGATCCATCGTCCACGACATTGGAATGGTGGCATTCATGATTGGCTTGCCGTCTTGGTCCAGCTGGTGCACCTCGTACCCGGCCTCCAAAGTATCTGCATCCACACCGCCAACCAAAACATCTGCCTCCACACCGCGAGCCCAGTACATGTCGGACACTGCAGCTTTCGCCTTGGAGGTCTTCTTCATCGCCTTCATGGCCTTCATCACCTTCATGGGTTTCATGATCTTCATCGCCTTCATGGCTTTCATCGCCTTCACTGGCTTCGGAGTGGACTTGGCCCTGGCCGTGGCCTTTGCTGTTGCCGCCTTTGCCGGTCGTTTCATTCCAGAAGCCATCAGCTCAGCAGATCCTGGATCTAGTCACTCTAGTATTCTTATGAGATTATTGGCAGGCCTGAGCCCATGACCTATGAAACCGCCAGAATGCCCTACGCTGATACCTGGGCCCTAGGCCCTAAGCCCGAAGCTAAGCAGCTAAGCCTAAGCCTTAGCCTAAGCCTAAGCTGCTCCACCGTCACGGCTGATCAATGCCACAACCTCTGAATCAAAGCTGAGCACTGCATCATGTTGAATGGCCGCGGTGATGGCTGGGTTGGTTTGTGTTAATTTAGGCGTTGCAGGCATGTTGCGGCATGTTCCGGGTTCCACTCATGGGGCGGGTCAGTTGGGTTCAGGCTTAGGCCAGAAGTTTGCAACATCACACCCATCCGAAACAATACCTAGAGGGATGGCAAAGCCGCAGCCCAATCATCCGATCCCATGACAACAAAAACAGTAGGCCCAGGATGTGGTATTGCTACAGGTTGGGCGTGCTAAGGGGAATGTCCCAAGTGTTCCCACGCCCAACTCCCGCAGCCCAAAGTAAGTAGGCCCAAACGGAGCCAAATATTCCAGTCCCCACAATTCAGAAGTGTAAAAAGCCTCTGCTGTTAATTATGATGAGGTTTGGGCTTGGGGGCTAAGGCCCTAAGGCTCAGGGCTTGAGCTTTCTGCGGAGTGTTGAGTTTGGGCTTTGCACGCCTAGCCTAGCGCCCAGGCCCGAGGCCCTGCACCTTTAGCAGCCTAGTTCGCCTACAACAGGTCCTACAAATCCTACAGCCCCAAACCGACCAACTCTGAGGCTCTCGAATTCGAAGGGAAGCGGCAGCGGCATCGGCGGCATCGGCGCAGTCGGGACCTGAGCAAAGAGAGAGGGGGCCGGGGTTCCCGGAACACAGGGCAGCCTAAAAACCCTAAAGGGGACGAGGCGGCCTACTGACCCCGAACAAAACCCCAAACCCCAGCAGAAACCCTTGCACCACGCCCTGCCACTTCCGAGCCTACCTGCACTCCTAGGGCACTCCACAGACTCACAGACTCTACTGGCACACTGGGCACATGGCGTCAGGAGTGAAGTGAAGGAGGCTGGACCTGAGCGACGGCAGGGAGCACGGCGAAACGGGAAGAAGGCGACAGGGGTCGGGGTTAGCGGTTAGCTGGTAGGACCGGTGGGAAAACGGCAAGGCAAAGAATGGAGGGACTAATGTAGTAGGGAAACCGCAGAAATATCTGAAACGAACACGGAACTGAGGCCTCGACAAGCATCACCCGACCGCAGTCGCCCACCCGGCCCAAACTAAAGGGGACCTACCGACCTACCTTGAACAGCGAGCGCGGACGGAACAAGTTCAGCCAAAACTTAAGTAAGCCGAAGGGGAAACGGCAAGGGGCAAGGGCAAGGGCAGACCCAACACAAAACGCACACAAGAAAACACACACAACACACAACATAGCAACACACTGTCACAACACACAACACACAAGTGACACAAGTGTGCCAAGAACACACACACACACAAAACAAACCCCCGGCCCTGCACTCCAACACTCACTGCACTCCTGAGCAGACAACGCAGAGGCGCACACACACACACACACACACAGACAGCACACACAAACACACTGCACACTGCACACTGTACACTGTACACTGCTATGCACGCACACACACACACAGAGGCACACGCACACACACACACACACACACACACACACTCACTCACTCACTCGAACGGACACATGCACACACACACACACAGTGACACACACACACACACACACGTCACACACCCCAAACTTCCCAAACCAAACAAAAACACCCATAAACACGCACACACAGTCACACACAGTCACACACACACCCACACACGCAGCACGCACACACACACACACACACACACACACACACACACACACACACACACACACACACACACACACACACACACACACACACACACACACACACACACACACGGACACACACACACACACACACACGCAGACACACACACACAGCCAGCCCACACACACGTCACACACACACACAGTGCAGACACCGACGTGCACACGCACACACACACACAGACAGACCCACACACAAAAACACACACAAGCAAACAGAGCTGTGAAAACGATGAGTGTTTTTCTCAACGACACTATAACGGACCTTAACGGTTTTCTTTCGGTCTTTCGAAAAACACACGAAAGAGATGCAATATATTGTATACATGCAAAACCCAATGTTTATTCACGGCCCACACAGTATTAAGCACTCAAAGCAAACGCAATAATTAACATGCAAAACTTACAAAACACAGTGTTTATTGCATGTTTCTCATATGTGTGCACACAAAACACGCAAACCACATGCAAAAAATATGCAAAACACAGCGTGTATTGCATATTGTGGCTGTTTTGCGTTTAAATACCCAAAATTAAACATGCAAAAAAAACGCAAAAAATATGCAAAACGCAGTGTGTTTTGCATATTTTGTGGCTGCTTTTCGTTTAAACACCCAAAATTACACATGCAAAAAAAACGCAAAAAATATGCAAAAAAATTGCAAAAAAATTGCAAACGAAAAAAAACATGCAAAAAATACGCAATCGCGACGCGCAAAAAATATGCAATAAATGTGCAAAAATAATTATTTTGGAAACCCCCTTCTGTGGCCCTAATAATCTCATAATGCTGCTGCCGCGGCTTCCATTGTCTGAGCAATGAAGTCACTGGGGATCTCCGTAGGAGTCTCCCGTTGTGGAGAACCTTGGTAATATCCGCTAGAAACGAACTGTGACCAGCAAGACGTGCATCGGGAGAAGCATGCTGGAACGATGTTGTAGCATGCCGGGCACACCCTCATTCTCCTTCCATCCTCGTCTCTGCGTAGGTCTTCGGGTCGCCAATTCTTGATGACAAACTTGATCCCTTTGTCCATGTAGTGATGCCGAACCGTGTTCTCCCTGTGGGACTCCAGGACAGTCGTAAGGTCTCGAATGATCTGCTCCTTGCTGGTGTCGTGGGGTCCAGGAGGCATCTCGCAAAGCAATTCCATGATCTTGCTCGGCGTTCGGTATCTCTCGAACTCAGGGAGCAATGGTGATGCATTGTAGTCCAACACCAGCTCTTTCTCCAATCGTTCATCGTAGATCTTTTCCACCAGAGCGAAAGAGTGTGTATCTTGAGGATCCGGGACGCAAAACCATACCTCCTTGACGAAATGGAACGGTATCGTCCGGCCAACGATCATGATGCCGCTGTCTGTGATACGTCCATCTTCTCGTGCAAGGTCCTGCGATGGGACATGGAGGACCGCCAGTGGCATGTGCTTGGCATCTCGTCCATGCACCCGCATCTTGGTCGTCGCGTTCCGGTGATCGAACGGTGCAAACACCCCCCAATAGCTGTGGAGTCTGCCGCCTTGGTTGCCTCGAAATTGGCGCCTATGGTCGAAGTCCCCGTCGGGGTCCTCCGAACCAGGCATGATGCCTTGCGTGACAATGGAATCCAAGTTGCGGCATGCTGTAGCGTGGAACGCTCCTCCGAGACGTTGCAAGAGGGTCATAGATGGAGATATTGCGAACCTGTTCTTGTCCAACTGAAGCAAATTGTTCTGGGGATCTGAGTGCGCAGAGTGACCACTTGTAGCCCGAACTGCCCATGGCTTCACCCAGCCGTTGCAAACGTTCAGGTACCTCTGGTTGTGCCGGCAACGATCATTGTTCTGGATCTCCGTGATCTGGTCAGGAACCGATACCAACATGTTCGAACCTGCGGATCCAAGAGTTTCCACGCCGGGGTCCTTCACTCTCACTCCCAGGAACTGCAACCGAATCTTAGCCTTGTGGCGTTTCGTGGCTGCGAGCATGTTCCCTTGGAACAATAGCTGAAGTCTTTCATTGTACACTCTCTTCCTCTGTTGCTCATCGGACCATGAGACCGCTTCGGTGATGCGTCTGCTTTCATGGGTCCATAGTTGCTCATGCCTCACCAAGTCTTCGATCAGCACCCACCCTCCTTCATCACATCGAATGACGCTGCTGAATGCTACCTGGCACCTGTTGTCAAGCCATTCCGAGCCTGGGCGCCTGGCGATTCTGTGACGCAGGTCAGATTGGATGCATGATAGCGCCCAATCCGCGTTTATTCTGCGCTGACGGGTGATGTTGCGAAGGACAACTTCGTTCACGATGTCCCATCGATTGTTGATGAAGCTTGCACCCTTGGTTGGGATCAGGTCGAGAATCCCGCACCGGATTGGCCTTCCGCCGCCGATGCATTCATAGCCTGCATTGGTGTAGCCCTGAGTGGTATCGTCAAAAGCAAAGCTAGGACGGTCTCCTCGTTGAGGTAGGCGTCGGTCGCGATGGTCCGAAAGCTGCTCAATGAGGTCCACCACCCGCTGGCTATTCTCTGGTCCCGATTCCTGCAGTGGTACGCCACAAGCATCATGTAGGCCCCGACGGTTCTCCACATCCGTGCAGAGATTGTGTTTGTTCTCATAACGGATCAAGACCACATCACCCCGTACGGCTTCGCCTCCGCGTCGCGGTCGGGCTTTGGCCTTGGGTCGTCGGTCCGAGGATGCAACACTCACATGGTCTGTGGTGTCAACGTCCATTGGCTCAGCCTCTTGTGGAGGTACTCGACGTGGATATCGAAGAAGGCTTTCCTTGATGATCTGGATGCCTCGAAGTACCAGATCCCGGGTTGCAGAATTTTCCGTGCAATTGGACAGAGTGTGTAGATCACTGCCACAAGCGATACAGAACGTGAGGCGGTCACTTCCGACCGACATTTCGCCTTGAGCGAGCACTCCCACATAGTCCTGAAGCTGTGCGACAAATCCTTCACGAATCGCCTGCCTGGGATCAGGGCCTTCTGCACCTTGTTCTTCTTCGGGTTGCGCATCCACATCTACATCCTGTGCAGGTATTGGTGGAGCAACGGAGAACCCTGGATCGTCCGTGACGTTGTCAGCGGCCTGTGTCTCGTCGGTTCTCGCAATCTCTACGGGGTAGATATCACCATCGACGATCACTGTGAAATCAATCACGAGGTCAGCGGACATGTTGTTGACGATCTCAGCGACTGCTTCATTCTTCTTGGGCGGTGTCCTTTTGCGTGGGGAGTCAACCGTGATCAGCTCGATAGCTTCGGCCGACGCGTAGCGGAAGAATGATCTTTCGATTCCCCTCACGCACGCATTTGCTCCCTCAAGGCCACCCCAATTCGGAAAATGACTTGGGTGTCTCATTGCAATTGTAAGAAGCCCGAGCGCCAGCTCCACCGTGTCACCCAGGAGTTCCTCCTTGGGCAAGGCTGACCCTCTGTAGCATTCTTGGCGCTCTTCCGGAGTCAAAAGCATTCTCATGAAACCAGCATAAGCGCAGTTCCCGGCATCGTAGTAGCAGATGTAGCATGTCTTGCCTTCGGAATCGTATCCCCTGTCCCATGCCAACTGTTTGGCCTTTCCCCATGCCGCGTACTCGATGGCCTGACTGGCTGTGATTCGGAGACCACCGTAGTGAGAAACCGTCTTGCCAATGTCTTCGTAGACCACTTCCGCACAAGCTTTGAGGAACTCCTTGATGTCCATGCGAGGGTCCACAAATTGAAGCCTCAGGTCATAAAGGTGCTTTGCGCAAGCCAAGGTGTACTTCTGGGACGCGACCAAGTCATTGAAGGAGCCGATTTGATGCTGCATCTTCAAGGCTGAAGTATGCGCGCACCCAATGCAGTGTCCAGGATACCCGTTTCCGGTCGGCTTGAAGAAGGCCTGTGCGTAGCACTCAGCCAACTTCATTGCGTCACATCCAGAGCAATAGAACGTTCTCCCTTTGACATAACCGGTGTTCGGGGTCGCATAGGTGTCGATCCGGAACCAGTAGTGCCTGTTGTCGTAGTAGGTTTCGGGAACGGTCATGGCGATGTCAAAATCCTGCCAGGTGACTGTAGACGATTCAGCGACCGTGTCACCCTGGGCACCCGACCTGATCTGTTGCTGCTGTTCTCCCGTAAACCATGTCTGCGAAATCCTGGTGGACGTCTTGACTTCACTCTTGTCCTCCCAAATCTCGACAAGCGACGGGTGAGCGACTGAGTCGGCGCGGACAGTTTCGTCCCATGAGCGAACTTTCGATGCCTCAACAAAGCACGTGGATACCATCTTCTCGCAGAACAGCTGCTTCTCGTAGATAGCGAAGCCCAATTTGAACCTGACCCGATTGTCCGGTGCTGGCACCTTTTCGGCTGACAGTGTATGCACGCCTGACGACGCATGTTTCATCTGGCTGTACATTCTTGACCAAAACGAAGATCCATGAATCACCACGCATGCTCGGGCCCGCAACTCCAGTTCAATGTACATTCCCAGCGCGTGGAAACCGTTGAACAGAGAAGCTTTGTGCTGAAGGTAATTGCTAGCTGCTCCAACGAACCGTAAGTCGTGATTGATGTTGACAATTGGAGGGCGCGTGGTACGCTTCCCTGCCGCAATGATAGGGTCAACGTACGTGATCTTGAGCTGTCGCTGCAAGTCAGTGCGAATTGCTGCTCCGTCTCCAACCTCACTCATCGGAAAGGACATGTTCTCGATGAGGATCGCTTGGAGAGACAGATGGTAATGCAATGTGACGGTTGCAAGCTGCTCTTCAGTCAAGCCATCCAATGTCGCATTCACAGATTCCAACGATCCTTTTGTGACTTGGAAGTTGTAGTTGGCACCTGCGGTGATCGACGGGCTCACAATGTAGACCTCGCTCCATCCATGCATGCCGAGGTTCTCTCTCACCGTGTGCGTTGATCCCCTGGTCCTTGCAACCATGTCAAAGTCCTGGACGAGGATTGTGCACTGAGAGCGCATAGTCGCGGCATCGGGTTTGCCACCCATACCCAAACTATTGCGAAATCCGTTCAGCGTGTTCATGGTGTTGATCCTTGCTTCTTCCGGAATTTCATCGTTGTCGACAAGATCGCTGTCTGCCTCGATCATCACTGCCGAGGTAAGCATTGGAGGAGAAGGAAGATGCACGCATGATACCAATGCCAATGCATGGTACAGCCGTGAATACATTCGTAACCACACCTTTGTACTCAGCTTCACGTAGACCTTCAGGTTGAGACCCTTGTCATCATTTTGAGAGACGGAACGGATCCTTGCCAAATAGGTCACCAGTCTTCTGACGTAATGCTGAATCGGTGTGGTCCCCACGTCGTGGTTGGCCACAAACTTTGGCGTCTCATCAATGGTAGGTGGGTACTCGTCTTGATCACGGGTCGTCGTCAGCAAGATCGAGCGACAGCCCTTCTCATCGATGTTGACATAATGGTACCAACTTTCCTGAGCGCCAGCGGGGATTGGAGCTTCCTCCCATGTCGGTTGCGATGGTTCCTCTTCCGGCTGCGAAGTCGGTTGTTGTGGAGGAGGTGCCGCAGAAGATGACGACGCCGATGCCGTTGCCTCGTCCGTCCTTGCCCTCTTTGGTCCGTGGCTAGGGGTGGCTCGAGGTCCGGCAGCGGATCCTTGCGATTGTTCCGGCGTTCTTCCATGCTCAGGGTGCACGATTCCTTCCGGTTCGAGGTTGCTTGCCGTAGGCATCGCAACTCTCCCCGTTGAGTATACCCAGCTAGGATGCCGTTGAAGGTTGGGCGGAAATAGGCCATCATCTTGCATAAGCGGATTTGGTGCCCTCATCTGTTGGAATTCCGCTTCCCATATGCCCAATGTGGCGCGTTTGGTAGAGCAGTCGACCACGTACCCAGATTCAACTCCGCATTGATTCCAGGTGTAGCCACGGAACGCATCCGGCAATTGGAAACCGTTCTTGTCCTGAGCTGCACATACTGCATCCACATGGTGCTTGAGGAAAGCATACGTGGTGTAGTCGGAATCAGGGAGCACGTCGTTAGACCATCTGTAATGCGGGAGTCCAGTTTGTGGATCGACCCATGATACGTAGGAATGAAGCACGTGGAGACAGACACTGAACGCCTGGAGTGAGTTCATCGCAAAGGCGAGCGGATGTCCCATGCCTTGAGGCAATGTGCGCATCATCAAAGCCAGCTGGTGAACGTTGATTGGCGTAGCGCCATCGTTGCTCGCTGCGCATTCCTGGTTGTAGGTCCGAAGTCCATACCCAGTGTGCTTTGCGAACATGTACATCAGCTTGCACACCCTACATAACGTAGGCTCTCCCAACAAGTCGGATTGGTCAGGTGCTCTGCCTGACATGGGCAACTTGTGGTAGTAGTCCTGATTCACCGTATACCATTGTTGAATTCTCGTGTCTGTCACGGTCTGGTAGGGCGTCTCCACGGAGTTGATGAGAACGGCGAGATTGTAGTACACGTCCGCGCTGACGATGTTCCTGGTCGCAGTGTTCAAGTCGAACCGAACTTGTTTTCTTTCTTGTTCCAGTTCAACCACAGCCAACTTTGCATCATCGCGGATCACTTCCTCGTCCACCATAAATCTTGTGATGGCACTGAACTTCCCTTCGTAGTCAGCAACAATGTGTTTGAGACCTCCACCAAACTTGATGACCATGGCGAGTATCTCCCCATAGGGCTTGTCCATGTACTCCTCCGGGGCAGCAAATATGCAAGCCTTGAGGATTTCTCGGACTCGAATGGAAAGATCCCCTCCTGGCGACAGATTTGCACACGTGAACAGCAAGACCAACGGAGGTGCTTTGAAAGCTGCCCATGTGCGAATGAGATCATTGTCGACCACTTTGTCTTTCGTAATCTTTGGCGGGAGCGAAACGCTCTGCGACGAATCCCCAGAATACATCTCCAGGAACTTGTGGAACTTCAGAAACGTCCGCAGCATCCCACCAGATGGGAAAACTTCTTCGTGGTCCACTCCTTCGAAGGCCAGCTCGTAGGCATTGTAGCTTTCAGCCATGGCTCGGGGTTCGGTCCTTCCTCCGTAGGAGAGAAGTCCCTACACCCTACTCGACTTCACGGTTCCGGGTTCTCCGTAAGAGGCACCCTTCCCCGATCCGTCCGGTCAGACCTTAGTTGTTCCTTAGTTGGGGCTGTCTAATAGCCCCTTCATCAGCGTCTACACACTGATGTTGCTGCCATGCAATGTCCTCAGATTCATGTGCATCGTGACTGACACTGACATGAGCTCGAACAAGGCTGCGAACATTCCTCGCAATCGACCGCCATGAAACATCAATGCGCTGCGACAAACTGCTCTTCGATTCATGGTCCAAGCAATCATCCAGTCTCACCATCAAACGATCCGCTTCAGGCATGTTAGAGAACATGATCCTGCGTCCACCACCATCGCCACCAGCACCAACATGGTCATCAATCTTAACCTTCGTCACCTTTGCCACTTGAAACAAGAGCATGCAACTCTGGCCAAGACCAACATGAACATGAAGAAGGCATGTCAAGCGAAAAATAGACGTCGGAAAATTCCGCACACTTCTTCAGCAGGCGTTTGAGAGATTTCAAGACACTTCTGAAAACCTTGTACTTCCCACCGGAACGTTTCTCACCCCCCACGCAAGCCCCTTCACTACTTCCAGGACCAGCACCTGATCGCAAAAGCGATGCCACGAATAGCACAGGTGTGCGCAGGTCATTCCGGCACGCATCCTTCATTGCACCGATAAGGCTGTCCTCATCGGCCTTAGAGCCAATCAGCTCCTTGCAAGTTATGCGAGCGCATCCCTTAGTGGACTTAGGCACGGCGTAGCCATTGCCCAAGCCACATAGGTCAACGATCATGCGGTCAGGCTTTCGTCCACCAGCCTTCGACGGCATGGCTACCAATCTCCCATCGCCCGTTGCCTGAAATTTCAAGGCTTTAAGCAATCTCCTGGAGATTTGGCTAGTCAACTCGCATTTATCAGATCGATCCTTAGCGTCCGAATCGGTCATGTGCAAATGTTTGGACGAGCACACGTCAGACGACTTAGGATGCAACGCGACGTTTGCGGCAATGTACTCCCATTCATCCTTGCAGTAGCCGAGCTCAACGGCGGTTCCGGGAGATACAGGATCCCGAAAGGTATAACGTTGCCCGTGAGTGCATCCTTGGATCTTGATGCTCTTCCACATGGCATCTTCCTGAAGTCCCTTGTACTGCTTGGTTTCCTGGACTGGTACTCGAGGAGGTACTTCGATGATGATTTGGAACCCCCATGATGCCGCTCTGCGCGCAATTCTTTGGACGACCTCCCCCCATGGGTAGTCTGTCCGCAATTTGGCCCTTTCAGGGTTGTCAGCGATTTTCCGACTCAGCCACGAATTCTTGCCTAACACCCCTGCACCAATGAAGATCACGGAGTTAGGGTTGTTTTCCTTGCTTCCACCACATCGAAGAGGTAGGCGCACATGGCGTCGTCAACTTCTCGCCCCATACTCAGAACATTTACTTGCAGCCCAGGGTCATAGTGAGAATCGGGAGCATGCTGTGCAATGCAATCCTTGCCTGGAGCATACTCATTCCACCAGTTCTCCTCATCGACCCCTACCAATGTCCACACCGTCACTGCTTTTGGAGCATCTTTGATAGTGATACGGTACTTCCACCGGCTGTAAGGATTCTTGTAGGTATGGACCAACCCTCCATCGTGGTCGAGGAATTGGATCACCAGGCCCTCCTTGGGTTTGTTTTCGGCGAAATTGACCACGTGAGGCACAATTGCTCCATTGTATCCTTGATATTCCCTTTTCTGTTCAGCCGCATCATGCCATACATCCTCGTACACTGACGACCAGTGGTCATAACCGAATTGAGAGGCTTGACTTTTGGACTGTCCGTTGAAACAAAGAGGCAATGTAAAGCCCTGGTACCCCCCATGGATGGCACGCGCCAGTGTGACAACCACCGCTCGCCATTTGGCGGGCAGGGCGCGCACATAAGACTGGCCCAAAGGCGGTTCAGGAGGAGGCAAAAACGGCGGCGCAAGGACGTCCGCGATAGCTGCGGGGCGCAAATGCCCCCGAACCGGATGGTACTGAAACACAGCACGCTCCACATAGCGGTCGAACTTGCCCGGTTGATCAAGGATAGCAGCACGGTCCTCCATCTGGTGCCACTGCCCTTCACGAAGAATCCAAGTCGACCGAAGGTAACGACCAGGCGGCAACGCGGAAGGCGGCCCCCGCAACATGCGCGGGAACTTGACAACCAGGATGGGGTCCACACTGTCATGTTCTTGCAAGCCTTCCTTACTCGACAATCCAGCGCGATACAACACCTGAGGGAGGATCGGCGTCTGCGTGTAAGGAAAACAAGGCACCTCGCTCTTGAACGAGTAATGCTGTTGCCCCTTCTCATCCGTGCTTTGGGTATGAGTAGGGCGCATCAGATCCATAATCTCTTGGGAGCCAATGAGAGCCGGCGGAAAAATGTTGATGAGCTGACACGCGTGTGTCCAGGACACAGAATCCTTGAACGACTTGGTGTGTATGTCCGCGGACATCTTGGCAGTGACCTCATAGGCAAGAGAAACGTAACCTTCCTGAAAGATAGAATGCATCCAACCAATGCAGATGCCGTGGGTACGTTCCAAGTGACGCATAGTCGGATTCTTGCCCGTGCGAATCACCCCGATCATGGTCTGGTTGTCGTCGTAGAAGACGAAGTTGGGGTCTTGCCCCCCAAGCTGCTGCCACAACGTGATAGCAGGCAATCCAAGACGTGACATGGCAAAGTCGGCCGCGACAATCTCGGCCTCAGGTGTGGAATGACTCAAGCACCCCTGCCTTTTGCTAAGTCCCGCCAAGGGAAATCTTGTGTGAGAACCTTGAATGTGCAAATGAGCACCGGAGGTAGATTTCAAACTTTCTCCACAACCTGCATAGTCCGCATCTGCAAACAGCCCGATGGACGAGTCCTCCAAGGAGTTCCCGACCCATCCAATCATCATGTGATGTTTGGACTGGTGCACATAGGCCATGAGATGATGAAGAAGAGCATCCTCCTTCTTGGTCCATTTCGTGATCTTGCGTGCGAGATTGTTGATACTGCGCAGAAGATCAAAGCGGCAAATGCGCGCGGCATAAAGCAATTTCATGAGAATGCTTGCTGCCTGCGGAGCAAGTGCGCCGCGATTAGCCTCGTTGATCTCCTCTTCCTCTGGCGCCTTGGGAATAGGTGGAGGCGGAACAAGCCGACCGTCCTTATCAACAGGCATGGTGTGTCCACACCACGTGCATCGATGGCTTTTACCTGACTGTGCCGGAGCGCGAGCTGGGTGATTCTTAGTCTCCTCAGCCGGACTCGGCGATGGTACCGTCTTGAATTTTGTCGGATCGAACCCAGTCACGTCGCAGTACTTCTTGACTGTCATGTCCAGGTACGTCTCCATGTCGTAGGTAACGGTCTGCACCTTCGTTTTGTCATGCAACGTTGCCTCGCCCTTGGAGATGCGACAACCCAGATACAAACCTAGTGGCGTTTCTTCTTCCAATCGGAGTTCTTGGCGCAGCATGTCCCAGCCCTTGGGTAGATTCTCTTTGGGTCCTGCCATCTTGAGATCATCCACGTAGATGACAAGTAAGAGCTTCATTTGCGGGTGGAAATACAATGATGGCCATTCGTCGCCAATCGGCTTGAATCCTACTTTCTGTACCGCGGTGTGGCAATGTTGTTCCCACATGGTTCCTGCGTCAGGATGTCCGTACAGAGCTTTGATCAGGCGGCACACAGGTCTACGGAATTTATGCCGTTTCGCAGATGGATGCCAGGCTTCATCAGGCAGTTCAACCCAACATGGAGTTCCCGATAGTCTCGCCTGAATGTATGCTTGGATAGCATCCGCCATCTGGACATCGTTGCCAGGAAGGCATCCGTAATAATCTGCCCACCGTGAGGCGTCAAACGTAGCCGGGGAATTCCCCAAATCCTGAAACAATGCGGCTTCCATGTTCTGGTCTTTGACCTGATCACCGAGTAGTACACCTCGCCCTTTGAACTTCCTGGCAGGATCGTCCTCTTTGAGCTGATAGTTCTTCTCGTATATCAGTCCATGTACTCGCGCCATATGTACTTTCTCACCTTTCTTCTTTGCCTCAGCGACGACGTCGTCATATTCACGCGTAGTTGAGAAATCAAACACCTCTTGGTCCCACAATCCCTTCCATTCTTTCATGAAAGCTTCCATGGCCTTGGGGTTGTTGACCATCTCCTTGCGTGTGACGGGTCGAGTGACCATGGCATTGAAGCATGATCCTCCTGCCTGATTCTTTTCCCGATGTACGTTTCTGTGAGAAGTCGTACACGGCATAGACGGAATCCAGTTGTCATCCATGACCATGTGTGCCGGAACAGCCGGCACGACGTCCGCCAAGAATTGTTCTTGTGTGTATTGATCCACATAGGATTGTGCCCAGGACCATCCATCGTCGTCATCAATGGACACGTTGAGTTGCAGATCGATTTCTTCACATGGAACAATCTTGGGAAAGATCATGTTGTCCAAAATCTTGGTGACTATCTTCTTCCCTATCACAGCCTTCTTCCGGTCTTTCTTGGCAACTCGAGCTTTGTCTCGCTTTTCCTTCTTGTACGCTGCCTTCTTCTCCGCTTCACTCATTTTCTTCCATGCTTCCGGAGAATAGGAATGGATAGGTCGCCGTGTAGGAAGTGTTCGTCGACCATCACTTCGGATCTTGTACGGAACTCCCCTTTTGTCGATCTTGCAGGCTTCACCATCGTCGGTGAGATATACAATGCCGTCCCCTTTCTTCCCCGTACTCCAATGTTCAATCTCCTCGGGAGCCAACTTCTTTTCCTTCAAGATCTTGATAATCTCTCCAGGTTCTTCGATGTCTCCTTCGGGGATGAGTCTACCGGTTGGACCGACTTCGCGGGGCGATCGTCGATCTTTTCCAGTGACCTTTGGTTCAGAAGGAGGCGGTGCTGCACGTAGACCTAGTTCTTCGTCTAGTTCTTCGAGTCTTTTGTCTCCTATAGCATCAATAGCTTCATGTTCTGCTGACTTGAAGACTTCGCCGGACGGCTCCGTCTCTATGTCAGATGGATCTATGTCCTGTAAGTCGGGATCTTCTCCGGGATCCGGTGGAGGAAGAAGACCATCTTGATCATCATCATCCCCGTTGCCACCATTTCCTCCAGGCGGACCGTCATCCCCGTCATCGACGTCTTTTATCTCCTTGCCAGCAAGGTCAACGTTGTCCCTTAGTCCCTCAATGGTTGAGTTCATCCTCTCGTACTCGGCTTTCAGGGGAAACGTTATCTCCTCTGGGAAGTAGATAACTTCTGTCTCGTACGGTCTCATCAACTTCCTGGGAACAGATGCGTCCATTGACAAGTTCGCATTGGCAAATTCCTTCATGTCCCACACGCGATACTTCTTGGACCATCCTTGACCAGCAGTGATGATGTATCCGGCGAAAATGCCTGGGATCCCCTTTGGATCGAACTTGTTGCCATATGTCTTCGGCCTTGTATCCGTAGGCTTGAAGAAGACTTTGGCCCCAAAGGGTATGGCTTTTCCCTCGAAGTCCTTTCCAGTCATACGTTTCCATGCTGAATCACCATCGCCCTCCACGTCTTCGATGTTGAGGTTCTGCATCACGCAATTCAGCGCAAAAGACCAGTATTGGGCGGGTAATCCGGCGTGTAGCATGGATGCTGCGACTGTGTTGATCACTTCTTGATTTGATCGTTCAGCGAGTGAATTGTTACTGGGTTTCCCTGGAAGGGAATGATCTATCACGATCTTCAACTGCGCCATAGCTGAATCGAACTCTGGTGCTTCATCACTATACGCCATATGAATCTTGCGTCTTCCCATTAGGCGTCTGATGGCCATGACGACCTCGTCAGTGCTCCTTGAAGCCGTGGGAATCGCTGCGATCATTTTGGTGGCGATGTCTCTGATGACTAGAACTTCACGTGCTCCATCATCGAGTCCGATACCTGCTTCGGCGGCCTTGCGCATATCGAGGAAGTCGAACGTCACAAGATCTCCCCAGTGTTTGATCACACGTTGAAACGCACCTCGTTGTGTCCGCAAGTGCTTCATCTTCGCGCGTATGCACGATTCGCAATATGGGCTGCGGTAGCGATGAGTACACAGATGTGCCAACGTCTTAGCTTCGGCTTTCAGTGTTCCGACTCTGACATTCCGGCTCAACGCACCGTCGCCTTCCACATCAATGATCACCTCATCGTCACCGTCCAATGGAATTTCACCCACTCCTGTTCCTTCGTCGTCGTCCGGAGGTCGTCCGGCCTCGGACTCTGGCACTTCTTCTATAGGAGGTTCTTGGGGTTCAGGATCAGGAGGCCGTTCATGATCGTCACCTTCTTCTTCTGCTTCAACCTCGCTTGGTGCAGCTTCAGCGGCAGCTGCGACACTGACGTCAACGTCACCTGCGGTTAGCACACTCTTGAAGATTTCGGTGATCGCTTTGGCCTCCGGATCATCATGAACAAGTGACTTGGAACTCCCGGCGCGAATGTACGGGATGTCACCGTTCACGAACAGAGATATCCTCTTGCCCTGCGGGTTGATCATGAATGGTTCCCTTCCGGGTGGCCACACAAACCCGTAGTTGAAGTTCATGCATCTCTTGCCTATGGAAAGCACCGATGGTGTGTCGTCCAACACGTAAGCGTTGATCGGTTCCTCGAACGACTCAGTCTGGAAGTTCGACACGAGATCGGTATCGGTGATTCCATTTGCTGTCTGAAATGATATGGGCTCTGGAGTCACGAGTGTCTCGAGACTATGCTTCTCGATCTTCTTCTGAGATATGAGGTCGTGGCCACACCCAGTGTCCATGAGAAACTTGATCTTCTTCTTGAGGATGACTGGTTGAACCATGCATTTGCATACACCTTGATTGATGATCCGCTTGCTGTGCGCAGCATCGAGTTCACGCTCAACGATGGAATCCTCACCGTCGTAGAAGGAGACTTCCTCCACCCGAGACGTTCCTGGGATTCGCACGAATGAAACTCGATCTCCACATTGATCATCATCGTCGTCAACCATGTCTCTCATAATCTGTGCCCTCAATCTCGCTTTGTGCTTGGCGAATTCCAAATTCACGGCGCGATCCTCATCGTTGACAAGCGCTTCCATGTCGACGTACTTCACCTTCCGCTCTTTGTCCTTCTTCGATCTTCTAGGACACGAAGAAATGAACTTCACGTCATCGGCGAATGTCACATTACGCTTGATCCCTTTTCGGGTCGACGTAGTCGGTCCCGAGGATTCGTCGTCTGTTGAACAATCCGAATCAGCGTCGCTGTCAACGGATGGACAATCTGACTCCTCCTCATCTTGTCTTGAAGATCGCTTCCATATCGCCGGAGCTGATGGATTCCACCTTCGGCACAATCTGATGGCGGGTGCCGCAGGGAGCGCCTTGGCCTTGGCATTCGGCTTCGCTGGAGCTGCCTTCGCTTCGGATTTGGCTTTAGCCTTTGCCTTTGGTTCCGGAGCTGGGGTAGCTGCTGCCTCATGCTTGAAAGGACAATTCTCTCTTGAGCACGAGCCTGTGTTCTTGAACGAGTAGCATATCCTGTTTCCTCCTCCTCCAGATGGACTTGGAGTTCTCGTCCTCGGCGTAAAGGGTCGCTCTGGAGTCTTCTTCGAGTGACTGAATGGGCACTTGTCACCATTTCGACACCCTGCATCTGTGAAATGGAACTTGCAGCGGATTTGCTTCTTGCTCTTGTCACCTCTGTTGTCCGCTGACTCACTCCTCGTCTTCTTCTTGGGCTTTGGCTTGGTCTTCGCATGACTCTTCGCTTTGCTTTGAGGTAGTACAGGTGTTGCTTTATCCGGCTTGGTCGGCGAAGCCTTGACCTTTGCGGATGGAGCTGCGTTAGGCGTTGGTTTCTCAGGTACCTTGGCCGGTGCAGCAAGCAAATCCTTGCCCTCAAGCATCTGGCGCAAGCCAATTTGGGTCTGAGTGAGATTTGATTGTTCTCGTCTCCGCATGATGGTACGGTCAATGATCTTCATCAGATTGTCGTACGATCGGTCTTCATGATTGTAGGGCAAGTGTTCGTAGTGCATGCCCAACTCCATCTTCATTGCGGGCGAGTCCTTGATCTTGCTGTACAAGCAATCACGGAGAGCTGTTTTGGATGGTATGTCTTCTGGCCTCATCCGTCCCAGAACTTCCAACCACGTCTGCTTGAACGTATGAAGCTTGTTGTCGCCTTGGTACTGGAGCTTCACCAGATACTCGAGAGTGATGATCATGTCGAGACGATCATGCGTTCGAAACTTTCATACATCATCGCAATGATTTGTCGTCCTTTGATGATCTTCCCTTCGGGCCTGCTGATGTAATCGTTGGCCTTCCGGTTCACCTCCAGGTACAGGTCAGCAGATTTGTCACCACCAGCACGTAGCATTGCGACCATTGCGATCCCCAATTTGACGTCTACGCTCTTAAACTTCTTGTGTCCTGAATCGTTCAGTGCTTCGACATCAGGGAATGGGTTGAATGCTGGTGCCAGCCATAACATCCAGTCCTCATGATTTGGATCGGCTGATGCTCCTAAGACATTCGCCGTGCATACGGATCGCCAGTTGTTGAGGTGAGTGAGAGTAGGCCATGGAGGTACGGTCACTTTGTCGGCCTCCCTCCTGGAAATTCTCACTTCCGTGACTTCAGGATCTGCGTCTCCATCAGGATCACGCGCATGAGATCCAGGATCCGATTCAGGTTTGCCTCCACCGCTTTTCTTCTTATCATCATCATCATCAGGCGGGTCAGGAGGGTCATACCCCGTGCCGGTTCCTTCATCGTGCTCTCCATCTTCGTTCTCGTCGCCAGCCTCGTCACCGTCATCGTCTCCATTATCCTCCTGAATCGTTTCAGCGAATAATCTCCACTCATCACGATCAGCTCTGAGACGTTGTTCGGCTTTCTGGGCCTTGAGTACTTCGCTTCGCAGATCGGCAATCTTCTCCTCGTACCGTTCCGCGACCTCTTTCTCGATCTGACGTCTCCTTGCTTCATGAATGGAATCGTCATAGGCAATAGGGGGACCGATGAGGTCGTTGCCCTTCGTAGATGCGGTGATGCCGTCGACACCAACAGGTCTTGAGGAGCTGGCAGATGCTGTGGACTTCGATCCCAACATCCCGCGATCCTCCAAGAGTTCGCGTAGCTGTCGATCACGCACGGCTGCCGCATCACTTTTCCCATGAAATCCGCTTGGTATGCCGAACAAAGTGGCTGCACTAGGCGTGGAACGCGCAAGTGCTGGGCTGCTAATACCTGGCACGTAGTGCTCGGGCATTGCATCCGCCACGATTGGCATTGAATTGCGGCCAGTGAAGAAGTTTCCACCGGTGAATGGAATTCCATCCGTCACAAGGTTCTTGTCCTTGTCCGATTCCGAGAATGCGAACTTCTCTTTGGCGACTGGACTAACTTGACTTGGGGACCGTATTTCAGGGGATCGTACCTCACCTCCTACGGAAAATGCAGGCACTACTTCCTTTCCTACGTGCTCCCAGCCAGACTCAGTAGTCCTCGAAGACATGGGCATGCTTGAAGGCCGTGTCGCTCCTCCATAGTTGGAGTTCCGCGCTGCCTCCAATTCGCTGCGTGTCCTCGCTTGAAGATCTTCTTGTGCTTTGAGCGTTTTCCTGAGTTCACTCAGCTCGTCGTGCAAGGTAGGCAATGATCGCCTTGCATGATCTTCATTCTGATGAAGTCGGTCCTCTGCATCTTGCATCCTCTTCACAGCCATTTTGCGGTACTCTTCTTCTTCGCCAAGACGTTCGCGAAGCCGAAATCGTTCTTGATCAATGGCTGCGCTGTTTCCAGCTAGCCCTTGGATCTCGTTCACGGCCCGCAACTCCTGGTTCTTGACCAAGTGGAATCGTTCCTGCATTGCTTGTAAGGCTTGTTCCGAACTTGCTGTGTTTGACCGGAGGACCAAGTTCTCTCTGGCATGTTCATGAAGTTCATGAGTCAGACGCTCATACTCACGTGCCATAAGCTCACCATCGCCTTGCGCTCTTGCCTCCAACTGCACAAAGTTAGTGGCTGCCTCCGTGCGGAACACGTGTAGCTGTTGAGCTAACTCCTCGGCAACGGCATGTGCTTGACGTTGTTGAGCAGAGTTCTGTTCATCCATGCGAAACAAAGCTGTTTCATAGTCTCGCTTCATCTCCTGATTGACATTGTTGATGTGCCTCATGGCTAAGCATGCATGGTCACGTTGTCGTTCCAATTCTTCAATGCGAATTCCAGATCCTTCATCTTCTTGTTGCATCTCCTTGATCTTGTCCATCAGGGTCTGGACAACTCCTTCGTATTCTTGCATCTGACTGCGATAGTACATCTGCTGCGCAAGGTTAGATGCTTCGAGCTGTTGCGAAATCGTCAGTTCCTGATAGGCATTCGGACCATCGGCTATGGCTGGCGTGGTCACCGATGACGCATCGCCACGTGCTGGGATAGTGTCCAGAGTCATATCCAGATCGTCAGCATCACGTGGTTGATTGGTAACCATCCGATTCCAAGTCATGGATTTGTCACGCCCACGAGTAGCCGAAGTCCTCGATCGTGCTGAAGAGCTTCTCGAAGATGATGGTCTTGACTTCTTTTCCAAGGTCTTCACTCCTTTGTCCTTGGCCCTGGACGTAGTCCGAGGTGCCTGAAAACCAGACGCTTCGGCTCGTCGTTCGGGAGCCTTGCCCGTCCTCGAACCTGTGGATGTCGGACGCGAAGGCGTAGATGCTCTTGGTAGACTCTTTGCTTTCACCTTGGGAACTGCCTTTGCAATGGCAAGCGCAGAAGATTGACCTTTGTCATCTTCCGTGGAGCTATCAACGGATTGCACCACTGTGTCATCAGCTGTTGACTCGCCAACGGCTGGCGCTGCCACATCGGCACCGAAAGTCATTGTCGTATCTTGGCTTGATCCCGAGTTCATTGTGGTCGTAGTAGATCAAGTAGTCGTTGCTGTAGAAAGGCAGAGCCGCGTACGGCTGATAACCTGCGTGGGGGATTGATCTCGACTAGGTTGCTGCTCTCCCCACCAGAGCTGTAATGAATGTAGGTGTGGCTGGCTTGCACTCTCCACAGACTGGACCCTGTCTCTCTTACACTTCCACGCGTGCAATCCTATGCAGGCAGAACCGGCGGCCGTTCCTTTTGCACTCACTGCCGGCGGCGGTTCGTCTGTGCAACGGGATAGCTCTGATTGCTCAGGATAGAAGACACTTATAGCACTTAGCTATGGGCATTGACTTGAGCCAAACGTTGCGTGGGCGGTCACATAGAAAGGTAAAGATGAGGGACGCGTAGCGTGCCCCCTTAGAGTCGAGGGACGCGTAGCGTGCCCGTTTCTCTTGCACTTTACACGGTCTTGCTCACAGCTCTTATAGTGACACCTTAGAACTTGACAAGGCATCGCAGTCCGTTCGCAGTTGTTGTTATCATAATAATAATGATAATAGGCTGTGGCGTCTAGACTTTTAATAATAACAAAAAGAAAAACAACACATTATACGTAAAGGTTTCTGCCACATATATATATATATACCATGGGTAGTGTCGCATCGATTTTGACCTCGACTTTCGTGTTGCGCTTTGGAGTACCCGTTTACTTGTCGGCCTCTCCTGCTGTTGGGGCGGTCTGAATTTGGGGTCTCGCGCGCGGTCCGCTTACGGATGCAAGGAGCGGGCATTAATCTGGGGCGGGTCGCAAGCAAGGTCGGAATCATATAGATGCCGTCAGCCACCAGGCACAGAATCATTCGGAAGTTCCCGTACAGCTACGGGACCCCGGTGTCGCACCTATATAATGCCAGACCTAGAAAGCGTGGGCACAGGCGATACATGGACAGAGCCTGCATATCTCAGCGCCTGAGGATTTCTAAAAATACAGGTATCCATGCCTTTTCGGTAGTGGCGGACTATAAGATAATGAGGCTGCGAACAACCTGAGGACACAAAGCGAAAAACAAAAAAGACCAAAATGTGTGTGTGTGTGTATATATATATATGTATATACAAGTTACTGTAAAACGCTACGGTCGTGCCATTATCTCAAGGTTGCCTCTTTTTATGGCATGCAGGAGTTTTTGGTTGGAGGGCTGGCCGAATATCGCCCAGCGGGCACGGGCCCTGCAACATTTTCCATGGCTCAGAACACTTCTGAGCCAGGCTGGCTGCAAGAGTGATACTAAAGAGGTGAGGCCCAGGCTTTCTTCATGCTGGTGAAATGCTGAAGCAAGCTACTCTTAATATCTGATCGCCATCCCGAATATACCGTGTCTTCCGCACCCATATATAATCTCAGCAAGCCAAGGCCTTCGCTCAAAGAGATGCATTCGACTGTACTCTGCGTGCATCTCAGAGATCATCCTCGGCTCCAGAGACCTGCAAGTAAGAAAGAGGCACGAAGGCGAAGCTTAGAGCAAAGCCCAGTGCCTGCGTCAATGCATCGCTGAAAATGGTGCTCGAAGTCTTTCGGCTCCATATTCTGTGCGACCTTGCCAGCATCAAGACGAAACTCTTCATGTCTGCAGCGCTGACTCTCCCATCTGCGAAGTCTGCCCGTCAAGGTCCGCATCTGCTGGGCCTCTTTCAGCATTTCCACATCCCCGGTCTTGAAGCACTCTTGCAACTCCGTGGGCAGGCTCTCGAAGACCTGTCTTCAAAGAAAACCCGTGCACGGAGTCGAGCACCTAGCTTGTGCTGCCTCCACGGGGTCGAGACCGCCAGGGCCCGTCCGCTCCTCCTTTGTCATGCTGTACATGGCCTTGACGCAGCAGTTTTTCAGTGACGGGCACGTTCACTTGTGACTTATGAGGTGGCAGGTCATATCATTGCGCTCGCATCTACAATCTGGAAGCCATGTGCAGAACGGAAGGCTTATAAGAGGTTCTTAGTCGAAGCTTGCAGCCTCTACGAGCGACACGGGCTCCATGTCCTGCCAAGGCAAGGGGCGAGTGACCACAGACGATCAAGTCTTGTCATTTTCATTTCATTTTCCATGCCTCTTCGGCCACTTCCGCCGGAGGAGGCGCTTTCTTCGCTTCCTCGGCCTTGCAGAAAATTCGCATCAAGCGTGCTTTTAGGCCTTCGCCAAGCTTCGCCGGCGCCGGGGTGCCTCCTCCTGCTTCTTAACGATGGCCTGGGGGAGGCTCGCTCTCTACCCGCGCTCTCTCTGCACGTCACGCTGGTGCTCCGGGGGTCGTCCCTGAGAATGGAGCCCGTTGGATCAAATGCTTCTTGAAGTGATCCACGCCCTCCTCGTGGCAGCAATACGACACATGTGGCCCGATGTGGCTGTGATCAAAAAAGGTTAGCATCAACAAGTGCCAACAACATGCAACAACTATGAGACGTCCCGCGACGCTCGTCTCAAGCAGGGAATCTGGGAAGTTGCAAAGAGACCCGACCCAAGTTGTCGAAATGGGCCTGAAACGCCATCCTGGAAGCATCGTTGCGGAACTTTTCAAAGAATCGCGGCACCTGTAAGGATCCATGGTACGACGTCAGCAAGAACAGTCGTCGCAGGTTCCTGCTACGATTGCCGAGATGGCTATGGCTGGGCCACGTACCAAATCTCGAGCCGGCCGCCGCATAGGCTCAGCAAGCTGATGGATCTGTGAGATGATCTGCCCCTGCAGGAGGAGAGAGCTTGTACAACAAGCTGAGACTACGCTAGTACCAGTGGAAAGCTTATGCCACCGAACTGGCATCAAATCATGTCCACGATCAATCACGAAGTCATGGGCTATACGTGCGCACTTCGGGCACGGGGCTCAACGGAGGAAGAACCCCAGAGCTTTCTTCGGAGCACGGGAAATGTAAGAATTGATAAGGCAAGAGCCTGTCTCGCCAGCTTTTCCATCTCCTTCCTGTCGCCTTTCATCTCAGCCTCAGCACATTGCACGCTCGTTTCGAGGCTCCAGGAAGGGCATCAGCAAATGCAACAGCAGATGCATACTTGAGAGCAGAAAGGGCCCGACATCCAAAGCCGCCAACATGAAGTAACCTGGCTGCTAGCAGTCAACCTCTGTCTCCGTCCATCAAGGGTTCCACCAGCTGTCAAAAGGCTAAGGACTCCTGACAACTCTTGTCGGAGCGGCTGTTTGCATAATCATCCATCAAGATGTGCCCGTACCTGGCACGCAAGATGCTTTCACTCAGCTGAAGACAAGCAGACGCCGCGCTTGCAGAGAGAAGCGCAAGCGCAGTTTTGAACCGTAGTTCAAGCTTCGGGCGTTTACTGCAAGCAATCGATACTGTACAGGCCGGCAGTAACAAGGCGAAAATGCACTTGCGCTAGCACTCCTGAAATCCGAATCATCCAGGCAAACAGACTATCGGTCCTTGAAGCCAGCCTTGACAAAAAGGGTCCTTTGAATCAGGATCTTGCCACTTTGTGTTGTGAGCAGACCAATTTCCCCGGAAGGCCGAGATCTCTCGATTCCCGGCAACAGCCGGGCATGCCTTCCTCAGTGCACAGGAAGCTGCAACGCAGTTTTGCGCGAGCCTTCACTGCGCAGTGGATTGATTCCGCAAACTCACATAGTTGCACATGTTACGTTCCTACAAGAACTCCTTGACGGCTTACACAAGATACACGCCGGGAACGTAGATGTGCAACCTGATTATGAAAAGAAAGGGGGGTATTGTTATATAGTTATACGTCCAGGCTCTAAGCCTCGATCGGCACATGCCGGCGCCAGGAGCCTGTGTTGCCTTTCTCAAGCTTCCGCCTCAGCCAAAAGGGGGGGGGGGGCCCTTTCGCTGGTCTTCTGGTACCTCTGACTTCGCCCTGGCGGCCCTGGCGGAAGCCTTTCCAAGGCCCGTCGCCCTCGAGTCGGCTGCGGAACAAAACCACTTGCCTGGCAACGGACTCTGTACATCCAAAACCATGCCCTGGCAGAGCTGAGATCATGCGCCCGGAGGTCTGCCAAAGCCAAAAGCATGAATTCCCTTGCACTTCCTACTCTGGCGAAAAGCGCATCAGTCCCGCAGGCTCTCTTCACAGGCCGCGGGCCAGTTGCCGACACCGTAAGCCCACACTCGGCGACGGCCGCGAGCATCGCAGCAGAGTTGGAGATCAGAATGCCTCGCACACCTCAGCTCCGAGCTTGGTCCTCTGAAGTCCTTTTGGCTGACACTGTCCTAAGCATGGGGCTGGCTCCTGGCTCATGGCCAGTGCACAAAGCAGTTTGCCCTTCCTGGACAGCATGACGCCATATGTCCCAACCTACACTCCAACAAACTCCGGCCTTCGGGCATGGCCCACCGCTTCGATTCCTAGATGCTTGTCTCTTTTGTGCGGGTTCGCACCTGTCAAGCTCATGTGCTGCCATGCTGCTGGCACACACCGTGATGGCCCACCGTTCGCCGAGGCCCTAACCATGTTCCAAAAGAAACCGAACACATTTCACATGCCCGCTGATCGCGGCTCCTCAATGCCCCCGGCACGTCATGGGAGCTGACATGCACAAAAGCAACGTGAAGCTTCCAGTCACGGCTCTTTACGTGGGCCCGGTTTGAGGGCGTGGCGCATCAGCGGGGTGGTTCCTAGGAAGTCCTGAAAGACAGAAGATGATAGAAGGCTCCAGAGCTAGCGCTTCGCTCGCTCTGTCGCACCTCGCACTCCACCTTCGCTCCGTTCTCAATGAGGAGCTGGAGGCATCCAAGTTCACCGCGAAACGCTGCATGCATGGCAGCCTGGCGAAATTCTGCAACCAGAGCTTCCTTGAAGCAAAATGTCAGGCCAGCTGGACCGTCCACCCGCGGTTGTCCGAGGCATTGAGGTCAGCACCATAGCGAATTATGAGGGAGAGGCAATCCTGACAGGCCAAGCCCAAGCCAAGACCTCCGGGCTGGTGGGACCTTGGATGTCCTGGCGGCCACCGGCTGCAGCCTCCATTGCAGGGGTCTTTCCACGACCTGGAGTCACCGCTCCACACGGCCTAGTTGCAAAGCCTCGTCTAAGGGCTGAGAATGAAGCTGTCAGAAGCGTTGATGTCCACTCCGTGAGCGTGCAGTCGCCACAGCTCCTGTGAAGACGCAGCAGCAATAGCAAAAGGCTGAGGGGGTAGAGGATGCTTGGAAAACACCCTCAATGGGCAGATCCACCACACGCCTGTGTGTCACCCACAGCCGCTGCCTGGAGGCACCTTGCAGAGAACCAGCACGGAAGGACGCCAAGGAACGCTGCAAAAGTGTGTCTATGTCCATGCGTTGTCTTCAGCTCTGGGAGACAAACGCTTCTTGAAATAATCTTCTTGCTCCAGGAAGACCAACAGCCCGCGCCTTTCACTGTCACTCCAGGTAGCACCCATGGCCTCCCCTTAGCACGGGACTCTTGCAGGCAGCTGCGACAAGTCAAAATCGGCAGGTGCCTGTGCTCTTGCCAAGCCACTTCACCGCGGTGCAGAGCCGAAAAGCGGCCGAAGGGCTCTAGAAGATGACTTTGAATGTCCCAGAGCCAACTCGGCCATCTCGGCGAGGCCACAGGCCAGAGGCCAGCGAAGCGTGCAGAGATCCAGAGAAGCTGTTGGCGCATAGAAGCACCGGGCCCTACCTACACCATGCTCTCGCAAGACTCTCCTGGGGATGCGCACTCCTTGCAGAGACCTTCGGACGTCTCCCAATCGGCGTTGGCAAACTTGTCCAGTATGGGCCTGTGCTTTCGTTGGGCTGTCGGCGAGGCATGTGAAAGATGCAGTGCAAGCCCAGCAAGCTGAGGGGCAAACTTGTTGTCTGTCTTAAAAAGAGTGTAATCATCGACGCTAAAGGACTCCTCGCCCTTTTTCAGCTTGTCTTTTCTAGAACCGTCACTGGATTGGATGATGGTTCGTTCCTGGCAGGCTAGAGCAAAAGACCTATGAAGCGAGGAGGTTGTCGTCGGTCCTCCGCCACGTGGCAGACGTTGTTGACGTGCAAAGGCCGCTTGGACTCCAGCTTCTCTGCCTGAGCCAGGCCGGAGTTCAGGCTACTCATGGAGAGACCACTGTATGGATGTGCTTGATGTGCAAGTGCCTTGCATGAGCCAGCACTACCACAAAGCCTTGTCCTTTTCGCCCTTCTCCATCAACTTCTTCTTCTCACTTTCAATCTCCTGGCAGGCACGAGCCGCTCGCCCTCAAAAGGCCACGACCCTGACGACAAGAAACTGCGCAAGAGTCGGCAGTCCTCCTCTTTTCTGTCTCGCGTTATTCTGTTCACACGAATGTTCAAGCCGGTGTCCAAATTCGGATGGAACCTTGGTAACTAGCAACTAGCAGGCATACTCGATTATGGTGCAAAACAAGCATACTGTAGCTCGTGCTGTGCTGCAACTTTGACAAATTCACACACAGTCCTTCTGAGGTCAAGAACTGCATCGTGACACTGAATTTTATGATGTCGCGCATGGCACAGGCCACAACGGATTTGAACCTTCATTTTGGGTCGCACTGCCGGAGGTGTTTCGTGATGACCTGGGTTTCTGCAAAATTAGCTTGCACATTTTCCGTCTGCTTGGCTTCCTTGGTTTCTTCACTCCCTACTTCCTTCCTTTTTCCTGGGGAAATGGAAACTTTCATAGAGAAATGGCCTTTTGTCAGTGCTCACAGGGTGAGTATACTGCAACCTTCATCATGTCTGAGCTTGATTCTTGACCCCCAGCTGATCATTTCTGGTCCCTGTGGCTTTGGTTGATTCAGTTAGACAATACCTTGCCTATTTAGGTGTATGGCACCACCCAGCCCAATGTCGCGTCCTTCTGCTCTGCAAAATCAGGCTTGGAACGCTTCCACCGTCGTGTGCTGCCGCAAGTCGAATCATCTGTGTGAGTTCGCAACTTTGGAGCCTTTAGGCATTTTGCAAGGGACTTTTCTTGCGATTGCAATCGGAAGGAAGAGTTTCGCAGAAAGTGTCCACAGCCTTCAAACGTCCATGGCGTGCAAACTCAGGCGAACTATAGTTTCTGCCTAGAAATACAGACTATCATAGGAAGGTGCGCCGTGCTCAACGTCTTGAGTTCCACACGGCTGCATTCCCGCAAACATCCCTTCCTTCCATCCACTCTGCTGCTGGTCAAAACCATGTAAAGACTCTGCATCCTCCTCCTAGAATGAGGCCAAAACGCCTCGCAGAGTTGAGGAAATCTCGACGGGCGTCTGAGAAGTTCTGAGGGAACCCGGCTCGCGATCAGAACATGTGCGAAAACACTTCGACAGAGGCTGACTGCCGCAGCATGAAACCGAAACCCTCTTCGGCCGGTGAGCCAGCACCTTAACTAATCTTAGAGAGCACTACGCATTACTGCCTGCGACTGAAAACTTGGGGCGTGGCGTCGTCTCATCATCACTTATTTCGAGTCGGTCCCACTTCGAGTAGTCGAAGCCAGACATGGCTGCTGAGCCCCTTGAATCTGCTGTTCGAGCCAAAGCGCTTCGGAGTCATGCGACGTCACTCAGGGGCTCAAGATCGTCCGGGCCGAGAGCGTTTCAAGCAGGGGAGATTGGAGCAGGACCGGCGTGATTCGGTGGCTCTTTCTTCCAAATGCAACGGTTTGTGCCAGGTAGAGTCAATTCGGTCAGCGAACCTTCGGAGCTTGGCTTCCTCCTCTGTGGGTGTCCCTCTGCTCTGAAGATTCACTGCTGTCCTGACAGCACTTGTGCCAGGAAGTTACATTATCACAAGCCTTGCTTGGCTTGCAGAGCTGCAGGCCCCTGGTAACGCTTCTGCAACCCAGGAAGGTCGGCGCTCAGTCCAGTGTGTCAGTCTCTGCCACCTGCCAGACTGCAAATGACTCGTGCTAACTCGTGCTTCCTCTTCTTCTCTGCGCAGTGAAGCTGCTTTGTGCCCGTGGGCTCCGTCGTAGTGCCCGTTATGCACTCTGCATGTTCGTGCCTTCTTGGGCTCCCCGCCGGTGGCTCCCTGTCTCGCAAAGCACATTCATAGAGGGTTTCACAGGACAAAGGGCCTAAACGACCCTGCTTCCACTCCGCACTCCCCGTGCCGCTCGTCCTGCTGAGGTGCATCCCCTGCGGCGCCGAGAGGAACCTGTTACCAGCAGTCGCCAGCATGCTGCCGGGGGCAGTTCAGGGTGCAGCATTTGTGCAAGGATTGAGAACATCGAATCGAAGGGAACCTCTGCACAAGACTGCAGAACCGTCGCTAAAGTAGAACTCAACATTGCAAATCGGTTCCACAAGTGCTCGCACTCGTGCATGGACCAGGTATGTACTCGTGCAGGTACTGGTGTTTTGAGTTTCTGCATGGTCACTCCTTTTGTACGACAAGGCTACGAGAAACCTCCAGCAGGCTACGAGCTCGAACCCTTAAACCAAAGCCCCACCAAACAACTCCTGTGCTATTCACACACCCCACATAAAGGCAAGGGACCATCAGCAGTTATGCTCCCACCCTGAGCAAAAAAATGACTTCGATTCAAGCACTTGCCGCCTCCGCTGGGTCCAGGTCTGGCAACTCCTGGGAATGCAGCTGACAAGATACTGAAGCAAAAGCGAAAGTAAACTGGCACGTGACTTGAAGCGACAGCTGACCCTAAATCGTATGACTGCGACACCAGGCCAGTTCATGCAACACCGCTCAACTGCCTCATCGTCAGAGTCATACTCTGCATCAGCACCCATGTCGCCGAAATTCATGTCACCCAGACCTGGCAACGGGAGCTCATGACATGTCTCTACTTCTTCCGCATATGCGCAAGGCTTCCGGAAGTTCGGCGCTTGGAATGGATTTGCGTAGGCTTCAATGCCAATATGCCCGCTGAATCTCATCTGCTTAACCGAAGCAGAAAACCGATCATGATTGCGTGAGAAGGATGCCAGGGAGGCCGTCCAGGTTCCATGCGTTCTGTTTCCCCTCGTCCTCGTCGTCTGAGTCTTGCCATCTCTTCCAATCCACCTGCTGCGCCACAAAGACGGCAACCCAAGAGTATCGGCATGGACAACAGTGACAAGACTTCGTGACTGATTCGACGTCACATCCTGGTAACATCATGTGTCCAGAGGTCCTCGGACTGCTACGGTCGGCTTTCTAAGTTCGTTGGGAGATCTTTGCTCCGAAGAGTTGACGGATCAGGCCGCCTTGACCCATGGCAGCTTCTTCACCTTGCTGAGGCTCGTCCAACTCCCCTCCGTCTCCTTCTTGAGGTAAAACTCGATTAACCTCCCGCATGAGGAACTCGACTCGAAGCTAACAGTGCCGCCCAGATTGTCCAACCTCTTGGTGCTCCACTTGGACTCCTCCTTTGCAATCGGTGCCTAAGAGCCAGCGAGCGATTCCACGAAGTGGGCTCATGGACAGAGATTCCAAGGGCTTTGCAAAGAAGTCCAGTGAAAACTCATAGAGGCTACCGCCCACCTGATTAGCAAGGAGCCGGGCTTGACATAACATGCAAAAACACAGGCTAAACACGTAGCCGCCTTGCCATAGAAGGACATCTTCTCGGCATCTAAGTTGACCTGGCTTCGACTTAGAGCTCCGTCGGTGTCATACTACGCTCTGGCGCACGGCTGCCTTTATGTCCTGAACTTCTTTCAGGTCTATGGTCAAGTAGACGGCATCCGGGCGTTGTGCCCAGAGGACATCCTGTCCCGAGAGTTGTGGAGATGCGGCAGGAACCAATGTCAAGAGCCGCGAAGAACTTGGTGTCGGACAGGCGTGAGCGACATGACCGGCTGCGTGTTGAAACTCTTCAAAACTGCACCTACTGCACCTTGAGCCTAGCCGGGCTTTCCAAGTGCAAGATCACGAAGCAGTAAGACCTCAGCCTGCAGCTCTAGCGAGGCAGCACTACTCCGGACTCCTTTCTGAGCGATGAGAGCAAGGCTGTTCAAACTCTCGACACCTCTGACGGTGCTGGGTTTAACGTACTTCAACTATCATTACACTACTTGATCTTTCTGGCATGAGATTTCGATGCCGTTGCCAGAGGTGCAAAGAGATGACTACAGCCCTTGCCCTGGCCGAATCGAAGCGACCAGGCAACCTCATCACCTGCCATCGAAAAAGACAGGCATTTCATTGATTTCAGGGTCTGCTCAGGCTGGGCTGCCGGGCGAGGTTTTCTTCTGTCCTGCCTCTCTGTGCTTCGCTTGTGCCTGCTGTCACACCCACAGGCTTCCGGTCACAGGGAACTCTTTGGACTCTGCACGGGATGGGCTGGCCTCGTTCTGCACCTCTTTCGTTGTCTTCCAGTAGAGAACAAACCTTCACATTGACTGACTGGCAGACCGGTGTGAAGTTCAGAAAATATCTATCCTATGCCTGCAGCGTGGCAAAAGGCCCGTGTCCTCTAGCAAGAGGCACATCCAATCCATGCCTGAGGCATCCGCTGCAACAGGAGGACGAACCACAGCGTCGCCGCCGCCAACGGGTTCAGGATTGCTACCACGTCCTGCCAGCGGAATAGAAATCAAGACTGTCTTCACAGCATAGAGCCTGCTGACCGGCGGCCTTCGTCTGCAGCGCATATGTCAGGACCTTCACCAAAAAAACGGTACAGCTTTGTGCTACTGGTGCCTGGGGTTGGCGGTTGCTGAGCAGCTGAGGTGCGGTCCCGGACGGAGCACCCCGCCAGCCCCATAAGAGCAGGCCTTGGCACATCCCAGCACGGCCAAGGTCGAAGGCTCTGAAGGAAGCAGCTTCCTCCGAGGGCAAAGCACCACAGCCATGGTCCCTGTGTGCTTCTGGACCATGTTCTTCCAGATTTGTGGAACTTTTGAGCCATTGCCTTCGTGCCAAGAGGCTCACGCTCAGCGAGTCTTTTCCTCCTGTCGCTGAAACGAGCTCGAATTCAGCAACCGGCCAAGGATGATCGGTGCCATGCCCAGCGCTGAAACGGCTGCCTCGGGCAGGCCTCGGTGGTGCTCCACGTCTCGACGTCTCGACTTGGCGACCCGACCCCCGGTCCACTCTCCAAGGGCAGCACCAAACAGAAGCACTAAAGCACTGCAGGCCACGAAGGTCGCGGCACCAAGGAATCGTGGCCTTGGCAAAAGCAACAACTGCAGAGATGAAGGGTTTGCTGCTTTGCAATGTTTAACAGGTGTCTCTCTGGAAGCTTTCCATGTTGGCCAGCCAACAGAGGTTCCGACGCTTTGGGGAGTTCCGGCGAATAGTGCCAGTACATAAAGATGATCTGGGCGTTCGCTGCATCAGAACATGGGTGAGCTGAGCGTGCAGGGCCCACAAGGCCCCGGCAATGGCATTTTGGATGCCAACTATCACGTTCTCCCCCCAACTCATGAATGGGTGACCAGACAGCACATTGTAGTACACCTTAAGATTGGGCTTGCACTCCCCAGTGCTTGCACATGCTCGGATACAACCCGTCTCCATGTCATATGCAAACAAGCAACAAACAGCAAGCCAGCGATGCAGTCGTTTATCACAAAGGCCTCTGACAGACCCACCACGCTGCCTGCCTGTCGGGGTCCCACAGTCTCTCATATCCCTGCATCACTGCATGTGGCTCGCCTTCAAGATGTTGTTGATCTGAGGAAGCTTCATGAGACAGCTCCTCCATCCGTGGCAGCATCACAGGCTGATGCGAAGCCATGGAAAACTCTCTTAGGGCCGGTCCCTGCCAGCATGGCGCAATTTAACCCCATGATCACGAGCTTCTTTAGCTCGGCCATGTCCACCATGTCCGCCATGGCTGAGATGGGGCCAAGGACCAAAGGCTGGAAAACCAAGCTCTACTTTGAGTGCGTGATCTAGGATGTAGCTCGGAAGGTTACTCGGACTATGCCAGCTGTACTTCCGAAAGGCTGTAGGCTGCCGTGATGTCTGGCCTGGTGACTGACCAGGTCGACGTTGCAAAAACCAGCATGGACGCTACGGGCAGGCACTGCTTTCATGTCTAATGAGTCTACTAGCTGCCAACGGAGGAATACCACGATAAAGACACATGCCACCGTTTTGCGACAAGCCACCTGCATGCCTACCAGTACTCTGTCACGTGGCGAGCTGCTTCTCCATGGCGCTCACCTCCGATAGGGTTGGCATTCGGAGTTTGCCGGCGTCAGTGGCATTGCGCAGGCAGCCGCTGATGAGCTCAACGACTTCAAGCATGTCCCGGCCACGGAAATGGTTCACCCACTGCGCATCCTCCTCATCCAGGAAGCCGAAACGACACATCAGCGCAAGCGTGGGACCACTGTCACTGCTTTCTGCAGCATAAGTGATGCTGTGCTCAAAGAGGAACGGAGAGGAAAGATAGACATGGCCTTGACACAACGAGGGCACTGCTACCAGTAGCTGCAAGACGCATGTATGCTGCAGGCATCAGAGCTCTCGCACTAACATTGCTTTCCGATTTCCTTTCCGGAGCAAGTTCAGCACCTAGCAGTATGCTAACGGGACTGGAGATATCGGTCGCCTCTGTTTGTCGCTGATGTGTGAACTGGAAACTTCCGCTTGACTGGAAGGGGTGCATACACAGGCCTGCGGGGTGAATCTATCAATTGCATATCGAGATGAAAATAAGATATTGAGGGGAATTGCGGGCGAATCTTCAGTGCGAGATGCCTGCGTCCATCCACAACTCTTGCGTCCAGGAGTCATCATCACTCCTTAACAGGTACAACGTTCAGCGAGCTCCGTCCAGAACTACATCCACCCAGTGCGCCCTTTATTGGTGGCTTCTTTTCTTCAGGGCTGTTTCAAGCCCTCCCTGAATTTCTCCACCCCGGCACCGAGCTCTGAGTTGGAGTCGGCGGCGTCCGCTCAAAGTAATCCTGAATAAGGCCGAGGAGTTCCGTGGTGCTCTCTAGGCTCCGAAAGGGACAAACCCCTGCATGCTCAAGAGGTCCCAGTCCCTACCGCAAGAAATTCATCCACATCTTACATCTTAACCCTAGACCACAAGACGACAAAGCAACAAAACAGCGTGAAGGCCCAGTCACCCCAGATGAAGGAGCCCCGTAGCACCATCGCGATGCCAGTGCATCTCCTTCCGCCGAGCTGGGCCTGCCTGGAGCTTTCGGGTTTAGGGTGCTTGCTGCTGGCCGCAGGATGGGTGGCTATGGCTATGTCTATGCTAATTGCGCCGAGACCGATTTATACATATTGGTATACATGAACAAAGCATGCATCATATGTGTCGCTGTGCATTGTCAAACTGAGCAACTGTCAACATGCAGCAGCCTGCGCTTCAATTGCCCCAAAGAAGCCACGCTCCTGGAACTCTTCTATCAGCATCTTGAGCAGGCGACACCTGCTAGATTTTCGGTGGATGGAATAGACTTGCAATAGAAAGCCCACTAGACATGTCGAAACCCTGCCGAAAGTGTCCGATCTGGGCCACCCATTGTAACTCCTGATGTGCCGAACACCCAGGAGGAAGTCCTGCCTGAGAATATCATCAGGTTTCTGCTCCTGTAGCTCCTGTAACCCAGAAGTGATCTGCTGCCAGCAGGCGGTGTTCACTTTGCGGAAAGCCTCAACCAGTGCCAGCACACGCGGAGGAGCTTGCCGCACTGGCACAACAGCATTCTTGCGAGGGACGAAGATATCGAACTTCTCACCCCAGCCGTGCACACTGTGCCAATCTGCTTTGAGCATAAAAGGCTCCCTCTTCGAAAACTGAAAGCTCCACTTCTTCCAGGAACCTGGAGCATGATCTGCTACGTCAGGCTCGTTCTTGCCATCCACGTCATCGAAGAGCCTCTCTGGCCACTCTAGTGTCCCTTTGAAAGGACCTGCAGGATCTTCGAGGACGTACGTCGTCAGCTGCTCCGATGGCGGGGCCACCAGAAAGACAGTCGGCGCATCGTCTCCCCCAACTTTGGTTCCTCGCAAGAGCGGAGACTCCGCGATAAAATGCTGAAGAACAGGGGCTTGGACTTCATCTTGGCGTGCTGCTCTTGCCTCGAAAGCAGATGGCAGCGAGGCATCTGTTGCTGACAAACCAAACTCGTAGAAGTAACACGTATGGAACCCGCCCCAGACGCCCCGAGACTCCGAGGTCCCGAGGTCACAGCTACAGAGCACGCAGAGCACAGAAACAGCGTTTGATCAAGGTCCAAGCTTCTCGAAGGGCGACTCCTCTCGGCCCCCGCAGAAACGCCAGGGCCGCCAGACTGACGGGATGTGGAGCATTGAAGCAGCACTAGTGCAAACGCAAAGCTTCCGGCAAGGCTCTGACTACTTAGCCAAACTCCACTTCCACGAAACCGCAAGACCTGCCACCCAGGCCACCGCAGGCCAGCAGCCACGTTGATCGGAAGCGAGTCCGGCCGCCCGGGCTCGCCGTGAGCATGTTACAGGAAGCCTACTAAAAAGCTTTCCTCGGACGTCGATGCGTTTCGGTATGTTAGGGGGCGCACCAAACACTTTCAAAGGTCTGGAAAATGCGCCGTGTTGATTGCGTATGCTGCCAGAGCATGGGGGGCTCGCAGCGTCACCACTTGCAGTTTCTTCCGTTCTGGATTCTGCAGCCCATCGGCGGATCGGGCGACTGGACGGTTCGAATGTCGAACTCCCTCAATAACATATTCCCTGTGAGCTCAGCTGCTCAAAGGCTCTCCTGCCCGCCCCAAAGGACTTTTCCGCTGCACGAGATGGTCGGCGCAAGGGCATCTGGAATGCCTGCACTTAGGACAAGGTTGAGGAGTCCAGAAGCTTGAAAAAAAAAGACCCTGCCTGCAAGCGTAGGTCCTGGGTGCAAGCAGCCGAGAGCAGCGACTCCAACTGGTAGACGCCAGCCGGGGCCCCGCAAGAAGCCGCCTTGGCACGACGTCACGTCGAGCGCTCCGCTCCCCGACCACCCGACCGACCGACCGACCTGGGCCAGAGAGGCGGCTGGCGAGGCGGCGTCGGCGAAGACCAGCAGAGACCCCCCAAAACCAGGAGTCCCTGCTGTTGGCAGCTCCTCTCATGCTCGATTTCCGCATACCGCTTTTGGTGAGCACTCATGTGTCCACTTTCGAGCAAACCTCTGACAAGCCAATCCGGTTTAGCCGTGATGTGCCGAGATTCATTTGCATGAAGCAGCGACGCGGTACTGCACTCTGGTGTGTACGCAACTACAGTGAAATCCGAAAGGTTACAAGCTTCGTCTCATCATAGATACAAGCTGTGAATCCGGCACGGCTTGAGAATCGACTCTGCCATGTGAACTGCTGCAGGGTGACACCAACACAGTTTGTTGTGACACTCAAAGCTTCAGTGTTTCCATTCAGCCCTGGAGTGAACCGATGCCCGTGAGGTGACTTCGTCTTCGATGCCGTGAGGTTCACCTTTTGCCAGTGACTCCAGGGACACGGACATGGCTTGCTCTCCAGGGCCATGGAATCCATTCTGGTGCACGGGAGGTGTTGGTGTGGATGTCAACCTCCCCACGGTCTTTTGAACTCTTGCGTGGCAAGACTGTGCTCTTGGCAGGGCACAATAGTCTGCCATGCCAAATCCTTTGCTCTTTCCAATCGAACGTAAGCTCTCGATGTCGTGCGGCATCGCATTTGCTGATCAATTCTCCTCGCGCTGGAAGTTCGTCAAAATTCCTGGACGTGGGATTCAACATCCACGCCTCGTGTCATCTTACAAGTGTGAAGATCAAAGCGCTTCGTTGGAAACCCGTGCCTTCCACCAGACGATCTGCCTGAGCGTCCTTATGTGGACACCACATCTATCGGAACTATTTTGTGGGTTGTGGAGGGCGGGTGACTCAGAAAATCGAACAAAGCGGTGACTGAATTTCTTGCACAGCCGCTCTACCAGGCCGGCAAAAATCATCCTGCTCGCAGAAACTCTTCAAGTCCTCCCCCATCGACTTCGCATCCAGCATGTCTCCTCCATGCTCACGCACCATCCGAGCACAGAAAGCCTCCTGTGCAAATAACCACAAGCACAGCACAGGCACCATTATGTTCTGGTCCAAGACAGGGACCGACTTGGCAGCTTTTAGGCAGGTGTTATTCTTCTGAAGACTAGCCTGCGTACTGGGCAGCCGAGCTTCGGATTCCTTCGGAGACGTCGCGCCCGACAGCGCTGCAATTCGAGGAGCGATGCCAGAGCAGTACTGTTTTAGCTTTCGCCGCGCCTCAGACTCTGTGACATCTCGGAAGCCGACATCAACCTCGCTCGCGAGAATTTGGCAGAAGACGCACTGCATGATGCGGCCCATTTGCAGATCCTTGGCTGGAGGCATCTCCGTGCCGCGAACATTCCAGCAAAGTGCCAACGGCCATAGCCAGCTCTTCATGGCAACAGCAGGCCGGACCTGCCTCAACGGTTCAGGGCAGCTCCAATGCCAACTTTCTGTACTACACTACTACATGTTCTGAATATGATTTTGAGCCGACAGTCTGGCATTAGACTGACGTGCCAGCACAACACTCATAGCACGAGTGGTGGACCGTGAGGACTGTAGACTCTAGACACAAACCCGCGATACTGTGGAGACCAACCCGCGTCTGCAGGCAGCCTCCTGCCACTGGCCGCCGGCGGCTTCCACGAGCGCATGCAGCTTCGGACGCTCCATTGTGGTCACCTGAAAGCAAAGTCGAGTCGAAGATAAAGCTACGGAAGGGTGCAGCTGCATAATTACCAAGACGACGCCTATGGAAATGATAACAGGGATGCACTGGGACTGGGCCGACATGCCTCAGGCAGAACATAGACGCGGAAATTTGCCAGCAAAGGCCGGTCGTGGGCTCGTTGAAGTACGTCTCCCAGAGAATAGCTTTGAGAGCCTGAGATCTGAGATGCTTCCAAAGGCAAGTCGTGGCTGGAGAGAAGCTCCGCTTCACAAGCACTCTTGACCGCCATGTACATAGACAAAAAACCACGAAAAGGAGCCTGATCAACAGTAGGATCGAACGAGATCAGCTGCTGACTTTCAACTGTTAGCCATCGCTAGCCAGTGCCTTCTTACAGTCCCGACGATGTGCACCAGATCATGTCGACAGGCGAGGTGCGCCCCAGAAAGCGCTTTGCGAAGATCTGCTGGCCGATGATGTCTCTCAGGAGGTCCTGGTTCCTCACCTGGATGTCATGTCGCATACCCATTGGCCACATCCGGAGTAAAAACTCGAGGCTGCCAAGATGCCTCAGGCACTCGTGCTTCTTGCACACAGCGCTTGATGAAGGCAGGCCTTACCTGCGGTCTATCGGTCTGTATGCGCTGCCAAACTGATCCCCAAATGCTGCACAGCTTGTATCAGAATGATATGAGTACCAGGGCAAGGGCAATCGGCACACCGCGACATAGAGCGCACCTCGCAGGTAAATTCGTGCAATGCTTGTTCAAGCGTGCGTTTTGCCTGGACGCGCGGCATGATTTTGAATGTCCGTCGCAAGCGGCAGGCCACCAAATGTGTGGCCTGCACACGATGCAGGGCTCCGTCACTCACCCTTGAGCCCATCACGAGCCTTCATCGTCCACGTGTTCGTGATCTCTCCTCCAAGAGACTCCACAAGTCTGCGGGCCGCATTCAGCAGATTGGCCTGGCCCGGCCATGCCCGGCCCGTGCAGACGCAGTCGTCGCAGACGCTTTAAAGGCAGCCTGGCAGCCTGGCCTCGATCTCCACTCCGCTCAGGGCGATCACCGGCCGCAGGGGTGCTTCTGCAAGAATCTTCTGCCCGCCCGTCGAGGCCTCTGCAGAATTTTCAGGCCACGCTGCAGAGCATGGACATCGAAATGCTGGCCGACCTGGTGCCTCCGCGGCGCCGGAGCAGGCACTTCTGGCGCCTGCTCCGCCTGCAGCTTCTGTAGCTCCCGCAGCCTTGGTTGCAAACTCACACCCACAACCGGGAGCTTCTTCCGCCACTGTTTTTTTCCCGCTCGCCTCGGCGATCGCCTGCAAGGCTTCTCCGGCGGGGTCTCGGCGAGGCCTGGACTGGGCTATGGCAAAACACATCCCAAAAACTGCAGAGCTCAATCAGCTCTGTGCTCTGAGTTCAGCTCCTGTCGACGGCGGCCGCTTGCGCTTCCTCAGTATGGCTGTGGCAGAATGTGTGGTGAAGAGGAAGGCGTCTCAGACAGTCCCAAAAAGAAACATTCTGGAGGCGAAAAGCGAAGAGTGAAACACAAGGCCTTGGCTGTGGTGGCGTTGCTGGAGGTGAGGGAAAGCCTGTAGCCTTTGCAAAAGTGTTGCCATAGTCACCTGACTGAGACACTCTCAAACCTTGGATGCAATCTGCGACGCCCGACTGAGCACCGTTCCCACCTTGTCCTATGTCACTTGTCTCGTCCTCCTCATCCAGCTGGGTGGCAGGACAATCCTGCTGCCAGGCAGCTGAGATGTCAAGAGTAGGTTTCCGCCTGGCCTCGTCTGGCAAAAGCAGCGTGGGCTCGCCATCGGCCATACGTAACCCTATGCACCCAGATCATTCCATGCATGTCTTTCAAGCTTACAAACTGTTTTAGGCTTCAGCTTCCATGCATGGTGAAGCTCCTTCGCAGACGATCAACCGAGATTCAATCCCAGCATGGTTCTGTGGAGTGACAAGTTGCTATGTCCTTGTTGCACCACTGCACCACCGGTTCTACGCGAGGCTCAAGAGCAACTGCGCGTTCAAATCGGCGCATGCTAATCCGAATCTGCCCGACATGCTGCTGAGCACTGCTGAAGACTTTGTCTGCATAAGCGCACTGGGAGTACTTTCGTTTTTTGTTCTGCTGCTTGCATCCAGAGGCTTGATTGTTCAACGACCGATATACGTGTATGACGTCTGATGACTTTTGCCTTGTGTGAGCTATGCCGCTTTGCTTCTTCCGCGCAAGCCTTTGGATCCGCTCCTACTCGGGCAAATATGTTCAAAGCAGGCGGAAATCACCAACCTTTGCCGCCGAAGCCTGCACATCCTGCGCCCTTGTTTCCAAAAAGGAAGCCACTTCCCTTGGTTCCAGCGGTATTCGGAAACAAGTGGCCACCCTTGGTGCCTTGCGTCTCGCTGCCGAAGCCTCCTCCGGGGCCTGCAGTGTCCCCCAACTCCCTCCGGCTCCGTGATGGCCATCCTCTGCCTCTGCGTTCCGGGCCTCGGCTGCTGGGCGGCGGGGGCGGCCGTGCAGCCGCCGCACTGCGCCAGGGCGGAGGCGCACGGTCTTCGCCGCTGGGACCTGTGAAAGATGCAGACGTGCAAACAAAAAGAAAAGAGGACGCTGCAGTGCCCTGGCTGGCTGGGAAACCTTCTGCCGGACACAACTGTGCTGGCATTTAGAGTTAGAGGCTGCGAAGGTGGTTCTACAGAGCCACAGGTCCTGAAAGACTGCGGCACAAGTGGCACAATGCTCTGATGCGCGGGGATTGGTAAGACTACACCGGAAGATATCGCAACTAATTCACACCGGCAACACGGTGCAGCTGCACTTTCAGCAAACAAGAAGTTTACAAACAAAATCGAAGACTTACAGGTAGCTCAATCTCTTGTCAAGCTGAGTGCCAAGCCATTGCCACAGCCACCGCCCATGTCGCCATAGCCACCGCCACAACCAGCATAAGCCGCCCCACCCTTGCCACCTGCGTTGCTGCCCCGGCTGCTTGCTCCCGTGAAGCCATCACCTTGGCCATGACTGTACTCGCTGCGCTCGCCGTAGCCGCCCCCGCAGGCTCCGTAATTGCCACCGCCAGAACTGTAGCCGCCAGCACCACCTCGGCTGCCAGGATCCCCAGTGCAGAAGGAAACCCGGTACAAACCGAATGACGCGCCCTCCGTGTGCAAGCGCACCCTCCCAGCCACACAGGCAGGCAACGAACAAGCATGCATGAATGAATAGATATACACATACATAGACAGACATGTACATACACACATACTTACATATACATACATAGATACGTTACTGATAGTTGAATCAGAAAGCAGAACTCGTTGATGCCGTCTTAAGGTCCGCACATGCAAGCAAAGATCCTACCCTGCAGTCCTTGAAATGAGTATCCTAGTTGACCCAATCTCGCTTGACTTGAAGCTCCACAGCAAGCGGGGTCGGGGCGCGAGTCTTGTTGAAAGCGTTTGCCCAGACAACCCGTTGGCAAGCCTCCTTAAACTTCTAAAACAGGTCGCAGTGCTCAGGCTCCAGGCAGTGGCCGTGAGCAGAACCGTTTACACAAATGCCTAAACATGTATTTCAACATTTCCCGTGCCCTGCGTTCAACCATCCGCTGTGACACTTGTTGCGTCTTCATGGCATGTTTAAACCATGGCTTTAATCGCGTTTCTGCTTAAGAACTGAACACGTTTACAGTTTAACACAACCCTGGCAACAAGCCCCACGTGCATTCGAGCAAGTTTCGGACTCTCTCTCCGCTCCCTTTGCAAGCCCCTCAGCTCGGTGGCGGGCTTCCGGGGCCCCATCCCTGGCCCTTTGCGGCCGCGTGGTCGTAGCCCTTCGGGTGAGAAGCCTTGCCTAGAGCACGGCGAAGGCTCTGCAAAAACTTCTCGTTTTGCCCTGGGCTCAGTGACGGAAGGCCTTTCCCTGCGCCCTTGGACATCCCCAACGACTGGTTCATCGCGAAGCCTGGCATCGTGGTGACTTGTGCCATACATCACCGTCTTCCTCGCTACTGCCGTTTCCGACCTCCGCCGTTCCCGGCAGCTGCAGCCATCATGGCCATCATGGGGTTAAACCTGCACAGAAACCAACAGAACCGCAACAAAAGAACTCTGGCAGCACAATCAGCAGCTTACAAAACTGGCCGGCAAAGCAGACCCATACCTGGCCTCAGCAATCAAGCGATCAAGTCGTGAACGATGTGTGAGCATCATCAGAGAAACATCACTCATACTTCGGAAAGATCATGTCAATCTTTGCCTTTGTTTTGATGCGATATAGAATATAGAACTCTACAATTTTGCAGCAGGTGCGATGACTGTCACAGCAAAACTCAGGTTTTAGTGTGTGAACGGAGATGTTCCTACGACTTTGTGCGCCAGCAAAGCTCTTGGCACGGCAAATCTCTCCGCAGACTTCTGCCGTGCTCGACTACATGCGAAGGTTCATTCTTGAGACCTGGATCCAGTACGGTCGAAATTCGTGCAGCATCTCTGTGCTCCCCACCACTGTCCCGCATTTGGCTTTGGAGAGCCAGTATCATCGTCATCGTCATCCTGGTGGGGCCGTGCGAGTAGCAACACCACCTACACTTCGGATGACTGTCGGGGACCGGACATCTTCCTGTCTTCTCCTTCCTGGCTTCATCGGATCGGACCTTTTGCACACCTGCGACATGCCAAACCTACCTTCCATCGCTTGTCCTCACATCCTGGAATCTAGGTGGCGTTTCCGGCTTTGTCGACTAAGGCACGAACAGCGTACTGTACGGATCAGGCCTGCTCGAAGGCGTCCATGGAAGCTTGCCGCTTTCTCTCCCGGTCCTTGACAGCTCTACTTCCTGCTTGCCTCCGCCGGCGTGTGCAAGCATGGCGTTCGCACCCTCAGCCTAACTTCGCAACTACACCTAGACTCTACACTCGACTGACTCGGTGGTGGGTCGAAAGGTCGGCTTGTGTCTTTGCAGAAGAACACGTCCTCCTCTGCCTCTTGCTTACTTCTCCGTTCCTGCAAACGCAGTATCCAGGCCTCTCTCTCAGGGTTGGGATCACATACACCTGGCCTTCTCTCGTTCCTTCTCCTTCTCCTTCTCGCGATCTTTCTCTTCTTTCCCTCAGTGCCGCAGACGTATAGAATAGAATACCACTGATGGATATGCTCGACACTCAAACACAGGAGGACCAAAGCTCCAAGAGCGCTTTGGAACCTTCTTAGGCCACTGACTTTTCCGCTTTCTCTCCTGTCGCTCCTCCAGCCGAGTTTGCAACTCCGTGCTTGCGTGTTCGAGATACCGTGCTGTAAAGGGGAACCATCCAAAACCTACGCACTGAGAATCTGCTCCTGGTAACAGGGAGCACCTACGACGACTGTTCCCACCTTCTGGTGGAGACCGAAGCTTCACGCTTCATATCTCATGCCCTGAACCTGGAGGAAAAATCGAAGTCACACAAGCTCCTCCTCTTCGAGTCGAAGTCTCTCCTCCTGGCAGTCCAGGTGCATCCACAGAATCCACTCTTGGAGGGTAGAAGAAGACGTGTCACAAAAGCAGAGTGCGCCGGATGTGGTGAGGCAGGTGCTCAAGGCGCAGGGGCAAAAAAGATAACCTTCCAGTGTGGCCAACACCAGCCTCTTCAGCGGCTTCTTTCTTCCGCCTCTCCACCAGCCTTGGAAAGGACACAAAGAAGCCCTGGGTCGCTGGCTCTGGCCTGGAACCCCGCCTGGCACGCCACTCCTCCTCTTCCTTGAGACGTTGCTCCTGACCAGTCTCCAGGGCAAGGAAAGGAAGCCTCATCACGGATTAAACAAACTTGGAAAACCTGTACTGTAAAGGCTTCCTTTCAAGTCTTGAAGCTTGGAGAGGGGCGCCTCATGATCAAGACTCTTGCCGCCTACACCTCTGAAAATACAGAACTTGAACCGTGACCAGTCTGCGAGCTAGTTTCAGAGAGGCCCGGCTGTGGGGGGCATCTGGCGAAACCCTGCAATCAAACCCGAGGCGAGAAGCAAGCATGAGAGCTGAGAGCTACATTTGCAGCGAAGCGAAGTGAGTAGCGACTTTGCGGCAAAGACCGTCCTCCGCCTCCTTCTTCCTCTGCTCAAAGGCAGCCTGCACCTGTCATATTTGCACTGCCGATAGCCTCGAAACAGACCAACAAAAGGTCGTTTTTGATGTCGTCTCAAGGATGTACATGAAAATGGATAGAGGACTGATACGGGCGTGGAGGTAAGCAAACAAGTGTAAACGAGGCAAAACGCAAATAGAATATAGAGACGGGGACATGAGAGGGAGCGAGCTAGCGAGCGAGAAAAAGAGACACAGAGAGACAGAGAGAGAGAGAGAGACAGAGAGAGAGACAGAGAGAGAGAGAGAGAGAGAGAGCGAGGGAGGGAGGGAGGGGGGAGGGAGAGGGGAGAGAGAGAGAGCGAGAGCGAGAGCGCGAAAGGCCGGCCTTCTGACGCTCGATCTCCTGGGCCGCTTTTCGCCGCTGCTCCTGGTACTCGGCGGTTGGGGGAAAGTGTTGCTCATCGAAGCTTTTTTGCAAGCACTCTGTGTAGCAAGCTGCATGGCTGCCTCCTCTTGCTGCTTTTTACGTCGCTCTTCTTCTTCGCGTTCTGCCCTTCCGCGGTGACTGCACAGCAAGCAAAGCCTCTACAAACCGCGAGAACGGCTGAGGCTTGCACGCCAAAACGGCCTCCTAGAACCAAGGAGCATCACTCGAAATGAAATGCAATGTTGACTCCCGACCACCGCCTGCGTTGCGATGACGCGGCGACGCTCTTGCTCCCAGACATCCGGGGTCCTGAGTGCAACAAAGCCGAAATCTTTCGGGGAGCTCTACCTCCGCTGTCCTCGAACGTCGCCCGGTTCGTCGGCTGCGGCCCTCTTCCTGGCGGCCAGGCTGGTTGATGGGGTGGCACTGCGGTGCTGCGAGAGCCCGATACTTAGACACCAGAAGTGAAAAAGCCAGCTGCACCAGCTCGGGAGGGTCCTCGTCACTGCTCTCCTGCCCAAGAAGCACAACTTTCCACTCAGACCGTAGATTCGAAGAGCACAGACTGCTAGGGCTAGGGTCTGCGAGGTCTCTTGCAGAGGTTCCTGACCAGGTTCAGGACCTCTCAGAGGACAGTCAGGCTGTCCAAGCAGCAAGAAATGCACCTGCTGCAGCTGTGCAACGAGCCAAAATTGGAAGAGGTTCGCGGTAAACGCGGCACTTAGAGCCCCACACTTTTCCAAACTGCACTATCCGATTCGAAGGTCGCGATCACCACGGACCTAAGCACGTTAGAGGGAGGATGCTGTCGAAACTCACCCAGGATACAGCGACGGGGACACGCTGGGTACAGAGGGAACTGTTTTCGGGTCAAATTAGTGTCTGCCGTCTGGGGCTCTGCTTTCTGAGCTCAAAGCTTGGCGTGGTCCACCTTCGTGATCCTCACCGGCAAGAGTCGCTTCAGCGACATCGAGAACCAGTTGCAACGCTTGCCTGCCGTTGGATTTGGGGCACTGGAACCACATCTCCCAGCATATCACAGCATTCGTGCCATTCGCCACTTCGCACCTTCTCTGACCCAGGCAGGAAGTGAAGGCTCCGGAGGCTCCTCGCAGTTTTAAGTACGAGCGGTAATGCAAAGTCTCGAGATTCTCAAAGTGCGGAGTCCTGTGCAGGTGCTTCGGTCTTCGGCTGTGGAGCCACTTCTTCAGTCTCTCGCGCGCTGGGAGCTGCTGTTTCGCCACCTGTCACCAGCACCACATCCTGCCAACAGTGTGCCAGAAACGCAAAAAGGATGACAAAGACAAGGATAGACCTGACTAGCACCCGGTCCTCATCATCTGACTTGATCTCTGCGTCTACCACCTCTTCGCCCTTCGGTGGCTCGCTGTCCTGCAGAGAATGCGCCGACTCAGGCAAGGTCTTCTTGCGAAGCCCCGAGCCCGAGTACTCCTCCGCCTCCTTCTGCTGCTTCGACTCTGAAGCTTGAGGCTGTGGAGGCTCTGGAGGCTCTGGCTCTGGAGCCCTGGGAGGAGGCTCCGGCTCCCGAACCGGGACCTGGAAGCACGGTGACCCGGCACGCAGCACGCGGTCGCTTTCGCGCTTGCGCGCGCCTTCTTCGGGACCGCTGCCGCCACGGCTGGCGGCTCCCCCTCGGCCACGCCCTGCCTGAGGATGCGAGGGTGAAGCCGTCACGGAGACACGGAGGCTCGCATCGCTTGCAGCTGGGCTTCTGGTGCTTCCGGTCATCACCAACCTCAGTGGCCCAGCTCTCGGAGCCCACGGTGATATGATGGTTGCCATCTTCAGGCAGGAAGGCTTTCGGGCCGACCATTTCTCCGGAGCCCCGGGGGAAACTGCGTCGCCGACTTCGGTAGGCGACGGCGCAGATATGGGTTTAAAGGGCATCAGATGCAAAACATACGGATAAGCATTCATCTACACTTCACCTTGAAACCAGTTGTAAGCCTGAGTCGCCATGTTCTGGCAACGGGTGACACAGAGGGACTGAACCTCTCCTGGCCTAGTCATTTAAGATCCGCGTGCTTCGCCACAGTGCTGGACACTATCATGCAGGCTCCTGATACACTACGACAGGTTCAGAGACCAACTGTACTCGTCGCGACCGTGACAAGCAGGAAAGTAATTCAGGGAACTTCGAGCAGCCCTGGTTTTGCCAGAGGCAGAGAAGAAAGGCGACCTCATCCAACACGGTGGCCTGCTACATATCTAAACATCAAAACACTTCTTCAACATAGTCACCACATGCCAATTCGGCAATGCGTTCACACTCTTCTGGATTTCCCTCGAATGCCTGCAGCAAGAAGGCTGGAACCGATTGTCCGTTCGCGAAATCTGCTGCAGTCCAACCACGTAAGTTGCGCATGTCAAGCTTTGCGCCGGCTGCTACAAGAGCTGCAGCACCCCCATATTGCGATGAATTAATGGCCAGCATGAGCGGCGTGGCTTTGGGAACATGGTGCAGCGTTCTTGTGGCAGCAGTGGGTTTGCTATACCGATGCTGAAAAGACTTCAGGAGAGTCAAACAGCCGAAAGACTTTGAATGCTTCCAGACACTGCGCGATCGGTTCACATCGGCCCTCAGAGCCACCAGGCGCTGCACGAGCTCTGCACTCCCGCCACGATGCAACATGGCACAATACAAAGCATCTGAAGCATCCATGGATGAACCACCTCGGCCGATAAGCTCTTCCATGGCTGCAAGCGAGCCACAAGCACTGGCCGACTCAAATGCAGAGATGCCGAAAAGGTTGCGCACATGCGGGCAGCACCCAGCTTCGCAAAGAATCCGAATGCCTTCGGAATTGTTCGCATCCGCCGCACAGGTCATGGCTGGCCGCACGTAGTCTCCAGTACCATTCACGTTCGCCTTCGCTGAGATCAGCAGTCGCGCTGCATCGTTGTGGTGATAGAACAAAGAAATGGCCAGTGCTGAAGTCAAAGGCGGCATACCTACTCGCGGCTGGTCGCCCTTCGTCATCGAATTAGGATCCGCCCGCTCCATAAGTAAGGCCTTGATCAAGGAGGAATCGCCCCGAAGAGCTGCGTAGTGCAAGGGCGACCATCCAGAACGGTCCCTCTCGCGTACTCTTGCGAAGCCATGTTGATACAGGAATTTCATGGCAGTGCTCGTGCTCGGCTCCAGGTTACTGATTCCCTCCGCCGGAGGGCCCAAGTCGGGGACCGGCTCGAAACAGGGCTCAGCCCGAAGGCCTTTGAGGTACACGGCCTGCAAGTTCAGCAGCAGCCGGTAGCTCACCTCGGCCCGCGGGCATCCTAACATCCTGAGGATGGAAATGGCAAACATCATGAAAACCTCTGCTTGCAGCACAGGCACAAAATCTTGGTCCCTAAGAAGGAAATAGAGCTTCCGCCGAAGAGCTTGAGCAAGGACTGGAGCTAGTTGGTCACGGTCCTCTGCCCTGGTAAACTGTCCTTCCCCAGGTGGCCCTCCGCCAACCGAGGCTTCTGCACCATGTACCAGCTCGATGTTCGCGGAGCTTTTCACGATGATCCAGGACTCCTTCTCGCTGAGCTCCCGAAACGCCCTCTCAACTCTGCACCAACCTTCCAGGGCTACAGCAAGCGGACTCCCACGAAAGTAAACACGGAGTGCCTGAACTTGCGACCCAAGCGTTTGCAATTGGCGGGTTTCTTCGCCGTTGCTCGGTGACATGGCTAACTGCGGACTTGAAAAACTTCCAGGGCTTCTAGGGTTGTCGGCGCCGGAAACAGGCCCACAAGGTAAACTTCAAAACGTCTGAAGCATGACCCTTCCAGCCTCGTTGTGCCCAGCTGCCGGGAGTGAAGACTTTGGAACGGCTGCTGTTTTCCACGACCGGGCACAGCGCAACAAAGAACGAACACTCAGCTATGTATGCAGGGATGCTGCGTATGGCATTGGCGAGGTCGCCCGTGTCTTTGCCATTCCGCCCAAAATCCAGCTGTGGGCAACAGAAGTAGTCATACCAGGCAAACAGAGGCGAGGAACGAAGCTCTGACGTAGGCAAGCCTTTGGCACCAGGCGTCATTACCTCTGTTACAAGGTCCACCGGTATTTGCTGCAAATCTGACATGGCATATGACAAGGCATCCTGAAGAACCTTCAGCTGCTTCAGCTCTGGGTCTGGATGTTGGAACCCGATCCACTGGTGGGAAATAAACAAGGCCTTGCCCAGGCTCCTGCAGAAGTTTACAAGACGATCCGTCGCCTTCAGCTCCTCGTAAGGTGCCATCTCGGTCATCTGCAGTAGTGTGTCCACACTGACGGTGTACATCGGAAAATGCATCGAACAGCCGTTAGGTTCCTCTGTCAGCATCTGCAGGGATTTGGCATGTTCGACCAATGGGCTCAGCTTGGGAGCTGCGCAGCATGGCATCAGAAGTCAGGAGCTATGCGATCTGTACAAAGTGTCTGTGATACGATGGCCCATAGCATCGACCTTGGGCATTGCAACGGGGGCCGACGAAGACGAGCATCTCAGATTTCCGTTTCTGGCAGGCAACATCGCGACATGTCGATGCAGCCTTTGAGTGTCACGCTCCGTTCTTGGCCTTCTCCTTCCTGCAAGGCATGCAGGATTTACTAGGTAAGGACCGCTCCTGCTACCCCAGGCAGTATCTCAAGCTTTTCTTGAGTCCTTCCGTCCCTGCTTCTGGACCTTGCCTGCTTTGTGGCTGGCTTGTCCTGGCTGTGATGCATACTTTACGTCTGGTAGGCCATGGCAGAGCCAATGCTGGTTTGCAAGCAGGGTACAAGAACTCCGAGAACCGGAACGGACTGTGTTCTAGCCCCAAAGCACCACACATCAAGAACCGATTTGCATATCGACTTCCGGGCAATGGGAGGACCAAGAAAAGGGGAAGCAACTGATTCTGGATCCGGACGCGGTCTGCGCGGGTTTTCTGCACGGCCCCGAAGGTCTCCAACTCAGATCTGACTCTACACCGTCCTTCTCCTTGCTCGGCTTCTCCTTCTTCTCTTTCCTGCAGAAGTGCTACTCCTAACTTCAAGCAATTCGTGCACAGAGAGAAGTCAGCGGGACGTGAGGAGATGCCACAGCAAAGCTGCCACAACCAAGGTCAGTGCTGAGCAGTCTTCTTTGTAGGCTCGTCGTCGTCCTGAATGCATCGGGAACCACCAGACAGAATCGCTGCATAAGGTACAGATGGATCTCCGGTCCTTGCTTGCCTTTTTCTTGAGGTCTTCCTCGCACAACCGCAGAGACTCGTCAGGTCTGAAGAATCAAAGCAAGAATTTTGCTCTTCGACTGCCCTGCCTTTGCCTTCTTGGGCGATTCCACTTTCTCCTGCTTCTTCGCTTTCTCGGCTTCCTTACGCTGCTCACTCATTGTGGTACTCAATGCGATGCATCGTTCCAGCCCTCTAGGGACCTCCGCTTTCTTCTTTGCTTTCGCCTCTTCCTCTCATCCCAGCAAAGAAGATTAGGCTAGCGGCTAGCGGCTAGCGGCCAGCGGCTAGCGGCTGGACGAAGGCAGTCCTTCTTTCCAGCACGTCTTCTTTTCTTGGCCGCCTTCTCTTCTCGGATCTGCCTTGCCTTGGCCGCCTCTTCCTCGCTGGTGAGACGCAGGCCGATGGTGCGTCGCACGGCATCCTCAAGGAGCCAAGAGACACTCCGCCAACATTGAATCCAACATTCCAACATATTCCAACATCCAACCTCCGGCCGGCCGGCTTTGTTCTTGACTTTCTGCGGCATTACAATCTGCTTTCCTTCCGAGAAAGGCCTCAAAGTGAGGAGCTGCACAGCTCTTCCCAACACCCGTGAGTCTCTCCCAATGCAAGCCAGCAGACACATCTTCGCTACGCTGCAGCCATTGCACTTCGTCCTCACTTCCTCCTAACACAACGTCTCAGCACTGCTCAGCAGTGCTCCAGAATCCAACTTACCCACGGCCTTCTTCTTGAAGTCCAGTTCCGTTTGCGGAGACATCTCGCACGCACAGCTGTGGTTCAGCCTGTCAGGAAGATACCGCCCAGAACCCAGAATGCCATGACCTGACCACCTCGTGCTGGCCTCGCTGTCTCGCCGCAGCAGACGGATCTCTGCATGGACCCAGGAGACGCCGAGGTGATTGACAACCTTCTCCAAACGGCAACGTTCCCCGGAAAATTGTCAGGTTTTTTTGCCGAGTTTGGCACCAGTCCGCCCTTCGGGCATCGGCCGATCTTAACCTGGGGAGCAGCTGCGCAGAAACAGGCAAAAGGCACACGGGGCATTACCGCGTAGGCGCTTCGAGGATAAGGCACACGGGAGCAAACAGAGAAAAGCAAAGGTCTTGGCCTCACTTCCTGCTTGCCACGAACTACGACTGTATCTTCACCGACAACCGCAATTGAATTTCCGACAGTCTGTCGGACACGAAGCAAGATGCTCCCAGAGCAGAGGGCCGTGCCACTGTGTGCTCTTCGTCTCCCTCGAGCTGCAACTCGCAGTGGACCTCTTCCTGCCGATTGTGGGAAAGCGTCGCTTTGTCAATCCCTCCCAGCCGGGGAAGCCCAACCTCGCCGTCCAGCTGCAACGCGAAGGCAAGAGCCTCCATGGCTGCTACCTGCTCATCAGTGCAGCCATGCTGCCCTGCTGAAGGCACTGGGAAAAGCAGACAAACCCCACTCCATGAGTGCATGACCCACAACCCCAAGAAGCAATTGAACCCCTGAAAGCTGTTCCACCTAAACCTTGTAAGGCGGTCTTGACTCAGCTCCTAAGACACCTCAAGGCTTAACCGACGGAGCAGGAAAACACAGCTAAATCCTCAGGGCTCACCATTGAAGAACCCCGAACAACCACATTGTCGACGCGATCTTGTTTATAGCTGAGAACCTCGATCGCGATTCAATGCAAGGTGGCACCATGTCCTGCAGCGGGCATGAAGATCTCTTTGCTTCAGGCTCTAAAGATGGTTGAACCAGACCAAGTCCCCATGGTGGAGCTTGGGTCTAACATCAGCCAAATCAAGCAGCACCCCACGGATGACGCCTCCAAGCACAGAGTCCAATGAGGAAGGCATGGCGGCAGGCTCAACATCCCGTGACTCTATGCTCGGGGATGTACTGGATGGAATCTTAATGGCTGGGGCTAGGGGGGTTGCGAGCAGGGCTGGCAGGCCCGTTTGAAAGAAGTACAGTGTGCTGGATAAGCGTTGGCTCCAGGTGATGGGAATTCTTCACACTTCGTGGCCTTCTTGTGTATCTGCGCAGAATACTCTTGCTCGTGACATGAGAAGGAGATGAGAGTGCCCCAGGGTTCTGCAAAGGCGCTGCTACCCCAGTAACGGGCAGGGGCAGGCTTGCAGAAGGCTTTTGCCGCGATTCAGCATGCTTTGCTGAAGCTTTGGCAAGTCTGGAGTCTGGAAGCCAGGGGTTTCCTCACCTTCCAGCACTAACCTCAGCATTGCGATCAGGTCAGCTGCAAGAGATCAGAACGGCAGGCGCAACTCTGAGACGGTGACTGACACGCAGGCACTGACACTCGATACTGTCACAGCTTCGACCTCCATCGACAACCAGCTTCTTACTCACATAAGTCTTTGCTACATAGGCACCTCCGCATGATGGAGAAGAAAAGCGTCGGAAAGAGGGTGCGTAGCAGGCGAGCCGCTCGAGCATCCAGAGCAGCAGGGACCTGGGCGCGAATAAGTCGAAGCATCATAAGCCCAAGAGCTTCTGTGCAGCTCAGACTGCCGGGCCATCTCTGCTTTCCGCCGCGCGATTGCCGCGAGGACTTTCGGTGCCAACACATCCGGAGCCACGCCTGGAGCAGCGCGCCAGCGGGCTGGAGGGGATTTCGCAATAGTCGTGCGGTTCTTTATGACTTCACCGCGGGCCTTTGATGTCGGGCTCCACGTGCACCCCATCGCTTCTGGCGGCGTTTCGTGCATGTTCAGTGGCCTCAAGCAAGTGGGCAACTCGGGACGTGAAATACCGGGGCCGCCATCAACTACCGATTCAGACCGGCACTATGTACCCCGGGCAAACAGTGGTTACCTTGGCTGTACTGCCCATGGGATGGCGACACGGAAGCTCAAACGGTGGAACATGCAGCAGCCTTGTGAAGCCAGGTCACAGCTATGCCGTTGTCTGCCACCTCTGCCCGCAGCGAGTCATAGAAGCCGACGGCAGCATGCTGTCAAGTTTGAGACGGCTAAAGACGGCTCACAAGCTTACGCAGACTCCATTCAAAAAAGCTGCACGTGAGCCTTCGCAGCTGCATAGGCGGTTCGACCAGGCAAGCCGAAGAAGGCCTGCAACGTAGCGCTGACCGGAGATGCTACGTCGTCGCAGCGCCTGCCTGGACCGATGAGATTTGCACGACATGGCCGCTTCGCCTGCAGAGACAGAAGCACCCGGAAAAAGAACCTTTTGCTGCTCTTTAACAGGGACATCTCCGGTCAGTCGCCGCAAAGGATCAGCCCTACTAATCTCCATCGACACTTCTCAACAGTACTCATTACAGTATTATTCATCATGCTGTGGTTGATCAGGGACATCCTGGTCAGTCGTACAGCATGGTCCAGGTTGCATAACATGGCTTGTTACCAACATGTCCTGTCAGGCCTGCTGCCTTCAAGACTATGCTGCAAATTGATTCACAGCCCGGCCTTCGTTTCCTGATTAAAACAAGTAACAAGTGTTGGCCAATGCCAGTTTGCTGCGTTCAAGGTCTGTCCGTCAATTTGTTCCATTACAGAAGTCTTTCTTGAAGCATGGGACCTCCATCTGCCCATCACCCACGGTTAGTTGCGTGCGCTGTGCGGCCACGCTATCCGGCTCTCTTTACTCTGAACGTAAGAACCCCAGAGTTACCGCCCTGCTGTCCCCTACCCCGAAGTCGGCTGTCGGTATGATAAACCCAATCAGGCCTCCTAAGCCAGTCTGGAAGGAGGGCTTTCAGCAGGATCACGCCACTAAAGAAGTCCACGTTCATCACGTGTTGGTCCGTCTTCAAGGCTCCGCAGTTTTACGGCTCAGCGGAGGATGCGACGGTCACCAACCCGCCCTGCCTCAATCGACGTCTCTTGGCCGAGGCCTCTAAATCCGACCCCACCGTTGTTCACGAGGACATCGACACGCCCGAAAAGACCTGAGAACGAGAAGCAGAAAAGGAATCAGTCATGGAATCGAAAGCTGGGCCGAGGCACCTTTCGCCTGTTCGGCTGCAGGCTGTAACCTCGAAAGGTCAGAAAGATCCAGCGGCAGCACCTCGCTTTCATGAGCACCGCTTCTTTCAGGATTCGCAAGAAGGGTCGCTCAGGTCCCTTGCTTCTGTCTTCAGATCTGGAAGCAGCTCCAAGCATCTGAGCCTCTGGATTCCCCATGCATCCCGAGAAGGAATCTTTCAAGGGGGCCAAGATGCACCGAGGTCCTGACCTAACCCTTTCCAGCTCATCCTTGCGACGAGCACTCAGGATCAGCCCTCCAGGCTTCGCCTCGGCTCCCGCGGCCGGCAACCCAACGCTCCACGGGATGCAATCGATTTTGCCAGAATCAGCCGTGGCTCCGCCTGACAGAGAGCAATGCATAGTGCCTCTCCAAAGCCAGCGGAGGCTCCCGTCACCCAAACTACCTCAGCAGCTCTGCGCGGCTCTCACAGCCACAGTGGAACCAGCCAACATTCCCTCGATGCCTTGTCTGAGAAGTATTCCTGAGCAGGCGTTGGCTCTGCACAGGTGTAATGAGGGAAGCACTGCGCAGGGCGACAGGGCCTCCATCACGGCCATGTCTTTGCCATGGCGAGCACCCAGGAGCAATCCCATCCGACACCTGCGAGATCTTTGGGCAACTCGAAGAGACACGGCGGTCACCAGCGGTGCTGTGGCCTCGATGAATTCGCTCAAAGCTGTGAGCGCGGTGCGCGAGGATGGTGCGTGCAGTGGCACGCACACACCCTCACCCGGAACTTGGAACGACCTACGCTTTGACGGGACTCGACACACGCTATCCAGTCAGCACACGCGCCTTTGCCCTTACTCCTCTTGCAGTGTCCTGAGAATGGAGCAGAAATCGAACGGCAGAACAATGCATGGAAAATCCTGCAAAGCATGCAACAGACTCAGGCGTCAACCCGAAAACAAAGGCGACGCACTGCGCGAGGCGAAGGGATGATGACAAACTTGAGCTGTACATGGTGCCCTTTCTCTAGCAGAGTTCGAAAGCATGTCTCAACAATTCTGGTCAGCAATCAAGCAATGTGCCGATGGGAGCACGGACGGGGGATGGTGCACATGGCAAACCCTGGAACAAGCAACCTGGTAACAAAGTCAAGCCTGGGAAGGCTCAAACACTTGCAGGCAACTGTTTTCAGGACCACAAAGTCATGAAAGAATGGGCCGTGCTGCGCGATCTCTGCTTTGAGCATGGAGCAACTTCGCATCTTTGTACAGTAGTGCCCATGGTTCTTCACTCGATTGAGTCAGCGACCTTGCTCAGGTAACAGGCGGCTATGTACGACAACACAGCAATCGTCGGGGCGGCTGACGAAGAGTCGGCAGTATCGTAGTATCATGTCTGAGGCTGTTGGCAGACTGCGAGTTCTCATCCGCAAGCATTGCCTGCAAGGAGGGAGCAAAATGCAACTCCCGCAGCGATAACACCAGCATCGGGTGGCACACCTCCCTCATGAGCTGCTCCAACATGTCTCCCAGAAGAGCAGCATTGTGGTTCCTGGAAGTTTAAGCACACGAACGTGGAACCTGCTTCACATCTCCCTGCTGTAATCTAGGAGCTGCACCTCTCTGGGAAGTGATCTGCTTCGAGCGTCAGAACGCCAGTTTTCTGGACGGGATCATGGAACGACGTTTTCTGCATTGCTGTCCCAGTCCGCCAGAGATACCAAACCATGGTTGTCATGATATGTCATATCCGATCATCCACAAAACCTACTATCCCCGCTGCGTTGATGCTCTCATGCTTCATGCCTCGCAGACCCGGTGATGGCCCACGATGTCCACCAGGCGCTCCTTCTGCCTGGCTGAAGCTCAGGCATACAGAGCACTGGAGCCGTTTAAGTCTTCGGAGTGGGAGCTTGATCGTCTCTGGTTATGGTCCAAGATCCCTGACATCCCTGCATGCGAACCTCAGGCTTGAAAGCTGACAACATCTCCTTTTCCGACGGTCCATACTACGCAGAGGATACTGGGCTCTCCATTGTGTACTGGGGTCTTAATACGGATGAGGTCGATAAAATATTTTTGTCGCACGCACCTGTGGAAGCTCAAAACAAAGAAGGACGAACCAAACCATGTTCAAGCCCTGATGCTGAAAGCAAACACTAAACCCTAAAACGCCTCTACACTTGGACGGTGCTGATCATATGGAAATCGAAAACCACTTGCACAAAGGCGTCACTCCTTGTATCACAGTATGCGCAAACGACCACAGGAAAGGAAACCTAGCCCCGACTCCAGAAAGAAATGTGCTTTGCCGAAGCAAAGTTGAAGCGCACTATCGCCACTACCACCGCCACAACCGGTGCTAAGCTCAAGGTATGCGAGTGGAAAAGACTCGCCGTCTCGCGCATGCATTGCGAGCATATGCACACAACACTGGGGCGTCACTTCGACATCTAGTACACACTAACACATTGTGACGGCAGAGCCTCATTCCTTTATTTCTCCAGTTCCGCCCTTTCCATGCCTTACCCGGAGCCTTGCCCTGCAATGCTTATCTTCAGGAGAGAAACCTGGAAAACAAGAAACACCCACCTCTGGGTCAGTGGCAGGTCGCAAAGGCGGACCTTCAGAACTTGGATTTCAATTTCAGGTCACACCATGTCATTCACAGCAGAACTACAGGGGCACGACCGCCACGGTGCACCCAACCATGGAGCCCTCATACCTGAAGCGAATTGCGGGCAGAACGCGAGTTGCAGCTCACAGAGCTCGCACAGCTTGACTGGCGCTGAACACCTGTGAGAGTAAGCCCCAGGCTCGTTGGGTTCGTCGTAGACCGTCGGAGGCCCCCAGTAGACCTGCCCAAGTGCAGAGTGACCACGCACCGCCGTGGATTCCTGCAAACCTTGTAGCTGAGGGTGTGTGGATATCTGAAGCGGATGTGGTTCGCCGAGCGAGGCAGATTTGAGGAGTCCTGAGCTGTGCGCTGTACACACTGCTTTCGGACGGCTGGGGAGCCGTGTGTCCTGCAGGTCTGTGAGGGGCGTGAGGAAGCCTAGTCTGTTGACCTCCTCTGTCGGATTGTCGTGCGTGAGCCTGCAGGCAGCTGAGCGTTGTCGCCGGACCCCCCACAGTCCTCATGTAGGCTTGCAGCGAAGAGTTGGGGTTCGCGCCCAGCTATTCTCATCACCCGGTAGTTCGTGTAGCGCGTCAGATCCTCCAGACTCTGTACTTGCTCGTCAATGCCACCCCTGCGGCAGCACTGCTGCCTTTTTTCGTCGGATGTTGTGCCGACCTCATGAGGTAAAGCCACCAGCGGATGCTCAGAAGGCAAGGGTTCATTGAGTTACCCTCGCAGGGAAGGTCAAACGACGAGGCCAGGCATAGCACACGTTCAAAACCCAAAGCTGGAAGCTAAAAGATTTACAACATGCTGCCGGGGTTTGTGTCCCTTCATGAGTCCTGAGAAGCTTGGCCCTTCGGGCAGCAGACCACCTCTAAATTGTACAGGCTTCAGAGTTGTTTATAGATTTAACGAGGCAATCCACAGGATGCACAACCAACTCCAAGTGGCATCATCGCACTACGTAGCTGTGCCTGATTCACCTGATTCAACCCAACCCCAAGAAGTTCGCTGTCTGCCTGTCTGGCAATCCGGGATACCAGAAACCAGCTAAGTAGGTTGTGGATGCTTTCCATACCACCCCACACCCATGGACCGCTCGCCAAGTTGCATCAGAAATTAAGTGAAATGCGCAATCGAACTCCAGCGTTGGCTTGAGTCTTGAGTTGCACAAAAGAGGTCTAAGGTCTAATGATGCTTGCAGGGACACGCATAAAGAAAGAGCTGTGGACGTGGTAAGGCATCGGCCATCTGACGTCAAGCCACGCATGTGGCGCCGGATGACCATACTCATCTGGTGTGGACTCTCCTTATGGGTCCCCGCATGTCACAGTCTGCATGAAGTGCGAGCATTCCGATGGCCCGGCGGGGTGCATCACGTTGTCGAAGATCCGCTCCATTCTCGGTCCACCACTGGCTGCCTGCCGCAGCTCGCATATGCGCTTCAACATATTGCACTACCAGATTTCAACTGACTTGACACGAGTACCACTTCTTCCAGGAACCCTCTCACAAGGCGACAAATGTCTCGCAGTGCAGCTGGGGATTTCTATTGAATCCAAGCCCCTGTCTGGTTCCGAGCTTTTGCGTACCCGGCAAGAGCTCACAGACTTCAGCTGCGTCATGAGGCGAGCTGGGAGGGATTGCCAATTGCCAGGTCGTGCGACACAGCGCAAACACAACAAAAGTGACTAACAACGACTACCACACACCTATACACTGTTCGGTGGATTGCAGTTTTCAAACTTGGATGCTGGTGCTCTTTGGTGCCCTTCTGGCCTTCTGCTCCTCAGTGCGATCCGCACGCTTCGGCTTCTTCTTGCGCTTGTTGCCCTTCTTGGCCCATCGCACTTGCAGGGGTGCCTCGGCGGCTCGGCTCCCGTGCGATTTCAGACCTCTCGGAGCCGCTCAGCGGCTCAGCGGCTCTCCCTGGCACCCGGCCGTCAGGCCAACGAGCCCTTGCGGCAAACCTCGCTGGCATCACTCGAGTCTTTCGAAGGGAAGAAGGCACGTGCTCCGGACGACGCACCTGGAAGAGACTCCGCAGAAAGACGAGCTGCACTAACGGCCGCCCGCATGCCGGCCAAGCTTGTGACGCTGGTGTTCCAGAGCAGTAGGCAAGTGTGATGTGACCCCTGCTGCGATTGTCCAACGTTCTTATGCGAGGGCTTCTTGATGCTGTGGGACGGTTGAGCCGGACATCGCAGTCCAGTAGTCCCATAAATCAACATGTTCTAAGTTCTGCGATACACCCAAGGCCATAAGACTGACCGTCAAGCTGCAAGCTGCAGCGGAGCATCTCCATTGCTAGAGTCTCGAGCCTTGCAAGCGGGTCCGGTCCGTGTCCTTTCGGATGCAGCATACAGGCATAACACTCTGGCGTCACTCCCGACGTGACAAATGACAAAACAAACGTTTTGCTGATGGCAACACAGCTGCCACAGTCGACGGTAGCTACTCTCTAAGTTGAAAAGCCAGCTAGTGGCACAAGACAACGCTTCTGTAGCATTTGGGGTGAAACAGAAAACCGTCGGCAAAGCCTTTTAGAGAGCAAGAACACAGAAGTAATTGCTGATTACTCTCTCAGTATCTGGAAAGAAGACTCTTAGCTCCACAGCAGAGCTAAGAGCAGAAGGCCGAGAGCCTTTGGAGGGCAGCCGGCGGCTGGTGCAGGCTTGGCTCAACAGAGCAATCCCACAGAACGCGGGGTCTCCGATGAAGTGATAACTTGGGATTCTAAAATGTCTAGCGCGATAGGCTGCTAGCACTTGGTGCCACTGTTACCACTCACCGGGCACGAGAGCTTCAGCAAGCGGGCACTGCTGTTGGTCTCGCACCCCTCCTTCAAAAAGTTTTATGCGGTCCAAGAGCGAAAGGAAACTGTCACCTCACGGTTGATGATCGCCTGCCGTCAGGAGTCACATGCAATTGCTACCCAAAGCCCAAGCACAGAACGCTTCCCGCCCTTCCTTCGTCCCCCCTTGCTTGGCCTGAATACAAAAAGAAGCCAAAGAGACCTTCGTCGGGGAGAGCCCCAGCCTGCTAAGGTCAACTTCAGACAAGAAGAGTCGTTCAGAGAGCTGTCACGGAGAGTGGTTCACTGCGCTGTGCCTGCTTCAAGCTCGGCACGAGTTCACCCGTCTCTTTCAATGGCACAAGGCCTGCGAGGCCGCCATCGCGGCAACAAAAAGAGAGATCGATGCTTGGAGGTCGTCGCCTGGATCTCCGTCCATGAGGCCTCCGACCTCGCAGAATCTTGCTCTCAGCCCAGGCCCCCGGGGGTTCTCTGACCGAGAGTGCCGGGCACTCTTGCCACCGATGAATACATGAGGCATGCTCGTTCGCCTGTCGAAAGCAGGTCCACACCCAGAGGCCGGCAGGTGTTAGGTCCCGTTCGGTGCTGAGGCGGAGGCCCATACAAAGCACCAAGCCTTGGAGCTACACGTTTTAGACGCTTGCCCCTAAGAGCGCATGACCCCTGTGACGCGGCTTCCGGAAAGGACACCAGAGAGTGTCTTGACGAGACACTCGGCTCGCTTCGCTGCTTGCTCGGGCGTGGCCAGGAACCACTCGTAGCCGAGGGAGATCTCAGGGCTGCGGAGTCTCCAAGCCAGACGTGCCGGGGCCTAGAGGGGCCTCGGTGTAGTCGGCGCCGACGGAGTCCAGCAACTTCTTAGCCTCTGCCGTCACTTCTAAGAGGTGATACCACGACCACCGATTCTGCGCCTCCGCCGCGAAAGGAGACCACTTGTAGGTGTAGATCACTACAGGTGCCTGGCTAGGAAAGCCAACAGAACACCCGAACACACGAACTTCTAGGTCGACGGAGACAATGCCATGCCGGGGCTGGCGGACGTGATGTCTGCTTCGATGGCAGATCGCGTAGCCCATTTGTCGTATCGTCCTGCTTGGATCGCCGCCTCTGTGGAACGTGCCATACCGTCAGCAGGAGGGCCCATGACTGAGCAAATCCAGAACCGCTGCTCGGCTTCTGCCAGCCGGAACGCGAAACGGAAAAAGCTATCAAACATCGAAGGCTAGGCCGGAGACAACACGCACGTGCAGAGTGTGTGGATTCTGGGTTGTGCTGTCCTCGATTTTGCGACTGATGTGCACGCCAAAGCTTTCAAAGTCTTCTTGCTGTTCAACCAAAAGCCCCTCTGGACGGGCTCGGTTTCTTGCTCTTCAACCACCAGCCCCTCGTGGTCCCGCTCGGTTCAAGGTGCGAAAGCCCAACAACAAGGAGTTTGCGGCTGCTGAAACCCAAGCCCCTAAACCCTAAACGAGGGCGGGTGCTGAAGCCCAGCATGTTCTATGAGAGCCTCATACAAAACTCCTGGAAGGGTAGAGGGAGTGGGTGGGAGCGAAACCCCACAGCCTAAAAGGAGTTGATGGACGCGAAAAACCATAAAAAGCAGCAGTTTCGGAAACCCAAAACCCTGACAATGGGTGGTGCAAAAACTCAAACTCCTAACCGAATTGGGGTGGAAAAATTCAAACACCGACAAGGGGGTAGCTGCTGAAACCCAAAACTCTTTGGGTGCTGGAACCCCGAACTGCAAAACGACTATGTTCTGCGACACCACACACCCTAAAAGGAGCAGCTGCTGCAAAAAAACGAACTCCTAAAAATGAAAGGAGCGCGTGGGTGCGAAACCCACGAGGCTTCAAGGATCGGGTGGGTGCCAAACCCGGCAACCTGTGTGGAGTGGGTGGTTTCGGAAACCAAAACCCTAACAGTGAGGTGACTGGTGCAAAACCCAAGCTTAACAGGCGCGGGCGGGTGCGAAACCAAACACCTTGCGAAACCCAAAACCCCGAACGGAGTAGCTGGTGCAAAATTCCACACCCATCAGTCAAAGAGTGGGTGGATGCGGAAACCAAAAGCCCTAAGCCCTAAGGCGCTGAAGGAAATGCGTGGGTCGAAACCCCGAAATCCTGAAAGGAGGTGCTGGAACCCCAAACCCAAAAAAGAGCAGCTGGTGCAAAGATCAAGGGAGCTGGTGGGTGCGGAAACCCACACCATGAAAGTGAAAGCCGTAGCTGGTGCAAAGATCCAAGGAGTGGGTGGGCGCAGAGAACCCCAAACCCTAAAAAGGAGCAGCTGGCGCAAAGATGCAAGGAGTGGGTGGGTGCAGAAACCCAAACCCCAAAAACGAGCAGCTGGTGCAAAGATCCAAGGAGTGGGTGGGTGCAGAAACCCCAAACCCTAAAAGGAGTAGCTGGTGCAAGGATCCAAGGAGTGGGCGGGTGCAGAAACCCAAACCCTAAAAGGAGCAGCTGGTGCAAAGATCCAAGGAGTGGGTGGGTGCAGAAGTAGCTGGTGCAAAGATCCAAGCAGTGGTGCAAAGATCCAAGGAGTGGTGGGTGCAGAAAACCCCAAACCCTAAAAGGAGCAGCTGGTGCAAAGATCCAAGGAATAGGCGGGTGCAGAAACCCAAACCCGAAAAAGGAATAGCTGGTGCAAAGATCCAATGAGTGGGTGGGTGCAGAAACCCAGACCCCAAAAACGAGCAGCTGGTGCAAAGATCCAAGGAGTGGGTGGGTGCATAAACCCCAAACCCTAACAGCAGTAGCTGGTGCAAAGATCCAATTAGTGGGTGGGACCCTAAAAGGAGCAGCTGGTGCAAAGATCCAAGGAGTGGGTGGGTGCAGAAACCCAAACCCTAAAAAGGAGTAGCTGGTGCAAAGATCCAAGGAGTGGGTGGGTGCAGAACCCCCAACCCTAAAAGAAGCAGCTGGTGCAAAGATCCAAGGAGTGGGTGGGCGCAGAAACCCAAACCCCAAAAAGGAGTAGCTGGTGCAAAGATCCAAGGAGTGGCTGGGTGCAGAGAACCCCAAACCCTAAAAGGAGCAGCTGGTGCAAAGATCCAAGGAGTGGGTGGGTGCAGAAACCCAAACCTGAAAAAGGAGTAGCTACAACGTCGTGCTGTGCGGTGCGTGAAAAACCGTGCGTCATCAATTCGAAGATCTGCCATGGAAGCCCCGATTAACTTTGACTACGTGCAAAGATCCAACGAGTGGGTGGGTGCAGAAAACCCCAAACCCAAAAAAGGAGCAGCTGGTGCAAAGATCCAAGGAGTGGGTGGGTACAGAAACCCAAAATGCACAGAACTCCAAACCCTAAAAGGAGTAGCTGGTGCAAAGATTCAAGGAGTGGGTGGGTGCAGAGACCCAAACCCTAAAAAGGAGTAGCTGGTGCAAAGATCCAAGCAGTGGTGCAAAGATCCAAAGAGTGGTGGGTGCAGAAAACCCCAAACCCTAAAAGGAGCAGCTGGTGCAAAGATCCAAGGAGTAGGTGGGTGCAGAAACCCAAACCCCAAAAAGGAGTAGCTGTTGCACAGATCCAATGAGTGGGTGGGTGCAGAAACCCCAAACCTGAAAAAGGAGTAGCTGTTGCAAAGATCCAAGGTGTGGGTGGGTGCAGAGAACCCCAAACCCAGAAAGGAGCAGCTGGTGCAAACATCCAAGGAGTAGGTGGGTGCAGAAACCCAAACCCTAAAAAAGAATAGCTGGTGCAAAGATCCAAGGAGTAGGTGGGTGCAGAAACCCAAACCCTAAAAAGGAATAGCTGGATCCACGGAGTGGGCGGGTGCAGAGAACCCCAAACCCTAAAAGGAGCAGCTGGTGCAAAGATCCAAGGAGTGGGTGGGTGCAGAGAACCCCAAACGCTGGTGCAAAGATCCAAGGAGTGCGTGGGTGCAGAAACCCAGTAGCTGGTGCAAAGATCCAAGGAGTGGGTGGGCGCAGAAAGATCCAGGCGGGGATGGGTGCAGAAACCCAAACCCTACAAAGGAGTAGCTGGTGCAAAGATCCAAGGAGTGGGTGGGTGCAGAAACCCAAACCCTGAAAAGGAGTAGCTGGTGCAAAGATCCACGGAGTGGGTGGGTGCAGAAACCCACACCCCAAAAAGGAGCAGCTGGTGCAACGATCCAAGGAGTGGGTGGGTGCAGAAACCCCAAACACTAAAAGGAGCAGCTGGTGCAAAGATCCAAGGAGTAGGTGGGTGCAGAAACCAAAACCCTAAAAGGAGCAGGTGCCAAGATCCAAGGAGTGGGTGACTGCAGAAACCCAACCCCTAAAAAGGAGTAGCTAATGCAAGGATCCAAGGAGTGGGTGGGTGCAGAAACCCAAACCCTAAAAAGGAGTAGCTGGTGCAAAAGATCCAAGGAGTGGGTGGGTGCAGAAACCTAAACCCGAAAAAGAAAAGCTGGTGCAAAGATCCAAGGAGTGGGTGTGTGCAGAGAACCCCAAACCCTAAAAAGGAGCAGCTGGTGCTTAGATCCAAGGAGTGGGTGGGTGCAGAAACCCAAACCCTAAAAAGGAACAGCTGGTGCAAAGATTCAAGGAGTGGGTGGGTGCAGAAACCCAAACCCGAAAAAAGAGCAGCTGGTGCAAAGATCCAGGGAGTGGGTGGGCGCAGAAACCCAAACCCTAAAAAAAGAGTAGCTGGTGCAAAGATTCAAGGAGTGGGTGGGTGCAGAAACCCAAACCCTAAAAAGGAGCAGCTGGTGCAAAGATCCAAGGAGTGGGTGGGCGCAGAGAACCCCCAACCCTAAAAGAAGCAGGTGCAAAGATCCAAGGAGTGGGTGGGTGCAGAGAACCCCAAACCCTAACAAGCAGTAGCTGGTGCAAAGATCCAAGGAGTGGGTGGGTGCTTAAACCCAACCCTTAAAAGGAGCAGCTTGTGCAAAGAGGCTGCAGGAACCCAAACCCTAAAAAGGAGTAGCTGGTGCAAAGATCCAAGGAGTGGGTGGGCGCAGAAACCCCAAACCCTAAAAAGGAGCAGCTGGTGCAAAGATCCAAGGAGTGGGTGGGTGCAGAAAACAAAACCCTAAAAAGGAGCAGCTGGTGCAACGATCCAAGGAGTGGGTGGGTGCAGAAACCCAAACCCTTAAAAGGAAGCTGGTGCAAGTATCCAATGAGTGGGTGGGTGCAGAAACCCAAACCCTAAAAAGGAGTAGCTGGTGCAAAGATCAAAGGAGTGGGTGGGTGCAGAAACCCAAACCCTAAAAAAGAATAGCTGGTGCAAAGATCCAAGGAGTAGGTGGGTGCAGAAACCCAATCCCTGAAAAGGAGTACCTGGTGCAAAGATCCAAGGAGTGGGTGGGTGCAGAAACCCAAACCCTAAAAAAAAACAGCTGGTGCAAAGATCCAAGGAGTGGGTGGGTGCAGAAACCCAAAACCTAAAAGGAGCAGCTGGTGCAAAGATCCAGAGAGTGGGTGGGTGCAGAGAACACCAAACCTTAAAAGGAGCAGCTGGTGCAAAGAACCAAGGAGTGGGTGGGTGCAGAAACCCAAACCCTAAAAAGGAGTAGCTGGTGCAAAGATCCAAGGAGTGGGTGGGTGCAGAGAACCCCAAACCCTAAAAAGGAGCAGCTGGTGCAAAGATCCAAGGAGTGGGTGGGTGCAGAAAGCCCAAACCCTGAAAATGAGTATCCAAGGAGTGGATGGGTGCAGAGAACCCCAAACCCTAAAAAGGAGTAGCTGGTGCAAAGATCCAAGGAGTGGGTGGGTGCAGAAACCCAAACCCTAAAAAGGAGTAGCTGGTGCAAAGATTCCAGGAGTGGGTGGGTGCAGAGACCCAAACCCTAAAAAGGAGTAGCTGGACAAAGATCCAAGGAGTGGGTGGGTGTAGAAACCCAAACCCTAAAACGGTGCCGCTTGTGCCAAGATCCAAGGAATGGGTGGCTGCAGAAACCCAAACCCTAAAAAGGAGTAGCTGGTGCAAAGGTCCAAGGGGTGGGTGGGTGCAGAAACCCAAACCCTAAAACGGAGTAGCTGGTGCAAAGATCCGAGGAGTGGGTGGGTGCAGAGAACCCCAAACCCTAAAAAGGAGTAGCTGGTGCAAACGTCCAAGGAGTGGGTGGGTGCAGAAACCCTAAAAAGGAGTATCCAAGGAGTGGGTGGGTGCAGAGAACCCCAAACCCTGAACAGGAGCAGCTTGTGCAAAGATCCAAGGAGTGGGTGGGTGCAGAAACCCAAACCCTAAAAAGGATCAGCTGGTGCAAAGATCCAAGGAGTGGGTGGGTGCAGAGAACCCCAAACCCGAAAAAGGAGCAGCTGGTGCAAAGATCCAAGAAGTGGGTGGGTGCAGAAACCCAAACCCTAAAAAGGAGTAGCTGGTGCAAAGATCCAAGGAGTGGGTGGGTGCAGAGAACACCAAACCCTGAAAAGGAGCAGCTGGTACAAAGATCCAAGGAGTGGGTGGGTGCAGAAAGCCAAACCCTAAAAAGGAGCAGCTGGTGCAAAGATCCAAGGAGTGGGTGGGTGCAAAGAACCCCAAACCCTAAAAAGGAGCAGCTGGTGCAAAGATCCAAGGAGTGGGTGGGCGCAGAAACCCAAACCCCAAAAAGGTTTAGCTGGTGCAAAGATCCAAGGAGTGGGTGGGTGCAGAGCTTGTGCCAAGATCCAAGGAATGGGTGGCTGCAGAAACCCAAACCCTAAAAAGGAGTAGCTGAGTAGCTGGTGCAAAGATCCAAGGAGTGGGAGGGTGCACAAACCCAAACCCTAAAAAGGAACAGCTGGTGCAAAGATCCAAGGAGTGGGTGGGTGCAGAAACCCAAACCCCAAAAAGGAGCAGCTGGTGCAAAGATCCAAGGAGTGGGTGGGTGCAGGAACCCCAACCCTAAAAAGGAGCAGCTGGTGCAACGATCCAAGGAGTGGCTGGGTGCAGAAACCCAAACCCTTAAAAGGAGCAGCTGGTGCAAAGATCCAAGGAGTGGGTGGGTGCAGAAACCCAAACCCTAAAAAGCAGCAGCTGGTGCATAGATCCAAGGAGTGGGTGGGTGCAGAAACCCTAAAAAAGAGTATCCAAGGAGTGGGTGGGTGCAGAGAACCCCAAACCCTGAACAGGAGCAGCTTTTGCAAAGATCCAAGGAGTGGGTGGGTGCAGAAAGCCAAACCCCAAAAAAGGAGTAGCTGGTGCAAAGATCCAAGGAGTGGGTGGGTGCAGAGAGCCCCAAACCCTGAACAGGAGCAGCTTGTGCAAAGGATAAAAAGGAGCAGCTGCAAAGATCCAAGGAGTGGGTGGGTGCAGAAAGCCAAACCCCAAAAAAGGAGTAGCTGGTGCAAAGATCCAAGGAGTGGGTGGGTGCAGAGAACCCCAAACCCTAAAACGGAGCAGCTGGTGCAAAGATCCAAGGAGTGGGTGGGTGCAGAGAACCCCAAACCCTAAAAAGGAGCAGCTGGTGCAAAGGAGTGGGTGGGTGCAGAAACCCAAACCCTAAAAAGGAGTAGCTGGTGCAAAGATCCAAGGAGTGGGTGGGTGCAGAGAACCCCAAACCCTGAACAGGAGCAGCTGGTGCAAAGATCCAAGGAGTGGGTGGGTGCAGAGATCCAAAAACTTTAAAAAAGAGTAGCTGGTGCAAAAATCCAAAGCAGAGAACCCCAAACCCTAAAAAGGAGCAGCTGGTGCAAAGATCCAAGGAATGGGTGGGTGCAGAAACCCAAACCCTAAAAAGGAGTAGCTGGTGCAAAGGTCCAAGGAGTGGGAGGGTGCACAAACCCAAACCCTAAAAAGGAACAGCTGGTGCAAAGATCCAAGGAGTGGGTGGGTGCAGAAACCCAAACCCTAAAAAGGAGTAGCTGGTGCAAAGATCCAAGGAGTGGGTGGGTGCAGAGAACCCCAAACCCTAAAAAGGAGCAGCTGGTGCAAAGATCCAAGGAGTGGGTGGGTGCAGAAAGCCCAAACCCTAAAAAGGAGTAGCTGGTGCAAGGATCCAAGGAGTTGGTGGGTGCAGAGAACACCAAACCCTAAAAAGGAGCAGCTGGTGCAAAGATCCAAGGAGTGGGTGGGTGCAGAAAGCCAAACCCTAAAAAGGAGCAGCTGGTGCAAAGATCCAAGGAGTGGGTGGGTGCAGAAACCCAAACCCCAAAAAGGAGTAGCTGGTGCAAAGATCCAAGGAGTGGGTGGGTGCAGAGAACCCCAAACCCTGAACAGGAGCAGCTGGTGCAAAGATCCAAGGAGTGGGTGGGCGCAGAAACCCAAACCCTAAAAAGGAGTAGCTGGTGTAAAGATCCAAGGAGTGGGTGGGTGCAGAGAACCCCAAACCCCGAACAGGAGCAGCAGGTGCAGAGATGCAAATCCCCGTAAAGGAGTGGGTGGGTTCAGAAACCGAAACTTGGGCCCTCTTGATCTGAATCAGTGATCCTGTTCCGTGTGCCGAAACGCACCCTTGGAAAGCGGAAAGCTGCAGCTTCCGCATCTTCCCATAGCAGGCTTGGGTGATTGTTGTTTTGCAGACGGCTCTCCGGCAATAAACCCGGGATACACAGAGCTGGCGGCCTAAAAGCAGTAGAAGGCCACAGAGGATTCGCAGCTCTCAGTTTTATGTGTGGCTTCAACTTTAGGGGAAGACGTAGAGGGTGTAATATTCCATCTTCATGTCTATCCTACGGTTGCTCCGTTTTCCACGGTCCGCATCTTCTCCTCCATCGTGTTCCGTCGTCCCGCCCTCCTCCTCCTCCTCCTCCTCCTCCTCCTCCTCCTCCTCCTCCTCCTCCGGATGCAACGTCTCCGTCTGGAGCATTTGGCAACGTCGTGTTGCCCAGATCAGAAAACAAGCCACAGGTCAGCTTCGGTGCTTTGACGGCGCCGAGTCATCCAAGGACTGTTCTTCTTTGTTTTTGTCTCTTCGTCTTCGCTGGTCGTGCAGCTGTAGGCCCAGCCTGAACGACAAAGAAAGGTCTCAGGATGCCTGTGGCAAAGCTGGCCATCTTCATGGGCATGTACCTGACAGCGAAGCTTCCCACACTTCGGAAACCCCAAAGCCGTGGGCTCCAGTCGTAAGCCGTGCGCTCAAGGTCGTTGGACTCCACTGCAGCTGGACTCCTGGAGCTGTCTGAGAGGACTTCGTGGAACAGCTTATACTCTGGTGTAGTTTACTGCTGTTGAGGCAGTGGCATGCGTGCTTGTCTCGGAAGCTGAGCTGCTCTGCTGCCAGCTCTGGGATCGACATTCCTGGTCTGAACCCACACTCTGCAATCTCTCTGCAGTTGGCTCGGAATTTCTTGAGGTGTTGGCACAAACGCCGTCGCAGCCAAGGACAAAACCAAACAAATTAAGGCCTCAAGCCAAAGGCTCGCGGCTCGCCATGCACTCTCGTGAGGCCGGGTGCCCAACAGGACGGTGCAAAGAAGCCAATCTCCTACGGACGTTGCCATGCCTGCGGAGACATTTTCACACACTGTGGCATATCCAAGGGCAGGCAGATGGTCAGAACAGCCTGCGTGCAGAAGCGACAGTGGTTCTGGCGATAGCCTCGTTTCTCTCATCCGCAGAGGACGTTTGACCATGACACTTCCTTCAAAATGAATGTAGATGGAGCACGTGCCTCCTGCGTGCTCGCCAGCATCGTAGTCGTAGCCAGCTCTCGCCAGCTTTGGGAAAACAGACTGGATGCAGCACCTACTCAAATTTCAAACCTACTTTCGGCCTGTGGGCGTGGACCCAAGGCTTGAGCCAACTCCGAAGCCCAACGCAGTCTTAACCTGCAGATCCCGGACACATCGAGACTCCTGGGTCCACATGAACCCGTCGACGTCTCTTGCTGTCTCTCTGCTGCTTTCTGCTTGCATCGCAAGCAAGGTTCGTAGAGGCTTGACTAACAACTATCTCTGGCTCGTTTTCCTCAATTTCTCCGTGTCCGCAGCTATCTGACCCGCTCAGAGTCGGCCTCCGGGCAAGCCGTAAGTTCGCAAAAGGCATCGCCGTAGCTCAGTGGCATGTTTACTCGGAGGCTTCTGTATTTCAAAGCATTACCGTGCAGCTTACACTCCACAACCCTTAGCCGGAGTTGCCTAACAGGAGAGCGAGCAGCAAGGGCAGAGGTGCCAATGAAGACGCACTGTTCCAGTGCTCAATCTTGTCCTGGGCAGGCAGAGGCGTGAGGTGATGGTTCGGAAAGATGCTGGCTCGGGCTATGCCTCTATTCTCTTGAGATCACCGTTGAGACCGTTGAGCTTGGAGATGGCTTCCTGCTTCAGCTACAGCTTTGCACGTTCAACGGAGGAGACCAAGAACCACGACCGTCTACTGCCTGCAAAGCTTTGTCATCTCCGTTCAACTTGTCCTGCCCCCGCAGCGTTCGCGTGACCGTACCATCACGGGGCACACACCGAGCAGGTGCCTGCATCTCTTTCTTCTTGTTTTCTGTGTTTTCGAGGTCGTCGGCACGCTTGCCTTCTTCGGCCTCCTTCTTCTTTGCTTCATCCTGCCCACAAAGACAGCAAACTTATCTGCGAATCTGAGAGCTATGTTTGAGCTTCGAATCTACTTGAAAACTATCAGCGTGCCTTCAGCCAGGGCGTCTGCGACATCAGGATGCCCAGTTTGTACTGCAAGGTCAGTGCAATCTACATGATGCCATATTGACTAAAACATCCGCTGCAACCATGGAATCGTGACTATCTGATTGTTTCCCTGCAACATCATGGACACACTGCAATCTCCTCAGCAGCATTGTACTCTGGCACCACCGTCTCAAGGGTCTTGCGTGCCTTAGCAGCGACTGTATGCTGTTAGTGACTTAGTGACTTAGTGCAGATGCTGTAGTCAAGCATGCTTCACACCTCCTGTTTAGTTGCCGAGCGTCGTCGTCTGCCTTCTGCTTCAAATCGTCACGTCGCTTCTTTGCAATAGCCAAAGCAACCAAATGAGCCTTGATCAACAGACACGCAAAAGGCAATCGGAACTCCGGTGCACCATTTTCCGGCTGCGCGATTCTGACAGCTCGCAGACCACACCTTGTAGGCATCCTCGGCTTTCTTCGTGATAGCATGCGACTGACCGTAGAGGTCGGCAACTCGATCGACTTCAGCAGCTTGTCTCTCCACATCCTGGAACGGGTCAGGAATCGAACAGAAGCCGAGCGCATGCACAAATCGGCTTTCGGGCCTCTTTGTTGCGACTCATGGTCGCAGAAGTGTGTGCCACAGCTTCAGCCTTTCGCGTCGTTTTCGCTCATGTCTCAGATATCTCGAAACTCACTTGCGCGGCCAGGACAGTGCAGTGAGTGTTCTGTCCCCACTTCATTGACAGGTTGCTGTGACAGTACTTCTCATGCCTGCGGCTCACTTCACTACTTGGCACACATGGAAACAAGCCATTCTCCGAACTCTCCGAACTCGAGCAAAGAACAAGACTTGCTTACCCGGCATTGCAATCCCTTGCAAAGGAATCCTCGTGCCAGACAAGTCCAACTCATCTTTCGTCTCGCTCGCAACAGACAACAGCACACGTGGCGGCAGTGATCACACGGAGGAAACTCCCACCGAAACTCCCTCTGCATTGGACATCGTGGCCAACATCGGGAGGACTTCTCCCTCTTTCGGTGACCGGCCGCCACAGGATGCTGGTGGGATGCCAGTGTGAACATTCCTTGAAAGACTCGTTGCGGCCCTCGATCCTCGAGAACTTCGCGTTGCAGAGCCACAAAAGAAGCGGGCTCAGGACTTAGGAGACTTAGGAGACTTAGGATTTCGGACTTAGGCCTTCTGGTCGCGGTCTTGGCAAGAAGGCAGAAGGCCAGGCTTGGTGCTCCGAAGATCCGCTCAAGGTGAGCCATGCTTGTTGTCGGATGTTGCGTTCCCTTGATTGTACATTTCCGACAAGGTCAGCCTTGCCGCACTGAGGGTACCTCGACATGCAACTCCGGTCCAACCCTCTGTGAGCTTCGCTGAGACCATCATCTACTAGCAAATGCAGTTTGTCACATTCCAAGCTGGTGGCCTGGTCGTGGACGAGGTGTGTGAGATTGTCGTGTTGGTCGTTGAGAGCTTTCAACTGAGGGTCCTGCAGAGAGCCGTGAATAGAGGGACATTGGCGGTGGCGCAAGCGTGGGGTTCTGTCCGTGCCGCGCTTGGTGACAATCTCCGTGTGGTTCTTCAAGGCCACGGTGTGCCCCGGTGCGGGGCCTGCCGCGCCCGGGGCGAAAGCCGCCAGCTGGACCTACGCACAGTGCCACTGTTCTGAAACGGCCAAAGCTCGGCCGCTGGCTAGGCTGCTCTGTTGCTCTGGGCTGCGGACCAAGGAGGCCTGCCCGCCCGGGATGCAAGGCACAAGTCTAGAGTCCAGAGAAGCTGCCGCTGCAGACCTGTTGCTTTGGCAGCTCCGACTTGTTGAGAAAATCATCGAGGGTCTTCTCAACCTGACCATTCCCAACCCTACGAACATCATGTCGTAATTCGCCGTGCTTTTGTCTCCAAGCAACTTGGTCCATGCCCATCTCTGTTCTGAAGTCAAACCCCTGCCAGGCTTCTGACCTCCTGACGCTCGCTGCTGGTCAGATTCGCCGACTGCAGAGCCTTCTCGACCTGAGCGGGAGTACAAGGCGCAGCACAACGGCCCTAAGAGGAAACACCCCAGAGGATCACGCATCCTCATCGTACCTGAGAGTGGGCCAGGTTGGATGTCGAAGTCACAACGACCAGGGACTGCCTGAAACATTTTCTCGATGCAATCTTGGAGCTTCGGCGGCGCATCTTTATGAAAGGGTCTCTTGGCAGCCTCAACCTGAGACTCTAGATGCAGAGTGCGAAGGCTTCTCCATGCTTCTCCTTCTCAGGCTGAAGCCATCGACGCGTGGCCATTTCCGTCCAGTTCAACAAGCACGGAAGCTGGAGCTTCCTCAGTCTGGGGGCGGCGGCAAATGTACAAAACGCCAAGGGCGTCAGCAGGGCTCCTGGTCCTCCGGCACCGCCGTGCCCAGCGCGAGGAAGGAAAGCACGAGCTTGAGCGCCTTGGCCTTGAGCATCTTCCGGAACCTGGCCGTGGCAAACAAATGCAAAGAACATCAAACGAGGAAGAGGAAGCTCTGATAAGCGTCAGAGCTGAGGCGAAGGCGCAAGATGGAACGTCCTGACCTTAGAACAGCTGTGGCAGCCGGGCAGAGGGCCCATTTTTCTGCAACGTCTAAGCTGCTGGCAAAATCGACCCTGAGGGTTTCCAGGGCTGGAGCCAAGCAGACGTAGTGATGTGGAAGCACACAAAGGTCTAGCGTGCCGGTTCACATCTGCTTACTCCCTGTCGCAGCTAAGTCGGGCATGGCAAACAGTTACCACCTTTTCGGACTGGCCATCGCATCAACAGCGAAACCAGCACGCATCAGCAGCTTGAGAAATCGGCCAGGCTTCCCCATGTGCTACACAAGGCCAGGGTGATTGCTTCCTGCATGTTCGTGTACAAGAATGGCCGCCTTTCTGTCTATCTGTCACAAGCAGATGAGAGTCCTCTCTTGTCTCCTGCAAGGAGACACGGCTCTACAAAGAACAGCCTCTTCCTCTCTGGGAAGTTACATCGAGAGCGCTGGCACAGCACAAGGCCTTTCCCCACTGGCCAAGTGTACGCTCAGCTTGGTACACAAACATCCCAAACCAGAATGGCAATGAAAGACTCTCAGAATCCTAAGCATCAATCCACAATCGGGTACCTAAGAATAGCCAGCTCCGCATCCAATGCTTGACCTTTACACACTTAATGCCACTGCGAAACAGACCCCAGACAACGACATGGCAGCTGCCTGTCTGGCAAAGCCTACTCCTACAGTAAATTCTGTAGCAATAAGTTTGCTGGAAAATATTCATGTGATGATTCTCCTGGTCATCCTCCACTGAGGTCATGTCCAGAGAACACAAGGGAATTAAACTCTTGAACACTTCACTACTCCAAGACCGCAAGGATAGATGCTCACTGGAGCATGACCAGTCTGAGCAAGCAGTCTCTTTCGAGCCAAGGACCGTCCACCGTGAGTGGCCGCGACAGGTGTCAACAAGCATCCTCAAGGAGTCTAAGCTAACGAGTGACTTAGTGGTGGCTTGCGGCGCTTTGCAGAGGCCACCCAGTTCTTGCTGACACGTTGTGTTTCCTCTTCGTCTGGCGTCTTGCCACGAGGATCTGCGCAAAACTTCCGGTCCTCTCAAACCTGCAGGTGGAAGGCCAAGCTGCACTGCGGCCAAGTTAATAAATTCTCAGATTCGCTAGAACTTGTGACGTGCGTTTATGTACCTAGCTAAATCTAGAATGACGTGGTTCTGTCTAGTTCCCGATGCAGGACTCGCGCATTCCTTCAGCGGGAAAATTCCAGGAAGCATCACAGGAAATAGTCCGGCACAAGTTTTCTCGAGGGTTGCCCTCGTGCATCTGCTGGAGCAGCCTGTGTCACAAGTTAATCAGGAAGTACAGGACGGATGCGGCGACCGCGCTGACTATCCACGCTCTGGCTCGGCAGAAGTGGATCAGCAAAATCGGCCTCAAAGATGCGGAAAGACTGCTTCAGGTTCTCGTCAAATTCTAGAATCGCAGCCACATTCCCACACCTGCACGCTTTCAAGACGAAAGTCGCAGCACCACTAAGTTTTGCTGAGGCCAGCGCCGGTAGCAGTAGTTCGGCGCAGACCAGACAGTCACAAGAGCCTGTCTTAAGAGAGCAATGTGAACACAGCAGAGGTCGCGATCACGGACAGCATCCGCGCCTCATTGAACATCCACTTGTAGCCGTCCATGACTAGCTGATGAGCACGTCCAATGAGCTCAATCCCATTGGTATGGTTGAACCTCGCACGACATGATTCAGCTGACTCAGTGGCTCACTCAATAAGAACTCGCTGCACACCCTGTTGGCCCGGCACTACATGGAGGCGAATCGTCAGGGTCCGATTTCATTCCAGTGAGTTGGCACTACCGAGCAAACAAGCGAATGCAAGGTCCCGACCCCTTGACAACGTCAGCACCGAAGAGATAGCCGGCACCTCTTGGGGACAGACCCCAGCCGTCTAGGTCCTTCAACATCCAACGCGGAACAGCAGCAGCAACAACCACTTTGGAGAAACATGGACCCTGTCCTCTGGATCTGACCACATGAGGTCACACATGGCACCCTCGTGAGGGACCTTCGAGCGGAGACGGGGTTACATGACATTGTAACACTGCAACCTCCTAAAGGACAGCACCCTGACTCGCACCGCTTTCAGCGAGCCTCCTGCTTGCGATCGATGCTGCGCACATCGTCTAAAGTGTTGATTGCAGGAGAAAGCCCGCCGTGAACACAGAAAACGCGATCCTGACATCTTTCAAGCGATCACAGGGATCCGTTTTTAAGGTGCCACTGGGAGTGGCCTCGATGAGCGCCGCCAAGGCTAGGTAGTCAAAGATCTCTGTACAGTATCGCCACCTGAAAAAGTTGAATCACTTCCTGCCTTCTGCGTGGAATCTTGCGGACTCTCACTCTGCTCTGCGCTGCCAGGCCACACATTCACGCTACCATACTTTCGGAGGCATTCGTCGTAGAATCCGTACACCTGCAAGCGACTCACGATTAGACGAAGCCCTGAGCCCTGTCAAGTCTCTGCCTGAGTTATCTGGCGGCTTTCATGGTTGCCCCGAATCAGCATTATTCGGTCGGGGTAGCGCACCTGTAGATCTTGCAACATGTGCCAAGCCAGGCAAGTGCTGCCCAAAAGCTTTCTCTGCCTTCAGGGCCAATAGAAGCAGGAAGGTCTCCACCTTGCAATGAAACTGAAAGCACCCACAAACAAGCATCTTCTTCTTCAATCAACAGTTTGGTGGGTTATTTTGAGGGGCCAACACTGTAGAATCCTCTGTCAACGAAGTCGCCCATGAACAAATAGTTTGTGTCTGGGCAATCACCACCTACCTGCCACGAAAAACACGCCTGGTATTCGGGAATCGAAGGTTGCACAGGCCTTAAAGAGTTCCACCAAATCATAGAACTGCCCGTGGATGTCTCCGCAAATCTGAGAATCAGAGCGTGTCGCGATTTGAAACGGCGTGCGCTTGTGCTCGCGCAAGAGAAGCAGCTCGGAGCCCGGCTGTGACAGGGGCATCTACTCGCTGCACATTGCATTCCTCGACGAGGATATCCCGTGCTTTCGAGCACAGGGCCTGTGACAAGCACTCGTTCCACAGAGGATCAACAAGGGGACAGATCGCTTCACCATTACACCACCAAACAACAAGAGCGCAGTCAGAGCAGCATGCTCGTTCGGCATTAATTTGTCCTTCGAGGTCACAAGCTTCAAAATCGGACACGTAAGTGTCGCCAAGCTGCTTTGACTTCTGCTTCTTTGATGTACTCGCACCTGAACAAGTGCAAACTCTCGCATGAATGTGTGCTTCGACTCTGCCATGTCCTTGCCATTCAGTCTAACAGCATGGCGTTTGCGGGAATGAAAGCTCAGGTAATGACAAGAACAGCCGGTCCCGCCTCTTGAGCTGATCGATTTGTCTGTCTAAATCTGAAACTCCCATGGCTTCTTCAGCCGCGCATTCCAAAATTACGCACACTTGAACCGACAGCACAGCAAAATAGGCAAAATCAACAATAAGCTATCCATGGATTGAAACACTATAGACCTTACGGCAACTATGCAGAGTGACATTGGCACACATGCAACGTCAAACGGATTTAGTGTGCAACTTTTTGTATAACACGACCGATGCTGTCATGATGTCGCCTGTGGGGGAAGGGCAGTCGAAGTCCCAGCCCTGGGATGTATAGGCTCAACTCCCCATTTGCAATGAGTCGCCAAGATACATGCAAGGGGCTTTGGCAGCTTTCCATTGCCGTCAGTATTAGCATACCAGCGAAGATAAATTTACCAAATATGTTGCATTTAGTTTGACTGTTCTCGTCTTTTCAAGCCGGAGAGCGCTGGCCTTGACTCAACAAACCGAACTCCTTCTTCTCCTGCGCTTTTCCGCTGCTGTCCGAAACCGCAAATGCTCCCAAGCTCGCAGGAGTGCCTGCATCTGGTGCGTGATAAACCCGACATCTGTGACACATGAAGGGGCTGCATGCCTTCGCGACGGTTCAAAACCACATCGCATCACCTGTTGCAAACAGTAATGATTGATTCAAGGCTGCACAACGTAACGTTGCTGAAACAGACGGTTCCTGCAGTCCGCTACAGTTCTCAGCAGCCGTGCATGCAGCGCAGTTCTTTTGCGGATGTGGGTCTGCTTAACAAATCTCGAAAAGGATCCTGAGCATGTTCTGCCAACGCGCCGGGAAACACCAAAGACAATGGCGTGTGCAACATCAATTCGCCCTTCGGTGTGCTTTCGGTGGTGAGCATAGGCATAAACTCGACTGGACTGTCCATGTGCATCAATCTGCATCAATGTGTTTTAGACTCACGCATGTTGAGGCCGACATGAAAATTTTGCCACATAAATTGGAACACAAGTATCTCCAACAGCTTTATTGGTATTGAAGTGGAAGAACAACAAGGGTTAGACAAGCATGACAAGTGTTCCAGTTCAGCTACAACCAGATTGGCGTTTTGGCCGAAGGACCAAAACGGAGTGCAAAACACTCTTCGACCGCAGAGAGGTGCAAGCCGGGTTCTCGGTGAAGACTTTTTTCCAATACAGTTCTAAACTTCCACACGAACCCATTTTGTTCTTCGACCTGTTCAAGCACCTTTCCACTCGTGTGCAATTTGGACCAACCTTGGGGTTTGTCGTTCAAAAAAGTTGCCGGTCGCGGCGTTGCGCGCGGTAAATTTCACCTTGAAACACCGTTCGAAGGGCAGCACCTATTTTTTCGTTGGCAAGCGCAAATCGCGCTGCCACTACGCCATAGCGCACAGACACCAAGCCTTTTAGACACCAAGCCTTGCAAAAATGTCTGCTGCTTTGCGTGCCGTTTAGCTCCAGACCTGACGAGACTTCCAAACACCATATCTTTGGTTTCTACCAAGCCATGATCCTGGTTCGAAAACCGTAAACCCCAGCATGGACCGCCACCAGAACCACGTCTGCAATTTTGTTTGGTCCAAACACCCAAAACCGCCACAAAAGCTTTGTCTCAAAGGTCACATGTCAGCTTTCACTTTGAATTCGGACATTTAGAACCGCCAAAAACTTTGTCTTCCAGAACCACGTCTATCATGACGTTTTCGATCCAAACATCCAACTGTCAACTTTGCATGAAACTTGTAACTCCAAGCTTGCTTTCCATTAAAACAAGTTTCATGCAATGCTTTCCATGCAGTTATGCAAGGCATAAACAAGCTGATGCACAAATTTGTTGGCGTCAGGGGGCCTCATTGGCTGCGGCTGCTCTGAATAACTACGGAACACACAAACACACAAGCGGCTCTAGCCCAGCTCGCAGTCAGAGCCAGGAAGGCGACACACGCACTGGTTGCTGCAAGTCCACACTGCCATGAGTTTTTTTTGCGTGGTCGGGCCTCAGTGACAACGGCTGCTGCGCTCGGTCCCTATAAGAAGCAAGAAAGCAAGAAGAAGCAAGAAGGCAAGAACAAAAAACTACACAAGGGTGAAAGCTTCAAGGCTAACTAAACAAAGGCCGGCAAAAACCGCAGGTTCGAAAACTACGTCATCTACCCTGTTCGGCACCGGCAGTACTGCACAAGCCTCTCAGCGAGCTAACCCTCCAAACTCCAAACTGTACAAGGAAGGCAACAACCTACTCAGCGACAAACAGAGGTAGAAGAGAACCGTCGTCCAGCAACTACCCGAAGAAGCGGTGGGTTCCCCAACGCAAAGGTCCCCGGCCGTCGTTCTAGTCCCGTCGGACAACGAGCGAGACCGCAAGCTTCGTTTCTGCGTTGTCGCGCACACCAAAGTCCAAGACAAGTGGAGCCAACCGGGAGCCCAAACCCAAGGCCGTAAGAGAAGCACCGTTCTCGCTCTTACTAACTGCAACCTTGCAACCCGGTAAGAAAGGGCACCGCCCGAAGCAGGGAAACGAGACACATGGCAGGCCAAAGGTGGCAGAAGCCGCGTTCACGCACGTACTAACCGCAACATACACCGAAAGGAGTCGCGACCATGCCAAGCGGCAACAACCAAGCAACGCAGAGCAAGGCCCAAACCCTGGGCCGAAAGGCAGGCAGCGTTCACGCGCTTACTAACTGCAACCTTGCAACCCGGTGAGAAAAGGCACTGTCCGAAGCAGGGAAGACGACCCACATGGCAGGCCAAGGGTGACCGAAGCGGCGTTCTCGCACTGACAAACCGCAACATTCACCAAAGGAGTCGCGATAATGCCAAGCAGCAGCAACCAAGCAGCGACAGAGCAGAGCCCAAACACAAGGCCAGCAGTTCTCGCGCTTACTAACTGCCTTGCAACCCGGTAAGAAAAGGCACTGCCCGAAGCAGGGAAAACGAGGCACATGGCAGGCCAAAGGTGGCAGATGCGGCGATCTCGCTCATACTAACCGCAACAAGCACCGAGAGAGCAGAACCTGAACCCAAGACCAAGAGAAGGAGCGTTCTCGCGCTTACTAACTGAAACCTTACAACCCGGTGAGAAAAGCTGTCCGAAGCAGGGAAAACGAGGCACGGGCCTTAAGAGAATTTTTAGCGTTTTTCCGAAAAACTTTTGAGTCCTCCCTCACCTGCTTAGACGTGGCTTGCATGGGCTTGAACTTTAGTTTAAAGACTCCAGAAATGCGCATGCCCCCGACGGGACGCCTTCCTTGAGAAGGCTCGACACACACAGGTCTGGGTAATCATATTTCTTAAGCAAAGCTTCCCACAAAAGAATGCGTTTGGATGCTGTAATCTCACAAACATCAGGGTGCCGCCTCATTGGATGACAACGAAGTTAACCACTCCTTGATTTCCCTAGCCCTCAAAAGCGGAGACTTCGGCGTCTCCCACTTGTCCAAGAATTCAAGAGTATCATTCAAGGGGGCCGGGAGCATAGAGCCCATCGACCTTGGGTGACATGATTCGGACGCTTTCCGCATGAACTCCAGCTCCCAGGGAAACCCACAAGCCATTTTCCAGGAATCAACTTTCACAGTTCTTTCCCCCCCCCATCTGGGACTATCGGCACGGAGCAGCTGAGCTATTGCCGGGATGTGTGCCAAGGTGGCACCACACTGTGGCGGCACGGGCCACGGCCAAGAGGCAGTCTGCGTTTTGGCCCAGGCGGGCGATGGGACGTTTTGGAAATCTGACTGCTGGACCAAGGTCTCCTCCAATTTTACTTTTGTGTCGTGCCACGAATGCGCATATGAGGGCAACTACTTGAGTACAACCATTTTCGCTGTCACCGATCGTTCATTTTCGAAGCTTTTGCTAGGTTTTACCGGGCAGCTCTTGCAGATAGAAGCGTATGTCCGAATGCCCATTGCATGGCGCCTACCCCGTGCGTCTTAGCCATGCAGATGGCTTGCTGTTTTAACTCAGCACTTCGTGCGAAAGGGCTAGCGATCGCCCCACAATCTTTTGATGCTTTCCATCCTCGCTTTAGAAGTTCCTGTGTCCCGTGCTTTGTAGCAAGGCTGCTGCCAAGAACTAACCCGTAGCATCGGTCAAGTGAGCAGGCGGAGTTACAAAGAGGCTGACTAATCTTGGCGAAGATAGCCACTCCATGCACAGCTTCTAGCCTTTCTGGCTCACGCAATTTGTCACTCTCGCTGGGCGCCTTCTCGGGTGGCCATCTGTGGATTCAGGACCTCTCCTGGCCAGCCGATTCAGTTGCATCTGGCTTGAGCTGGCTGCATGGCTGTGCTATCGACACACATCGCAAAGCCATCAGCTTCGGTGGCCGCATTAGACACATGTCTCAGGAGAGCGTTGGCTCTCATGGCCTTTTCTCTGCCTGACGTGTTGTGTCGAACTTGAGCTTCTGGGTTTCCCACTGCCGCCGAAATTGTCGGTTTTAAAGAAAAACCCAAGATTCCGCCAGGCCGCTTGAGAGGGGGTCCTGAGATAAGAGCAGGGATGTCGGCAGCTGTCACCTCACCCTCTTCCCTCTTGGGTTCCAGTCCTGCCTCCAAACCCTTAACTTCTTCCCGCCCGCGAGGCTTGAGGAAGCAGACATCACTTCATCGCGCTTACTGGCAGGGACGCACATTCAGAAGATGTTCTATCCAGTGGCAGCCCGGCGCTTGGCGAGCTGATACTTGCATTTTTTCCCTTCCGGCGCGTCTTTTTCTCAAGATCACGTGGATCAATCATTCGCGCCATCAGCTTAGCAGGCTGTCTGTGCTTCAGATAGAATCTAAAGCTCCAGCTTTGACCCGACCCTGGATGTCTTTTGCCTAGACCTTCTCAAGCAAGTCCTCTTTCTTTGCGGCTCGAACGAGCAAACGGCGGCTGCAAAGGTTTCCCGTGCATCTAGTTCCTCAGCATTGTACACACTGCCGGGAGTCAAGAGCATTTGGAGTTGCCTTCCACTTCTTCTTACTAGTTGTTAGAGCGGCTCTAGGCCTGGTTGCATCAAGGCTGTGCTCTGATCTTGGTACCTCCATTGCTGCATTCAGACTCAGCTGTTCAAGCCAGCCCCAGCTTTGGACTGCTTCATACCGCCCGCTTTCCGTCCTGGCGGTCAGCTCGCCCGCCTTCGCTCCTCCGCAATGCGCAAATAACAGTCATCACGTCTAATGGAGCTGGCAAACGCTCCATTGCCGATTGGAGCAGCTCTGCAAGCCATGATGCATTTCGGGGATTACGCAAAGCTCTGCTGCAATTCTGCATCTCAGCTCGAGCCGGATCTGGTGTTTTCTTCGCTGGGTATGCAGACCCCGGACAACGCTTGGTATGTGCATCCATACAACCCATGTGCTTGCACGCGTTTGAAGTCCTGGCACAACATTGTGGTGATCAGAACATTCATTTGTTTCCGCATTTGCGCATGGGTGTGCCGACCGCTCTATGGGCCCCTCCCCCTTTGACAAAGGGGGGCTCAAAGGGGGGCTTTAAGGGGGGCTTACAAAGGGGCTCGAAAGGGGGGCTTAAGGGGGCTTTAAGGGGGGCTTTGAAGGGGGGCTTCAAGGGGCTTTGAAGGGGCTTTGAAGGGGGGCTTTAAGGGGCTTTGAAGGGGGCTTTAAAGGGGGGCTTTAAGGGGCTTTGAAGGGGGCTTTAAAGGGGGGCTTTAAGGGGGCTTAAGGGGGGGCTTTGAAGGGGGCTTGAAGGGGGGGATGAAAAAGGGTTTTGAAGCCTTCAAAGTATGGGTGCTACATTGTATTTTCTTTGCAAAACGCACCAAAAAGCAATTTCGTGAAGTCTGCTTTTCTCATTTTTTCTTCGCAAAAACTCCCCATCAAACGATTTCGTGTGGCTTCTTCTTCTTGTTTTGTGTGTGTGTGTGATTGCGTGGGGGCTTGTAATTGTGTTTTGTTTCATTAAGTTTGCTTTTCTCATTTTATTTATTTTCTTTGCAAAACCCCCCATAAAACGATTTCGTGTGGCTTCTTCTTCTTCTTGTTTTGTGTGTGTGTGTGTGTGATTGCGTGGGGGGCTTAAAGGGAAGCTTAAGGGGGCTTCCGGAAGGCTTAAAGGGGGGCTTAAAGGGGGGCTTAAGGGGGGCTTAAAGGGGGGCTTAAAGGGGGGCTTAAAGGGGGGCTTAAAGGGGGGCTTAAAGGGGAGCTTAAGGGGGGCTTAAAGGGGGGCTTTAAAGGGGCTTAAAGGGGGGCTTAAAGGGGGGCTTTAAAGGGGCTTTAAGGGGGGCTTAAAGGCTTCGACCCTTTGCCCCCCCCCCCTGTGCCGATACACCTCCAAGGAATACTCCTTGTGAGGAGGTGTATGACCAGTTATTCCCTAAGGATCAAAGGGCAGCGCCCTGCACACGGACAGTAGTTGTTTTGTCTTGCTACGCAAGGAGAGCTTGTCTTGTCTCAATATGGTAAAACCACTGTGAGCCAATGGGCAGCGGAATGTATATGTATGAGCATGCAGCCATTGCTGTAGGTACCTGTTAGAGCTACCCCTTTAGAGGTTTATGGTTTCAAACAGACACTAATTTTCTTTTACCGGAAGCATGGCCGCACATTCACACATATACTATTATGCCCACTGTCACAGTTGCGGAGTTTGGACTCATGATGAAAACAGCATATTATTTAAGCTAGGTATAGCACTGAAGTACACTGCTGAGGACACTCCTTTTGCACACACTCATGCATGTTGGTCAGAGAGATCGTCTGTACAAGATCATGTCTGGTGATATTTTCTACATCGAATTATGCAACCCTTCACTTTGCTCTTGTTAGAGCTTTGTGAGTCACTGTTGTGAAACTCTGAGATTTTCCTTATCTCAGATTTGGATCCAGGTTTGGATCATAGGCTCGAGCGTAGACGTTCGGATGTGGCTCATCCGGGTCTGAATGATCTTCTTCGGAACTTGAGTAAATTCCGAGTAGTCTGTTCTCAGCCCTGGTGAAGGCGGCGTCTGCAGTATCATATCCATGATTGGATATTGTCGCCTTTGGCTCGGCCTTTGGCGCAGCTTGTGAGCTGACTGGAGTTGCCTTGGTTTTAGCCGGTTGTGGCTGCTTAGCCCTTGCCCGTTCAGCCCTTCTTCTTTCAAGCTGTCCGTCTGAGGACGCCCATGATCTTTCACTTTCATCTCCTGAAGGAGATAAGGCGTGGGCATAAAGGCTATTCCAGTACTGTGCTGCAGAAGGAGTTAGGACTTCTTCATTGTCAGATTCTGACTGGTCTTCCTCAGAGCTTTGGTCGTCAAAGAGTGTCTCGAGGACATTTTTGAGATTGTTATTTCTTCGCTCTATCTCTAGTGAGGAATGGACCAATTGGTTAAAGACTGTCCTTGAGTCCTTCAGTGCTGTTAGAAGGATTTCCACTCTGGATAGAGTATCTTGGATGGTGTCAAGATGTTCCTTCCTTTCCTCCTTGTCTCTCTGGATAGAGCTTCGCAATGATTGTGCGATTCTGAGGAGGTCTGTGTATTTCGTAAGAGGCATAGTTACCGTTTGATTGTCATGTATGACAGTTGTTTCGTCGCCACTTAAGTTCCTGAATAGGACTTCCACGACTGGTAGAAACTCCGTGCTCCACGGTTCCTCTTCATCATATGTTTCTACGTGCTGTAGCACGCGTTGTGTAAACTGATCGGCTGCTTCTACCGTTGCATCGATAGAGCTGACGTGTCTTGCTGCCATGTTTCGACACGTAATGTTAATTGCCTGGCCTTGATTGGCTTCGTTAAGTGCAGCGTCTGCATAGGTGCAGAGTCCACTGTTGTGGGCTTCTCTGGCTGCCTTTCGTTGAATGCGCCGATTTTGACCTCCTCTTCTGGTAGGACCTTTTGGTCTCGGAGGATCTGAAGGTACTGTTCCTTTCGCCTTTGGCGGAGGACTCTTAGGTGGAGGTGACATGTTTGCCTTGTTAGGCACTGGTGGCATTGCCTTGGGCGCTGACGACGATGCGGCACTTGAGAGTGCAGATGTACCTTTGGCTTTTGCCGAGGATCCCTTGGGGATCGATGTATAGGTAATCTGCATGGCTTCTTCGGCCATTTGTGCATGCAATGCATCTTTGAATAATTGCGTCATATGAGGAGTGGTACTTGCATCATCGTAGGTCTGGAAGCGCTCAATGTCTCTTTCGGTGCCACGTGGACGTGTATCACCTCTTTGGAAAGGATCGTTCCTGCGAATCTCCGCAACTTGTACTGCATGGAGGCAGTTTTTGCACAGCACCTTCCTGCAAACATCTCTTGCTTGCTTGAGCTGGTAACAGCTGTCTGAGAGATGGTAGACTTCGCTTCGGGAAGTATGCCAGATAGGTCGCAGATCAGTTGTTTCTCCGGAATTGACCCTGTTGGGTCCTAAAGGTTCACGCGTCTGCGGTTCATCCTCGGGTTCGAGGAATGGAACTCTTTGGTTCGCTGCTGCTTTTGATTTTGGTTGTTGGCGCTCCATACATCTGATAGGAGGCCTGGTAATCTGCTTCCACATCCAGTGTAAGCCCATTAGCAGCAGAAACACATTCCACGCGATGCTGAAGACGGAGAAGTCCTGCTCACTGGTTAGTGAGTTTGGAAGTGAAGTTTCATCAGTCTTGATAGACTCTGCGTTCGCTCCACCTCGGTTGCGGTGTCCGAACCAGCCCGACAACCCCGCTGCTGTAGCAGCTGTTCTGAGTGCCTTGCCGCTCGGAGCAGACGGTGGACGCGATGCCTTCCTTCTTCTTCTCCGGCTGGAGGATTCGTCCTCTTGTTCCTCTTCATCTCTCTGAGCAGACATCAAGTTTGATGTTTCTCTTTCGTGTTCTTCGATGTCACTTTTTGTTGGTGACGGTTCTTCTTCTAGTCCATCCAGCTCTTCCAAAGACATGTTGAGCTTGTCAACAATATTGGTTCTTTGAGGCCTGGACCTTGATCTTGGTAGATCTTGTTGTGAAGAGGACGATGATTCCTGGTTCCTTCTTGGAGGAGGACCTTCAGGCTCGCTGGGACGTTCAGGCTGTGGCCATTCCCAGAATCTTCCGTATCTGTGATGGCTACCTGATGGTTGCGATCTGTCGTACCAGCTGTTGCCGGATGAGTAAACGAATGAATCTTTGTAACCCCAGTATTCAGCATTACGCTGCTTGAAAGCCTTTCGCTTGTCAGCGATCTTCTGAACCTGGGCATCTGACCGGTTGTGTTTCCCTTTTGTAAGGATTGGTTGTATCGTGAAGCCCAAAGGGCTGTGCCAATCTTTGTCAGAGGGACTCAACCATAGGTCAAGGTTAGAAAAAGTTGAATAGTACTGCTTGACTGAGACAAACAGACGGATATCAATATCCCTGTTATTGTTCATGTCCTGCCACATATCTGAGATTCGCTCCCAGTATGTTCTTTCGGCGGCAGGTGTAACATCTCTTGGACTAGGTGACGCCGTGTGCGGCGTTTTACTCCAGTCAAGGATATAACTGTTGATACAGTCAAGGTCAGCAACTTTCTTCGCCGGGTCCGCCGGTAGACGATCTGCACGTGCCAGTCTGTGCTGGTCGGAGTTGTTCAAGCAAAGATGTCGCACTTGTGAGTGCCTTCCTGCTATTTTGTTGAATGCTGCAAGTTTCTTCTCCAGGTATAGAGAAAACAAACTGTTTCGCGGGTGAACGTCTCCACCTTTTAAGGTGAGCCTCGACGCAATATTATTGAGATCTCCCGCTATTACATCCGGTTTAAAAGGGAGAATCTCGTTGAGGAACGCGTTCACCAGTTCGCGTCTCTGTTCTTCCTTATGAGTCATGAATGAGTTGAAATGGACGATCGCGATGGTGATGACCTTGTAAGGCCCTTTTGTACACCACATCTCGTCAAGATCGTTCGATGCTTCTTGTGAGAAGATCTCTGCGTATGACTCAAAGTCTTCCTCTGGTGGCTCATCACCCTCGACATGGCCGTTCCATTCACAGAGAACCGGCGAGGGGTCGAGGTTCGACAGTGTCAGGCACGCCTCTGGTGAGAGGTAAGAGCCATCAGTGGGTCCATCCTTGTCAGGATTTTTGCCCTTGAGTGGGTCATATCCGATAATCTGCATGAACTCGTCTCTCGTCATCCTTTGGCCAGAATATGGGTGGACCCATTCTTTTGCCTCTGGGATGGTACTGTGGTACCCAAAGGTGAGGCGGCATACCGCACCGTGGCATGCCCACAGTCGCTTCTTGGGACCACCATTCTTAGGCTTCATTGTTCGATGACGGTAAAAGTGGTGGACGAGAGCGATGTCTGTCGTTGGGTCACCCTTGACTCCAATATACATCGAGGGTGCCTCAGGCTCCTTGGGAGGAGAATGGATTAGCATCCCCCTGTATTCATGTTGTCGCATGGTTGCGATCGAATACTCTGACGCAAGTGCTCCTGCCTCGAGTACGAGGGTAATATGAGCTGAATTGTTGAAGCACATGTCAATAAGAGGGTGATAATCGAATCCCTTCTCAGGTTTGAGCTTCTTTTTGGGATTCCCTGCGGGCACCGGCGCTCGATCCATATTTCCCCAGTTGAATACCACTAGGTTTAGCGATACGCTGTCTGGGTTTGAGCCTTCAATGTATTCTCTCTTCTCGTTAACACCGGCCATCCTATTGCGAACTATCTCGTAATGTGCGTCGAGCACCAGTTTGTCTTCGTAGCCAGTAAGAGAGAGAAAAGAAGCCGGGTGGCTTGTTCTAGAGTCCTTGATATTGATGTGACTCTTGTTAATGCTCTTGTATTCCTCCAGGGTTGGAGCCTCTGTGGAGCTGTCATACGTATTCGGAGGATTGTTCCTAATATCATCAAGGCTGCATGGATCAACGCCTGGATGGTCCTTTTCGAACAGATTTCTTGCGTGGTCGCAATACATGTTGATTTTCTGGACTGCCAAATCTACGTCCTCATGTGTGAGGATGGCCTCGTATAAAAACTGACGCTCTTCTGAGGTCATTCCTGCTCTCACTTTAGAGGTCTCGAGGCAATCGATTGGCAAGACGCACTCGCACATCCGTTGTTTACCCTGTGGGGTAAGTCGACAGTCTGCACATACAATCGTACCACAGGAATAGCAAAAATAGCCTGTAGGCTGTTTGCAGAGATCGCAGAGAGGATTGTCTGGTCGAGGCAACATCCGTATCCTTTGGTTAAGGCTCATGGCTGTCCTGCGTACTCCTACAAATCTCTCCTTGGTAGGAGGTGCAGAGGAGGAAGATGCGACTCTCTGGGTCTGTCCCACTCCTCTTCGTCAGGAGCCTCAGAATCTTTGATCATGAGTGGACTTCGGATTTTTCGATTCCATCGACTAACCCAGATTCTCTCTTGCATTTCCTGTTGCATAGCCGGGTTAGACGATGACTTCGAGATTCGGTGTTTGCGATTTTCTTGAATTCGAGCGCTGATGCGCTCCTGTTCTCTTACGAGGTCTTCCTCATCAGCAGGCTCCTCGTATTCGAGGTTGAGCTTGCTTCTGTTGACTCGATAATAAGTTTCCGTTTCAGGATCGAAGAGGACTAGGAATTTTTCTTTCTCCTTTTTAGGAGACTTTGGTTTCCTTGGCTCTTCGTCTGAACTCTGAACATATTCTGTTTCAGGCTTTGGTTGGTCAAGTTTGACCTTCTCAAGTTTCTCTGTGATCTCTTCCGTGGGAGATTCTTTCTTCTCCTCTGACGCTGCAGGTGCAGAGTTCGTCTTGTGAGACGGATTAACATCAACTCGGAGTTCTGAGGATGACGAAGATTTTGAGCTCTTTTCGCTCTTTTCGCTTGATGCCGACTCAACGTCTGATTCTTCGTCACAATCCTGGTTAGGATCTGGTTCCTCAGGTTCCGTCTCTGTTCCAGAAGATTCTTCCTTGGGAGGAACTACGTTGGCAGAAGTATCCTGAACAGGTTCTGGAGGTTTGTGACCTGTCATTATCTTAAGAACTTCAGTGGCGCTTCTGGTGCCGTCGGAGTTCCAGAGCTGTCCCATAAGACTGTCCGGATCCTTGTCTGCCTCGGCCTGCCGGGCGAGCTTGGATCTCGGATGGATCTCCTTTGCAGTAGTCTCCGTTTTCGGAGGTACCTCACCTGCAGAAGCGGTTTGCTCCAGGTTTGGAGCTGTGTCAGCCTCTGTATTTGGCAGAGAGAAAGACTTCTTGTGAGAAGATCTAGCCTTGGGAGGCTCTGGAGGCAGATTTCGCTTTGACACCTTCCGAAGTGTCGATTCGATCTCTTGGCCGTAATTTGCGCACCATTTCTTCGACTCGTAAGTCGCTGACGGCATCTGTTCGGAGCAGTGGTCTGCCCACCATGGTCCGATGCTCTTGAGCTCATCGTATTGCGATGATACCCAGAGTGGTTCAGAGGGTGCGAATACGGCGCTAAGAGTACGGGCATGCACTACCTCTGGTGTAGCAAACATCCCTGCTTGCGACTGCCACATGTTTGTGACTTCGTTCACTACGTTATTTGCGTCGAATACTAGAAGCAGTGCCTTGTTGGCACGCAACAGGGTCGGATTAGGATTCGCCAGGTCTAGCGTTGAAAACTGAACAGTGTCCCTGTTGGAACGACTGTTTTCATTCACGAGAGCTTGAAGACCTGGTGATGTAACCACCTGCGATAGGAGGTTTGATGGTACCAGACCGTGCCTCAGGATTGAGGATAATGCCTGTAGGTCCGTGGCATGCATGATGTAACAAGGATTGTTCTGTCGAACAAAATCCTCCATGCCTACGGGTCTCGGCGCGTTAGTGGAAAGACGCTGTGCACGGGACTGCACTGGATTGCTGCCCGTTGCCATGAAGTCTGAGATGGTCATGTGTGACCTTGGCCTCTCTTCTTCAGGATCTGGTTCTTCAGCTCTTGGTAGAGTTCGTCGTGAACCGTGTCCTCCCACTGCCGAGAGGAAAACTTTGGTCATGGTCAGCACATTTGCATCCGGTGGGATGGTAACGGCGGCATCTGTGGTTTCGGCCTTGCCATCCTGGTTATAAACCATAGTGACCACGAACCTGGACTTAGTGTTGAGGAGGACACCAAGCGCGATCTCTTGTGGTGTATACTGTGCGAGCTCTGCATCGGCCAACTTGGACATGTCCAGAAGATAATTGTGTTGGCCAGCAAAGAGATCTGGGCGCTGGTTCTGAAGGTGTCTTGTTGAGTGTGCCAACCACCTTCCGACTCTGTTGGTCTTGGAAAGAATGTGGAAGCACATCTCTGGTGAGAGACCTGTTACCTCTGCCAGTCTTGGCACTGAGGAGGAATAGTCATATTCTCCGGATGCATCAAGACTCACACATTGTTTTACCTCCTGTGGGAGGCCAGTCTGAAGGTGATGTGCAAGCATCGTACAAAACTGGCGTGGATCACGAGCGTGATTACCCACGTTGTTATCCCAGTATAAAAGGGGACTGTTGTCCCATGGTCCTTGAAGGACTCCTTCGTAGAGCCTGACTCCATGTCTGGAGATTGGAGTGAGCCTTGCTCGACTCGCATGGCCACATCGTGAGATCAGTTCAGCAAGATCTCTTGGATGCGGATTGAACACCTGTTGGTGACCCATGTAAATGTATGGAGGCTCGTGATTTTTCTCACGTTTGTGAAATCGGTGTCCACCGTGTTCGGTGTGTCGACGTGATGCTTCCCGACGAGACTCGGGGTACGAGCTATCCATGTGTGGATGTCGCTCATGGTACGCCTGTACTGCCCTGGGTAGGGCGTGTCCATCACGGCTACGGAAGTTTGATCGTGTGCTCATTACGGCACGATGACCAAACAGGATCAGGAATGCTTGGTTAGCTCAAAAGGCTGATTGCTGTGAGGCTCGAGGCTGAAAGCGGCTGCGGATGATACAGAACATATAGTTCTCATGAACATGTCCGATCTTGATGAAAACGCAGCCTGCAGACACAAATTTTCTTTTAGACGGAAAACAGTCTAAATAGAAAATCCAGCACATGGTTGTGCTACCAGCAAACAAGACTACCACCATGTTCCTTGGCAGTAAAATAATCGGTAAATCTCTGTTGAGACATCAATTCCAAGGAAGGCTACCGCTGTAGCGGCATTCTTAAGGTTGTCTATGATCCACCGAACAGTGAAAGCTTTATGTTGAAGAAGTTCACGGAAGGGTGGATGAATGTCTGTTTCTGGTAAATTTCCTGTTTCCAGAGCCTTGATAAGCTCATCAGGTTGCGCCGAATGCTTTGTTAATGCATCAGCTAGGCAGTACTTCGAGCTTACATGAGCTAGGTCATCTAAAGATCCAGAGTTGGATTCCTTACGAAGCATCTGTATAAGATGGTGAGTTTCCTTCTGCTCTGGAAGGTGTGTCGTGCCTGCTGTTGTCACAAGATTGTTCGCATCTGTTCTGATATGTATAGGTACGGTCTCTGATGAGAGATCTGCCCAAAGTCCCTTGAGGAACAGGCAGGTACCAAAGCAACGCATCAGTGCGTTAAGCTCTGCCACTGTTGTGGACATTGTGGTTGTCGTAATCTTGTGAGACTCATAATCCACCAGGCTACCTCTCGAGGATGTTTCCTTAATAGAGGATTCAGAGAAATCGTTCTTCTTGGAAGAAGCAGCTGCTGCTGATTGTTTCATTCCCTTTAGCTTTGGATTTCGATCTTCAGCAAGGAAAATAACATGTGCTCTCTGAGATGATTTGTCATCATTGTTCCTGTAGGAAGCATCAGGGTAACCGAGGATTCTGAGATTTCCTTTCAGCGGCCAAAAACGCAATTCTACTTCAGTAGACTTCAAAATCCTAACAAGCTTGTTCAATTCTCGAATATCACCGATAGTAGGCTTGGCAGCCTTGCTCGCACACCGACTGAAGCGATAACAGATGTGAGCTTGAGTCCGGCTTTGTAGCCAGTTGATCTGTCCTAAAACACTTCTATAAGCAGTGTGCTGCTGTGGTGTGCATTGTTGCTCATTGTTGAGCTTCTTATCAAAAACAATTTCTTCTAGAGCTTCAACAGCTAGGTTCTGATTTACTGAGATATGTGCTGGCACTGATGCTGTAGCATCCTTCCAGACTAATCTCTGTCCTACAAACATGATATCATTCGTGTCTTCAGAACCTACTGCAAACTCCTTTTTGATCGATTCAATCACGGCCTTACGAAAGGTGTCATCACCGGCCATGCACAGGTCATCTACATGCAAACAGACTACTCCATGTACCTGTCTACCCTTGGCATTGTTGCCTGCTATGGGATCTAGGAGATAGTCAATCGCTGATTCCATGGTCTTTGGCTGAGACTTCTTGAGCTCAGCATCTGCTGTTGCAGACTTCTTACCATACAGAACATATGTACAGCGATCCGCACGGGTTGGCACCAGGCCGTAAGACAGGAGTGCCTTATCAACGATGTTCCACCATCTTCGAGGTGCATCGTTAAGTCCATAAGCGGGTTTCTTCATCCTCGCTGCAATGTAGGGAGGATAACCTGCTTCAGGAGGAATCTGACAGATTATGTCTCTCGACTCATCATAGGCTTCACCCTGCAGGAAAGCAGTCTTTAGGTCGATGTGTGTCAGATTCCACAGCTTGTTAGCTGCTAGTTGAATCGCTAAGCGGAAACCTGGGCGACTCGCAGCAGGACTATCAGTTTGCTGAATGTCCTTCTGTCGATCCTGGAAACCTCTCAGGACCCATCGGGCCTTGCACTTAAGGAAGTTTCCGTCCTTGTCTCTTTTTAGAGTCAGGACCCATCGACCAGTGACATAATTTCGGATGTTTCCGAGTTTCCGTGTATCGACGAGCTCAAAGACATCATTGTCTAGCCAGCTCTGATATTCTGCTGCTTTCGCTTCATCAAACTGTTTCTTCATCTCACGCTTTTCCTTGGCGGTTGCCTCCTTCCGTTGTGCCTTCTGGGTCAGATTCGCTGAGTTCCTGGGGGAACTTAGGGATAAGGCCTTGTCCTCTTCCGTGAGAAGATCATACTCTTCACGGATGTCAGATCGGAACCTTTTGGTGGGTTTATACCGTGTTCGGTCTGACCTCACTCTTGATGTTACCTCTCTGATGTCTACGGGTCCGCCATGCATGTACCGAGGCATGGAGAAAGAACCTGTGTTACTGCACAGTTTCTGTTCTTCTGTGAGAAGGACCCAGTCCTTCTCATCTACGACCAAGTCACCTTCCTCATCAGAGTAATACCTTGTGTTTTCTGACTCGGCATCGCTCTCCGGTTCTGGTGAACCAGAAGTGTGAGGAGGAGCGGACGGTTGTCCGGGGTCGTCTGGGACCAGTTCTTCTTCAGTGTCTTCTTCATCTTGTTGTAACGGAAGAATGGGTCCCTGTGGATGTGCCTTCGGTTTAGGTTTTGGTGTCGGCACCTGTGAAGGTGATTTCTGTTTGTGCGGCGAAACTTTCCTTTCCGATGAAGACCTTGGCGACACATCACCCCCCAGACGCCGAGGAGACGGAACGCGAGGAGGCGGATGCACGCGAGGCTTAGCCCGAGCAGGAGCCACGGGCTCATCGGAGGAAACGGCCGGTAGTCGCGGTGGAGGTATGGGAGGAGGAGGACGCGACGGCGGTGTGCCGGGAGGCATCGGCTGATCTGGTTCCGGCATAGAGACATCGTCAGATGTGATCCGTGAGCGATTAGTGCTCATTGGTTCTGACGGGTCTGACGGCGAAACCTCTTCGTCCGACATGATTACATCCGGCGGTGTTCGCACGGACGGTGAAGTCTTGCCGCCTGTCATCTGGAATAGCACCCCCGAGAAGGTTGATGGGTGTACCTTGTTCCAGGAAACCTGGTGCGGCAAGCAACACGTCATAGTCGAATTGGGCTTCTTCTTGTTCCAAAAGACAAGAACGCCATCAGTTACACTGGTGAGTGCTTTGACTGTTCCAAATGTACCTCTGTATAGAGTACACTGTTCGAAACCAGACCCTGGTAAGAGTCTTGATCTAAGGCGAGTAATGTCTGACACCAAGGCATCAAGGGACGGTGATGGTTTGGAATGATGCAATGGTAATTCAGTTTTACTCGATAAGGAATTTACTCTAGCAACAAGTGATCTGATTTTCGGATCTTGCAGGAGTTTTGAATCCTTGAGAGGATTTGTTGTCAAAAGTGAATACTCCTGATCAAGAAGTTCCGAAAGTCCCTGGAGGCATTCATCTCCAGAGTATTCTAGTATGTCTGTGACCAAAGACAGATGAGATGCATACGCATCTCGCTTCAGGAATCTTGCCAAACACGAGGCAAAGGTCTCACAGAATTCATAAGGATACACTTGTGCGAGTTTCGTTTTAAGACCGTAGCCTTGAATACCCTTTTCGTCTCCTGGTGGAGATGTTGGAGATTTCGTTTTGGCAGAATGCCTCTGGAGAGGAATTAAAACTTGCGGTGGCAAGTTGTGCATAAAAATCGAGGATTTCGATTCATAGTATCCTGTTGGATCTTTCATGCCATAGGCCTGTAGGTTACAGACCTCATAGCTGATCTTATGATTAGAAAACAGGCGTTTTGCTTCTGGTGAAGACCAGAGCCTGCTGTAGTATGGGTTCTCAAGAACAAAGTAACGTCCGAGCTTCATTTGGTGGTCTGCGACCGATTCACAGAATTTTAAAACAGAAAGTCTCTTGGCAGAGCCTTTCTTCCACTGTGAGTACCAGCTAGACCACTGAGAATGGTCCGGTGACATAACAATAATAGTAGGTTCTTGTTCCTTGATGATCCTAAGAAGATTGGAGCGACCTTGCGGTTGCTCAAGATCTAGACCGCTACGCAAATCGACTGGCTGACCTACTCGCAGACCTGACAGGGCAGCTTTGTGACTCATGCGGGGAGATCCGCCGTAGAGTTCTAGGAAGTCAATCTTCCCAGTGCTGGTGACCTGCCAGTGACACTCTTGATGTGGAACCGTTAGGTCTGTCGACTGCAGGGAAGCATCAAAGGTGACCATGCAACTTGCGTGGTCAGAACCTTCTGACGTCAGAGTTTCCTCATCAGGCGCGAGAGGAATCTCCACATCAGATGTTATGTCATAATTTTTCCTCAGTTTTGAGATATTGACGCGGACGATGCGTGTTCCAAGATCCACACCTACCATGGATCCTCCGAGTTCGGAGATCACCTTTCCTTTTAGCCAAGATCCATGTTTGGACCCAGTGGATCCAATCTTAGACTTATCTTCTGACCAGTAGAAAACCTTATCTCCCAAAGAGAAAGGTCCTTGGGTCATTGACAGTCTGGCTGCAAGATCTCTACGCAGATCATCAGATTGGCGTGCCTCTTGGTAAGCCCTGTTGGCAAGCTCCTTAATGGCTCTCGCAGTGACTTCCGTATCAGTTGGATTACCTGTCAACTGATTGGGATCAGCGTTCTCTGGTGTTATAACATCTCGAGGACGCCTTCCAAAGGCCATTTCTAAAGGAGTAACTCCTCCGTAGGTAATCGAAGAGTTTCTTGCCAAACATGCTTGGCGAACGAGGTTGCCATACTTCATGGTGATTCCGTTATACTGCGGGTCACCATCCTTCAGGATCTGAAGTATGAGCTTAATCTGATGCTTCAGCAATCTTACAGCAGCTTCGGCCCTGTTGGGCCATGGTGTTCCAGGTCCTGTTGCCACAGGCTTGATATTCTGCCGATTGTAATAAGCCTCCATTTTTGGAGTCATGAATGCTTGATCTCCAACTACAACCTTTGGGTTGATCTGAAATTTCTCAAAGTAGTCATTCATAATCGACATTGTAGTATGTTCTTCTTTATCCTGGACTACTTCGGCAGTCAACAAGTTTGTTGCTCCATCATAGAGAATAAGAAATACTAAGCGACTATCCTTGCCGGGAATTGGAAGCTCACCGTGATCTACGAAGGTGAGATCACCGAAAGTCTCTGATCTTAAACCAGAAATCTTCGCTCTTGAAGGAGCTCTCACATGTTCCTGGCAGGCTGAACACTTTTTGACCAGTTGGTCATATAGCTCGTATATCTCCTTTGGGATCTGTAAGGCTTTTGTGCGTCGCTTGAACTGATCCGTACTCATATGACGGTGCTTAAGGTGAAGCTTATAGAGTTCTACAGGGTCCTTAAGCTTCTCATGAATCCTGCGAAGAGCAATGGGAAGAGATGGCGATGGTTCTGCGACAATCTCTTCACCTGTAGGTGAGTCTGTACCAGGAGCCGGGTATTCTCTTGACTCAAGTGGTCTTACCTCCGTCCCGTCATCAGCTCCTGGGACCTTAGACTTCTCTTCAACAGGAGGTTTAACCGCATATTTGCGGGATTTCTTCAGAAGGTTTTTAAGACCCTTTGGAGTCTTTATCTTCGCAGGTGGGACCTCAAGTCTTTCTTCTTCTGGAGGTTCATGTGGTGCAGAGGATTCTGCAGGTTTGTCCCTAGAGCCTGATGATGGTTCCGATGGTCCGGAAGGCTCAGGAGCATCACCAGATGGTTCTGGTGGATCAAGTTTCTTGGCAGATGATTCTGCCGGATCAGATGGAAGAGGCTTCTTTTTACCTGAAATCCTCTTCGGTGGTGGATCAGCTGCTCCCTCAGGTGCTTTGTCGCAACCCTTGAGGTACGTGTGAGCCCTTTTCTGTCCGGCACAGGCTGGACAGCGACCTTCCGGTATCCTAGTATAAGGCTTATTGGCTCCTAGAGCAGTCTCCGTCGCACTGAACGACGTACCTGACTTAGGGAGATACTTCCTGGTGGAAGTGAAGCCTAGAAGGTCCAATACCAAATGGTTATTGGTACTAATCGGAAGAGGGGTTTTATACAAACCGAAAGCTTCACACGTTGCTAGGTCAGCTGTGGGACTACACTCGAGAGTCATTCTTAAATTCCTCATCTGTTCGATGGAAAACAAAATGGGGACTCTCCCCTGATCCAAGACTTCTATGGTTGTATCTCTTCTTGGAGTTGTGTTGAACCATAGAGTTACACGCTCCTTGATAAGAGCTGTTTCACTATCTGCGAAAGAGAACTTCGTGTTCGAAGGTGAAAAAGTGAAATCAATCATGCCTGGGGCACGTTGCTTCACGGCCTTGATAAGCCTGTTCACCGCATAGCGGGAACCCATAGCCCTAGTACAACCAGAGTCAAGTATGACAAAGGTAGGGCTCTTATCAAGATTGATCCGCTCTGTGAGAGCAGATAGGACGGTGTGCTGCAACGGAAACACCGCTGTTGCAGTTTCAACACCTTGCCCCTCGGATGGTTCAAAGACCTGGGGCACGTAACTCACTGATGAGTTGTACACGGGTTCTTGGTGCGCGCTCGGATCTGTGCCTCTACCTGATGATCCTGCTTGATTTCTTCTCTTCTTTCTCCGTGTCTTTCTTCGTGAGGCTTGTGATGCATAGTATGTATAAGACGTTTGATCGTCATAAGCGGCATAATTCCAACTGGAGTCAGTATAATAACTGTCCTCATACCATGAATCCCAGCTCGGTGCGGTGGAACTTTCATAGGCCTGTGGAGATCCAGTTTGGTCTCCTTGTAAGGAGGCAGACTTAGCTGTATCCTTACCTTTGCCTTTTGCCTTTGCGCCTTTGAAGGAGCTTCCTTTATCTCCTTTGTCCTTTCCTTTTCCTTTGCCTTTTCCACCTTTTCCTTTTTCCTTTCCTTTACCTTTACCGAAATAGCTGGAATCAGTTGGATCATGTTCTGCCTGGTTGGCTCTCCCTTTTCCGCGGTATGACCTAAAACGGCCACGTCCTTTTCGCTTGCCACCCTTTGCTCTTCCCGGTGATCCGGGACGCATTCTTGGTCTTCTTCCCTTTTTGAATCTCCTTGCAACGAAGGCTTCATGGTCGTCAACTGTCCAGAAGACAGCTTCTTCATCCTCGGCGGCAAGAAAGCCTTCCTCAAGGGTGTCTTCGTCTTGGAGCCAGAATCCATCGACTCCGTCGTATTCACCCTGATCGAGGATGAGGAAGTTTCGACCTCCGCGTTTGCGGCGTTGGTCTCTCCTTCCATGGCGGTCCTTCTTGTGAGAAGAGTGCCGAATGTTGGGATCCTGCAGACCAGTTCTGGTCGTTGAGAACTGATCGAACATGGTCTGCCGTACCACAGGGTACGTGTAGGTCTCAATTCGGTGACCTTGGTTGGTCAATGCTGTTACCAACCTCTCACGTTGCATCTCATTTAGGTCGGACTGCACTAGGAAGAGGAGAGCTAGGAGATTATCATTTAGAGGAAACGCTCTTCGATGATTATCAAGGCGTTCCTTGTTCCATGTTTCGAAGAAACGTGCGGCGTATGTGTCTCTCTCGGTTGCATCCTGTAGGCGCAAGAAGGTTTGATCTGCCTGCACAGCCTGCATGAAATCTGGATGGGCATCTTCCAGAGCTATCTCTGGTAAGAGATCCATCCATGAGTTTTTCACGCGCTGTAGCACGATTTCAAACTTAGCAATCCAAGTCACAAAGTCTTGGTTGCCCTTCCATGCCTTGAATAGGCCGAGGAAACGCCACAGGAAAACGTACTGTTCTCCTTTCACGAAAAATGGACGCATCTTCTTCTTGAAGTAATCTACTCCATCTGGGGCTGCAAGCCTTTCTCGGTTAAGTGATTCTTTTTGTACTGCGGCCAATCCGGAGAGCCTCGTCTTGAGAGACGGACCTCTTTTGGTGTCATCCAGCGTTGTTATGTCGCACCAGTCGTCAATCAACTGTTCATACTCAAACCACGAGGTGGTGCCATCATAGGCAGGCGCGATCTTGGGCGTTATGCCTAATGATGCAAGCATGCGGTCAGATGTTGCATATGACTGTGCGACATAAGTGGCTGGACCTTGGGAGGTCTCTTCGTTCTCATATCCCCCGGAGGATTGGGAACTGCCGTCGGCTTCGCTATGCGAGCTCGACATTGTGCTGCCTCTTATCCGCTTGGTTAAGCGTTCGGCGAGGCCGACCGCTGTAGCGGACTTTGTGAGGCGGGCGGCCCTTTCCGGGCTCCGCTACCAGAAAACTGTGCCGATACACCCCCAAGGAATACTCCTTGTGAGGAGGTGTATGACCAGTTATTCCCTAAGGATCAAAGGGCAGCGCCCTGCACACGGACAGTAGTTGTTTTGTCTTGCTACGCAAGGAGAGCTTGTCTTGTCTCAATATGGTAAAACCACTGTGAGCCAATGGGCAGCGGAATGTATATGTATGAGCATGCAGCCATTGCTGTAGGTACCTGTTAGAGCTACCCCTTTAGAGGTTTATGGTTTCACCCCCCCCCCTTGGGAAGACTTCTTTAAAGGGGGCTTTAAAGGGGCTTAAAGGGGGGCTTAAAGGGGGGCTTAAGCCCCCCTTTGTCAAAGGGGGTGGGGCCCATCCTCGCCGACCGGGTACTTGAATGACATACCCCCTTCCAACTGTTTCTGGCCTCCCAAAGGCCAATCAGGGAAGCTGATTCCATTGGCGCTTAATCTTGAAAACTGGAAGTCGGCCGATGTGGCTCCTGAGGTCACTTCGCGCTTGCTCCAGGAGGAGTTGGACGCGAGATACTGCTTTAAGTTTGAGGGCACGCTTGAGGAAGCGAAAAGTAGATGGCCCGTGGGCCTAGCACTGGGAAAATTGGGAGTTGTTAGGGCACTGGGGAGGGCCGAATGGCTCGTGTTGGACAACAGCGTAGCTGGAACCAACTCTCAGCTGTGCCGGAACGTCAATGTTTCCCGAGCATACACGATGTTTCGCATTTTTTCCCGATTCGCGAGACTTCCGACCGCTAGATGGCCATTTGCATTGATGTCAAGCAGGCGCACAAGCGCTGCCGCATCCGCGATTCCGAGCAGGGCTTGCTCGGCTTCACTTGGCAAAACGCGCTATACTTCTTTCGCTGCTGTCCATTCGGAGCAGTTTTCTCACAGCATTGGTGGGGTCGCGTGGGAGGGTGCACTTTGCGCCTGTTACACACCCTGCTGTTCCTGGCCCATGTGGGCCTCCTATTCGTGGACGACTTCATTTTCAGCCAAGCGGCCAGCCTCATGCCGTTTTCAGGAGCTGTGATATGCCTTTTTCTTCAGATCTTAGGTATTCCAGTCAGTTGGAAAAAATTACAAATTTCTTGTCGAGTCGATTGGATTGGATGGCAGTTGTGCTTCTCTTCGGGTACGATTGGTCTTAGGGAAGAAAACGCTTGCGTCTCCTTGAACAAGTGCGTTCCCTTCTGAGAGGCGGTGGCCGTATTTCTACCAAGGAACTGGAATCCTTTCTGGGTCTTGCCATGTGGCCTGCGCACTCTTCCCCACTATGCGTGCCATGCTGCACCCTTTCTACAAAGACCTGTAGTCTCCGACTGCTACTAATTTCAGCATTGCTCCGGAATCGTGGCATATCATCTGTAATTTTCTTGATTCTTCACTCAGACCTCACCGCCTCACACTGCCATCCCCGCGGGTGCTAAGCTCCTCTCGGCTCGTCATGTGCCTTTCGCAACCCTGGCAGACTTGTCCAAAGTCGCCGTGACGCACAAAAGATTGTGGCTCCGCATTGAATGCCTCAGCAGTTCGAGCGTTGGTTGCAACACGTGGCGCCACTCGCCAGCATGCGCCCGTCACAGGTTGCAGACGTTGAAGTCTTTGCCGATGCATCGGCGTCCGGCCCATCTTGCAGTTTGGGAGGTTTTGTTTCTTGTCCGGTTCTAGGCCAGGTTTGGTTGACGGAAACCTTTTCGATCCAGGAATTTGAGGCCGCAGGCATTCCTTTCGGCAATGACTTGGCTAAGGAGATAGCCAGTTGTGAAGCCCTGGCTCAGGCGGGGCTGATTCTTGCTCTCTCTAGGCTGGCTCCTTGCAGCAGGGTTCCTTTACGCCTTCCGTCCCTCTGCGATAACTCCGGGGCGGAGGCAGGTCTGAATAAGATGTTTTCCACAAAGTTTCCCCTCGGCCTCGTTCTTGAACACATCGCCCTCCTGGCGGCCATGCATCGCATCTCTATCGATGTGTCTCATGTCCCAGGTGCCAAGAACTGCAAAGCCGATGCACTTAGCCGGCCGGCTGAGTCCCCACACCTCCAGACTGCCTTCCGTGCCAGCGCATACGCTTTGGGCTCTCTGCTCTCTGGGAGCCTGGTCCTGCGGTGCAGATTTTCCCTTCCTGCTTCACCCTGCCTTGGCTTCGCTGAAATCTGCCACCCCCTTCAGCCCACACTTCCTTGGCTTTCTTGAGCGTGCTGTGGGGTGGCAAATTACCTTGGTGCAACAGTCGCCACCCCACAGAAGGCATCCTCGGGTCAACCCGTTTGTATGCCTGGCACAGCCGATCTTTGCGATCCCATCGAAAAGTGAGTGGACCGAGCTCGGATTGCATTCATTTTCCGTTCTCGGGTTTAGGGTTTAGGATTTGGTTTAGGGTAACGGTTTTCCTTAGCAGAACGTACTTGTGGACTTGTCCACTGATGTTTTGCAAATGGAAAAACGGTTTCCTTTCTTTTGGTAAAACTGGAAAGTTTTCCTTTATTCGCTTTTGCCAGTGCCTGCATCTTCTTGCCTCAGTACATGTCGTGGAAGCTCTGTGCATCCGCACTCCGCTTTGGATCAAGTTGCAGCGAAGTCGCTTCGCAATTTTGATTTCCCACCCGACCCGCCCTGTTTTCGCTTGCGTGCACGCCGGCCTCGGCTAGGCCCGGCTCCTTATCGAACGTGCTATCCTTCCTTGCATCTTCACTCTCACTTTGTGCTTTACCTCTGGCATCCTGCCACGGGTTATTTGCTGGTGCAGGCTGCTGCCTTCACATCGCCATTGCTTCTTCTAATGCTGCTCACGGCAGCGCGCAGCTGCCGCACCATGTCCTTCCGTGCTCCCTGCTGGGCCCGCCATTGGCCCCAATGTGTTTCACCGCCGTAGTCTGCAGGTCACCTCTTGCTTGTAGCCTCTGCTCTAGCGTGGACTGCTCAGTCCCGGAGGACCCTTCTGGTCGCTCCCTTAGTCCGAAGCTGTCACTCAAGTGTTGTAGCTTCGCTCGTAGTTCTTTTGTCAGTGGGGTGGTGCAACAGTCGCCACCCCACAGAAGGCATCCTCGGGTCAACCCGTTTGTATGCCTGGCACAGCCGATCTTTGCGATCCCATCGAAAAGTGAGTGGACCGAGCTCGGATTGCATTCATTTTCCGTTCTCGGGTTTAGGGTTTAGGATTTGGTTTAGGGTAACGGTTTTCCTTAGCAGAACGTCGATAGTGCTAGAGCTGACTTCCTTGACGCCTTGCAATCCTTCAGGGACGAGACTCATGAAGCATTGACAGCTCTGCACGAGCGCGCCGACCTCTTGCTTGAGAATCAGTTTAGCCTGCAGACCCAGTTCCTGATTTTGCAACAGCGCATCACTCGGCTTGAAGGAACGCCGGAGTGCACTGACGGTCCCGATTTTCTTCATACCTTGGACTAGGACTAGGATGGAATCACCGACAGGTGCCGTCGCACCTGCCCGTGCGAAGGCTGCAAATGATCAAGGGGGGGTTGGTGAGTTTACTTTCCCGCCTTCGCCGCCTTTAGGGGTCAGCGACCTCGCAGGCTATGTGCCCTTACCTCAGGTTTTCCCAGGCTGTGGCGAATCTTCTGAAGGCAGCTTTAGTCGTGTCAGCTTTGGCAGTGAGTGTGTTGAGAACGACCTGCACTTCCCTCCGCTTGAGTTCCCAGAAGACTGGGAAGACGATGCACCCGAAACTGCCACAGCTCGGACGCCTATGGACTTGGAGTCTGTGGAGCGGTCAAACAGGGAAGTGGCAAGTCTGATGCGAGACATTTTTCGGAAGCGACGATTCTCATGTCGAGAATGTGGAATCGAGGACAGCTTCGGCCTCGGCTGCGCCCTGTGAGCAGGCGGCTTCTTCGATCCCCGATCTTGACCAGGCTATGTCTATGTCGATTGCACATGCAGATGCCTCTGCAGATATTAGCTTAGCAGCTTCAGGAGAGTTTGTGTCGACCGCTGGTGTCGCTGATGATGCACTGGGTTCCTTTGTAGGAGGGCTCGTCAAGCAAGATGTTGCTAGATTCGGCAGACTCGACGATGGTCTTAAGCTTCCGTGGGAGAGTGTCTCCAAGCTGCTTTTCGACCCAGATTGCGTGTGGGACCCGTTGCAAGGCCGAAAGCAGGACTCGATCTTTCCGCCCGTCACGCATAATGCCCAGGCTGCCCATCGACCTCCAGCAGGACCCAAGGAGGCTCCTTCAGGTTCGATTTTCGCTCGGGCCATTGCGTTGGGTGCTGCAGCTCGCGATCCCGCCGCAGAGCGAGAGCGAAAGAGGGAGCAAGGGATCGGAATGTGGAGTAGGCTTGTGATGAGGTATTCCGAGTGCTGCTCCCTTTATGAGTGTGTCTCTCAAGGATTGAGTGGCAGAGAAGCGGGCTATGAGGATGTTTTGGTGGCTGTCTCGGCCGCTGTGGGAGTGAAGTCACCGCACACCATTCACAAGCGTGCTGCATCCTTTTGGACCTTTGTTCGGTGGTTGGATGTCCACGAGCCCTTGGCCCCAAGCAGGCTGCATGAGGTGCAGGTGTGGAATTTTGTGCAGTTCCTCAAGGAAACTTCTGCGCCGGCCTCCAAGGCCGCTTCGGTCCTGAGTGCTTTCAGGTTCGCTCACTTCGTGCTGGGGTTCCGGTTGTCGGGAATCGTTGATTCCAAGAGGATTGCTGGAGCCACTGAACAACAGCTTGTCAATGTGCGCAAGCTTCGCCAGGCGAAAGATCTTACAGTCTCGCAGGTTCTTGAGCTGCACGCGAGGTTGGAGTCGGGAGCTTTGCATTGCTTTGACCGCGCACTCCTTGCGTCTCTGCTGATTAGGCTGTACGCTAGGGCTCGCCCGAGCGATTTCCTGTTCGTTGAATCGGTCGAGGTTGACTGCCCGCCTGGTGTTCGAAGTCTCCCAGCACAAAGGAGCCAGGAAGGTGCAGCTTAAGACCAAGCTCTTGCCGATCTTGGTTCCCATGATAGGGGTCCATGGAAAGTGCTGGATTGATGAAGCCTTGACCGCTTTTCGGAACGCGGGGAGAAGCCTGACTTCCTTAGCACCTGCCGACGAGTCAGGGGTCGTCTCCTCGAGGAGGTCCATCGCTTCAGCTGAAGTGGGCAAGATGTTCAGAGCCTTCTTGGGTTTGCCTGAGGAGGTCACCGATCCTTCGGCCCCCAGGGTCACTGCGTATTCGCTGAGAGGCACTTGCTTGGGCTGGGGAGGTAAGTTCGGGTTCGACGAGGACTTGAAAAGCATCTTGGGGAGGCATGCTTCCTCAGTCAAGACAACGCAAGCCATCTACAGCAGAGAGCTGTCGGCGGCGCCGGTGAGGCGGCTTCAGGACATGATTAGGGAGGTTGCATCGGGGAACTTCTTCCCTGATAACAGTCGCTCGAGTTACTTCCCGAGGCGAGCCGCTAGTGATGGGGCGTTCCCGTCCAAAGGAGCTGAGAAGCCCAATCCTGTCAAAGTTGAGGTGGTCAGCAGCGACGATTCTGAGGCAGGGAACTCTGCTTCTTCAGACAAGGAGTGCAGCGACTCTTCCCAGTCATCGCAGTCCTCCTCCTCGTCATCTGCGAGCGAGGCGGTTCAGCCTGCTGTTCGCAGGTGGAAGAGAGCTATAAAGTCGAGGTGCCCGACCAGGTGTGGTATGTGAACACTTCGAGTGGGGTCTTGCATCTGCTTGCTAGCCCCGATGATGTTCCGATGCTGCTCGCATGTGGGCGACCCGTAAGTGGGAAATATCGTGAAGCGACGAGGGCCGAAGTTAGTCGAGGCAAAGAGTGTCGGACCTGCCGGCGCAATGTATGATGGCCCGCGCAAAGCGCGCTTTTGGGCGAAACGATGGATGTATCATGTGCGGGAGAGAAAGCAGGGAGCGAGGTGCTCGTAGCGAAGTGCTTTGTGAGTGTGTCGAGGTTTTCGCATGACATGTGACATGTGTGATTCTTAGCTACTTGCTTGATTGCGCTCGAGTGTGTTCGTCTTGAGACTGTGGGCTCAACATGACGTCCCTTGTAGAGAGTACGCACCACTTTAAGTCGCGATGTACCGAGGTGGGCCTCAGTCGCGAAAGCCTCAGGGCGCTCGCGGACCATGGGATCGATACTTTGAGCAAGCTGGCTTACTCTTGCGGTCAACCGGGTACGCCTTTGCCTCAATCTGAGTTTGATGACTTCATTTCCACGGTAATGCCGGCGGCACTCTTGGGTGAGAAAGGAAGCGTCAAGCGACTTCTTTTCGAGAGTCAGGCACTCTTGCTTAATGACCTCAGGGAACAGGTGACCCAGCCCGATAAGTGGTCTACACGTGATGTCCCGACAGTTGAGCGTCAGAAGAGGATGGAAGCAGTGCGTGTCAGCATACCGGGTGTTGTGCTTGAGGGGTCATTGGAGCCCTCCCACGGGCTCTTGAGTGCAGCTTGTCGAATGGAGAGAGAGGGGCAGCTTCGCTACATAGCTCCCGAGCAGTGTGGCACTCGCATGTATGAGATTCAAAATGTCAAGGCCCAGAGTAAAGTCCTGTCTTTGGAAGAGGGCAAGCTGGCGATTTCTGAGGAGAAAGGGTTGCCCGAAGTTGCCTGCGGGTCAGCTTTGTTATTGCAGGAGGCTCTGAAGCGCCGAGGTGTGGCTCTCCAGTTCGCCGGTGTCGCCAGCTACGTGGCGCATGAACGTTATGTGCTCAAACTCTTGGGGCATATGGGGCGAGAGCCCCCGCCAGGCTATGCCAGGACCAGTGTGCACCAGCTCCTTACGGCAGACAGGCAGGTTTGGACGCGAATGATCGAAAACGAAATCAGTCCGAAAAGGAGTGCAGATGGAACGTACCCTGTTGATCGGGCTTTGCTCCCCACGCTTGAGTCCTTTGACGTCACTGTAGCTCTCCTCCCGCGGAAGTCGGAGGAAAGCAAGAAGAGGGTCGCCACACCACATAAGCCCGGGATTGAGAGGGATCCCAAAATCGCGAAGCCCCCCAAGGGCAAAGGGAAGGGCAAGAAGGGCACTTGGCAGCCCAGTGTGCCAGAAGCCATCCGTAAGCTGGGTGGAGTTGCCGAGACTCCCGATAAGAAGCGCATTTGTTTCTCCAGGAATCTGCCATGCGGCTGCACTCAGGATCCGTGCCCCAAAGGCTTGCATGTCTGTGCATTGTGCTCTGCACCTGACCATGGTCTTCAGGAGTGTCCGAAGAGAAAGAAGTGACCGTCGGAAAGTGTTCCGGAAGGTTTTGTGTCGACCGATGACAGTGGGGCCGCTGTTACGTCAGTCACATCGACCTCAGCTGGAGGTCAGGACTCACCGATGCCAGATTCCATTCAGCTTGATACGCCGGGGACAATATCCGTTGAGCCGGTGCACCCAGCTGAGCAGTTTTGTTCACAGCTTCGGGAAGGAAAGCTTGCCGATGTTTTGCAATTGATCACCCTGCTTGAGAGTGAGACCCCAGCGAGGGGTCAAGAGGCACCAAACACTTTCTCCTGGACTTCAGGAGCATATGCCAAAGGACCGCTCAAAGGCGTCAGGAAACACACCTCAGTTTTCCCAGCTTGTACGCACTTGTTGTGTAAGCTTGTGCTGCAAACTTTTCCAGATGCCGACTTCACTGCTGTTGCGATTTATAAGAACCTTCAGACTGCCTTGCATGTCGATGTAAACAACGAGTTGGGGTCGCAAAACTACTTGATTCCGATCACCGCATTCCAAGGTGGGGAGGTCTGGCAAAAAGGGCCTGGCAACGACATCGTGCAGGACGAGCTAGGGTTTAGCCTCTCTGGGTCCTTAGTTCGGGTTGCCGATGGGCCGTGTACCCTAAACCCCCGTGAAACCCACTGCACCATGCCTTGGACTGGCGACCGGGTGCTGCTTGTCGCCTTCAAGCCTAATCACGCTGTAAACTTGTCTCCGGAGTACCGCCGACGCCTGCTGGAAGCAGGGTTTCCAGAAAGTGCATTCGATTCAGCGTCGTGCTCTCAGGGCCGCGACTCTACCTGCCCGCGGGGTGTGGTCCCGGCCCACTTGGATGAACTGCCTTCTAAGCATTGCGATAATTCTGCTTGCATCACCGATGCCGTCCCTGATCCTGTAACCTGGTGCGGCCAGGCATCTACGGAAGCTCAGCCCAGGTTCTGTGGAGGTGCTCGTCCGCGAATGGCCCACCTTCTTGGGGCCCCCGCCAACGAGCCAGCACGCCCCGACAGTCACCCTGCCTTACCGCAGACTAGTTTGTCTAAAGTCACGAGGTGGCCTTGACCTGTTCAAACGTGTCCTCGCCTTGCCGAATGGTCGTGTCCCCCTAACGCTGGGTGTGCCGGCCCCTAATGCCTCCAGGCCGATCACACACACCGGCGCGATTTTTTCCGTGGAAACTGACATCATTCTTCTCTTTCTGCAGGCATGCCGGGTTTCGGCGTGGGAGAACCTCTTCGACCCTGCACAGGCCGACTCCGTCTCCTGGCCCTTCCATAGGCAGGAACTCCAAGCGGCCAGGGAGAAGCTGCAGTCGTCTGGGTCAACGAGGCAGGCAGGGAGGACATGGGAAGTCCCGCGCAACGAGATCGCGCAGTTCTACCTGGATGCTGCCAACATCCGTGGCCGTGCCTTTTGTGAACTAATCAGCAACCTGCTTGAGGACCCTGATGGTCTTCTCATATAGCTCATATACAGGCGATCCTTGTTGCGCGAGGCACGAATCGCACCTCCCTCAACATCTTAGGATGCCCTGGCGCCTCTAAAACGTTCTCCCTCCTCCTGGCCGTGATGTGTATGGATGCAGTTGTGGATTTTCCGGTAGTATGGACATCGCAACAGCATGCCGCCCTTCTCGCTGTGCTTATGATATCTCACAACGTGCTCGCTGATGCGCCTCTTTGGCTCCGGCGTATGCTTATCGTTCGCAGGGTATCGGGGAAGCAGGATTTTTTCTCTCCGGTGCATGATCACGTCCCGCTAGCTGCTAGCTCATGGAGCGGGACATCGGGGCCACAATCAGGGTGGGCTGCTAGAGGCGTGGCTGGAGGCCAGTGGCGCAGGTGCGGGGCTGCCTATTCAGGGACGCCCTTGCCGAGAGGGTCTGTGATGTGCGTTTCGGAGACCGGATCTGTCGGGTCCCTTACGCAGCTTTGCTGCGAGTGCGAGACCGAGCGTGCTTCCCTTCCCATGGCGTGGCCGAGGGTGACATTGCGGCCGCTGTAGCGCCTGCGGAGCACTTGGGACCATGTGGAACCCTCACGTATATGGCCAACCTAGCTGCACTTGGGGCTAGGCTCAAAATGGCCAGGAACACCTATCAGGCTGAGGGACTGGAAACGATCAATGGGGTGGCCTTCAATCTGGGTCTTGTCAGCTCTGCACGCCTGCTCACGGAAGTCTATGGACAATGTTCACAGGGGAATGATGGAGAGGAAACGTCATGCCGTGCCGCGCTCCTCTCAAGCTCGAAAGTAGATGCCTTGCCCTATGGACCAGTGGGCGATTGCAGGAGTGGCCTTTGGGGCAGGTTGGTGCGTGCGGCCTCTCCTTGAAGTTAGAGAGGTGCGGGTCGCGCCTTGCACTTGTCACTGTGGGTGCGAGTGCATCTCCAAGGATAGCCACAGCTTGTTCGGATCTCTTGTGGTGTGCTTGTGCTTCATCCTGTTGATTACTGGAGCCTGCCTGGCATACTGGAAGCTTGTGGACAAGACTATAGCATCGCCCGGTTCCCCTAGTCGAGGTCCAAAGGGCTTCGGGGGATCCAAGGGTCAACTTCTGACCCTGACCACTTGATTGAGGAACAATGGAACCAGGACATCTATGTTTGATGAACTACGGCGATCGTCCGAGGCTCTTTCATGTCCGGGTGCTGTTAGCGCCTACTACCGATGATTGCTGGGTGGTGCTGACACCAGATCTAGACATGTATGAAGAGGAGCTTGCTGTGACGAATCCCGATTTGGAGGATTTTGTTTACCTGGGTTCGAGTAACACTATACCCAGGCGAATTCCACCAAAACGGTGTACGGATTCCAACCTATGGATCCTGGGGCCCTTGCACGACATATGGCACGAGGGTGTACAATGGCGAACAACATCCGAGCCAACCTAGGACAGCCTCCTCTTGGACATCCGGCGCCACCTCAACCCCCACCAGCCGTGGGGCCTCCGCCGGCGGCTCCAGCAGTGCACGGCGCACCAGCCCAGGCAGCCGGCATGATGGGCGATGATGACTTGGTTTGGGTGGCCATAGAGGAGGCTGGAGGACGAAAGAAGGGAGACGTGATTTGCGCAGATGGGGCTCAGCTGCCAGCAGGCACGGTCGTGCTTGATGACAGGGCTGTGGTACCTGGACTTCTAGGTGGAGGTGCAGGCTGCTTTGTTTGGAGGGTCCCCGGAACGGAAGCGCAGCAGTTCACCCTGGATGATTGACGGATGTTGCCAGTTGTGTTCGATGCTCAGGGCGTCAGGAGGCGAGAGTTCAGTGAGGCAGTCGCGTCCATGGTGGATGGAGTTCCAATGGGTGGTGGCCTGCAGTTGGATGGCCCAACAACTTCATTGAACCTGATGAAGAACATGCGGGATCAAAACATGACACCCACGACCTATCATGAGTATTGGCTGCGCACTGCCGACATCCCGAAGGGAGACAGGAGCACCTATGAGCACGAGTGTTTGAGCCGAATTCTGGAGTCATTGATAACAGTAGACCAGCTAAATATTTGTGCATTGCAAGGTGCTGAACTGATCTGCCGACGATTACAGGTGATCCGCGAAGCTCGCCGCATATCGCCGAGCTCACCGGACTATTCGTCTGCTGATCACTTCATGGGCTGGAAGTGGCGCCGCGCTGCACAGGGTGTGGACATGCAGCTTGCCGCGCATGTGGCGCAGGCCCTGAAGGACGAGGCAGCCATAGCCAAGGAAGCACGAAAAGCAAGAGAGGAGCAATCTATGCGCCGCAAGCACCCCAACAAGACAGGTGGGGGTGGAGGCGGCGGGGATCAGAAATGAACGTGGGTCGGCGTTCGGGACTTGCAGCCCGTCCTGAACGCGGTTGTGATAGGGCTGAGCAGGGTGATCATCGCGATCACCGCAGTTTTGTGGATGAAGGCCGGGCCCAAGTTGAAGATCATCTGGGTCGGTGGCGTGATCTTTTTCCTTTGCCTGCCAATGAGCTTCCTTCTGCGCGTCAAGGTGTTTCGACATCGTCTAAGCGACGGAGCATTCGCGTGCAGCAGAGGGTGGAGCAGGCCAATTCGGTGATTGACTGTTTGAACGAGATGTATTGTGTCTAACCGGGTCTGGATGAGCATTCCTCTAGGACACTGGCGCAATATGACAGTCAACATTTTATTTATAAGCAGTTGGGTCGATACAAACCACCCCAGCAAACATGTACAGTGCAAGAGGCTATTAAAGAGCTTCTGCATGTTTCAGCCGCCTATGATGGTGAAGAATCCTCGAATACGGTTCGACCCTATGACCGAGACCTTGTTTCCTTGCCGGATTGCGGTGATCAACCCATAGCGCTGGAACACGTAATGGATGCACAAGGTCGAGAACTTGTCAAGGATCCCCTGGCTTTTATGTTACGAAACAGTGAGGAGTGGGGAGAGATCATTGAGCATGATGAAACCTTTCAGCCTTACATGGACGTGCGCCTGCAGGCTGGCCTTCAGCTTTATGCCGACTTCATCAAAGATCTGGTGGACAAGGGCATGTTGGATTTTACCTTGAGGCCTGCCGACTTGGTTACACCATTCTTTGTCAAGAAGAAAAATGGAAAGCTCCGTTTCATTCTGGATTGCCGTGGAGTCAACAAACGATTCAAACCGCCGCCGCCACTAGCTCTGGCCGCAGGTTCCACGTGGGCGCAGCTGGAAGTTCCGTCCGATCAGCAGTTGTACGTGGCCCAGTCGGATATTCGTGATTACTTCTTCTCTCTGGAGCTTCCTGCTGATCTACGACCTTTGTTTTGTCTGCCCCCCATCCCCCATACCCCTTCGATCCTTGGGGGACCGGGGGGGTTCCGAACCCAGGGTTCGGACTCTCTGGGAAAGGAGGAGGAGTTCCCGAGCCCGGGGTTCGAACATGGAGTTCTCCAAACCCCGGGTTCGAACATTGAGTTCCCGAACCCAGGGTTCGAACATAGAGTTCCCGAACCCCGGGTTCGAACATAGAGTTCCCGAACCCAGGGTTTGAACATAGAGTTCAAACTCCAGGTTCAACCTGGGTTCGAGAAGTTCGAACCCAGGGTTCAACCCTGAGTTCCGGAGTTATATGTTTCCCCCCCCCCCCCCGGGCCCCCGGGAGTTTGAACCCTGGGTTCCGGAACACTCCAAAAACCTATGCTCTTCCATCTGACCCATCAACCTCGACTGGTATCACGCTTTCCAACAAATTATTCTGGAGGTTTGTGGTGTGCCTCCCTACGTTTGTTCCACTTGACCCTGCCGCTTTTTGCCTACGTGTTTTGCCAAGCATGGGAGACCAGTGGCTCCCAATGACGCAACCGGAACCTCTGGAACATCCCGTCAGTACGACGGGACACACTTCTGGATGACCATACTTTTGATTTGTCAAAGCTTGCACAGCCAACTTTCCACTGGACGACATTGACTCGAACTTAGCAATTGCTCCGTTTGAAGTATTCCATAAAGCTGTCTGGGGAAGCCGACATGACGCGAACCGGTCGTCTCACCCAAAAAAGGGTAGCAAAGAGCCCTGTGTTGACATGTCCATCGTGTGTGTAGTTTTTCCGGTACTTGTTCGCCAAGCTGTATGCGTCCGCTCCTTTCTGCGCGATTGAGAGAGAGAGAAAGAGGAGAGCATGCCACGAAACGCGACCACCGAAGGACATGCAGCATGAAAGCTCTCAAGCCGAACAGACAATCAAAGCAGTGACAAAACACGGTGCTCCGAGTGAGTTTGTGAAGAGAAGGGTTTGGTTTCATTCACTTTACTTCTGATCCAAGGCAGCATGTGGTATCCCGATTTTTTTTTTGGCGTGGGCCCTCAAAGGCGCTCTTCTTGATGGGCCAGCATCTCTTGGATGCGCGCTTCGCTGAGATTGTTCACAGGAACTTTGCGGATGTGCCGATGCTTTCTTTTGTGGCGTATTCGCGCTTACACTTGGGGCCGGGATCAACTTCGAAGAGAGGTGGCGGCCTGGCAATTCCGGGAACAAGGAGAGCTGGCGGAAGAACTGCAATATCTCTTTTTGGGCTGCAGGCTTGTAACCACACACCACAAACATTCATCAGAGCACAGCTTCTCTTAAGAGCACATGGCATCCTGCCCACTTCTGCCGCATTCTGTGGGATTTGGCTGTGGGGGATGGCATGCGCCTGAGGTTCGCCTGCAGCTCTGAATAGGTTTGTGCACGGTTGTGGCGATGCCACATCCCGGCTCTGCTCTGGCCATTGGCTTAGCTTGCGTATGTTTTTGCCGAACGACGTCTGCCGGCTAAGTCTGCCAGTCGCGGCCTGTCTCACTTTTGCTCTTTCTTGTTTGTACAGTATCTTTAGTTCTTGGCTTTCTTGTAGTTCTTGCTGGGACCGAGTGCAGCAACTTGCTGTCGTTGAGGCCCGCCCACGCCAAAAAAAAAGTTTGACATTCACTTCAAGATATTCTTACATGTGTTTTGTGTTGAGGGTTTCTGCTTGATTGACATACTTTGTGCGTTGGATTGATATGATGCTTCATGTTGATGCTCGCCTCTTCTCTGTCTCGGAAGACATAACTCGTGCTGCCCAGCTCCGCGAGGCTTCCTGGGAGAATGCGAAATAGTCGGTTATGTTTCTTTGAACCACTTGTTTTTCCCAAACGAGTTTCAGGTTAAGCGACCAGTCTCGCGTATGGGCAAGTAGCTCAAGGAAGCTAAAGAAGCAAAAAACAACAACTCCTCAAATTACCTGACATCATGGCATTTGTGATACGGCTTAGCATCTTGCGTGCAAGCCTTTAAAGCTTGGGCGTTTTGGATCAACTTTGCTCGTTTAGATGTGATATTTGCAAGGTGTCAAACAGCCAGTGCAGCGACAGCCTTCCAGAGCAATTGCTGGGTCCAGGTGTCATTTCGACAGTCAGCCATCTGGAAGTGCTTACGCAGTCTACCATGTCGAATGCCATATGTCCTGTGGTTTTGCGTATCGAAAGATTCGATTGTTAAAGACTAGGACAATTACGCAACAGGTTGTACCATCGTGCAGGCAGACGAATGAGTGCTGAGTGCTTCCCATGATTTACATGTTGACGTGCCGACCACAAAATGGGTTGGCCCGGCCTGTGCTAAGAAGAGCATTCGATGCATTGTTGTGCTGGCTGCTGGATAGTTGTGGAATGGGATGGGAGTGGGGCGCATGTGGATTTTGGCTTCGTCGTGATGGCCAGGTCGGCGTCGAGCAAGAGCCAAGCCGCCAGCAAAACCCAAACAAAAGTTGGACACACAGCACCTGGGCTGCGATTAAGCATGAACGTTGTGTCGCATGGGAGAAGCATTGCTTGCGCAGGTTTGACTGCCTCTTCTGCGGCAGCTTGAAATCCGTGGAGGCCGGGCATGACCATCAAAAGCAGAGCGTCTGGTACTTCTTATGCCAGAGGCTAGCTTCCATGCCGTGTTGCGTTTGTTGGAGCTTTTGAGCACGTGCTTCTATCCTGTCGATTCCATCAGGTTTGCAGCATAGCGTGCCATTTGCAAACAACTTCGCGTCCACGTGGATTGCAAAGATGGGCTGTTCGCGCTAAGCAAAAAGTGTGGGTATGAGTGCGTAAGCACGGGCATGCCTCGGGGTAGAGTGTGCCTTGAAATGTCTGGTGATTGAGAGAGTCTTCTGCCATGCGCGGTGTGCAGGTCAAGCTGGTTCGTCTCGAGAAGATCGGGTTCTTGTCTCTTGCCTGTGTGGTTTTGCGACACGGACGTCCCACATGTCCCAGCGGCTGCTTGCAGTGGAGGAAGTGCCGAGTTTGCAACGCTGGGTTTTCGTCGCCGATCAGCTACCTGAGCGAGGCTGCTTGAAGTGCTGCTGCGGCAAGCCGTCGTACTGAACTTCTTCACGGACGCGAGCATGATTGTAGCCACTACCCAGCTGTCAGGCAGTCGACGTTTATAGCGACTGGGTTGACAAGGTTGCTGAGGCAGATGTGATGCCATCGTTATGATGCTCCGGTCTATGTCGAATGTATCGTTCCGCCAGGTCAACTACGAACCAGAAGAACCTGCCGCAAAGAAGAGCAAAGTTTCTGGTTGAACAGCTATGTGGTCTTCATCGCGGATTTCCTGAGCCATTTAGCCGTGAATTGTGCAGATTCCCGTGCACGGGTTGGAAAGCAACGACCTTTCAACATCTTCCAACTGAGGAGGTGATCGTTGTCAGCTTGTAGCAAACACTCTCGCGGAAAGGCGAGCCTTGAGGGTGCCTCAACTTGGGAAGCTGGGACAAAACGCACTAACTGGCAATAACACGCAGTCGAAGCAAAGCCCTGAAGCCCATGTTGATGCGTAGACTGAGGGTTCAGGCTGCTTCAGAGTCGCATTGCTGGAATGCGATCGTGTTGATTTCATCGATTGGCACTGTACTTCCAGCCACGTGCTGATGCCATGGGATGCTGTCCGGAGCCTGCAGATCCCGTTCTGTGCCAGCCGTTTTCGGACATGTGCTCAACTGGCTAACATCAGCCTGCAAGCTTCAACCTTTCTTCCGTGCAGATCGGGATAGATCGAGGGTTGCAGGTTGCATGCTGATTACAACATACCTGATCTCGCAGAATCGGGCAGTGCAATGATGCAAACTTTGCGAAGTATTCCTCCGCTGCCCTCTACAGAAAGAGGGACCTTCTGCTCCATTTCAAGCGACAAGAGCGGCGGCTTGTCTGATGTCCGCTCGTTTCTGACGGAATGCGCATGAGGGGTGAAAGATATGTCAGTTGCAAGTCCTCCAGGTGAGCTGCTCCTGTACTGCAGTGGCAGCAACGTGATTTGGCGTCCGCTGTCTGCAATGGCAGCTGGAACCGAAAAGCCGGACGACATTTTCTGCTGGCGAGGCTGTGTTAGCACAGATTGCTTTCGAGGTTAGCCCGGAAACCATCTCATATGAAATTGCCAGGCCATGTCAAGAACACCACCTGTGCGGCTATGTCACCAAATGGCCAATGGGTTGTATCCGGTGATGTCACGGGAGCATTAAGACTGTGGGGTGCCAAAGGGGAGCATGCGCAGAAGAACGAGTACAGGCTTTGGGACGCTCGGCCTGCTATAATGCCTGCTGGCTTCCGGCTCTCCCGTCAAGAAGCTGCTAACTGATATTGTAGTGCAGTCGCCTCGAGCTGGATCTGGCAACGCCATCGAAGACGCATCTTGAAGTTCCAAACCTCAAGCATAAGACAAAAGAGCGTGGATCTGTCGACCGAGGACGGGGTTGTGAAAGACGTGGCCTGGAGTGACGATTCAGGCCGTGGCTCATCTTGACTTAGAGCCGATGCCGTCGGGTATTCGATCTTTTTCACCTGAGTTGACGCCAGTTTCTGCCAGTCCTCAATGTTGGCAGGTTTGCAGCATCTGTTTACAAAGGACTAATCAACTTGCAGGACCAACACCTCAGGAATCGGAGGCTTTATGCTCGCGTTGATGCTCCGCCAGTTTGCAGAACATCCGGGGCCAGATAAAATGTCTTGTTCAGATTCTAGGCTTTAGGGCTCGTGTGTTCTAAGATCTTCCTTTTGGGGCTAGATGTCCTGATGTAAGATCTGGTCCCGGGCCTTTGGGAATGCCTCGAGGGTCATTCTGCCGTAGTGGTCTTCCCGCTCAGCAGAGCTTTCGATGGGCAAGTCGAGGCCTGGTTGCGGCTGGCGATGGCAAGGAAGTAAGGGCAGCGGCAATGATCTGGGACACCGGCAGCAAAACAGGCGAGGTAACCGGCCACACCAAGCAGGCCCGGTCGAGTCTTGAATCTAGACACCACGCGTCAGGCGATCGTGTAAGACAGAGCTTCCCTGTTCTGCTGTGGAGGTCAACTCCATTGCTTTCCGGTCCCAGAGGCCTTTCAAAGTGGTCACCGGCGGCGAGGACATGCAAGTCATCTTCCACCAAGGTCCACCCTTCAAGTTCGTCAGGCCTGAAAGCCGGAGTCAGATAAGAAGGAAGCGCGGTTACAAACGTGGCTCTGCTCGTGACCAGGTCTCACAATGCGCACTCCAACTTCGTGAACTGTGTGCGCTACTCGCCAGACGGTGCCTGGTTTGCCTCTGCCGGCTCTGACTCCAAGCTTTGTCTCTACGAGGGCAAAGAAGGAGAGTTTTTGAAGGAGTTTGCGAAGCCCGAGGGCGTCTCTGGCAGCTTCTGGGCAATGGCCTGGTCCCCGGACTCGGCACGCTGTGCCACTGCTGGTGGGGACAAGAAGCTCCGCATTTGGGATCGAGAGGCAGGCGCCCAGGTAGCAGAGGCCACCGTCGGAACGACTTTGGCGGACATGCAAGTCGGCGTATCTTGGGCATCCCCTTCACGCGTGGTGTCCGTCTGCTTGGACGGACGGCTGCTGCTCTGGGATGTCACCTCTGGCCTGAGTCTTGCCGGCACCATCAACGGCACGCAGGGTCCATTGAATTGCCTGGCTTGCGACAAGAAATCAAAGAGCTTGGTCTACGGAGGGACAGAGGGCTCCGTTGCAATTGCTCCTTCGTCAGGGCCGGTTGTCAGGGCAAGTATTGGTAAGGGCATTCAGCATGTCCTGGGTCATTCTGATTCCTTCGCCGGGAAGCCAGAAGCCTGGATCGTCTCCCTTGATGATTGCATCCGCAAGATTGCGCTGGAAACCGGCGAGGCAAGCGCGCCTGTCGAGGTCAAGGAGTTCATGGTCGGTGCAGGCTGGCTTGACGCTGGTGAATCGAAGCTCATCGTTGCCACCGGGAAAAAGAACTTCCACTGCATCTCAGACTCAATCGTTTGGAGCAAAGCCGATGCTGTGAAACGAAGGCCCACTGCTTTTGCTTCACTCGCAGGGAAGAAGGTCGCAGTTGCCCTGGAGCAGCCCGAAGGGCAAACAGGTGGCATGTCTAGTGCGCAGTATGATATCCACCTCATGGACATCGTTGATGAGACTGCCGATGGCATTGTTGAGAAGGCCTTGTTGCAGAAGCACTTGGCTGAAGTCACGGCCTTGCGATTTTCTCCAACAGGAGAGCACCTCGCTTCAAGCGATGCTGCTCACAAGATCGTGGTTTGGGGGCTGAGTGACGGCGATCCAGTGGCCAAAATCTCCGATTGGAACTTCCACACAGCCAGAGTCTCGTCCTTGGATTGGCTGGAGGGTGGCAAGAAGCTGGTAAGCGGATCCTTGGATCGCCACCTCTTCGTCTGGGACCTTGAAAAGCCCGACTCCAAGGTGCAGATAAAGGACACGCACAAGGGTGGGGTCACGGCAGTGGCTGCAGTGAGCGATGCCAGCTTTGCCTCCACAGGTCACGACGGCTTTGTGCTGCTGCACGGGCTAAGCTGAAATAGGCTGACGCTCACCCTTCTCGTCTCACACTGCGACCCACTCGATTTAAGCTTCCCAGTCTGGATTGCCTGAACAAGGAAATGCTCGTGATCCTGATTTGTCGATCCAGCTCATGAGGAACAGGCCTGCGAGCGCTTGTTGCTCAAGAGCCCAACTCTTACGGGGGGAAGTTTGATGTCGTTGCATACAAAGTTGCGGTAGTTGCAGCTACAGCTCCTCTTGTTCTGTTGTTCAAAGACCTCAACTCGCAAACAGTAGCAGTAGCAGAATGCACAACATGATGAAGCTGTCGATGTAACCTCATCCTTGTCATCCTTTCTGCATGGTCTGTGGCACAGCGTGTTTGCTCTCATAGTCGGCAGTTTGGGAAGTGCATCGGATCGGTGACTCCTGAGGCCAGCGGCGATGGCTGGGGCCGGGGCCGAAGTGACCTGGAATGTGGCCTGGACCACTGGCTATCTCTCGTCGCCGGAGGTCTGGAAAGAAGATGGATCATACGAGTATGCCCCTGGCGAGCGTGCCAGGCTGAAAGGCCGGATGGCAACAAAGCTTGAAGCCGAAGGTCTCCTGCAAGCACGGCAGGCAAAGAGAAAGGCAAGGAAAAGGGCAAAGGCAAAGACAAGGGAAAAGGAGAGAAAGGGAAAGGCAAAGGCAAAGAGAAGGGGAAGGACAGGCACTGCCAGTTGGTATTTTTGCGTCGTATGCACCGGTACTCGTGAGAGGTGCAAGTTGTGTGCAAGGACTCCATGACTGCGGCAGAGCGCCTCGCCTTCGCACAGGGCGCGTTGTCTGCATGGCTCTTATTCATCTGGTTGTCACGGTTGAGTGGGCAGTGGCTAGGCTGAGACTACTCAGGCAGACGGTCCTGCAGCCAAGAAAGCCCGTGTTGGCGAGACTGGCGCCCAGTCGCCCGCTGTGACGGTTTCTCATGCTTTTCTGTTGGAGAAGGCCTGGGGCCGCAGAAGAAGAGGAGGAGGAGGAGCTTCCCGAGTTCGACTTCGAAAAGGACCGAACTTGGTAGCATCCTGCTCGTCGTGCCCGAACGCGAGCACAGGACTGGAAAGATAAATCCGTCGCACTCCTGAACCTCAAGGTCGAACAGAGTAGCGATCTGGATACGAGCCGTGATTCGCAGAGCCTGAGGGAGCAAAGGATCTCAACGGTCTCATGGGAGTGGTCAAAGAGCTGGGGACTGACTCTCGAGCACGTGCAGACTATGTAAAGACGCATTCGTTGACAAGGTACAACGAAGAAACAAAGCGATTTCTGGTTTGTGTGGAGGCTCAGCACGTCTTATAATGATGCACTCACTCGTGCGGACAGAGATCTGGACCAGGGTGGCAAAGGCGAGAAGAGCATCAAGATGGAGAACATCTTCAAGGCTCGCCCATGGCCACAGACCAGCACCGACTGTGTACCTGGTACGTAGAGGTAATGACTGGATGCATCGTGAAGCTCCGCGGCTTAGACTCCATAGAGCTGAACGAAGCTTGCCTCATCCTTCAAATGTTTCAAGACACACAGCAAGCGCATACAGAGGGCCAGCAGGGCTAGCATGTCTTCATCTGACTGAGGAAGCCATCGGAGAATGTGGGCGGCTTGATGTCGTATACTTAAATTTGCAGCTGCCTGGGCAAGCATGAACGAGCACTGAGACCGTTCCATGCCTTTGCGTGAGGTAGAGAACCTGAGATACGACATCACACTGTCTGACGGACTCCGCAGCTTGAAAGTGCATGGTCGTGCGCGACAGCCCACCCGCTAAGCCCGCTAAGCGCGTGCTAAGCCAACAGGCAAGGCGCTACTTGCTACTATCGCGCCTGCCAGGACGTCATGTCAAAGCGAAACCTGCCAACGTCGAGCTGGTGGCCAGATACGAATCTTCCAAGGTGTCTGTGTCTCCTTGATGCAGCCATGACTATTTGTAGCTCCACCAAGTCACCGTGCAGGTGGCCGGCGATTCATCCCAGATGGACCGTATCCGAGCGGCCAATGGCCTTCGGGTCTGGGCCTTGAGTTTGATTGAGTCTGCAGGGTTCATGTCTCAGCACCAAGTGTGGCTAAAGCGGCTAAAGCAAGTTGATTCACGGAAGCCAACTCCCGACCAGTCATATGGTCGATGGCATGAAACAAGTCTGGACCCAAGAGTCAACAGCTAGGAGAACCTCAAGAGAATGGAAGGAAGGGTGCGAAGCCCAACGCCCAAAAGGGGCGAGCTCAACCACCGACATGAGTTACGCCTAGACTCTTGTCTGGCAAAGCCACCTTCCTACTTTTTTTCACCCTTCCATCCCAGAGAGTGATCGCCGTCAGCGATTCTCGGTGCACGCTTCCAATACAACCAGAGTTTGTTGGATGTTGTCTGGCCATCGAACTCGATCACTAACATGCATTGGCAACATGTTCCACTCGGGTGCACGACATGTGAGCAGCGCTACGGTCAAACTGAGGATCGGCTCACTGCCGTGGAGGAGTTCGACTTTCCCGCTCCGTTGGTGCTTCTGCCAGAAGTAGACAAAAAGTGAGAGTGAGTCTGAGGCTGATTCGGGCTGTTACTTTACTCTTCTCTAAGGTGCTTCCGGCGAGCGCGCTGGAGGCCTGGGCCTCGGGTCTGAGACAAAAGCGGACGCCGCGGATGCTCTTCCCGTTCCTTCTGAGGAATACGCGCAGAAGTTTCCAAAGTCGGTTTTGCACCAAGGACCTGCGATCCTTGACAATCCTTGCCTTGTCAAAGTTCCCAGGTCGTGATCGGAAAGTCCAACGCTGCAAACCCCAAAGGTGCCCAGGTGCTCGCACGCGAGGCTTGCCCTTCGACTTGCACGAGAGAGGAAAGGAGAGCCCATCCCACTTTCGGCCGTTTCCCTGCTCCAGATTGCTACCTTTGTTGTGACATTCCTCTACAGCTGTTCCGTAGGTTTTGGACACACTAACATATTTGGCATTCAATTCAAATATCCAGAAAATGGACAGGCCAATAAAGTTGGACAAGCCAACACTCTTGCCATCAAATCTGAGTTGCAGAGCAACATGTAAACTCGGAGGAACTAACTTGTGCATATTTTGTACCCGAAAGCGACTTCCGCACAGAGTTGGAAGAACCAACCTTGTGGTTACGGTTCAAATAGGCATGCCATATTTTCAGACAAAGCGAAGATTTGCCACCCAACAACTCTTTTTTTTTGAGGGGGGTTTAGGGTTCGGTTCACAATTTCATTTGGGTTTAGGGTTTGATGCCCAAGAGTCCTTTTTGTTTTGGGGTTTCTGTCTTTGCTTGTAGGGTTCAGGCTTTGGTTTGAAGCCTGTTTAGGGTGTCGGGTTTACAACACCAGTGCGCTTCAGGTCGCAAGCAACAGCCGAAACCCCAACAGATACTTTGGGCGGCAAGCCCGCAATCCTGTGAGTGACGTCGTATTCGGTGGCAAACGCTACATCCAAAAAGGTCGTAAACCGAAGCCAAAGCCTTAAACGAAGGTGTTGCGTGGCAAACCCCAAACCAAACCCGCGAACAAAGAGAAAGACATTGGGTTCCGAAGCCGATCAAAGCCCCAACCCTATAAAGGAGATGTTGGCAAACCCTGACGCCGAACAAACGGAAACCCTAACTCGCAAACCCTAGAAAGGTCGTAAATACAACCATATGCCCTAAAACAAGATGTCAAGTGGCACACCTTAAGACCAAGCCTTAAGCAGGCCGGCAAGCCCTCAACCCGAAAGAAGCCCTCAAGCCTACGAGACGATGTTGGGCGGCAAAAGCTTTTTACACTATAAGGTGGCTTTGGGTGGCACAGCCTTAATCCTATAAGATAGTCAACTAAAGCTTAGACCCTGAAAGACGATGTTGGGTGGCAAACTCTCCACCCTACTAGGCAAAGTCATCAGGTTGTAAGCCGAAGCTTGCCCCAAAAGAAGATGTTGGGTGGCCAGCCAGACACCCCACAAGTGCCGAAACCTTAAAACAACACGTTGGGTTGCAAAGCTTAAGCCCTGAAAGATGTCGCTAAGTGGCAAACCCCGGAGCCGAAGAAGCTTTAAATCCAGAAGCGTAAACCCTAAAAGGTTTAAACACTGGATCATGTTGGCTGGCAATCCTTGAAGCCAAGCCCGAAACCCGGAAGGAAAACATTGGGTGGCCAAGCACAGGTTTTAAACCAAAGCCTAAGCCCAAAAAGAAGATATTGGGCGGCAAACGTGGAAGCAGAAGCCCTTGTAAACCCAGCCACCCAGCCCCACACCCTAAAAGGTCGTAAACCGAAGCCTTAACCCTAAAAGAAGATGTTGGGTGGCAAACCCTAAGACCGAAACCCGGAACCGCAAAAGAAAGTGTCGGGTGGCAAACCCTAAATCTTAAACCCACCGAAGCCTAAACCCTGTAAGAGGCTTTGCACTCCGAAGAAAGATGTTACGTGGCGAAATGTCCTTTTACCCCAAAAGGGCGCATTGGGTGGTAAAGCCTGAGCCTGAAAGGGATGTAGGAATAAGTTCAGTCGCCATCCCAAAAAAACGTCGCTCCGCTCAGGGCACCTCGGGCCTGCGGCGGATCTTGTAAAATCTCGACCCTGGAGGCTTCATAGGTGTGCGAATCATTCACGCACATCGAGCTGCATAAGCCCCCCCGAGTCGGAGGCCGGTTGTACCAGAATCATGACCGGTGCAGGTGTTATGATTGATGGCTTTTTCATACACTGCCCCTGCTTTTCCCAACCGCTTTTGGCCCTGATCTCCCTTCGGCTTGAATTGCTTTGGCTGGGCTTGCCTGCTGTGGCTTCTCGTTCTTTTTCTCCCTTTGGTTCTTTTGGCTCGTCTCCGTTTTTCTTTTTCTCCAGCCCTCTGCCCGGTCTGCTCGCACCAGATTTCGTTTCGCTGCACTTTGTCTCATCCCCATGGTTGATTCCCTCGCATGACTTCTCCGCAAGCCAAGCAAATCGACATCAGCTTTCGTCATCCATGATCGACCTTCCCTTCTCTGACCTGGATCGTAAGTGCGCTTCAACTGCTGTGGACGTCCGGCATTCGCACAGTCCCTGTGCGAATCCAGTGTGGCACACCGCTCTAAGCCTAGGCCTGGGCCCCGCACCAAACTGGGTCATATCTTGCGCAGACCAACGCAGCATCCGGCAAGCCTGGTCTCGGACATGACAAGTGCAGGCAGTTCTCGCTCAGATTGGATGGTTTCGGATCTTCACCTACCAAGCGCGTGCTCTTCTACATCCCTCGCCGCCAACGGATCAGTTACTCCTTTCCGATGGCCCCGATTCTTTGCTTCAGTGTGCCACCATCCTACCCAACAGGGTTGGGGGGTTTGCAAACCCAGCGCCGTTTTTTGTGGTTTTAGGCTCCGCATCAATCACATGTTGAGGCTCGGCTTGGGTTTCGGACTTGTCGTCTTCGGGTCTTGGTTTTACATCCCTTGTTAATGTTCCACCCATTTCTAGGGTTGATGTTGAAGATCTGCCACCCGTCTGTTCTTCTTAACTAAGCCCTCCAAAAAGCGAGGGCTCTGGAACCCAGTCGCTTCTGGCAGTGTTTGGCTCAACATGCAGTGCGTTATTGTTAAGTGCTTAAGAGCCAAGCTCCACATTCACGTAAATCTGGGCCTCAAAAGAACTCTCTGTGTTGTTGCAGTCTGTGCAGTATGATGTTGCTATAGCGGTATCTGCGCGTCTCAGGTGCATAGCACGACTAACAGAGACATGCAGCGTCTATTGTCTGTTCACACTGTGCGTGTGCAAATCCAAACGAACATGTTCGGTTCGGCGGCGGAAGTTCAAGTGAACAGCTTACTCCGGTTCTTGCATCTGGCAAACCTGCAACGGTTGAGAAGAAGCTTCGAGTCCGTTCAGTAAAATGCTATCTGGATCTGTCAGCAGTGCCCGATAGACCGTTGCCAATGGCGGGATGTATATGGCGTCGAGGTTGCATTGGGGCTCTTCGTGAGTGAAAAGAGGGCTGCTTTTCAAGATTGGTAAGTAAAACGCTACCCTTTCGATGTGCCCTGAGAAACATGAAGACTCGTGTGATCGGCCGCAGAGAGTGCATTTGTCGTGATGGATGAGGCGGTCGTCGTTGTCCGTACGGATGTCATCTGGACGGGTGGCTCCAGGACATGCGCAAATCAGGTGCGCCACAACACCAACCTATTGAGCTCAAGAATGTCAACAACATGATGGAATTTGAGGCCACTGAAACGACTACCTGCACCACCTCCGCCCACTTTTCGCAACAAAAACAGAGCCGCTTCCTCACCGCCATGGATCGCCAACAAGCGACCCGCTTCCTTTTCGAAGACAACTTCTCAAGAAGAAGTGTTCCATTGCACCGTCCAAACGTCCAAAGAAGAGGCGCCTAATTCGAGACGGGGCTTTGTCTGCCGGGGGCCTAGAAGGTTGCTGAAATTCACAGCGGCAAGAAGATGCGTTCCGGCTATTGGTTTTTAGACGAGACGCTGAACAATCGGCCGGGAAAGTTGTCCACCATTTTCGGCATGGGAGACTCTAATTGAATGAGACTGACATGTGTGCTGCGTATTGCAGCTGTATACGTATGCTCTCTATGTATGTATGTATGTATATATGTAGTTATATATATGTAGTCATATATAAGTACGTAGAGAGCCAAGCTTTATGCTGCTTGAGTTGAAGTTGACATGCACAAATCTTGTAGCTTGCAGTGTGTGTGTGTGTGTGCTTTCGTTTTTTGCAGCGATGTCGTGGACTTTTCGCTCTTGAAAGGTCACGATTCAATACAGCACTGGAGGTCTGCAAGGAAAGACATAGCGGAAGCACTTGTGGTGTCCGACCGTGGCCACACTTTATGCTTCGTAAACAGTGGACTCTGGGAGTTGTCAGCCCGTCACCTTGGAACGAAGACACAAAGGGTTCTCTGTCCATGCATCTAACCGAAGTGTTTCAACTTCATATTGCATGCGCGGTCTGAAGTTTGACAACAACCTGGCATTTTGAAATCAGATGCCTTACTTAGTTTTTTCGATTTCATATGGTGGGGTATGGCCTGGATGTTCGATCTCCGGACATCCCCCGTCGATTCTTCTTGTATGCAAACGATCCGAGGAGGAAGGACATGCAGATAACCATCCAACGTTCTCAGTCCAATCGCTATGCAGCAACTCGCAGGTGGTGAGTGCGACAAAAGTCTCGCCGGGAGCACGTCTGGTCTTCATCTCGGTCCCTCGAGACAGGCACAAGTGAAGCCTTGCTAGGCTCTGTTGATTGAGCTCCGCGGTCAGTTGCAGGTGCGTGGCACCTACCTTGGCCACATCCCTGGTGACTTGCATTCCAAAGTACGTCGTTTCCATTTGTCTGTGCATGACCGGCATGCCGTCTGTCTGGTGTAATGTCGCAGCATCTCGGCTTCAACTCACGGCTTCAACGCACGGAGCCCGCATGGCTGCAGGCTGCGCAGCTTGCCTGCACTTTGAACCCAGCCGGCTTGGGCGTGTGTGTACCCAAATTTAGCAGCCGATGGTAAGTTTTACAGGGCCCCACCATGCCTCTAAAGAAGAGATTTGTTGACAACATGTCGTTGCAAGGGTTCTGAGTCAGAGGCTTCACCCATGGCGGGATAGTTCAGGGTTGGGTTGATGTTGAAGTTCCTTGAGGTTTGAGGTGTTACAGTCCTCATCTAGTGCTGTACAACAGGGTCCAGGGGCGAGTTTGCAGGGTTCTGTGAGGTCTTGTCCGTTCTTTAGGCGTCTTCCGCAGTCGAGAGACAGCTGCGAGCCATAGAAGCCAGCATTATGAGCATCAGAAAGGAGTCCTTTTCGCTTAACATGTCCCCGCCGTGAGAAAGCCGCGAGCCCCGGAACCAACTGCAGGTGGGGCAGTGCTGTCCTAGATGGTAAATTGACCATACTGAACTTTCTTGTATGGAAGCACAGGTCTGAATGCCATCTTTGTGACATGTGCGGAGGCACAATCATCGAGCTGCGAATGCAGATCCGGCTCAGTTCCCCTTTTCTATCATTTTCCCACCCGGGTCCCTTCTGAATCCATGCACTGACAGGGAAGTGAGTTATTTGATGCAGTATCAGACTGCCAGAGTTGCATGAAGCGCTATGGGGCTATGCTTGATCGGCTGGAAAGCTCCAGTCATCAGTCAGGATCAAGTGCCTCAGTTTTCTTGTGGCTCTGCGAAGTTCCCAACGATGCACATGCAGAGCAGTGCAAAAGCTGCTGATTCGTACGCCGGATTGTTTACATTTTGAGGATCTGAAGCAGGAGAGTGATTGTGTTTACCATCATTTGTCTAGCTCGTAACTGTAAGCGGTAATGAGGTAACAGTTTGGTGATTCTCAGATACAGCAGTACTCACTATGCACAAGTTTAGAATGTGCAAACGGAAGGGAGGTATGGTGTAAGTATTGAACGGCTAGCAATGTAAGAAGCAAGAAAATCTTTCATCGACCAGGATATCCAGGCAAACAGCATCCTTCATGAGTTTATAACATGCAGAACAAAATTGTCAACGAAACATTCACTGGTGTCTATATGTTTCCGCCTCTTATTGAGTGCAGGCATTTGACAATGGCACTGGTCTGGTAAGCAAAACCGGTCATGATACAGATTGGTGAGGACGGTGTTGGCGAAAAAGCAGCATCTCGTACATAAGCCAAGCTGTGATGTGGGACCGAGACTTTGGCTTTGGAAGAGATAGGGGTATAAATACTAATATTTTAAACTATTATCCTAAAATGCGGGATCCGGGGTGGGGGGGGGTGTCTGGTAGCATATATATGTATGTCATCATACATATCCACAGGTACATCCTTGTTTTGGGAGACGTGCACACATGCGTTGCTACACAAAAAAGGTGCATGCATGTATGGACTCCGAGTTCATAACGTGCCATGTTGTAGGGTACGTGCCGGCTGTGTGAGGGAGACATGGACATAGGTTGTAGAGCCTGCTCGGTTTGCAGCTTGAGATTCTGCTTTATTCATTCTGCTTTCGATGTGTGAAATGCACAGGTGTCAAGCGAGACAATGCTTGCTGCATGTAACTAAGGCTGATGAAAACAGGGGGTCGTTTGGACCCCCTATTCTCGGCTCAGTTCCTTTGTTCGTGGTGGCCCGACTGACTGTTTCATCACTCTTGAGACGCCAGCTTTATTCGAGCTGTGATTTTGCTTGGTTGTGTCACTCCGGCCTCACTTAGATTTTGGGCATTCTGACCCTGGCGGCATGGAACTTCTACCTCACAGCTGTTGGATTCTTTGAGCTCCGGTTTCCGGGCCATCAGTGGGCCTTCATCGCATCCATGACGTATCAGGCCTGTGCACGCAATTCAGTTCGTCTCATCGTAGTACTATAGCCCTTCGGCACCTCCTGACTGTGATGTGATGTCCAGCGCTGCCAGGCAACGAATGTGTTGGGAACCACAACTATGGTGAAAATTGGACAGAAGATTCCCTTCAAGACCGCATATGTTATTTCGATTGCGGTGCAACTGCTGATGATGCTGGCCTTGCCCATGCTGGCGTTTTGGAGTGCAGAAGAAGCTGCCTGGTAGTGCTGGAGCTGATTCGTGTTAGTTCTCTCATCATGTTGCAGACCCAGATTCGCTTGGTCATCAGACTGGTGTAGCCAGGTTCATGGTGATCTTGTGACTCCCTCGACTTGGGGCTTTGCTGCCGCACTGGCTTGCTGCGCGGTGCCCTGAACAACAGTTGGCAAATCCCAATTTCGAATTTCGTGCAAGTCCTTGTTCTCTGCGATCTCTCCTGTTTGCAGGTTTTGGGGTTGGCGGAGTCCTGCTTCACATCTCTGATCTGCGGGCTTGCGGGATCCACGGGAGATCCTAAGCTTATGGGCGCCATCATGACTGGGCAAGGCACGGGCAGCCTTGCAGAAGCGAAGCACAATCATGAGCAGAGTCATTGGTGCTGAAGGCATTGTCGGGGTGGTTCCCCCTATATTGCTGATTTCGTTGAAGTTCTTATCTGGAGATCCCTTGAAATGGAAGTACGAGGCAGGGAGTTCGTGCACCGGCTCCTTTCAGTCGCAGGTCCCTATCTCATGACAGGGGAACGGAGGGAGGAGGGAGAGGGAGAGACCCCCGAACTGCCACGAGCCTTGGCCTGCTGCGGGCCAAAACACCCCACTGCAGGTGCCCACAGCCACACTGCACGGCAACAGTCAACTGTAACTGCCAACGGCCAGCACGACACCACCGGCCATGTCTTCCCACGCCAGCCTGGGCCTCCGGCCATACGTGCATTTATCCAATCAATCTGCCGCTGACTTCGACAAAGCTAAACAGGCACAACTCACTCCTACTGGAGGAAGGTCCGGCATGCAGGGCTTCATTTGAAGTAGGACTGGTCCCAGGCACAACAGCCCGAGATGTCTTGAAAGCTGTTTTGGAATAGAAGCCTGCAGAGTTGCCATGCACGCGGTCTGCGTCAGTCCTGTGCGACAGAGCTGCTGATGTGGCGGCCAGGTCGTGTTCTGCTTCTTTGGCACCTGTGCCGCATTGCAAGCCCTTGGCGCGTACCTCGTGCGCTACGTGCCCACCCCTCACCAGGACTTGCCTAGTGTTGCCTGAACATGAAGTTGAAGCGCACGTGTACCATCAGAGTCCTCCGAGCCCGACTGGTCAGGAGAATGCACGGCCGAACACCACGATGGTGGAAGTGGTAAGCTTCTGTCCACCGGCAAAGACGGGTGCTGGCGTGGCTTTCGGACGTGACGCCGTCTTGGTGCCGAGGCTCTTACACCAACTCGGAGCCGTCAGACCCCGCTCGGCAACTTATCTCCGGAGAGCGCTCATTTGGCCCCGTCCTCAAGGCGGAGATCAGTGTAGGATCAGCCGCGCATCTCTTCTTGTGAAAGTTACGCATACCTTAGCTTACGCATTTGGCCATGTTGTCTGACGCCACGTGCCGTGGCACCTTTCGGCCCGACAAGTGGGCCCACTGAGCCTTGACTTTTCGCTTTGCGGCAAACATGTTCTGCGCTTTGCTCTCCTGTTGCTAAGTTGGCGCCGGAGCCTGCTCTTCTGGGAGGCTTCTTTCTTCTTGGCCGTCATGCCACTCATCCCTCAGATCTTTCAGATGCAGTCCGAGGACGATGGTGGCGACGAGGCCGAGGAACCTGATGCTGCTGATGGCGCCCGCGAGGAACCAGGAAGAGATCCACAGTTAGACCTCTCTGAGCGAGGACCTCCTGTGGTTTCCGCGGATCGGCGAAGCCCCCAGCTCCAGGGACCTACCACTAGCGAATGGCGCTGCTTGAGATGTGACGGCGACCGATGGACCAGGAACATCTACGGCACTTGGCTGTGCTTGGGATGTGAATCGACCGAGGCCTATTCGTGTCGCCGGCCCCACAGGCTTGAGACCGACGAGGGCGTCTGGATGTTCATGCCACGCCGCGGTGCTGCCGGCACCCCGCCTAGACCTCAGGGAGAGCCTAGCGGACCGACTTCTCCGGCCAGGCCATCGAGACGACAAAGGCGACGAATGCGGCAGACGACGACCAACGATGGCGGACCACCAGACACCGGACCGGATGCGCCTTCAGAGCTTCCCGAGTCAGAAGCTCCTACCTTTGACCCGATAGTGGAGCCGGACACTGATGATGCACCGCCGCGGCCGCCGAGACCGCGCAGGACTACATCGTGCCCGGCCACGCCTCCTACCTCTTCCCCCGGACCTACCTCACCACCGCGACCGCCGGCCTTTCCGACGAGGACTTCACCTATGCCTGGCGCTTCTCCTTGGAAGCCTGCGCCACCTTCGGCCCGTGATTTGGATAACTCCTTGCAGGGCCCAGGCAGCGCTGCCACATGGAAGTCGAGGATGGGACCCGAGCGTGGAGTGAGATGGCGGGGAGGAGCCCCTCCACAGCCGCCTTCCTGGAAGTATGACCCACAAGATCCAAGAGCTTACTCGAAGTATGCCAAGAAGGTGGCCTTGTGGAGAATACAGATCGCAAGCTACATGACTCCTCGCGAGGCTGCGCTCCTCTTGTACACCAGCTTGACCGGGGAGGCGGAGACCGAGCTGGAGCATGCCCCCATCGAGTCTATAAATTCCGATAAGGGCATCGACTTCATCCTGGACACCCTCCGGACGCCGATGGAGCAGAAGCTGGTGTTTCAGAAGCCCAAGTTCCTCAACGAGTACGAGAATATACAGCGACAGCCGGGCGAGGGTCTAAGGGCGTTCTCCAATAGGTACCGCCGTGCCGAACGCAACCTCAAGGCCGTTGGGATCGAGGTTGCCCAGATGTACGACAACGACAGCAGGGGCAACCGCCTTTTGGAGCGCGCCAGACTGGCGCCACAGGATCAAAGATTGATCTTGGTGGGCAGCCGCTACTCGCTTGCATTCGAGGACATTGCCGAGTCCATGCACATGCAGTACCCCGAGTTCCGGGCAGCACCACCAGTTTGCGGGCGAGATGGAACACCGATCCCGCGCAAAGGAGACGGCAAAGGCAAGAACCACGTGCCGCCGGGATCTTCGTCGTCTAGTGGCGGCCACCATCCGGCTGGTGGGCGCGGTCAGTACCCTAAGGGCGGCGCCAAGCGGGTGTATGTGGCGGACTAGGTCGAGGAGCCCGGTCTTGAGGACATCCCCGAGGAGGCGACCGACCAGAACGAGGACGTTGCCGACAACGACGACGGCGACCCGGAGGACGAGCACGACGGTGACCCGGAGGACGAGCACGCCGAGGACACGATTGCCCAGGCGATGGACGTCTTGACCGTCACGGCAAAGAAGCTGAGCAGCCTGAAGCTCGGCAGGAAGTACAGCGGCGGACCCAAGGGCGACAAAGGATCCGGCCGTGGCGGCGGCAAGGACATCGCGGCGCAAAAGCGCACGACTCACTGCCAGATTTGCGGGCAGCTTGGGCACTGGAAGGGGGATCCTGAATGTCCAGGCACTCCTCCACCTCGTCCTGGCGGGCAGCCGGCTCCCGTGGCGACGGCCGGGACAAGAAAGGGGCACACCAAGCCTACTTTGTCAGGGACTATGGTTCGATCGAGCTCACCGACCAGGCCGGCAGCAGCTCCTACGGCACCGCCTTTCAGGTCAATGTCGTGTTCGACGTCCAGACCGGCAGCTTCGAGGACCCCGGCTTCGCTGGCCTTATGATCCTTGATACAGCATGCCAGCGTACCTGCTGTGGGCACCGGTGGCTGGAGAGCCACGCTCGGGAGCTTGACCGTTTCGGGCTGCAAGTGCACCCCACTCCTTTTCGAGATGTGTTTCAGTTTGGAGCCGGCAAGCCCATCACGGCGACCAATCGGTCGTACTTGCCCGTTGGGATCGGGGGCACAGACCTCCTTATTGGAGCCGGCGGCCTCTGCGCTGAAATACCTCTGCTTGCTTCCAATAGCCTTCTTGACCGTTTGGGGATGATACTCGACATGCCGAATAACACAGTGACCTTTGTTGCCCTTGACACCACAGTGCCTTTGCTTAGGGTCAGCGGTCACTTGACAGTCAGCATCTCTGAGTTCAGCCAGTGCAAGCGTTCCTGGGAGAGCCTGCAAGAGAGCGTTGACTGGAGCGATCCCCCTGCAGAGCTTGTGGTTCAAGGTGATTTTGGTGCTTCACGCCCCTCCTCTCCGACAGCCACGGCTGATGCCCGGTTTGACCAGCCAGCTGTCCACTCCACCGCAATGGTTGCGAAAGTGGCGGCGCTTTGTCGCGCACCTCCGGGACTTCCCCAAGAACTTCTTCGTGACGCTGACCACCGGGGTGCGCATGGGGCTGGTGCCGATCGAGATCTACGAGATGGTGCCGCCCAAGCTGGACAACCGCTTCGAGCACCCGCCTTCGACGTGCAAGCACCCAGACTATGTCCGGTACGGCAACGCCTACGGGAAGTTCGCTCGGTGCAAGCAATGCCTCAAGAGGTGGCGATGGAACGCAGACAGGAAGCTTTGGGAAGAACACCCCGACAAGGTTTTCGACACCAAGTTGCTCGATTCGCGACCTCCCTTGCCATCTTCCTCCAATACTGCACCTCGGGCATCGGCGTCTTCGGCGACACCAACACGACCTTCCAGCCGGGCTTCCTTGAGCGCGGCTTCTCCGAAGACGTTGGCGGCACCAGCCAGGCGAGGTTCACGACGGTCACGCCCGAGCAGCAGCAGCGAGATGGAGGTGGATGCATGGCGCCTCCTCCAGGAGGACACGGACCAGGACTTCGACTGGGGACTCGTCGAAGACTGAAGGGCGATTGGGCCCGGTCAGCGCGGGTCCTGGAGAGCGAGATCGGCATCTACGAGGGCCAGCCGACTGCCCAAGCGAGACCACCACCTGCGGTCGACATCCTCATCGTCTATGGCGACCACTACGATCTACCGGGCGCGGCGGCCGACCTTCAGCTCTCCTCGACTTCTCTTCCGGCGACGCTGACCCGAGCACTTCCTGAACAGCCGGAGGCACGACAACACGCACTACGAGCACTACGACGGCTTCGGCCATACGTTCTTTACTTTTCTTTCTTGGAGCGCCCCCTTCGCGATCCAGAATTCGAGCTGATTGCCGAGATGGTCTCAGCACAGACGTCCCGCGGGTGCGCCACGGTTCTGCTTGGCCCTTCTGGGCCGGGGCTTTCGGAGCTGGGCTCTTCTTTGGAGATGAGCCACTTCACCATGGACCGCGGGGGCTCCACCACCACTTGCTTTACTACAATCCCTGGGGCTGCGGGACGGAGCCTGGGACCGGGCGCAAACGTCGATTTTGACAACCACCGCGCGGCCCTCAACTACACGATCCAGGACTATGTGCGGGGCAAGGATCCGGCGCGATTCGGCCTTTACCAGGCTTTGTCACCTACCAAAGCCCCGTGGCACAGTTGAGCGAGTGGGACGAGATCGCCGACATGCTGGGCCGATCCTTTGGAACTCCCGGGACGCGGCCTTACTACATTGACCCTTCTTCGGAAATGGGCCGCAAGATCGCGCAGCTCTTTCGGATGAAGCTGGAGAAGATCCAAGCAGTGCAAATGCCCTCTCAGCGGCGACTTCCCCAGGACATTCCCTACACTGCTCGGGGAGCCTTCCTGATCTTTAACGATGGGAGCAAGGCAATAGAAGCAGAGGATTTGAATTTAGTTACCCATCCGAAACAACGGTTCGCTAAACCGGTGCGATGCAGTTTGCTGGTCTACGGCCACTTGATCCCCGAAGAAGTCCAAGAGCGACCGACCGCTCCAGAAGCACCAGTACCTGGGCTCCCGACCGAGATCTCGTTCCCCGACCTCTCGCCTCAGATCCCGGTCGAGGTCCGACGATCTATTGCGCGAGCCCATATAAATCTCGGGCATCCTACGGCGGAAGAACTTCTGAGGATGGCCGCGACGTCCGGAACGCCAAGCAGCCAATTCATTGATGCCATCCGGAAGCTTCGTTGCAGCACCTGCGCTCGACTTAAAGGACCCCAAGCTCCTAAGCCTGCCACCGCCGCCGTCACTGCCTTTCAGTTCGGTGACCGCGTCGAGGTCGACATCTTCTACATCCGTGACCTCCAGGGACGAAGCTGCATGGTTTTGGGCGCCGTGGACGTTGCAACAAGGTTCCACCAGGCCGCTCTGCTTCTCAGCCGGGATCCCCAGGAGGCGTACGAGGCATTGGATGCTATGTGGCTCAAGCCCTACGGCCTGATGGTCCAGATTGGCTTGGATCCCGACACCACCTTTCAGGGAGCCTTCCAAGAGCGGCTTCGCTCACACGGCGTCCAGGTCGACTACTGCCCGGCCGAGGCACACTGGAAGATTGGGCACGTGGAGCGGCAGAACGCCTTCTTGCGGACGGTGCTGGAAAAGCTTGTGGACACCTTTGCGGCAACCAGCCATGGTGACCTTCGACTTCTACTGGCTCCAGCCCTGCACGCCTGCAACAGCATGATCTTGAGCCGGGGGAGGTCTGCTTACCAAGCAGTCTTTGGACGCGTTCCACGACTTCCCGGCGGCCTTCTCACTGATTCGGGGAGCTTGGCAATGACGCCGACGGATGACCCCGCCGCCACTGCCGAGATCATCCGATCTGAGGCCATGAAGACGATCTACGACATGAACGTCCGACAGAGTTTCCGACGAGCCTTGCTGAGGAAGACCCACAACACCAAGGTTCCACAGCTACAGCCCGGCCAAGCTTGCTCCTACTGGCGTTGGCGCAAGCGCGGACTAAAGAAGCGAGGTGGCTGGGTGACAGCCAGGTTTCTCAGTTGGGACCCGGCCTCTCCGGGTAAGCTGGCATGGGTCCGTTCCGGGACCACCACAGCAATGGTCGCGGTGGAGCAGCTGAGAGCAGCTACTGGTTTCGAGGCCTGGCTGCCTTCAGAGCCAGACGTTGCCGCCCTCAAGGATGCGGCAAAGACCCTGACCAAAACCATTTGGGCTGACGAGTCAGGCCCAGCAGCTCCACTGGAACACGCCCGCGACCCCGACGAGACCGTGGACCTGGACTTCCTCCAAGGCGGCGACGCTCACATGGCTGCTGCCATGGCTTCTGCGATTCCGGCGGCTTCTTCTGCACAACCTGCCGCCACAGCCACCACGGGGGTGAACATGGAGGTGGACCAGACTGTGAACAACTTGGTCTACCAGCCTAACGTCCAGACCACTGTCGTGCACAACACTGCCAGGCTGGGAGACCCAAGTCAAGGAGCAAGGCGAGGAGCGTCGATTCCTCGGACGCCTCGCGGGCGACCGGCACCAAGGACACCGAGAAGCAGGTCACCCGCTCCTGGGACAGCCCTTATCGGGCCCGCACCTCCTCAAGAACCACACGAACTACCACCAGAAGTACCACAAGGACTTCCAGAACCTCCGGTTCCAGAGCCAGTTGCTGAGCCACCGCACGAATCACAGGAACTACCACTACAAGTACCAGAAGGACTTCCAGAACCTCCAGTACCACAAGCTCCACAGACGCCTTTGGAAACAGGTTGGGAGTCAGCACCTTTCGGCTTGGACTCTGCGGCCTACGCCTCTGACCTCGAGATGGAGACACCACAACCGGGAGAGACTGGGCTTCTTTCACAAGCTGCTGCTTCTGTGCCAGTACCTCCTCCTTCGGGGTCTTCTTTTGGAACTACGGAACCAAGGGGGACGCCAGCACCTAGCGCGGCACCAGACAGTCAACCCTCCGAAAGGGCACCGACGACTCCGATTTCGAGTGCTCCGACTACCCAGGAGGGAGATCACGCGAACCTGCTCCCGGCTAAGCGGCCCTTCGAGACACTGACCACCCTTTACATGGACGAAGGGGACCTTTACCACTGCCAACCTGGAGAAGAACCTGTCGAGAGCTACGGTCCTTGTCAAGAGAGATGCTATCGGGCTTATTTGAGCTCCAAGCACCGCGCCGACGACCTCAAGGCCACCAACAAGGACCCCGGCGAGTCTGACACCAGTGACAGCGACTGGGGTGACACGCCGCCAGGGAAGCAAGACCGCGGCATGACCCGAGCCGAGGCAAAGGCTCTCGACAGAGAAATCCCATGGAGACAGATCCTTGACCTCGACCCCAACGAGATCAAGGCATACGTGCAGGCAGTCGAGAAGGAGGCCAGAAGCTGGGAAGAATGGGGCTCTGTCAAGCCTCTCAATCACGCAGAGGCCCAGAAGGTGCTCCGTGACCGCGTCTTGTGCAAGCGCATCCTTCGCACCCGGAGCTGCTTTCGGGATAAGAGCAAGGGTCTGGGGCCGTTATCTGCTAAATGCAGAGTTGTGGCTTTGGGCCACAAAGACCCAGACATATATCGGCTAAACCGCGAGTGCGCCACACCAAACAGGACTTCGGAGCACGTGTTGTTCATCGTCCTGACGGCCGGCAGCAACGGCGAGTTCGGCACGTCCAAGAAACATTGGCGCGGCTGGTCAGGAGACGCCTCCACGGCTTTCCTCCAAGGGGATCTCTCCGACGCCGAAAGAGATCTTCCACTCTACATCCTGCCGCCCAACGACGGCGTCACCGAGCTGACCTCCTGCTGGAAGGCGCCCTTGTACTTGGTGTGCACCAACATCTACGGCTTGAGCAACGCGCCGAGACTCTGGTCCTTGACCGTGGTGAGACGACTCACCGACCTCGGCTACCGACAGCACTCCTTCGACCGCATGGTTTTCTTAAAGTTTGACTCCTCAGGCCAGCTGATCTCCATCATCATCGTCTACGTCGACGACTTCTTGGGAGCCTACCGCCTGGACTACGACATTACCGAGGTCCACAACGCCTTCAAGTGGGGCGCGCTCCAGAACTTCGAGGTCGGCCGGACGGTGACTTTCAAAGGGAAGCAGATCACCCTGAAACAGCGGGCCAACGGGAGGCACTTTCTTCACGTCTGCCAGAAGGAGTTCATCACTGGCATGGCTTCCGGGAAGATTCCCCGCGGCAGCAAATTGGATGAGCCCCTCTCCTCGGAACAAAGGGCGGAGTTTCGCAGCGTGACCGGCTGCCTTCAGTGGGTAGCAGGACAGAGTCGACCAGAGCTCTCAGCAGTGAACAGCCTCTCGAACCACGGAGGCGCTACAACAGTTGCTGACTTAAAGTCCCTCTACGAGGCGGTGGACTTCGCTTCTTCTACGAAGGAGGACGGCTTTGTGATCCCCGACGTGCCCGTCTCCAAGGCAAGCGTCATTTTGACGTTCAGCGACGCAAGCTGGGCCAATGCCGAGAACTGCCGTTCTCAGTGCGGCGTTTTGGTCTTGCTTTGTGGGCCAAGCGTGCTCCAGAAACCGGCGCCGGCGATGCTTCTGGATTGGAGGTCCAGCAGGACACAACGTGTGTGCAGAAGCACCCTCGCTGCCGAGGCATCTGCCGCCGATGAAGGGTGCGACAGAGGGGCCTACGTGAACATGTTCCTCTGCGAGCTCTTGTACAACGAGCCGGCCCACAAGGTGACTCCGAAACTCACCCAGCTAGCCGTGACGGATGCCAAGTCTCTTTATGACTGCGTTATCTCGGACAGCCCAAACTTAACGGACAAGCGGTCTCTAGTCAACATTCGAGCTATCCAAGAAGTGGTTCCCGGTAACAATTTCCATTGGGTTCCTACTTTTCTCATGTGGGCTGACGGGCTAACGAAGGCCAGTAAAGAGCTTCAGCAGACACTCCACGAGTGGCTACAGCAGCCCCGTGTGACCCTACGTTCTCAGACATCATGAGCCAAAGAAAACTTAGACCAGTGTGAAAGTTACGCATACCTTAGCTTACGCATTTGGCCATGTTGTCTGACGCCACGTGCCGTGGCACCTTTCGGCCCGACAAGTGGGCCCACTGAGCCTTGATTTTTCGCTTTGCGGCAAACATGTTCTGCGCTTTGCTCTCCTGTTGCTAAGACTTCTGTCCAAATCCATTCTTTCCGCAGGATGTGATCCCTCAGCTGGTGAACGTGTCGATGGTTTTTGTAACTTCGGCTGTTATTGAGTGATTTCTGTCACCTGCCCTGTCAGAGTGCTCAGGGTTTCGAGACTGTTGAAACAGCAACCAGCGATCATAAGGTCGTGACCTTTGTGGTGTTCCCCGGTGTGGCCGCAAACTGGTCTCCACAGCTGGACATTTTCGTCAGCAAAGGTATTTTGGCGGCCGTTTGGTTTGTTGGGGTGCCAACTTGTTGCATGCAAAAGTGTGTTTGAGCTCAGGTACCTTGGGCAAGGACTGGTATACAACCCTTGTGGTCGGAATATTCCAGATATTTGATGTGGTTGGGCGATCGACATTCAAGGTAGGAGCGACATGTTGCTCGCGAGTCGCAAGTCATTCCTGTGGTGCCTTCCTGCTTGGCAGGCCTTTGAGAAGATCGGCGTTTCCCCCAAGACGCTCAGCATTCCGGTTTGGCTGCGCTTGGCCTTCATTCCAGTGCCTTGGCATCCACCGACGGGATATGTTCGTGCCGGTAGAGGTTTACTTGCAACAAGCATGTACGCTACGCGGACATGTAGCAGCCTTGTTTTGCGCCCAGGCCTTTATGCTGCTGCAGCGAAAACCGAACTCAATTGCAGCTCCCTGGCAGGCGTCGGCGTTCGCTAACCAGCAGCGGGGAGCACTCGCATTGCAGACTTTGGGGGTAATGATGTCGTTGGGCAGGATCTGTTGGCCTTTGCGGTCATGGCACTTTTTGCTTTGACCAACGGCTGGTGTAGCACTCTCTCGATGATGTACGGGCCGCAGCAGGAATCTTCGCTGAACTTGGCCCGTGCTTTGTGTCCTTCTGACTTTCTTGAGCTCCAGCGTTCAGGTGTCGCACCCCGCCGAGCAGCATAGGGCTGGTGTTATCATGGAGCTGGGCCTTATCCTGGGCATCTTTGCAGGTGCGAGAGTCGGATGGGGCGGGGGGTGGGTGCGTGTGGGCAGGATGGATGGGTGGGTAGGTGGGGGGGGTGCTAGGGTGGAGGGTCTTCGTGTCCGGGGCAGTAACTGGGGTGCGAAAAAGTAGGGGTGTGATGGGGTAGTGGGGATTCGAGGTGTGACCGGAAGTTGCGCACGTTTGGTTTGCGGTTCGGGGAGGAGTATGTTATAGATTTGGAGGGTGGGACGCCCTGGGGCCACAGCGTCCCTTTCTGTAGAAAACGGGGTTATTGGTGTGATAGGGGGTGTACAGGGGGTGTAATATGCAGGTTTGGCTGGGTGCAGGAGGGGTTAGGGGATTGCATTGGGGTGTAGGGCAAAAGGGTGGTGGATTAGGGTCTCCACCCACAACAATGTTTAGGGAGGCAGTGGGAGAGCGCGGGGAGGGGGAGGGGTCGCCTGCTGGCCTTGCAGGCAGCGTCCTGGCTTTGCTGACACAGCTCGGTCTTCACTAAAGCTTGTTGAAGCTCGAAGATGCTCGAAGTGCTTTTGAAGCTTCGGGCTTTCGTTGTTTCCTTGCTGGCATCCCCCAAGGGGAGCAACTCTGCCAGCAGCGATGGTCCGCATATCCATTACATTTAAGCCGGTCTGCTGCACGGGCTGATTTCTGGGGCTGCGCTGCGAGGGCGCGCACCAGAAAGCGGGCAGCCGAAGCTGATCCCAGCAAAACCTGCTATGGAGCTTGCATGAGCCTGCCTTGCCCAAAGCGCTGCCGAGCAGCTGTCGCCTGCTAACCGACAAGGCTGACATGCGCCATGACGAGCTGCTGCGACTAGGCACGGCACTTGTCCGGGGGCTGGGTGACGGGACAGTATGATGAGGAGTTGTCGCGACAGGAAAGTTTGGAAGTTGGCTCATCAAGCTCGCGACTCGGGGCAGCAGGCTCAGAAGGCCTGATGTGGTAACCTCGAGCTGAAGGCGTTTGTCTCCCAGACCCGTGTTCTTCTTGATCCCCGGGGCGGTCGCCAAGGCCGCGAGTCTTGCATGGCGCAACCATGCGGCTGACTTGATTTTTTTGCTCTCTGCTTTTAGGGCCCTCCGGCAGCATTGAATGCGGCCACTTGCGCATGCCACCAAGTCCCAAGAGATGAAAAGAGCAGGGCTCAATATGAGAGGCCCTGCACGTACGGAGGCCTGGCCTCTGTATGTGGAGCTGTGCACGGACATGGTGCTGCTCGCATCAGAGCGGTGGCAAAAATCACCGTGGGCTGTCTTCTCAGACATCGCTGGGATGGTGGTTGTCACTTGAGGCACGGACAGGCGATGTTAGAGAAATTTGGTGAGGCTCGCATGGATGCACTTATGGCCGTTTGGGCCAAGACTCCGATGTACTTGCTGCCGGAGAAGTGCCCTTGCGGCTGAGTCCCAACCCCCTCCCCCTTTACCCTCCCCAAGGGTCCCTATGCCTAGGATTCACCCCAGCCCAAGCTGCTATCAGTCAGAGTGTCATCGTCGCAGGTACCAGCCAGCTGTAGCTCTCCCAGATGCATCAGCAACAGCTCCAGCGGCTGCAGAGGCCGCGTAGAGCCTGGGTTCCGTCACGTGACACACTTTCTGCCACGCAAGGAGGATGCGAAGGCCAGTGCATCCACGGAGCCGCTGAGTTTCAGCGCTGAGGACAAGGGCCGTCCTAGGCCGCAGGCAGACGGCCGTGGTCCTCTGAAAGATACCAGGAGCCCTTCACCATCACCAGACCCACCGAGGACGGCTTTTTCAGAGTGTGAAGATTTGAGGAGGAACCTGCTTGATTTGTGGCAGGGCCTTTCCAACCCCTCGGCGCTGTTGGTCGGCCTCTGTGACAGGGCAGCGGAGGCTGAGCTCCGGAGCTTCGTGTTCCGTGTCGCAGCCACGCTGACAGCTGGAGGCGGAAGGTACTGGCGGCGCAAAGGTTGGGGACCCTGAAAGCTCCAGTTTATTGGGAAGCGACTGTGCAGACGTGACTGCAACATCTGAGGTTCAAAAGCCTACGCTGGCTGTTAAGCGGTTGGGATGACTGCAGTGAGAAAAGAAGCTTTTGTGCTGTCTGCAGTCACTGCCGTATTGGTTGCACACATGTGTTATCCATACATTCGCTGGCCGTTTCTGAACTGGGAAAGACAGAATTGGGTTCCACGGACTTCTTGTTCTGATCTTGATGTTGGAGCACCAAACTCTTGAAACTTTTCTTAGGCCACAGAAGTTTTGAAGCTGTCTGATGGTGAGCAACTTCATGCTTCGCGGACAGCGGACTCTCAGAGGTGTCCGCCAGTTTGTTCACCCTCTCGTGAAAAGGGCTGCATGCACCTTCGAACCGAGACACGAATGATGTATCGGTTCTCTTTCGAAGCATCTAATACGCATGTGCTCGGGAGTCTCTCAAGCTTTCAGTGCATGCCCGGTCTGAAGTTTGCGGCCAACCTGTTGTAAGGGTTTCGAAACCATGGTAGTCTTGCCGATTCTTCTCGGATGGTCAAGCTCCGGATGCACAGCATCGATTCTTCTTGTATGCAAACGACTCGAGGAGGAACCATCGAGTGGTAGGATGAGCTCTCAATCCAAACGCGATGCAGCAAACTTTGGGTGATTCACAGGTCCTGAGTGCAACGAAAGTGCCGCCGGGAGCACGTCTGGTCTTCATCTCGGTCCCTCGAGACAGGCACAAGTGGAGCCTTCCCAGGCACTGTTGATTGAGTTCTGCGGTGAGTTGCAGGTGCCTGGCGCCCACCTCGGCCGTGTCCCCGGTGCCTTGCATTCCTGCGAACTATGTCATTTCCATTTGTCTGTGCCTGTGCATGATTGGCATACAACCTGTCTGACTGTCTAGTGTAATGTCGCAGCATCACGGCTTCAAGTGACGCAGTACCCATGGCTGGAGGCGGCGCAGTTTGCCTGCACTTACTGTACTTGCCTCCGCGATTTTCAGGCATAGTCGCGTACGATGTGACGGGCTTCCGAACAACACCTCGGTGTGAGGGGTTGTGAGTACATGCACCTGTGGTGGGATGTTCAAGGTTGCGGGTGGTGTCCGCGCTTTTGCACTTTTGAGTTCTGGAGTTCGCTGGAATTTGGCGGATGGGTATTGGCAGAGGGCACATCGGGCGAAACGGACACATTCCCAGCGCTGTAGACTGTCGCAGGATGCCAGACAAGATGGACGCTCCACAAATAGGGATGGACGGAGTGAGTGGCACGTATATCATCAAACATTGGCGGCCAGGCCCCTGTACCTTCGACAGAGAACACGCGTGGTCTTGAAGTAAAGATCCGATTAATGCCGTAACTGGCCGGCCAAAGATCGAATGAGCGTAGTCCTCCTCAATGGTCACCTGAGGACACTCGGCGTCATATTCCATTGTTGTTTGACACTGAATGAACATGCCGAGCAAAAGAGTAGTGAACGGCATTTTGGAAGATGCTGTCTCAACAGTACTTCGATAAGCCATACAGGCTGCGGTGAGCCAGCCTGTTTTCCTTGTAAAGTCTGCTTTGGATGAGACAGACTCAGGACCCCACCCCCCCCGCTTCCCCAAAAGTCAAGAATAAGACCGGCGTCAGTGTCAACGGAGACAGTGCTTGCTGCGTGTAACCAAGGTTGATGAACTGAGGGGGTCATTTGGACCTCCAATTCTCGGCTCAGTTCCGTTGTTTGTTGTGGCCCGACTGACTGTTTCATCACTCTTGAGATGCAAACAGCCTGAATCGAGATGTGATTTTGCTTGTCGTGCCACTCCGGCCTCACTCAGATTTTGGGCATTCTGACCCTGGCGGCATGGAACTTCTACCTCACAGCTGTTGGCTTCTTTGAGCTCTGGTTTCCGGGCCACCAGTGGGCCTTCGTCGCGTCCATGACGTATCAGGCCTGTGCACGCAATTCAGTTCGTCTCATCGTAGTCCCATGGCCCTTCGACACCTCCTGACTGTGATGTGATGTTCAGAATGTTCAGAGTCTTCAGGCAATGAACGTGCTGGGGACCACCACCATGGTGAAGCTTGGCCAGAAGATTCCCTTCAAGCCCGCATACGTGATGGCGCTTGCGCTGCAACTGCTGATGATTCTAGCCATGCCAATGCTGGCGTTTTGGAGTCCAGAAGAAGCTGCCTGGCAGTGCTGGGGCTGTTGGCGTCAGTCATCATGGCAGAATTTTGTAGACATTCGTGAATGAATCATCGCGTTGCTGTAACCAGGCTACCGATGATGTTGTGACTCCCTCGACTTGGGGCTTTGCTGCCGCACTGGCTTGCTGCGCAGTTCCCTGAACAAAAGTTGGCAATGTTGGCAAATCCCAATTTCGAATTTCGTGCAAGTCCTTGTTCTCTGCGATCTCTCCTGTTTGCAGGTTTTGGGGTTGGCGGAGTCCTGCTTCACATCTCTGATCTGCGGGCTTGCGGGATCCACGGGAGATCCCAAGCTTATGGGCGCCATCATGACTGGGCAAGGCTCGGGCAGCCTTGCAGAAGTAAAGATACATTCATGAGCAGAGTCATTGGGACTGAAGGCATTGTCGGGGTGCTTCCCCCCATATTGATGCTGTCGCTGAAGTTTTTATCTGGGGATCCCATGAAATGGAAGTACGAGGCAGGGAGCTTCATGCACAGGCTCCTTTTGTTTCGTCGCAGATCTCATCACAGACAGTGACAAACGGGAAGAGTCAGGGAGGGAGAGAGAGAGAGAGATCTTGAATGGATGGGTGTTCCTCCTTTTTCTACAAGGGGAACTCAACTGATGCACAGTGACCCTTTGCCCTTCGTGTGAGCAGTAATTGAGGGAAGTATTGAACATCATACCTTATCTTGGCATGGTCTTTATGTGATGTCCTTGTTCTTGTGAAATCCCTCAGAGCTGCCAACTGAATGTAGATTCGTGCATCGCCAACAAATCCCCTCAAGTTATATTATTGGAGCATTGTAGGTGATCTTGTTGCTTATTGGGGGGATCAGGCATATGCTATGTCAACAAAAAGAACGGGGGACTTTGGGTTCCGATATCGTACGATTTATGGCTCTAGCCTTACAAGGTCTGCCGTTCTTTTTCTTTCACCCCCCGAGTCCGTCAACACGACGGGTGGGCATGATGCCCGGGGGCGCTGACCCGTCCCCATGCCCGGGAGAGAGAGAGAGAGAGAGATCTTTCATGGCTCATGGGTGCAACGCCTACTACATTGCCTCCTGCCGTTCCACTCGACCCAGCCAATGTGATGACTCTGCGCAGTTCGGCGGACGGTGCCTGGCGTGGTGTTGTATGGACTCCCCGCAACCGAGAAGAAGTTCGCCATCCAGGGAGGCTCCGACATGAGCCCACAGCGGTCATCTTCAACACGCTCAGTGGGCATGCGGAAAAGGGACCCACCCTTGCACCGAGGACGAGATTGACCTTGATGCCACTGGGGCCGTGGATAGCCACAACAAGGATCGAGCTGGGCACCGCCAGAACACCTAGGTGCTGGCTGGTACTCATTGATGAAGCGCCGCCACACAACCCCTCCAGGGAGTGGATCCCACTGAGCAACGGACAAAGTTTTTGGCTGGAATGGAAGGGGCAAGACCGCCTTTGGTCCCGCCGCCCGCGCTTCGAAGATGACGTCAACAGATTAGGAGGACCAGCAGTGGTGCCCCCGACACAACCACCGCGACCGCCAACTCCTCCTCAGCGACGAGAACCTACAGGACCCCAGCGACAACGACCGCGTAGTGAACAAACAGAGACAGTGCAAGCGAATCGATCGGGACAGCGACGTATGCCTTCGGTGCCACAACGACCTGCTCCTCCACTACAGCAACAACCACCTATGGAGAGACCAGAGCAACGCCGGACCGTGACTTCAACCAACATTACAGCTCAGCCACGACGACCCAGACAAGATGTACCACCTCTGCGTGCCCAACCACTTCAGCAAATGCCTGCCGTACCCAGCCCAGGCTCTGAGTCTGAAACCAGCTGGCCCAGCGAAGATGATCCAGCACCAGATGATAGTGTCCTCATGCAAACGGGGGACAACCACCATCAACGTGCTCAACGACAACAGGGAGACCACTATGACAACAATGACCACGAGGAAGACTCCGGTACAGGCGGGGGATCCTCCTCGTCCAACGACCCTTTCCCCTTGCCACCGCAAGCCGACATGAACCAAAGATTGCAGAACCTCGAGGATATCCTACGAGCTCTACTACAACTTTCCTTCCAACAACCTCGTGAAGATGTTACAGACATGGCGTACCGAGCTTGTGCGAGGCTTTTGACTTTCCGACAAAGCCTCCTTCAGGACCTGGACATCGTTGGCACCGTCCCCGATAACACTGGTGCCCTCGCTGACAATCCCCTCGCAGTGGTGCAGCTACACGTCAGGCAGATGATTCAGCTTCTTCAGTTCAGGGAGGACCCTCCCCTCCGCCAAATGGCTCACATACTGGACAAAGTTCGTGACCTACTACGACAGACAAGGTCGTTGATTGACTCGATGGGGCCACCTCCCGAAAGACCGCGGTGGCTGGAGGCTCTGGCTGGGATTAAAAACGCTGCAGCCAACGCCCTCGCTGCCAGCCTGGCATTGGAGGAGGGAGGCATCGCGAGTATCTCCGAAGCTTTACAAGCCCTTGGAGACGCAGTGGACCGCACAGCCGGCTACTTGGACCACGTGTTACGAGCCGAAGTCCCAAGCTCCCCCGTCGCCGTGAACAACGACAGAAAAAGGCCACGCCCAGAAGAAGATGCAGCACCGACCGGGGGCGACCCCGTCCACCGCCTGGGATCTCGACTACGACGACACCCCGAACTACCTGCGCCAGCTGAGCTACCACATCAAGCACCTCATCCAGAAGAACCGCTTCCCCGCCATGCCCGTGCATTACCCGATCCGCCTCATCGTGAAGGAGGACGGAGCGCAAACACCAACTCCGGAGAGGCTGCTCCGTTTCAAATCCTGAGAGCCCAGCACATCCTCGAGCAGCTCATGCCATTTCTGGAGCAGCAGGCCGCAGCGACTATGGCAGAAGCGCATGCACTTGTGTTCCAGTGGACGTCAGCTATCTGGGGTACCGCAGTGCAACTGATAGACAGTCAAGGTGAAGCACGTGCCGTGCCGGGGACATCCCCGAACCGAGAGGAAACAAGAGCATCGTCAGCCTCCTCGAACCGAACGACACAGGCCTTCAGAGCAGTCAGCCCATGCCGGGAAAACCGTGGCCCCCAGGCACTGGCTAGGCAGTCCTCGCACAGACGCAGAAGGATGCACAAGGGTTTCTTCGGGACCCCAGAGCAAGACGATGAACACCCGGATGCACATGACGGACCGTGGTGAGAGGCCTGCGCTTTTCCACAACGAAGGAAAGGGGGGACTACCCCTCCCACGAATTTTCCTCAGTGTGCACAAGTTGCTTTTCCGGGCAAAGGCAAGCCTCGCTTGATCACGCCCCCACATGGCAGTTTCATACATGGCGTAGTCGTCTTGTGCATAGGTACATGTTTTTTCTTTGTTGCTGACCTTTGTATTCTGGCCATGAAAACCACACTGCCATACGAAGGGGAAAGAACCCAAGAGCTCTCCACCCTGCTTCCCGCGTGGCGTGCCCGGCAAATAAACAGTCGTTCCCTGCACATGTACCGCACTCCTACTGCAGTCGAGCTTTTTTGTTTTGTTGCTACCTTTCATATACGAGCCGGCGCGACCCACCACTGAATTCCTAGCTAGTGCCGCAGAGCCTTTTTCTGCGAAACCTGGCGTCCTGTGATTCTATCATTGGGTCTTGTTTTTTGTTCCTAGTCAGTTCCTTTGTTGCTGCCCCTGTCGAGCCAGGAAAGTTAAGCTGTGCCTAGCCGCCTTAGGCAAATGGGGGGACGCCCCTGAAATACCATATGGGCTACAGTAATGCCCCTTGTCGAGAAACCTGGCATCCTGTGATCCTACAACTTGTTTTTGTTTGTTTCTAGTGGGTTCCATTATTGCTGCCCTTGTCGAGCCAGGTAAGTCAAACCTAGTTGCAACCGCGGGAAACCACGCTGGGAAAGTGCCAACCCTCTTGATTGCATGCACACTTCACCTTTTTATTCTTTCGGTGTTGTGTCATGGCATTGCCCCCGGCACTCCTCCCCTACGGCACTCGAGGAAGGTCTCACCACACTTTCTTTAGGGCGAGGGGGGACGCCCCTGCAGACCGGAATGTGCCGAAACTTACTGCCTAAGTTCGTGCTGCACTGTAGGGTTTCCCTTTCCCCCTGAACAAGCTGCAAATAGCACATCGGTCACGCGTCAGCCCAAATTCGAATGCCGAAGCCTGAAAGAAATGCCCCTTCCCACAGCCGATATCTCTTAGGTTAGCTGTTCCTATTTGAACTCAATCGCTGAGGGAAATAATACGGCATGCCACTGATCAGCGCTGCAGGCATTGGGAAACGATTTTTGCAAAACCCGGACCTCACATTACCATCCTAGTTCATGTCTGGTGTTTCGCTTCATTCGTCCTTTCTTCTATACGAGCTCAGGGGAAACCGGGAGCCCAGCTCACAGGGGAACAACCCCTACACTCGGCAATCAACCTACATGCTGTACTTGCTCATCTAGGGCGCATCCTTTTTCGACCTAGCTGTTTTGCCCTGTTGAATCCAGTTGCCGAGGGAAGCTGTGCAACTTCTACTTTTCGTGCCGATGGCACATTTTGCAACACAGGCGTCCCGCAACAGTCCGGGGGCGCGAACGCGCGCGGTGTAGGGGGTAAAGCCCCTACACCACAACCCTGGCGAAAGAAAAGAGAGAGAGAGAGAGAGACGCCACCGATGAGGGGGGATGAACACAGTGACGCAGCTGAGAGGGGACGCTCCCGAAGTCCTCGCCAAGACGACGATGACGGAGGGAGCCATAGGCGCCGTAGAATGCCAGCGGCCTTCTACGGGCGACATGGACCTTACTGAGAACCGGGGGGAGCTTTGAACTTACTCTGTGCAACCTCTACTCCAGGTTCTCAGTGGGGGACATGAAGCACTCTGTAGGTAGCATACTGCCAGCCAGAGCTTGGGGGACGAACTTGTACTTCTACTTTGGTTTGTTTGTTTGTGTTGCCTCAGCTCAACAAGGTTGGCCCGGCCCTCAGTCACTCAGTCAGCGTGCACAGTTTACTTGTTTTGCTTCAGTGAGAAAAGAGGGAGAGCCGGGCATGGGGGGGGGGAAAGGCACCTTACCGTCTACCAAACACACTGCTCTCGTCAGCCTTAGTGTTACGCTGTGCCCTTGCTGTCAAACATGGGGGGGGGAGGTGCCTGAAACCCCTTGTACACGTACAGCCGAGCCCGGAGGGGAAAATCCCTTTGGGGAACAATGAAAGCCCACGAAACGCGGGTGTGCGGACTCGCACGAGGGTTAGAGCCTGGAGCCGCTCTGCCCTCACGCCCGGTAGAGAGAGAGAGAGAGAGAGACGCCATTCGAGCGCGGGCAGGGGTTGCACCCTGCTTTGTCCGATTGCAAGCAAGAGAGACGCCATTATAGCTCAAGTCGGAACTGACCCCCGGCTTGATAACGGCCCGAGCAATCAGAGTGCTTGAAGGGGCCGTCCCCCGCAAAAGCATAGCCTAGGCTGATACTAGGCTGCGGTTAAAAACACTGTGCCGTATCAAGATTCAAAAATGATTTGCAACACATCATGGCACACGCATTGGGAATACTTCGTTTGTATTTGGTGGTTTCTGTTCACACCCTCGGTGTGATGTGGTGTACGGGTCACGCCTTTCCCGAGAGAAGGCCGGATGGGTTGCAGGCGAAACTGAAATGGACGCCGGAGACAAGGAACACAGGCTCCTAGCAGAAGGGCGGCGTGCAAGACAGCCCGGATGATTGGGAGATCTATATAGTTTCTAGAGCAGATGAGCTTTGGGTGGAGCACCAGCAAGCAGACCGTCGACGCATTAATGAAGCGTGGGCAGAATGGCGTCGCCGTTGATAGTTCCGCGCACCGGGGCAGAATGTGTTGATTCGTGCTCTTCTCACCGGCGGGGAAGACCGCCCTGTGATTCCCGAAGAGGATGGATTTTGACTAAGCATTGAGGAGCGGATCGTCACTCTACTTTGGGGGTGTGGCGAAGCTCTCTGTTCTGCTTCGGGGATTGATCCGTACCGTTCTGAATTGCATGGTCGTGAAATACTCGTGCTCCCGACTGTTCAGCGACCCGGGCTGACAGCCAACCAAGGGCGTTCCTCCCTGACGGGAGCAGTCCGCTGCTCAGGCCCTGAGAAAAACCCACGAAAGAGAGAGAGCGAGACACGTGCACGCTTGCGCTCGGCACTCCTTGGAAAGCACCATGCCCATTACAGGCATTCAAGAGAGCAAGTAAAGGAGATATTGAGACAGTAGTGCGAGCAGCAGCAGAAGATGATCAAGAAGACGAAGCAGAAACACAGCTCAGCGGTTACATCTCTACCCAAGGTGATCACAAGCACCGGAGAATTTGAGCTCACTTACTCACGATGCTACATGTTGAGCTGGATGTTGAGAGAACTATCTTCGCTGAAGGGGTGAATGTTCGTGTTGGAACCAGTCAAATGGATCAAGAGCTTATGAAATTTTTCAATATGATTTCTTTCTGACAAACTGGAGATGCATATCCCTGGCCATTAAAGTTTGGCTTCATAACGCGTAACTCGTCTCCCGTGAAGGCAGGTTAACAAGCAAAACAACATTCATGGCAATACCATTGCTTTGAATTTCGGAGGAATCTAGCTCATCCAAGCGTTGCAAACTTTGACATTCCGGAAAGCTTAGTGTTTACGTGAACCCTCGCTACAGAGAAAGGTAGGCCCTACCGTTCGGCAACCTCGAATGCGAATAGAGAGCCCAATCAGCAGGCCTCAGGCGCGGATGTAGATTGAGTCCATATCTATTCAAGACAGAATTCTGCGGCAAAGGTCAACAAGAGCCAATTAAAGCAGCGCACTTTGCTGCAACCATGCATGCAAGCGATTGTGCGTGCATGGAAAGGACGCTCTGCACAGTTTGGGCTGGAGTCAACCGTGACATACGCGACATTTGCCGTAGTGAAGGCAAATCAAAACGCAGCTCTGTGCAGGCATTGTGCCAACTCGCTCCAAAGAAAAAACATGCTGCGTTTTTTGGTCATACGCTGATGGACGTGCTTGGCAATACAGCAGCAGACATCTTGAATTTGATGGGAGGACGACAAAGCAGCTGACTGTTCAACTTGTTTGAGGCTGCCTCAGGCGTTGGTTGATCGTCAAGTTCCCAATGAAGGTACGTGTAGTGAGCCATGCAACGCAGTTTCAGGCGTTCGCGATCAACCGGGTAGGAAGCAGCAAAGCCGAGATTATTCGGCCGTGTTGTGCTCTCTAATTCTTGCAGATCTTATGAACCGACTAGCGTTGGATGGTCACAGTCTTATGTAACAATAAATGTACTCCAAATGACAGGTAGACCGACATCGACCCAGGTCGTGAATTTGTGTGAACATCAGACTGTTCACCTTGCTCTTTGGTCCGTCTGAGGCTTGGGCCCAGGAGAACTACTCCGATAGGGTGCGGGGCAGGTGCTCTCAACACCCCGTCCTGGGCGGTGCCTCAGCAGTGACTGACATTGACGCCCCAACACAACAACACGAGCTAGGGCCCACGCACAATACTACATGTGGGGCCTGATACCCGAAGGAGCCGCCTGGAAAAACACAAACGGGCACCTACAAGTGGCAGGGCAAAAACCCTACATCTGCCATGCATCATGCACAAGTGTTTGACAGTCTGCTGAGTCTACTGCTCGTGTGGCAGACAGGTCGTGTTCTGCTTCTTCGGCACCTGTGCCGCATTGCAAGCCCTTGGCGTGTACCTCGTGCGCTATGTGCCAACCTTCCACCAGGACTGGCCTGTTGTATTGTGAATATGAAGTCGAAAAGGACGACTAGAGCTGAGTCTTCCGAGCGATCCGGACTAAGAAGGAGAACAGACATGCTGATGCCACGATGGTGGAAGTGGTAAGCATCGGTCCACCGGCAGAAACGAGACCCGTGGCTCTTTTGGACATGCCGGCCGTGGGGCTTGGTGCCGAGGCTCTTTCACCAATTCGGAGCCAGCAGACCCTGCTCGCCAGCTTATCTCCGGAGAGCGCTCGTTCGGCCCCATCCTCAAGGCTGGAGATCTGCGCCAGCACACCCCTTCTGTCCAAACCCGCTCGTTCCCGCCGCAGGATGTGATGCCTCAGCTCGTGAACGTGACGATGATTTTCGTGACTTCGGCTGCTTTGGTGTTAAGTCTATCAAGCAGTGTGCAACTGTGCACCACATTTCGGGCTGCCCTTGAAAAGAACCGGTAACCAGTTTTTGTGAGGTGGTGACCTTTGTGGTGTTCCCTGGTGTGGCCGCAAGCTGGTCTCCACAGCTGGAGTTCTTCGTCAGCAAAGGCGTCTTGGCGATTGATTGTGTTTTGTCTAGGTGCCTTGGCTTGTTGCAGGCAGCTTTAAGCTCAGGTGCCTTGGGCAAGGATTGGTATACAACCCTTGTGGTTGGAATCTTCCAGATCTTCGATGTGATTGGACGATCGACGCCCAAGGCAGGAGCGAAAAGGAAAGGGTGCACGGTTCTTGCTTGCAAGCTTGCAAGTCGCGAGTTCCTGCGGAGCCGTCCTGCTTGGCAGGCGCTCGAGAAGATGGGAGTTTCCCCGAAGAGGCTCGGTATTCCGGTGTGGCTTCGTTTGGCCTTCATCCCGGTGCCTTGGCATCGCACCCACGGCAATGCGCAGGTAGCGGTTTGACTGCCCAAGCCCAAGCATGTACGTCAGGAAGGAGGGGATCTTATTCCCTGCGCAGTGTGGTATGATGTACTAAATGGGCTCTTACGCTCGGTGTAAAGAGACTTGGTTGGCCTGGCTTCTGCGGGCCCGGGGCGGGCCCGGGGTGTCTCTGGCTCTGCTTTCTCCATATATCTACGGGAATCATAGATACATAGTCGGCGAAGTATTGGTGGGATTCAGAGACACGTCACCGCAGCGGCCGCTGGTGGTCGCCTCATGGTCGCGGTTCGCTTCCTGGTCATCGCCTGGTCGTGCCTGGGTGCTCCACTCGGGGGGTCTCCTGGTGGCCTTCTTGTGGTCTCCTGGTCGTGGTCGTCATGGTGCATGGTTCTCTGCACTTGTTGGTGATCTACGCCCGCATAACTGGACCTAGATAGACAATCAGCTGTTGAGACATGTTGCAGCCTCGTTTTGCCCCAGGCATTTATGCTGCTGCAGCGAAGACCGAACTCAATCGCAGCTCCCTGGCAGGCGTCTTTGCTCAATTCTCGTCAGCAGCGGTGAGCAATCTCGTTGCAGACTTTGTGGGTAGCGATATAGCTGGGCAGGATCTGTTGGCCTTTGCGGTCATGGCACTTTTTGCTTTGACCAATGGCTGGTGCAGCACTCTGGCGATGATCTACGGGCCTCAGCAGGAATCTTCGCTGAGCTTGGCCCGTGTTTTGTGTCCTTCTGACTTTCTTGAGCTCGGGCGTTCAGGTGTCACTCCCCGCCGAGCAGCATAGGGCTGGTGTTATCATGGAGCTGGGCCTTATCCTGGGCATCTTTGCAGGTGCGAGAGTCGGATGCTTGAAGCACGATGTAGGCTTTGCAGTGTGCTGGCCTTGCAGCCTCGAAGGCAGCGTCTTGGCTTTGCTCACACAGCTCGGTCTTCACTGAAGCTTGTTGAAGCTCGCAGTTCTGTCTGAAGCTTCGTGCCTTCTCGCGCAGCCTCTGGCCGCTGCGTCCGCGACGTATCGTTCCCGTTTTGCTGGTCTCCCCCAAGGGGAGCGCCACCTCCAACGGCAGCAGCAGCGATGTTCCACACATTCGTCACATTTAAGACGCGTTGCTGCGCCGGTGCATTTCTGGGGCTACGCTGCGAGGGCGTGCGCCAAAAAGCGGGCAGCCGGAGCTGATCCCTGCATTGAGTTTACCCACAGCGCTGCCGAGCAGCTGTCGCCGACCAACTGACAAGGCTGACATGCGCCATGACGAGCTGCTGCGACTAGGCATGGCACTCGTCCGGGGGCTAGGTGACGGGACAGCAAAATGGGGAGTCGTCGCAACAGGAAAGTTTGGAAGTTGGCTCATCAAGATCGCGACTAGGGGCAGCAGGCTCTGCGGGTCTATTCTTTGAGTCTTTGAGAGTTAGAGAGCGACCAGAAGCCCTTCACCATCACCAGACCTACTGAGGAGCGTTGCTGCAGCTTTTCTGGGTCAGATGGCGTGCGAAGTGCTCAGCCCTGTCAAGTGTTCTGTGGCAGTGGCCAAGCTAAAGGTTCCAAGTTATCTGAAAGTGCTTTGTGCAGCTGTGCAGCTGTGGCTGCGGAACCGGAGGTTCAAATACCTGCACTGCCCGCGGTTGGGATGACTGCGGTGAGAAAGAGTGCTCCTGCTGGCTTCAGTTCGTCGGATGAAGACTTTAGGACAAACGTGCACTTCTACGGCCTTTCAGGCCCAAAAAAACATGGCCATGCTAAGGGAGGCAGCTCAGGGCAGCTCAGGGCCCGACAGCGCGTTTGTTCAGTCCTCACCCCCACGCGTGACAGCCCGCAAACTGCAAGGAGAATAGGCCCAGGCTGGGGCAGGCTGGGGCGATGCTAGGCATTTGACTTACTGCCGTCCGGACAAAGACTCCTCGGTCCTCCAAAGGAGGACCGGGCAATCCGAAGCCTGTCGTGGTTGACAGAGTGTCCTCAATGGAACGCAGCAGCACGCAGCTGAGCTTCCCGTGATTTTCTTCTAACGTGCATGCCTGCATGCGCTTCATCTCAAGGGCTGCAATGCGACGCCGCAGAGGCGGAGGGTCGGAAACCCAAGTACCCCGTAGATGTAGCCAGACACTGCTGCACCTGTCTCAACTGCTCGTGCGTTGAAGTGGGCTCAGAATCACTGCTCCTTTGGTACCCATCTCTGCACCCATGGTGCACCATCTGGTGTTGGGCAATACTGCAACTCCCGCGAAAGACGGCAAGCGATACAATTGGACGTTTTATGTCCGGGGTGCCACAGACTACCTTGATTCGGTGACGATCAAACTGCATCCAACCTTCAAAGATCCTGTGCGCACTTGTGATGCAGCTCCCTTCGAGTTCAAGTCGAGGGGACTCTCAGTTGCAGCTTCTGGTGCTCCATAGGGCTTCGTCTCTCTCTCTCTCTCTCTCTCTCTCTCTCTCTCTCCCTCTCTCCCTCTCCCTCGCCCCAACATCTAAGGCTGGGGCACCTTCGAGATTGCCGTTCTGTTGAAGTTCAAAGAGGGTACGAGTCTGAGGACATCTTGGGAGCTTCAGTTCGATCAGGAGGACGCGAGTGGGCAGCTGGAGGTGCCGCCCGGCATAATGGCATCGCTGCCAACACTAAGCAGCCACAAGACAGAGACGCTCCATCCACTCAGTCCACCCCCTCCTCCCCCCCCTCCACCTCCTCCTGCGCCGACGGATGACAGGGATGGTGCAGAGTCGCACAGTGACATCTATGGTGTTCGTGGCAGCATCGAGGGCTGTGACTCCACGGACGAGGCAATCCTCGAGCCCGACCCCGCAGAGCCCGCAGAGTCCAGCCCGCCGCCGCCACCGGAGCTGCTGCGAGACGCTGGATCAAGCCATTTCGCAGACTTTTGGGCACGGACAGGGTGCGGGGTCCGGGTAGGGGATGGTAGGGGTAGGGTGGGTTGGGGCTCTCGTGCTGAGGACACCAGCGAGGGCAAAGCCGACGACGACCCGGTCCGTGCCAGCGTTTGCAAGAGGCTCCGCGAGAGCGCCTTTATGGACCCATCGGACCCGCGCTTCATGTTCGGGCGAGGCTACACGGGTCCTCTACAGGCGCCGAAGGTGATCTGGAAGAGTAGTCAACCACCCCGGAAAGACCATTCCTGCCCGAAGTGGCTCACAGCCACGGAGTTCGAGGATCAGCCGGAGGTGAGGGCCCTGGCCGGTTAGTTAGCGCATCTGCTCCTATCTCCCTCTCCTCCGTCTCGGTGTGCGTGAGATCTGTTTGCTAAGTTCGTGCTTTGCTTCGTGCCATCAGCCGCGGTTCCGCAGGTGGCGGTTGCAAAGGTGAAGGAGCTGGCCCAGCTCATCAAGCTGTCCAGGAAGACTGTGGCCTACACCGGTGCTGGCAACCTGTTCTCACACCCTGTTGGAGCAAAGTTAACTAGAGCAAAATGCCGGGTAATGAGCGCGGTGATCCTTTCCGAGGCATCTCCGCCGCCGTGATTGGCCAGGCGGCCCTTTCCGGTCAGAACACCGTGGGATGGAAGAACAACACGCGCGCAGCCCCACCAACCTTTACACATCACGCCTTGGGATTTCTGGGAGTCTTGTCTTGATTTGGAGTGGAAGGAGTAGGAGGGGAAAGAAAGGGCGAGGCTGTCTCTGCCTGCAAAATCCGAGGTCGGCAAGGCTTGCTTCATGGCTGGGTCCAGCAGAACCATGATGGCCTCCCACAGAAGGTCCCAGGGGAGGGGACGGGAGGGGCTCTGTCGCGTATCTGCCTTTCTCCACGAGGCTGGCTTCCCTCAAGAGCGCATCAATGAGATCCACGGCAGTTGGTACGACCCGAGCAACCCAGCGGCTCGTCTTTCTTGCGTCTGTAATATCTCTCGTGCTGTTTTAGATTTTAGCTACAAGATCAGGTGGTGAAGTACAGTGGCACCCTCCATGACAAGTCTTATCCATGGATGCGGGAAGATGCAGAGACGGCTGACCTCTGCCTGGTCCTGGGCACGAGCCTGGGCGGTCTCAACGCCGACCAGGCAACGGTTGGGAAAAGTCATGTCATGGTGATGCTGACAACTGGTAACTGGTAATTCCCGTAGGTAGCCACGAAGACTGCAGACCGAACGCTGCTGCCACCGGCGCCGGCGGCAGGCGTTCTGGCACCAGGTGCATGGATCTCGCTTCGGCGACCGGGAGGTCTTAAGGGCCTGGTCACGGCGGTAGCAGAAAATACCATTCAGGTACGTTTCCGCCAAAGCGATGAGGACTCAGAGGAAGAGGATGACCGCTTGGCAGAGCCTGTAACGCTTCCGCGAGACGAGCGTTTCGAGGTGATTCCATCTGTGGGCGGTGGCTTGGGCACTGTGATCCTGAACTTGCAGCAAACAGCGCAGGACGGGAAGATGACACTGCGTCTCTTCGGCAAGTCGGATGACATTCTGCGAATGCTGCTGCCGGAGCTGGGATTTGGCCTGAGCATCGTACGTCCCCCGGTCTGGCCCAGGCAGGAGCGAGTGCTGGTGCCCTACGACAAAGACGGTCGGCGCTTGCGGTCGGGCTCGGGTAAGCGGATGTGGCTGGACCTTCAGAAAGGGCAAGCGGTGCGCATAACGCCCGGCCACAACATCCAGGGGGCCAAGCAGCCTGGATACATGCACATCGGGGCGAGGAAGCCAATAGTGGTGAAGGGAGAGACGCGACAACCAGGTGTTGGAGTCGGAACAGTGTTGAACCGCTGCAATACAACCTGCAGCTTTATCTTGCAGATCGAAGGCGTCCAGATGCGCTTAGGCATTTGGTGGCTAGAGAGTGCCATGAGAGGTGGAGTGACCCATTTGCCAATTGTGAACCGAGATCCCGTCTTCGAGGACTAGGAGACTACTCGTAGCATTTCAAGAGGTCACAGGTACCGTCAAGCCCAGGGGCTCCAGAGCGAGCGGTGAATCTGGCGCGAAGTCCATCTCGGCCAAGGTCTTCTAAGAGGTTCCTTGGCCGTGCCATTGTACAGCTGGCAGCACGATGGAAAAGCCCGAAAGGGCAGTGCATCCGAGTTGCCTGCAGGCAGGACGACGGAATCTGCTTGAAGGTAGCCCCTCCAGAAAGCCCACCTCCGTGTTGTGCTCTGAAACTTCAGACCGCTCACACAAGGCCTGCGCCTTTGCTGGACAACCCAAGTGTGGCGCTGTGCGCCGGCTATTTTTGGCTGCTTCTCTCCTGTCACGGTTGTGACGCTAAGACCGAAGGCCAGGAGGCATCAGCTCGTTTTGATGATTTCAGGTGTGTAATCTCGATGGCCATGGACTTTTTCCTCTTCTTTGTAAGTTCACTTGGGGAGACTCGGATGCAAGAGTTGCGGCGTAATTCGCAGCTGTATAGGGACTTGCCGTTTTCGCCGACTGGCTGTAGCTGAAAGCCGCGTCCTCCACTGCACCAGCACCGCCTAGGGCCTAGAGTCGGCTCCTGTGCGCGAGGTGATATTTGCAAGCTTGTGCGGCTCTTGGCGATGAGCTGTGAACGTGGCCATGCAATGAGTGGAGAGCGTGAGCTGAAGTGACCTCTCAGATTGCGACAAAGCTGCGACATACCGCTGTGGTGGTTCCTCGCACTGGTTGGCGGCTGCCCGACGCACCGCTTTTGTCTCGGCCGGGGCCGGCACTTCCGCTCCCAGGTCTTGTGGCCTCCATCAGTGCGGTGCTCTATGCCAAGATGGCCTGGACGGAACATGGCAGTGACAGGAGCCCCAACCGCTTCCGTGAGCAGTCCTTAAGTCGTCGGGGTGCCAGGACATGGACCATTCATGGTTTTCTGGCCTTTGTACGAGCCCCAACATCCGCACAAGCAGAAAGGTCTCGGGTTCGTGGCATCGAGGTCGTTTTCCTCGTGCAGGGCGGCACGATGGTTTGGGGCGGATACCTCTGCTGGCTTGTGAGCCACTTGGGAAAGCCTTGTCGCGACGGGGCTGCTCGGCCTTTCAAAATGAGTTTCAGGCCTTGGCAAGCTCAGAGTGCGCTGTTGCCGCTGCCCAAGCAAAGGACAATCAAGGTCTCAGGGAGTGACTTGTGGGGTCTCAGAAGATGCTGAGGACGTTCTCAACTTCACGCTTGTATGCACTGCCTCGTTCTCGGCTGCCAACATGCGCTAGCTGCAGCTCCTGCGAGCTTGTTTTGTTGGCTTCCTCCTGGCCTGTCCTAGGGCCTACTGGCGCTGATTGAAGTCATCGGCTTCTTTTCGGCCACGCCCCTACTGCACCACAGATTCTCGGCCAAAGTTACAAGATGCGGTGGCTGTGAGTGCGTTAATCTACAGGTGTACTTCGTCTTCATCCCCTCCTTCATGATGCAGCTGCGCGATGCTGCAAAGTTTACGTAGTCATGGTGTCGCGCTCTTAGCCCAGTGTCGTGTTGCAGCGGGTAGATAAACGTGGTTCTTACTGTGAGAGCTTTTCCATGCCTTGAGCATACCATGGCATGTTGATTGGAATTGTGGTGGTGCGATGACAGAGTATGAACTCCGTAGACAAACGATGCAACCCTGAACACCATGAAGCGTCCGAATCTAGACAGTGTCTGTCGCGGAGCTTGCCCAAAACAGTAGTCACATGGGGCGAGACCGTGGCAGCATGGATCCTAAACACAGCGCCGTCTTCCTGTGGGCTCAACCTCCCGGGCAAGCATCAGCCCAGTTCCGAAGAGCGACGAAGGACAACGCTTGACTTGGACCAGTCAAGAAGCCTAGTTTGTTTTCCTGCTTGGGCAGCACAGCCCCGGTTTCAGCCCGTGTTTGCCTCCGTGTACTGCCAAAGGGCAGTAGTAGAGTTAGTAGAGGTCTGAGCTGGACCTGTCAGAGTTTGCAAGCACATGAGGCAAGTGCTGCCAGAAAAAGGGAAACTTTGGATAGGATCGGTTGGCATGTCTCGCTCCGTGTTGACAGGTGCTCAGACGATGGTGAGTCTTTTCCGTCATTTTGCTGCCGGCTACCCCGCAATTGGCCCAGGTCGCGCATTCCATGCGGCGCCCATGCTGCGTCCACGGAGTCATAGAGCGAGACGCAAAAGACAATCGGTGTGGCTGGGTTGCCAACTTGTCTCGGTTCGGGTTTGGGCAGGGGACAACAGCGTTTCCGCATCGCTGCACCTCTCATCTAAGTTATGGCCATGGAAGCAGAAGGTGTGGCAGGCACCGCAGAAACCATCTTTAAGTAAACACACAGATTGACTGTGAGCCCATAGAGACTTGGAGCTTCAAGTCCGCAGACCATGTGCCAGTGTTTTGAATGCTGGACGAACAAGCTTTGCTCGGAGCCAAGCTCCAGAAGCCCAGAAGTCGCACGAAGTCAATGAAGTGCGCGCTGAGCCGCGTGGTAACTCCACGGAATCCAGTAGACTTACTTCAACTTCGCCAGCTTTGGTCGCCATGGCGCTCGCTCTGGGTGTGCCGCAGGCTGGCTGCCGGGTCTACTTGAGGCTCTCTTGGAAGCGTGCTCTGGGAGGTCTACACCCCGCCTGTGGGCGACCAGCTGATGGCACTGGACCCGACTGCACCACGCGTGAAGGCGCGGGCTGCGGGCTCCCGCCTTTTGGGTTTTTCCTGGACTCAACATCTCTGGCAGGTCCTGGCACCGGGCTGCGAGCTGCGGCTCATCGTGGATGACGACAAGCACGCCAGGGTGCGCATCAGTGGCACGTCCGTTGCACGTAAGTTTCACGTTAAATCGCCTTTCGGCTGAGGTGAAGCTGCTGCCAGAGCAGGTGCCCAACCCACGGCCTGGTCAGCCTGTTTTGGCCTAAGAAAGGGGTCGGCTGTCCATTCCTGGCATGTGCTGAAGAGACAAGGCCGAGACGAGTGCAGAGATTTTTGGGGCGGAATTGGTGCCTGGACAGGCCGGCGGGTTCCGTTGTAACATTTTTTCGCATAGTCGTGTGTTGTTTGCTGAGTGCTGTTTGTCGTGCCTTTTTACACGGCCCCGCAAACCCCGAACCCTAAACTCTAAGCCCTAAACTCAAAAACACTAAACCCCCAAAGCCCCAAACACCTAAACCCTAAACCCATAACTCCAATATAAGCCCTGAACCCTAAACCCCTAAAGCCCAACGCGAATAAACTCTAAACCCTAAACATCTTGACCGTCGCATTCAGCTAGGGACAGTGTAAATTGCGAGACGTGAAGCCTCTAGAGAACCGCATGTGTTTGCAAACCGCAAATGCTGCATCTCACGACGTTTGCGGTCTGTTACCCAAATCGAAGCTGTAGGTAAGCCAGGGTTTTGAGCATCCCTGCTGCTGAAACGACTCGTGTAATGTCCTTGCGACCCAGGACTATCCTCTCTTGGGCGGGTCCCGCACAGCCATTTACACATGGCATGGCTGCAAAGTGCAGGTGGGGAAGTGTGCCTGATTGAAGAATTTCATTCTTTTGTCATTGTCTGTCCAGGTTTCTGGTCCCACTGTACAGGAGTACGACGCCCCAAACGTGGTGATGCGAGACTACCTGTGCTGTGCAGACACTCTGCTAATGGGGGCTTGTCTTGCTAATGTGCAGAGGAACATCGAAGTGCCTTTTTGTTGAAATTTCCGAAGCGTTTCATAGGCCCTTGGCCACGGCTAGCGGCTAGTTCGCCGTTTTCATTGAGGCAGTGCTCGAACAGCGCCGCATGCGAGCCGACGATCTCGGGCTTCCTGCCCCGAGAGTTTTAGCCATGCGCCAAGACTGTTTGCCTCCAACAGCACACAGCACGCAGCAGTGCAGCATTGCTGCATACTCTCCTGGTTTGGTGGAACGCGTTGACATGCAAGAACCTGAGACCACGCCCAGGTGTGTGGCAGCGCTTTCTCCGGGAAAAGCTCCCTCTGTCAGGCGAAAGTTGAGGTCTTCACGCTGGTGATGTCTTGCGCGGTTGTCCCCTGTTAGATTCTCTGCAACTATGCATTGAGACGGGTGACACCGGCCTGTGGCTGTGGGAAGAAATGGGAAGTGGACTCAAGCCCTTGCTTTGTGAGAAGCCAGGAGCACACTCCTGTCTTCGTCGAGTTAGACACCCGCTACTCCAGCATTCGCCAGCTACAGGCGGTGGAGTAGTCCTGAGCGCTCGAAGCGATTCCTCTCCCGTGCCAGAGCGTACCGGCTTGCGTCACAGCCATGACGGTGGAGCACGCGTCTGACGAGGCCTCGCCGGAAAGCCTGGGTAGCCTTCGAAAATGTAGGCCATTTCGATGGTTTGCCTGAGAGTGCGAGGAGCCCATGAATCGCATCGCCTACTTCTATGGGCATCTGGAGTGGAGTCCGTGCCTTAGATGACTTTGCACAGCTGTTGTGCTTGCGGCGGGTGGCCCAATATCACTTGCGCCACTCCGTGCACTTGGAGCTGACTGCTTCGAATTCGCAGGTGCGAACCCGGAGTGGTATCAGCGTGTGGTGTCTCATCTGAGCCGCGTGGTTTCTGCGAAGTCGGAGCCTCGGAGCCTCGCCGCTGCGCCGCTGCGCCTCTCTCTCCACAGTGGCTCAGCTTCCCCAAGGCTGTCGCATGCCACCTCCAGAGAGGTCCCAAGGGCCCCGCCCAAGGGCCCCCAGAAGGGCGGAAGGGGGCGGATGCGTGTTTTGCTTCTCTCCGCAGGGTGCTCGAACGAGCTCCTCGGGCTTGGTCGTCAACGCACCTTTCCAACCCACTCCCGCCGGGGTCTCGGAAAAACCTGCGACCTGCACGTTTCTGCAAGGGGTCTTCCACTAATCGGTGCAACTTCTGCAGCTTTCTGTGTGCTGTTCAATTGCGATGCTCAGGAACTCTTACATAAGATCATAGAGATGTTTGAGGCACGGGCAGCTGTATTCCGTTCAGCCGCACAGCTAATGTTCGTTCTCGTTTGGTGATGTTTCTTTCATGTCTTGCAGTTCCTTGATGGAAGCCGTTTGCATTGCCACTGTTCGGGCCAGATCGATGTCGTCCTGGTCCTGGACAGCGAAGCCCTGCACGCTGCCCTTTGCAGGATGCTGGGTGCCCCAACCCGAGGGATAGACTGCAGCTTGCGGCGAATGGATTGTCCAGTCGCATAGCTGATAAAGTCAGGTGTGCATGGGAGCACCTGTGCGATGCCACTGACTGACAAACTTCTCTTGCCAAGGTTTGCGGGCTGTCCAAAGATCAATGGCGTGCCCAAAGTTGAGGTGGTTCTGCTTCCAAAGGCGGCCAGAGCTTAAAGTCTGGCATCCTTTGCGAGTCCTCGACAGATGTTCCTGCGGCCCGGCTAGGCTGGAGGGGTGGTGCAAGCCGCTTCGAAGCGGATCCGCTTCATGCGGGCTTGCGCCCGAGATCAGACATGCGTGAAACGTGGAGCCTGCGAGCAGAGAGTTTCGAGGCCCTGAGAGTTCGAGACTACTTCCACGGCGTGCCGAGCTTGTGTGACTTACGGGCCTCGGTTGTATCTCAGGAGCATTCCGTTCCCGTCCCGAGGTGATGAGGGACTTTAGCCCCTTCTCCGTCCTGGTTGACCTCGGTGATGCACCCTGGGTCGAAGATGTTGCCGGGCATCGGGCGTGCAGCGAAGCCTCCGTTGCAGGTACAGCTCGTGCAGATCGAGACGGCGACACTCTCTGCCTCCATGCTTCCGCTGGGCAAGGACCAGCTTTGTTTAGGCGGCAGCTTGAAGCTGATCTTCCGATCATGTAAGGGGGACGGTTGAGCAGCACCTCCCTGAAGCCATGCAATGCTCTCTGCTGGACTAGAAGTATGTGCTTGTTGGACCCGAGGGGCCAAACTAAGCTTCCTTGTTGTCTCGTCAGTCATTTCAAGCAGTGCCTTCAGAGCGCTCGAGAAGAAAGACACTAAGCAGTCTTACAACTCAGTGTAGGTTTGCAGGCTGAACCGCAGATTCCCCTGCTGGTAATCTGCCGGCTTTCCGATTCGCTTTGTCAGCTTTCGAGATAGCAAGACAAACACAAGGAGGGAGCATCATGAAGAGGGGTGGAGTGACCTGTGCAAAGCTCTAGGAGTCGCAGAAGTCTGTGGACTTCATCGTGAGTGCCCAAGTTCTCCGCGTCAAGTCGGCTTGTGCAGTGTTTCTGCAAGTGACGGCAGTCTTGCACTGGGGACATTGAACACATAGTTTCTGCTCAAGGAGTTCGGCTTGAGAAGCCGGAGCAACGAATAGCGGAAGTGGGAGACACTCCACGCACACTAGCCATGCAGAACAACACCTGATGTTAAGAGAGGCAGCAGTATTCTGCCCACTGAAAAAGCCGCCACAGCACAAAAAGGCAGGAAGACCGAAGCCTTCACTCGACTCGCGGTTCTTTCGTAGTAAAGCCGAGCCTGCGAAGCCATGCCGCCGCGATACGATTTCCGCGAGCCGTACAACAAGAGAGATCCGACTCGCCAGTCGCTGCTAATCAAGGACAGTGGATCCTGGAGACTTTGGTCGAGAGAGGTTCGGCATTGGGCCAGGAAACAGCGGGCAAAGAGCTGAAGCACGTGTTCTCCAACTCCCGGCTTTTGGACCCGAACGGCGGCTCCCAGGACGACAGAAAAGCTCGAAAGCACGAAGCACATCTTTTCTCGTGTCACGGTGCTCCGGTGCGTCCGGTGCTCCGGTGGAGGAGCCGCGGACGGCGCCAGCAGCGCCAGCCCGGGTCTGGTGCCGAGGAGCTGCGGTTCGACTGCAGGGCCTGGAGCACCGCAAGGCAAGGAGAGCCCCTAAAGAACCCCCCCCGAAAGAACCTCCAACCTCCGGGGCGGCGGGGCGGAAGCCGAACTTCTCTCTCGCACCTTCCACTCGAGGACCTGAACGGCGCACTTGGCACCGTCGTGGCAGTGGGGACCTTGGCGAACGCTTCGGTGTCGGGGTCTTTGTTCCCTGCAGTCCATCTGGGATACCACCCGCTCCAACAACATGTTCCTTCACTCCCGGATGGGGATCAACAAATCAGATATAGAAATCACATAGGTATCAAAAGCACAACTTAGCAATGCTGTAAATAACAGTATCAGTGTCTGCAGCCACAAACCGGAATTTTTGTTTCAAAGACGACGACTACTACGTAGCAGTACCGCCGCCACCGCCACCGCCACTGCCACGGCCGCCGCCACCACCACCACCACCACCGCCACACCCACCACCACCACCACCACCACCACCACCACCACCACCACCACCACCACCACCACCACCACCACCACCACCACCACCACCACCACCACCACCACCACCACGGGTTTAGGGTTTAGGGTTCAGGGTTCAGCAGCTCCGGTCCGGAAAGTTTGAAATAACACCCACGCACCCCTGAATCCCATAACATTGAGAGAGTACAATTTTCTTAACTTTAAAGCCCAAGTCCTACATTCAAACCCTAAAGCCCAAAACCTAGTCCTTAAACTTAAAACCTAACCCGAAATCCCAAAGCCCAAACCCTAGGCCCAAACCCTAAAGCCGAAACACTAAGCCCTAAATCCCAAAGCCGAAACCCTAGGCCCTAAACCCTACAGCCCAAACCTTAGGCCCTAAACCCTAAAGCCCAGACCGTAGACCGTAAACCCTAAAGCCCAAGCCCCAGGCCTTAAATACTAAAGCCCAAGCCCCAGGCTCTAAACGCCAAGGCCCTACCCAAAACCCTAGGCCTTAGACCCCAAACCTTAAAGCCCAAACCCTCGGCCCTAAACCCTAAAGCCCAAACCCTAGGCCATAAGTCCTAAAGCCCAAACCCTGGCCCTAAAATCTAAAGCCTAAACCCTAAGCGCGAGCCCAAACCCTAGGAAACCCGAAAAAAACGCATTGCCAGCGAAGGTTTGCTGGCGGAAAATTTGTATTTCTTCGCTGACAACGGCGATTTCGCCCGTGCCAGCAAAGAAATGCCGGAAATCGCCATTGTCAGCGAACGGTTTCTGGTTTTCCGTCGGCAAACCAGTGACCCTTCGCTGGCAACGGCGCTTTTTCGAAAATCGCCATTGCCAGCGAAGAAATACTGATTTTCCACCAGAAAACTAGAAACCGTTCGCTGGCAATGGCGAAAAACCAGAAAAACCGCGATTGCCAGCGAAGGGTTACTGGTTTTGCGGCGGAAAATCGGTATTTCTTCGCTGGCAATGGCGATTTCGCCATGAAAAACCATTGTCAGTCAGCGAGAGCATAACATATAGATACGTAAGAAAAAGAGGTTTAGGGTGCAGGGTTTAGGGTTTAAACCCTAAACCCAAACCCTAAAAACCTAAACCAAAATCCTAAACCCACCCCAAACCCTAAACCCTGAACCGTAGCCCCCCATTCCCACTCTCACTGCCACTCCCCCTCCCGCTGCCACTTCTACCCGTGCCTGTGCTTGCCAGTACCAGTACCAGTGCCACCACCACCACTACCATTACCACTGCGGCTACCGCTGCCGCTACCGCTACCACGACCACCACCAAGAACTGCAATAACAACAACAACTACAGCAACAAAAACATCATCATCTACTACTACTACTACTACTACTACTACTACTACTACTACTACTACTACTACTACTACTATTACTATTACTACTACGACTACTACTACTACTACTACTACTACTACTACTACTACTACTACTACTACTACTACTCCTACTCCTACTCCTACTCCTACTCCTACTCCTACTCCTACTCCTACCCCTACTCCTACTCCTACTCCTACTCCTACTCCTACTCCTACTCCTACTCCTACTCCTACTCCTACTCCTACTCCTACTCCTACTCCTACTCCTGCTGCTGCTGCTGCTGCTACTGCTACTGCTCCCAACTCCCACTCCTACTCCTGCTCCAACTGCTTCTACTCCTACTCCTACGCCTACTCCTACTCTTACTTCTACTCCTACTACTCCTACTCCTGCCACTGTTACTGCTTCTGCTACTGCTACCGCTACTGTTCCTGCGGCGTTTTCACTCTGTTGATTTCTGTTTCGGTTGAATGATAGATGTGTTTTTTCCTTCACCAGCCCCATGCCGAAACCCGGACTTCCCGAAACTGAGCGTCGTCGGGGCTTGGTTTTACGGGTTTGTGAAAATCTGACAAAAACGGAAGCCGCGAGATGGAGACTTGTTCCGCACTCCAATGTCGCAAGCGTCGTGTGACGCGTTGCCCCAAAGGACAAGCCTGATGAGTTCGGTCGCATCTACGTTGACGTAGGCAAGGACAGGCGGGAAAGAAGAACCAGAGTGCTGAAAGTACTCCCGGAGAGGCTTCAACCTGAAGGCCGGGTGTGCCTGTAAAATGTATGGATAAGAGGCAGAACATACATAGTCACATAGTCATGTATTATGTTGCAGCTGGATATTGCGAGAATAGACATAGAGAGGTAAACAGATAAAGAGAGAGACAGATACATCGATATACAGCAATCTGGTTCTTACTCTTTGAGGGGCCGGGCCGTGGTCGAGATAGGTCAGACGTCTACAGGGCATGACGTGCTGGACCCCCTCGGCGCGAGCCCCTGGTCCTCCTCTGGCATTCGGACTGGCTTTCCAGGTGGGTTCGGGTCAACTTGGAGCTTCTCCCGCTTTTCGCCCTCTGCACGGCTCATTTTGTCGGCAGGCTTTGGCGTCCTGAATGTGAAGCAGTGGAAATCACAGCCGGAGCTGGCTGACAAGTTACACCAGGTCTCTTTGGTGTCGCACCGATCCTTCGCGCGAACCGCCTCCCGGCTACTGCTTGCCTTGCCTGGGCTTGGGGGCCTTGCAACTTCAGCTTGTTAGGCTACAGACTCTCTCCTGTCCAAGGTGAATGGAGGGTTTTTCCCGGAGCCCTCTGCTGAAAGTGTCTGAGTGGCTTCCACGTCTTGCACGCAACTGTAAACTGTATCTTTAAGCCTCTCGCGGCACAGCTTCGTAGCAAGACTGCTAGTTGCACCAGCACCACGCTGGGCCAGCCAAGCTTGCCCAAAATCCGTTTCTACCCTTGCCCACACGGGCCGAAACCTCCCGAAGCGGAGCAGAGCGGACGGAACGAGGAAGCAGGAGTGCAAGAAAGATGTTACATTGAAGCGAAAGGCCAGTACATCTGGAGGTTAGCGTGCTGTATCATCGCCTAAACGCATGCAATGTGCACAGGAAGCACCTGAAGAAACCTCGACATCTCAACCGAGTCTTCAGTGAAAGTCAACCCTCGGAATCATAAGATTATCGAGATGACTGAGCTGCACTAGGCAGGGGGAGCAAGTGTTGTGTAGTTGTCTCTGCACCTCTACTTGGTTCGCAAACTCGTATCCTTCTCTTGGTCAGTTTCCTTTTCTTTGGATTTTGCTTCTTTAAGTCTTCAGACTCAAGAGGACCGGGAGGAATCCAGGCCGAGATCCGAACAGAGGCCTGGAAGTGGAGTCGTCTCGTTCCGTGCGTTTATGGCAGTTTGTCAATGCCCGGCATGAGCACCGCGCTGCCAAAGACGCTGCGGGAGGAAAAGTGAGAAGAAGTGAGTCTCCCCCTTTCCCCCCGACCTCCGTCCCGTCAAAGACATGGCCTCAGGTCCGACCGTTCAGTGGGCAACCGTCAGACCTGGAGCATGCGCTGCTGGCAGTGGTGCGCAGCAGTCAGAAATCTCCACTCGGCTCCCTTCTCTTCTCGTCTCAGGTTCGCGCGAACAGCATGAACGAGGCTGGGATGGCTGAAGGTTTCGGAGTTTGCCTCTACTGATGCTCGGATTCCGTTCAGGTGCTCTTCGCGCCCATGTGCGGTCTCGTTCTGGTGACGAAGGTGCCAGCGGAAGAGTCGAGACTGCGACATGAACTTCTGCAAAGGAAGAGGTGGAATAAGCACACTGACTGTTCTGAGCACCAGGCATCACAAGCAGGGGACCAAAACGTTCTTGCCGTCGAGGTCGAAGATGCAGCGCTGCAGCTACTCTGTCCGGCCCCACCCCCTTTACCTGCGCAGTACCTCGTGGCAGGGGCACCCAGAAGCTTTCAGCTGTGCTCGGCATTTGGCAGCTCGTGGGCGAGACATCACTGACAAGCAAAGACAAGATCCAAAGCGTCGGAAGATTCAGAGGCCCAGCCCATGTAGGCCGCCTTAAGTTGTTTTGGCCAACTTGGCGGGGCGATTAGAAGGCAGGTCTGCTTTGGTGTGCCAAGGAAGATAGTGACAGTAGCTTGAAGTGTTCATCATGCCAAGCTTCAGTTTAGCTTGTGATATATCAGTTCTCGGGTCATCCGGGCAGAAGTTGAAGGCAGAGAAGGGACAAGGGCCGGCTCCAATCTTGCTCCACTGGGAGTGCTGGCCACATGTGCGACTGAGGTCGGGGATGTCAAGAAATTGAGGTTCCTCGACATCTGAGTGCGCAGCTCCAGCTTATCCCCCACATGCAAAACGCGTCCGTCTGAGCTAGGGCTGCTCTGAGGGGTGAGAGGTGTGCCGGATAGGCCGGCCAGGCTAGATTCGATCCCCGCTCTGCCGCAGCGTTTGCTCGGCCCCTTTGGCCAGTTGGCCCCAGAGTTCCGGGTTGCAGTGGCTGTGGCCTTCGCAGGCAGGGTGCGCCGTCACGGGATGTTGAGGTTGAGCGTGAAAGCCGAAGCTGAAGGCCATGTGCGAGATGATGCTGCAGCCCTTCATGAAGCCCTTCCGGGTGTTCTCGGACCCGTTTTGAGTACTTCGGAGTTTGCGAAATATCTGGAAGTTGTCTTGCTGGCATGCGGAGCGGGACGCGGGAGGATGTCTCTTTGGCCGACTTCAATGCCCTGCTCACGAAGGCGGAGGCCTGCTTGTGCCCTCCTAGGTCTGCGTTTCTTCTTGGAAATAAGTCGGTGCTGCCCAGGGTCGTGACAAGCTGGCGCGTACCTTCCAATATTGTTCGCGAAGCATCGTCGGAAGCGCAGCCTACCTGCAGCCGACAGCCCTGACCCTACTCGATTCGGAAGGGCCGAAGAGTCTAGAAGGCTTGTGTACCTGGCTTGCGCGATGCTGCAGAAGCATGACATCCTCGTACTTGCTTGTAAGGCGGGGACGCTACTGGCCAGACTTGAGGGGAATGCAAGGACATGTCCAACACCTCTGCAATGGCGTCGGCCGATCTTTGGTTGAGTCTCGGCGCACGTGCTGCGTGCCTGCCGCAGGACAGTCATGGTCCAATTGGCAAGTGCACGGCGAACTCACCGATGGTGCAAGGCTCTGGTCGCTTGTGCAAGTGACGTCTCGTCGACTTTGAGACGCGCACGGACGCGTGCTGCAGGAGTTTCCGGTGATACAGAGCCTGCCAGCGCGGGCGGCTGAGCGATCGCCCGTGATCTGAGACAGGAAGGACAGAGCCCCTTGGACGGCCGGCACCCCTCCGGAGGTGTTTCAAGATAAATGATCCTGTCGACCGACTCTTTGAGCTACTGCAGAAGGCGAGTTAAAGCAGCAGCCCAGGATGTTTTGTAGGTCGTTGTTGGTTTTTGGTGGGCCAGGCATCCTTGGCCGCTTTTTTAATGATCGATCACATCGGCATGTTCCAACCTCAGGCATATCTTGCTTCGGCTAGGTGCGTGCTGCTGCTACAGTGCTGCGAAGCTCGTGATCCTCAATTGCTTTAAGACTTCGAGCCCACTAGATCGGCGGGCTGACATGTGCGCAGACTTCCTCCGGAGCTTGCCTTGAGGCTGAAGCAGTGGAAGATTCTGTCTGGTGGCAAGAGGCTGTGCAATTCGAGAAAAGCAGGAAGTGTTGCGACGGGTGATTGGAGCTGTTAGCATCAAGCGGACTACGGGGACTCGAAACCCGACAGTTGTGGGACATCGGTAGATCCAAGAAGACAGCATCATACAGTCTCGGCAGGGCCGGAACAGGAACGATTCAGCTGGGATTGAAGTGCGGCTCCCAGAGCCGATACGCCGATACTGTATGCATTGAGGTCAGCTTGCAGGGCTTGAGTGGCTACCAGTGTGTGCTTGCACGCCTTTCTGCTTTGCATCTGCCTGGCATGGGACTGCTCGCAAAGGATCTTTACCTTCTGCAACATAGTTGGGGCCGGCCAGACACGTTTCAAGCGACTTCCAAGCTTCATTCGACCTGTGGGGCGGGTCTTCGAGGTACTTGGATTCAGGGATGAGGGGCTGCTTTTTTGTCTTGCCGTCCTCTTTCTGGTTTCGTCGGGTTCAGGTGCTTTTTCCTTGTGGGGTCGCCGAAGTCTGGTCAAAAGGGATGACCCACACACTTACCTATGGCGGTCACACAGTAACACCGAGCACATGTCAGACGACGGCAAATCAGACACTCAACAATAGAAGACGGCAAACATGATCCAGGTCACTTTCTTCCGACCTGTAGGTTTCGACCCGGAGCTGTGCGATTTTTCTTTGGCTGTGCAGGCCTGATGGAAGACACAGCACATATCTTGAAACTCGGAGCCTTGTTGCCCACTCGAGACCAAGACCGAAAAGCAAATTCGTGCTCTTGTAAGCCGTGGTCTTACATCTTGTTAGGGTGTTGGAGAGAAGCCTCGTATTGCTTGTTGGGAGGCAGGTTCTTAGGTTTGGCAGTTTGGCACAGCGTGGCGCATGGAGAGCGGCTGCCGTGCTGCAGTTCGTGTTGAACTCAGGGGGAGTCTAAGGCCTGGTGGGGGTTGCGGGCTACTCTTGAATGGTCCGCTAGGAACTGCTCGAACCACCTTTGAATTTTCTTGCTTGATTCGGTCCGGCTTCTTGTGCCACCAAAGACCAAGGAGGGCCCAGTCCACAATGCCCCGCAACCTGCGGCCCGTACTGAGAACAGTCATGAGGGTGGCTGAAGAGCAGCAACGTGCTCGAAGACTTGAAATCGCCGCAGCAGCGGCTTTTTTTTGCAACGTCGCTTATTGGTCAACCCTGTGCGGAACACGGTCCTCCATCGAGCAAGGCGCTGCATGCATCGCAGGGTGCGTCTTGACACCATGACACCAATCCGACAGGAAGGTTCATTCCGCTGAACACCAGCAAAACGCACCATACACAACGCAAGACCTCCGCTGATCCAAAGGTCTTGTATTCATGGTGTGCTCGCTGTCGTTCCGTGTGCGAAGCCTTGAGCCACCGACTAGCTGGAAAATGCACCTGGCAAGTGGTGCGACCACCACCACGACAAGCTTCTCGCTTCACGGCTAACAGATTCTGTCCACCACAAACCAAAAACTCCGGAAGGAAAGACTGAAATCTTCAGTTTATCGGTTCCGGAGATCGGCATCCAATGGGCCTCTGCAGATCGAGAGATGTGTGGACAGCACTGCCGTGTCGCCAGTTTCTCTACCAGCTGAAAAAGATCAAAGACATAGGTTTGGAGGTGCCGACGCCTGCAAGACAGAGGGTGATCATTGGTTAAAGCCAGTGCAGTGCACAGTTCCTAATGCCAAACACTCTGAACACAAGGAAGAGAAGCGAGATCAGTTGGCAAAGTGCCCAGTCCTCAGTGAGGTGAGTAGATCTTATATCCTTCCATGCGCAAGCTTCAGCTTCGGGGTTATCTTGGCTGACGCTCCCGAACCTGACTCTGACACGAGCCTTGCAGATTGGTGAACACGACTCTTTGCGTGCAGAGGCTGGGAGACAGCAGTGAAGCATGCCCTGATAACAGTCCAGACCGCTCACTTGCCTGGACCTCGGCAGCGCAGAAAGCTTCAGAGCTGGTGTTTGAGGCCATGAATAGGCTGACCAGCAGGAAGGGAGGTGTTCCCGGTAACTTGAGCTACTTAAACCGTTACGGGCGGCTAATGCTGCCATAATTGCTTCGCTGGCGGTTCGAGCATTTAATTTGGAGGTCTCTGCTATACCCAACACACGACCTCATTGTGGGCGTGTGCGGCATGTTCAGCAGCAGCCCAGCCCTCGGTAGCTTTGTGACACCTGTCATGCGTGGCGGGTTTGATGTTGCACTTTCCTGCGATGGGCAGGCTTAGATGTTTGTGCGCAACTTCCTGCAAAGCCTGCAGTGAAGGCTGCAACCTGCATCGGGCACGTCTTGCCAATCAAGCCCTGCTTCTGGAAAGGCAAATGCAGACTCCAAGCCCTCGGGCAAATGATGCTCACGGTGCACTGACGTCAACTTTGCGAGTGAGGGCTGTTCAAAGCGCTGTGTTGCAATCGTGCCAGGATTGGAGCCGCATCTGTTCTCGCTATGTGAGCGGATGTGTGTCCCAGAAGACTGCACTGGCAACATCCAGTGCAGCCACATTCAGAGGTGAGGACATTCGGGTATGGTGAGAACCACTTAGTGTGATTTCATGGTTCCACCCGTCCTTGCCCTGCCAAACAAATGTCCACAACTTTGGATGTTTAGCACGGGTGCCTTGCAGGTTTGGGCCGCAAGAGCCAAAGCAGGGAAGACCTGCTCTCGTTTGTGTGTTGATACAGAGGGCTGCCAGTACGCACTGGTGCTTTTGGAGTCTCACACTGCCGGCCCGAATGGCAAGGAACGAGTGATATCCCAAGCCTCTCCCATCGAAAGTGACAACATGTTTCCTCGGCATCGGGCCGGCATCTTCTTTGTGAAGTGTTTGGTAGAAGGACGGAGGTGATAGTTGGGTGCACACCCTGCGTTTCGACACGAGGCCAAGCTAGGGATGTGCCCGATTCGCCCTGACCCTTTTGAAGGGGCATTCAGTCCAAGAGTGACTTGGGGAGGCCTAGGAGAGTGTGCAAACATTCATGAAGTTCAATGACTTGACGCACTACGGCGATTGTCGTGCAGAGACAGCCGGGGACATGTGAGGCGAGGCTTCGGTTGTCTTGCAACTCACTGCCGCTGGCTTCAGTTCCCCTCCACGCCACCGGAGACTCCCAGCCGCCTCGTTCGATCCCACCGTCTTGGTCGTCAGCCCGTTCCCTCGCCAGCCAAGGACTTTTTGAGGTAAGACGTGTGGCCGAGTGCCGTTCCAGCAGCAATATCGTAGTAACGTAGTATGTCCTGCATGCCCAGCCATGAAGAGCCATGGAGCCCATGAGCGATGATATCGCGCTCGGCGCTCACCGTTTCAGTTCCTCGAATCCAGTGCTCTGAGCGGGTCACCGTGCTGGCCTCAGCTCACTTGCTTGAATGCCTGGCACATGGACACATGTCAGAGACTTCTTGATGTTCAAGCACAGGACCTCAAGAATCGACGCTTGTTTGCAATCTTTCGACACGGCACCTAGCAGCTCTAGCAGCTGCATGTCTGGATTACTGCATCGAAATTACGCCCTGAGGCATCAGACAAGCCGCACTGCGCGACGCTTGCAAGCACAGAGACGCTGTTTTGGCATCTTGAAGCCTTTTAGCCGGCCCAAGACTTTTCAGCCTAGGCACGCTTCGAGCGGGTGGAAGTCCATGCTTTCGGCTCGTCGGTGAATGGCTTTGGAGACGAGACTTCGGACATTGACCTTGTGCTGGATGTGCCCGAGGTTGGCTTCAGGGTTGAACTCCATCCAACAATAAATCGATGCTCCATGCTGCAGTGATAGCATCGTCAGGAAATCCTTGAGCAAATAGTTCCGTGGAATTACGTCCGCGATCTGATCCCTGCCACACTGGACTATTTGTCCGACTACCTCGTACAGGACATAGGGGAAAGCTGTGCAACGTGATATGCGGCAGAGCTTTTGTATAGAACTGTGAGGAGGGTTTCCAAGTGCGTGAGAAGGTTCTATCTGCCAAGGCATGGTGCAAGCTCCGACCTCTCTGCAGGGGCACTGTGGGTGCAGCTAAGGTTCCTATTCTGAAGCTCACCATAGATGGTGTCGGGTGCTTACATCCACTAGGCTGGACGTGTGTTCATGGGCGTTGACGTGCTGGCAAAGCTTCTCAGGTCGAGTGCGATCTCTCCTGCAACAACTTGCTTCCAGTCTTCAACACGAAGCTCTTGAGCCTCTATGCAGTGCCTTGTCATAGGTGCCGTCGCAAGCACCTACTTGGAAAGGATTGGTCAAAGGTCTGCATAAGCCCTGTTTGTCTTCGGCGACACTGAAGAGGGGCTGTCTATGAAGCAAGACGGAATCGCATGAGACCAGAGCAAGCAGGGAAAGGGATCGCAATCGAACGCGTCTCATGTCGGCACCTCGATGACAGGGATTGCAGCTGGTAGTGCACCCCGAGCTTGCACTGAGGAGAAGGACCATCGAGTTGTGGAGATGGCTAGACGAGTGAAGACCTGGGCCAAGAAGGAGGCCGGAGGGGAGTTTGCTCCAGCTTGTCAGAGTTTTCTAATCTGTCTACCCTGCAGGGCGTGCATGGTGCCACCAACGGGCATCTCTCCTCCTATACCTTCGGCTTGATGGTGATCTTCTACATGCAGCAGCATTCACTGGAATTAGTCATAAGTAGAGTCAGTGGCGGTTCGTGAGGCTTTGTGAGGTTTCGTTGTAGCCAAGGCAGAAGGGTGGTCTGCCGTGCCTCCAGACGAATGCGGACAATCACCCGCAGTGGTACGGCGAGCGGAACGGGCGGAAAGCGCGGCACGAAGCAGTCGGGACTTGTGTTCGTATCTATGATGGCGCAGAAAGGAGCTTCCCTGCTGCCGTGGAGGCTTGGAACGTTTTCATCGATGAAACACCCACGGCGGAGACCGAACTGAAGCACTACCGGGATGCGGCGAATCTGAGCCTCCCGGGCGGCAGGTTCTCCACGGATCTCGCATACGTCATGATCATGAGCTCATGCAGGCTGTGGAGTTCAACTGGATAGCAAGCTAAGGAGGCTTCGCTCAATTCCTAACTGATGAGAAGGACGGCTTGGGGCAAAATCATGTCAGACATGTCGGATCAGCAAAGCAGAGACATCATTGCCCAGAGCTTCTTTGCAGGACTTCATCTGGGGACGGGATGTAATCTCCGTTCGGCAAGGCAAGGTGTTGCCCATTGACAGCAGGTGCTTCAGGACGCTTGGCGAAACGCTCGGTACTGTATCGATGCTGTTTCATTGTTTTCATAAGGCAGACGGCTAGAGATGGAACATGTGGGGCACCCGATGACAGGTTGCACTTCGCCCGTCGCATCATGCTCGTGTAAAAGCACGACTCGAGCACATGCCCCGATTCAAGCACACTCATACCGGATACACAGGGTTTAGGATAGTTCCAAGGTTTAGGTTCTATTCCAGTCCTTCGGGGTACGAACAGCCACGGTTACCGGATTTAGTTTTTTGTGTCGGCTTGCGGATATTAGGGCTTGGGGTTATTCTGAGCTCACAAGATTTCAACTCTTAGGCATGTGTAGGCTTGATGGAACATCCTAGTCTGAGCCCAAACTATTGTGGGACCTGTGGGAATCGTGTGGGTACACGAAGCAAGGGTGCTCCAAGCAGCCACCTTCCGCGTGCAAAACTCGGTGCGCGAATCCTACGCGTTGACGCACATCTGCGGGGCCAACTCGGAACTCCCACTCCGCGAACTGCGGGCAGACGAATCGCAGGCCGTGCCAGTGAATCGGCCGCTCTGTTCGAAGCGGTTGCCTACAATCATGCTAGACAGAAGGATCGAAGTCCAAAGACCAAGGCTCTCGATTGTTCATTTCAAGTCCAAAAGTTGTTTACCACAGTCCCATGCTGAAGTCGCCCAGGGAGCTGAACAGAAGATTGCGAGACTGGGACGACAACCTCCTGCACATCGAGGTGCCCTCTCTTTTTTTCTCGCACTGGCACCAAGCCGTGCTACGCAGAGCCGAGGACCCTTTCGACATCGCCCGGAACCTGTGCTGCGTGTTCTCCCCAGGCTCCAACAGGACTCAACATGCTTTCGGTGCTTTTAAGTGGGGAACTGGTGCGCAGATGTTTCTCGAAAAGATGCGGATGTGACAACTTCTACACATACAGAAGGTGCTGTGATAGTCGCTTCTCATGTCGCTTCTCATGGGTTGCTGCATTGCAAGGAGGCTTTGGAATGCTTTGAAACGGCTGGCAGAAGATCCCGGCGCTGCAACACCTGTGTCTTACCCGGCCGCACATTTTCAATCTGAACCGTCGAGAGTGGCTGGTAACTCCATCTCGAGCCCCGGCCGAACTTGGGAGGTTTGCCCTTTATCATGAGCGGGTGGCACAACCATCCCAGCTCGCGCTCTAACCTGCAGAGCGGCCCCTCCGAAGTTTCTTGTAGATGGTGGTAGTTGGATGTGTAGCACTAGCATATACTGTTAGAGGGCGCCAGGATTTTCTGCCCGGTGGCTTTCGCTGCTCGTCTCTGCCACATGTTCGGCTTGCCTTGTCCTCCCGGTTTGCGTTTCCTGGAACGGGGTCTTGGACTGAATGTTCGTAACGGTTCTTGTTTGGGCCAACTGCCGGCTGCTGTCGATTAGGTTTAAGCGGACGCTTACACCAGGCCGCGCAGATTTTGCTGGTGGGTTGGGCTAACCGGGTAATGTAAAGCGGCGGCTGTTTTTGGTCGAGTCAGCAGCTAGCCTGCAAGACGAAACCGGCGTTGAATTTCACAAGACAACGTAGCAGCGACCGAGCAAGTGCCAAAGGTACCCGGTGCCAAGCTCGGTGCCAAGCCTGGCGCCGAGCGCGGCGCCAAGCACGGCGCCAAGCCCGGCGCCAAGCATCAAGGGAGCTGGCCAAGCTGCTGTGTGCCTTGGCGAAGATGATGAGGGCTTTCTGCTCTGTTAGCTTCGAGCCTAGCAATTCTCGTGTTGTACGTCTAGGCCAACCCCGCATCCTACAGCTAGCGCTCGCGCGCACGCTTCGCGCAGGGAGGGAGTCTGAGGCAAAGGGGCCTGCTTTCTTGCCTTTGAGAGCCGGTGGCTTAGTTCTGGGGTGTAATTTGATCAAGCCAGGGGCACAAATCACGCAGCTCTTCTCAGCACGCGATCTTTACCGAAACTAGTTTCGCAATCGAGCGGCTTGTTCAATCGGATTCGCTGCTGTATGGCTGCCAGAGGCAAGCGCATGTCACGAGGCTTGCATTCGAACCGCAGTGTTTTGAGTTTAAAAAACACAGACTCTCCCACCCGCCTCAAACGTCTGTGTGAAGATGCGAAGATTTTCAAGCTAATTAAGGCACGTCACTGGCTTGTGGCAGTTTTCAGCGAAATGTTGTCTGAATAAGTTTTTCTGTACACTGTAAGCCAAACCAGCAAAAACATCGGCTCACGAAACCCTGATTGTAGATCGGAAGAGTGTTTCTTCAGAGCAGTCTTGATGACTTCAGCGGGAGCGGTGCGACTGTACTTCACGAAGACATAGAACTGGGAACTCTTGTCGGGGGCACTGGAGTTCGTCTTTTTGTTGAAGACTCCATGGCGCTCAACCGCTTCCAGATCTTGTTCCTCTTCGTTTGGGAAGAATGCCTCCTTAGTGACATTCTGTATGTAAAGAAACGGAGATGCCGCATGAGATCATGGCTGCTTTGATTGGTGTGTCTCAAGCGGTGGCATTCGCTTCGGATGATGCTGTCAAGGACCTACGAGGGATGGCAGCTTGCTCCGGGAACATACAAAAAGCTGTTGAGTTTCTTGCGGTGCGTTTGCCACTTCATGTGGCCACTGTCATTGGTCAACTCCACGTCAAGGAATGCCACTGGAGGTTCTCCCCTTTCTATGCGTCCGCCTCTACTGGAGATTTTCCAACCTAGTTCTGGCCTCCATGAGTTCTGTGATGATTGAATGAGCTCAATGTCGGAGGAACAGACCACTGAGTCGTCTACCAAACGAGCATAGAATGCGATGATGGGGCCATGCAGCTGATTAATCAACTCATCCACCTGAGCCACATACAGGTTTGCTAGAAGTACACCTGGAGGGATGCAAGACGAAACCGGCGTTGAATTTCACAAGACAACGTAGCAGCGACCGAGCAAGTGCCAAAGGTACCCGGTGCCAAGCTCGGTGCCAAGCCTGGCGCCGAGCGCGGCGCCAAGCGCGGCGCCAAGCCCGGCGCCAAGCATCAAGGGAGCTGGCCAAGCTGCTGCGTGCCTTGGCGAAGATGATGAGGGCTTTCTGCTCTGTTAGCTTCGAGCCTAGCAATTCTCGTGTTGTACGTCTAGGCCAACCCAGCATCCTACAGCTCGCGCTCGCGCGCTCGCTTCGCGCAGGGAGGGAGTCTGAGGCAAAGGGGCCTGCTTTCTTGCCTTTGAGAGCCGGTGGCTTAGTTCTGGGGTGTCATTTGATCAAGCCAGGGGCACAAATCACGCAGCTCTTCTCAGCACGCGATCTTTACCGAAACTAGTTTCGCAATCGAGCGGCTTGTTCAATCGGATTCGCTGCTGTATGGCTGCCATAGGCAAGCGCATGTCACGAGGCTTGCATTCGAACCGCAGTGTTTTGAGTTTAAAAAACACAGACTCTCCCACCCGCCTCAAACGTCTGTGTGAAGATGCGAAGATTTTCAAGCTAATTAAGGCACGTCACTGGCTTGTGCCAGTTTTCAGCGAAATGTTGTCTGAATAAGTTTTTCTGTACACTGTAAGCCAAACTAGCAAAAACATCGGCTCACGAAACCCTGATTGTAGATCGGAAGAGTGTTTTTTCAGGGACAGGGAGTCTGTAGTCTGATGCCTCAGAGGCCTTTTGTTCCTTTGGGAGCTGGTGACTTAGTGGGAGAGATGGGCCTCGCCGGGTTCGGCTCCCTCTGTGTCCGGGCCTGGGCTTAACCAGCAGTTCACGAAAATCACCGGGAGACTGTTGGAGGGTCGTGGGCAGCAGCAAAAAGGTTCGACGAGGAGATCGTAGAACATTCGGGGCACGTGGCTAGATCAAGTTGCATTCTGACGCGAACCCTGCAATAGAGACCACTCAGACATGCGAGGAATCCCGGAAGTCTCCATGCAAAGCCTCCTCGCACATGAATGAGATTCCAAGATGCGCTCGTATGCTCTATAAGAACAGTGTTGTGATTCAACCAGTGTGCCTTCAAGCAGGCCAGTGGCCACCAATCAAACGGTGTGGGGCGAATGTGTCAGCGAGAGTTGTGCTACAAATCAGCAAGTACTCTACACCACGGACTGTCGGATTCTATCGGCATGGTTGTGCTCTGCTAGGAAAGCTTGCACGCTTCAGAATTCTACGTTTCTAGCCTTTCCACTGTTTCGTATTATCTGTCCTGCTAAGAGCCAAGGGATTACTTCCTACACCACGGCGACGACAAGGCTGCAACAGCCAGGACCATGATCTGTCGAGCCGAAACCCTTTGTGCTAGGGGATTCTTGGATAAGTCACCCTGCACTGTGTGCACAGGTCATGCTGCACACTGGGTTTGCACAGGTCCGCACTGTACACAAGGTCGCGTGTACTGCACGGTCTGCAGACGTCCTAGCAAGACGAAAATTAAGTAAACTAAGGACAAGGAGTGTGTGGGGCTCTTCATTGAGCCAGAAGAACACGACATGACTGTAAACTGCCTCGATGGCTGTAGCAGAGAAGAAACATGCACGATGGGTATGCCTCGGGGCACCCCCTTCTGTGGCGTGGTGATTGTGGTCTCGTTAGCACCCACATGTGCCTTTGTTGTGGGTTCCTGGTCCTCAGCTCATGGGGGCGCCTTCCTGTGCAGAAGCACAGGCTGTCATGGAGATCTCGACATTCGGGGGTTCGGCTCCGATGCGAACCGCTGTCCAGAAATCCCTCGCAGCCGATCACGCGACACGATGACAAGCATATACAAGCATCCACTCCGAAGACCCTGAGCTTCGCCCCCCTCCCCCACAAACAACAAGGACAGTCATGCAGATCGCAACTTCGGCCTAGAGAGTCTGTTGCCATGTTTGAGATGCGAAGTTGCCTTGATCATGCATAGTGTCTGTGTGTCTTTACATGACATGTACATGTCAAGTTCATGCGCAAAACCTTCTGGGATCTTCCGGGATCATTGCGGGACACCGGGTCGGAGCGGAGGACGAGGACGGGCGTTTGCTGTACAGGCCTCTCTGATGCTTTCTTGCTTCTCTACAATAGTTACGGCAACAAAGAGGAACATTGTGTGTGCGATCACGTGTGTGTCCAGGTTGTTTGTAGCGGACGGCACCTTTCTTCATCATGTAGCGTAAAGTGATGCGTGGTGTAAAACTTTACTTTACGAGACCATCGTGCCGGATGAGAAAGAAGGACGGTTTTGGATGGCCACCTTTTTTTCGTGTACGCTTCGCTGGAAGATTGGTATCTGAGCGTTTCTTTCGAGGTGGGCCGCGCTGCTGTTTGCATAAGTTAGAAGGATTCTCTAAGTTCTGCTTTGCGTTTGTAATGGCAGCGGCACACCGGACTGGGTAGGACTGAACCGGTACGTTTGGCTTGATGCAAAGCTTCGTTACTTCGTTCCTGAGAAGAAGGGGAAATTCGGAATGCGGACTCCTTGGAGTCTGGAATGTCAAGCATGAGGTACATAGATGGAACCAGGATTTTAGGGCAGGGTTTGGCTTCATGTGCCCACATCTTTAACGTCCCCGCACATCAACTCTATGTGATCAGAGGACAAGCGCTCCAAACCAAAGGATGGCAAGTGGGTGGACAACGAAAGACGGGTGACTCTGCTGAATGCGAGCCCTCCGCCCTAAATCCTGAAGCTCGACTCCGAAAACCTTAGAACTTAGACCATAGCTACAACCAGATTGTAGCTCTAACCATCGCTGGCTCAACTTGTAGGGTCTAGGGTTTAGGGGTCCAGGGGTGTAGGGTTGAAGGACAGTTTGCATGCGGGGTGCTGATGCAGCTACAGAAGATAGCCGAACTGGCGGTAGCAATGCCAAGACAGGCCAGATCGTTAGGAAAGCTGGATCACCTAATTTTAACGCTACGCCGCCCGCCTCGGCTGTGTAGCGGCAGGGCGAGGGGGCAGTCGATGTTTTTTTATGCTAGGGCGGCCTGTCAAACCCCAACCTTTACACGGTTGTTGATACGAAGTGCGAGGAGAATGGGTAGGGGAGGGGGGGGGGGGGGGGGGGGGGGGGGGGGGGGGGGGGGGGGGGGGGGGGGGGGGGGGGGGGGGGGGGGGAGGCCGACAAATCAGGTAAAATGAGGGGAAGCCGGGCAAGGGGGTGGCAAACGAACGCAAAAAGCGGGTGTCCCCAAACATTTGGACCGCAGGGAGGAGGATTAGGTGGAGGGTACCTGAGCTAACCCCCAAGACGCCTGGGCCTGTGGCCTCGGCGGATAAGGATGCTTGGTGACTATCGCAGTTGCAGTGTATAGATGTTAGAACCCCGGCTCTTGTCCGTAGACTAACAGCGCACCCGCTCCAGAACAAGCACAGCGCAAGCGGGGCGAGCGCAAGGGCGATAGGTAGTATAAGAAGGTGCATAGGTTAAGGAGGGCCTGCTTGGTATAAAGTCTGCGTTCGTGAAGCCGGGTAACCAATATCGATCCCAAACCGGCGATAAGCTTGTTCATTGTCATTCGCAGCTTGCTTTAACAACCGACGCAAGGGTACTTTAGCTTTTAATGTTTGCTGGTTACAAGGGCAAAAACTGCGGCAAAGAAATATACACAGAGAGAAAAATGTGGCCGCTCCCTGCCGCTCCAGACTGTGCTGCGGCACGGCATTCCTTCCAGGTTCGCCGCAGCCGACTCGAACGTGAATCCCCGAGGCTGGGCTGCTGCAAGTGGCCGACAAGCGGGAGCTAACTTTGCTGCACTCTTTGAGGCACTTTCCGAAATGCGTCGATGTGGTTGGATGAGGCCACTTGCGACTGGAGCGTTATAGTGCGGAAGTGCTTGGCAAGCGTTGTCTCTGCCAGGGCCTGAGACAGAAGAAAGAGGAAGAGGCAGGCTCCGCTCAAGAAGCAATCACTTCTGTCGTATACGCATTCATCCGGATAATTCTGCGAATCACAGCCTGCGGTTAGGGTTGGATTTCACGCCGGCCACTATAACCTGCTCACGATGCCCGTCCTAATGCTTGGCAGTGTGCAGCAACTGTAGTGCCGCAGGATGACCATTGTCACACACACACACACACACTCTCCTCGCCTGACTTTTCGCTGTCATCTAACAGCACAGGTTGACTAAGTTGGAAGCCGCCACGAAGTGGGGTGGGGAGACATGTCCTTGTGCACAGACGGTAAGGTTCCTGAGGCCTTGAAAATCCACTGACAGATGCAGGAAGCCACCATGCTTCAACTCGCCGAATCTGGCATGGGCTCAGGACTTAAGGCTAGAATGTGAAGGTTCAGGGGCAATTTTGGGATGCAGACGTGTGGATTTGGACCCTGCGTGCTAGGACTGCTAGGAATCGGTCGTGTGTAGGTGACCTTGGCAAGAGGCACTCCAACAACATATTCACACGGGTTACTTATGCAGGCCAGTGCAAGGACCATATGCAGGTGCATGCGCCATGTTCAAAAAATTGAACACGGGCTTTAGCCGACATCAATCAACCACGCTGCCACGTCTAACCTGCGTGCATGTGCATGTTCGTGTGGGTGTACGGCTCTTGCCTTCCCCAGCACAGATTCCATTAGTAACGTGTGCACCGAGATCGTTGTATACCTTGCTGACACCTGACAGAACTTGGCAGGGGACAGGCGAGCGACCTATGGCGGTCGAGAGGCCGCGCTTGTGGGTCGGTTCGCACTTCCGTGTTGCCGACCCCTTGTCGCAGGCAATCAGAAGTGGAGCCTGGCGAAAGTCAAAAAAAGGATCCACTGCCCCGCTAGCCAAAGGACATTTTGCAATGGCCGTCTCTGAGAGTTTCCTGTTTTGTGCGCACGGCTTGCAGCGGGCATGGGGCCACACTCAGCCAAACAAACAGACAGACTTCCAGGGGACGAACGCTGTGCCCGCAAACAGTACTTTCAACAGACCTGAAACGGGTCGGAGAAGCCGGTCCTGTTGCCTTTTGAGCGCGGCCGTGTGAAAGCTGCCTTAGGCTTGCACATCAGCTGAATTGAATGCAGGGTTTTTTTGTTTATGCTCTGGCCGTGTGCTTCTGATTCCGGAGCCCACTCGCAGGTTGCACTGGGTTGCACTGGCAGGGCTTCATGGCTTGCTCTTGCTTGGCGTTGTCACAACCTGCCAAACCAAGTCCATGGCTCGCCCACTACTGCCGATCCTGCGCCGGGGCGCCCCGGCAGTGCCTCGGATCAGGTAGGCCCTGAGAGGCACTGCGTTTCGGCTTGCAAGTGAAGCATGGGACCAGAAACAGCCAAGGAGCGTGTTTTTTCCAGGGAGACCGCAGCTCAACCTGAGGCGACACACCTTTTTTGAGGGGCAGCCTCAGCTATAAGACATAGAGCCGCACGTGGGCCAGCCCAGTCGCTCTCCCCCAAGCTTGTGGCACTGCTGTTCGCAGGCAATGGCGGCAGTCGCTGGAGGCCAATGCATCTGTAAGCGGCTGCGCCTCTTCCGGTCCGGAGCAGCAGGTGCACCTGGCGGCCTCATGCTGTTCGTGGCCTAGTCCGGGATTTCAAAAGCTTCCGCGGTTTGTGGCCTTCAAACGACCAAGGCCACTGCGAAAGAGATCGGTGAATTTTACAGAGAGTGCGTCAGGGGGCCCAGGTCTAAGCGAAGCTTTCTGAAGGCGTTTTGAGACTCCGCCCAGGCCCACTGCGGCTCCTGCCTGTAGCCCGCGAGGTGCCGCCTTTTTCTTCTGATGCATTCAGTTTGTGCTATGTTCTGCTACCGGGCTGGGCTCATTTTAGGGTTAGAAGATCGGCTCAGGGCTCGGGCTGAACGCCATCTTGAGCAGTTCTTCCTCTTTAGGATCACGGAGCGGGTGGTCTGCACCATGGCTGTTCCTGTCAAAAGCTGTGGCAGTCGTGGGTAGCAGCTCCGCTGCCGAGTCTCAAAGCTCTCAGCCCGGCAGCCAAGCGCAAATCAGGACTTCAGTTTGACATAGTTTTAAACCATGCGAAGAACCTGGCCGGCACCAGATGTCTGAGGCCTTTCATTGCGCTGACCATTGCACCCTCGCCCACGGACTCTGCATCCAAGCCTGGGTCCTGAGTTGCCAAACATGTGACTATGTTTGAGCAGTTCTTCCTGCAGCCGAAACCTGCTGAGACCTTGCACCACAACCGCCGCTTCCATCCTAGAGACGCCAACAGCGTGCGGGTCTGAGTGCCAGCTCTGCAGCCCAGACGAGCCATCGCCGCCCAGCCGCTCAGACCGTATGTGGCACTTTCAGTCGAGCCTTCTCCAACAGCGCCGGGGACCTGTCGACGTGCAGCGCCATCTGTGGCTTTTTGCGCTCACTCGGCGAGGTTTGAGAGCCCTGAATCCAATTGGCCGGAGGCGACCCCACACATCCCGGCAGCATGTCGCCACACGTCGGCACAGAGCCCACAGAGCCTGCAGGACATCGCTTCTGGATTCTGGAAGAGTCCGTCCTACGTCGCCATCCAGGCCCCGATGGTGTTTACTCCTGTTAGTTGCCTTGGCTCTTGGCTGCACGCTGTTATCAGGTTGGAGGTAGCCCCAGATGTGCTCCGGAGGGCTTGCAAGAGTACCGCAGTGTGCGGGCCTTTGCCAGTCCTTTGTGCACGTGTCAGATTGTGTCAGGGTAGTCGAGGCGTCCTAGGCCTAGTATGGGTGGGCGCGCGGTAGGTGCGTGTTGCCCGCGCTCCCAGCAACAACTTCTGACGAGCTGCGGGTTTGATCAGGCTTTGCAGGTATGGGGACTTAATGATTTTAATGTTTAGGGTTTCTCCTGCGGCAAATAACCCCGGTGACCCAAGTAACTTCAAGTTGCAGATGTCAGTCAATTAAATGACCCACATGTTCCAAGCGACCCAAGTGGCAGAAAACAGTTCGCGATCCTAGAGCGGGGCTGTAGGGATTCAGGGTGCGTGGATTTAGGGTTTAGGGATTTCGGAAGGGTTTGAGGAGCTAGCAGTTCATGCTTGACTGACTACACCAGGCCAGATCCTACGGTTTGCCTGTTTGCCTCACACCTTCAGGGTTTGAGGCTGCTGGTATGACAGCATACCATTCCCCTAAGTCATAGACAGTGTCCGTGTGTCGGGCTAAAGGTGTTTACTTGATGACTGCGCCGAGTCTTTCTTGTTTTAAGGTTTAGGTGTTCAGAATTTGTAATCTCGCGCTCCCCAGGCACTGCCCTTTGTTCTTGAGGGGAGTAGTTCCAGTGTATTTTTTGTCACTTCCGCTCTCTGAAAGTATTGGGTTTGCCACACTGTTGTTGTGGCACTGCACGTTGTTGGTGGGAAAGTTCTTTCATTGGGTTAAGGGTTTGCCTCACCGCTCCTTGGGTTTCGGGATGCCTCGGTGTTAGGGTTCAGGGCCAGGGTTTGTCACACTTGATTCCAAGACTCGGCCCGCGCCCTATTTGTTAGGCTTCGAGCCAAGCAGGCAAATGAACGCACTCCGAAGTTGGCAATGAAGTGAACAAACCCCCGCAAGTTGGACGCGCAAGCGCGTTCATTCCAAAGCTTTCCGCTGCACGCTCATGCAGGTGCCAGCAACACAACCTGAGCCGCCAGTGTAGACAAAACACGAGGCCTTGTCACATTTTTGCCTCTGTTTGCCTGTCTCGGCAATGGGCTGGAGTCGAATTGGACATTCGACCGACTCCTTCACGGCTGGCATCGATGCGCCCGCACACCCCTTCTGTGAAGTAGGCGCGACAAGCAGCAAGCGACACCCTACGAGCAGCAGGCTCATACGGGCCAGGCGGTCCAGGTAAGCTTGTCTGTGAGACCACCTGCTGCCAGACCGCCATGCGCGAGGGGTACTCGAAGGGATTCGCCGACCAACGACAAACAAACAAGACACTGGCGTTTTTCGATGACAAGCGTAGCTTGCGCTCCGCGGCCCTCTTTTACCCCTCCATGGTCTATGGTGTATATGGTCCAGGATGCCCTCCCCTTCCCTGTGGGGTGGGGTGTGGGGTGAAGCGTGGGTGGTTGTGGGGGTTTTGGGTTTAGCTTAAGCTTTTTTAGGGTTTAGGGTTAGAAGGTATAAGGCTTCGAGTCGACAAGGGCTTAGGGAGGCTTTGGGGTGTCGGTGTAGGTTCGTTAGGGTAGGTTTCAGGTTTAAGTTCTGCTCTATTCTTAGAGCCTGCATTTGGGCGGGGTTAGGGTTGGGTGTAGGGTTTAAAGTGTCGGTTAAGGTTAATAACAGCAGATATAAAAGCAGGAGCACGCGCCATTGCGCTCCATTATAGGACTTGTGGCTCGCGTACGATCCTGGCCTGGCCACTCCTCCAGCTGCAGCTCCAACGGCTCCGACCGACCCCTCTCCGGGCACACCAGACCCCCGGACCCTGGCCCTTACCAGACCAGACCATAGGGCCATAAAGGGTGGGGGCGGGGGCTGGGAACGCCAGACGCCTGACCACATATGCCCGCTCCGGTCCTCACCACGCATCTTCAACACACTTTCATAAAAATACTTCTAGCATGTACTTGCATATATGCATATGCGTCTGTCTCTGTGCACCTACAGTACACCTCTCACACATACACACTACTTGGTGACACAGTAGCAGGCACGTGCAATGAACCAATTAAGAAAGCAAGCTCTCATGCAAGCAGAAAGCAAGCAAGTTAATAAGTAAGCAAGTAAACTTGTCCGATGGGCATGGGGGCATTGACGAATGAGCTGTGCATAGTCTGGCAAGGCTTCACCCACCACAGCGGGAACAGCAAGCGGACATGATTCACCTCGAGAAGAAAGCTTCTGGAAGCTGTCGTCTCAGAAATCCCAGTCTCTGCTCCCTGGAAGAACCCTGAAGTCTCCTTGCCGTCCAGGTGCCTCCTGGGTACAAGCCCTTCACGGATCCGCTGGGGCGCTGGAGCCCTAAGACTTCGCACTAGTCGCAGATCAGGCAACAACAGCCACCGCGGACGTGGAAGGCTCCGTGAGCTTTTGGGACCGCTTTTTGTAGTTTGTCGGAAGTAGTTCGTGTCGAGCCATCGAAGGATGCTGGTCTGGGAGACGGATAGGAGCAGCGGTTGATCAGTATTGGCAAGACCTTGACAAAGACACGGCGGTTCAGGGATCTGACTCGAGAAAATCATAGTGGCTTCTCAACATGAATGAAGATAATATAGACTAAGGCGCGTGGTCTGTTTTTTTTTACATGTTTTGAAGCGTCTTCACTGGCCATGTGCTGGGCAACTGTTGCACTTTGGATCCGCCAACCGGAGTCTTCCGCCGAACGTGAGAAACTTCAGCTTGGATCGCCTTGTCGTGCGTTGAACATGTGCAGCGAGGTTATGGGCAGGCTCAGCACCAGCCAGTCCTCTCCAACAACAACGCCTGTCAAGGCCTCGTAGTCAGATTTTGGTCTCAGTTCAACAGACGAGAGGCCGAACATCAGCTGCCCTTCACAGTTTGTTTAATATATCAAGTGTGTTTCCCTTGCACTGTCTCGCTCGAAGGCAACCCACGCCATTTGACGCCCAGGCAGGTTTTCTGCGACTGCAGCGGGGTACACCTTGCAAGCACATGACATTAGTGAACTTAGGATATAGTTTGTCTTCATTTGCAGGATAGGTAGCAAAGCAAAGAAGGGGCCATTGGCGGCGGTGATAGTGGTGAAGCTGCCACTTCTCTTCTTCATCTGATCTTTGTCGCTGCTGCGGTTGCATGTTCGCGTCCTGCCGTCACTTAGCTTCGATTTTGGCCATGGGCCGGGCAAATCAGCGGCGTGTGGCGTGGCGTTCGTGGAACGCAGTTGAGCGGAGTGCTGGGTAGCTTGCATGGGAAGCTGTTAGAAGCCTTCTCGGCAAGTGCTCAGAGGCTGCTGAGACATTTTGCCCGGTCTTTTGGGAGAACTTGAGGGATACTGCCTGGTGGCTGAGGTTCCTTGCTTCTCCCAATTTCAGTCTCTAACGTCCGGGCACTAAGAATGCCCGGGCGGATGGAGTCGTAGCTGAGCACAAGGGGACCTCCGGCTTAGACTTAGTGCTGTCAGGCTGTTGGTTGATGGCTGTTGCAATGGTTGTGCGTTTCTGCTGCCAAAAGCCCCGGTTCCAACTCGGCTGGCTTACGGAGGCCGCAGCACCCTGATGGAAATCCTATCGAACAGCCGATCCAACATGTTCGGGTGTTGGCTTTCGAGGGCCTCTTGTAGAGTTTGCTCTAGGCTTTGCGCTGAGCTTTCAAGCGGGCGTCGCAGCTTCAGGATGGGCGGCTTCGGGCGGCGCGCCCTCGTAGTGGCAAGTTCCATCTTTGCCCCAACACGATGGGAGCAGCTTCTTTGCTGGGGAGACACGGGTAGCCCGGTGGCACCGAGCCACAGGGATTGGCAGTTTTGTTTCGCAGGACCCATCAGTGCTTAAGGAGCAGAAGTCAGTGCAAATGATCCATCATAAGCTTCAAGCGGGATATGCAATGCAACCATGCAAAAGTTTGATGCACTGGCACCTTCATGCTGTGGTAGCATGACTGACAATGGCCAACTGCCTGGAGCATACATGTCTTCAAAGGACTTGCATGTGCGGCAGCTGTACGCAACCCCATGTTTTTTGAATGGGCCGTGACCGGGTTCGGCTTTCACCAGCATTCAGCCTGCCAACCTGCCATGTAGTGCCCTGTCATCGCGTTGCAGGTTGCCTGGTCAGAGCGAAGTGTATATACCGATCATGCATTTAGTTTACGTTACAGCCGCAGCCACCGCAAGGTGGGCTGTGGACAAGAATTCAGGGTCCGAGCACGCAAAGTATCAAGCATTCAGATCACCGTGCCGTAGAGGCGCAAGTGAAGCTTGGGCTGATCAGTCTTGGGATCCATGCTCCCAGCGATTGCGCCAACCGCATGGGCGAAGAGCGGCTCGCTTATGCTTGACATCTCGAAAGGTGCAAAATTCCACTACATGGCATGAGTGGTAGGGATTGCGAGCCGTGAAGACTCGGACTCTTGCTGGCCTGTCCTAGAGGAATGTCCTCAGTAAAGCTGCGCAGTGCTGTACAGGGGCCAGCCGGAGTCTGACAGATGCCGAATTCTTGATTCCCGACGGCATCCATTTCAAATTCAATCAGGGAGTTCCGCAGGGATGCCCGCTGGACATGCAAGGAGTGCAGCAGATGTCTCATGCCACAATGCCGAGCCTGCTTTGACTTGGGGTACTTAATCCGGGTGCACCTTGTCACACGTCTCACTTCATTTGGCGCCCGCAGCCTGGCTCCGTTAAAGAGGCTTGTTTGTGTGGGTTGATGAGTTGATGGTCTGTTGAAGATCTCTGCTATCTTTCTTGCTGTCTGGTAGGGCAGTTGCTTAGTCTTAGTCACGTAATCCTCGCTGCCCTCGTATGTATTCGTGGTGTTGGCGTCCTTGCTTTGCCTGCGATGTCGGCAGCACCGTCGAGCCCCTTGCCTTCACAGATGTGCTCGAAGTCCGGGCAGCTGAAGTTGAAAGCGTCCCCTGGTCTTCACAAAGGACAGGCATCGAAAAGTGGCGAGTGGGTCACGGCATCATCTGATGTGTCTATGCTGAATCAGCGATTGTACAACAGCTCCTCAGCTGCAGTGTTTCGGCATGCACCAGCTGTCCCTCGAGAGCTGGAGCTTGACATCCATTTTTTGAGACTGCCAGCGATGCCGGTGCGAGGCCAACGAATAGACACGTTTCACACGCCAGCGAAGTTGGATCCACAGAGCCCGAGCCCTTATGAAGCCTCTTGGCGGACATAGTTTCTGGGCTCTTCGAGGTTAGCGTTAATATGTAGGGTGTGCAAGGGGGAAGAGCCCGGGAAGAGGGCACAGGGTGTTGTTTCCCAAACAGGCTGAATAGCATTTGGTTTAAGTTCACTATGTGGCCATTTATGTTGAGACCGCTAGTGCTGCTTTAGCACTGCTACTGAGCCCCTTTCTGCCTCAACATCTCTGTCTCCTTGCATCTGACTGTAAGTAGAGGCTTCGCCAGAGCGGCGCTCGCCGTCACCCACCGAACGTCCGTCTTCCACTCCACTGAGCTTCGATGCTCGGGAGACCGGCGTAGTGAGCACAAGGGCTTCAGGATCATGGTGCACTGACAAAAGCGCTTAATGTCGTTGAATACTTCAGGCCACTGCCAAGTGCTGGTGCCAGCTCCTATCTACTACTCTGAGTGCTGTATCCAGGTACTGGTTTGGATTCCTTCGGGTGTTTTCAAGATGTGCCGGCCGCTGGCGCCATTGTCACATGTTACTTCTGTATGCGTACTCAGGCGAGTTTTTGAGGAGGAGGGCCCCCACACAGCAAAACCTGTTGTCAAACGGCTGCCTTGAGTTCGTTGAGCACGGTCCTTCGGCAAAGCCGCACCGGCAAAGCCACACTGCAGGACGGTCAGTATGGCCATCGATTGGTGGACCTCGTGAACAATTGGAATGAGGCCAGAAACTTCTCCTGCCGCCCCGCTCACCCCTCGTCGAGACAGACCCTTACTTGGTCTTAGTCTTGATCTTGGTTTTCGCTTTCGCCTCCTTTGCTTCGGGAGGACACCAGGCGCATGATTCGAGAGGAGCTGACTTTGAACTCCCGGGCCGAGCTAACGCCCTTTGGCGGCAGCCGGCAGCTACGAGAGCGAGCGTTTCCCTGCATCCGAGCATCGATTTGCGGAGACGGCTCTCGCCAAGGCAGCCTTCCTCTCCGGCCCCTCTGGATGATTCTTCTTTACAGACGAATCTGCAGACCATATTGGCCGCACCGCGGATTGGATTAGGTTACTTTTTCCTTTAACACATGCCAGTTGAGCCTTCGCCGGGGTTTCGACAGTGGGTACTTTCGTGGAAAACGGGTGTCAGGCTTTGGCGGGGCTGGTGAATCCATCTGAGAACCCCAGGCTTTTTGAAGGCTGTGACTGCGGTTGGCTAAGGAAGTGAGGCACCTGCAGCACCAGTCTGCAGGTTGGTGCGACCACTGTGGGGCTCTCGGGCGGGTAGCCATTGCTCAGGAGGCGCCCGGCCCGCGTCAAAAGCTGTTGCGTCTTCGTCTCTCTTCCTGGCGGTGTTAGACCCGAGCTGATCACTTTTCTGCGGGAGCTGCCGCTAGGAGCTGACTGAGATGGTTCGCGGACACTTGATCCTCGAGCGGACCAGCACGCCTAATCGACGCTTCGCAAATCTGGGGTCTGGCTTCCGGGACGTTGCCGAGGAGGCTTAAGAGGGCTCCACGCAAAGGCAGACTTGCCTTCATCTTGCTTCTCAACGGGTGCAAGCTTAAGGAACTGCATGTGCCACGCCGAGCACGACAGCTTCAGACACGCAGGCAAAGCGGTTGTTGTTTGGGATGGTTGAACGATGCCGCTCCTTGTTAAACCTGACCAGGCCACGCTACAAAAGCTGGGGACCGAGCTGACATCAGCCTTCGAGGAGATGCAGAAGGCATTGAAAGGGACTCTTGGCGACGAGTTACCATAGCACTGTAGCCTGGGGCTGGGCATGAGCTTGCCAGTCTAACCGAAGCCGTTTTTGTATCCAAGCCTTCGCACTAGAGAGTGAGTTTCTGTTGTATAGCTCCCGGCACAGTTTGCCGTTCTCTCTTCGGCTGAGGAGTGCAACCCTCGTGGAAGATGCAAGGCGCGTCCAGGAGAAGCAGCCACAACAACCTGCCATCGCTCTAGACAACGAGCCGCTGTTGAGTGACCCTTTGCAGCAGTGGTAGGCCTTGTTTGTCCATTCTTGTTCTTGCACTTATGGTCCGAAGAATTGATGCATAGCCCTGGACTGGAGCACGCAAGGATCTCCGGCAGGTGAAGGCCCGCGATCGGCAACGGAAAGCTGAGTGTATTCGGATGCAGTGAAGTCTTTCCGAGACAGGAGCTGATTGGAAGTGCAGCCGGCACTTCGTTGGCAGCAGATGTGAGAGACCTCAAGGCCCCGCTGGCCCCGCTGGCCTCGCTGCCTCGCTTGCTGGCAGAGCAGAAAGAGCTGAGACTTTTCTGGGCAGGAATCCCTCTTGCTGGTGCAGCGGAAGAATGAGCAGGCCATGCTCACACCACTCACACCCATCCGAAGAACGGTCCTTGCGAAACTCCCCAGGACTCCAAGCATCTTCTTCAGCAGCTGGAGTATCTAGCCGACATCGTCACGGTGAGCAACTCCAAGCCGCCTGGCGTGGAAAAGCTGATTCTGCGCTGTCTGTGATGCGCAGTTGACACCAGGGAAGAAGACCCTCCTGCTTCACAGTACAACCAGCAGAAGATGCTCGAGGGCCTGCAGCATGTCACTGTGCCTTGTCTGACCTTTGCACGTCAGGAGTAAACGCTGCAAAGCCTGAACCGGGGGTTGTTACAGTAAACTTGGTTTCAGGAACTGGCTCCACTCTGTTTCAGAAACCATGCCCGCGCTGTAACAGGAACTGGGTGGATGCCTGTAGCAGCAACCGGGGGGCCGTGTGGCCTTGTAACAGGAACTGCCTTTCTAACAAGAGTAAGAGGCTTTGCACTCGCTCCTCATTGATCACTTGAGGGTTTAGGGTCTATCAGATTTGTGAAGCTTTGCAGCAGAAGCCACAGGAAACCGTGGTTTTACAAGGATTCCCAGTGAAATCCAAACAACACCCATGGGTGTTGAAAGGTTTGGTGTTCAGGGTTCAGGGTGGGTTAGGGTTTAGGGTACGGTTTAGGATTTTTGGGCTGTAGGGGAGAGGGGGTTCTGCGAATGGAGGAAAGTAGAGCTTTCATTATGATGAAATTTTTGTGTGAAGAACGATGGCTCAGTTTTGGAGGGGGGATGGAATTCTGGGATTTCTGGGTTTAGGGAGAGGAGAGGACAGGAAGAAGAGAGGAAAGAGGAGAGGAAGAGGAGAGAAAGAGCAACGGGACAGGAAGAAGACAGGTAAGTCTTTTGTCTCAGGGTTTGGTGTTTGAGGGTTGGGGGTTTAAGGTTTGGGGATTTAAGAAATTTCAGGGTGAAGGGTTCTAGGGTTTAGGGTTTAGGATGTCAAGCTTGGGCTTCGAAAGCGTTTACAAAGACAAAGAGTTTCAAAAGGGCTTTCAAGGTTTCTTCAGCAGGTATAGAGGGCACTTGTAAAGCCTTTAAAGCGCTTTATAAAGGGCTTGCAGGGGTGCCCTTGTAAGCTTATACAAGTGTTATTGAGGTGATGGTCCCAGTTACGTCGCCCGCGTTCCTGTTACAACCATCACCCTGCACCTAAGATCCGCGGAGGCGGAAACTCTTCCGGCCCTTCCAAGCCCAGTTTTTTCTCCGTTGCACGTTAGGGACGTTCTCAGGAGCTCATCAGCATCGACCACCGCAAGGCCCGCGAGGATGCCGAGGTGGTCCCGCGGTTCTGCTCCTGTTCTGCCTAGTGACTAATGAAAGGGAAAGTTCAGAGAAGAGAGGCAAGTTTCAAGTTCGACTGCAGGCTTGAGAGGTGGCATAGTTTCAGCCGTGTCGATCGTTAAGGGAGGCCCGCTAGTCCGCACAGCCGTGCCTGAGAAGCGGGGACTGGAGGTGGTCGTGTGCATGCGGGGCGTGACAGCACAAAGTGCAAGTGGCGTCAAGGCACGCAGGTGTCAGGTGCGCTACTCTGGAGAGCGTAAGTTGCAGTGCGGCAAGGAAGCCGATCCAGTTCAGCCGTCGACGCGCTGCATTGGGCACACTGCGAATAGTGAGAAGTTCTTTCCCGCACAGAGCAGATGGAAGACGTGTCTTGCTTCTGATGCTGCAATGTGATGATGGCACACGGAAATCGTTCAGCCAAGCTCTAAGGCCAAAGCAAGGAAGATGATGCGGCCAGAGATGATACCTCTGCGGCAAACCAGAGAAAAAAACCAGCCTGATTGCACCAAAGTTAAGCAGTACGTGGATTATTGAAATTGAGTCGTTTATGATCTATTCCGGCCATCCTAGTCTTGCACCTTGGCGGTGCCTTTTAGAAGGAAAGTCGCCGCGCATCCGCATAAAACATCCCCTACTCTAGCAGAACCGTCGGCAGTGGGCCTAGTCTTTTTCGTGTGCGCGAGGTGGTCCGACGGTCGGTCTGCGTTCTGGAGGCCGAGGTCTGCCAGTTCAAGGAGCCTGGGACAAGCGACGCTGCGAGCATTTTCATGTGCTCTCTCTGTCATCTCTCCCAGACCTTTCGACCCTGCAGCAAATCCCGCCAGCGAACGGGGAAACGAGTTCCTGTCGTGCATGCAGCCTTATTCAGAATGGTCCCGTACTTTGAAGCTGTCGGCTAAGAGGCAAGGCAGCAGGTTTTGCAGCATAGCTCAACGACGCGGTTCTGTCAAGAAGCATGCTGAAAGAAGAGCCTTATCACCCACGGTTTGCAATTTCGATTCTCTGGTCGTTTTGGATGCAGCTTGAGGCTTGATGCTGAGCTCCGAAAGTCCCGTTCAGGGATTGTTTCAGGGTTTTAGGGTTTACTACCCCGAATGTGTCAGGACTCTGTGGCGAGCTCGCTGCAGCAGTCGACAGAGGAGAGGGGCTGTTCACAGGTTTTGCCGTTTCAAAAAGTGGCCATATCTTTGTCGTCAAGTGGAGGAGATGTTGCGACGGCTGAGGGTCCTCGAAGATCTGGTTGCGACAAGCCAACAGACAGCCCAGCCGCTTAGCAGTGTTAGGTGTTGTTTGGTTTCTAGGCTACCTCACTGCATCATTGTTTCGGATGGAGCCCAGTGCCCCGAACAATCGAGCCTTTCGAGTGGACACTGTCGAAAACATAGAAAGAATCATGTGCGCATAGAGATGCAACTCTGCGGCTTGACAGGCAGAAGACCGCTCTGCAGCTGGAATCTTGGGCAAGAATCTCCGTACTGGGATGGTGAAGTTTCGGGGATTTTTGCCGGGCATTGACCGGCCTCAGCGCCCTATGGAGCTTCAGAGCGCTTTCAGACAACGGCCCAAGGAACCCCAGAACACGCCAGTGCAAACTAAAAGCGAAACATCCGAAGTCATGGAGGAAGTCTTAGGAGAAAGTTAGAATTAGAAGCAAGCCAGCTTGGAAATTCGGACGCGTGGTCAGAGGGTGAGGCCTCGTCTCAAAAGCAGCAAACGATAAGCGTCCTGTTGTCATTGTGTGTGAATAACATAAGCCGAAGCTGACATCGCATCTTCGCAGCGGAGGAGGAGGAGTGGCATGGTTTTGGTCTTGAGTTTTGATTAGTAGTGTACTGGACATGGCTGCAGGGTCAGGGGCTATGCCTACTTGGCAAGAGCGGGTTTTCAGTTTTCGTGTACATCTGCTGTACGGACCCCTGTTTGGTTGTTTGCAAGCGCTCCCTGCTCTTAGCATACCGTTACGATGTCTTGCTCAGCTCATTTTCCGGCATGCTTACTGAGGGCTGTCTCTGCTTTCTGCCAATTTGGAGCCGGTTGTTCGCTGCGACTATGTCGACAAGCCATCCAGGGGTTATGATCTGAGGAGAATGTGGACCAGAAGGTGTTGCTGCAATCAACTGTGGTTGCGGATGTTAAGCAGGAGTGCCGCCGCTGCTTGCACGTTCTGATGTCAATGTGCCAAAAATTAGAGCTTTGCCAGTGAGGACGTCCTGACGGTGAAGGATCATGTCCTTCAGTGTGAAGAGAGACTCAAAAAGGCACCCCGACAAGCAGATCTGACCGCGGCGGTGAAGAGAACTTTCGAGGAGATGTCCCAAGAGTTTCATGCAGAGTGCTGCTCTGGTTGCAATAAGGGTGCCCGGGTGCATGTTCTCACTTCGAGTATTGACCATGCGCGATTGCCCAAACATATGCTGAGGCAGACAGCTCTACCTGAAGCCGAGTTTCCAGGTGCCTTTGCCAGCAAGCCCTGAAACTTGCGGGTCTCCTCGTGGCACATCCAGGTGAGCTTCCCGGAGTCCTTGAACCAGGACTGACCCCAGACTAAGCTGCTTTCGACTCGTTCGTTACGATGGACGAATGACGGTTAGGACCTGCGTGAGATCAAGGAGGCCGTGGAAACGGAGAGGCGAGAGCGGGAGCAGTCAACGGCCGTCTGCCTAAAAAGCGACGAGCCAAGTCCAGGCTTCGAAATCTCCCGGCCCAGGTCGCATCCTCTGCCGAGTTCACGAACCTTACCAAGGAGGTGCAGAAGATGGGACAGGCGCATGCCGCAGAGCATTGTCTGCGGAAGCTGAACATCGTGCGAGATGCGCAGGACGTTCAGGGGCTGGAGGTCACTGTCACTGAGCGGGTGATGTCCGAAGTTCAACACGTTCAAGATATCTTCGCGATTCTGGCACCTCGACCATAAAAAAAGGGACGGCTAGACCTGTTAGACTGCTTTATTAGAAAGGCAGAGGGAGTTGGGGAGCCGGGGCCGCTGGGCCTTGAGGAGAGCAACTTCCTGGGAGTGGTGCGGAGCCAGCTCGACAAGGCGACGGCCTCCTTCTCCAGCACGCCGGGGGGCCCGGCTCAGAGATGTCACCAGATGTACAGGCAGAGCGAGGCGACCAGGATTCAACATCTGACTTAGGGACGGACCTAGGGGGCCCAAAAACCAGGCCTGAGTCCTTACTCCTGTTTCTGCGACCCCAGGACCTCCATGTTCAGGACAAGCTTGAGGCGGGATGTGGAGAAGATGCTGAAGGACACCACCTCGGGCCAGGCCAGCAGGGTCTCAAAATTCTTGTGCCGATCGCAGCATCATGGATGAGGTACCGCATAGCTGAGCTCCGATCCTGATCGCAGGCCCATCGGTCGCAAACCACAGCTCCAGCTGCGGAGGAGCCAGGGGACACAACGCCGGGATTCCCAGTGAGATGCTCAGACAAAGACTAAGGCAGGCACTTGCATGCTTCGAAGGCACTCCTGCAAGATGATCGAGACCATCTTTGCTTGTTTCAGCGCCTTCGTCGCCTTCTCAGCCAGGACGTCGAAATCCCTTGAGGTGCAGATGCGTGCAGTTTTGAGGAGTTCTGCTTGCTTGTCACCAGCGCGATGCTGGAGCTGCAGACGCAAGACAGATTCCTGGCGGCCATCGCCATCGTGGTAGGCAGGGTCAGTTTGCGCTGAACATTGCTGATCCCATCACTCGATTATTGTATGTTCAATGCGATCTTCGGAGAGTGGTCGTCGTTCCCGTGGCTGTGTGTTTTTGACAGCAGTGCTTGTGTCACACACCATCGGCCAATGCTTGTGCGAGGTATGCACACAAGCACATGTGTCACTTAGAGCTGGATGAATGCATGCATGTCCATGTCTTGCAAAACCCGTTTGGCCCGGAATAGCCGGCAGGTGTAGTGTAAGGGTGGGCTTTACCTCGCTGGAGCATTTCGGGGTTTTCAGGGGGAGCGATTGCGCCCAAAGTGGCGAGCGGGCATTTCGGAGTTTCAAAAACACCGTCGGAAAGAACTTGAACCGACATTCCAAAAACTTGCTAGAATTTGGGCGGGGCGGGCGGGGCTGGAACTCCTCGATGTTTTTGTCTTGTGTGCTTCTAGCTAACCACCCATCAGTCTCTTCGATGCTCATCATTTCTCCATGTGTGCTTCCACCTCCCTCCAGCTCCCCGGGCCCCCCCCCGCGGAGCGGTGAGCAGATTTCTGATGTTTTTTCGCAGGTTTCAGTAGAATTCTGCAAGTTTTGGCCTGTTGGACTGTTGACTTCAGCCTGGCGCCGGTGTTCTGCCTGGTTGCCAAGAAGCACCGAGATCAACTTGTTTGGCTTCAAGGAGGCCAGAAGCAGGACATTTTGTTAGCAGATCCTTGCCCAATCCGAGCCAGCGACATCATCTGCACATCTTCCCCCTGTCATCGCATCGGCTTTAAGTCATCGCTGCGATCCCAGACTGCCCAGCTTCACGCGGTCCCTGCTAGCCTCAGCCTCCCTGTCCAAAGCGCTGAAAGAGTCATCGATCACGTTGAGCAGCTTCAACTCCATTGACTTGGAGATCGGAGTAAAAAGGAGCTTAGTCCTCTCTTGGCAGGTCCATACCTGCTCAACTGTGCTGCATCCTGAGCCGTGGCTTGTGTACATCAAGCAGGCTAGCCGTCACTACCTAGGTGGCTGTGCTGATGTTCTTCTTCCTTCTGACCGATGCATTGGCCAGGTCTGCCTGCCAGCTTCCCTTCTTGTGCACATCGCTAGAGAAGCAGCAGGTTGACATGAAGAGGGAGACAGCCAAAGAGAGAGCATGGCATTCCCAGGTGGATGAGGCAGAACTGGGGCCATGCACAGCGCCTCCTGGCCCTGGCAGTGCTGAGGCACGCTGAGGGGAGCAGACAAGGATGCGGCCTTGTGCATGAAGTTGTGGTGGTGCTAGCTGTGCGATGCTGTGCGTCTGCCTGCGAGACCGGACTGGCTGCGCGTCTTCAGTCTCTATGCACCGCAGCTGCGGTCGGCGCCGAATGCCTGGGAACAGCGCCGGTGGCAAGAGGCCCTCCGGAGGCGTACCGCGCTGCTGCAGCAGGACACGGAGATGAGATGCAACCGCAGTTTTCAACCACTGGAAATTCAGGGTGGGAGCTGCAATTCTCTCTCTCTCTCTCTCTCTCTCTGTGCACTTTTTGGGTTGAGCTCGAGGTGTGCATGCATCGTAGACTTAAGCGCAGGAGTGTGATGAGCTCAAGCTGTTGGTCCGGCCGACGGAGGCGACGGAGGCACCAAATCTGCAAAATCCTCGGTGAAGTGGCAGGTGGCTCACCCAGAGGGGGACGTCGAGGCATATCGCCCGCAGGTGGGAGGAGCACAATCGTCGTAAGCTCCGCATGTCCGGCCGGACTTCGCACCAAGCAGGGAAACCTGATGGCTGGAGGCTAGATCGGACCGAAACCGAGTCTACCTTCGCTACAGTCACCGTTTCACATAGCAGCCGTAGCAGCAATTTGCCTGCGGTCCGATGTCCTATGATGTCAGTTGCCGGGTGGACGTGGCGCGGGCGTGGTGTCAGGTGACGGCACTACACGAGCCACAGCACGGCATGCGCCACGCACTTAGCTCCCTCATCACGGCCCTGCAAAAGGGACCGAAGCAGTTTGCCTGGTTCACCAAGGCGCACCGGCCGCGGCTCATGCACACGTAACTCTCCGGAACCACCATGCCAGCAGCCATCAGGCTGGGCTCGCCTTGAGTACCAGTAGCGGCGTAGCGCAGCGAGACGAATTGAGAAACCTCTGAGGATGCGCCACCGCCACTGGACAGCTCGGGGCTTGCGACTTCGGCGCCCCTGAGGCAGCGACGGGCATTTGCTTGCACAACACGGCCCGTGCATGAGCAGAATACACCTCGACCTAGAACTTGAGCCGTGGATCACAGGTGTTTCCGAATCTGAGAGGCCAACTTCGGCAGCCTCAAAGCCCTAAATCCTCAAAGTCTAAGTAAGCCCGAAAAATTCTAAACCTGCTTTAAATTTAGTTCGAAATGGAAACATCAGAGCAGAACTATGGCACGAAGGATCAAAGTCTAAAGCTCCAGCACGGTAGCCTGGGTCACGACCCACACTCAGCATCAGTTTCTCATAAATACTTCTTCCCATCACCCTCCGGCATCCCAAACTTAAAGCTAGCAGGTCTACAGGCTAGTTACTTGTGAATCTTCAAATCGTCACAGGTCCCAGCTGTGTGCAACGGGGTCTTGGGTATTGGCGAAGTTTTGTATCACTGCCGACCTACTGCCATGGACTCGCTTGTCCCGCAACTTGCGCAACCTCGCGTTCATGCCCTTGGCTTGCATGCAAAGCCTGCACTCACTGCAGGAAAGCATGCTTTTGTGAAAGAAAGCAGCAAGATACCTTTCTTGTGGCTTGGCGGCTGAACGTAGTTGGTGGGGTCGTAGCACTACGGAGCAACTCGCGGCCAGATCAAACGCCATTCTCTCAGAGGAACCGGATGCTGCAACGGCCTCGCGAGCAGTACGCATCTCGCACAGGTCGCCCTGGCAAGCAGCAGCGCCCACACTTTCTGTTGACGCCTACGAACCCTGAGGTTCATCCCACGCCAGGGCGGACGCAGGAAGCCTCAAGTGTGCGGGGTAAACTCAAAAAAGCCAAACACCCGCAGCAGCTGCGGCGTATTCTCGAGCAGAGCCAACAGGAGGGGAAGCTTGATGCCAGCGTGTTTGGGGCAGCTATGCAAAGATGCGGGCATGGATTGTGGTGGCATGAGCTCGTTGATGTTTATGCAATGCACCAGCAGTTGGGAATTGCCTTGCACTACATCGAAAACTGTATTTTGCTGCATGCATTGACATCTTGTCTCAAATGAAATAAGACCTCGTCGGCAACTATGGAGAGCCGGAAGCAGGAGGCTCTGAGACTGGCCAAGAGTTCCTGGGGCCAGCCTCCGCCGGCAACAGCGGCAAACTTCAATTGGGTTGAGCAGTGCACTGCGCCTATGTTCTCGCATAGGCAGCGATTTGGCGTATGCGTGGGCAGACGATATTTGGAAACAGTCCGAACTGCAGCCCTTTCCAAAGACGATGGTGACATATGCTGCGAGAATGTATCTTTGTGAGCAGCGGTGTGACTATGAGGCGGTATCTGACCTGTTGGTGCAGACTGTTCGTCACAGACAGTTTCCGAATGAGGTTGTTCTTGGCGGATTGCTCCAGGAAGCAGCAGCCCACTTTAATTGGAAACGCGCCGATGATATTTGGCAGCTGTTTCAGAGGCAGCACCAAGTGAAGCCGAACTTCTTGACATACACTGCATACGCCAAAGCTCACCTTCTTGCAGGACGGCCACATGTGAGTGTTCGGATAATTGAGACCATGTTGTCAACTGGCACTTGCAACATGGACTACAAGCTGGCGATAGAGTTTGCACAAGCCCTCCTTCTTGTATGCCACTCGTCCCTGGCCCCATCCGACATGCAAAGGCTAGCCACTTTCTTGGATGAAGGTGCCAAGATCATTGCCAAGGAGTCAGCGGGGTCTGGGAAGGACCAGTGGCAAGACTTGACATCCGGGGCAGAACGTTTGATGGCCGACCATAGCTCTGTCACTTTTTTTGACCTTCTCATCACCCTGAATGCCCGTGAACTCAGCGTGATGAAGTCTTGGCCTAATTACCCGTCAGGCAGCGGCTACTTGAAAGAATCCGTCCCTTCGTATGCGGTAGTGCTACCTTGAAGATTCGGGTGTAACAGACCTGAGGATTTCACCGGGTTTACAGTGGGCTTGAGGGGTCTTGAGGTCGTTGGGGTGGAAAGCGTGACGGGTTTGAGGGGCCTACTTGTTTGAAGCCGACGTTTACTGGTCTGAAGCCTTGGTGGTAGTAGACTTGAGTCGTACAGATTTAGAGTCATGGGAGTATGTTGTGACACAAAGGCCTTGGTTGCGAATCAGAACTGTCAGGTGCTTGTTCTGAACGTAAGCAGGATTGGCTCCGCACGACCTTGCACTCGTTGTTGTGAGAGTCGAAGCCGCCGATATTTGCTGCAGAATTCCGCATGCGCATTGGCAGAATGAGAGCTTGTGCCGCTGTTGACCAGGTCAACCAGCATCCCTGCTGCCACAGGCCAGGCAGCTTTGCTCTCAAAGCAAGCAGATGAGAGCCAGCCGCAGGTGCAGCGCCTCCGACTTCGCCGCTGCGGAATCGAGAGTGGGACGGATGGCTCAGGCAGAGTCGGCTGAGTCGGCTTGGCCTCACAGATGTGGTCACTGCAGGACGCACTCGCAGCAAGAGGCGCAGCGAAGCCCAGGCCCGGGTTGCAGTAGAAAGTGGAATGCAGATTAAACGAAGCTTTCTATCAGGATCAAAGGTAGTTCAATTTGGACCAGTTAAAGTTCAAGACAGGATCAGGAAAGGCTTATGCGGCACTGCCGCCTGCCCTGCTACAGTATTGCTACAATTTTGATCATAGAAATCACTTGTTCGATCGTTACCAGTATCAGTGCTCTTACGCTCATAACTGTTACAAGTACTAGTATGCGTACGGATTTTGCTAATATTTTCCATTTTTCTATGATTACGATGAACGTTTTGTTACTCTTATTGCTATTCTTACCAGTGTGCCACTAGTGTGCTCTTCATGCTACAATCACTCTCACTATCTACAGCTGCTATTACTTGTTTTGCTTCTGTTACGATTACACACACGTGCACTCGATATTACTATTTTTTCTAGTGGTCTTCTCCGATTATGGAGGTTTTGCTGTTGTTACTATCATTGCTTTTTGTACTGTCATGGTCATTACTAGTATGATTACTATGGTTCCTACAAATAGTTTGCATTCCCTGTAATTTAACATAATCACTATGATCACTGCTATTGCCATTATTGCCACTATTGCTATTGTGAGAATTTTGCTTATGATTGGTATTAGTATTGTTATGATTGCTATTGTTTCTTGTATGGTTGTTTCTTCGATTTTGCTATTGTCTGAGTATTAGGTCTATTAGAACAACTCACCATTATCAGTACTGTTACTCTTCTTCCTATCACTACCATGATTACTATTAACTCGTCCGAGACTACGCTTTCTTCGCGCCTGTCGCTATAATAAGCACTTCTATCATGGCTATATCAGTGTTGCGATTAGATTATTGAAACCTTTGTTGTTATTACTCCTTGTATTCATATTTTCGTTATTGTTGGTATTATTTATTCTTACCATCACTATTATTTGTATTCTTTATGATTTTGGTATTGATACCACTATGATTACGATGGCGACCATTATGACGATCATTAATCAAGTGTTGTTGCCATTATCGACTTTTCTCGCCACTATGTTTGCTTTTTTCGTTTGTCTTATCCCAATTACTATCATCACTCATGTTGTTGCTTCATTGACAGTGTTGCTACTGCTCTAGCTAGTGCTATTCTTGCTGTGATTACAACTGTGAACATTGTCACTGTGGCTGCCTTTATTTACCGATTGTAATTTTCAGCTCGAGCCACAATAACAACCAAATGAAGAATTCCGGAGTTATACCGGCGCCGCCACCTGAAACAGGATCATGGAGATCGGAATTTTCCAAGAGCTTGCCGTACGTAACACCTGCTCGCCATAGCTTGTCACTAGTCAAGACAGGCAGCAGAGGTGAGTAGTTTCTTCCTGATCCCGTTTTGCATTTTGTTCTTGATTCCGGACGGTTGAATGATTTCTTCATCTCCAAAAAGTTGCTTTTGTTGATCCGGCACCTTTGCGGATTCCGCTCTGAGGATCTGGCTTTCCGAGCCCAAGCAGCCCTGGCAGCCCCGTCAGTGCCCCAGGGCTTGGACGACCGGGCCCGGGCCTGGGCGCCACGTCTCCGCGGCGAGGCAGAGGTCTGGCGGTCTGACTTCTGACGGGGCGGGACAGGAGAGGATATGAAAGGAAGGGGCTTGCAACGACGCAGCGCGACGATCTCTAAGCGTGACATACATACGGCCTTGTATGATGTTCGAATCAGCTTCTTGCTTGTGTCGAGAGTGCTGCTTTCAGCGTATCGCACCTCAGATCCCCAAGTCTTTGTCGAGCCAAATGAGGGCATGCGTGGATAGAGCATTCCTAGAAGATTCACAGTGTAAAGGGTGTTTAGACGAAACCCGGCGTCTTTTCATGATCTGCTCCGGCCAAGAGTAGGAGTAGGGCGATGTGAGACTGGCATGCCAGGAGCCGATGGCCAGGCATCCTGCACACCTCGCCTCGCGACGCATGGAATCCGTTCTCGAAATTCTGCTCTGTGCAGGCCCTGGGCATCGTGCCACACATGCCGAAGTCGGTGCAAGGCCAGGGCTCGGAATGGCTCCGTAAACACCACCGCCGGAGAAAGCTTATTTTCCGTGCCATCTTCCAGTATTTCCACGCATGCATCCTATGAGGACTCGCATGTTCTGATTTGCGCACTGCAGTAACCTTGAACCTGCACCATGAAGTGTGTTGGACGGTTGAGCTGTGCACGAGCTGCGAGAAGTCCCCGGGGCTTTCTTGTTGGAAGGTACTGCCGCAACCAGCGTTGGTGCACTTCCGGAAGCAGAAATCCTGCCTCACTCTTGCTTGGTTTGTGGCCTCGCGCCACTCAGCACACCGAAGAGAACCGCGGCACACTACAATTTTTTCATGTGCTCCGCCCTCAGCAACAACTGATCCGCGGCTGCACTAAAAGGATTCGGACCGAGGTCTGGCTACCCTGGCTTTCGCTTTGTACAGCGAGTTGCCCAAGGCCCCCCGGGGGCCCCAGGGCCAGTCTTGCGCACACGGCTTCGATTCCGAAAGTGCCTGGTAGGTTTGGGTGACCGTGATCTTGATGTCGCAGTCGGTGGAGCCCGTGTCTGCCATCGTCCGCGTGCCAATTGTCACCATCAACGGCCTGTGCCCTCCCCTGATCCAATTCATGATACTCAGGGACCCAGACCCCGCGGAGCCATGGCTCAGGTATCTGCTCTGGTGCCTTCTGCTGGTTTCGTGGCCTGCTTGCAATCCAGTGAAGCCAAGATGCAGAGCGGAAAAGTTTCCATCCCAGGCACCACCTCCTGTCCTGGTGTGGCTGCAGACGGGTGACCGTGCACACTCAGCAGCCGAGCATGCTCAGCATCCCGCCAGATCATTACGGCACTGCGTGTGGCTCGTGTGTCTCACCCTGAAATGCTCCGAGCTCTCCGTCCACCATGCCTTGTAAGGAGTGTCAGCTACTGTGTCGGCATCGGAGGATGCTGTGATTCTTCACTGGCAGCCTGGCTGCGTGACAGATGCATCCATTCGGCGCGGGCTGTAGGCTGTAGCCAGAGTCAATTGGCGGTTTGTGGTTCCGTGGTTGCCATCGACGCCTTCTTCAGCCTCCTGCGGACCACCTGCTGCCCCCGCATTACCTGCTCTGAGCGGAAAGGAAACGGGCGCCCGATGATGCTGCTGATGCGCGCTTAGGTGTTTCCATCGTATCAGTGCACACATCTCCACAGGCCCCAGCCAGGTTCGCGGGTGCAGAAACTATGAATAGCTCGGCTCTGCTTCCCCTGTCGCGCTCGACATAAATTGAAAGAGCAGGACGCTAACGCTGAACTCAACTCCAGGCGCCCTCCAACTGGCTCCCCGAAGCTCGCCACCCACCAAGCCATGAAGAGTCAGCAGCCACCACGCCCATGCAACGAGTTATCCCAACCACCAATCCTTTACAATGGTGTGCTCGCTGGCAAGCTCGCCTCCCGTCATTTGCATTCAGTCTTTTTCCGACCACCTAGTACGATGTTATACGGGCCCCTGCATCTCTCGATCGACCCAGCTGTTTGTTCATGCTTTCTCAAGAGGTAATCGGCAGAACGAGTCCAACAGGACTAGCAAAACCAGGCGATCTTAAGATGCCCAGCGCCATGAACAAGAAGGGGACAGGAGCAGTTTGAGGAAGAGTCAATTGCGAAACGTCAGACCCACTAAAACACGCTTGCAAGTTGATCACCTTGTGACTTGGTTTGCAACAGACAGATCAAGTTTGTCATGCTGATGATGCTGATTTTGGGAACGAGAACGAGACGTATGGTGCCAAGTGTGCCAAACACGAAGAATGATCAGGGAGCGATGCAGCACGCAGATGCAACTTCCACGCCGCGCAGGGGAGGGTGGGGAAGCTTCGTTGGGCAGGGCTTCCAACCCTGCCCCCTTGTCTGCAAAACGAAGGAAGGCACAGATGCACAGACGCCCAGACGCCCAGACGCGCAGGCGCACACACGCACACGCACATGCACGCACACGCACACGCACGCACACACACACACACACACAAGCACCCCGCCGTGTTGAGGTGGAGCCAAGACGGCCACAGATAGCAACATCACTTGTATACATACAGTAGCCATGACAAGACGAATCACAAGAAGAAGGGCCGCAGAGATTATGAGCGGACAGAGCCGGGTTCGACTTGATCAGTCAATCAATGGCGGCTCCAGGTTGACAGCAAGACAGTATAATGTTGTTCAACACGGTTTGCAATTACGAGCAACCGTCGGCTCAGAACCCCACGAAAAGGCAATTCTCGTTGACATCGCTCAGATAGGTATACCTGTTCTCATAGCAGAATTCAAGGAAGCGAGCAGTGAAAGTCGCAGTCCGACGAAGAGGAATGAAACCATGAAAGGATTGCGTTGTTAGTGGCAGCATCAAACGAACCTTCGGCTTTCAACAGCTCTTGTTTACGTCCGCAGCTAAGTTCGTTCGCTGATTTGTTCGCAGCTTCAGGCAACACCCAGCGGTGCCGAAAAAGGCTGGCCTCGTCGTCAGAGCTGCTGATTCTGTTGGTATGATTTGTTCTCTAGAGATGCCGACTGGAATGCGTTTCAGAACTGCACATTCATGCGTTGCTTTCCACCCCACTGACTTGCCTGCCCTGACCTAAGAGACTCTGACACACATCCCCTGCGAAGGGCATCGAGCCGGACGAGTTTCTCTGCGCGCTCTACAACCTTCAAGGCCATGATGCCGACAGGCCTATCCGGCTTCAGCAGCTGGCCTTCAAGTTCAGCAAGGCACTTCAAAGGCCAAGCACAGCCATAGCATGAGCTCTTGCAAGAAATCCTGTGGTGACACAAGCCGAGGCGGGTACCGGCTTCACAAGTTGACCCGGAGACTGGAGGAGCTCGTGTAGCGGCCATGTCTGTGTTTGGTCTCGGGACGGTGCAGGGCTTCGGTGCTACTTCGGTGACCTCTGCCCGGGCAGCGGCTATGTGGCAGCAGTGACGGCGGCACGGGGTGGCCTTGGACTCGGGGAGCGCCGGCCTCAAGCCCGCACGGCCTCCACTCTTCGCCGTAGTCTCTGCGCCTCTCTGCTGTGCACTTTCCCGCCGCAGTTCCGCTCGACGAAGGCCAAATCTTTGTTGTTTGTAGCCTAAAGAGATGGCCGTGCTGGAAGTCCAGTCAATGACAGGCGAGGCACTTGCCAGTCTTGACATGAGTATCTTCGCTTTGGAGAGTCCCACAATTCTAAGCATCAAGGAGAAGCTGCAAGAACAGCTGGGAATTTCAAGCTTTCGGCAGAAACTACTGCTCGACCACGAAGTGGTCGGCAACGATGCCACTTGGAGCTCCCTTGGGTGTCCCGCCGCTATGCTCCTGGTTCTCGTAGAATACGTGAACGGAGTGGAGGAGAAACTTCTTAGCGCAGCAGCGGAGGGCAATGTGGGAGAATTGCAACGGCTGCTGGAGACGCCCCAGCAGCCTGACTGCCAAGATGCTGCTGGTGAGACCGCCGTTTACAAAGCAAGTCTCAATGGCGATGTTGCTATGCTCGAAATGCTAAGACGAGCGGGAGCTGATGTGAACAAAAAGGCTGTCAACGGCTCGCCCCTCACGGTTGCAGCACTGCATGGGCACCAGGAGGCAGTGCGTCACCTGCTTGCCTCACAGGCCGACCCTCGGGTGGCTTCGAACGGCAAGGCTGCATTGCATACTGCTGCTGCGCTAGGCCATCTTGAGATATTGCAAATGCTTCTGGATGCGAGTGCGGAGATGAACGCAACGAACTCGAATCGAGCAACTGTTCTCCATCTAGCGGCCGAGGGTGGACATTGCAGGCTTCTTGAGTACCTGCTCGATCATGGAGCCGAGAAGGATGCAGCGAACAGGGTGGGGGCAACTGCGTTACACATTGCAGCTGCTTTTGCGAGGGCAGAGGCCGCTGAGATCTTGGTGTCGTCTGGAGTCTCCTTGATGGCTCGGAATACCAACAACGCAACGGCTCTCCATTTGGCTGCGGAAGGGGGGGATCTGGAGGTGATTCGCGCACTGATACGGCCCCTACGAGAGGCTCCTACGGTACAAGCCGCGTCTGAGGTGCTCGATGTCCCGAACCGTGTTGGTGCCACAGCTCTGCACTGTGCCGCGCAAGCAGGGCACTTGAAGGTGGTGGAATGCTTACTGGAGGCGGGTATTGACAGAGATGCCACCAATCGGAATGATGCTACTGCTTTGCACCTGGCAGTGGGCCGGCAAAGGTTGGAGGTGGTGAAATGCTTGTTGAGCGCTCGCGCAAGCGTGCATATTCGCAACGATGGCGGCTCCATACCCTTGCTGCTTGCCGTGAAGACCGGAAATGCAGAAGTGGTACAAGTCTTGCTGGAAGCCGCTTCCGACGTAGAGTCCCGGAACCTGGCAAAGGAAACCGCCATGAGCCGCGCCTTGGACCTCGACCTCCAAGAGACTGAGATCCGCGGGCTTCTTGAGGCTGCGATCGCCGCAAGGCCCCCTGAAGGAGGACCTCCCCGTGAGACCCACAAAAAGGTGCAGGACGCACGTGTCACGTCACGCCGCTAAGAGCCCTTCTACCGGCTGGCCTTGTGTTGATGTGTGTTCGTTCGTCTCAGGCCAGCTCGACTTCCATGCCGAACTTTGCCGCACGTGTTGCCAGCCATCCCTGACCATGTGGTCCTGAGGACGTGAAGAGCCCCCCCCTAGTGCCCGAGTTATGCGGCCATGCGTACTGGCACGGGTAGTTGTGCGGCAGGAATTCTGGTCCTACTTGGGCGGAGCTCACTTGGGAAGAGCCTTGCGCCCGTTCCCGAGCGTGAGGCTTGCAGTGCAGTCGCAGCGCATGATGGATCGGTCCGGCAAAAAGGAGCTTCTGCTGGAGCTCTCCAGCGAGGGCTTTCGGCGCACAGAGCTTGTGTCGCCTCCGGTGCAGCTGGAGGGGCTGAGGCCCAACACCGAGTCACTCGGCCCTATCTACATAGATGTCGTCGTGTCGACTGGACTTTCCGACTTTCGCAAGGTATGCTGTGGCAGTGAGCACGCTCTGCGAGAATCGTCAGCTGGTGCCGAAGTTCCTCAGCTTGCATATGAAACTTTTCAGAGTGGGGCGAGGACGCACAACCCATGAGATCCAGCGCTCTAAGCAATGGGGCTTACCGTCGTTGAGCTAAGGCTGTCCTTCGTGACGCCGCAGGAAGACTTGGGTTCTGGTGCAATGACTTCCCTGACAGCTGCCATGAAAGACTTGGGGAGCATCAAAGAGCACCTTGGCTCTTGGCTGTACCTGCGCTTCTCACAAGTTGAAATCGACCGTCTCGATGGTTCTTGGAGGTCTCTGGGAGCCATCCATGCCGGGGCGGCCAACGCCGAGGTGCTCCGACACCTCGCAACGCTGCAGGACAGCTGGGCCGCTCGGCAGAGATCCGAGCGTCGCAGTCGCTGTCCGAGAGCCGCTTGGGCACAGGCCTCGATGCAGCTCCCCGGCGTTGCGGAAGAGCTGAAGAAGCTCATGGACGCCAATGACCAAATGAAGAAGGACATTTCATTGGAGTTTAAGCCAGTGCCTTCCGGCAGCAAACGCCGGTTACTGTATGACTACTGCTTTGTACCGTAGCTCCGCAGCCGTGTTGATGCTGAGTTGTGGCCATGTCCGAGGCTTTCAGAGCTGCAGGGCATCCATCATACTCTCTCGACGCTGATCTTGCTTTGGAGGTTCAAGGTCCAGGAGGGAATAGATGCCTGTGTCCGACACGTCCTATGTGCCACCGAGGACGTCTTTGTGATAAGACACCGAAGGCAAAGGAGGGACCTTTGCCTGCATTGTCGAAGCTTATGCCTATGCCCCGCTTGAAGGCAGACTGCGATGTACAAGGATTGCCCTCGAATTCGCTGCCTGTGCTTCAACAAGAAGCCGATCTGTGGCAGTCCGCGGTGAAGCTGTGCCAGAAAATAGAGCCGTCCAGCCCCAATCTACGTCCTTGTCGTCGCACGAGCTTTTGGCCGCTGCACTTAGTTTATTGGAGTAAAGCCATTGCGAAATGCGCAGGGGAACTCCATGTTGATAGGTCACTGCAAGGTGGGCAACGAGCGGGGATGTGGCTTTAGGATAGTGGTATACTTGGTACATGCTATGCACTTTGAAATGTAATGTAAGTAGTGTCATGTAGTGTGAGAATCCACCGAGCCGAGCCTGGCCCAGCCCGATGCCTTCGCTCCTTGAAAGGGAGCGCTTGTACATGATGCCGTGATGGAAGCGCTGTGCTGCTGCCAGACCCGACGCCATGCAACTCTTTTTTTGCAGAGCTTCCATGACGGCAGCTTAGTCCTGAAGCGACATGCTTCGTCTACCACGTGTGACGTGTCACGTTCGGAATGTGTTGTTGAGTTTATGCTGTTCAGGCTGCTTTAAAAGTTTCTGTCCGCACTTCTCGCAGCAATGGGAGCACTGACCAGAGCATAAGGAAAGCTTTTCGAGCATTGGTGACCATGGGAAGTGCAGCAGTAGCCATAGCAAAGGAGTGATCCCAGTAAGCATGGCATACGATGATCGTCCTCGCCACGGTACCGGCAATGGCTGGTTACTCCTCGCAAGCGGTGTAGGTAGACAAGTTGTGTTGCCGTATGAGAGTATTTGCTGGCAGCGATGGTGGTTGCGCAAGCCGTAGTAGCCTTTGGATATCAAGCAGAATGTCCATTTTGCTTTGGGTTTGTAGACGGCCAGGCCAGGCTGTGACATCATCCCAAAGAAGTCTAGAGAGCGCATCTACACTTCACTTCCCTGTGTAGTGCAGTCGTTTGGACCGTTGCCGTGAGGCAGTTAGATCACGGTCCATAGCAGAAGCATGGAGCACTCAACTACCAGCGAATCCTCCTGGTACTAATGCAGCAGGCAGATCGAATCAAGGAGCCAAATAGATCAATAGGATCCAGCTCATGGTTTTGGGTGTTCAATGGTCGGGGCCAGACAGGGGGACGAGCGCAGGGGGGACTTCTGAAAATCTCAGCGTCGAAATGCTGATGGTCCAGACCTGTATGGTGGTTATAGGATGAGGCTTCGAACGCTTGCCGGGGACAAGCGTGCCCTATGCCCTATGCATTGCTGAGGTCGGATGAGTCAGTCCGGCATATGTACAAGACTTGCCCTCAAGGAAACCTTAACGCCGCCACCAAAGAACTGACGCGCTTCCCGCTCCAAGCAATGAGCTTCCAGCACACCCTACCTGGCGTGAAAGGTTGCCAATCCGTCACCAAGCCGAAAGGGTGCGTCAGCACCAAAGCTCTTGCAACGGATGGATGTGAAGCACTAGCTCCAATGGTTACCTTTGCCACGACAGTAAGACCTGTGGTTGGTACCTCGGCCACCCTTTGATTCCCTTTCACGACCAGCGTGTTGCATTCTATGAACGCCGCGATGTTCGTACCTCAAGCAACATTAATCAAACTTAGATATAAAGAAATGGCAGATAACATGACAGAAGATACAGAAGATGCAGCATCAGAGGCTTTGACTGTCATTTTGGTGTCGTCGTAGACTTAGCTTCGCTATACGGGAGAAGGTACAAGCCGATGGTTGAGGGGTTGCACCTGGATAGTCAGGAGTCGGAAATTAGCACATCCTTCAGGAAGTCTAAGAGTCGACAAGAAGTCACAAGTATTCTACCTGGCGTCTTCAGCTCCACGTGTCGCTCTGCATGGCGGTGGATCCTGCATGTTTCAGTAGAAGCATGAACTGGCGTGTTTGCGTTGCTTTGAGAGCTCTAGGCGGGCTGGGGACTAAGTGCCCTTAATCACTGTAGTCAAAGCTTACAACACCGAATGGGGCCTCAAACAGAAGCGAAATGCTGAGTCGTTTTCCGGGTAATGTTTGTGGTCGTACAGGATGAGCTCCCTGACGCTGACACCCTGCGTATTCTGATCCTTACTGACACCCATGTGCCTTAGCTGCACTTGATGAGAGATCTCGCAAGTGCGGAAGGTGACGTGGACACACAAACGCACACAAACAGCCACATCACTATTGATTTCACTTCAGGTCGGCTTCAATGAGAAAGACAAGGTGAGCCTGAAACGGTTCAGCCTCATCTGCAGTTTCCGGTCGTTGGCTCTTGAGGTTCGTGGGAAAGACTCCTTGGAGACGCTTGAGGACCAAATTGTAGCTTCCGCCAAGTCCCTGGCCCCTCCTGTCATGCTGAGAGGAAGCGCTGCAGATCGGCAAGAATGGCCGAGCAGATCTCGTTTTGCACGGTGATCATCTAAGCTTCTTGCGAGAGGAGCAGCTTCAGCAATGGGCGGCCACAGCTTCTGCACTGTGCCGCGTGCAGGTGGGGACCTGTTCCATGAGAACAAGCCATCCAGGCGACCTCCCGTCGGACTTTGCAGATGTCTACGTGCTAGGGCTGAGCATGCCCTGTCAGGGGATGTCTCTTCAGAACCATGAACCTTCTGAAACAGTACACGATGGGTTCTGGAGAGGCCATGCAGCTTTTGGAGCAAACAGTAGGGGCTCCGGAGTCTGCTTCAGGTGGCCTTCGAGGTCCGAGAGCTTGGAATGGCTTCTTGAAGCTGCGAAGTGTCGCCGAGCTACGCGGCTTCAGGTGGTCAGCGATCTGGCCTGCTTCGGCACCGGCCAGGTCAACTACAAGGAAGCCATGATGAGGCTTGCTCTTTCTGAGGCATCAAAGAATGTAATCCAGGACCCCAACTTGAACATCGAGTGCCCCTTGTCCTGCCTTCACGCTTGAACTTAGCATTTTCATGGTCAAGCCGGTTCAGCTGCTTCCAAGCGTGTGCTGGATGCCAGCTTCATGATTCATGGGAATCATGACGACCCTGGCGGTGAGAGTAACCTCTGTGCAGCGAACATCTTGGAGGCCGCGCGGCGCCGGGCCCAGCTGTCACCTGGTACGGAACTCCCGGTTCACAGGTGGGCGGCTTGTGCAACTACTTCGGCCGCCATGAGGACCTCGAGGAGCGCATCCAGTCGAGCGGGCGACAATTTCTGGATGGAACCTGAAAAGCACGCATGAAGGACATCGTCATCCGGCCAATCTTGCTGGTCAAGGCAGGACTGTATCATGCTGCTTTCGGAACCTTTAGCCGGAAGAAGAGGGCTCACCTATGCTCTGCCATTTTGCGATGCAAAGACAACCGAGTCGACCCACCGCAAGCCTCGAGGCCAGAACAGTCGACTCACAAAGCAGAAGAAAACTCATCTGACAGCTCATGCCTGCAAATCTTTCCGGGTTGGACAACACGAAAGAAGAGCTGTGTGCCTGGTTGGAGGGCAAGACCAGAGTGGCGATCTACGGCCTTGGCAACATCCGGGATGAACGGCTGCATCGGGCTTTCCAGGTGCCAACAAAAAGTTCAGCTTTGCTTTGCTTTTGTGGCCGGTTCTTCAGCTGCATCCAAGGCGAAAAAGGTCCGCTTCGAGGCGGGCACCGCGAGAATGGCGCAGTGTGTTGCCACGCATATCTCATGCCAGACTCCTGTGGACACCGAGAAGTGGTTCCACGTGATGATCCTGCACCAGAACAGGTGAAAGCTTGGCGAGGTAGATTCTGCAGCTTCACACCGGATGTGGTTTGAGGCACAAGGGAAACAAAGGTGCAGTTCCCAGCAAGGCGTCGGAGCCTCAAAGCTGTTGCCGGCTGTGGTGCCTTTGAAGCCCCCGGCCGGAAGTGTCAGGTGCATCCATGAGGAGATGCTCCCTTCCTTCTTGGATCTGGCAGGGAGTCCTGGCAGTGAGTAGATCTCTGAACTCGTCAGCAGCTGCTCGAGGTCATCTGGGGCCACGAACACGACTGCCAGGTGAAGCCGCAGGAGACGCCGAGCCGGTTTCGTCTTGAACATCATGGCCAATCGCGCGCACATTTCACACGCCGTGGTAGGGCCAAGCTCCTAAGCCCTAAGCTGACCAGGAGTCGCTGCGTGGAGAGTTCTATGTGATGCAGCCCGGCTCTTCTGCTCGGTGCTCAGACGCGCTGCGTTCAGCGGCCCGTGGCGGACGTGTCCTCACAGCACCAGGTCGCCACGTCGCTGTCTCCACAAGAAGCAGGGCTGAAGCACGTCGCCTTGATTGATGTCAAGGAGGGCGTGTTCAGGCGAGGGCTAGTTGAACATAGAGACTGGTATGTCGTGCATGGCATGGTTCGTCAGGTGCAATCCAGTACCTCTTTGGACAGTGAGACCGTTGGCTGCGGACCAAGCTCGATGGTGTCTGACTTCGTGGAGTTGACTCAGCCCAGGTGATGCGAGACATCGCTGCTCTGACTGGTCTTTGGCAGTGGTTCACTGCTCCGCAGGGCAGAGCTGCAACTGCCAGGTGCTCTCCGAGACAGGCCTCTTGAAGACAGACACCCAGGCTCTGCTCCTCGAAGTGTGGCCGAGCACGTTCCGTTGGGCAAGTGTTGGGCACATGCTGTATGTTCGTGACCTGCATCCCTGATAGACTGCTGTATGGAGATCTGGGCATCAGGATCACTCAGACAACTGCCGGTGTCATAGTATGTCATAGTGGCACTTGCTCAACTTGATGACTTAATTACGAGCATCCGTCCAACGAGCAGAGATGTAGTCTCACCACCACGCTAGCGCTTGCCGTTAGCAGAAGCAGCGAAGCTGAAATGCCGTATTGCGTTGCGTGAGCTGCCTTTGGCTCCGACGTGGATCATGGGAACCGGAAGGACAGACTCTATGTCATGGTTTGTCAACGCATGTCAGTGTGTCATGAATAGTGAGTGCGTTCGTGCCGGCTGCACGGAGGAGTTGGAATGATTGGCGGAGCTGGCGCATTTCGATCAGTACTTCACAGCATAGTAGAGCAACGTGAGCATTCTGCGGCATGCGGCTGCGCACAAGCTTGAGTTGTACAGGAAGCCGAAGCAGCTTGCTGTCGTCATGGGCTGCCTGACCCCTGGTTGCTTTGAATCTTGACGTGGCTTCTTTCGGTCATGCCAACGAAGCGATAGTGAGGCGCCGCTGGCCTTCTCTTCGCCTTTTGGCATGCGTCTCGGGATCTCTCGGGCATTGCAGCTATGTGGAGATCAGAAGCCCACGTCCATCCGAGGCATCCGCGAGAGGGCTCCCAGAGCAGCGTCGAAGAAGGTCACAGTCAATTTCGTATATCTTCGTATCCGGATCTTCAGTATGTTCAAGCTTGCCTTTTGAGGTGGATCGCGGGAAGCGGAACTCGTTCCACTAGCGAGAATGCCATCACCTCTGCACGCTCAAAGGCACCAACCTCCGTAAATACTGAATCATCGGCATGCTGCTTCAGCCTGTTTGCATTGCTAGAGACGGTCAGTCTTTTAGTGGTCAGAAGAGCTTCTGTTACGTTCTTTCCTGCTGTCGTGTCAAGTATCAGTCCGGAAAAGTGCAACACGCAGGTTCCCACCGGGTCGTCCTGCTTAATTGTTCATGTCCTAGCAAAGACAGGCTACCCTCACAACCCTCGCCTGTGCTGCTGCGTGACATTCCTCAGGAGCACATGTTCGGCATGGGTCCAACTGCCCCTACTCAAATTGTTCCAGTGGCTGCCTGACATCTGCCAAGTGCATGGTGCACTCGTGCACATGGCGTACATAGGGTCCAAGCGCGCTGCATCGCCGGCGCACGGAAGGAGACTACACCTGCGATGCCGCAGTCGCCATCGCCGCTGCAACGGCGCCTGGATCTTCGAGATTGGCCCAGCCTGGATGGCTGCCAGGTCTGGGGGGGGCGGCCTGCATGGGCACGGGCCGAGTCGGCGGACAGCAAGCGATCAAAGCATCCAAGGGCCTTGGTTTTCTGTAGCGGCAGAAGAGCTCCAGCTTAAAAGCAGATCGTGCGTAGCTCGAGGCGATGCTGCAACGGCACCTGTTCTGTCGCGTCGGAGACATCGGTGGCTACACGTAGTTTCGTGGTGTGACGTCACTGAGCTGTCAGGCTGCGCGGAAGGATGCCAGCTCTCGGCCGGGCAGGAGTCATCCGTTGGTCCGATGTTCCGCCGGTCTCAGCGTTGTGTGGGAGTGCAAAGTGCAGGCCTTGTCTGCCCCGTGCACCACAGTACCCTTACAGGACCTGTGGCTTATTTGGAAGCCATCAGATCTTCAGCCGCTGCATTCCTTCCTTTGACCGCAGGACCAAGGAAGTTGAAAACATCATCCTCGGGGAGCGTGCTGTTGCTGCGGCCACTGGAGTGGTCGACGAAGCCCTTTGCCCTTTGATTGCACCGATTGCAGACGCGGCACATCTCTGAAAGTCCGGAAGATGAAGGCTAGGTCACGGTTGTCAGAATCTTCATAAAGCTCAGGCGATGGGTGGCACCTGTTCGGAGCAGCAAGTCAGCAAGAAGTATTTTGATCGATTGAGAGCTGATGGTTCGCTGAGTGCACCACCTGCACCTGCCAGTGTGAGTGCAACAGTGCCCAGGACATGACATGGTGCCGTCGTGCGCTGACCGGCTCGGTGGGGAACCAACAGCCAGACGGCAAGGTCCGGAGGAGCTACATGTAGCTGCTTAAACTTGCATAGCTTCTATAGCTTTCAGTAAATAGGACGGGTCCACGTACAGGAACACGTGTGTTTGTTACAATAAACGTGCACCACCACCGAAGACTTAGCACGAGGTAGCCCGGCAACTGCAAAACACATGAATGGATGGACATACCCAGCAATATCAACGAAACCTCGGGCTGTCCGAAATTATAGGACTTGCAAGCTTATCTGTGCCAAGTGGTCGATACCGTCAGGATGTGGAGACATCAGAAGGTTAACTGATAACCGCAAGAGGTGAGCACGAACGGCGAAAGTGATCCTAGATCTTGTCGGACAGAATTATTTTCTGATTTTGCGATGATCGCTCAGGCTAGAACTGAACCTCGGCTGTGCAGTAGGAAAATCGTGAGAGGGCAAGCAAGGGCTATGTTGATTTTTCATAGCCAGAGAGCATGTGTGGCACAAGCTTTGAACTCGTATCACCTGGGAGGTGATTGGCTTGTCCTATGGCATCGAGGAAAGAGACCTCTGGAGTGAGCTGGTGACTTGGCGCGGAAAGGCCGAAGTTGGAGCTGTCTGCAGAGATGGGAAGATAGACAGCCTGAACCAGAGCAGTCCTTGCTGAGGCTGAGGCACAGGATTGCAGTTCCGGGACTCGCTTGTCTGTGTCTGTGACAGTGCCTTTGCGAAGCAAGGTCAGCAACGTCTACAAGGCATCAGCATGATGGGGCTGCGACTGCGATCCGCACGAAGCCTCAGCGAGCACAGCTTGACAGGTTCCTCCACGACTTTACGATTGTTTCCAAAATCCCAAGGCCCCGGCACAGAGCAAGTTTCACGCGCAACCTTGGCTTCGATCCGCGCGTTCAGGCTTCGCCACCCCTGCTGGGCACTGCCCCAAACGGCACCGGCTCTTGTCAGGGAGTTGGTGGCCACTGCCCCCTGGCATTGAGTTTCTCGAAGTCTGAGCTTTTCAAGCACTCGCCAAAGTCGTTGCCCATACTGTAAGTCTCGAGGCATCCGTGATCGCACATGGGCTTTAGAACGACACGAATCAGCTAATCGATTTTCCACTTGTTGATGACGAATGACCACGTTGCATATTGAAAAACGCCCACCGGCATTGCCATCTATCGGTATTTGTAGTAAGACTCAACTCTTGGAACCCCTACGAGCACGACCACGAGTGGTTGTCGTCGCTGAGGACCTGGCTCTTCAGTAGGTTGTTCGACTCACGAACTTCGAGCGCTTCAGCAAGCTTGCAAGTGTTCCTTCTTCCAAGGAAGCGCTGCGAAGGCCTTCAAGCTTTCTCATGAAGCACCGGCATTGTTGTGCTACTTTGCCTTGCCCGGGCTGGCCATCAGAAAACTTCGTTTGCCTTCTGATTCTCGAAAGACCAGCACAATCTCAGACAACTGACAACAGTTTGCTTACAACTCAAATGGCCAAGACATGATGCCGCCGGCCGTGCACCGAATCCAGTTCAGGATGTGGTGCATTCCCTAAAGTCCTAAAGTCTCTGCGTCCAGCTTGGTCGATACAGGCTCATGCAGGTTCAAGCTTTTGCAACATGTCCTCACGGGCCAGTGTTGAAAGTGGTGGCAAGCGTGCTGCGTTAGCCGCTCAGGTTATGAGACGCCTTACCAAGCTTTCCAGATTTGCCTGGGTCCAGAGAAGGCAAGCCACGGAGGGCGGAACTACGATCCCTGCATGCACAGAGAAAAAGGTTATCGAGTTCTTAGCAGCATTTGCAGAGCATTGTAAGGAGCCCTTGGAGCTGCACTTGAGAGATCGCCATGCTCTGTCCGTGCACGTAAAGATCGACGTGGAAGGTGCCCCCAGCATGGAGACATGTCCGCTTCTTGTGGTGCAACGAAAGAAACGAAGAAGCTCTTCGTGCTTGGCCTTTTGCGACAAGCCCACACAGCCCTAGCTCCATGTTGTTGGCACAGATGCTGCTCGCACATTTGCGCAGGCTCGGAGTGGGAGATTCTGGAGTGGCTGTTGGCGAACCCACGAGAGATGGACAAAATCCGCACCCTAGACATGGAGGTGCAGGAGCTGAGGATGTCGTGACCGTGTCTTTGCCAGCGCGACGTCAAAGCCCCATTTTCGCGGAAGAAGAACAACAAACTTCTATGAAACGCTACAATGCTACAACAGCCTCCCAATCAACTTGAATTGCCCCCCCCCCCCCAAGAGTGGCTGTGATAGACTTCGAACCGCCCTCTTACAGTCTGTCCCTTTCCCTTCCCACCCGCCCCCAATGAATTTGAACGACTACCCTGGCAACAACAGCCTCCAATAAGTTCCTGAACAGGTGCATCTGGGTTGGAACGTGGAGTCCTCCCGTGGGTTGGCACGCACCAAGCTCTCTCCGCAGGGCCGCGTGGCCAAGGAGATGAAACAGTTCCGGCCGGGTGGGTCCATAGGGTCAGCATTTGTGGAGGGCGATTTTGGGGCGCTGCCGTTATGGGTATTATATTCAACTCTCATGCCTTTATTCATCGTGCTGGAGGACATCGAAACGTTGGAGCATCTGGGCAAATACTTGCTGTGCACTGGATCCTCTATGGAGGTCCTTTTGCGTTGCGCAATGCTACCGCTGTGTTCTTGCCAACGAGAAGCGACATCGGTACTCGTGCTGTGCAATGCGATGGACACGCAGGTTCTCGCAGAGGAGTGGGTGAAGTGGCCCCACGGCGGGTGGCTTGGACCTAACCATCAAGATTTCGATAAACATGCAAGTCCGTAGAGTGAGGGTGCCGAGCCTTTGGACTTCCTCTGAGGAATTGCAAAAACTGTCCAGAGCCGTTGGCCCATGCTGCCGGGGGCTTCCCCGTCATCCAGTTCGAAGCTAGGCAGCAAAGCAACTAGGTGGTCAGAATCCAAGCTGTTGCCGTGCATGCAGGATTGATCTCGTAATGAGCAAGAAGCAAGAACGTGACGTGCGAATTGAACTTCGCCCCAAGCGTGCTTCTATGACCGAGCAACTCAGGCGATCAGCTTTGTTCATCCAGCATTGCTTGGATCCTCTGCTGCATGCCCATGCTGGGGTGACCACGACCGGAATTTGGGCACTGCATACCGAGGAAAGCCAGTTCCCAAGACTCCCTTCGAGCAGGAGATTCCCAGCCGCAGCATCCCGGTGCAGTGGCCCAGCCTCAGCCCCTGTGAAAAGACGCACGGCGGCAGCGGCGGCAACAGATGGAGCACTTTGCTACAGGCTTTTACTCGTAGTTCACTGCGCGACTGAGGACTTACACGGCCCTCAGCTCACGACCGGGTCGGCTCCCCCCTCAGTTCCATCAGAGGCATAGGCGCACCAGGCAGTGCTGTTCCCATACGCTACTCACGTCATCTTCAAGAGTAGAGGGCTTTGCCTATGGTGGCGCAAGTCAGAGCTTTTCTGTGTGATGGAGGCCGTGTTTACCGAATCCGGAACCTTGGCCATACGTCAAGCGCAGCGAGAAGCTCATCAAGCTGGGTGAGCGTGCTGTCAAGGCGGCAACAGGTGTCGTGCAGGAGGAACTCTGCGGAGGATGGTACATGTTCGGAGACTCTCGGCCTTGAGAAGATGGAAGAGGTGGAGGTCGGAAGCTCGGTGTTGGTTTTGGATGGTTCCCACCCAAGTCCCAAGGACATGACCTGGTGTTTGAAAGCCATCCAGAGCAAATGGGGCACTGAACAGGAGGATGGCGGCGTGATCGGCCTGTCATACGGCATTGAGCAGCGGGATCTGTGGAGTGAGAAGATGAGCAACCTCTACAGGGTGCCAACGCGCCTCTACGACTGCTTCCAGCGGCCAGATGACTCCCCGGCGCTGGGGGGCAAAGCACCGAACGCAACCGGCAAGTGCGCTGAAGATGGAAATCACTGCTACGAAACCCCCTACCAGGTATTTCAGATCTGCTCCGGGCCAGAGACCGGCACAATTCATAGCAGAAGGTACGAGTCGCTCGAGTCCCACTTACAGGATCGCAAGCGTCTCTCCGTCCATCTGAAGATTGACACCGAAGGTTCGGAGTGGGAAGTACTGGCCTGGCTACTCAGTTCGCCACAGGACATGAACAAAATTCGCACTTTGGATATGGAAGTGCACTTGGGCTGGGTGGCCGACTCTGCTCAAAGCAGCGCTCGAGCTTCGATGTCCTCCACAGCCCGTGTGGACTACGACATCAAACTGCTCGAGGACCTTGGAAAGTTCTTCCGCTGCACCGGATCATCGATGGAAGTCTTGGCTGAGGGATGGGGCAATGATGGTCGTGGAGCGTGCTGGGCTGAGTTGTTCGCTTGACAGCAAGGAGGAACGATGACATTTGTCCCTCTCTTTCTCTCCTTTGTGGTGACATCGTCTCAGGAAATGTGGGGGCGTGTGCCAGGAGCCTGCAGCATACGCTGCGGGAGGTTTCCCGGTCAGTCAGTTTGCCATCAGTGTCTCGGCACCTGTGCATTGGCCTGGTCTCCTGCTCCGGACTTGCCCGGAGAGACGCATTGATTTCGATGTGTGCAGCGTTGAGGCTTCGTCCATCCGGATCTGGTGCTGTGAAAAGTCAACATCCCCTCTGCACCCGACTGCAGTGCCGGTGAATGGGCACGTCAGGTGCGATACCCGGGACTGCTCAGTGACATCTTCTAATGCTGCGTCTTTTGAAAGAGTATTTCGAAACGTAGCTTTATGAAATCGGGCCGGCCAATCGTTGGAGCCGCCAGAAACAATTATTTTTACCTCCAGTTTACCTCTTGGTTATCCTCCGGATCATCCTCCCTGGTTTTGTTTTCCTGCGAGTCATCATCTTTTTTTCCCTGCGCCTTATCCTCCTGGTCATCCTCGCTGGTTTGGTTTTCCTCCGAGTGATGGTTTTTTAATCCTCTTGTTTATCCTCCTGATTATCATCCTTTTCATCCTCCTTATTCTTGTTTTCTTCGGAGTTATAGCTTATTTTACCTCCTCTTTATCCTCCGGTCATCCTCCCTGTTTTGTTGTTTGCTTCCGCTTCCGAATCATAGCCGAAGCTTTTTGTGTTTTTCTTGTTTTTGGAATCACCCTCACATGTTTATACTCTCCATCCTCCTCCTACCCTCTTCTGCTTAGCTTGTCTTCCTGGCTGCACTCCAGTTGTTTTTCATCATGTTTTTTCATTGTCCCAGGAAAGGACGAGTGGGTCGCTGTTTTGCCAAGGGGGCGGGAGGAGAGGAAGGGAGGAGAGGGGGAAGGTGGAGGGAGGGAGGGGGGGAGGGAGGGGAGGGGGAGGAGGAGAGACGAGGAGGAAGAGGGGGAGGAGGAAGAGGAGGAAGAAGAGGAGGAGGAGGAGGAAGAGGCGGAGGATAAATTTTAGGTAAACTTTTTGTAAATTTTTCCTAATTTTTTCCTAAATTCTTATTAAATTTAGGAAAAATTTAGGAAAAAATTACCTAAATTTTATCCTCCGCCCCTTCCCCCTCCCCACACCACCCCCCCACCCCCCACCCCCCACCCTCCAAACCCTAAACCCTAAGCCCCACCCCAACACCCCCCACCCCACCCCCATCCCCCACCGCCCCCACCCCCCACCCCCCCACCCCCCCAACCCCACCCCCCACCCCACCTTAGACGATTAGACTAGACGACTGACGATTAGTGATTCCCAGTGTAAGCACAGCGTTAGAGTCTTGGAGGTGCCACGTTGGTCCTGACAGCACGCGGGGAGTACACAGTTTCAGCGGAGACTTGGGTATGTCGCCGAATGTAGCTAAACAGCTAAACAACAAAGCAAAGGAACGACTTACCGAGACTCAACTTGCGGAGGATAACGTGAGGATGACCGGGAGGAGGATCGGGCGGTGAGTTGAAATCAGCGAGGCTGTCAGGGAGGACGATCAGGAGGATGACGGAGAGGATAATTTGGAGGTAAATTTTCGGGAGGCCGCACATCGAGAGGATGATGGAGAGGATGATCGGGAGCATGATCGGGCGTAAATTTAGACCAGGCAGCGGGCAGGGGGAGGATGAGGGGGAGGATGATGAAGAGGATGATTTGTCCTAAAAATATTTATTGCCAAGATTTACATTGTTTGGCTCCAACCCGTTCTCATAAACGTAGCTACAGACCAGACATTTGTCACGGGCTGTCAAGGTCATCGAGCGATGTTCCGAAGATGCAGTGGCACCTCTACGACGTGGGTCAATTTCGACACGATCCCGTGCACAACTCTGAGCAGCTCTGGCCGAGTTCTTTCCCTATGGGACGATGAGAGCATGAAGCGCCCTTTCCTGCATCCTCGCCATCGTGTCATTCAGCATCGTCATCTTGCAGGTTGGCGCTAGAGCCGCCAGACAAGTTGCGTTTCACCACAGCAGGAGGCATGTCAGACAAAGGCCGAGCCGTCGGACACCTGCCGCCGCAGGTCAACCGAAGCAAGACTCAGCAGCCTCGTGCATACCAATGATGTGGTTGTGAGCAGATTCGGGCTGAGCAGGCCATCTGGAATGCACTTTCCGGCGAGGTCGACTCCATGATAGCTCAAGGTGGCGGTCCTTCGTGCAAGTGCATGTTCCCTGAGAGCCACATCCAACTTGGTCCTTGTCGGTCAGGTGAGGAAGAAATTCAGAGGCGGAAGAAGGAATTGGAGGCCTGAGATATGTGGCTTCAAAATGAGTGCCTGCGGGCGTGTGTGTTGTGAGGCTCGCGGGAAGTTTGGCCCCAAGAAATTGGAGGCTCGACTTTCATTGCGTCTCTCCGATGGGGCGACTCTAACTTCAAAGTGCGTAGCGATGAGCATCTGCGGGCAGACAGGCTCTGTAGAGTCCGGAGTCTAGACATCTGCAGGTCCGCAGCCTACTCCAGACCACGTTTCTAAGCGCAGATCTGCACCGATCGTTTCTGGATTCTAGGCTTCCTCACCAGGGCCACTGCCCACCATGTTATCCGCCGTAGAGCTTCTCTCGCTGGCAATTGGCACCTTGCTGGGGTTGCTCTTCGCCTTCTTGGCAGGTCTCGGGAAACTTCTTCCGAGTCACCCGATGCACGGTGTGCTAAGCGCCACCTTTGAGAAAGTGATTGGCCCCTTCTTCGGCCTTCGAACGGCCTCTGCCGCCGGACTTCTCCGACTGCTCATCGGTGCTGCGGAGTTCAGCGCAGGCCTTGTGTTCCTTACTGTCTTCTTGGCAGAGCTGCTGGGCTCGGGCCTTCCTCCAAAGATGAAGCCCGAGGCTGACGCCTTGCTGCTTTGTGAGCGGTTATGGGAACAACATCATGACGGGAGCGCTTGCAGTTTTTCACTGGTCGACCAGAATCTGTGAAGAAAACGACGTTCCCTACGTCGTTTTCCTCCCCTTCTTCTCATCGGACTCCTGGCCGAGCGCTTGCAGACCGACTTCGCCCTGTCTGAGAACTGCGCTTTCTCTACACTTTCCCGTGCATTTGCGTGGCTTGATGCTCTCGCTGGCATGTGCTGCAAAGTATGGCACAAGCCTCGCGGAGATTCAACAACAGAACGAAGACATTGAGAAGATGAGGGAGCAGCTGCTTTCAAAGTAGAGAAGAGCATGGGAAGACGATCGTTGCCAAAAAAGTGCGGTGGGCATGCCCAGGGAGCTTTCGCAAGCATCTTGCCACGGCTTTTCCTGCACTGTGCCGCAGGTGCCAGAGCTTCCGTTGGTGCGGCTCCGAGTGGAACATTCGGGGCCCAAGCCTCGGTTTCGTAACGCCGAAAGAAGCGAGAAAAACGTCAACAGATTAGTTCGAGGTTCGACACCATCTCCGGCGCAACCTTCGGCAACCAATTCGTGGGCCGGGTAGCGAATCCGGATGAGGCGAGGGGCCCAGAGGCATCTGAGTGTCGCAGCACTTCGCCCGGGCATCGGTAGATCCAGATATAATAAGGTGCTGCTTTTCCATCGACGTGCCGGCGGTGGGGCTGTGGGAAGCCGAAAGGACGGAGATGGACTGAGTCTAAGTTCAAGGCACAAGGGGGAACAGAGCGATTTGCAGGTTCAAGGCCTCGGCGACATCCTCGAAATTGAGGAAAACACCATGCCGGGCGACGATGGTGTTAAGATTCAGGCGCAGACAAGTCGCGTCGCGAAGATCTTCTCGGTTCCAATATGGAACCTGGAATGTCTGGAGGACATCATCTACAAATACATAGAAGGTGAGCAGAACCTCCAGGCAGGGCGTGAACTAAGTTTGCTGCTCATCAAGTGCTTTGGCACTGGGTGAGGTTCTTCCTGAACCAGATCTGAACGACGCCGTGCCGCACCCAGTTCAGACAGCGCAGACTTTCGAGTCACGATGCATCGAGCTGTGTGCCGGCCTTCGCCTGAAGCAGCCAAGCTGTTCTGCAATTTGTTTCTGAAAGGGACGCTTCGTCTTGATGTGCTTGTTTTCAGGCTTCTATTGTAGGTGAGATGGGAGCAGCGGTCCTCAACGGCAACTCGTCCTGTCTCCCTCATGCTCTATCTGTAGATAGAGATATCTGCGTAATACGGCCAACTGCTCGCGTTGTGTTAGCTTGAGAGGTAAGTAAGGTGGGAACAGCAGCCGATGAGGAGAGAGTGCCGTTATCACGCCGTTAAGCTCCTTCACCAACTAAAGAAGCCATGCAAGGCATTACCGGTCGAGCCCCGATGCCCTCCTCCTGGGCTTGAAGAGCTGGAATTGAGATAGATCCAGGGCTTGATGTGTGCAGGTCTTCAGGAAGCCCAGGTTGTAAGCCGAAATAGACGCAAAGCCATGCATTCTAGGTCTGGAAGTAGAAGACACGTCTGCCAGCGGCAGGTGCAGTCATTTGTGCACAGATCCGAGCCCTGTGCCATCGAGCGGTTTGTCAAACAGGCCCGCGGGTATGAACTTGTGGGAAGCATACCGAAATCAATAAAGCAATTGCCAGGCGGTGGAATCCACAAACCAGGCCAGGTTTGTTTCGGAACTGGAGCCTTCGCAAACCTTCCAGCTCTGTGGTCTTGCCACACCGCTAGGTGTGTTTGTTTGCCGTTGTGGCATCCGTTGCTAGTAGTCTGAGGCGGTCCTCAAAGAGAGCCGAGCTGTTGGTGAGGAGGAGATTCGCGTGCAGATCCAGGAGGGGATTGCCGGAGCCGCCGTGTAGTTGGTCTGTGCCTGTTCTGGCCGGGTAGTCCAGGCGATCGGGTACGAATGGACCTGATCTGGGGCGCAGGACCGTGCAGAGACGCTGAGGCAGCAGCGGCTGGCCGCAGCAGCTGCGCAGGGTTCGCTCTCAGGTGCACAGCCGTGACATGCCATGACCATGAGCACTACTCCACACAGTTGAATCCTGCCCGGTCTCAGGCCCGCCGACTGAACGCGCAGACAGCCTTGCCAAGCGAGAGCTGGCCGTGCACTCAGCCATTTCGAAGGCGTCACAGGCGGAATCTTCCCACGGAACCGGCAGGACCTCTTGGAGGAGCCACGCGCTCCTGCCGCAAGTATGGCGGAGGCACATCTGCCATCTGCCATTCTGCGAGCACCTTTGGGGTCGCACTTTCGGCAATGATCCGTGTGGGGAACCAATGGTCGCATGTCGATTCCGATCAGGGTACGGATCTGTTGTTTTAATCATAGGTTTTCCAGACTGAAGCAGTGGGGGCAGGCGCTTCAGGGCTGGAAAGGATTTTGAGAACCACGGAGCCCATTCGGCCGCAGGCCATTCCCCCGACCGCCTTCCAAGCCGAGGAGGTTGAGGCGGGGTCTTCAATCGCGCCCTTGCAAGGCCCTTTTTGCCCGCAGCCCCGAAGTTTCAAGATTCTGCAGGCCCCACGCAGAGGCCGAGGCTGCCTTCCTTTGCCGACAGAATGTGTTTGCGGAATTTGGGCTTTTTGCAACCTTCCCGAAAGGTGCGCGAGGAGGCCGAGGTAGCCGAGGAGCGTGTTCCACACATCCTTCGATCGGGGAGTGTACAAGCTGCAAAGCAGGAGGACGAGGCCGTGGCTCCAAGCGGTCGCAAGACGACTTCGACCTGGCACCAACCCCTGCAAAGCAGCCGCGAATCGCTCGTGGCGATGCTCGTGTGGCTGCTTCCCAAGCTTCACCCCAAGCATCCCAAGCCCCACCCGCCCCTCCCGCCCAGCCCTGTGCGCCCACCACAGCTCAAGCCTCCACGGCCACAGTGCCGCCCGCAGCGGCCACGCCCTTCTTGCCTAGAAGGGCCGGGGCAGTGCCAGACGCTGCCGAGAGCTTCCTTGGGGCATCCCAGCACATGTCTCAGGCCCAACTCCAACCCCCTCCCAAGAGACAGTGGGCCCTGAAAAAAGGGTCCTAGTTTCAGTCTTTCTATTTTGCCGGATGCTTCTTCCTCAGTCTGGGGAATGTACAAAGATCGAAGCATCCTTTGGACTTGGGCCTGTGAGGCTCCTCGGCTTCAGGTCGTCCATAATCGCAGGTGGCTCTTAGAGCTTAGCTGGGGTATGCCATGCTGCCAAGCCCTTCAGAAAAAGAAGTGCCGTGCAGTGTGAGATTGACATCACGTGTTCAGGCATTAGTTGCCGTATCCAGGCCGGGGCCTATAGATGTGGAGCCGTTTTCAAAGCGCCAGCGCTCGCCAGCTTTGCACTCAAGCCTGGATGGCCATCTGCCGGACGTGGCATGACTTGCCAAGGCATGACAGTCTCTACGCGCATGCTCAAACAAGCTGAAGATTCGCTATTATGGTGCAGTATATGCAGTGGTATTGCAGTTGGGTTGTCTTGCGGGCATCACCGCAAGTGTATGCTGTCGATTGAGGACAGGCTGTGTGCCAAGCAGCTTGTTGTGGTTGAGCCTGCCGTGCTTGAGTCTGCTTGCGGTTTTTGGGACGTAGAGGACTTTGTATCCGAACTCAGTGCCGACCATCCCGAGGATGCAGAGGCAGCGGACGTGCCGTGTTGCAGGGGCAAAAGCTGGTGTGAGACATGCTAGGATCTGGGCGAGGCACTGCAGGTGCGGAACCTTGGGCAGCTGCAACCTTTTTACGATGCTGTGGCTGAGGTGCTGAGGCAGCAGAAGATCAACAGCCTGGAGCGCCTGGTGAAGCTGACAGATGGACAGACAGACCCTGAGCATCCTGAGACCGAGCCGCCACCACATGTTTGCGCGCCCATGGTGCCTTCCCTTTCCCTGGAGGCCTCAAGGCACTAATCAGGTAAGTCCCGATCCTGCAAAAGCCGCAAACGCCCCAAACGCATTGCCGCATGTTGTTGTTTGGTGCGAGATTCACAGTGTTGGGAACTAAATACCCGTGGTACAGCTGTAGCATCGTGGCTCCGGACCTGTAAGGCAGCACGCAACCTGGATCTTCCACCGTCCCCTCGTAATTTCGCCAAGGTGGCAGCGCTTGGGCATTCCGCTGGGCATCGAAGCCTTGCTGAAGGAAGAGGCGGAGGCGATCGGGGAACGTCCGTGCAGCATCTGTGACGGACTTGTGCCAAGTCCGGTGACAAGCTGCTGCAGTCATGCCTGAGAGTCACACTGATGTTTCTTTCCTTTCATCCTTCTTCTCCGCACCTCAAAGCATTGTTGTTTTGTGGTGGCTATGTGTGCATCTGGAGCTGACTGGCCGTCGAAGTGGTCTTCTACTTGTAGATCATCCTAATTAGCCGAACCTTGATCTCTGAATTTCTGACTTGAGCTCCACAGACTCCCCAGACCCTTAGAAGTAGCGCCAGAGAATCAAGCCTCAGGCAACCCTTGCTTCGATTTCCACAAGCTGCGCGGAAGCATTTCTGTCGTTTGGGATCGCTTTTGGATTCAGTGGGAAGGCGTGCAGTGGAGGATTCAGGTTCGCAATGTGCTTCATGCGGAGCATCTTCTCAAGTTTGTCGACACGGACATCTCGGCCAGTGTCCCAGGTGCAGATCCCGGACCGGCCGCCCGGATCCCAAGAGCTCCACGATGACGCTCGAATCCCGCCTGTATCTCACGGACATGCGAGTATTTGGCTCATGACAGGGACTCCAAAAATTATGGCAAAACGCAGCACCAAAGGCTAAGCGCTAAGCACACTCAACACTGAGCTTCTATACCAGTAGAATCTGTGGCATTCAGAGCCTCCTGGCTCATTGATGTTGGCACATTGGCTATGGCTCCTCTGGCCTGCCCGAGCCCGAGCGCAGGCCAGGGTCCGGTCCGGTAGGTTTTGGCGAGTCAGGAGTCAGGATGGTTTGAGGAGAGACGCCCCTCCCCGTGCTTCGCAGGACCCGAGCTGCTGGGATGCCCAGTTCACGGCAGAACTGTGTTGCGACCTTCAGTTTGGTCCAACAGGCAAGCGATGCATCGGGCTTCTGAAACCCAGTTTCTCGCAGACCCTGCCAGGCAACGAGGGCTGCTGGGACTCGGTTCACACCTTTGCGCGCTGTTGCGGAGAACCGACGCAAGTGCAGGCACAGGAGGAGGTGCGAAGCTTCCAAGCGTGAGTGGAAGCAACGTGTTCTTTGCCGCTTGCAGGATTGCCGACAATCCAAGAGCTTCGACTCTGAGTCTTGCTGTGACCTTCTGAAAGGCGATCACGGTGACGAGGCGCCGTCGGCATGCAACGGACCTGAGAGCCTGGTGCAGCCATGCCGTGATCGTTGGACCGTGACTCTCGAACTCATGTGGCAGGCTTGTTGGACTGGCGCTGGTGTGACTCGCAGTCAGATAGCCTGATGACCCACACACACTGACCTGTGTGCCTTCAAGTAGCTTGCCCATGGCTTCTGCCAAGCTAGGCCAGCACCAGGCCCGAGACAATCTTGCATCCTGACGGCCCAGCCTGAATCCCAATTTTGGAGAGAGAAGCCAAGACGAACAGCTTCGAGAACTGCTGCGACAGCAAGCTCGCGCACAACACGAGAGAGATGGAAGCCGCGCCTGTCATCGGTGCCTCGGCGCGCCCGGAGCCCTCAAGCGCTGGAGATTCGATGATGGCTGCACGTGCAGATGTTCCTTGAAATTCATCCCTCATTTTGCAGAAGCTTTCTCTGTCGCACGAATCAGACCGTCTCGTGTAGGGGACCGTTCTCGCGTCCTGCAATACTCTGGACGGAACTCTCCGGCTGCTTCGTGGGTGTTTTTCTCGCAAGGCATCTTGCCCGGCGGTGACGCACGCCCCTTTGCCCAAAACCTTTTCCAAGCCTCCCGCAATCATCTTCATTTTACTTTGGTCCGTCGTCTCTTTCGTTTTCATCCGGTTGTTCCAGCTCAAGAGCTAGCTTCTTAGTCTTGCAGTACTGGAATAAGCCGAACGGTCAGTGTTTGCTCAGCCGTTGTCTGCGGAATGCGCTACCAGCAGGTGCCGGATGCTGGCACCACGAAGAACACATCACTTGGCCAATGTGCTGTGGCAGTCGACACGACGAGTTTCTCTCTACCAACTTCAGCAGTTACTTTTCTTGTGCATCTGTCTCCGAAATCAGGAGAAGGGGAATGCTTCCCATGCTCTCCATGTAGACCAACAGCTCGTGTACTGAGGCACATGCAGCGCACCTGTTGGTCGGGAGGCTTCACGTACGACCGGTGCTGTGATGGCTTGGTTCCCATTCCCAGGAGAGCAGCACACTGGCACTCCCTCGAAGCCTTTTTGCCCGAAAGCATTGTGACGTGTTTTTTTCCTGGCATGATGTGATAATGTTGAGGTGAGGTTTTCGTTAGGTTGTCTCTTCGGTTGTGGTGAAGTTGCATGGCATGGTGTGCCTGGTTCTCGGGAGTAATTGTTTTCTCTTGACCTGTCTAATATCTCTGAGCACGGAGCAGGGCCAGCATGAGTCGTCGAGCATCGTAAAGTCGTAGAATGGCACTCTCACGATCCTTGGCTTTGGTGTTTCTTCTCTCTCCCTCTCTCTCTCTCTCTTCCTTTCTTTGCCTTCTGTGCTGCCGGTGATATTTGACTCGGGATGTTGACGAGCACGTCGTGGACGCGGCAACCTGACTTTGGTTCTGGTGGTTGTTCTTTTTTTGGTTTTGTCTCACCCCCTCTCTCTCTCTCTCTCCTTCTCTCTCCGCGGTTTGGATCTTTGCCTCTCATTGCTTTCTCCGTGGTGACTTAGGCTGTTGTGGCCCCGCCGCCCCTTCCCCCTGTTGTCAATGACTTTGCCGCGCACGCCCCCCTGCCCCTCCCCCGAGTACTCTTCCCCCGGCGTGCCAACCCTTTCTTACCCTGGTTTACCCCAAACAACCCCTGCTCCCTTTCCCCCCCTTGGTGAACGACGTCGGCGGCAGAGTGTTGGGGTAGTGGGGGGTTTGGGCTGGTGGCTACTGTTTTGCGTTTGAACGTGGGGGCTTTTTTTGTTTCTGGCGCCTGAGCCGGTCGGCCCCGTCGTGTCTTGGCTTGTTGTTTGTCCCTTTTTGTTTGGGGTTGCACTTCTTTATTCGCATGCCAAATGAATCCCGCCTGTACACGTGGAGAAACCTTGTGAATCCAGCAGTGCATGGCGACATAGGACACCGCAGGGAAGATTTAAAGTCCAGACTTTGTAGAGGGAGTTGTGTTGGAGTTTACGGAGAAGCCAATGGGAGGGTTTGTGCAGGGGTTTGGAGAAGTGTTTATGGAGGGGCTGTCTGAGTGGACGGATGAAGGGATGTTGACTGTTGCCTCGCCGCTCTAAACGCTTTCTGGACACTCATTCTGCGGCCTTCTCCCGGAAGGATCTACTTCGAGCTTCCTCGGGATGATGACCTCGTGCAATGTCTGAAAGGGGCAGCGAAGGCGAGTCTCAGCCTTTCGAAGAGGCAATGCAGCGGCAGGCCGGGGACGTCTCCCCAACACCTCTTTTGCCGGAGTCTTCACACCGACTGAGGTTCTTCAATCTGGCCGGAGTTGCAAACCGACTCATGGATTCGGTGTTTGGGTGGCATTCATTTCATCTTGCAAGATGTGCCCCGTATCCCGGCGGTGCCGAGGATGTTCAGCACAGCTTCTGGTGGCAAAGACGCCTGAAGATCGACATGCACCGTGCGGAACTGTACTCGAACAAGAGTGTTCAGGCTGCAAGTCATGGGTACTGACTGCATTACGGAAGCACCGTGTTGGTGTAGTGTTCGGTCGGTGCCAAAGATACCCGTCACAAGTGTGACGTGCAGACCTCAGAGACCCCGCGAGGTTTGCAGGTCATGCGTCCACGTGATCTTGTCCACATGGGAAGCTTGTGCGTGCCCAGCTCCTGCAGTTCCGGCCTGAGCTTTCGTGACCTCGGAACAACCGTCGGAACAACGCATTCCGTGAGAGTGCTGCAGGCGAAGATGCCGTGGCTGGCTGGTTTGCATCGAAGCTGGAGAGGGACGAGAAGGCTTACAAACCACCCAGACTCAGAGAGCCGCCAAGTAGCAGAAATTGGAGCCGAATTTGTGGAGGAACACAGCTTGACGTCGCGAGAGTCCTGTTCAACTTAGACGGCACTGATATCGCAACGAACCCCAGGCTTAACCGCACCCATGTGCGGCTCTCACCGCTTCGTGCAATCCGACGTCCGTACCCAAGATTCACAGGCTGGATCAGGGCATGCAAGGGTTGCGAAGCGACAGTCGGGTCGCCGACTGTAGTTATGCGAGATGCCTGGCCTGGCCGCAGGCTCTTGGATTTCCTGGAGAAGTGAGCACTCAGAAGATGCGAGGACCAGGGAGTGCAGTGCTTACCATCCACGGCACTTGGCGTCTGCCAGGAAAACCGGAGGAAAGTACGTGGAGTTCATCCTCCTGGAACACAGATCATGGAGGCTTCGAGAAAATACGTTGAGAAGCTTCAACACGACAGCGTGCCCCGGTTAGGCAGCTCTGGCCGAGCCAGCAGACCGCGATGGTACTGCTTGCTTTGGCCGTTCCTGTTCTCTTCGCCAGTGCCATCCGAGCCGTCGGCCCGCAGGCCACAGCATTTACCAGCGTCTTTCTTCCTGCAGAGGAAGTTGGGAGTTGAGGGAAATCTCGATCAGTGGAGGTCATGAGTGGCTTAGCCCTCCAGACGAGCCTGGGACGTTTGTTTGCTCCCCGCCCCCTCTGTTACGACGTGTGCCTCATCTGCAATTACGAGGAACGAGGCGTCGAGGTGCAACATACGGACGCAGGGGACAGAAAGTTTGGCAGAAACTGCGATTTAGACCTGAGATGATGTCTCTCAGCTGCATGGAGCCGCTTTGGTCAGCTCAGGTGTCGAATTCTGACCACCCTCTTTGTGATTGCCATCCACGTAAAGGATCACTACCCCTTTCCGGAGGTGACGGCAGTGTCTACGCCCTTCGAGCAGATCGCCGTGGGTGTCAAAGCCGCCGGGCGGAATCAGAAGGGCGGCGGCATGTCTTTACTGAAGTCCACAAGAGAGCATTCTGATTCTGGCTAAGGCCGTCCCTGTGAATCAGCTTGCCATCCTACTCATGGTCTACCTTAGCCTTCGAAGGCTGGAGCCGAAGAGCTCCGGAGTTCTTTCCTGGCTCTGGCGGGTCTTCTGCTACGCACTCCGTCGATGGGCTCTCATACTTTCTGTGGCTGCTTGGATTGGAACCTCCAACCTCCACCTGACCTCAATTGCTCGGATAAAGGGCGTGTGAGAAATCAGGTTGGAATCTGGCTTTACGTGTACCTCGAAGTCCTCGTGAAGGATGTGCCCATCCCGAATCTAGGCAGGTGACGTGCCGACTGCATGCGATGAAGAGGAAGTTTTTCTAGGCTCCGCAGGACCCCAGGGAGATCTGTGATGCGTCACGCTCGTCAACATAGTGCACGGGTGTGAGCAAGACTCTATTGAGCTGCTGATCCGAGAGCAGTTTGCCCATAGATCCTGAAGTCCTGAAGCATCCAAAGGCTGCCTAGCAGAGCAGAATCTCCTGCACAGGCAAGACCAAATTCCTTGAGCTGTGGTTTTCAGAAAGACGTGGGACGCCCAGGTTGCAGGCTGAGGGGACGTGACCCCTGGCTTCACATGTGCTCAGGTGATGAGTGCTCACGGATGGAGCACCTGCTTCCAAGCATCTTCCTTCTGCATGAGGCGCGACCCGCAATTTGGAGAACGGGAAGGAGAAGTCTCTTTGTCGTCGTGGTTTGTCATGCTGGACTCGAGGCGTTCCATTTGAAGCCTACGCCATGCCACAACTTGGGGATATTTGAAGCTTGTTGGCAAGTTGATGTCTGCCCCTCAGTCACAGTCGCTTGAGCGGCCCTGAGACCTTGTTTCAGGGTGGTTCCTTTCCAGTCCACCGGGGCTCAGGTGGTGACGTTCTCGCTTATGACCTTGCCCGGGCTGTCGCGAAGCAGGTGGCTGACGGCAGGGGTGGCAGCTCCTGGGACTTTTGTCTGGAACCGTGCTTCACTTGCGGGTGCTCCGGGGCTCGTGCGATCAGCAGCAAGGCAATGCTGTTTCTGCCGGCGGCTTTTAGCAGCTCAGCCGTGGCCGAACCTTGATTATGGATGCTGGAGACTTTTGCGCTTTGCGGTACTTCCTCAGCTATCAGGGATTAAACGGGATAGGTCAGCAGACGTGGTTTCGCGGTGGCCAATTGCATGATGGGTTCAATTGTCGGAAGATATCGGGTGGTATATAGAGGGAGAGCGGGGTCAGGTCAGCCCTGCTGATTCGCACCCCTTCTGCGGAGATTCGAAGCCCAGGAGAGAGGCGTGTTCCTCTTCCAGCACAGGCAACGATGGGTGACCGCCTGCTGTGAATGATGGACTGTGTGTCACCTGCAGTAAGCTTCAGCCAATCTTGATTGTTGGAGGCCGTTTTCTGCAGTCGTTACGATGAATTCGGTCAGGGGAGTGGGAGAGTTCGGCAGGTTGGGAGATCTCCTGGCGCCGGCACTTGCAGCCGTGGTCTTTGCCGCCCTGCTGCCACGGGCAGAGCTCTTGGAGCCCAGGCCTGTGTCGAGGCGACTCGGCGGAGGGAAACCTTCTCACACTTTTTCGAAGCAGACTTCCTGTGAACGCATGGACACAAGACTGTACAAACCGTTGCTGGCTACGACAACCAGGTCGAGAGTGAGACTCAGCACAGCACGCACCTCAAGCTTGACTTTGCCTTTTGCTCTTCTCGGGTCTTCGCGAGGTTCCTTCTCAGCACGCTGGCCTGTGCCGTGACCTCTGCTGGCATCCTTCTGATAGCAGCGGCGCACTTGGGGTGGCTGCCGAAGGTCGCTCGGCCAGGAAGAATCATGCACCCTAGACTCTTGGTAGGGCAGGGGCCTGAGGGACTGCAGAACTGCCTTCATTCCCGGTGCCGCCGAGGCTCCGCAGATCCCGGATGGTGTGATTCAGAACCTGATGGTGCTGCCTAGCATGGTCGGACTGCTCCTCATGCTGCGGATGGCTGAGGCATCGCCGCCTCACTCGAAAGGCCCAGCAAGTGAACAAGCAGTGGCCTGGAGTTTCGTACGATGTACATTGTACATGAAGTAGAACCTAGAACCTGGGGAACATAGTGTACTAACATGATAGTATCAAAAGAGGTAAAGATGAGAGAATTCTGCTTCGAGGATTCATTGTTCATGCTGCCACTTCGGTGTGTTAAGATCGCTGAACCACAATGAAGCAGGCTCCTGGTGCTTCACCTGCACAACTGCAGGACTCTTGGGACGTTTGCTTAACGCCTTGGGCCGTCTTTCGCCCGGCATCAACTTGTCGCACCTTTTCGATGCTTGACCTGCAGTTCGTTGATGTTGAGTTGATCCGATAGGCTGCGACAGTACAGTGATGTTGTTCTTCGCTTGAGCCAGGAGGGGATTGTAGAGGCCTTGCTTGGGTTTCAGTCTTAGGTAGCTCAGATGCACCTCGGCTACTCCGAAGCTTGGCGCAGAGAAGTCAGTGCAGGCGAGCGCGAATCACCGAGTGCGAGATGCATGCGACCGAGGAATCGCCAATCCAGTGGTTCCGAGATCTTCCGCCGTCTCCGGTGCTGTTTCTCTCTATAGTTGCCTGGGCCCGAGCACGATGAGAGTAAATCTTTGCTCGGCTTGGAGCCTGGCAGAGGCACTGCTCTTCGGCGTGTCCGCGGTGATGTCAATGCTTGTCTTTGTTCTGGTCGAGGGTCCTGTGCAGGCTCGGGCATATCGACATGCAGTTTGTGCTGCGGTTGAGCCCCTTTGGCTGCAAGGCCCTGGTGGGCTACGGCGGCCACAGCACATCCCAGACATTGCCCTCCACGTCAGTGACGCGGATGACGACAAATGGAGCGGCCAACGGCCACACCTCGGTGGCCAATGGATCCCGGCGACGGCGCTGAGACGCTCTGAGAGGCTTTGAGACGTTGAGACGCCCTGCCACTCAAATCAGTTCTCCAGGCCGCGAGCCAACAGTTGGAGGCTGCAGGGCCGAGGAATAGGCTGAAGGATACCGAACAAGCATCTGGCTAGGCAACACTGACTACAAGTACGATTACAAATTATCACTTTTAAAACATAGACAAGTGCACGACCGCAAAGTAGCTGCGAAGAGTTTCACTGGGTATTGGCATAGTGTGGCACTCAAGATGTCTGCTGAGCCCAGCACGCAGCATTGCTGCACGAGCCATCCGGCATGAAGCACACGTCCTTGAGAGCGCGCTGCTCTCTTGACTGGGACTTGTTTAAAAGGAATTCAGCACTCGGCGATGTGTCTCTGACCTGCCTGCGGGCCTGCATGAGTACCTGACTTCATGTTCTGCCACTGCAGCTTTCTCCTTCACCTGAGGCCCCCAAGACCACAGGCTGCTCCGAGAGGTTTCGGAAGTTGTCTGTTTGTCTGTTTGTTTTGTTTCTTTATTGTTTTGTTGTTGTCCGTTTTGGGGGGGCGAAGAGGTCAATCAGCGAGGAGCAGCTCGAGGCCTGCATCGGGCGGCCACGATTGCCAGAGCTGGCCGGTGAAGTTGCCAGGGAGTCTGCAGATGTTTGCAGTGTCTGCAGGCTGAGGATTTGGTCAGTGAGTCGGGGCTCTACCGGCGCGGCGCAGGCCGTGTCAAGATGGAGGCCTTGGCCTTCTTGTCAGCAGTGCTGCATGTGCATCAATACGCGAGACTCAACGAAGCTCTCTGCCAAGCAGGTTGGCCGTGAAAGCGAGACAAGGCGGTGACCCAAGGGGAGCAAAATCCAGACTTCGCAGTGCTCGCAGTGCAGGCAAGCTCCTCGAGAGAGTGGTTTGCTGGGTGACATGGACCGACTGCGGCTGCGTTTGCCGCTTAAAAGTCCCATATCCTGGCTTGGCACTTTGAGGAGCTGAGCCCGCCACAGAACCTCGCAGAGCTTTGGCATGAGCTCTTAGAGGCCTCGCAGCGGCTTCACCGACCTGGTACAAGCAGCTTGGGGAGTGGCCTGATATTGGCTCGCCAGGACACTCTGCCGCCTGACAAGCGTGAGCTGCTTCAGGCAGTGGCTTGGGCTTGGGTGAGTTTCTTATGACTCCACGCTTATGCTATGCTGTCCTGCGGTATGCTTGGTCCGCGAGGCTTCCTGGGATCGCGCCGCGAATGACAGCGAGCGTTTCTTGAAAGCAGCTTAATGGGTTGTTGGCGGTGTGCTGCGGTCGTCTAGTCAAGGCTAAGTTGGGGGAGTTCACAGAGCTGGGGTTGCATCTTAAGCATCAGCCGAGGATATATGCTGTTCCTGGAGTGCTCAGCCACGTGTTTGTCTTTGGCAATGGTTGGAGGGTCAAACACACGCCGGCAGCTGGAAACTCGTTTGCTCATCGGTTCCAGCTGAGAGTAGTATCAGGAAGCCTGCGGCAAAGAGCCAACCAACAGGAAGGATTTCGAAAAAGAACGTCCAGGCCATGATGCACCAGCTCTTGTGTTTTAGCCTGCAGAATTTAAAGGCGCAGTCTCTAGATTCCCTCTGCCTTCGGCTGTGTTGGCCAAGAGATGGAAGGAAAGCAACAATAACTGCAGCTTCCCCACCTTGCAACTCAGTCTGTCGACATCACTTGTCGGCCAGCTGCCGCTTGCGAATCGTGCATCGTTTTCTGGCTTGGCCTCGCTCATGGCCATCCACGTGCACGCTTCTCGCTTGTGTCCGTACTAGCTGCGGCCTGCGTGGCCAGGTGTGAGGCCGGTCTGGGGCTTTCCACGCAGATGGGCCCTGCATGGTCCAGACATGGATCCCCAAAATCCGACAACGCCGACAGTGATAATAATATAAGACAGCCCGCCCCTCCGGCTGCGATCCCGTGAGAGGTTCAGTGAGTGTAGCAGCGCACGGAACTATGATATCGAGGCCGAAGAAGTACACATGGCAACAGTCGGGAAGTACAGGAAAACTGGATGCCTTCAGCTTCATGCGCAGCGCTGCTTTGCAAAAGCCTGTGAGTCGTGTCTGCAACATGGCAGCACATTGCAGCACGGCAGCGCACATTGCAGGTACAGCAGCTACTTGCGCAAGCAGGCCGTCAGCGAGGAGGATAAAGCAGAGACCAGGCACCATGACCTCCTAGTCGGCCCAACAAAGTTGTTTACTCCCAGGGTTTAACGAGCAGCCGTTTGGGAGGAAGCAGCTGGAGCCGCTTCTGAAGCAGTACGGCCTGCACGACCTGCAGCAGGAGCTGAGCACTTAGGTTTGGAATGAAATTCACAAATTTGCACAGCAGGTCATGCGATGTGCAACTCGGTCAGGTCAGAATCCTCGGGGTCCTCCTTGTGGTGTGGAGCCTGGAGAGTGCTTAGCAGTGCTGGGTCTGCGGTCGGCTTGGCCAAGAGGCGATAATGCCCGAGTGCGATTTGGCCCAAAAATCAGCGCGTCACCCCTTTTTTGGGTTTGTGGAACCGGTCATGCCTTCCAATTGCGTCTTTCATAAACCACTCACCCCTTTCGAGGTTTAGGTCTTGGATTTGTGACAACGACTCACTCCTTGTGCGATTTTGGGATTCTGCAGCACACACGCTCCGTTTGGGGTAGGGCTTGGGTTGTTCGCAACGACTCGAGCGTTTCAGGGTTTGGGCAAGCACTTACCCCTGTAACATCCTTTAATTGGGGTTTTGGGTTCTGGAGAACTAGTCACTGCTTTTGGAGTTTAAGTTTCGGGCGGCGCATGTGGGGTTTTGGGGTTTTCAGATCCGCTGCGTCTGGTTGAGGGTATTGGGCTTACCACCCGTTCTGCTCGATCAGGGTTTTGGTGTTTTTGTGAACAGTCACTCCCTTTAGAGTCGTGCTTTTCCGCAAGCACTCACTCCGTTTAAGGTGTTGGGTTTTCGACCCAGTTGCCACAAGTTGATGTGTTTTGCAAATCCCCATTGATTCCGAATTCGATCTCCGAGTTTGTCTAAAAGACCACCACATCTGAGCAGTGCCATTGCGTGCCTCTTTCAACAAGCTCATCTGACCAGATCTATCTCCACGGGTCTCCTTGTGGGATCCCCCGCTCCTGGTCCAGAACAGATGAGCCGTTATGGGGATCTGAGATCTCCGGACTGAGGTTTGTGTTGGCCGCCCTGGCGATGCTCGTCGCTGCAGTGGTGCGCCCTCTCATGCAGATTCGCAGAGATCACCCGCAGGGTTTGTCCAACAACTTTGCTTCATTCTGACTGACAACTGACTGACAACAACATATGCGCCACCTGTCGCAGATTTGGTACTCGTACGGGCACGCTGAGACTGAGATTGAGGCTCAGTCCTTGTAATCTGCATGCGAGGCCTCAAGTTTTAAGTTCCTCAGGCCTTTCCAAGGCACAAGCAGCCAATGATCATGCTGCCACACTTTCGGTGGAGCCTGGCGTGCCACATGGGCACGGGAGCTCTTTGTGATGGACGTGGTTGTCCTACGTCATCCTACTTCCTTGTAGTTACAGAATTGAGTCAGACAGGTCTTGCTGGGATTGGGGGTTGCGGGTTGGGACGCCGGGCTAAGGCCGGCTGTGGGCAGATATGGAAGCTGCGTTTTTTGCCTGAAACCAAAGGGCAAAGCCAGGGCGGAGATGGGTTAAGACGGCCCACACAGCCCAAACTTGTTAATGCGCCTTCCGCACGCCTGTGTGAAAACTCTGCAACCACGTAGCCGGAGCCAACATGGGCGTGTGCCACCTTTCGCCCTGAATCCGTTGTACTGCCGATCGAAAGCTCAAAATTTGGCATCTCAGAAAGGCCATCGCGACAACGCCGCCACGAGATCCAAGCAAGCAGCAGATCTGAGACGCTGGGACTGAGACTGGACGTGATGCCCCACTGACAGACTGAGAGCAGCGAGAGCGAGGGCATGCGCCGGGGCCTCAATGGCGGCGACAAGGAGTGGCAACAGGTTTGCCGCCTTGGGCTCGGAAGACGAGTGCGAGGAGAAGACGGAGATCTTGGCAAAAAGTACGCCGAAGCGGAGATTGAAGCGGAAGCGTAGCAAGGCTAGGCGGTCAAGTACAAGCCCAGGCCCAGCACAGGGGCCCAGCTGTCGCCTTTTGCCTGGCGCAGGTCGACTTGGGTGGCGAAGAAGGTGCTGGAGCGGACGCGGCGCACACAGCGGCGCCAAGGAGCGCGAGGAGGAAGAAGAAGGGGAAGCTACTTGCCCTCAGCCCTGGCCATGGGGCGGGAGCGGCAGCGGGAGCGGCTGAAGCGAAGGGAGAGGAAGAGGGGGAGCCTGGCGGGGAGCCTGGCCTGGGCCTCAAAAGCCGAAGGTGTTCCACTGACGACGGGGGGCGTGCACTCGGCTATGTTGAGCCGACGACTGTCTCAACGCAGGCTTGCTGCCCACCGGGACCACCAAGACGCTGCAGGGCGGGGTCACCATCAAGGCAAATCTGGTGGCCAGCTGCAGGGAGCTGCAACGAGCTGCAACTGGCGGAGGTGCTTCGAGCGGCTCCCGAGGGAGCACAACTCGCAACAAAGGGCTGCGAAGTGAAGCTCATGTACGAGGCCAGAAGCTTGTTGAAGGAAGGAAAGGCACACCGCTGTTTGCGATAGCATTGCAGGGACGCCTGCCGGACAAGAACGGCCGACGGTTTGACGTCGGAGAGATTGATTTCCTTCTCGGAGATGCCTTGGCCTCAATGGTCTCAGACTCACCCCACTCTTCGGCCATGGACATGGACTGATCCTGTTGCAAGCGTCTCTTGAATTGCTGAGGGCACAATGCTGCCTGGTTTTGCCATCGGTGTGGCCGGAATGGGTGTCGGAGAGCGCCGACTCATTCGCGTACCCTGGCGGCTTGGGTATGGGAAGAAGGGGAAGAGGCCGAAGATCCCTCCAAAATCCGATCTGGACTTCGATGCATCGCTGACGTTCTGCGGCATTGACTGGAAGCGACGCGTCAGCCACAAGCCTCCGGAGATGTCGAACAAGCGACGCGAGGCTGCGAAGAGGCGCGGCAAGAAGCCGAGGCCCACGTAGGAAAAAGGCGCATCGCATCCGGATCATTGCCTCGACACCAGCAAGCCGCGATCTAATCACTCAGTTGCTTCTGTCGTTGATGTGTTATCTATCTAGACAAAAAGATGCAGATAGATCTGGATTACGGATTACTTTCTGCTGGGGCATGTTTCATGTCTAGCTGAGTCTATCCTTGATGAAGTCGTCGTCGTCGGACAAGTTGTAGTCGCAAGAGGTAGCCGTCTGAACCTTGAAAAGATTGAAATGCTTGAAGGATTTCTTGGATCTGATCGGCTCAGATAGCAGTGGTTGGGATCCCAAGTCGGGGCCGTTGGGGCATGGCTGAGGCCGAGGGCAGAGGGAAGCATAACAGAGAGAGAGAGAGAGAGAGCGGAGAGAGAGGAGAGAGAGGAGAGTCCCGATGATGGCAGGCTGGCACGGTTGGAGGCTCGTCTCCCGCAATCGCCTTGGACTTTACAGCTTTTGGAGCCGGCTGTACTGCGAGTTGCGTCCCGAGGCAAACAGTGCGTGGAGGGATGACAGGCCCTACGGCAGTGAGTTACTTCTCACAGCACAGTATTTCTGTTGCGATATGGTTGAATTCCAAGCTTGCAGGAAAAATGCAACTTTGTTGCCGCCTCGAAAGCTACCAGCAGATTCGCGTACCGAGCTGAGATACGTCAGGTCTGCAAGTTTAGACAAGTCATGGACGATTGAAGAATCACTGATCGGAATGACAGTAGGATTCATTTGCACACCAGCAGAATTATGACTGGTGAGTAGTGCAGTGCTAGTCGCTCAGGATATGCGGAACTCATCAACTCGCGCCAGAAAACGCTTGGAAGTTTGGACTTGGCTGCACAGGCTTGCTGTCGTTCTCTTCTCTGCAGGGTGGAGAGTCCGCCCATAATCCCGTTGCCACTTGTTGCCTCGGTTCATCGCAGAGTCCAACCCCTAAATCCCAACAGGCCCTAAGCCCTAAACTAACAAGCACCCACCTCCGGAGCCCCGCAGGCCCTATCAAGATCCGATAACCACAGAGCACGAACTTCTGAATTTCGTACTCTCTAGATTCTGGCTTCCTCATTATCTCTTCAAGATCGCACGCGATGTCTGGGAGTGCGACAATGAAATTCAACTCGCCGGTGGCATCTCAACTGCTGCAAGTATGGGGCCAAACGAGTTACCAGCTCTGCGAGGACGTCGAACTTTCGCGTTGTACGACGTTGTCAGGAGCGGCAGCTTTTGTTACGACGCCATGGCCACGTTTGCACTTCTCCGGTCTCCCGGGGTTCATGGACACTGAAATGGACTTTGCCTGCCTGCGCGTGTATACTCGCATCGAGGGTTGCCGAGCTTCGGAGCCTTGTGCGTGGCCGTGGCCTACGTGGCTACCTCCTTGTGATCTTTTTGTGGGCGCCCGATCCCAATGCGATCCCATGCAGGCAGGAGGTGCGGCACCACTTTAGGGGTGCGGAGCCTGGCACATGCAGCAGTGCCATTGCGCAATCGCTCGACTTGCATTCTCTGCCACATGTAATCATAGATTTCAGTATGAATGAGGATTATGGGCGAGTGTCGCCGTGTCCCACTGCCAACCTCCATGTCGGCGACCACGCGGCAGCATCGCGCATGGCCAAGCTCCCGACACAGGTTGTGGCATCCAGCCAGTCTGACTTGGGACCCGTGGGCTCGTAACGCACAGATTTGTTGCAAGCACAGACCGGCCCAATTTGCGAACGTTGCTGTCTGCTCACCGGCATTCCATCCCCGCAAGATTGCCGGCTGCCGCCTTGCCACGACTTGCGTCCGTGCTCGTGGCTGCGGGCCTAGCGGAATGCCTTGCCGGCCCGGCGACCCGTCAGGCGGTGTGTGCCTGCCAGCTCGCTCTGCAGTTCGGAGGGTTCGGGCTGTAGCACGCCGTCACAGATTCCTGGCGCGACACCTGGCCTATCCTGGCCTGCAGCACACGCTCGGATTCAGTCGCCGCAACTCGCAGCTCAAGCAAGCCGCGAAACAGCTTGCGACGCAGCGCAAGTGTCGCGACAACTACCCTGAGTTGCGCTGCCCCCTTCTGATCCCACAGGCAAAAGCCCCTTCCTACAGCTATGCGCGAGCTGCGCATTCACACGCTGCTGTCCGTTTGGCTCTGCCCTAGGTGCAGCCTACGCGTGCAGGGAGGTCATGCAGGACGGACGGTGGTTCCGGTCACACACGCGACGTGGCCTGCAGGCTGCCTCCAACGACAGTCACGGCCCGCCTGCGCCGATCAGGCATCAAGATCGGGCTTAGCAGGCAGCCGCGTCCTGCCTGTTGCCGCAGGACCCGTGCAACACTACAGCGTTAATGTCAGCCCACATGCACCACTCCTGCGGCGGCTGGTCTGTGACGTGGCTTATCTGCCCCGTCCGTATGTACCACATATGGTTGCTTTTTTGTAGCTACTGACCGCACGACAGCGCTATCAGGACTCATGCTGCTGCCCCCGTCCGAGCTGTGCTGCGTTTCCTGCGGTGCTTTGCGGGACACAAGCCGCGCGCTCTGCACAGCCGCATAGCTGCGCGCCGCACATCACAGGAAAGAAGCCGGCAACCGCCGTTGGTTGCCGCTCGTTTGGTGCACACCCGAGACCGAGGCGCTGCCGTCCTGGCCCCGGCCCACATGCGACCCTCGGGGCCCCATAATTTTAAAACCCTCTCCCTGGTTGTTTTAACACCCCTCTGTTTTTGTTTGACCCGTGAGCCTGTTGTTTCCACCCCGTCCCCTAGCAGAAAAGCTGCTTTCCTCACCCTCGCCACCGGTTTCTTCCACCCCCTCACCCGTGTTTTTCCAACCCCAAGCCTGCCCCTTCTGTGTTTCCTACCCGCCCCCTCGTTTGTGTGCGTCTCGCCCCGGACCCTGGAGCAGTAGCAGCACAGTAGCAATGTTGGAGGGAGGAAAGTATATAGTAGGGAAGTCCTATCCTGGGAAAACCAAGGTATGGAAGCGTGGTGGCTGAAGCCTTAGGGTTTGGGGGGTCAGGGCTTCAGTTCTAGGGTTTAGGCTTTAGGGTCATTTGAGGTTAAGGTTCTTCGACGGATAAGGGGCTTCGGGCGAAAACCCTGAGGCATCCGGACTGGGGGCTTGGGAGTCTTGGATGTTTGATCTTGCTGCTGCCTAGGCCAACTAGCTACGTAGAAGAGCTAGGCATGCCGTTGAAGCTATTCAATTTCAGTCGTGCAATTACGGCAAGTTCTTAGTGCAATCTTGCGCACTGTATTGCACGCCCGGCTCCAAGTTTCAGAACAGCACGACCTGCCGACGTCCTAGGCCAGATCACCAAACCTCATCCTGTCGAGACGCTATGAAGGTTTAGGACTCAATTTTTTTTTGCATGAAAGGTTTTTTGCACCGGAAGCAGAATCCACACAAGTTTGAGGGCCAGAACACAGAACTTACTAAAGGGATCTAAAGGGTAGGGAGGGCCACTCTGAGGCAGCAGTTTCTGAAGGCGGTAGAGAAGAATCTGTACCATGCCCGCCCTGCACCAGCCGATCGTACGGTGCCAGCCGGGCAACAACGCCACTTTGACGGTGGGTTGCATCCATCAGCGCGACGGAGTTTGCGGCAGGCTTAGATTTGGACAACGGCCCAGGTGCCGGCATGTTCGGTTCGAGACATCCTTCGGACCTGAGCAGAGCATAGTCGGCATTGCAAAGCTGGCGACCCCGAAGCCCGAAACCCGATCTTCGACCTGCAGCCGCAGGCTGCAAAATTCACGTGAGCCCAAGAAATGGCAGAGGCGACTTTCCTGTTGCTGCACATTCCTGATCATATGAAAGCATGCTCCCAAAAGGCGCATACGAAGTAGTTGCGGCTTGGGAGTCGCGCCGGGGCCAAGAAGTATTCAACCCGCCTCCGCTCTCTGCTGCCAACCTCGGAGAAATTTCGTTGGACAGAGCCGGTGGACAATCTTGTTCAACCGAGGGCCTGGTCCGCATTTGTTCGCTTTCTGCATGCCAATCCCTACACACACGGGGTTTCGAACCTCCAAGACAGGAAAAAAAAGCTTTGAAAATGCGCGCCCCCAACCCTAAGCCCTGCTTGTTTGATCGAGCGCGCGCAGTCCACTCGCTGATCAGCAAGTGCAAGGCCCAGGCAGCAGCGGATGCCGCGAAGCCCATGAAGGTTAAACAAGCGCTGCCAGCTGCAGCGGCCAAGGTGCTGTGCCGAGTGCGAGTGGAAAGAGTGGGAAAACGCCGCAATCCATGGATGCTGCCTGAGGTGTCATCCTCACCCTCTTCGTCCTCGTCTTCGGGAAGTACGGCGAGCTCCTCCAGCTCGCCTGTCGTTCGCAGGCCGTTGGGTTTGGGCTATGTGTACTGCAAAGTTTGGGGGCGACTGGGAGGCGCCGAGCACCGAAAGCGTGCGCAGCGAAGTCAGTTCCCGAGCGTTCACAACCTAAGAGGTCGTTGAAGAGGGGCATGTGCGATTGTGGAATTGGAAGCAGGCCACCGCCGCCTCTCCTGGGAATCCTTAGAAAGCCTCTGGAGAAGTTCACAGCGGCAAACTCGAGCCAGCAGGGACGCACCGAATTGAATTGAACAGTTTCGCACGACCGAGGTGAAGGAGCTCAGAAGGTACCTGGCGCGCTCCAGGAAGGTTCAGACGGGCAAGAAAGCCCAAGAACAGCGGCGTGGACCCCTAAACCTAAAAACTCCTACCCTCAACTCAACCCCTAAGATCTTTGACCCTTCCTACACCCTGATCTTTGCTTCACGTGCGCCTCCTGGGACGCGTCGATTGCGCCTTTTAGGGGCTATTCCAAAAGGGGGGTCAAGATTTCAGGATTAGGGTCTATATAGAGTTTATACACGGAACCTCTGTTTACGATAATACTCCTTACTTAGACATATTAAAGAGGATATGGCATCACAAGAACGGGTTCAAGAATTTGGGGGGCAACACCGGTACCCGCTGTTAATGAAGCTATTACACGGGCCCCACAAAGACCAAAACGGGTGCTCCCCTGCTAAATTACTAGAAAGGATATGGAACACTCGCCCTACCAGTCGCCACAACACGTCGCCGACTACGAGTGCCCGCGCGCGGCCGATAGGCTTGCGCACACCGACAAGGTGTCCGACCCGGAGACTGCCCGGAGACAGTCAAGTACGACGGGACACTCAAGTACGACGGTGGTGTTGGCAAACCGGCTGGTGGCGCCAGACAACGAGTGCGCGTTCTCCTCACTTGTTTTTGTTGACCTCGCCCTTGTTTTTAATCCCCGACCCTGTTGTCGGTCTCTGAACATCTCTGAACCTGTGTTGTGGACCTCCGAACATATACCCTTGAACCTGAGCGCAGCAATTCGCGCTGCATCACGGCTTCCGCACCCGCGTCGGCACTTAGGCTGTTAGCCGACTGCTCCGCGCAGCCCCCGCTTGGTTTCGTACAAACAATACAAGCTTCACTGTCCTTTCTCAGCGGCGACATACTGGCTTCGACTCGCCTTGAAGCCCCCTGCTGCCAAACGACAGCCCCCGATCTGAGCTGTATCCTTGGTTTCGGGCAGTAAATACACATAAATTCACATACATCTAGTTAGTTCCGCTGCTCGGCGATTGTACAAAGTCCGATCGCTTGGCCGCTCGCAATTGGGTGCATGACGTGTGCACACGTCCTCAGATACCTTTAGCTGTGCCGCATGCCAGCTTCAGCAGTCGCATTGGCTTGCTCGCCTCGCGCCGGGTGCAGGGCGGCTGCGGGTCGGGCAGTGGACGAGGCAGGCTGCAGCGCCTCTGCCGCGCCCACGTCCGCGCCGGCCCCCTGAACTCGTGCGCGCCCGTCGCTGCCGCTTGGTTGTTGTCGGTGGGAAGTTAGCGGCCGTTTTGGCGCTGAGGCCGGGCCTTGGAGGTAATTGTGCCACTGCGGGCGGCTTCGCTTCCCATCGCCTCCCTAAATGCGGTCGATCTCCAAGCCAGCTGCCGTCAAGGAGTCCTCACGCTGCAATCCGCCCCTGCGCGCATCCGCGGAGCATTACGCAACGCACTGCGCGCCGGCTTGCGGCTCGCTGTCCACCCGTCCACCCAGTCGCTCACGACGATGCTGCGCGGGGTTGGAAGCTTTTCTGCCTCGCTCCCCGTATAGCGTTCCGTTTGTTGGGCGAGGCGCGCGTCCCATCGGTAGAACTAGACACGCGGTGCGATCTGTTCCGCGCCGGACACTGGTCAGACCTCCTCCGCCATTCAGCAGCTGCCGCGGCAGCGACAGTACCAGGGCATCCGGTCGGACGCCTGGTCGCCCTCAAAACGTCCAACGGCAGGGTGCGCGCTCTTGTGGTTGTCGACGTCCTGCGTTGGATCGTCGGCCGGGTGCTCGCGCGGCAGTTCGCCCATCGGCTGCAACAGGCGTGCATGCCACGTCAGTTCGAGCTCAGCACCCGTTCAGGGAAAGCCGGCTCCTCGGCGCCGCCACCGATGCAAACCCTCGAGCCACCGTGCTCTGTGTCGATGCGGTCGGCGCGTTCGATCATGTCTCCCAAAGGGGCCATGTTGTGCCATGCTGACCGCGCTACACGCGGGGCCGAAGCTCCAACCCCTCCTCTCCTCCGCGCGCCAGTTCTATGCCGACCCCAGCACGTACACGCGGTATAACGATAATGAACGTGCTCACTACATCTCTCAAGGAGATGGCAACGAACAAAATGCCCGCGCTGTACGCGTTGGTGCAACACGAGGCCCCATGGGACCTCCACAGCGAGCTCCAGGACGGGGAGGCTGTGTTCGCGTTCCTCGCTGATACATGTATCGTTGCCGCGCCCGATCGTGTCCGCACGCTTTACGACACTCTCGCGTAATTACCGGGCACGCATCCGCCTGCATCACGGCAAAACTCGGATTTGGAATGTCGCCGGCGAGGAGATCGGGGGTCGGCGGCAGGTTCGGCGCCGAAGCGGTGCAGTTCCTGCGACTCCTCGCACGTCGCCGCACAGCATCGGTGTCTGCCCACATGCAGCCCGCCGCTCTCTCATCCTGGGTCGCGCGGTGCTCGGTGTCGCGGCTCAACGCGCCTATGCATGCGGCGACACTCCTCGGGCTGCCCTCGCCGACGCGCGTTGGGACTAACGCCACGACATGTGGCGCCACAAGGGTAGATCCGTCGTTTTGGTTAGAGCTTCCGTCTGATATTTTGCTGAGCTGAGTTGGAGTCGGAGAAGGAAGACATCGAGGAACATCATTAAAATACACCGCCATCGGAGATGCGTTTCACCTCAATCCTCACTCACCTCCTAGCCCTGAATCCCTGCACGAATTAATCACTCCCCTAACACCCTGAACACCGGCTCGGGCCGAGGATATCAGGAAGAGGAAGGAAGAGGATACCAGGAAGGGACCCCAATCCCAAACTCGGAATAACCCCAAGCTCCGCTCAGAGATTTTGTTGCATGTTGAGCCACAGTCAGTGGCATAGGTTGTGGTTAACCCAAGCCCTTTTCGAGGCTTGTCCGTGTCATGTTTGCGAAGGGGCCGGTGCATGTCACAAGCAGCACTCCTTCTTGGCGGTCATGCGAGGCCCGCTGGACTTTAATCTCTTGGCGAAGCCTCCACAAGTCTAACGTAAACTATTCGGGTGGACTTTATCCCTTTGCCAGTTGCTTGACCTATGAAGCTTCTAGCCTCCAAGATTTTCATAACATCATGTCAACTGCATTCGTTGTCTCATCTCCCTGCGACGTGTTCTCTGCAACACTTTTGTTAACGCATCAGCAACAAGCTCTCGACCCGCGTAGTGTTGGACAGTCACCCTTTCATCACGGAGTTGGTCTCGGATCCACGACGTTCTGATGGTAAATGCTGTAAGGTCACACAGCTGAGCTTATCCACTAGCATCCGGATCTCATTTTGTGCCCCTTCCAGCTCCTCACTGATCGTCTTGAACTTGAAAGTTTCTTGCAACCCTGAGGCAGCAGCATCCGTGGACCATGCTACCAGCCCTTGCCTCATTGACCTCCACGAGAGCAGATCTTGCGCCCAGGGACAATGTAATTCCGGTTCTTAATCGGGATCCTTGTGGAGCGAAGCTTGCGTCAGATGCCGTTGTGATGGTCCGAGTCCTTTCTCGGCTTCCTGTATACTTCAAGCGGACCCAAAAGGTTCCTCGCAAATACCTCCAAACTTTCTTCAAGCACTTCCGAACATACTCCGGATCAACAGTGGACAGACATGCTAGCATTGAGGTGCATGCTTGAACATCGGGGCGCGTCCTAAGAGATAGCCACATGAGTGATCCAATGTCGGATTGAACTTCCTTCAATGCCTTATGGTAATTTTCATTCTTCGCAGCTGGTTGAGCCGGCGCATTGTCCAAAGAAGGTACGGCATCACAGCCATTCAAGTGCAAAAATCCTCGCCGATTGAGCTCTTGACTCAGCCACTTGTGTTGCTCCAAATCTCCACGGCTCTCAAGGCCCCCATTTTGCCATCCCCGATACCCTTGAACCGTAGTTTTCCATAGCTTGCGGACGTGCTCAATCACTCGCATGACCACTTCCGGCGGACCTATGGAGAGGCCATCGTCAACGAACATACTCGTCAGTCCGACAATCTCACTCCCATCGTAGATGTTCCAGAATCCCGGTATCAAAGCTGTGAGGCCTAAGATGACAGAGACCGCGCTCGTACTGGTCGCACAAACTGTGCGCGAAAAAAAAAATGAAGGTCGCCATAGGAATAGCCCGGAGCCTTTCAACACTGCTCGAATCGTACGCAGGAGCCGCCGGAGCAACCGCCGCACGGGCTCTTGCAGACGATGCCCGCCGCGCCCAGCACGCAGATCGCGGGGAGCGCTCCCAAACGGCTCGACGTGGCCGACGGCGTGCCCGACACCGCGTTGCGCGCGGCCCGAGCCATGCACCCCCATCCAGCGATGAAGGCGAGGATGGCGTGCCTGTCTGCCCGGGACGCGCAGTACCACGGGAAGATGCTACATGCGCGACGGCGGGGATCCCGGAAACGGCATGGGCCACCAATGACGCTGTGGATATGACCGAGGAGCTGCGAAGCCCCGTCCCCACAATGCAGGATGTGCCGCCGTTCATGCGATCGGCTGTTCGCCTGCGCTGAGCCGCATCCGCGACTCCACCAGTGGCCGCACCACGACGGACGCCGCCCGCACGTCCCGTGCATGGAAGCTGTTCCTCCTTGCACCTCGCATGCTCCTCGCACGCACGGCCCACCGAGGAGCCCAAGGGCGGGACGAACTCTTATCCCGCGCATCAGCGTTCCAGCGAGGAGACTGGGTATCGTTGCTGGCCGCGGCGCGCCGTTCTGTCGCGTCCACGCGGGGCGAGGCCCTGGACGCTGAAGCCCTCGCCGAGCGCAAGCGTGAACAAGCCTGTGCGAAAGTAAAGGTTGGCGAGCTTTCAAGAGCTCGTCAGCTCCTGACCGCTGCAGAACTTGCGCCCGGCAACGGAACCGCGAACCCCCATCCCGGACGCCGTGCAGGAACCACGGTGCCCCGCCCAGCCCATCCAACTTGGACCATCTCTTGTTGCAGCAGCGTTGCGCGAAGCACGGCGGGGAGGCGCAGCGGGACTGACGGGTATGCGCGCGGAGCATTTAAAGACTCTGCTCATTGACGTTGCCGCTATGGAGCTTCTCGCCTTCGCGGCGACCAAGCTCGCGAATGCGGAAGTGCCCGCCGACATCGTCCCAGCCCTAGCTTTGGCACGCCTAACGGCACTTCGCAAGCCCGACGGCGGTGTGCGCGGCATCGCGACGGGCGATGTGTTTCGCCGCCTCGTTTCGCGAGCTCTGGCTAAAAGTTGGGCGACGGTGTTTGATGAGGCGACGCGACCGTACCAGTTTGCCTTGCAAGCACGTGCTGGCACGGACGCCCTCGCGGCATGTGTGCGAACGGCACTGGAATTGCGCGATGACGCAGTTTTGGTTTCGCTCGACGGGCGGAGTGCCTACGACACCATGTCTCGGGCGTCCTTCCTGACTGCACTCAAAGTGGCCGCGCCAGAGTTGCTCCCTTTCGTGCGGCTCTTTTACGGGGACCATCCACTTACTGCTGGTGGGATGCTCAAGGCAGGTGCCGGAACATCGCTCAAGGAGAAGGGTGTGAGCAGGGCGACCCGCTAGCCCCTGCGCTCTACTCTTTGGGACAGCACGAAGCTTTGCGGAAAGCTGCCTCCGCCCTCCACTCCTCCGACACGCTGTTGGCATTCCTCGACGATTTGTACGTCCTCACCACGCGCGAGCGAGCACGAGCCGCCCGCGACACAGTAGTCGAGGTCGTTCAAGCCGAATGTGGCATTGCTTCCAACGACGGGAAGACGCGCGCGTACAGCAGCGGCGAAGGGCCGCCCCCTCCGGGCATAGCTGCGCTGGGAGCGGACGTTTGGCGTGGGGACAAGCCACTCGCCGAGCGCGGGCTTTTAGTGCTGGGCACCCCTGTCGGCCACCCAGAGTTCGTGACCGCGTGGGCTCAGCAACGGATGCGGACGGAACGGGAGTTCCTGCACCAACTGCCCCAGCTCCCTGACCTGCAGTGCGCAGTGCTGCTTCTTGCGATGTGTGCAGCACCGCGAGCTAATCATGCGCTGCGGACCGTCCCCCCACATGCCGTGGCGACTTACGCCCCGGCACATGACAATGCCATCTGGGAGACTCTGCAACTCTGCCTCGGAGACGTCGCCCCGGCAGCTGTTGGAGGCGCACAAAGCATCGCAATGTTACCGGCTGCCCTCGGAGGCCTTGGCTTGACTATGCTTGACTTCTGCTACTCGCAGTGCGCCTGCTGCATACTGGGCTGCGTGGGCTGACGCGTTGCCCGTTCTGCAAGCGCGCTTGCCGGCGTTCGCGGAAGCGTGCACGCGTCTGCTCGCTACAGCAGAAGGCCGCGCACCGAGCCTCAGGAGCGCAGCTGAGGCCCGGCACTTGTTACAGGCGGAAGGTTGGCGCGAGTGCCCTACTTGGGAAGCAGTCCTTGCGGGTGCCAGACCACCCCGCTCCACCGACCAAGGTTTAGGCGACTGGCCACATGGATGGCAGCACAGTGCATCGCGTATTCGCAACCTTTACTTCCGCGAGCGCACGCTGCTGCCTTCCCTGTCGCCCTCCGCTGGAGCCCTTCTCCGGTCGCAGGCTGGCCCACATGCAGGGGCTTGGTTGCCTGCCATACCCAGTGAGCCGGCCACCACGCTTCCACCCCAAGCGATGCTGCTGGCACTGCGCCGTCGCCTGCCATTGCTCCTCTGTGCCAACCGTTGTGGCCGGCCCGGGTGCGGAGGCGAGGTGGATGCTTACCGCGACCATGCCTTGGCCTGCCCTCGCACCGGTCTATTGGCTCGCAGGGCAAAGATTGTGGAGCGGGCATGGGTGCGTGTGGCTCGGGAAGCCGTCGGCCCGGACGGACAAGTGGTCCCCCACAGTGGCTAGCGCACACAACCGCACCCAACGTCCGCTCCGACGACCGGCGCCGCCTGGACCTCGTCATCTACGGCGCGACGCCTCTTGGCGGGGCTCTTTGCTGCGACGCGACGCTGGTTTCGCCGCTGTCGCGCACGGGCTTGCCGCAGCCTTGTGCAGCTGAGCATGACGGTGCAGCCCTGCGCGTCGCGGAGCGCCGCAAGCGAGTCGCCTACCCGGAGCTGAGCGCCGGCGGCCCGCAACAGCTCGTCGTGTTGGGGAGTGAGGTTGGGGGACGCTGGAATGCCGGTGCGCAGCAGCTGCTCCGGGATCTGGTCCGCGTCCGTGCCCAACGAGCTCCACCAGCCATGAGACGTGCTGCATCGACGGCATGGGCCCGAATCTAACCAGCAATCCCGGCGGCTTCAGAGTGATCTTATGTCCCGGCCCTAGCACTGCATTCAGGAATGCAGCGCTGATGTCAAAAGCACATGCAATCCATTCACGATTTCGGGCCCACACGTGAAGCATGTACCTCACGGCAGTTGCATCAATGTTTTGCGATGACGGGTCGGCTCTTGGAGCTCCCTGGAAGTTTCCGCATCCTGCCGCTCGACATCTCGCCTTGAATGAATCCAACTCAGCATCCTCCGCACGTTCCGCTGTTCCAGCTTTGTTTGTCGAGACCAATTTCATGGGCAAAGGAGCTGGAAGACTCTCGGACTCATCCAATTGAAAATGCTTTCGAACCCTGTCCTGATGGCATGCCGTCCAAACATCAAGATCCGTCATGTTTTGAAGTTCCTTTTTCATGCTCGAGATCCACTTTCCAATACTTTTTCATTCTTTACGGTAAGCACCGCATTTGTCACCGTCTAAGTGGCGAGCTGCTTCACGGCCAACAACTCGGCCATCGCCTCGAAATCATTCATTTGTTTCTCCTCGTCAGCGGTGGCAGTGATGTACTTGTTAACTTCTCGCTCCCCACGATCTGCGACATGCGGATCCTGGGAACTTGAGCCTTTGACGTGGATAGCATTCGCCTCCACATGTCCAGACACCTCCGCAAGTACGCAGTGATTGGACAAGTTGAGGATCTCCCGCTCAGTAGTTGATGACCTCGTGTTCTCAACCATGTTGTTCCACTTGGCAGACATTTCATCAGGACTTGAGATGTTGCACCCCAGCTTCTTTTCAACAGTCAAGATTTCATCTGATGCCGGCGATGTCCATGCAATCTGACCCTTATCTGAAACCCAGGCTGCCTGCTCTGCACCAAGCCTCCATCGGGCTTTTCTTTGTCAAGAAGCATAGGAAGGCTTGCAAACCGCACCACAACACGACCATCCTTCTCAACGGTAGCGCTGCGAGGTGGGCGCGACATGAGCGTGCAAGCGGAAGCCTCCTGGGCCCTCCTGAGCAAAGTGTGTCACCAGCCCAACAAGAAGACGTTTGCCGCACAAAAGTCAGGAAACTGTGTGCTGGCCGCTTTTGTGTCCGCAGCTTCCACTTCCGCTTGTTTCTGACTTCTGTGGTCACGCAGCTCAACGGGAGCGGCAGCACCCTGAAGCGAGGCAGTGCCAGCGCCCAGCGTAACCATTTCGGCACCTGCAGGGGCAGCAGCCGTGCGTGCGCAGTGCGTGCGCTCCACTACCAAGGTGGCAAGCCGCTACGTGTCCAACCAGATGGCGAAGAGTTGCCATCACTAGCAGTGCGAGTGGCTAGAGACCCAAATACAATGCAAAAATCCTGCAGCCGCAGCTGCCCCGAAGAGCGCCAGCGGCCGGAGATCCTTGCAGGCCATGGCTGATGCACGCAAGACCTACCAAACAAAAGGTTCCAGAGTGCAAGTTTAACTACAGCTGAGGGCCCCGCACGCAGGAGGCTAGCTTTGCCGCAAACCGCTCGCAACGACTCCAGCGATGCAAGGGTTGCACTGGGGTGCGCACCGATCACAAAGCAGAGGCCGTAGGCATGGGCAAACTCCAGATACGGTTCAGGCCACACGCTTAAACGTGAGGCTAGGCCTTGGGCCGGAAGCTGTGTTTGGTGATTGGCGGCCGCGGGTGCTCCAAGGAGCGCCAGCCGCCAGCTTTCGAAGTCTTGTATTCGCCGGGACGTAACCGTGGAACTGAGCCCACGAGGCTAGAGTCTAGAGGCACCACGCTCACAGCCGCGGCAGCCCCGTGAGCGCCAGCAGCCGAAGACGCAAAGTAAGAAGATGCCACCGAGTGGGAAACAGCGTGACCCGGATTTCTGTAAGGAACGGTGCAGGGCAGAGCACGGCCTTGTTCAAGCCGAAGGATCCCGCCTCAAGGCAATCGTTTTCGTAAACGGTTTGGGCGTGCTACCATGGCAGCAAAGATGGGAAGGGGCTCATTGGATGCTGCATGGCAGAGGGCGAGGTCCAGGAGCCGCCGGCACTGAACCAGAACCACGAACCACTATGCGGCGGGCTCGCATCCTGGAGCAGGGGTCACACGCATGCGCTCGAGGATCGGGGCTTGTAGGGTGAGAGGTCACTGTGGGCGCATGCGGCGCGTTGATAGCCAAGCGACTGCCACAAGGGAAGAGAGAGGCACAAGCGGTAGCGCAGAGCGATGAGCATTTCGACCGGCGCGAGTGTGCTGCCAGCGGCCATTGCATCGGCGCGGATCAGAGCCTTTTCAGCGACCTCGCCTCCACTCGCTTCGATACTCGCCTGTTGCAAGCCGTTTCCCCTCCCCCCGTGAGCTGCCCCCTTGGACTCTGGCATGGGGATGCTGACCGGCTGTACCTTCCTGTACATGGACCGGAGAAATCCAGTCTCAAGAAGGCACGTGAACCAAAGAAAGCGAAGTACAATTGGGTTACTGTAGCAAAGCGTAGCCGAAGGGCTCCTCGTGCACTTCGCGACAGCCGGGCAAGGCAGCGGCCAATGCAGCAAGACGGAAGCGGCCAGAGACCCTGAGTTCGGCTGCTGGCCGCTGCAGTTTCGTTGTCATCATGCTCGAAGTGGGTGGGGCGATGGCGGCAGAGTTTGACGGCTGCCTTGCCGAGCTCACCCAAGGTCCTGCTTCGGCCGCCGCGTGCCTGCGCACTGCTGAAGAGGCGAGGCGCAAGCTCGACCGTGCCAACTGGACGGGCCGCCCGTTGTGGAGCGATCACGCCCCGCACAATGCGATCTGCTGGCGAGAGGTGCCAGGGCTGGCAGCATCACGCTTCACGCGCTTGCTCTATCCATTTCCGCGAAACCGAGTTCGCTCTGTCGCCCGGCATCGCTCTGCGGCTGCCTCTGCCCGTGGAACAGTTGGCGATGCGCATGGAGACCACCATGCCGCCTGCCCCCGCTCGCCCGCCGAGCGCCGAGCTAAGCCCCTTGAGCACACCTGGCCCGAGGGCCAGGTCGTCCCGCAACAAGGTTTGCGCGCACATCGGCCCCCAATGTCGATCCGGCCGACCGCCGCCGCCTTGATTTTGTAGCGTACGGAGCTACCCCCCGCTCGGGGAGGCCTTGTGCTGGGCGCCCCCAGCCTTCCGCCGCATCGCGCGACGGTGCCGTGATCGCTGTCGTTGAGAGACGCGAGCGCGAGCTGTTGCGACCGGGGCCCCAGCGGCGTGCGAGGCTGGCGGGGGAGCGCCGAGTCGCTCCGCTTCGTCACACAACCCGTGCGGCTTCGAGCCCAGCGCGCTCCTGCCGCCCTGCGCAGCGCCGCTAGCCACGGTTGGCTGCGCCGCTGGTGGTGCTTGCTAAGCGTTGCTCTGCAAAACGCCCTTGCTGCAACGCTGCTTGGCGCGCCTTACATCACTGGAGCCATGCCTGGTTCCCAGCTCCCTGGGCTTGGGGACGTGCTGCACGACGCAATCCCTCCCACCCCGAGCCGCCTGGGCCCGTAGCTTGCAGCTGCACGGGGACCTGGACCCTCTTGGGCAGTCGGAAAAGGTGCGCGGAGAAAAAAAAAAATCCGTCTCGTTCCCGCCCGCCCAACCGCCCGTCCGGCCATCCACAGATGGCGTCGCGGCGTGCTTTTGCCATGTCGCCCTTGCAAGCGTGCTCCGGGACAGCATGCTTGTGTACCTGTGTAGCTTGGTTTGGATTCTTCTTCGTCCCAAAAATTTGCCAGTTTCTCGCCAGTACCGCTGATGATGCGAGTGACGTGTTGGAGGATTGAACCTGCGCACATTTCACATTCGATCAATGGCCGCAAGACGTGCAGGAAGTGGTTCGCTCGTCGCGTAACTGGAAACATGACCGACATGACATACCGTGGGCTGGAACAAGAAAACATGAAACACCCACTCCTTCGCATGCCGTTCATCTTTCGCCCATTAAATGTCGGGCGCGGAAGTCCCACACTTCGCCCCAGATGCGCCTTGTTCTCCGACTTAGTGACTTTGTGTTCCTTCCATTGAGAGCAACAGCCAGCACGGAAGGTGGCACATGGAAGATGGCTTTAGCTGGGTGCTGCGGGTGTGCTGGGAGTGTTGTTGTTGGGTAGGGCTGGAACCAATCATCTTTCGCGGTTTTCAAGTTTGCAGTAAGCACGGCTCGGAACAGGTGCGGCTTCCAACCGGCTGCTGCGAGGAAGAATGGTTAGTGCCTGCCTCATCTCCACGACCGGTGGGACTTCAAGGTAATGTAAGGATATCGAGGAGAACTAGCTGTCGTGTAAATTTGGAGGCCGTCAACATTGTCGACCTCTTCAATGAGTGTGGCACCAAGTTTACGATGGGACCAGTGCTGTCGGCAATGCAGCATTTGGGCTGTGTCTTGTCAGAACTTATCTGCAGAGCTTCCCGAGCCTTTGCACGTTCTAGCTAGAATGTGCCAGTGCATGAGTTTGTGTTGACCTGCTGTCAAGGTTGAACCTTCTAGCTGGTGCTATAAGTGCCCCGCCGGCCGCAGTTACATGAAAATCGAACTGTTGCACTTGCGGAAGTACTCACATGTCTGCCACCCATTGTGTCCCAGTCTGTGGCCAGGATATTTGCACCGAGACGACATGTCCAACAATGAGTGCCGGCAGTTATGCGTGGCAGTGGGCAGATGGTGACAAAGTCAAGGTGCTGCCAAGTTGCCGCATGCACAATGTGTCATACATCATTGCCTGCCAGACGCCCCAGCAGCTGTCAGCGCCAAAGTATATAGAGAAGTTGCTGGTGTGGGCGGCAAGCTTAGCAGCCCCAAACAGCAAAGATTCGTTAATCTAACTCCCACATGTCTCACGGTTTCCTGTTACTCTTCATGTCTGGTTCATTACACACAGCTTGATGTTAGAACTGTTTTGTATGAGGTGGAGTCCCAGCTGGCAGACGAGCGAGTACCTCAGCTTTCGCAACGCACCTGTGCGTTTCAGGTTGCATGTTTTGGATCCATTGTCGGCCGCGTGCTGCCAGCGGGCTGTAGCGTAGATGTGACAGTTGAAAAAAGGGATGTGACATGGTACGTCGGACAGTCTCATGCCTCTGACGTTGACTTGCAGGTGCTTTTTTTGTAAGCATTCACCGAACCCAGAACAAGATGGCACCCTGGAGTGGCTTGTGTGTTGAAGTGACGCTTGTTTTTTTCCTGGGTGGCCAGTGTTGAGCACAGCCCTACTTCCGTCTGCCAGTACGGATTCAAACAAAGTTGTTCGATTACCTCCCGAAGCACGTTTTCACCAGGACGTTTCTGCCTGTCAAGCCTGGGACACCGTTCCCGCCCCACTTCAAGAAGGCAAGTGCTTCAGTCAAGCAAACATTGCAGCTGGCATGAGCAGCATACGCGCAGGGGATCAAGGTGATGTACAAGCGCTTGTTCCGAATCTATGCACATGTTTTCCACCACCACTTCAAGGCGGCTGGGGCTACCACGGTCGGTCAATACATTTCTGGTCAGAAAGCTAGAAGACCCAGGAGTTGGCAGAGTGCGATGCTGATGCTCACTTGCCGCTGCCTCGGACCATCAGCATGATACCTGTACGACATCCCTTCATGCTGGGCACACCTTGTGCTTCGCAGAGGAACCACTCCTTCAAACATTTCGTGTACTTCGTAAAGGAGTTTGACTTGGTAGAAGACTCGGAGTCAGAGCCTCGGCCAGTTGGGGTGATTCCCGGTGCGGCTTCATTTGGCACAGGCTGGAGCCAATGGCGGACTTGATCAGCCTGTTGATGCGCAAGCGAGCACAGGCAAGAATGCAAAAACTTCGTCTTCTGCACTCGATGATGTCCTCTCGCTGACAGGAGGCGCATCAAGCTTCACCCGAGACTGCCTAAAGTGAGAGATAGTCGTCGCGACTGGGAACCCCTGCAGATTCCGAGCCGAACAATCATGAAGCAGCATGCGTGCAATCGCAATGGTGTGCTGCAGCTGAGAAGGTGCGTCTGCAAAAGATAGGCCGAAAGCTGCGCAGCAGTTGGATCTTGCCGGGTATAACGGCATAATCTAGGTGGAACAGAAGCTGTCGGTGCCTTGCACGCTGGCTCGAAGCCACCAAAACGGAGAGCCGAGTAGGCGAATCCCAGCATATTCGCGAAAGGATGTAGGCTCTGCAGGTGCCGCAAGTAACATCGCGCCGGTGTTTTTCAACTGTGCTAAGCTGTGTGACTCCACAACAAACCTATGCTGATTGGCGTTCGATGGCTGCCCCCGAAAGCTCACCGGATGTGAGCCCAGAGGCACACCATGTAGACTGGTCACGTCCTTGTCTTTGCGGGAAGCTGAAACTCACATTCGAGTGAAATCAGGTGAGCCCTGGCGCCCTGTCACTTCATCAGCCTTGTGCCTATTCACTTTAATCCCTGATCGAAGCGAAGATGCAAAGCTGCGCAACTGCGCAGGTTCACGCCAACCAAGCTGGGAAAGAGCAGTTGGGCTGCCCGGTCCATTTGCATCGCTGTCAATTGCGAATGCCCTGTGACTGCAGGCGAACATGAGCATTTCACCAAGGCTGGGATTTCTGTTACAGCTCGCAGCTTTAATTGAAACGGTGTTCATGACTCAGGATTCTATCTTGGGGGCTTCAGCTGCGGCCACCGACCGTCTGGCCCCTTTCCGGGCTTGCTTTCCGCGCTGGCGAAATCTCGGCGAATGCTTGCAGACCCAGGTTGTCGAAGGAGCTCCAAAGTATGGCGGAAGCGCTTGGTGAAGAGTTTGCAGACACCGTCATGCGGCAGACGTTGATTCTATTGGGTCTGCTACGGTACATACTGCTACAACATCCAGACAGATTTTGCCAGGTGGAGGCGGCAACAGCTGCAGCCTTCTTGGGAGACCGTTCGGACCGCCCGCGCCCAAGGCTTTCAACAGCCCCTCCCAGACCTCCGGACTGCACACCAGCGATCTGCACACACGGTCTGCGCACGCTTCTTCGAAATAGGTCGAGCTGCATGAGGAGGAGCGAAATCTCATTGCGCAGCAGCAGGTTCCGTTTGCCGTTCCGCTTGCCGACGTGTCCGTGCGAACTGCAGCGCGAACTGCAGCTGCCATGCTGCGTCTCATGAGCCTGTCAGGCGCATGGCTGCTGTTTGAGTTGGTGCTGGGCAGAGCCCCTACTTACCTACTTAAGCCCATTCCGTGGACCACCCATGTGCCGCGCAGTTGGTCTGTGATTCCCGAAACCAAACCCCATAGGGTAAGCTTGAGCATCCTGAAGCTCACCCACTGGCAGGCGGAGTGTTCTTTGTTTCAGCATTGCGTTGAGTAGGCTGCATGGTGGAAACAGGTGAAGCCTTCCGTTTCATCCCTCAAATTCTCAGGCCATTCAGAACTGGCTCCTTGCAGCGAGCAGTGTCCCTATCCAGCCTGAGTGTACCACTTGAAAAATTCCGTAGAACTTGCTTTGCTGGATGTTCGAGGTGTCGGAGCCTTGTGCTTTGCGACATACGGCGTCATCGAAATCTCTGTAGACACCTCTGTTGCGAAAAGCTGCGCAGTCTGGATTTCCCTTGTTCATACTTCTCGCACAGGTCGGAGCCCTGTCCTCTTTTCGGTTTGGCTTCTGCAGTGCCGAACCTTTCAGGCGCCTTCGCATGTTCGTATTACCACTTCCTGAAGCCGGTTGTTGCCACTGCAGCCATCCCTCTTGACTCTTGGTGTTCTAGACGGCAGGAGTGAAGAGCATTGTCCAAAGGGGCAGTGGGCCAGAATCTCATCGCTGCGTTTGATCGCAATCGAGAATGGAACTGCATTGACTCACAGTCAGCTTAGGCCTCCTGGGGTGCCAACATTATTGGATTCAGCGCCTCCGTTTGCTTGGGCATCAGCCTTGATGGGATGGCTGCGGATTTTGTGCAGATGTAGGGGCTGCGAAGTGCCGAGGCACCTGGATGGCAGCGGCATCTGCCGAGCCCTTGGTTTCAGTGGGTTCAACAACCGAGTGGTTCTGAAAGGGCGTCAATTTCCGACAGGCTTTCATCGTAAGCCGTTTCGCACCTTCCGCTAGTGGATCTGGCATTCCGGAGGTGGGATGCGGTTTGTCACGATTGCCAGCAGCAGAACATACCAAGTCAAGGGGTCACAGGTGAAGACGATTCTCAACGGCTTCGTACTGCCAGATGCAGGAATCTCAGAACCCAGCAGTCAATCAGCACCTTAAATGGCACGTGGCCTGCGCATCACATGAAGAAATGCCCCAAAGCCAAAGCTCACGACCCAAGTGTCGGAGCGACCCCGAGGCATTAGTTTTGGCGTTGATTTGGAGCACAGATGTCTTACTGACGAGGTAGCTACGTTCCGCACTCTTTTCATCAAGGCGTTTCAGGAATTGCGGATATGAGCTCAGGTGTGAGGTTTGTCGATCACAGTTGCAGGTGCCCTGCTTGATTTTGGCAGTGGCATCTGGGTTGTCCCTCGGACATGAGGGCGCCCAGCTGAGTTCGTGTAGGGGAATCTGTGTGTACTACAGCACCTGGCTGTTGACTTTTCTTCGGAGGCCCGATGGTGCACGTGGCAGTTTGCTGGGCCAGCATTTTGTATGATTCTCAGACATACGGTGTTACTGGAATTGATATTCCCTTGGCTGGTAGCTGTCTTTTAAGGTCACGCCTCTTTCCACAATTCCGGAATGAGGGCAAGAGGCACCCAGAGCATGGTTCTGTCCAACCTTCATCTCTGCAGCATGAGCGTGTGGAGCTTGCTAGCGGTCAGGCCCTGCACTGGACTGCAAACTTAAGATCGCCAAACTCGGGCAATGTGCGTACATTGACCATGACATTACCTTGAGTTGCTGAGGTGTTGTCGTAATTTCAACAGCGAATCCATATTTATTGAAGCCTACACTTGCTCCACCATGTGTCAGGCAGCAACTCTTTTCAGCGGCCGTGGCTGCGGGGGCACTGGACTCACAGTATCTTGTGGTATTGCTGCCTTGCAGGGCTTAAGATACGCAGATGTGTTTGGATGGCGCAAGATCTTCTGGCCTTCCCCCGATTTTGTCCGGCTACTCCGAAGGTCTCCCTCTTGCCAACTTCAGTCCTTCAATCTCTTGCCAGCCGATGTTTTGGACACACCTGACATGCTACTCGGAGCCTTGACATTCTTGACATTTGCAGGCTGTTCCACGTTCCTCCTAGGTCAGCTCTGCTTTTGGAACACCGGTTGGCGGCGTGCTTTTCAGCCTCGAGGAGGTACGCCGCCATATGTCGAGCATGGAGCTGCGGTGCAGTGGTGACTTGTGCCGACGCCATTTGGGTCAAGACATGTGGAGCTGGTTCTTGGCAATGTCGGACCTTAGCTTGCTTGGATTCAGCTCTGGGAGCGGATCAGAAACATGTCTTCGGCTCGGACCGATGTTGTCATGCACGAAGCGTACATGTGCTGAAGACCGACGACGGCCGTCAAATCAATTAGTTGCAGCCAACTGTCGTCGAAGCCGGTTGGGCAAACACAGGGCGCGTGGGCAATGTGCTTCCCGGACGTGTCCTCACCGGCAGAGGTAGCTGTTGCACTGTGCTACATTCTGCATGCGGCTCAAGCCACCGATGCTGGGTCTGCAAGCACGGTAGGAGCATACATTCAACAAGCTAAGTTCATGAAGTTCCGGTGTTTGGCACAATGCAAAGCAGCAACAAACAGCACTTCCGAAGCGTATCACTTTGACTTTTCCCATGCAGGGCCTGTTTCACCCACATGGCAACCAAAAGGCCAAGCCTGAATCAGCAGTCTTCCGAGGATCTGAGGCATGCGACGGTTCCTCGACTGAGTTTCTCTCCTAGTCATACTGTAGTCAAGGCTCGCTTCAACACATGCACAAGATGTCCTGAGGTTCTCTGCAAGGAAGGCTTGGAATCGATAGTAAACTTCACGCTACCGGGCATGCAGTGAGTGCCATGCATGCCTGCCTTCTATCACTCCTCATTCAGTTTCGCTGTCAACTAGATGAGGCCCGTTCACGTCGTGAAGGATCTGCCAACACCCTGGCCAAGATGTCTGGTCCTTGTATGTGGCACTTAAATGGTGAGACAGCACGGACATGGCACACGTTCCATGATACTGAGTTCTGCGCTAAAATCAGATCCAGAAAGCAGCTACTAAGCACGCTCTTTCCCTCACTCGCTGGCTTGTTGAGCCAACCACTGACTTTCGGACTGTGCTGGACCATCCTCACCTCCGGAATCTATTGCACTGGACCGTGAATTCAAGTCACACAGATGGCTTATGGCAACCGCAGCACACGACTACACAACCATCGTCCCCAAAAGTAGCTGAGACGCGTGATGAGACGACAGAACGGTACTCATGGGTAATCATTTATGGCCGCCTGTGAGTCGTCGCGACAGTGCGTCTCAGGTCAGGAATTGGTTCGACACCTTGGTGCTGAGAGTTGCTGTGCTAAAGTCAGCAACAGAAAGCTCGGGTGCACTGTCCTTGCCCCGCAGTTGGCGCGGGCCGCGGCTTCCGAGGAAAGACGCCTACTCGAGATGATCTGGTGCTTGCCGTTTCGCATGCCTGGTCGCACCAGCTACATCCGGATCCGCTGGGTTACTCAGATCGCACACAGATCGCACGGTCAAGGGTTACAAAGTCGAGGACAACGCTTTAGCGGCAGCTTCGAGCCTACTTGTGACCGCACAAACAGGCTTGGAAACCATGGGAGTGCCGAGCATGAGCATTCACGAAGGAAAGCTTCAAGTTACCAGCAAAGTGGTTTTTGTAGTTTGGGTGCCTCGCAACCCCGAAATTTACCACCTAAACCACAAACTTGTCACTCGAGCAGGCCAGTCGAAGCATGTTGGGGTTACGCGGCTAAAGGCCCAGGGCCCCAGGGTTCTGGACGAAGCGTTAGCCGGGCCACCACCAGTCGAGCCTCCGAGCCTCCGCATGCAAAGGTTCCAAGGCAAGACCTCCGATCCGAGCCGTCAAGCCGCAAAGCAAAACGAAGCCACCGGCCAAGGACGCAAAGCCGAAACCATCAAGCAGCTCACTGAAGAGGCTCGCGGCCCGATGCTAAAAAAGCAGAGTGAAGTGCGCTGAAGTGACACGGTGCGACACGTCCGCAGGCTCTGAAGGATCACCAGATCAAAGGCGATGCGCCACTTTGCTTGGAATGAGAAAGTCCCGTGGCAGGTGGCAGGTCCCTGAGCCGTCTGGCACTTTGGGGTGGAACGTGCATTTATGGAAGTGGATGCCTAACAAGTCAGCTCAATTGCAGATGTCCAAGGATGCTATTTTATGATTTCATGAGCAACTGGATTGCAGCAGCAAGGAAGAGAGTATGATGTTGCAAGCATGAGCCTTTTGTGGCCCAGACTTTTGGGCACAGAAATCCTTGCTTGCCAAGGCATGAGCCAAAATCCATTCCAGCCAGGACAAACTGAGCGAAGTCCTCAAGAGCAGGCAGACTTTCTAAAAGCCATCGATGCCTTGCCAGAGGCGGGCTTTCAGCTGCTCCGATTCTCACGCTCTTGCATCTGCAGCGTGGTGCAGACATCGCCTCAGGTCTTCTTCACAGCCGATGCAGTGCTGCATGTGGAAGGGAATTGGCCAGAGCTGGAGTGTGAGGGGCAGACAAGAAAGGCACTTTGGGGAGCCTCGTATTTCCGTGGTCCGCTTTAGGCGAAATCACAGCTTCGGATACGTTTTGTTGTACAAGCGACGTTGCAGGTCAGCATGTCAGAGCTGAACCGCATGAAGCTGAAGCAGCATGGGTCGGCCGTGATGATGTACGACGAATACCCGGCCAACGCAGCATGGCTGAAGCCGCAAATCTTGGGTACCGAGACGCGATCTTTGCTTTACAGTGAATGTTGCAACCTTTGGGACATGCATATGACACGTTCACTACTGGCTCACCAATCATTAGCTTCTCAAACACAGTACGAGGTACGATTGATTCAAGATGGGTTTAAAGTTTAGGGATGAGACGACAGGATGGCAGCGTGGCAGAATTGCCAGTCTTCACCATTCGCAGCGACCCCTCCTTGGGCGACATCAAGAGCATCGACGATGTCTACAAGTTGAAGCGAGGGAAAGGAGGAACGGTAGCAGTAGACGGCAGCAGATGCAGGGAGCATGAGTTTGCTAATAAAGATGCAGTATGCATCAAGAGCACCCTCAGGCGGCTGCTTGCCCTGCAGACGACTTCGCCTCCACAAGATGAGGCCGAAGTCGGAAGCGGAGGCCGAGACGGACCCAGTGCAGCTCGGGCTTGACAGAGCCACGCAAAGCTACCGAAGAGGACTCGGACCCGGACCTGCCCGCCCCAGACGTCCATCCCGAGGTTCATCGTGCAGCCTTCCCCAATGGGGAAGCGCAACGCAGTCCCGGCAGGCGAACGAGGCAGCGGACTGCTCGAGTCTGTGCCACTCCGTTCTTGTCTTTTGGACTCTGAGAGGTTGGATTTACTTCGAGCGACTCGTTTCCACAATCCGTGTGGCCCTGACAGATGAACAATATGCGGCAGCAGCCTTGGACCAGAAGGGTTTGCTGGCTCTGCAGCCCTCCGGCTCGTTCAAGCATGTCAGCCGAGGCTCGTACCGTCTACGCAAATGCGCCGGACTTGAAGGAGTGACTCGGACTGCAAGGAGCATTGAGGAGTGCTTCGCGTGGACTCCGCATTTGATTCTCATCGTGGAGCTCAGGTCGATCCTCGCTAGGGCACAGAAATTGCGCCAGTGTGCTGCCCAAAGCAACAAGGCTTTACAGGAGCCTTGTGCTGCAAGTAGCGCCAAGCAGTCAGTGCCGTCGTGATTGTTGCGATTTCTTGGGTGTTAATTATGTGTCCAAGGCGCAGTTCGAAGATTACATCGAGGAGATCAAGCAGAAGACCTTTTCTGCTACATCATTGGATAAGAAGAAGGCATCAACCAAAAACACGGCGACGGCATCCTGGACCACAATTCAGGGTCAGGGCTTCCGAAGAGGCGGTGCAAACATGTAGAGAAGTCACTATTCTAGACTTTGCCCAGTTCTGGGATCTCCTCATTGCGACCGCATGGGGGGAGAACTCGCCCCACTCGCGCCACTCGCGCTACTCGCGCTAGTGCTAGGCAACAGGAACGAGTGGAACGAGTATAAGGTACAGGGCGAGAGGAACGATTGGAACAGACTGATTCATGGCCGCCCCCAAATCTGCAACCGCGCAAGGCAGGGGGGCGAGGAATTGAAGTCGCCGCGACACTCGCCACTCGCTCTGCGGGCGAAGGGAATGAGTGGAAAAGGTGACGTACAGGGGCGAGTGGAGCGAGTGGCACGAATAGACCGTGCAGCGGCTGGCCCCTTAATTCAAGACCGGACCCTCAACATCCCAAAACCGTAAAGACTAAACCCTAAACATCCCTTAACAACGGCTCGCGATTCGGGATTTAGGGCTTGATTCAGTTTTCCGGCAGGGCTTCGGGTTTAGGGCTTTGGGTTTGGGGCTTAGTGCCTAATGAGGGCTTGGGGTTAGAGGCTTCGGGTTTAGATTAGACTGGATGATGTTATATTGTACATTGCATTATGTCACAGGCTTGCTATATATATATATATATATAATAATAACACTAATATTAATCATAATAATAATAATAAAATAACAATAATAATAACAATAATAATAATAATAATAATTAATAATAATAAGAAGAAGAAGAATAATAATAAAGTAACAGTAGTAATAATAATAATTGTAATAATCATACTAACGATAGTAATAATAATCATCATCATATACTGCATTTCCCTAAACCCTAAGCCTTGCATCCCAAACCATCACCCCATCTCCCCCCAGACCCTGTTTTCACCCTGAACTTAAACCTCGCAGCGGCTCCAAACCCTAACCCGAAGCCCTAGCCCCCAAACCCGAGACCTTAAATATTCCGGGTCCAACCCTCCGGCAGCTCAGCCCCACACAAGCAGCGCACGCTTGAATTAAGTCGCCCACGCCACTCGAGCCACTCGCCACTCGCTCTATAGACGAAAGGAATGAGTGTGCAGGGCGAGTGCAGCGAGTGGAACGGTGGAGCGACTGGAACGAGTGGAACGAGTGGAACGGTCGGAGCGAGTGGAGCAGAAGGATTAGCCCCCCCCCCCCCCCACGCCGACGCTCTCGATCTTCTCGAGTAGGAAGTGCGTTGCGTCGTCGTGATATTGGCTTGCCGGCATCTTGAAGGCCCAAACTTCAAACCCTCATATAAAACATCCACAGACATACCTACATGCATGGACGTATGTGTGCATGTATGCATGTATGTACGGGTCTACACATATGGCTGCATGTAGTATTGCGTCTCATGCATGTATACTACAGCAGAAGAACGCATCATCACATGGTGTAAGATATTTGAGATTACCGTGCAACGCGTATGGGCTTCCTTGGGTCATCTTTGCTTGTTGCGTGCTGTCGAGACCTAATGAGTCTTCGCTGTCAATGGGCTCTTGTGTCTTACTGTCGCATGTAGCAATGCTACGAGCCGAATGCTCGATAATTAGTGCGAGGGCTCACCGTCGAAAAGCAAAGTGCCGGATGTTTCACTGCAGAACACCTGCCTTTGACACACCTGATCTGAGGACGTGGATTTGGTTTTTTCATTGTTGACCCAGCTGAGACAGCGCGTCTCGCTGGCCCTCGCAATGACCGTCCGCAACCTATCTGTCGAGGACTGCGCGGAAATGCTAGCCGAGCCACTCGGTGATGCAAGTTGGCCTCCGTTTCTCGAGCTTGCAGACAACATCACCGTGCGTCTAAGGCAAGCGGACCTCAGCATTCAAGACGGGCGGGGTTATACTCCACTTCACAATGCCGCCAGGCAAGGGCCTTCCGCTTCTGCTCCCTGCTGTACGCTGTTCAAAAAGCGGCAGGTTTCGAAACGTTGAAGTGGTGCAGCTACTCCTCGACAGTGCCGCCAAGCGAGGACGCTGTGGAAAGTCAGTGTCCCATCAGACCTGCAGTTGTTGTCCCTGCAAATCCTTCAACTCGAAAGTAAGGATAAAGATACCGAGCTTTTGTCGTCTCTTGCTCTGTACGCTTCAGGAGCACGAGATCGGCTTGGCAACACCCCGGCGCATGTCATTCCGTTGTACGCTGACGAGATCACGGTGAGATTGCTGCAGCTCCTCGCGGACGATGCCAAGCACCTGCGAAGAAAGTACCTTAACAGAAGCTAGCAGAGTTTTTTCATGACCGGACTGCCGGCACCACAGTGCAAAACAAAGCTGTGAACGGCGGGTGTGCTTGTGCTTTTGGTGGACATGCTTTCGGGATATTGAAACAAGGAATCGGGCCACTTGGATCGATTTGGCAGAGATGCAAGCAGCCTTGGAAGTGGAGTCTGCAGATGAAGCGGTCCACCAGTACATTGAAGAGATGTGATGAAGCACGGCAGGTTGTCATTTTCCTGGTGAGCTCTCGACTTGTAGGGCGATGAAGGATTCGGCACAACAGGAGTTAAGTTGGCTTTCGCAAACTGGACTGAGGCTGGCCTGAGCGTCATGAATCGAATGGAGTCCTGGGCCCTGGTTGCCGTAAATGGGGGGCCTTACCAGCCGATGATGGATTTGATTGCAGCGTGGCCCACCGCAATAAAGCCATGCATGCTCCTGCTCTTCGCATTGCTTGAGAAGCACGGACTCTCTAGGCTACATGCCCCACGTGCAAAAGCTGATTGCATGTCTGCGTGCTGCAACACCGCCCAAGGAAGAAAGTCGAGTACCCCGACCTGATCGAAAAATCGAAGGCGGAGGTAAGACGCTTGGAGGCAAATCTGCAAGGCTCTTGTTGCACTCCAAGTGCAGCCCATTTGGTGTTTGCGACTTTGGTTAATTTACACTTGGAATCTGGCAGAGACTTCAACTGACTACCAGCTACAACACATGATGATGTCGCGTTGCAGCTTGAGGCTTTCGCCGACATGGAAGATTTGCTGTCAGCAACACCATTATTGACGTGGATCTGGGTGATGAGACACGCCCTGTACACTTGATTCGGCCCATGTGGAAGCCCGTTGCAACGTTGCTTTACATCGGCATCCCTCGATTCATTCCTTGGTCCTTGCAGGAGCCAGTCCTGGAGAGCTGGGCATGTGCCGAAGGCTTCAAGATCCTCGCCATTAACGAGGACAGCGTGAAGCCCGCGTTGCTGGAGGACGACAATCCACGCGTTTTCCAGGATGACTTGCTTGCTGTTGTCCATGGCTTGCTGCCACAGCTGGGTGACAGCTTCGTACTAGTCGACAGCTCATTCGGCCCTGGCACCTTCCTGACATGGGAGCTTCGGCCGTTTTTGCAAGGTGCCTTGATCATCAATGTGCATTTGTTCAAGGCACCTGACTTCGACGAAACCGAGCTGGCACAGAAAATCAAGACGAGGATGGCATTTCTAGGCGAGACATACGGCAGTCGTGACTATGACAAAATCCTGCCTTTACTGTCCGACTTTACCTACCCTACTGGTGGAGCAGAGGGCATGGAGGAAATAAAGGCTAACTACAAGAACGCCTTGGACAGTGCTTCAGACAACTTCTGGGACCTGGCACGTTTGCAGCCTTCCTGGAATTTTGCCAAGCTCACACCGACGTTTGCTTCGATGCAAGAATGGCCGTTGCAGTCTCCGCCTGTCGTGCTGGCCGCCAGCGATCAAGCCCCCTTGGTGGTGGTGGGGGAGGCCATGCAGAGGCTGCAGCAGATCATGCCCGGTTCGCGGCTCGAGTTCATCCCGTCCAGCAAGTGGTCTTGGCATCTGGAAGGGGAAGATGTCACGAATGAAGTGTCCTCACTGTTGGAGAGCATTCTCCCGTCCCGCGCCATTGCTACATCTTTCGACATTGACGTGCAGGTGAACGGAGAAGATAGGAAGGTTTGTGTCATTCAACCAGATCTTACCCCAGTTGCACATGTTTTATATGTTGGCCTTCCGCGCTTTATCCCATGGTCGCTTCAGTTGCCGCACCTGGCAGAGTGGGCCAGCAGAGAATTTGTGAAGATTTGGGCCATTAACGAGGACAGCGTGAAGCCCGCGTTGCTGGAGGACGACAATCCACGCGTTTTCCAGGATGACTTGCTTGCTGTTGTCCATGGCTTGCTGCCACAGCTGGGTGACAGCTTCGTACTAGTCGACAGCTCATTCGGCCCTGGCACCTTCCTGACATGGGAGCTTCGGCCGTTTTTGCAAGGTGCCTTGATCATCAATGTGCATTTGTTCAAGGCACCTGACTTCGACGAAACCGAGCTGGCACAGAAAATCAAGAAGAGGATGGCATTTCTAGGCGAGACATACGGCAGTCGTGACTATGACAAAATCCTGCCTTTACTGTCCGACTTTACCTACCCTACTGGTGGAGCAGAGGGCATGGAGGAAATAAAGGCTAACTACAAGAACGCCTTGGACAGTGCTTCAGACAACTTCTGGGACCTGGCACGTTTGCAGCCTTCCTGGAATTTTGCCAAGCTCACACCGACGTTTGCTTCGATGCAAGAATGGCCGTTGCAGTCTCCGCCTGTCGTGCTGGCCGCCAGCGATCAAGCCCCCTTGGTGGTGGTGGGGGAGGCCATGCAGAGGCTGCAGCAGATCATGCCCGGTTCGCGGCTCGAGTTCATCCCTTCCAGCAAGTGGTCTTGGCATCTGGAAGGCATCTTGGCAGCGAGGCTCAGACATTTCAAGTTTAGAAATATCCAACGTCACAGTGAGCATGGTTCGTTAGAAATGACAAGTGAACGGCATCATCCGGTGAAGGGGATAGACATGTCAGAGATCCGACACGGATGCCGCAACATGCAAATCTGACAGAACCGATCGCAGAGGAAAAGACGTAGCGGAATTCATCTCGGAGCTCCTGGCCTCAGTTTTGCCCGTGGGAGTGGCGGACCACTCGTCTCTGCAGGCACTCGGAGTTGCTTGGTGTCTGACTTGAGCTGTGGAGACTTGGGCCTGGGCAGGACATCACCGATCAGTTCCCGGTCCTCGACACTCTGGGCGCTCCTTGATTTAACGGTGGAAAAACAGGGCCTGTGCAGAGCACGCAAACACGAGCCAAGGCAGTGCCCAACATCACCTTGGACGGCTGCAATGTGCCCTGCACACCTTGTAGGACCTGCAAGACATGCCCTGTGCAGTGAACGGCCGAAACATCGGCACTGCCAAGGGACCTTTCGCTGAATCTGTCGGTGCCAGCCGAATCTCCTAGTGCCCACACAGCCATGTCTTACCATGTGATACTCGTACGATCAGATTATCTAGTATATCCACATTTCTCCGGCTACGATGCACAAACTTACACCCCGGAACGTCGAGTACCGACATCGCTTTTGGGTTCCGCAGCCTGTTTCCTCGTGAGCATCGTGAGCAGGGAAGTCTTGCACCCACCATTTCACATGACACGAAGGACAGAATCGCTACATCGCAAGACACGACATGTCCGTGACATGCAGATGAGGAATAGAGGAAACAGGTAGGTGACGCTGACAATGGCGGACAACCTTCCCAAGGAAGTTGGCTTCCTCAGCGACATCCCAAGAGCAATGCCTGTACTTGTGCCGCAATTTTTTTACTTGCATGCACAATGCTTCTGAATGAACCCTCCATGCACAGAAAGTACAAGTCGAAGGCTTGTCTCGGTTGCTATGTGCTGTGGAAAGCACCATGCACGTCCTGGAATACAGGTGTCGTGCTCACAACCTGTCGCTGCAACATGAATGAGACTAGCAGCCAAGGCTAAGGACGCTCTCAGATCGTGCGGACACTCATGCTGCAGTGCACCAGGATGGGTTCTTCTTGATGGTGACAACGGTGGCATGTGGATTTCAACAAAGCTTGCGCTCCTCTTGTTGCCTTGGCTGGCGCATGTGCACGGTGATTCAGTCTCTCAACATACCTCTGCACGTTGATTGCCAGCACTTCGCAGGTCAGCTCCAATTTTCCGTCGAGAACATTGCTCATGGCATTCGTTTCATCCGCCGGCGGACTCAGATGAGGTCAGCGATGCATCTTTGGAAGTGCAAGCTGGGCACGCTGCCTTGGCATGCCTTGGCCTAAGGTTGTGGCGACTCTTCTACTCTCCGTGTCTGACTTGACGGGCACAGGGCATCTGACATTGTACAGTGTGTTCATGACTTGGCTTCTCCGGTGGTTGGCATGCAACAAAATCGTACAAGCACCGAGTCGTTGTGCTGCAGGCGCTATACGATGACGCTGCATCCCAGCGATTACGCCAGATCCTGAGACCCAGATGCCAGGATGTGCTTCATATCTTATACTGTATACTTCCAAGAGAAGAGCTATGAAGAGCTTGTTTTCACGGCCGATGCGCTCGCAGGTCATGTTTGCCGTGCTCGGTGTTGCCGGTGGTCTGGCCGCTGTCTGTGAAGCTCTGCTCTAGGTCCCTGTCTCTTTCAGTGCCTCTCTGTGATAGCCTGAGGTCGGCGCCCTCTTTAACGCATTGAATATCAGGCCGAGATGCCTACACGCTCCTTTGCAGCTTCAGGTGCTACTTCAATCACTACAAGTAGTAGTCTAGCCACATCGCCGCATGAACAAGTCCGACATGTTCGTGGAATCTGCAGCCTACGCGCAAGCATGAGCTGCGTCCCATAATTAACCTTCCGAGTGCCAGGTGGTGTGCTTTCAAGGCAAAACCTGCATTCAAGCGATGGTTGGGGCCGGTGCAGGAGGCCTGGGATACCCGAAGAAAGAGGCTTATTCTAGCCAGCGGCCGTCGGCATTGTCAACGGTGCATTTCCGCTGTGCCGAGCTGGCAAGGCCTCCTTGCTCGCGTTCGTAACGCTTGTTTCGTCCTGGCCGCTGAGCCTGACGCGATACCTCATGGCCTCGTGCTCAGTGCTTCGGCATGTCAGCAAAGGAAACACAAGTTGTGTCAGTTGCGAGCCACGACTCTGCAGAAGCTGCGCTCGAAGGCCCCAACAATTCATGCTCTCTTTGACACGTGCAGCGACGAGCCCGGCGAGACGGTGCGCAGCAGGCCAGCGGGCTCTGCCACGTCCGGGGAGAGTGGGGCTCCGCTGCAGTGGGGAGTCGGCCCATTGACCCATTGCCACGAGGTTGCAAGCCGAGTTTGGACTTTGCACAGAGGACGGGTACAGCAATGCCCGGACCTCAGGAAAAAGCTCTATGGGGGTACTCGTATCACATGTGAGCAACGCGCCGCGCTCCGCCATGCAGTCCTCTGGCAACGGCCTGCTGACCTCCCTCGGCCTGGCAGCTGCGCTCCGGTTCTGTGGCGGCCCAAGCTCCGCAAACGATCCGGAAGATGCTTGCGGAGCACTGGACGGAGATGCTCAGTCTCAGGCCAGATGGTCTTCACCATTGGCTCGGTATCTGCCTCGTTTCTCTGACATGTCCTTCGCACATGAAGAAAGCTTTCACAGATTGCGGACCATACGGCGGAAACCCAGGCCTGCCCAGCTGGACTTTTCGTCCCGTCCCTCTTCGTCGGCGCATGTTTGGGGTCCGAGCCTGAATCTCTCGAATCAGACGGATGCCCTGACCGTGCCGCCTCCAAGGCGGTGCCTCGCGCTGGGTCTAAAAGCACTGAACGCAGGCACCCGATTGCGAGAGCCTCAACTGTCAACGACTGCCCGCAATCCCGGAGGTTTGCAGTACTTCTAGAGGCGTCTCCATGCGCGCGGCAGATGCATCACGTAGAAGTGGGGCTCACAATCAGGTTTCCAAACAAGGTCGATCCTGGCGCTCGCTTCTCAGATTCCCAGACCTGCGCGGCATCCAGGGCCTTCAGCTGTGCCTTCCAGGTCTACTCCATGGTGGGCGCGGCCTCGGTCCTTGGAGGAGTCAGCCGCATGCCAGGGGCCTACGTTGCGATGCGTTCAAGGTGAAGGCTAAGGCAAGCTGCTTGGATTCCTTTGTTCTTCACGTCCCAGGACGATATCTCTGGTCGTGATTATGCTGGAGCTGACCGGAGGTACGCTTGTTTCATCGCCGCCACAACTTTGCAGCTCTTCGGTCCTGCAGGCTTGGACTACGTGGTGCCTTTCATGATTTCTGTGTTGCTGGCCAAAGCTGTTGGCGACTCGTTGAACGAAGGCAGGCCGGCCAAGTCGCAATATGAAGTACCGATTATCGGCAGTGGCTCCACAATGCCCTGCAACTTCTGCACTCTTAACATCTGTGAACCTGAACCTGAATCTGCACAGGATTCTGGCTCACACACTTCTTTGTTGCTCTCTTCCATCAGCCTCGAAGCTTTCTGACTTATGGGCGAACCCGCAACAAAGCAAATCTTAATTGAGTGCAATGGCTTGCCTGCGAGATCCTGCGAGCGTGATGGGGCCTTTCTTGAAACACTGGCAGGCATTTACGACCTGCAGATCGTTTTGAAGGGTTATCCCTTTCTGCATGAAGAGCCTGAGCCCAAGCGGAACGACGAGCTCGCAGGGGGGAACGGGACAATGTCCGGAACACGCGGCGATGAGGTTGGATGTAACCTTCACGGAGCGGTGTTGTGATATCATGGAGACAGGCCGTTACGTAAAAGCCGAGCAATCTCGAAGGGACGTTTTGAGATTGAGCGCAGTTGACCAGGCTTAGTGAAGCTCGACGTGAAGCTTCGCCCCCGTTTCCTTGTAGCTCTGCTGGAGTTAACCACAGGTTTTCACTGCGTGTTTTTGAGCAGAAACAGGTCCTATAATCTGTAACATGCAGTTTATGCCGCGTTGCTAAGGACATCCGTGTAATGGTCCGGGCATTCACGTTCCGTGGCTTTCCGGTGGTTGATGGCGATCGTTTTGCCATCCTCTCAGATAAGAAGTACCCAGAGCATCATGGCTCCGAGCGTTGGCCAAGTCGTTGATCTTGCAGCTGTGCGGAGGTTGGCTACACCCGTCGATCAGCGTCGACGGCTCAAGGGAGCAAGATCTCTAACACGATCGGCTACAGCCAACAGCCAAAACACATCCTGAGCAAGAGCGTTGCATGGGCAGCATGGTGCTCTGTTGTTAGTTGTTGTCGTGCTCTCTTTTTTGTGCTTAAAGGTTGGAGGACTGGCTCTCGCGAATGGAGCTCGTCCGAGGCCAGAACGAGGCACAGCATGGCCCACAGCCTTCCGTGCCTTTAAAGGTGTGTCAGCTCTCCTAAAGAGAAAAATCTCAGCTAAGACAGGTGGTGACTCTGGAGGATTTGGGTTCCGTCATCGACTCTACGGCCCCGGTCTCTGGGTTGATCTGGGGTGGCTGATGCTGCATGGAATGGATCACTCGCGTGCAGGTCATGCGCATGGTGCCCGACGCCCCGCTGACTCAAGCACACCAAGTCTTCAAGCAGCGAGGGACCCACATACTTCTCGGACTCGGCTGCGTCAGAGCTGAATCTGAAAGGCTTGGCTGCCAGAGAATCTTCATCGTGGGTTCTGTTCCCGGGGGCCAGCAGGAGCCTTCGAATGCACCCGGGCCCATTGGATGCTGGTTCGCTCCCACAGCCTCGCTGGCAGGATCTGCTGCGAGGGATCCTAACCAAAAAGAGTTTCCTCAAGTTCCTCCAAGACGGCACAGCCATGGCCTCACAGCACCTGCAGAAGGATGGCCCTTGAGGCAAACCCTGGAATCCTGGAACATGTCTTGAGGTAGGGTGTATGCCCGACACGTCCTGGCCTTGGGGTCTTCGGGTGCCACGTCAGATGCGGTACTGCAAGAGCTGCAGTGCTTTGCCAGATTCGGTTGGTTAAGGCTGCAGTACTCAACGTTAGAGAGAAGCGGCTCTAAGCTCAGTTTTGGCTGTTGGAAAACAGGCGTCCTGGGTGCTTCAAACGTTCTCCAGTTCTTGGTGCCGGAATGTCGCACGGCAAGGCAACTTGCGATTCGCGTACGGGGGGCTGGGGCCGAAGAGATCAGATTCGACCCCGTGGATCTAGGAGTTAGCCGCCAATTGCAATTCAAAGCGTGAGATGCCTAAAAGGCGGTCAGTGTGTCCCTCCTCCAATGAGGCCTCAGCAAGAGAGCACTGCCAGCCACATCCGGGTGGGCGAAATTTTCTCAGTTCTCAATGCTTGCGGCTGAGCGAGTGAAAGAGCGGCATCCAGAACCCCTGCCTTTCCGACTGTCCCAGGCAGCAGCAGAGGCTGGCGAAGAAAGCAGGCTGCGCGAAGTTGAAAGGAGTGTTGTTGTTTTTTGCATTGTCATTTTTGCCTGGGTTTTTTCGAGGCCAGCTGATGACGGCGCCAGCCACGCCAGCCAGGGAGCCTCGGCGAGCGATGAAGAGGAGACCCCGATTTCCAAGAGACCTTCTGTTGGCCGTCACGCCTATGCCAGGCACACGAACGAAGCCCTAAATCGCCGAGATTGTAATCCGCAACCTAGGCGTAAATGCGCCAGGGTTGCAACAGTGCCTAGCTGCCTAGCTGGGCCCTGTCACATGAAAGACTTTTGCATGTACCAAAGTGTTCTTTTGCTTCGGTTTGGGCCACAGACTAGACACGTCACATCGCGGGGCCCAGCGCGTCACAAAGGCTGACGGCTCGGCCATTGCGAGCTAGGTATCATTTCCTGGCTTCTCCAGCTCGAAAAGAAACGAGCCCCTTCGAACTTCAAGAAGCTCTGGCAATACTTGTTCGATGTCCCGAGAGTGAACCAATTCCAAAGCCATGCCATCTGCAAAGCATGGGCCCAAACATGCAACAACCAACAAACAGCATGGCTTACACAACAGCGCTCTGGGAGGCGGCTAGCGGCTAACTTTCTGTTGTTGTTTGCAGCGAGTTGTGTGGTATCCATGGGATGCGCCAGCTCCAGCCCTGTCGTGGAAGCTGCTACTTGGATCGGATTTGCGGTCCCATTCGGTTCCGTGGCGGCAGCCTGCTTCGAACCCTCTCTGTGCCTTTCAGGCTTCGAAGCCGGCAGCTACCACAACCACATCGACCAGCCTCGCATCAAATCCGGGTGACGATGGCTACCCAGAGTATTGGCACCTCAATGCATGCAAAAGCTTCTGCAAAACTTGACTCAGCTCTGGTGTGCGAAGTTCTGCCTGTCGTTGCAGAAGACCTGGGTGGTTTCGGCTCCGTGAAACCGAGGTACCACAACAAGACGGCAGACCAGACACCCGGATTTGATGACATGCATCTTGGCAAAGAATCCGTCCTCTTTGCTTGCCATCGGCCTAAACTGTACACCTGGCGTGACTACACATGCCTGGAAAATTACTGACTCGCCTTGTAGGTTTGCTAGGCAGGAGGATCCCGTTGCACCCCAGCAGTGTGTGGAAACTCGGCTGCCGTCGTGATGCCGTTGGTTGACAGTACTCTCGTCCGTGTCGTGGCAATATCTGGCACCGCCACGAGAAAGCAAGAGTGATGTTCGGTCCAAATCTATCAACACATTCCCACTGCTGCAGCGAACACTGAATGGCAAAGCTTGGGCGCCTGAGAGCCATCCCTGGAAGTTGTCTGGGGTGGTGAAATGATGTGGGAGAGATGCAGCTTCAGGTCAGAGTCAGTGCCCAAATTGAACATCTCAGCCAAGGTTTTATGCTCCGGACTCCGAGCATCACTGCTTCCAAGAGATGTTTGAAGAATCCTATGCATCTCGGCACGGCGGGACGGCATCAAAAAATCTGCTTCGTGGCTCTGGGACCCCAGGTCGCAAAAGCGACGCAGGACCGCCCATGCCCGAAGGGCACTTGCGGCAAAACACCTGGAGGCTGCCCCTGCAACCAGTGCCTCGACCAACACGGAGATGAGCAGCACTTCAGCTGCTCCTTGTAGGGCCGTGACGTGAGGGCTTCTCTTGGTTCCTGGAGTCCCAGAGGCCCGGAGCAGATCCCGGACTTCCAGTGTCTTTCAATGTCCAGCGCGTCATTCGCGTGGAGGCGCGCATGTTCATATTGCCATTGTCGGAGTGGACTTTGACACAGCCAGCACTGCGAATCGCACAACATGTAGCCATCACTTGCTCTTTTTGCTGTGCCCGCCTTCTTTGCGAGTCCTCGGAGCTGTGGGAGCGAACCTCGGCACAAGGGAGATACTGAGATACTGTATCTGGAACTTGGCACCGGTTTGGCTAGAGAGGCCCGTTGCATGTGCTGTTGCGAATGATCCGGCCTTCGAGGCTACCAGAACAAGAAAAAGGCAATCATGGCCTCGCGGCCCGGTCGCGTCGAAGAGTTCGACCCTCCCGTTAAGACCATGAACAAGGCCTCCGAGTACACCGGCAGCTCGGCTCGTGTAGATGAGGATCAAAGGACAGATGCCAGCACCGTGGCCACTGAAGTTTCGTTGCGGACTCTCGAGGTACCTTTGCTCCTGTCGACGGATCCATCAACGAGGTTTATGCTTTCCATGGTACGCAGGTGCGCTATGCCTTGGCAATCGCCGAGAACGCTGCTGAGCTGCACAGACGCCGAAGATCTGAGTCGGTCTTGCACGACTGCGCGGCTTTATGTGGGAAGAACTCGAAGGCGTTCAGAATCGACCTCGCGGGCTCAAGCACCGGCACATTGTACGGTCGAGGGGCATATCTGGGCGAGTCTATCAGCAAGGCAGAGAGTGGAACTCTTGGCCGTTGGTCCTCAGTCCCTCGACCGAGAGCACGGAAACATTCTCAATGCTAGGCAGATGAATACGCAAAGGACGAACCGGGAGGCTACTATGTTTCTTGGAAGCAGGAGCTGGACTTGCGCAATGCTTGCATGAGCAGCGCATTGTGCCTAGGACGGGGTCTTTGCTGTCCTGGTGTGCCGTGTCGTTATGGGCAAGCTGAACTGTACCAAATCTGACGCGAAAGCCGCGGAGAAAGTCAGCGCTGGAGAGTTCGACAGCACATGCGGCACACGCAGCTCGGCGGATGTGTCCTGTGGCATTTTGATCTTGTTCCCTGGCCTTGCATACTTCTCGGTTCTGCACGCCAAATGCACGTGTTCGTTCATTTTGTCACGCATGTTCCACGGAAGATGGAGCTGTGATGCTGCCTGTACTCACAACCTGTACTTGTTATCCTAAGCAGGTGTGTTTCGAGAGCTGGTGATCTACGATGCTGACCAGTGCTATCCCGAATATGTTGTTCTCTACAAGAGGAGATATGCAAAGGCGGGACTGGAGGGAGCTGTAGACTGTAGAGCACATAGAGCACATGCGATACCCGTCAGACACCTCAAGTTTTGCAGAGCTATACAGGACCCGGAGGAGGCAGAGACCACAAAGCCACGGAAACGTCGATTCTTCATGCAAGTGCCACTTCACTGGAGGACGTCTTGAAGCAGCCTGTAGCGACAAGTGTACAAAGCTCAGTTACCCGAGTCGACGGGTTGAGCAGCCTCGAGGAATGTCGCGACCGACCTATCTACCGGCTTTCGGGAGGAGATTGATCTGAAAGGCAAGCACCTCCAGGAGATAAGAAGGCGTAAACTGTGTGGCACCTTAAACTTCTGGCCTCCATTGCAGGTCCGGCCACTGCATGGATGCAATGCGTGTGGCACTTGGCATCGGCTGCCGAAAGGGTGTGGGCTGTGGCGTTGCATCGAATGCTAAGTTGGTCAACCAAGCGCAGCTCGTGCCAGCACGGACCATCCTGCAAGCAACGCGGTTGGAAGACTCCAAGATGTGGGAACGCTATGCGTCTCAGCTTGGACGCACACCGTCGTTCGAGACTTTGCAAGATGCAGGGCAAACGAGCAGTTGCATTCAGCGTGCGACTCAGGTGCAATTCAAGGCGGCTCTGCGTAGTCGGATAGATGAGCGAAGCGGAGATCCCTTACGGCTCACTTTGGTGGAGAGCCTTTGTCCAAAGCTGCCTGGGCTAGAGCCTACCTGTGTCGAGAGTCGAGATTAATGTTTCCTGAAAGGAAAGACCTACGTGCGCTGATGAAGCGACCGTGCAAGTTTTTCAAGACCCCGCGGGGCTGTAAGTCCGGCGACAAGTGCAGGCCACTGTTGCCCAAACTTGTCCTTGGGTCGAGAGCAAACTGACAAGATGCGCTCTCTCACAGGTTTTCGCGCAACGAGTTTGGCTTAGACTTGGACGACTTGGGTCTTGCAGCAGGTAGACGCCTGCCGGTGGCCTGGCTCATTGTGACATCCCCAGTGATTGAAAGCTGCCCTCACTCAAGCAACAGGTGGATGAACTGGACCGGCGTTTGCATGAAGGCTTCTTGTGGTATGCTTGCACGGGCCCAAGAAGTTAGGGAGTTGTCGATGGGCAAATGCCACGCCTGCATCACAGAGGCACGCGGTCAGCCGCCACTGAAGCACGGCAGCCATAGTCTCCTCCTTCGCGTCCCTTCGAATGCTCATCCGACCCTGAGGAATTGAGCCAGGGCCATGTGAGGAGGGATGCGACACTACCAGGAACGCGGTTCTACGAAAGCTTGCAGACTGCACTCAAGCAGACAAAGCCTGAGGCAAGGCATGCATTGCAAGGCATGTGAGATTCCTGGCCTTAGCCAGACCCCCCCTCCCCCGCTGCATCAGGACGGCATCAAAGTGGCGGTGCTGTGCCGCGTCATGTGCGGACTGCCTGGCGTTGACATAGCTGACGAGAACACCGACTTCTTGATCATCGAGGCATGAGCATGGAAGTCCTTTCACTTAAGCTGCTCAAGTCTTGATGGCTGATGGCTTGTCAGACCGATGCCAACGGACGCAGAGAAGTACTCGTCAAAGACGGCAGCCCCCAGCCCTGATAGTGCCGGCTTGCCAGTAACCTGGCATGAACCTGCACAAGCATTTCAGGCGCTGTCTACCCCGAATACCACCTGTGCCTGAGCTACAACGATGAAGAGGAGCCACCCCGGCCCGGCTCGATCTGCACTTGCATCACCGAGTCTTGCTTGACTTGGAACCCTAGTCGAACTCGGCAACACGCAAGGGGACGCAAGACTTTTCAATCTTCTCTGTCCCATCATGCTGCACACCTTGCTGTCAGATGCATCCCGTGACCGGCAGGAGGTCGAAAAGATGATTGAAAGCATGGACAGGTCACCAAAAGGCACGCGCTCCCTAGGAGCTGTGGTAGCAGGCAGACGGACGGCGAGAGCGAGAGAGACACAAGACGCGCGCTGGACACTGGACTTTCGGATCCCGGGGGCGGGGGGGGCGGGTTGGGTTGGAGTGATGCTCTCACCGTAATTCTGGAGCAAGCAAGAGACGAGAGGTGCCGCTGGAGCCTTACAAAGCCACTCCATGTACGCCGTAATTCAGTGCCCAGGCCTCTGCATAAAACGTTGTCGTTCCAAGTCTGCGTGTATTGTGCGTCGGACGCCATGGTTTTGGACCTACGTCCCAGTGCACACAGAAAGAGAAAAGGAGAGCTGCCCTTGCTTTTGACTGGTGCAGAGAAGATGCTAGGGGATCCACTGTAGGAGATAGCATCGGCAATAATGTGCAACGAGTGCCGTTATGGTGGAGAGGCAAGGATGGCGATGAGCCCCGACTGGCCATGGACGACCCAACCGAGGAGCCAGGAGAGAAAGGCCTGGGCCAAGCCTGTTTTCTGTCTCGTCATGCTAAAGGGTACCGGTAGGCCGTCTGTGTCCTGCTTTGCACTTCGCTCTAGGCATGCTGTGCTGCGCGGTCGCAGAGTGACAAGATGCTCCTGATACACGTATGTCGGATGAAATTCCATCGAGACGTTTTCACCCTCGGCAGGACCTGTTGCGGTTCGGACACTTCAGTCCGTTTTAATCTGCTACCAGCGCAGTCCGTGCTCGTAGTGAAGGTTGAGGCACGAGAGGCAAAGGCCAGCGCGAGTATGCGACATCTCGCCGCCTCACAACAGTCACCTAACGAAATCGGTGGTGCCACATGCATGGCTGCGTAGCGGCTATGCACGGGCAAGCCCAGCGGAGCGCGAAGCGAAAAGCAGTAAAGCACAGCCCGACGGAGTTCCTTACCCCGTTCTGGTGTACAAACAGCCCAGCAGTGCGAGGTGATGCTCAAGCACTACCACTGGACTTTGTTTCCAAACGCATTGTGCTCAATCAGGGTAGCCCGGTGACCATGATGAGCTACTGGCCATGGGTTCCGGAGCAAGTAAGACTCCCGCCGCACCCACGGTCATCCACGCTGCTCCTGAGCCGGCTGGCTCCCCAGTACACGAGAAGCTGGCCTCCTGCAGTGCTCAGAGCCAGCCTAAGTGAAACTCAGGTGAAGACAACCAGCTCACGCTCGCCAGAGGACGATGCGCCAAAAGGCGATGTTCCAAGGACAAGCCAGAAAAGCGAAGTGTCCGCTGCTGGCGACGATGCTCTCCCAGAGTACTGGCACCTTCTCCAGACGTACTGCCACATGAGAGCATGACTTTCCGTTGGCACAGCTGTAGGGCTCTTTACGGAATGCTGCTTCAGGTATCACTCCAAGGGCACTGCAGACCACACAAATTCTCGCTTTGATGACATGTGCCCCAGCTTAATCCAGATACTGCAGATCTTCAGTTGAACCTGAACTTCACCCAACCCTGCGACAGCGCATGGCAACGGAACCGCAAGACCTGCGAAAGTTGCACCAAGCTCGTCTATTTGGGCGATCATGGTACACTTCACACTGATCCCACGCTGAACCTCTTGACTCTGATCCTAGGGCTCAGTCGGCTCGAACTGCCACCCGTGCGCAAGACCATGTCGGAAATTTGAGGGCATGCGTGGCATGTGTCAACCACCCAACCGACGCTGAGAATTTCTCCGGAAGTTTATGTGCTACATCTTAACAATTCCTTCTTTGCTGTGTCGTGCTGCTCTGTGCCTCTGTTCGAGCTAGCTCTTCTGTAATGTTTGCTTGCAAGCATGGTGCGCAGAATGCTTCCGATCTCAGGTTTTATGCACCGGAGACAGAGCACGCAGCTTTTGAAGAAATGCTGAATGAATCGTATGCAGCCTGCTGCATTTGGACATCCTGTGATTGGGAATCGAGACCTCTGTTGTCAAGGTGGCCAAAGCCACGCAAGACCGACCTTGTCCCACTGGCGAGCATGGCAAGACTCCAGGCGGTTGTCCTTGCGTACAGCACCTCGGCTTTAAGACCGTGCTTTTGCTGATGGCTCTACAGTATGAGGTGCGGCTCTAGTACGATCAGTGTACCTACTCTCGCTACAAGATGCTACTTCATAAAATCATGCGCAGTAAAGAAATCGACCTCTCTACTTGAGTCCAGCTCATCCTGAAAAGCCATGACCTGCTTTAAAACTGGCTTCTCGTGCTTACCCAGGCCAGGTGCGGATCCTGGGCTTCCTATTAGGTACCGCGTGCGCCGCGTTATTCGAGTGGAGGCAGGAAGACATCAACCGATGTGCCTACTCGCTGACATGTGTCACGCAGGCATCCGACATTTGGAGGAGTCACTCAGCTGCATCCACACGATGGACTTTCTCGGGTTAGACGGCACTTCCCCATTCCTGTTAGACGCTCTAGCCGAGGATATGTGGATAAGCGAACTGCCATCCGGGAGAGCCGGGAAAGCGAAGGGATTGAGGAGTTCAATCCTCCGCCGTTGACGCGGTCAGTGACCGAAAAGTATCCAGGTCTCCTGGCTATGGCAGTTCTGACTCGGCAAGGTTTCCGTTGCAATTGGTGGCCTCAGGTACCTTTGCTCCCTTGGACAACTCTGTGAACGAGGTCTATGCTTACCACGGGACCTTCGTTCGCTATGCCTTGTCCATTGCGGAAAATGCTTCTTTGCTTTTAAACGGCAGGCTCACTCCAACCCCAAGGCCAAAATACAGACCCTCTTTCTCCTGAGGCACACGGTGGAAACATCGTTAATCGTCTTGGCCGTGTCATCCAAGGACTTCAAAATCGAGTATGCAGGCTCCAGTACTGGAACACTGTATGGTCGAGGTGCCTATCTTGGTGAGTCCATCACAAAGGCAGGGCTTCCACCTCGTGCCGTCCGGTGCCTCGCACAAAGAGCTGTCAGGCGGATGAGTACGCCAAGGATGAGCCGGATGGCTATTATGCAGCTTGTCCAACGGCATTAATGAAGCCGACAGGCAGAACGGTCTGTCAGATGTCCTCGTGCTCTCAGGATGGGGTGTTTGCCGTGCTGGTCTGCCGGTTGACGATGGGAAAAATGAATTGCACAAAGGGCGATCCAAAGGCAGGCGAGAGGGTGATGTCCGGCGAATTTGACTCGACTTGCGGCACCCGCCTCTTGGACACCTTTCAGCACACCTCCGCACGAAGTGTTCTCCTCGCACAATTTCAGGTCTGGTGTTTGCTAACCTAGGCTTGTTCCGTGAATTGGTGGTGTACGACGCAGACCAATGCTACCCGGAATACCTCGTGCTTTACCAGCGGGTCTATGCAAAAGATCTCCACCTGCAGACAGCTCAATATGAGGTAACGCTGAGACTGGAATCGGTCCGAGGCACTCATGTACGAAGCAGGGCTTAGCGGTTTGCATCGCAGGAGCACCGTGTTGTGGTTACATTGAAGCAGTGAAATTTTGCACGCACGTCCTGCGTAGGGACAATACCGCTCGCCATTAGCAATCGCACAGGGCATGAAGTCCGGAAGCAGTGTTTGTTTGCTGTAGTTGCCTTTATGTTTGTTTTGTTCTCGTTGCGCGGACCCAGGAAGCCAGTGAGTGAGTGAACCCCGGTGCCCGCAACGACAGCAAAAAAAACAACGCGCCCCTGCAACGACAGCAAAAAAAATAGCGCCCCCGCAACGACAGCAAAACAAGAAACGCGCCCCCGCAACGGCAGCCAATGCGCCCCTGCAACGACAGCCAAACAAAAGCGCGCCCCCAGAAACCACAGCAAAACAAAAAACGCGCCTAGCGGAAGGAGAAAGGGCCACTGGTTCGAACGGGATCAAGAGAATGTTTTTGGTATGATGCAATCCTAGCTGAGGTCGAAGCTGAAAGCAAGTTTCGTGCGGCATGACACGGCCAGATGTACCGCAGCTTTTCGGCTGTTTACTGTAGCGTTAACGACGTTTGTAGGGCGATGTGGAGGTGAGCTAAGAAGACATATCTTTCCTAGATAGAATATGGAATATGCCTTGATTCTGTCATACAGACATGTTTCCGACCGAATGCTTGTCTGTAGTATACGTATTCTGTCATCACTATTACGGAAGACATGCCTTTGAGGGGTGTGTATTACGCGCGAAGCAAGAAACCCCGGCACGCGCAACAACAGCAAAGCAAAAGTAGTAGTAGTAGTAGTAGTAGTAGTAGTAGTAGTAGTAGCAGCAGCAGCAGCAGTAGTAGTAGTAGGAATAATAATGAACAACCCGGGGAGCGCAACGACAGCAAAAAAACAAACACGCCCCCGCCTACAGAGCGAAAAAAAAAACACGCCCCGCAGGGACGACAGCAAAAGAAACGTGCCCGCGCAACGACAGCAAAAAAAAAAAAAAAACACAACGACAGCATTCAAACGCGCCCCGCAACGACAGCAAAGAATTACAAAAAACACTCTTACCGTAGTAGTAGTAGTAGTAGTAGTAGTAGTAGTAGTAGGAATATTAATAAACAAGCACCCGGGGTGCGCACCGACAGCAAAACAACAAACGCGCCCCCGCCAACAGAGCGAAAAACAAAAAAGAACGCGTCCCGCAGGGACGACAGCAAAACAAAAAGCGCGCCCCCGCAACCACAGAAAGAAACAACGACAGCAAAAAAAAAAAAACGCTCTTACCGGCATGAAGTCCCAGTTAGAAACTGGGAGCATACTCCAAGGAACCTTCAACACTCGAAAGTGACTTCGACACTGGTGGTTTTGCGAACTCTAGCTTTAGTGGGCGTGTTGCAAACATTGACGGCCCACGACAACTTGGATAAATCTCGACACCGACCAACACATCATCACGCGGGAAGCAAGATACCGCCGAGCCACGTTGGCTAAAGCTGCTTCACTAAGGATGATGAGCATGCCATCGAGGAAAAAATGAAGCGCAAGTTCTTCATGCAGATACCCCTGCATTGGAAGAGCCTTGGCAGCCTTGATGGCCTATGCTGTGAGAGTATTAGGGCGGCTTGCTTTGCTTCCGAAGAAGCCTTGCAGTGAGAATTGGGAAGCTGCGCCATGCTGCGCCTGTGCTCGCAGAAACGTCGCCACCAACCTGACCAAAGACAGATTTAAGAATCCGGAACCAGTAGAAGGCACCGTGCATCCTCTCGATCTTTGCACATTGAAGCGGCAGCCTGCAGCCTTGGCAGATGCTGGCCAGACGCACATGCAGTGCGTTCGCAACTTACTCTGAGGTCTTGAGGTTCTGAATTCCTGCAGTTAGATGCAAACTTGCTCCTGTCACCCGTGTGCTCAGTTGGTCAACCAGTCGCGAGTCCAGCCGAGCCGTACGCTATTGCGCGCCGAGCGGTTGGAGGATGCCGATCTCTGGGAGAATTGGGCTCCTGGGCGGATGTAGAAAAACTCCGTCACGCCTCACGTGTGTCGTGAACTTGGCCGTCTCGGAGTCAGGTTAGCGTGAAAGCCGGCTTGCACGAGCGGCTAGCTGCAGACGAGCAGCTGGCGGAAGATGTGAAGAATTTGGGCTTTGAACTCAAAGTGAACATGGTGGAGATACTAGCTTGCACATACCTGCCAACCCTTGTCGATGTGAAGTTTGCTTGAGATGTACACAGTTGGGCCTCCGTTCAGGAAAGACTTGCGAGCCCTCACGAAGCGACCGTGCAAGTTCCTCAAGAAGGGCTGCAGGAAAGGCGACAAATGCAGGCCGGCCCGCCAAGTGCAGATTGCCGGCGAATTACCCGAAGACGACCTGACAGGTTCTCACACAACGAGTTCGCTGCAGACCTCGGGGAGGAGGGTTTGGCGGCGGGGCGGCGTCTCCCTGCAGGAAGCCCAGTGAGACTGAACCCAGCTGTTCACAGTGCAAGGCAACGATGCTTCCCGCGGAAAAGCCACGATGTTGAGACGAGGTCGATGAGCTTGACAAGGAGGTCCACGAAGCCTTCCTTTGGATGGCCTGCTTGCCCCCCAGGTTTGAGGCTGCTGAGTAAGACCTTGAGACATTGCCATCAAGGTTCGACCGAAGAAGAAGCTGAGGACCTTGGAACCAAATAGTTCATACAAGTGCTGTAGCAATTCCCATCTTTTTTAGCTTTTCCTTTACGATACCAGACACCTTCGCTGCGCTTGTTTTCGGAGACACTGCAGACTTCAGCAGTGTTCCAGCCTTCGAAGGAAATTGGTACAGGGAAGATGAAGATCTCGAAGAAGTACGGGTACGGTGCGCACTTCTACGAAAGTTTGAACACGGCTCTCAAGGCGGTCAGATCGAAGGACACTGCCAAGAAGCAGGGTCATGTACAGAGATTGCTGGGTGCATCGCTCTGCAGCTTCAGTAACGGCAACGGCTGAAAGGACGGAACCAAAATTGCGATTCTCTGTCGCGTGATCTGCGGAGTCCCGTCTGACAATCCAGAAGAGCCAGACGGGAAGGACTGCATCATCCTGAAGGCCAGTCCCTGGCCCGATGCTGATTGCCGCGGAGGGCGCGCACGGATGCGCACGGCTTTGCAAGCCTTTAATACTTTAATTGCTGCTCCGCATGACAGCAACGACCCATCGCAACCGGGCGGGCTCGTCCTTTATGATGCACTCATCAACTAATCATCTTATCACAAACAGCCTGCAGCTGCTTCCCAGAAAGCGTCGCTTTGGGCTTAGGGCCTCGGAGCCGCAGGTAGATGAGAACAAGCGGAAGGAAGTTCTTATCAAAAACTTCAGCAGCTGGGCATCATGAAAGATGTGCTTCATGCTGCTGTTTCACGAGTTCATCTCATTTCAGGTGGCGTTTATCCCGAATACTTCCTGGCTCTTTTTGCACAAGAGGATCTGGACGCCGAGCAGGCAGGTACGATGGTACCTACGTCGTTGGGCGTCATTCGTCGACGTCATAGTTACTGCGTGCCTTCGCGCAGGCAGCAGAAACGAATTCACAGCACTCTGGAATCTCCGGAGACCTTCCTCTGCCGGGCAACGATGGCGGCGATGAGCGCAAAAGCGAGCCTGCCGAAGACGACGATGCGGTATCCGAGGCGGTTTCTAAGGACGCGTCAGAGGCCGCGTCTGTCCGTGAAGAGGCTCCTGCAGCGGCCTCGGTGGCTCCTTGAAGTTTCCAGATCCGCTTGCACTGCCGATACTTGCGGATAGGTTGCAGACAGTGACGAGACCTTCGTGGTCTTATGGCACGAGGGGTGGGGAGATGTGAAAGCCGAAGCTTTCAACGACCTGGATGAAGCAAACGAGCGCTTCGACATGCTGGATGGCGGGGACTATGCAACGATCCTGGTCAACGGGAGGTTCAATGAGCTAAGATATTACGGAACCCGAGGCATGGATTCCACAAAGCTAGCTGCACAGATAAGAATAGACGCGTACTGAAAAACGTCGGTGCAGGTGAGGTTATGCGAGAAATGTACGAGCACTTCTGGAGCAACTTCTATCAGGCAGGAAACTCTAGGCTGTTCTCAACTCTGACAACTACGCAAAGGCTGCATTCCTGTGTTTCCCTCGATCTTCCAGCTTCCAGGGGGACGACGAGCACAAAGCTCCATTCTTCATCATTGCAACCAATGTTGACGGAGAAGCATATGGCGACCAATTTGAGTCTGTGGAGGAGTGCAGAAGCTCACAGTCTGTTTGCCGTTCATATTTCCAAACTTGCTCCGCAGACAAGGAGGCACGCGACAATATTGAAGAGTACAACTTGCCTCTCATCATTGTCGATTCGCAGTCCGGCAGCAAGACGGGATTGTCGCCTTCAGCGTCGTGACGGTAAAACGCCACATTGATGCTACATCGGTGTCTCTCGCACTCAACACTTCACAAGTTGCAAAGGTCAGGGTACAAGAGGAGGCGACAAGGCATAGGCCTCAAAGAGCTCATTGCCAGTAAGCATTTCAACTCACTGCTGTCTTACGGAACGATTAGACTTTTTGGATGCAACGGTAGGGGGAGAGAGATACGGAACTCCTATTTGTGCATTGCGGGGAACACCTCCTTCCGCGCGGAACAGGGGCCACGCAGACGAACTAACGCGGACCGAGAGGGGCTAGGCCTTCGGGTCTGTCGGTGCCCCATACCCCATGCAAGCAAGCAGATACAGAACGCATCGGAACGCCAGCCGAGAGATGGGCAAAGTACATGCAGCGGCAGCTTCCACGATCCGATGTGGACTGCCATGCCAGTGTGCCACGAAGCTACGTTGAAAGTCACTTCTGCCACGGCCTTGACCGCAACTTCAGGCACTGCAAGAGAGATCAGACTTTGTCGTTGCACCGAATTTGGTACGACAAACCAGCTCCTAGGAGTTTTACAGTCTGTGAGAGGTCCGGGCCTTGTGTGAGCTTCCTTACATCTGCAAGTACAGCCCGCGGAGAGCCGTGCGTTGACCAAGGAAGTTCCAAATGATTCATTCGGTCTGGGGAGACGACAGCGAGTACAGCGTGCCCTTTGAGAAACTGCTCCAAGGGATGAACGCTTGGTTTGAGATAAATAAACCCGATTGAAAGCTTTTGGGCTGCAGCGAACGGACATGAACTACTATGCCAGTGTGAATGGGCCACAGAGCTGCAGACCACTCTTCGCCAGGGATTGCACGGTTTCGCGAGAAGGGAGTAAACCCTTCGGTGTCACAGCCGTGTACATAAGAGTGTGGCAAACAGAGAAACGAAGCCTGTGTTCCCAAGGTTTTCTTATCACCTAAGATCTTCACCCAGCCAAGCCCTGTAGCGGCGATCCAGGCCAGAGGTCACAGACTGCTTTAGGTAGTTCTAGTTGCGCTCGCCCCTGCTCCGAAGCTTAAAGCTTCTTGGGGAAATGTGGGCAGCAGCCGGCCTCAAGCTAACCGTGCAAAGTGCAAACAGCGAGAAAAGAAGAGCGACGAAAGCCGCTGTTGCAAAGCCAGCTCGGCTGCAGAGCCGACACTTGTTGGGAGTTGTTCTTGTGCGGAGCCTCATGGAAGTTGTCCACCCCGAGAGCTGAAACAGCTCAATGAAAAGCCGGTGAAGCACCGGGCATCTCGGAGTGGCTCAGCAGCAGCTAGACGATTTGGTGCCGTCGGTGCAGGAGAGACCTCACAAATCCAAGTGCCAGAGACACATTGTCTTCAACAAGAACAGGACGACACACCCTCGCATGCTTCAATTTTGTGCTCGAGCAGTGAAGACTTTGCCCAGGCCTTGGGCATGCAAAGAGGGCTGCTGCCTCAGCTTGGTCGCTGGCAAGACGGTGCCGTTTTTGTCATGCGGTGGATTGCCGGTCTGAGTTCCGACACCGAGTTTCTGCTTTGCTTCGCTACCATTACAGGCTCCAGAGCACACGCCCTGAGCAATGCCAGAGGAGACACGAAGCATGATCCTGGGTCTCAGACTTTTCGGTGCTCTGAAAGAAGCGCTGACATTGAGCTTCCTGCAGGAGGTTGAGCTCAAGTTGGTGTTTGCGAACGCCTGGCCCATATTGTTGTCCCTTCTGCATAGTTCTTGTTTCCTGAATGCTTGCCAAGGACCACAACTCGGCCACTTTTGCTGTGGCGCTGAATACAAGTGCCGGGATCTCTGCCGAACTGGGATAGTACAGAGGGCCAGTAAGATTCTCGACGTCATGTCGCTTGAGCCTGTTATTAACCTGTAGCATTTGCTTGCTTGAACAACTCAGTACTTCTGTTAGCACCAGGTCAAGGAGGTGAAGCGGCTGATCCTACAGAGGCTCCCTTTCTTTCCCTCAGATCTTGACATTTTGAAGTGTTCATCTGCTTCAGGCACTGGCCAACAAGCCCAAACTTGATTCCAGCCACGCAAGTCGACAGGACGCCGTGAGCTGCAAAGCCACCGGTGTGGATACTGCTTCGTTTTTGCAGGATTCGGCTTTTTGCGGCAGGCCATTGGGTTCCGAAGCCAAGTGCAGATGCTAGTTAATGTCAAAGGTGCATCTTCAAATTTGTACCGCGTCCTGGATTGGCTAGGCAAGGAGCTCGGGGGCAAAGGCACCGACGACGTCAAGAGCTTGAAGGATGCCAATATTTTGCTGAGCGCAGCACCCAGCTATGCTTGTTTCTGATACTGCTGTCGCCCTCGCTGACTGCAGCTAGTGAACTTGAAAGTAGTGCAAGGCAAGAACGGCCCAACCCCCGTCCATGTTATGGCCGCACCCTGCTCAGAGCAGAAACATGTAAGTTTCTTGGACGTGTAACAAGTGGTGCTGAATGCTGAGGTCCAGAAGGACATCACAGCGGAGAAGTCCGCGACTACAACCGAAAATTCGTCCAAGTCTACAACGCAGCACAGGGCCAAGACTGCACAAACCGTGCTTGCTGGCACAAGCAAGGTGTGGATAGGTCAGAGGTTATACTCGCTTGACTGGCGGCGTAAAGCTCGCTCAAGGTGCCATTGCACGCTGCTTTGAGCCCTGAGCGCAAGTGCTGGGAGGGGTTTGCGGGTCCGGGCCTTACTCGTCGTCACGTCGGCAAGCATCAGTTGTCCAGTCGCGGAGCAATTACCGGCAATCTTTGCATGCATGCTTTTCCTGGTAACATGATTGGCCCCCAACTGCTCATAAGTGTCATGTCACTTGCAAGTCCCACGCTCGAGCTGTCCGAATCCAAGCCCATGACGGTGTTGAAAGGAGATTCACTCGTGCAAGAGCACAGAACGTACCGAACTACACGTTTTCTCAGAGAAAGTGACCGGCGTACCAATTCGGACTCTGCGGGTTCTGACGGACTCACCCGCGCTGCCAAGCTACAGCTTCAGGTCGTTGGAGCAGCTACCGCGACTGCTGATGGCAACGACAGCTTCCAAGAGAATGAAGCAGCTTGCCCTGGAATTTTGCTGAAACGACAACCCGTCCCGTTCACAATCAGAAATGTTGCAAGCATACCAAGGAGCCGTTGTGGCCAACTCGCCTGTAGGATAAATGCTTTTTACCGTCATCTTTCTTCTCGGTACCAGCACATTTCCAGCGGGCCATGCCGAACATCGGCAGCTTTATCTGTGTGCGCTTGCATGTACCAGTTCCATTGCACAGGCAAGCCAAAATGTCGAAGTCCTGCAAAAGTCGAACTGCAAGTGCATCTTCCCACCTCGTGTTGGGAGCAGAGGGGTTGAGACAGATGCGGAGCTCTTTGGCAAGGTCCCCTTTCGAGATTGAAAGTGCAGAGTTCCGTGTTGCATGGTGGTGATTTAGAAATCCGTGCGGTTTCAAGAGCAGCAGTCCTCATGCTTCGATTCCAAGTTTCTTTACTAAGAATCTGTTGTGCGGCACAGTCAACACGTGTGTTCTGTACGGACCTCGCACCGAACCTGTGCACTACAAGGCCTGGAAAGGAGTAACTCTCACTAAGCATGCTACATCGCTTTCCACAGGCCGATCGCTTTTGCGATAATGCTAGGGGGAGTGCCCATGACATGCCAGACTTATTTGAGTTTAAGTACACAGGCGGAGGTCTCGTACATTTTCTTCAGCTCTAGACTAGAGAGCGTGCGCGGTGTCTCATGCAGAGTCGCTCAAAAGGGCGACCGCATGCACAAGCTCCAGCAAAGAAGCAAGCCCTGCGTCTGAAAAGGTTGCCATCAAACAGTTCTGCCATGACAGCATGCAGGGGCTGGCGAATTCTGCGGTGAAGTCAGAGCCTTTCTTCTCAGCAGTCAGTCAGCGCAAGACAGACTTTAATCGAATTGAGAGGTACACAACACGCAGAGAGAGTGAGAGAGGGATCGTGTGTTGCCGATGGGTCTGTGTTCCTTAGACGGCAGTCCGACAGCTGCACCGATGGTGTTGTTGCGGCCAGAAAGCTGCATCGGCAGTGCGGCGTCCCATGGCAAGGGCAAAAGCTCAGCCACGCAGATTGCAACTCCTCCTCATCAGATTTGCTGGTTTCCTCGCTCTGGTGCTTATGGCACTGGTGACCTGTAGTCACACGGTCGGTGTCTCGGTGCGGCTGACTTTCTGCACGCCTTTCTCGTTGTAATCGTGCTTCGAACTTCAAAGTGAGGTTGGCATGCTAGATCGAAGCTCACTTCAACTCGCGTCCATCGCAGAGCCCACCATGCACTCTGAAGCGGCCAACCGGAGCTATCCTGCAAAAGATGCCGGCCTCAGACTGGGTTCGGGTGCATGGATGCCTCCGACAACGTCGCCTGCCTTGGCCGCGTTTCTCCCAGCTGAAGATGGGCCCGAGACGTCTTTGCGTCAGGTGAGCACAGCTGTCCCGACGGCTCAAGCTGAACCGATTAAGGTTGGCGATACGAGCACATTGGATCGCTCCTCGGCGTTCAGCCTTTGTCGGTTCGGAGTACACTAGTTTCCCTGAACTCTTTACCCTTCAGCTCGAACGAGTTCCCTGCGGTGCGACACAGTCAGCGCCTGGCACTTCAAGCCAAGGGCAACATGACAAGAGACTTAGAACGAATGTGTGTTGTAACTGGCTACCCGATGCGCGGAGGGTGCTGTACGTGCCCGAAGAGAACAGCAAAGGAGTCCACATCTGCTTCTGCAGCGATGATGCTGACTTGCGGCCTTTGGCAGTGGCGATTAACTCCACGATGCAGCACGCGAGCCGACCCATGACTTCGTTCAGATGCAGCGCGGGACTCTCCAGCTAGTTGTTGAACGTTCAGGAATTGCAGCCCTGGTCGTACGTAGGAACCTTGATTTACGAGGAGGTGCATCGCCTCTTCCAACGTATGCATGATGACCACGTTGTTTGAATTGAAAGTGATTCGATCTCTGAACACTGAAAGCTGTGGTACCGGAGTTCTGCCTTTGCCTTCAGGTCCCTGAGATGAGCTTGGGGTTGGAAGGGCAAGCATATCAGAAGAGCCTTCCTTCAAAAACAAATGTGTTTCGGAATAGACTTATAGAAAAGTAGACATTGACGATTTCTTCTGGTTGTGGGACTTTGCATGAAGAAGTGAAAAACGATGAATTCCGAATCATAAAAATCAAAGCCGGCGCCTTCTTTATACATTGGACGTGAATACGAAAGTTGGGCTTTCGCAATGTAGAAAGTGTAGCAGTGCTAAACCAGCCGCACATACGAGCTTCGCAAAGCGATGCTAAAGTTACAGAGAAACCTACTGTGGCTCAGCTTCGGATCCGGTTATGGCGTCGAGATACAGGTGGGGTGTAAAGCATAGACTCTTATTCCAGCATCTGGGTAGATGGACTTGAAGATGCGGCTCAAACGCAGAGGCACAGTCCGTGCCGTGCCCTTCAATCCTGACAGAGAGCTGCGCGAACCTGTCAGCCCCAGCCCCAAAGGATCCGAGCAGCTCCTTTTTCACGTGGTCACGGCGGAAGACAAGGTTTCGGCCGTTGCACGGACGCTGAGGGAAATTATGCCGCCATTGCAAGCACAGCTTGTGATGCACAGCAACGCAACTCTGCAAGCACACATCAAGAGCCCCTTGACTTGATGATTTGGCAGTTCAGACCTCACGAGCCTGCTCTCCCAGTCTTTCGCTGTCAGTCAGCGTCGTTTTCCGCGAGGCTTGATCAGCTATCGCAAAAGCTCGGGGGCCAGAAAAGGCTTGGCAAGCCCCTTCAACTTTGCCCCCTTCTATTTGGAGGACGGCTGCCACAGTCACGAAGCACGAATCGACTGAAGCAAACCTAATGCCTTTAGCAGAAAAAGCAGGAGTTTCTGGCTGCAAAGGGGTCGGAAGTGCCAAGCAGGCAGGCCTTACTGGCATCATGTGGCACGCCCGAACTCTTCCTTCATGTGATCGCAGGCTGGTGTACATGGATTCGGACGTTGTCCTACAAGGTGATGTGGCCTTGCTCGCAAAGCTCGACATGGAAGGCCACCCAGTGGCAGCAGTGGAGGACTGCTCGCAACACTTCGCTTCCTGGCTGCAAACTGAATCAAAAAAGACCGTGACCTCGTGTAATGTTGAGGCGGCTGCTGGCTCTGTGATTTCCTTGAGGGGACATTGAACTCAGGATTTGTACATAGACTTCGACGACCTTTGGCCGCCAAGATGCGGGTCACCGGGAGTTAGGTCAACCTGGCTGTGCTTTTGCTGTGATGTCCGCGCCAGCATCGGATTTTTTGGTGCCCCAGGAGTTGTCCACCCTCGGCCTTAAGCGCCCCGGTGATGTTCTCAGATTTGGGCGAAGCTTTTGGCGGAATGCGTCTGGTTTTGTAAAAGCCAGAGGCTTGGAACCGGCGGAATGCGTCTTCAACCGTGGCGTGTTCGTCATGGACGTTCGAAGGTGGAAGAAGCTGCAGATCACCCGGGAGATTGAGCGCTGGATGGCGCGATACCGCGAAGCGAAGAAAGACCCCGGGAGAGAGAGAGAGAGAGAGGGAGCAGAGCAGAGTTTTCGAATTTCGGAGGAGGAGCACATTCATGGAATAAAGCGACAGCAGCTCAAGAGAAAGATCAGCTCTCGAGTTTTGGAACCGCGCGGAGCACGGAGGAGAATCTGATAGAAACTTTGTTCTGCGACTGACGCACTTTTTTGTGCCATCCTCGCCTCATGTCAGAAGCTGAAGAGTAGGTTTCGGCACAGACATGCCGCGTGTGCTGAAAGCCTGCCTTGGCCCCGAGCAGCTGTCCAGCTTTCGGTGATTCTGATCTGGGTTCCGTGCGCCTGCTGTTTGTGTTGGTGCCCAAGCTTGGGTCAAGCATAATTCTGGTGCCAGAACTTTTCCCCAACTTGTATCCTGGAGGACTTATACAAGTTCGGGCTCTCTCAGCCCCCCTGGCTTCTTGCTCTGCACGACAGATACAGCCATCTCAGCCTTGGTCTTGGATGAAACAACTGGAAGGAAGTTCTGGAAGCTGCACAACCTAACGTGCTCAGGCGAGACATGGAACTGTCGCGGTCTTGGCCGGGAAACATTGTCTCAGAAGGCGACTCCATCGTCCTCCATGTCTATAGCAGACAGAGCAAACTCAAGGCAAACAATATTTTATTCGTGTCTCTGCAGCAGGAGCTCAAGGAGTTGAAGGCCGACTTGAAAATGGATTTCAAGGCGCTGCAGAAGGCCGGGCTGATGGGTGTCGTGACCTGCAGTACTAGAAATATTCCCGAGGCTGGATTGCGCCCTTCAGGGGATCAGGTGCAGCCTTACCTTGCGCTGGGTGCCCAATGTTTCATGGGGCTGTGTATTGCCAGAATGCATGTTGCTCGGCGGAGTGGGTCCATCGCATCTGCAGCTCTAAGGTCATGCTCGGCTGATGCCAAGCTGCTTCATTTCAATGGAAAGTTGAAACCATGGCAGGCTGACAAATGGGCACGGAGCTCAGCAGTCAGCGGCGAAACGAGCTTACATTTGGGCTTGCGGCCTAGCCGAACTGAGATGACCGAACAAGTCTCAGTGTGCTGCCTGGCGAGGCTTCCAGGCAGCGTGCTCCAATTTGCTTGGCGCATGGCAGCACTTTCCGCCAATTGCAGCGGAAGGAGGTTGCTGGCAAGACTTTTGTACGCTGTGCGGATTTGTGGCCAGAGTCCTGGTCTACTCTTCCTCTGGCAGAAGCGACAGTAGTAGATACGGAAGCACTCAGATTCCTTCTCCGCGCGGCCCTGCATTACAAGGTCCTACTTCTTGTCGCCTGAAGCCGAGACCCTCCTCCTCGCCAGTCGTGCGAGCACCTGATCGAGCGAATCAGCTTCCAGGAATGTCAAACTCGGATGGTGGGAGGCTGGAAATGCAGACATGCTTACACAGCTCGCTCGGCATCGAGAAGCACCGTACCCAATCGGTCGGCGTGTGTCGGGCTTGGTCAAGACGTCTTCCCAAGTGACTCCATGACGGTCAAGGCGCAGTGTCTGATCTCTGCTACTGGATTGTTGACGTATTCTGGTTCAGCGCCGTCGAGCTCTAGATATGTCCAGACCATGGATGCGCAAGAGACCGAAACGTCGCGAAGACAGCCATCATTCCTGTGTTATGCTGGTGACAGTGACAGGGTTTGCGTGAGACACAACTTGCAGCACGAAGGCTTCGACCACCTTTCCGAAACATGTGGACCAGCTAGCATGTTCACGTAGTTTCCAGTTATCCTAATTGACCTTGGATTTCGCCTTTCAGGTAGCACGCCAGAGTTGATGCCATGTAGTACTGCACCAGGCTGCAGGCGCTCACAAGCCTTGATACTGCAACCGCTAGATCCTGTACGCCACAAGCACATGGATGCCTCTGGATACATGGGTCTCTGGAGGCCCTCTTCGGACTGAGTGCGCAACCTTTGATTGTTCCAGTGTTGCAACAAGTCACAAGTTCCCTTAGTTTTCGCAGTATCCCGGGTAGCATCATGGGTGCTGCAAGCCTGCAGGCGAGCAGGCCGTTACCTTTGCTTCCCGCACACCTCCAGCTTCACGATGGAATGACGAACTCGTGCTGCTGGCGAGGAGAACAGTTGCTGCTTGCAAAGACTTTGTAGTCCGGCTACCGCAGATGGCAAGCCTGCCACTTCACGTGGGAGCCATGAGCCGGGCACGAGCCAAGGCTAATGTGATCGGTCGGGTGTCTCAGAACCTGCAGGCACGGTCAGCTGGCACATGCCTCGCTTTTGAGATTGCTCTTCAGCAGGAAGTGCCAATCGGTGTCGCTGAAGACGCGATCAGCAGCAACTTGGCCACATGCACAAGCAAAGGTGGAGACACGTCGGCACGAATCTTCACCGGACAGCGAGTAGCGCCACAGCACTTTACGTGGCAGCCTCCGGAACAATGTAGCCCGCCCACTGCAAGGCGAAGTTCGGCGCAGCAGTCCTGCACGTGCCAAGGCGGTAGGGCCGAACCCATATCGGAGCTCGCATGCTGGTGGGAAAGTCTGATCTTTTTGATGGGCGCTGGCATCTCGCAGGCTGCACTTCGGCTCCGCACGCCCAGTCCCACCCGAAGCTTTCGAACTTTCGAGCCAGTGTTGCAGACAAGGCAAACTCCCGACTGGAGAAGTGCCTGCAGAGTTTGTTCCGTGCTCCCTGCTTTCGTCCCTCCTCACAATGCGATGATAAGATATGCCTTCATGAGAGGAAGCCGCACGGCTCGAGGGTCCGACAAGAGGAAATAGCGTAGCAGGGCACGGCCGAAGAAAGCCGTTAGTCACTGTTTTCGCTCCCTCGGACTGGACTAAGATGAACGAGCACGAGGTGATGACGTGGCAAGCGTGGACGGTCCTGGCGATGATCCTGGTGACTCTGGTCCTGCTGTTCCTAGAGGTCGGTTCTCCGGAACAGATCATGATGGGGACCCTGGTCGTTTTGTGGAATATGGGCATTGTCTCGACGACAGATGCTCTTGATGGTTTCTCGAACACCGGGCTGATTTCGATCGGTGCTCTCTTCATCGTGATGCAGGCAGTCGACAAGTCGAGGGTCGTGGACTACGCGGCCCGTCGGATCTTGGGAGCGCAGATTTCAGACAGGGTGGTTTTGCTTCGGATCTGCTTCCTGGTATTCGCGCTGTCTGGATTCTGCAACAACACCCCATTGGTTGTCCTTTTCATGCCGATTGTCCGAGACTGGGCACGAACACATCAGCGAGCACCTTCTACTTTTCTTATTCCACTCAGCTACTCGGCAATCATGGGTGGCATGTTGACAACCATCGGGACAAGTACAAATCTGCTGGTGAACGGCTTGCTGGAGAAGGAGGGCTACAAGCCTTTTGGTTTTTTCGAACCCGCCATCGTTGGACTGCCGATGGGCATCCTGAGCTTCACCTTAATTATCCTTCTCGGTCCTTTGGTTCTGCCCGACAACAAGGGCGGCCTCTTCCGAGAAGTGCGAGAGCATGGTGACAATTTGGTCACTGCTTTGGATATTGCAGAGGCCAAGACCCGCCAAACTCCCACAAAGGCTTTTGAAATAAACCTCCTTCCATAGTTGATCTTGGTCCCTGAAGCTCGCAGACTGCAGGACTCGCCGTGGGTGGGCCGGCCAGCAGTGGATGTACTCATCTCTATGGGACTGCCACCCAGTAGCTTGTTGAAGATCCGGCGTCGGATGCAACTTGCCTGCACGCATGCATTTCCCCAATCGTGTCCTTTGTGTCAGCAAGCATGCGACAGATGTGATCCGCAGTCGGCGAGGCTTGTGGCTTGTCGTCTGTCAGAGTCGGGAGCTGTTGCCATTTGTTTAAAGCCTCGATAGGGAACGGGGAGCTCAGGCGTAGGGCTCTTCGAGGATCAAAGGTCCTAGAAAAGCTTCTTTGAGAACCCACTGGGCTCTGTAGGGTCAGCTGGAACGGGGACGACATGGCTTTGATAGGTGTGATGCATATGTGGACTGTGCAAGGCTGCTTCAGCCGCACCAAACTTGGGATTCTACAACTCAGGTCTTACTGCTTAGAGTGCTGAAGTTTAAGATGCCGACACCTGCATGTAAGGGGATGGAACACCTGCCATGTAGACCCTCAGGACTGCCACGCGGGAGCAAAACAAAGGTCAGAGGATCGTAGGGGAGCTCCAGCGCCCTCTTCATGATACAGTTTCTTTCGCGCTTGCACCACGCTCACACGCATGCGCAGGACATCATTTGTTTCGCTTTTGTAATGCATTTAGTTTGTGCCACACCGTCTTGGGAGTGGGACCGGGCAAGAGCTAGGCAAGGGTTTACACGTCGCATCTAATTGGTTGGCCCTGAACGCCTCTCTGTGGCCTCTGAGATGAGCACCGATGTTCGGTATGGTCTCAGGCCGGCTGACAAAGCACCTTCCCCATTGCATTTAACCCTCGGTTCGGCGGAGCCTAAAGAGTCTCCTGGCATCAGCTGGATGTTTTGTCACGTTTCCCACGTCTGCACTTCAGCGTGGCAACGATTTGTGTGGGTGTCCGAGGTTGATTTTGCCTCCGAGCGAAGCATCCACCAGCGATGAACTCGAACACAGCTTCCAAGTTCGTTTTCTCAACTTGGACATTGAGGCTACTTGTGAGGGGGATCCAGATATTATGGAAGTGCAGCCTGTTCGCAACACTGACCCGTGGTCCTGATAGTAAAAATGTCTGGGGCATCCTTGTCAAAATGGCACCTCGGCGCGCAGAGAATAGATAGAGAGAGAATATACAGATTTGATCTGCAGACTGTCAACTTAGGAGACAGCTCAAGGCGGTGACCTGCTCCTCCTGTCGTTGCCCCGAGACCGGGTGGTGGAGGTGATGTCGAAGCAAGAACGCGGGATACGAGTCCGCAGTATGCACGCAAGCCAAGCTGCATCTGGACAGTCTGAGTTCGTCGAGTTAGTCCTCAGTGCCAGTTCTCCATTGCTCGGCCAGCCGATCTGCCCCATGGCCGAATCGAGTATTGCGGGAGTCGTGTCGTCTGGAAGGTGTCGTGTTTTTGTCGAGCAAACACAGCTGACAGGCAATGCTGCTCAAATCGTCAGCGATGGCTATAACGCTGGCTTGATCGCCGTTCGATCACGATACTGGGGCACAAGCTTCGCCACCAGCGATAAGCCAGATGAGATGGGAGACAGCCCTTTCCGCAGGAAGTCGTCTGCTACTTTCATGGCGGGTGATGTGATCCTTGTCTTGGGCGCTACAGGAAATTCGTATCCCAATTCGCACTTCCTGCTTGTCACACGGCTTGGCTCATTGCCCAAACCTATGTCTTGGTATGACCTGATTCCTCTCGTGGTCTTTGTCCCGGCATTGGTGCTGACTTCTCTGGATATGATCAGCATGGTGCAGCTTTCGGTCACATTGTCGTGCATTTTTATCCTCGGGGGCTGGATCAAGGCCGGCGACATCCGGACGATCGTCGATTGGCAGCTGCTGATCTTGATCGGCTCGGCTTTGGGCGTCGCACAGGCGATGGCGAAATCTGGCCTGGCAGCCGGCATCTCGCGAGGAATCATTGCCACGGGGCTTCCCAACTGGCTGGCGCCCTCGCTCCTCTACCTTATCGTCATGGTAACAACCGAGATGGTAACGAACAATGCTGCAGCAGCGCTGGGAGTTCCCTTGGCTGTCGACCTGGCGGAGAAGATGGGCCTTGCGTCACCTCACCCCTTGGCCACGTCCTTATGCCTTATGCACTCAGTGAGCAGGTTCGAAGTCTGCAGAGCAGAACAGCCTGTGAAGCTCTGGTCCCTTGATTCATTGATGCTAGGTCATGGTGGTCATGATTGCCGCATCCACTTCTTTTGCCAGCCCGATTGGCTACGCAACCAATCTCATCGTTGGCAGCTCAAGACCATGGCTTTTCTTAAGATTGGCTGGAAGACTGTAGTCGGTTCAGCATGACGGAACTTCAATGCTTGCCCATTGCTTAGGTCATGGGTCCAGGAGGCTACTCTTTCCTGGATTTTTTGAGGTTGGGTGGTCTGCTGGACTTGTTCTGGCTTATCGGAGTGAGCTGTCTTCTGCCGTGGCTCTGGCCGATGGCGTAATGGTGCCGCAGGCGAAGAGTTTCGTTGCTTTATGCATTTCTACAATTCTACTAGTAGCTCTAACTTTTTGTACTCGCTGCGACGTGCCAAGCACGCGATGAATCCGTTCATTTTCCTACGTCGGACTGTGAAGCGAGGGACCTACAGTCCGCAGTCCACAGAGCCGGCCGAACAGAGATGAGAGCAGAGCAGAACAAGGACGACGGCTAGTATTCATCGGAGCCGGCTACTTGGCATCCTACACTGTGGCCCCAAGGGCCCAGTGGGAGCAATTAGCTCCTTCAATCCCCGGCCACACAGGCCAGCATGCAAAAGTCTCAGGTAGAGAGGAGCCAGTTCTTCTCACGGTTCGCGAGGTGCATGAAATTGCATGCACCCACCACAGCAGGCTTGGCAAGGAGTCTTGCTGGCGCGCGGCAAGGTTTTGCCATTCTTGCCTCGTTCCTTTCTCTTCTGCGAGTTGTTTGCTGCCAGGCACCTCATCGTGAAGTTCAGTCTTCAAAACACAGTCTGGAATCTTCTATGCTAGCAAGATCCACTTTCAGTGAGCCTACGGCCTTTTAACCGTATGCTCATCGGAGAGAGGCCATATGAAGCCACTCCTTTGGAGGTGCTTTCAAGCGGTGCACACCGCCTGCCTAATCCCGTTCGCGAACCAGACCCCTCCGTGGCCGAATAGCAGAGCCAAAATGTGATCTCGTCCCTCTTGATCTTCTCGATGCTTGTTGCCATTGTTGCTTCGCTGCGCCAAGTCCGCAGTTGCCAGGCCTCACCGCTACAACGTGCCAGTGCAGACAAGGCCGTGAGAGTGCCAGCTTGTGTTCCCTTGCTGCTGATTCGTGTTTGTCGGGCCCGAGGTGATCGGCTCAGGATCGAAAAATCAACAACGACGGTTTCGATGGCTAGGATAGCGTTTGCAGCTGCTTCAGGACAAGTCTCCTCGAGGTTCTTTCCCGAGTCTGGGCTTTTGGTATTCAGACGTCTCCCGGTTCTCTTCCGGCTGGTCGTGGTCCTTTAATCTCCGTGGCCGCCGATGAAGCTTACAAGCAAAGTGACGGGGAAGGCGGACCTGGTGTCATACAGAGGGTCCAGAGGCCTAGTTGCAGTTGCCCCCCCCCCCCCCCCGCGTAGTATCGGGAATGGCCCACGAAGCACACAAGTAATGAGTGTGCGTTCGAGGAGCAGGGCTCTCTGGAGTCAAACGGATGCCCGAAACAAATTGGTGTGCCCCTGGCCTGCCCATGCTGGCTCGGTGCAGGTTGCAACAAGCAAACTTCCCGCATGGATCCACAGAGGCCGACACTCGTTGACGGCATGCTCCATTGATGCTTCTAGCCTTGCAATGACTTGAATACCTTCAGGCCTCAGTGCAGCATGCACTACTGAGTTTTGGTACTCGGGCGGAGCCCTTGCTTTCAAAGCTGGCGGCTCTGTCGCAAACACTCAGGCCCGGGACTGACACTAGACAGTTGTCAACCGTTGCTTTTGCATCGCTCTGCGTGGCTATGTGAATCTTGAGTCTTGGCCATATCCAGACGGAACCAAATCAAGACTCCCCACATTCCAAGAATTGCTACTGCCAGCTACACCCTTTTGTCATGATGAGGGTGTGAGCCCGCGAGAGTCAACTCAAGCACAGAGCTGTTGGAATGAAAACGAAGCCATGCATCCATAGTTCTACTGAGTCCACCATATTCATCTGGAGTCTTCTGCTTCGCTTGAGAGTTGCAAGCCCCCTGGGGTTCCTAATCGACATCAACTGTAGTTATCGTCTCTCGCCTTTGCCAGGACAGCCAAGCAGAAGGCCGTGGAGCAAAGTCATGAAAACATCCGCTTGAAGCACCAGGCAGGATAAGCCGGACGTTGAGCTTGCAGAGACTTTGCAAACATGGAGGTGGAAAAGCATGCGCCATCCCAAGCTTCTTTGTTGAGATTTGCTGGTGGGCTCAACAAGATCGATCCAATTGCACCCAGGCCGGCATGTGCCTGAAGTTGGCCTGATCCTTAGCAGCTTCTCCAGCTACCCTCACTTAGCCAGCTTCGTCACACAGGCTGACCTCAAAGAGCAGAATCTCTTCTTTGAAGAGAGGCGGCGGCACCTCCAACAGCAGGACGAGGTGGTCCCTCGCAAGAGTGCCATTGGTCTCAGAAACCGTCACGATCGTCCTGAGACTTACAGGTGTCGATGAGCGCAAACCGCTCCAAGCTGGAAAGGCACATATTGTCGCCGTCCATGAAGCCCTGCCGAGCTAAGCGGGTGCAGGTTCCGCATGGCCTCAGAAGATCTGGCAGCTGCCAGGTTGGGCACTCGGAAGACGTAAACTACGGAGGGCTGGACTTCCAGCTTTGGCAGGCAGCGCCTTCACGACGGAACCTCCGCCACGACAAGGACTAGGCTTGAGTCACCTGATGCAGGTGAAAAAGCCGCTTCAGACCCTGCAAGCCGTGGATAGATGTGGCAGAATTGAACACGACTTCCCGTGGCGATTGGGTGGGTGACATGCAAGTCTAGGTCATGGAGCAGGTAAGGTGTTCTTTCGCGAATTGATATGCTTCCAAAGCTCCAGGCTGTATCAGCGATGCACGGCTTCCGTTTTGTCACGAAGAGGCTGCTGTGATTTCAACGGCTCTTTGCAAACTTCGAGCATGCGGTAACTGACAGCGGGAACGACCATACTGCGCAACACAGGGAGCATGTTCACCATAAGGCTCACCGAATGCATTGCACAATTTTCTGTACTGTTATCGTCTTCCCTATTGACTTCACGAAGTTGGCGGCGCCCTTGCAAACCAGACCCCTCGCCCGATCATTTTATCTTTCTAGCTTGAAAATCCAAGGCAACGAAAGACTTCATTAGATTTTGATCATACATACGTTCTGTTCCGACCGGAAACGGTTAATATTTGGCGTCGATTTACCAAAACCATAAGTCTTTTTATATGCTTGCTAATATTCGGAAATTGTAAAACTAGAATTCGACGTCATTTTCTTGTTTTAATATTAGATATATGTGTATATAAATATACATATATATATATATATAGATTTATTTCTTTTGAAACCGTACTTGCAGGAGGAGGAGGTGGTAACAGGACCCCTTGCGTTATTGCGACTATTGACCTGCTTCCCCCCAAGCATCTCCGAGCGGCTTCGCAATCGCCATCCGGTCTCCGCGAGGATTTCGGCTGGGCGCGTTGCTTATACGAGATTGGGAGGTCTGGCGAATTGGAGGCAAGGAAACTATGGAATTTAGAGAAGATATAATAATTCAGTTTTCTGACTTCGGAGCGAGAATAGGATGGAATTCGGTATAATATCGAGATATTTATGCAATTTATGGAAGAAGATAAATATAATATATAAATTGGATCGTGATTAATATTCGAAAGAGATAATAGAAAGCGAATAATAGATAATGGATAAGGAAGATAGTAATACTTCGAATTTCTGAGATATTGAAATATTTGGAATGGAGAAAGAGATATGAAGAATTAACAATATTTTCAAAGGCTTCTAAGAATATATATTCAATAATACGAAACCGCGAAATTGAAATATTACGTCTGCGCGCGTGGTCGCTAATCTATTACTATGAAATTCTCGGTAATTTTCATATTATTTTATTCTATTTTTTTTTTATACGAAACCTTCAATATATTTCTATGAAATTCTCCAGAAATTTTCATAAAATGTTTATGACATTTTCTGGAAATTTCATAAATATGATTTGCAATTTCTATGAAATGCTCACGAAATTTAATTAAAATTATGCCGATTACTCGATTCATAAAGAAATCAATAGCAAAATGATTTCTTTTATTCAAATCATACCCGCTCTTTATTTCTATCTTTCTCTATTAGTTTCTATCTCTCTCGCCTTGAGATTCTCTCTATTTCATCTCTGTATATATATCTCTCTCTCTCTATTTATCTTTATTTTTCTTTGAATTTTTCTTTCTATCTCTCTCTCTCTGATTCTATCTTTATTCTTCTCTTTATTTCTCATATTCTTATTCTTTATCTTTCTATCTATCTCTCTCTCTATCTCTTTCCAAGGAGTTTTTGATCCGTAGATTTACCCCCTTTGATTCGTAGCGACTTCTAAATTCGACCCCTATTCGAGGACGAAAGAAAGATTTTTCCGAATATTAATAAGAATCTGTTGATCGCCAGATCTAGCGGAGTGCCTTTGAAGATCTTCTCTGTATCGTTCCAAGGTTATCAAGGAGACATGGCACAGCTCGCAAAGGGCTTATTTTCCGCACACAGACAACGAACTGCAGTATTCGACGTAAGGACTGCTACTCTGGACGCTTGCAGGTCCTAGCTGTTTCCCTTACAAAAGAGCTTCCAAGCATCAAAGGGCTACAGAAGCATCATACAAGTATGAGGAATCCACACTCCTCCTTGGTCAGGCCTCTCACAGGCCATGGCCACCAGACATTGCCGGTTCGTATGGGCTTCTAAAGGCCCTGGTGCTGTCAAACTGCTCCACAGTCAGACTGCATGCATATCTACCCTTGTCTCAAACTCGGGCAGATCAACACTTCATCCGGTATTTGCGTAGCGAAGCTCCCTCCGTGTTCTGTCAATCCTTCGATAGAGGGAGTCTTGCCTGCTGCACCAGTTGCATAGGCGAGTCGCTTGCACACGACTGGTCGCAAGCCGAAATCCCGTGCAATCACTCCTGGTGTGAATCGTGTCTCCATGCTCAGTACGGTAGAAAGGACCGTCAAAGAGGAAGTAGTGATTATCATCCTGGATAGCCGAGGGAATTCCCCTTGGAGGGGTAATATCGACAGGGAACGGCCCTCTCGTCGTCTCCCAGTCCAATGTCTGGGTCCCAACTGTTCTCGAGGTAGGGGTAGTCATTGTGCGACTCGGGGCATATGTAGGAAGCGGTGATGATGAAGAGCTGCTTGCCATCGGTTGACTAGGAGTCGTGAAGGCTCGATCCACCTCGGCTTCTGCAGCCGCTCGCGCCATGTCCTTCAAACGCTTGGCTCTTCGTCCCGATTTGGGCTTGCAACACCATTTCCACATGCAACGTCCAGCCCACTTCAGAAACTCCCATACAAGAACAGCTGCTGCACAAGCCAACAAAGTGAATATCACTAGCTCATCCATTCCCGCAACTGATACTGTAGCAACAGCATCATTCACAGAGGTTCCTCGAGCTCCTGGGATACTTTCAAGCGCCTTTGTCATACAGAGGGCCGCCAACATTCTGAGGAGCATGGTAGCTTCTGCCTCTGTTGGAAGTCCTTCAAACTTCCACATCTTCAATAAAGCCCATAGACGCACCTTAGAATGCATCTTCGTAGATAGGTCAGCTCTCTGAAACGTGCCTTCGATGTGCTCTACATCCAACAACTTCTCCTGGATCCGTTCTAAAAGATAGGCCGACCTAACCTTCAAGTGGCGCGTACGCCAGCTTCCAGGTCCACCACTCAGCATTGCAACAGCAGACGAATTGTCGACCTTGAGAGTCCGATGAACCCTCCTTCTTGACAGCTCGTCTATCAGCGCACCCACATTCTCAATCAACACAGCAGCTTCCGTTGCTTGATACAACTCCGATTCCATGATCGAAAGCATAGTAAAACTCTGACGACCACAACGCCAAGCCACTGGAGAGTCCTCGACCACTACAAGCGACGCACTGTAGGATCGACTTCCATAGGGAGCAAAGCTAGCGTCTGAGAAACCCACTATCTTAAGATCTTGAAACCCAACCACCTGCTGAGTTGTTTTGCTGCCGCTGCTGCTTGTCGAGCTGCTGTGATGTGCTTGGTGGCTGCCTCTTCCAACAGGTTGTCCAAGGATCATCTTCATCTGGGAAGTCTTGTGCAAGTAGGACAGCGCACGCAAAGCAATCCTCGAAATTCTCCGCGGGTGTTTGCTGACCCACGAAGACATGTAGCTGACGACATGGTGAATATCGGGTCTGGTTCGCATAGCCAACCACAGTTGCTCTCCAATCAATCGTTGCCCGAAACGTAAGTCAGCCTCTGTAAAGTCCTCGGGCTCCTGGTCAACTTCATCAGTGACCCACTCCTTCGGACATGGAAGTAGCGTCTGGGGGGCTTGTAGTAGATCATGTGCCCGTAGCAAATCCATGATATAGCCAGTGTGCCCGACTTCATACTCACCGGACTCTCTCTGGAAAATCTCCATTCCAAGGTATCGTACTCCACCGGGATCAGAGGCCCACTGTAAGTCTGAACACGGCCACTCGGCACTTACCCATTTGTGCATTTCCAGAACCAAACGCTCCGGTCCAATGTAGAAGAGGTCGTCCACATAGGTCACCAGGAGGGCGACGAGAGTTCCTTGGCCCTCCTCCTCAGCTTGATCGTTGATTGCAAACCACAGCTCTGAATCCGAAGTAGACTGCTTGAGCGTGACGAAACCACCATTGTAGGGGATCTTCAAAGTTCGCAACCTTGCATTTCTATGAGAAGACCATATCGCCGGGGATTCTCGTAGTCCATAGAGAGGACGTAGAACCAACCAAGCCTCAGAGTCATCCGCGTAGTCGAGCTCGCACAACAGTCTCGGGGGCACCACAGCATACATTGGCATATGTTCCGGCCACAAGGCCTGGAGGAAGGCCGTTGTGATGTCTGTTGTGGCCCCTTTCCATCCTAGAAAGGACGTCGATGCCAGTAGCGCCCTCAGCGTTTCAGCGCTGATTCCACCAGCATACAAAGATCCTTGAGCTTCAGCTGGATCCACGAAGTTTCCGCATAGCACCATCCTGTACTTTCTCTTGAAACCACCTCCTTTCTCGCTGGGAGGCTTGATAGTGAACACTCCCTTGCTTGGCACCAAACGGAGTTTGCCAAGTGCCTCCAAACGCTTCGCCTCGGACTTCTTGATCTTTCGGAGTGTGCCGGTCTCAAACAGGTTCTTGACCTCCTTCTGAATAGCTTTTCGCCAACGCTCCACAACCGGTCGTACTTGCTGAAGGGGCACTGTGTGGGTCACCTGCAGGTCTCCATCCAAGGCAAGCAGCTGTTCATAGTCTTGCTCTGGTTCACTGATCGCCGCCTTTAATACCATCATCTCATCACGAAACTGTTGGTGTTGTTGCTGTCGCTCCGTCAAAGCATTCAACATCTCCATGATCTCAGCGTGAACCTGCTTGGCACTGGCCACACAACTGTACTGGGTCTGATGTAGATCCTACAACCTCTCTTCCTCCTCCTCAACCAAGTCCTGTAGGAGGGAAGAGCGGTCAATCATCTCATCCAGCATTTGTTGTTGTAGCTCATTGACCTTCAGGAGCGATTGATCCATAACACTCGTCTCCTCCTCAGGCGCCTCACCCTTCACAAAGGTCTCAAGGGCACCGTCTTCATCCAGGATATACTCCTGCTTCTTCAACTGGATCTCTCCCTCAGCCGGCATGGGGTCCCTTCCTTCAGGTAAATCAAACCCAAGCTCCCATAACTCTCGTCGATCTTCATCAGATAGGTTGTTGGTCCGAGGGGTATACACCATCATCACCAAGCGGTCGCCCTGAAAAGGTTGGGTTTCATGCCACTTCCTTGGACTGAAAGAGAGTGGCGCTCCAGGTCGTAGCTCATAAGTTTTGCCCTGAACCCATCTTCCAGGAGTCACCTGCCGCCATTGATCGCCAGGAGGTCCTTCAACGCACAAACCACCTCCTTGAAAAGCACTCAAGGCCATCACGGTGTTCTTGGTTGAAGCATCATTGTGAGAATCTCGATGAACTCTGAGTTGAGCCCCACGGGTCACTGCCACCACACCGAAATGTTCCTCACCCATCAGCTCCTTCGCAACCTTCGTAAAGAAAGCTGTAGTCGCAGGCATCCTCCTTGCAGTTTGTCTAAGTCCAGACACACCGCCGTGTGTGAACATCCCAGTAGTCCATGACGTCGACGTTGTTTGAGATCTCCGGATCACTGCCTTTGAGCCCTGCAATCGTGTACGCTCCAACAGAGCATAGACATTCAAGACGGCCTGTTCATCATACCTCTCATCGACATCGTACTCTGCAGCCAGCTCCACAATCTGTTGTTCCAACGCTGTCAATGGTCTCATCGCCTTCAAGCTCGTCTTTTCATGTAGGCGACGAGATGGACCACTAGCCGAACTCGGAACGTCACCACCACCACCACGCGTAGAAGGTTCGGGTACTACGACTTCCCCTAAAGGACCCAGCAATGGACTTCCCGGTTCTGAATCTCTCGTTGGTGGGTGTGCTTCACCTCCTTCGGGTACTTCTACTTCCCCTAGTGGACCCGGCGATGGACTTCCCGGCTCTGAATCTCTTGTTGGTGGGTGTGCTTCGCCTTCTTCAACAGTCGTGAGCTTGACCTTGGTTCTCATACGTTTCACCGGCATGGGAAGAACAGCTTCAGCCGTCACGGGCCCCACCAACTCATCAACATCCACCACATTCGTCTTCATGTGCATTGTAGTGAGGTATCGCCCATTCTTGTCCCGCACCACATATCCACCTCGTAGCTCAGTCGCTGGCCCAACAAACTGTCCACTGTCCCACTTGTTGTCGAGATCAAACTTTCCACCTTGTCCAAACACCCTGGCCTTGATCGACACCTCCGCTCCAAATGGAACCACGCTACCAGAACGGCCCAACGCAAACTCTCTCTGAGCCCATGCCGCATATCCCATCGCAAGCGGCCAGCACGACCTTGGCAGTCCCGAAGATTGCAGCAACGTTCTAGCCCGCCGCTTCAAGGCCTTGACAACCTGCTCAGCACGTCCATTGGACTGGGGAGTTTGAGCTTCTCCCGTCGTAGGGTATATATCTCTTTCAAGTAGCCATTTTCTGATTCCCTGCCCACGTAGCTCTCTAGCACGATCACTGTGTACTCGTTGAACTGGCAATCCTTCGGCCCGTAGTTGGAGGTACACAATGCGAATAACCGCCTCAACTTCTGAAGCCACACGGGTCTTCAGGGGAACCATGAAATGCAGGTTCTGGTAAGTCATGGTATCCTTGATTTCCTTGAACAGTTTCTGGTACTCGTCGTTTGCGGCCTCCATCTCCTTCTGGTTCTCGCGGGGGTTCTCGGGAAACTCATCCTTAGCCTCCTTAAAGAGATCATCATCTTCATCAAGCGGTATATGGCCGACCCCGCCCTCAGGTTCATCTGGAGGTAGTTCATCAGGAATCTTGTAGTCCTTGAATCCAATGGTGGATGGCATGGTGTAATTGCCTACCAGCGCATAGCGGTACCCCTTTGCATCACCCGACTCGCCCTTGATTCTAAACGGCCCAGCCAGGTCCAAGGAAAGGGTGTAACAGCTAGGCGCAATGATGCGCCGATGACTGCGACCAGTAGCTGCAGTCTCCACGCAGGTCCGGCAGTGTCGGTTGTATGATAAGTGGCCGTTGGCCACATGACGACGCCACTTTCGAAGCTCCTCCGCACTCATGGCTCCCGAACCCACCGTAGCGCTCAACAGCATCAAAGGTTCTGGCCTCGTCCTCCATGCAAGGATGCCCTTCACGATCATTCTGTGAAAACGGACAGACCAGCCGGCAACTCTACTTGAAGCGTCTACGCCAGGGCCCCAACCTTCATCATCACCACAAAGCTCCAAATTCGTAGCCGTACAGTAGGACTCCGAGGTTCCGGTAGGCGCCGCTTGACTCACAGGGATCTGATACTCCCGCTGGAAGCCCTGCCACATCGGCGTCTTCCACCATCCAGACTTCGGGTCCATGGTCATAAGCAGATAGGGACTTACCTGGCGATGCAATCGTGCTCCTTCCTTAGCGACCATCCACAAAAGAAGCTGTCGGGCACATAGCTCAGCTGCATAGTTGGAAGGAGGAGAGCCAACCAAACCTTCAAGTTGCCCTCTGCAAGCTGCCCACATGAGTGCCCGATACATCGGACTATCTCCCCTTATCGAGAATCCCTTGCTTCGATGAATATTCACATTGACATACACAACCTTGTCAGTCTCGACCATCTTGAAGTCCTGAGAGGATTCACCTTCACGCTCATATAGCTTGACTGCCCATCTCTCTGTCAGCAGGGACTTCCTCTGGGACCTTCTCATCGGCAAAGACTTGAGGTACTCACGGCCCGCGCTCTCACTCAAGTCCAAATCCACCGCCAACATAGCCCTCAAATCGTTTCCCAAATGTTGCAAAGGGACCCTTCCGACTGCAAGGCTTGTAGCAAAGAAGTCCTTTCACCAGTCTGCACGAACATCATGAAGAGCTCATCCCAGTCCTTCACCTCGGTGAGGGACATGGTTCCCAAGAAGGTCTCCGCCGTGGACTCCCGAAGCTCCTGCAGCTTCTTCTGTTCCAGTTGATGGATCAGAGATAAAGCTTGGGTCTCACCGAGAAGGGGACAGTTTCCCTTCACCACCGTCTTCAACGTTCCAAACTGAGGGTGAACAATCTTCAAGCCGCCGCGTCTGGTCCACGTCAGGTCACAGCCCAACTGCTGGACTAAGGCACCCATCGGCAAGATCGTAGCCGAATCATCGGCCTCCTCGTCCTTCGCAGTCGGCATCAGCCTTCCAGCCTGATTTTGCTGAAGAACTATCGTTCTTCCCCCTGCTAGTTCTACACGAACGGGTACTTGAGGTAGTGGTTCATGTGGTTGCCTTTCACGGTAAGCATGCGAGGCCCCGGAATCCAGAAGAGCTAAGCGCTCCTCCTCATTGAAACCCAAATCAGCCATCTGGGACGCGAGGCCACGTAAGCTAGTATCCGTAGACACCTGCAAAGCTTGTAGTCTTGTCAGCTGATTCAGCATCGCATTGGCCTGCTGGAGAAGGGCTGTTATCTCCTGAGTCTTTTCATCGGGAGGCGCATTGTCGAGAGTCGCAGTGGCTCCTGTTCCCGGGCCCGTCGTTGGTGCTGTGGTAGCTGCGGCCGAAACCGAAGGGGTCATTGTGGTAGCTGAGCTCAACGACTCGAGGATTGCCTGCTGGTGCTGCACAGCTGCCTGGTTCAACATAGGTGTTGCCGTAGGGGCCTGACTGGAAGTGGTAGTAGTGCTCGAGGTTGCATTGTTCGGCCTGGATACAGCACCCCCTTTGGATGGAGAAGACGCTCCTGCCTTCACTGGGCAATCCTTCTGTGTATGCTGTACAGACCCACAACACCAGCACTTCAACTTCTTCGCCTCCTTGCTCGCAAAGGTGTGGTCGAACTTACAAGTCTGGCCCTTCGTGCATCCAGAGTCTGAGGCAAAAAACCGGCATGGAACTTTACCTCCACTTCCAGGCTGCGCTGCTCCTCCTCGCCTTGTAGGGGAAGACGTCTCACCCGTGCCCGCTCCAACTCCACCTGCGTTCATGCCCTTGAGCTTCGTGGCCTCAGTGCTTGCACTCGTAGAAGTCGTCCCCGCTGTAGATCTCGTCGGGGTAGCCTGTTGAAGCTCCGCCAAGATGTGGTCGTAGTACTTGAGCACACCGTCCAACGTCGGCCTGTACTGCAATTGCAACTGGCTCTTTGACAGAGCGAGCCTGAACTTGATGTCCCCGTTGGCTTCCACCGCCTTGCCCGCCAAGTTTTCCACTCCTCGCAACAGTAGTGAAGAGTCCGGGATAGACACTCGCATTTCTTCGGCCCGTTTCAGCTGCCTCCTCCACTTTCTCAACGAAGCAACGGTGTCCACGATGCTCGTGGTCCCAGGTTGTCCTTCCAACTGTCGAAGGATGGAAGCCCTCTCCGCCGCACTGCCCGGAGCGTAGAGGATGTGCAAGCGATAGAGCAGGCCCGGCACCGTGGTTATGCGATGCGTCACCGCGTCGTCCTTGGCCTGCTTGCGCAAAGTCCCCAGCATCAAGGTCAGCACTCGTCGCTCCAATCTGCTCCAGCGTTCTTCACATAGCTCTTCAGTCCTCGTCGGTTCCAAGGACAAGCGGGTCAGCGGATCACTGACCTGATACAAGTCGTAAGCTTCCCTCGCTGCAGCCAAGCACAAGGAAAACCATCGGGAAGCCTTGTCACTAAGACCTCCAACTGCCTGCTCCACCTCGTAGATCCAGTCCGCGAAGAGAACAGCGCTGTCCGAAGTGAGCTCCGGCATTTCGGGGAGCTCAATGTTTCCTTTAAGCTCGGCGTCACGAGCTTCACCGCGTCCAATGTACGCCTGCTGTAGCTGCCTCATCCCTTCCACCAACAAGTGAAGAGGCTCAACTTTTCCATCTCCTTGGTCTCCAACCGCTTGCCCCCGACCATGTCCAGACTGTCCTTCAAGAGGGACACTCCGGGCTGCCGAGGTTTGAGCAGCTCCTTGTCCAAGGCCCGGCGGCCCCTTGAGTCCCGCACCACGAAGTTCACCTCCGCCTGCACCCAAAGGATTGCCCCGAGGTTCTCTGGAATCTCCACGCTGAGGTCCGGGATCCCCTGAAGGAACATAAGGTCCTGCTTGGACTCCGGGTGGACTTGATCTTACTCCACTCGGCTCTGTCCCAGCTGGTCCGCTCCCTCCACCTGAACCATAAACTCTCATCACCGAATTGGCCTCCGCCAATGCCCTTTCCAGCTCTTCATTCCGTTGCTTAAGTGCGTGGACCTCTTGGTCCCTCCCCTACATAGCTAGCTGAACTTGTCTTCGAACTTCATCCAAAACCATGTCCTGGTTCAAACTGCTAGCCGACCCGTCCTCATCCGGCCTCCGGCGTTGAGGGCTGATGAGGGTGTCCCGCGTCTGGTGGACCTGAAAGGCTTGTTGCATTTCACCCTGGAAGAGCTGCTGCTGAGGGGTTGTAGTAGGTCTCGTAGCGGTAGTAGATGAGAGGCTTCTTCCGGCATTCACAAACGGGTCCACAACTCTCCTCTGAAAGACTTCGCCGAACGACCACAATACATTCCGTGGACCCCCTTCAGCAGCAACCTGACTCCTTGCTGAAGCGAAGCTCTCTACAGAAGCCAATACAGGAGGCCTCGGAGGATCCCCATCTTCCCCAATGCCTTCTTGCTCGTGACCCAAGGAACCATAAGTCAACCTTGGTCTCCGCGGAGCTGCCAACCTTAGCGCCGGCATAGTCACCGTAGGTGCCGTCGACGATTCCTGAGGTATCTGTGGCATCATGGAAGCAGTAGGCACCGAAGACATTGCAGCTGGCATCTCCTGTCCAGGTACGCTTGGCACAGTCTGCTGCTGCGGAGCTGGCTGCGGTGCTGATTGCAGCTGCGGAGAAGCTTGGTACTGTATCGGTTGTGGTTGTTGAAAGGCTTGCTGCTGCATGGGCTGTGGTTGCTGACAGGCCTGCTGCTGCACTGGTTGCGGTTGCTGAGTGGCCTGCTGCTGCACTGGTTGCGGTTGCTGAGTGGCCTGCTGCTGCACTGGTTGCGGTTGCTGAGTGGCCTGCTGCTGCACTGGTTGCGGTTGCTGAGTGGCCTGCTGCTGCACTGGTTGCGGTTGCTGAGTGGCCTGCTGCTGCACTGGTTGCGGTTGCTGAGTGGCCTGCTGCTGCACTGGTTGCGGTTGCTGAGTGGCTTGCTGCTGCAGGGGTTGTGGCTGCTGAGCGGCTTGCTGCTGCAGGGGTTGTGGCTGCTGAGCGGCTTGCTGCTGCAGTGGTTGCGGCTGCTGGGGCGCTTGCTGGTTGCTACCACCCCTAGTCTCAGAACTACTAGCTAAGCCACCCAAGAAAGCCTGACCCACGGATCCATGCGCCGTCGTTCCTTGCCCGGTGCCACGCGCATCCGTTCCGGTTTCAGTCGCAACTCGACTGCCAGCTTCACTCACAGACGAAACACCAGTTTGTACATGTGACGACTCCATAGTCCGAGCTCCACTCTCCACAACTGCAGACTGACGTGCCATTCTCGGTCCAGTCCCATTAAGCATAGCATTTGCATCTTGACCATTTGCATCCAAGTTGCCTTCCCGGGCATAATCAGGCCCTGAAGTCTCACCTTCCACGGTGTCAGGTCGGCCCTGGGATTGGGCTCATAACCTGTTGATCGCCAGATCTAGCGGAGTGCCTTTGAAGATCTTCTCTGTATCGTTCCAAGGTTATCAAGGAGACATGGCACAGCTCGCAAAGGGCTTATTTTCCGCACACAGACAACGAACTGCAGTATTCGACGTAAGGACTGCTACTCTGGACGCTTGCAGGTCCTAGCTGTTTCCCTTACAAAAGAGCTTCCAAGCATCAAAGGGCTACAGAAGCATCATACAAGTATGAGGAATCCACAGAATCCTATTCGAAAAAAATTTCTGAATCATGATCTATAAGCAACTTCGTCATTTATTTCTCGGATCTTCTATTCTTGTATTAAAAAGTAAAGGTTGGACTCGAATTCGATGTATATATATATATCTCGTGCGCTCCTGAATAAATAATTTCATTTCTATTGATCTGACGTCTCCTTGCGGGTCTACAGGAAGCTCCTCCCCATATAGATATGATATAATATTTTTTGCTCTCAGCATCCCGATCTAATTTACTTCCATATCTTTCACCAAGCAGAATCTTGCGCGACCGCACTACCGATTCTCTCGCTCTCTCTCTCGTTCTCTCCCTCTGCCCGCTCTCTCATAATAATAATATTACTACAGCAGAAGCACCACCACCACCGTTATCTATAATAAGAAGAAGAATAATAATATCAATATCAATGATAATATTATCTTATATCAATCGATTCATTTGACGATGAATATTCCTGATTACCAAAAACCATATTTGGAAAATTTTATATTTTCCGTATTTCTATTCGTCGGAATCTCTGGTCCAAGAGATTGCTCCGAGATCTAATAAAAGTGATATTGTTCATAGAATTTTCCAATAATAAATCGAATTCTAATTTTCTATCCGAGATGCCGTATTTAATGAGAGATCCGGGAATCAATGATAATTATCGAATTTGCCGACGATTATTTATATTTCCAGGAATCCAATATATAATTATTTTTTCAATAATAATCCTAGAAAAATTTTGGATTTTTCGTATTTCTGATCATCCGAGCCGGAATAGCGAAATCTACCCGCGATTTAATATAAATAAAATATTTCAGAAATAATATTTGATAATAGAACTATAAATCTCAAGTCTTTTTTCTATAATTCTTGAAAAGCTTGGATTTTCCGTAGGACGCGACTAAAAAATAAGTAGATTTTATCCATATGGAATTTGGCAATAAAAATATCAATTAGAGATATCGAAATTGGAGAAGACCTAACAATCTATAGAATCTGCCGAGGAATATCATCTTTGAAAAATATAGATTATCTATATTTCTAGCTAATATAAATTTAATAATTAATAATATTTGAAGATAGAAATTTAAATCCAAATTATTTATCAGAATTGTCGAAATTGATATGAAGCCGTATTTTTATGAATTATTATGATTATTTTTATTATTCTATATATTATTGCCTCCGACGTTAGAATAAGCCCGCGAAAATCGATATCTCGTGCATAGGTCTTCTTATATAGTTTAATAGAATGGGGGATCCTGGGAGTGCGCATCTACCGTGATTTACGCGCGAGTCTTTCAAAAAAAATCAAAAAAATCATAAAATAAAAAAAACTATAAATTAAAAAATAAAATAAAAATAAAAAATAAATAAAAAAATATAGAATCAAAGAAATCATAAAAACCAAAAAAACCAAAGATCTGACACTTTCCGACCATGGATACCTCAGTCCAGGAGTCTCTGATAATTATTTGATTTATTTTTTTTTATTTTATTGAATTTTTGATGTTTTATTTTTTTTTGGATTTATTCGAAAGACTCGCGCGTGAATCACGGCAGATGCGCACTCCCAGGGACATAACGTAGCATGGTCAACATATATACGACTAGATAGCAGTGCGAAATACCATATTTGTGCATCAGCACTTTTTGTTCTCAGCATGATAAGAAGCTTTGCGGGTATGTGAGGCGCATCAAAACTACAGCGACCTCACCTTGAGTGCAGATTCCATGCCATTCATATTCAAGCAAACACTTCAGAATTCTATCTGGATTGATATTTCGATATCCCTGCTTGATTTCATATAGACTCTTAAAAATAATAAGATAACATATAATCAAGATTATTAAAATCGACAATAACGAACCAATATCGGAATAATTTCTTCCATTAGTATCCAATAACAATATTTAAAAGTAACCAATAAATTTCTTATATAATCACGTTATGATAAACGAATAAATATTTATTTAGACAATTAAATGAAATAAGCTAGATTCATTAATTATGCCTTCGTCATTCTCGTAGGCTACTGGACGTCTGCGTGATATAGCGATCAATAATCTGTCGAACTCCGTTTGTTTTATAGTAACTACCATTATTAGTGTTAATACGACGACTATTGAATAGGTCTCTGAAATATATAGCTAGATATCGATTCGTCGATATTTTCTAAGATTATTTTGCGATGAAATATATAGTATTGGTGATTATATTGTTGTAAACTGGTAAAATTATTTATTCTTATTTTAATCTCATATTGGCTCTTCATAGTATATTAGAAAATTTGGATATATATAGATGCGTGCGCGTGGGAAATATGTATGTATATATAAATATATATATATATATAGGTATATGTACGTGAATATGTAGGAGCTGCATAAACTGAGGTGATATAAAAGAGCAAAATACTAAAATTGTTCTATGCGAAACATTATTTCTTTCGTAAGTAAAAATTGAAGGCATAATTAATGAATCTAGCTTATTTAATTTCTTTGTCTAATTATTTATTCGCTGATCATAATGCTATTATATAAGAAAATTATTTGCAAATTTTAAATTTTATTATTAGATATTAATAGAAATTTTATATTTAATTTCATATTCGTTATTATGATACTGGTTCGTTATTATCGATTTTAATAATCTTGATTGAATATCATCTTATTATATATAAATCTCTATATCAAATCCATTATTTGGAAGACCTAGATTTTCTTAAACAGGTGCATATCTATATATTGTATTGGCCAATATTTTTATATGCTTAGAAATCATATTATGCTTCTATGATAAAATATATTTCATTCTTGTCAGAGGAATTGCTCATTGATATATATATATATAGCTTGTCCATATATCAATATAATTTCTATATTTCGATTATTCTTCTAAATATGAATATAATTAAAATATGATAAATATATATCTGTGCCACTTTCCAACGCATTTGTTGCTGGTAACCCAATATGCTTTCTATATTTCGATTATTCTTCTGAATATGATTATAATTAAAATATGATAAATATATGTATGTGCCACTTCATAACGCAATTGTTGCTGGTAATCTATAGAACATCGACTTGGCGTATATTGAAAAAATTCGTACATCTAGTGCTATTATTGACTATATTTAGATTGAATATTCGGTTAAAATCTTAAAATGCATTGGTAAGACTATTAATATAACAGATATGATCAGTGATAATAATAGGAATATAATCAAATAAAATATCATTTATAGATCAAGAAGTTTGTACTACCATGTTAGAAGCATGCTCCACACAGAGATAAGTTAAATCTGTGCATATAACTATGCATGAATAGTGAAAAGACAACATCTATCGATTAATATAAGGCACTGTATATAAAATATATATGATTAAATATATATATATATATATTTCTATATATATGCCGAATCCTCTATTATGTACAATATCTTTCATATATATGAAGATAAAAATATATATATTCGTATTTGAATATAGATATATAGATATATATATATATGAATATATATTTATCCATATATCTTTATTCTTCATATATATATATATGAATGGATATGTCGCTTAATATAAATTTACAAATAATAGACTTATATATTGCTAGCCCGATAGAATTAATGAAGCAAATCATATGATGCAAACGATATGTACGAAAGTCTAAATTTGAAATCATGCAAGATACTAATAATAGTCTTAGTATTAGATATTAACTAGCCATAACATGAATGCAAGCACGAGTAGGTCTCTATTGAGTTGTATATATTTATATACATATATATATATGATTATCCCAGCATAAATCAAAGTAATAATAAATACAAAATCAAATAATTTCAAGAAAATATATTCCCATAACCTCCCAGACTCTAATTTAATATATCAAAAAAAATCAAAATATAGCTCGTAGTTTATTCATATTATGGAAACGAAAGATTAATTATACTAATTATCGTAAGAAATTCAATTCCAAAACGAACCCGAAGAATCCTGATATGCGCCCAATATTCAATTTCATTCAATTCAAACCACGCGAGAGCTTCCATCAAAATCTCATTTAATTTCTTTATCGCGAGAATATCCTCTATAATTTCGCGAAATTTCTTAGAATTATCGATATCTTCTAAATCAGAAAGAATTAATCGAGATATGAATATTTCCAGAAATCTGCGAAATAGAGATATTCTTTCGTAAAGAAATACGAAAAAAATCTTCCGAAATCTAGAATATATATATATGTATCTATATTTCCTCACATCTTTTCTACTTGAGATCTCTTTAAAATTTTCATTCGAAATGTAATAATTTCATTTAGTATTTGTGAAAATTCAATTCATTTTCTTAGTTGATTTGAAATATATTTTTAGATTTTTTAAGTTTTAGTATTAATTATCCGCCAATTATTTCTTCGTTATCAATATTTCTATATATTAATTTTGAACGAACGTTATGAATGGTTTTCCATGTTAAATTTTAAATACCTTCTCATAAATCTGTCGATATTTGGTAAAATTTGGTTTCCTCGAAAATATAATTCAAATATAAAGGGGGCTTCATCATGATTTTTAAGTGGTAATGTATCTAGATTGCTTTTCTCGTCTCGAGTGAATCTAGGTTCATGGCATCTCCTTTGTGCCATGAATAATTCGACCTATGAATTCATCGCACCACCACGTATTCCAGAACATCACGGCATCAGTCCGCCGGACCTTACTTGCTATTGGCAACAGATGCTGGGCAACCAGAACCTGTTCGAATATACGAAAGATAGTGGCCGGCGCCCCCCGGTATGATTTGCATGTGAATCGAAAGTTGATTGTTGCAGATCTGGCTAAGGTGCACAATGAAACGCAACAGGCTGTCTGTGGAAAGGCATCAGGACGATCCGAGACGATGAATGCCTTGTACTTACAAGCATGACAACACAAAACCAGCTGTGACCCAAAGCAAAGCCCAAAGTCAACCGAAGGATGACCATGTGGTTCTAAATTCTTGTCGCAGTCCTAAACCCTAAAGGTTTGGGTTCATCCGCCATAGCCGGGCATGCAGACAGCTTCGCTCAGCCGGCGCGGGTTCTCATGCCGAGTTCTCATGCCAGTGTGGCCGAATTTGGTCCACTTGGGTGACTTGCACGATTGAATGAACTCCACGAGACTGGCGATTTATTGTCCCGAATATGCTGACCGACATGCACGATGGCCGACTCCCGCGGCTTGCATCAAGCATATGACTGCACATGTAGGCCGTAGATTCGTAGATGAGATCACACCCTGAGGGAGTGACAGTTTGCTGCTGTCTTTCCGAGGCCCGGCGCCTCCAATTCAGAATGATCCTTTGCATGGTAAGCCGTAGCTCCACATAGGCAAACAGCCCAGACCTACCCGCCATCGTACTGGTCGAGGTGGCTCACCTCCTACCTTGAGCCATGGCCATTGCTGTCCGACTTCTCCGAAAGCTGCATTCAAAAGTCGCCCACTGGCACTTCTCAGCCTGGCACCTTGCCGATGGTCCGGTCGAGTGGGAAGGCCTTGCAAACGCGGTGGCTAGTCATTGATGCTGTATGGATGCAGGAGCAAGTACGTGAATGGAGGGGCCATGGGATGCATGTGAGGGAACGCAGCTGGATCAACAGGGTGGAGGTTGTGGGGCGCGAGCATGCAGATGAGGTGCTGGAGGTGGACGTCAACTTGCTCCCGGCCCCAGGGACGGAAGCACAAGCGGAAGCTTCCGGAGCCGTTTCGCTTAGCCCGCCGTGAGTATCGCCCAGATCCAAAAAGAAAACATGGCTCAGCCTCGCCTCGTTTCCACAGGGCAAGGCTGGGGTTGAACACTGTGGCTCTTCGTGCGTTCTGTGCAGGCCAAAACGGTGCTGAAGCATCCGACATTCGTGGCAACGGGGGCATGGCGAGATTGCAATTTTGGTCGATGATGCACTGGCCCCCGCAGGAACCTAACCCTTTGCCTCTGCACTGTCATGCCTCCGAGAGACTGGAAGTATTGTTAACATGTGCTGTGGTGGCAGGCCTCGTACACCAAGCAGCTGGACCGCCTCGCCTGAGAGTACCCATGAATGCAACTCTCACTGGAACAAAACACTGTGCCGTGCGCAAGTCGGCCCCTTGCTGGATCTGCTGCCGCCTTGTCCGGCATCCACACCCTGGCAGCAAAGCGAAAGGACTCAGTTATCGGCAAATCTTTCATGAAAATTCTTCAGACTCGATACTCGAAACTGCAACAAAGTCAACCCAACAGACCATCCCATGCGACGTCACCAACACTGAACCGTAGTCTCTACCTGCGTCATCGACATCATCGAAGCAGCGATGCAGAAATAAAAAGCAGGCACATTGAATTCCATCCAGTCGCTGGAGCCCTTGGGAAGCCGTAGCTCATCTAGAGCTTTTATTGTGGCTCTTCCTTCTTTCCAGCTTCCAATTCCGGAGCGGGACGTGGGAAGTTTTCGGTTTGAACAGCACATGTGCTTGAAATAAAACAACTCACTGGCAACAGCAATGTTGAGGCAAGAACGATGTGCCTCAGCCGGGTAGAGTGGGCGGAGGGCCCTAACACTCAGGCCAATCCAAGGAAGATGTAACTTGAAATCCAACAATGTAAAGAATCAGGGTCAGAAACCACAGCACCCTTGGGCGGGGCTTGGGTGGGTGGCACTGGATGGGCTAGCCACTAGTCAAAGACAGCAAGAAATCGAAATGCTCCTGTCGCAATTCGGCTGCTCTCGGCATGCAAAACGCTCAGCCAGTTAGCCTGCTGGTTGCAGGGTCGATGTGGATTTCCACCCGATCCTTGAAGCGAGCAATGGCATGTCAACCACTTCACTTGCAAACTTTGGGAATTTCGGGGCGCCTCGGACTGCGACATTGCTCTGCTGAGCGCATCCTGTGAGTCAAAGTCGAATAGCCAGGCCCAGCCATCCCCCGGCTTTTCGAGCCTGCAGGGCGGGGGCTAGGCTTGCCCAGCCACGCTTCGTGGTGTGCACCTCGCCGCGCCGGTACAGCAGTTGATGCATGTGCTTGAGGGCTGTTTGGCCTGCCAGTGTCCTTTGGCCTTGGCCACATCAAAAGAGCTGCTCGGCATGGGTTGGCGCAAGTCCAGTACAAAGTGCCGGACTGGCAACAAGGTGGGCAGTTGCTGCAGCGCCAGCCTTCGACACGAGATTGAAAGATATCACACACATCACACACATCACACACAAAATCATCATCCTTTGCCAATGCAGCATGCTGAAATGCGCGCACCCTCCGGACACACTTGGAAGCGACAGCAGAGCGCCTGGCTGCAAGCATCTTACAGTACTTCTTCCAGCTGAGATGCTCCGACGAAAGCTCATGTAAAGCACATTGAAGGTATTGTGTCACACGAGCCTTTTCTGGTGCCTTTCCGAAGTCCGAAGTCAATCACTGCGCACAGCTACCGTTCGATCAAAGCGGCATGATGAGTGGTGGGTTATGTTACTCTCGCTGCTAGCTGTGCTCATGAACATTAGTCATGGGAGAACAGTTGAAGCATGAGAACACAGACTTGGCATTCAAAGATCATACACCAATTTGCCGCACGTCTGCCTCTCAGAGGAATGATTCGTCTGATGCAGTATGCTTTATCGGCTTGTCCACTCCGACACTCTATAGACTTTTACGTCGATGCTCGTTTCCGGAGCCTTGCAAGCCGCTGCTGCGACTGCAAAATTGAAAAATCAGGAGCATTGTAGAAGCAGATCACCACGAAATGAAAGCTGAGTACGGCGTTGACTCACCAAGACCAGTGACGCCACCGGAGAAGAGGCGGCGATCCCACGGGTGGAACCTCACTCGGTCTGACTGACTCTCACCAGTGCAAGCCGCTGAGTCTGAGTGCGCTGCTGCAAGAGCTCCTGCTCCTGGCTGCTGCAACACCCATGGACACATCATCAGAGTCCCAAGTAACACCACTGCATCGGACACTTACCCAAACTCTTCGAAACTCCTCCTGCAACTGGAACTTGGCTTCCTCTATGAAAGGCGCCTCGGACAGCTACGCTGTGCTCGAAAACATGGGACGAAGGGGAGCTGAGCCAAGCCGAAGCCTGAGCCTTTCACCATGTAGGGGATCATAGGATCATAGTTCCTTGCAGCGAGCAGAGAAGGACAAACCGACGAACCCATTGGGGGCTCAAGCACTCGGTCTCGAGCTGCTCTGCCAGGGGCAGGTGCAGCTTCTTGGCATACATCTCCTGCGCCTGGAAGAGCGAATGCTGGAAGACAGCACATTCCAATGATCTCCTTCGGCGCAGCTTGCAGCCAGGCCACTCGCATCAAGCGGCGGTAACGGCCCACCATCAAGTCATGGGGCAACAGCTCAAGGGCTCTTTCAATCACGGGCTCCTCGCGAATGAGTCTAAGCCTGTACACATCTACGCAACATGGCACAGACGGACCACGTGCCTTGTCATTGTGCTGGTCGTCCTGGAGCTTGCTCGCAAAAGGCTTAATTACATGGCGTGAAGCAACCTCTCTCTCTGTCCTGCATCAGTCCGTAGCCACGAAGCTCAGCAACCGTGTGCTCATACCTCAAGTGAATTTGCTGAGTGCTAGGAGCTTGCAACACGCACGATTGCGGCGTGGACTGTAGCCAGATCCGGTGCACACTGTAGTCGTGTTTAGTCACTTCCAAAAAACGAAACCGCGTGTCATAGCATCCCACAAGCTGCACTGTCAGGAGACATTTTGGCACTCGCCAAGATGTCAGGGATCTGACATTGAAGCGTGATCCAGTGGACCGAGGCATCGACTGATAGCGCTCCATGGGGCCCTTCACGTACTTGAACCAAACCGGGTACACCGACTCCTGGGCACACGGACTCGGAGGCCACCGGCAGCTCTCCAAGAGCTGAGATCCCAGGCTCTGCAGAACTTCTGCCACGGGCTGAGAGGCATCGGCTCGTGGTACCTCGTTGAAGAAAGTTGTGGCAGGAACATCCGTCACAGCTTTGGGCTCAACGATGGAGGCACCAGGGGACCACAGCACGCTCCACAGCCATCTGGCGAAGAACTGTTTTGCTCAGAGCACGGTAGAACGACATCCTCGCGGTGCAGGGAGGTGGGGAAGGCGTCATGCTGGCAAGACTGCAAGGGCGCATGTCACAAATGAACGGCCTGGGCTGCACAGAGACCGACGCGCTAGGAACGGCAGTCACCCGAGCTTTGGCCAATGAGCCGAACAGCCAGCCAGGGTTTTCGACAGCGTAACTCTGCGTACATTTCGGCCAAAAATCAAGCTACCCGTCCCAGAATCTTCAATAACTACACAGCAAAAGATAATCAATCCGAGTTTGGGGTTCGCATTCTCCCACAGCCCACAACTGCGACAAGCAAGCCGGCCTGAGCTGATAACCTCATGCACACCATGCACCTGCGGGATGGAGATGAAGGCGAAGAGGCAAAAAAGCATCAGAGTAGATACGGTGAGCTTCTTGCAGGTTTGCAGATCAGTGCTGAGGCCTGAAAATGTCAAGACCTTGGCGACTGCGAGCCTTTTGCTTTCTGAGCTCTCGCACACCTGTAATGTGTTGACAGGCTATGCTTGTGACCAGCCTGAAACTCAACAACGTTGACAATAAACTTAAATTGTCGAAGTGCGGGCAGTTTGGTTTGGCCCAAACACCCAGGAAAAGCTGCACTTCGACCTGACGGGCCTGTACACAACTTCCCCTCAGCATCCTCCGCTTTTGGCATCCTCGATCTGGACCTGGCCGTCCGTCAGCGATGCGATGGGCACATACCTGGGGGCTGAGAGGCGCAGCCACTTGAAGGCCTGACTGTGCGAATCCTCGCTGAGTTTCTCCTTGATCTTCTTCACTGCAAAAATCTGCTTGTCCAGCTTTTTTGCCTTTAAGACCCGATTCAACAACGGAAGCAGCTCTACAACAAGCCCTTCCACTGAGTTAGCATGGTCATTTTGATTTGAGCCCATAGCTGAAGTTGCGTGGATCATCGCCTGCAGACCATCGCATACACATATGATTTCACCCAGGTGGGTCACGCCAAGCCGGCCCCGAAGCTGCTTCAACTTCAGATCGGAGTCTCTGCAAGCACTTCTGGCTTTTTCGATGACCTCCGCCTGGGAGCGGAGCTCCGCCACTGCATTGTCGATATCCTTCTTTGCTTTGCTCATCTTGCCCTTGGTCTCCGAGGTCCAATGCGCAAGCTGTTCTGCACGGTCCTGCTTCTTCTGCAAAGTTGCCTTCAACTCTTCCTTTACTTTGGCGTTCTCCTTCAGAGCGGACTCATATCGTGTATAGTCTTTTTTCTTCAATACCATACCGTATTTCTTGAACCAGCCGTCCGTCCAGCAAGCGTCGTCGTACTCATCTGGCCCATCGCTAGCAATCTTGTTGTACGTGTCTAGCTGTTTTTCCAGGGTAGCACGCAATGTGTCAAAACCCTGTGCATCGCCCTGGTTCAGGCCCTCGACCTTCCCGAGCAACTCTTCGTATTGGTCTCGCTGCCCTTCTAACTCACTCTGCACCACCTGAGTTGCCCGGAAATCATGTTCTGCTTTCTCAAGGTCCCGCATGCACTGCGCTTTTCCATCCAAAGCATTCTTCAGCTCCTTGTCAAGCATTGCCCTGTCCGTGAACAGCTCCATGCAATGCATCGCATGCTGTTTGCCTGTTTCTGCGGCATCCTGCAAGCACTTCAAGTGAGCCTGCAGTTTGTGCACATCGAACTGTAGTTTGATGGTGTCTTCGTCAACGCAAGCTTCGTCGTCGTCGTCCAGGAACTCCCTCTCGTCCTCCAAGTACTTTAGGAACGATGATACCTGAGATGGCATGCATTGAAGATATGTCAGGGAGCGCTTGAAATCCAAACCGAACTCGTACGCAACCTTGTATGCTGCAACGAGCTGAGTCTTTGCCTGCACAAACTCCTCTCCCGGCGGCAGAGTCTTCACAAGTTTGTGAAAGCCAGTGAAGAAGTCACTCAAGTTCTGCGCTGTGCCACGGACACTGATCACAAGAGGGTTGATTCGCAGCTCTTTGACGTCTAGGTCGATGCCCGACATACCTTCTGGTTCCAATGGTAGCGGATCGTGAACCCTGGCCTTGGCAGGGACCACCTTCGACTCTGTTTCCGCTACCGTTTCCCTGTTGGGAGCTTCGGCATCACATGCCATCGTAACACCGTCGGCATCATTGTTTGACATGGCCAGATATTGATCCTTCGTGCAAAGGCAACGGCTGCACAAGACCATGCATCTTTCCATGCTTTGTTTCTGAAAACGTGACACGTGGCCTTGGTCGCTTCACTGCTTGGTCGACTAGGCAGAACGACACTTGCAACTTCAATGCCTGTAAGCACTCGGCAGCATCTTCACATGTCTGGCACCTGCGCAGCGCAGGTCCAGCAACACGAGGACAGCAATGAAAGCAAGCACGCCATAAAGCTGCCACCGCACCACCACCACCACCACCACCACCACCACTACCACCACCACTACCACCACCACCACGACTACTACTACTGCGCCTGGGACTGCGACTGCGACTGCCACCACGACTACGACCTTTCCGCACATACTGTGTCCTTTCCAACACAACAAAGGCGGCCTGCACATGCCTGTAGATCTACACATGTACTCTTAGGTGTATGCATACCCTCAGGTACTGTTGGGTCTACCCCGGGTCGGATATTAGACCCCAAACCCTGGGCCTAATATCCAAACCCTAGGGTCATGCAACAGGTCATTTTAGACCTTCACGCCTTGGCCTATGATCAGGTCTCTGTTGGGGCCGTTGTGGCTCGGCATTGCTTCAGTACGTTTCAGTTCCTGTTCCCGTTCTGGCCCGTGCGCTTTTGCGTGCTAGTCCCCTGCCGGCCTGGCTCCTCCCCGGTCCCAGTTATCGTCTCTGGTTCTGCTTCTGTCCGCTTCGGTTCCGCTGTGGTCTCCGCTCAGCTCTGGAAAGTCTCGGGTTCGTTGTTCTTTTCGGTTCCAAACCGGTTTCGGATCGGATACACTCCGGTTCCTTGTGGCGGTTGGGCTGTGGTTGTGTGGTGCTGGTTTCAGTTCGGATCTTGTTTCGGTGCTCACACTCACTCGGGCAATCCAACGTTTAGATTTCGGCGCTCACACTCGGACAATCCAGGCGCGGCATATGGTTCGGAGTCTAATTAGTGTTTCTGAGTTTCTGCGTTTTGGGATGTTTCTGGGTTGTTATTTAATAGCTTCTCGGTTTCTGCGTTTCTGAATGCAGTTTTGGTCAAGCGATTTTCACGAGCACGCACCGCGGGACACAAATCTCACATCCATTTCGGTGCTCGTGGACCTGTAATTCAATCTCGCGACCCGCCAAACCGAGAATAGTGCGCAGCGGCGGCCAAAAACTTAACGCCAAGTTTGGTCCAGAGACTGGAACGAGCAGGCACCGCGGGACACAAATCTCAGATCCATTTCGGTGCTCGTGGACCTGTAGTTCAATCTCGCGACCCGCCAAACCGAGAATAGTGCGAAGCGGCGGCCAAAAGTTTAAAACCAGTTTTTGTCCAGCGATTTTCAGTTGGGTCTGGAATCCACGGGGCTGGGAGGGTCTAATATCCTGAACCCCGGATTTCAGACCCTGCACTCTCTGGCCCCCGGGGCCAGGATTCCAGACCCTCCAGTACCTGACCCTATGTGTATGCCACAGCTAGGCATGTTCTCTGGAAACATGTGGATCCGAGGAATGCTGCTTTGGCTGACCATATCACTTGCACATCAAACGACATCTGCAAGGCCCGCGGTGTAGAAGACATGAAGCATCTCTGCGGCTTGTGCTCTGCACACACGGGCTTATGCATGCAGGGAGTGTGCTGCTTTCGTTACACAAACACATCCCATGAGCAGTAGCCACCGCTTCCCCGAAAGCGGTTGCAACCCAATCTTGGCATTGGTGATTTTTTGACCCCGAAGCTCGAGAAGGCAGCTGAGTCTCGAGGCGGAAACAGCGGAGCGCAAGTGAAACCCAAGGCGAGGGTCTGTCGTCTGCTGGTCTAACTCGCATGCGGTCCAAATATCGGAGGCATATCGCTGTCCAGTAATACTCCCTCTATCAATGCGACTGATCACAAAAGCAGAGCACAGGCCTTCTGGTGCGGAGCAGCACGTTGTGCATGTTTGGGCCCGTGACTCTTCGACTCTGAAAGCGGAACAGCGTGCGCCGAGCTTCCGGTGCACCGAACGTATCCAGCTTTCCACAGCACCATCGCCCCATGGCTTCTTGCTCTACTTTCGAAAGATGTTCAGCTGCATGTCTAGGATGATCTGCCTAATCCTGCTTCAGAGTCTTGCTAAGACTCAAATACCTCAAAGGACATTTAGGCCCTTTAGGCTTGTCAGCAGAGCAGGCAAAGCTCGGCAGTGCCGAGACCAAACCATGTGGACGCCATAGACCAATCGCAATGCAGGACTTCTGTACAGGCCAGCCTCAGCTTTCGGAGCTGTTTGTAAATAGACTCATTGCTGGCTGCGCGCGCCCGTCCTTGCGTCGGTTCGCTTCAATTATTGTCGGTCTGCGATGGGAAATGCCAATAGAAGGAAGCTTGAGAAGCTTCCGTGACCTCTGCAAGGGCATGCAGGGGTTCAGATGCCAGAACCCCAGAGCCCTTGGTCGCACCAACCTGAAAGAAGCGCAAGGAGTGAAGGAAGGGAAAAGAAGCTTTCTCTGCAAGAACCGGCATCCGTTGGACAGGAGGCTTCAGGTTACTGCGCAAGCTCAGCTTTGCAGTGCCGACCACTTTGCTTCAAGTGGAGCTAGGCGTCTTTTCAAAAATTCCCAGGGCTGAAACCACTAGTGCCGAAGATTCCAGGGCCCACCAGACGGCCAGACTCTCTGTGTCAAAAACCTGTCCTACATTTTGCTCGCCCTTGCGCTGCACATTGGATTCCCTGGAAATTTCGGGACACGTGAAGCGGCTATATATCGGGATCGTCCACAGTGCAACGCATCAGTCACCGTTTTCCACCTCATCCTCGGACAGCGAAAGGCGATGCTGCTTACGTCAACTACCACGATGTTCTTAGGAGAAGGGCACGTCTGCATGAGACAGAAAATTCGTGAACTCGAAGTTTGGCTGAGGAATGTCGGTTGCAAACCGTTCCCCCACTGACCTTGCTCCCGGGAAGGCCTCGCGTCGTCGGCTGCTTGCGCCCTCCTTTGACTGGTAGTTCCTCGATGGTGCTTGCAGCGTATCAGCAGCACTGCAGCTCTGGGCCTCTGAGATATCAAAGAGATCTTCAAAAGCCAAGGCGCAGGATGGTCCAGTCGAAGACGAAGTCATACCTTGAGTTGTGCTGCACGCTCGAAACCCTGTACATGGCAGGATTGGAAAATCATGGACTCTCTGCATCGGGCTGCTGGTAGCCTTCCCTGAAGAACAGATCCTTCAACAGTCGACGCAGGTAGGCGTAGTCCGGCCGATCTTCAAATCGCAAGCTGCGGCAGTAGTTCAGGTACGTGGCCTTGGAGCTCATGCGGCAGCGACACCCAAACCAGCCATGCTGGAATGCTTTGCAAAAGAAACCGTGAGGCAAGTTGCAAATTCGCAAGGGAAGTGCTTACACAGGACCTCGAGAAGGAAAGTTGCAGTACAAATAAGCAGTCGATGGAAGAGCTCAGGCCCTTTTGCGCGCCTCGATGGGTGTGGACATCTTCTTTTCCATGATCTTCTCGTATTTCCTGAGCTTCAGGAGATTCACGCCAGGCCGGTAACAAGGACATCCATGAAGCATGTGAGAGTCGACCTAGTCTGGAATGGGCAAGGTGCTCCTTCTTGGAATTTGCCTTCAAACCCTGCCAGGGGAGGCTGCCACGGTTGAAGTACATGAGTACCTTCGGGATGGGAGCACTCAGCCGGCAGTCGGAGATCTGTGGGAAAGAATAAAGAAGACGAGGCTCATAACCAACGGCTTCTAGGTCATCTCGTCGACTTTGCTCGATGCCCAAGTGTGTGTTGACCTTGGTATGAGAGCCCACGCAGCCGCAGGGAGCCGCAACGAGCCGCAGGTTGCAGGTCGTCGGGCCCCCCGACACTGGCGTACCGCGCGGTGCCCGTCAGCGCCTTGTTCTCTCTGTAAGGAATGTGCTGCTGAGTCTTGGGATCCCTGTCACAGGGCGGCAGGGCGGTGCAATGCGGAAGAAGAGTGGACGACGGTGGACCCGCTACAAGAACCTGGCCTGTACTTCTTCGCCAGGCCAAAGTCGATGATGTGGACCTGGTTGGCCTTCTTCCCCAATCCAATCAGGAAATTGTCGGGCTTGATGTCCCGATGGATGAAGTTCTTGGCGTGCATGTACTCCACCCTGAAGCAACCAATTGCTCTTGCAAGACTGCAAGACAGCTACAATCCTCAAAAGGAACAGAGGAGCAGAAGTCGTCAGCAAGCCTGTTGATCATCTGGTCGGCCAGCATGAGCGTAGTCTTGAGACTGAATTTCCGATTGCAGAAGCTAAACAGATCCTCGAGCGAGGGCCCCAGCAGGTCGATGACCTCAAAGCTCCAAAACTCATTGCTACGAAAGATGTACAAGACAGTGCCCATAAGAGAGAAAGAAAGAGAGAGAGAGAGAGCGAGAGAGCGAGAAAAAAAAAGATAAAACAATACAACAATACAATGCAGATGTGTATATACACACACATACTGCGTAGATGTGTTCATATCATATGCATTTGCAGCATTGAACTACGGAAAGCTACAAGTTCCAAGCCAGCCGCCATCACGTTGTAGTCGCCCTCTACACCGTACCAATGCACGTTTGGCACGCCAACACCTCCTTGGAAGCTCAAAGGCTCACCAGTCTACCCTTGATCAGGTGGCTGCATCACGACGCATCTCCTGCCAGGATCTTGTAGAGCTTCGACTCCTTAGGTCAAGAAAAGGTGGCGCTTGGAAACTCGAAGCAGCAAGTGTAGCAGCGAGGCTCGTAAAGTAGCTGCGGGTGCTTGGACTTGATGGACTCCAGCTTGATTGCTACTTCCTCGCTGGTCTGCACCTGGTTGCAGCCGGCGAGCACAGGATTCCAAAGCAGGGTTTTGGTGCAGTCTTAAAGTTCTTCTGGGCACATTGGTTCCGATGTAAATGTCGCCGAAAGATCCGGATCCGATCTTGCGCCCAAGGCGAAACTTTCCTCCAACTCGAAGCTCCATGGTTCTTGTGCTTTTGCAGGGAGACCTGGCAGCCGCCCACAATAGTGGATCACATCCTGCAGTCTCTTCTAAGCCCACCCCCCGACAAAGCAATGTGCCTTGTGAGTCGGTCTCTCGAGCGGATTGTGCTGTAGAATTCAGCACCCTCTGAGCCAGAGATGGCACAACGGCAGACGTACACCCCTTCATGCTGGCGATAGCAATCATGGCCGAATCCTTCTGCCATAAGCTGGACAGCCGAAATGTCTCCCCACAACCGATCTGATCTGCGCACCTGTCACGGGACTCTTCAGTCTCGGCCATTGCGATGTGGCCCAAACTGGAAAATTCGTCACTCCGCATGCGCCTAGTCACTGAAAGCTCATCTTTCTTGGTGACACTGCTACACAGAGAGCTGGACGTGACATTACGTGGAACAAGCAACTTGCACATGCAAGTGTTTTTTCGACACAACACGGTCAGGCGATAAGGACAGTAGGGCTACAGGTGCGTACAGCTACAAACTCCTGGCCAGAATGCACTTTGCCTGGAGCCATGCTTTCAAACAGAAGTATGCTCTAAACACCTAAGAGCGTGCATACAACTGTACTCAACCGCTGATCAAGAATCTGATTTACTGCCACTCCATCTGCGACTGCTACTGCTCTCCAACTGCGACTGCGACGGCGATTGCTACCGCCACCACTACCGCCACCGCTATCGCTACTGCTGCTGCTACTGCTGCTGCTACTACGGCTACTGCTATGGCGACCGCGACTGCGACTACTGCAGCCACTACTACTCCGGCTGCTGCGGCTACTACTACTACTACTACTACTACTACTACACTACTACTACTACTACTACTACTACTACTACTACTACTACTACTACTACTACTACTACTACTACTACTACTACTACTTCTACTACTTCTACTACTTCTACTACTTCTGCTACTTCTACTACTTCTACTACTGCTACTGCGACTACTGCTACTACTACTACTACTGCTGCTGCTGCTGCTGCTGCTGCTACTACTACTACTACTACCACTTCTGCTACTGCGACTACGACTAGGACTCAGACTAAGACTACGACAACGACGAGCAACGAGTACGACGAATAAGGGGGCGAGTTCACGGAATGTGATGAGTCCTCGGAGAGCGGGTTAAAAGCAGGCCTGGCATGGACTTGTGAGAAATCGAACACAAGAAGTTTTTACACAACCCCAATTGACAGAGGACATGATGGATCGGAGAGTCTGTCCATCACCACAGCAAAGACAGGACCTTTTCTCGTGCCCTGCATGTGCACTGAAGCAGATTCTTGCAAAACCGTCGTCGTTGACACCAGTGCGACCGATGATGCTTTGACACATCTGCAGAAGAAGCACTTCCAGCCTTTGCACACCGTACGTGAGAGGGCCACTGTCCAACCTAGCGCGGAGCTGTTTTTCAGCTCCGGCTGGGTGAGACCTTCTACCAAAACAATGCACCTGAGCACTGCAAGGGTGGAAAATTGTGCCTTGGGCTAGCCTCAGGCACCCTTGCATAAATAACTCGTGCGGCACAGGAAGTGAAGTGTGGGTTCTAGTGTCACGAGGACTTAACAAAATTCTCGACTTCCGTATCTAGCAAAGCACTCCAGCACACCTCCCTTCCGGAACTGAGCTTCATGGTTCACATCTTGTGCATCTGCTCAGAACGCCAGGCACCTCCCACAGACGCGCCAATGCACGCATGCTAGGGCTTAGGTGGTCCCCATGTCGAGGCCCCTCGAAAAATTTCCGACAACTGTTGGATCGTTCCCTGGACGTCTGTTGGGCGCATGTTGCGGCAGTGATGTAGTTTGAGCTCGCCTCCTGGGCAAACTGCTTCTGCACCGCGTCCAGATCTGCGAAGGAGGCGTCCCAAACACTGCCGGCCTCACACGCGCTTTGGGTGTGGTGCTTAGGAACATTGAAGCCCTGTTATAGATCATTTCTGCCTCACGATGCTCGCTTGATGCGGCCGCCACTTGTGAGATTTTTCTGAATGAAATCATTGCGAAGCATTTCCCGGTACTCCTCTCACAGTTCACTATCCTCAGCAAGACGAGTCTCACGGACAGCTTTGGTCCTCGAAGGATCCTTCAAACACGGTGACCCTTCCAGGCACATCCTGGCAACGAGGCTTCAGGTCGAAACCGCCAAGTCGCTTCAAACAAAGGAGCCTTCGACTTGCCCGGAGTCACTACCCAGAGCTCATCTGCAACCATGGAGAGCTGAGCAAAGCAGGGCCACATTGCAAAAGCACGTCCAGTTCGGCTGACATTGCCGCAACTATCAAAAATATGAGCACCCCACTAGTCGATCGTCGTGACTGACGAGAACCACGCCTCCCTGCCATCGACAGATCATGCTACCCTGCGAAGTCTGTCGCTGCCAGCTTTGCTACAGGCTGTCTAAGTTTCAAGGGCCCACATGTAGACAAGCTGGGCCTCGAATTTGTTCAGTGCCATTGCAAGGCCCTCGATTGTTTCGAGGTCCAAATGGTTCCTTAGGCACGACAGTTTCTCTCTCCTGTTCTGGGTTTCCAAGGAGCAAGGCATCGGCGTCGGCTCGTCCAGGAGCATGATGTGAGGAGCAGACCTGACAGAAGCTCAAGCTTCGGCGTTGCTGCACCCGCGAGCTACTTCCCCGCCCCCCTGCGGCGCACCAGGCAAGCTCCGCGAAGGCTAAGCGACTCTTTTGGCCGCCGCTCAGGAACCTGAGACCGAAACGCCGTTGACCCTGGGCCATCCTGGCCCCATTCCAGCAGGGCAGGGCGTAACTTTGTGCTCAACTTAAGCGAAAGGCTTCACCGGCTGGAGGGCAAGGTCGCCGTGCAGGCCGAAACGGCCCAGGTATTTTCGTGCCTGTGCAGGCATCTCTCGTGCCAAGGAGTCCCTGCCTTGCAGAATCCAGCCTCCTCGATGGTGACCTCGCTGGTCCCATCCTGAAAGACAAGTCACGCCCATGAGCTCAAAATTCTGCCTGGCTTGCCCCTAGGCCCTATGGAACATGCAGTGGAGCTAGATTGCTCCCTGGCTGATTTGACGGTTATTCGCCTGGAGCGGGCCTTCCCTGCCCTCATATTCGCGAAAGAGCATGCGTCGACAGCGGGTGTACATGTTTGGATCATAGCGGAAAGGCCCATTCAGGCCCATTCAATGTTGAGCGGTTCGAAGTGGTTCGAACTCCACCTTGGCATTAACAGGAGGGGCCGCGTGGATGCCAGACGTGCCACGATAACCCCAAGCACGGAGGCTTTCTGTTGACGCTCCAAACAAGGGGGTGCAGGCCAGGAATAACTTTTGCCGCTCACGCTGCGCCGCTGTGATGCTCTTTGATAAGGGTCCTCTGGGACCAGGCGCAATAGCAAGGTAAGAAACTAGTTGCCCATCCGACCCACCACGATTTGCCTGTAGTCTCTGTACTTCGCTGACGTATGCCCTTCGCAAGTCCGCCACTCGTCCGGCCACAACCCGACGGACTCTGACTACCACCGAGGCGGCCAATGACATTAGAATTATAATACTCCTTCTGAAAGGATATCGGATATCGATGTCCCCGACATGACTGCCCCGATGCTCGAACCCTGCAAGTGCAACATGCGGCCTCCTTGATACCACCAGCTCCGAGCTTGCGCATGTGAGTCACAGCATCAGAATCCTCTAGCAGACGTGGTCAGGCTTCGGGCTTTTACTTTGAAGTGCGCTTAGAATCAGAAGAAGAACGATTCTTGGAGATCGGCTGGATCCATCATCTCGATATGATGCTGCGTGAACCTACCAGATGCTTGGTCTCAGCACGGTCACTGCGACATAACAGCGTGCCTTGCCAACTGGAGCTTGGCATGTCTCCTGACGTGCGAAAGTGAGAAACTCATCCAGGCACGGCATGCCTGCAAAGCGTAGCTGCTCCTGACAAAGCCGTGGGTTGGCTCCAGCGAACCATCCAGCAGCTTGAGGAAGGTGGACTTACCTCCACGAACCCACGAGTGCACATGGAAAGAATGCAGATCTCGCTCGCGGGCCTGCACCGTTCGGCCCTACAATTGCGACCCGGGAGTCACAGTCCACCCCGAAGTCGAGGTTCTGTGCAAGTCGTCTGCGAATCGTTTTCTGAGTGCACGAGTTTCCATGCCTCGTAGAGTATTCGGTCCGGCGTATAGCCGAATGCAGCTTCGATGACCGAGATACCTACTGGCCCGCAGTCCTAATATTTGCTCTGCCACGGGTTGATCTCGGTGCCACGCATGGAGGTGGCAAAGAGGAGGCGGCTGGAAAGTCCAGCTGCAGGTACGGATCGTCATAGTCTGCAACAGACGGAAACATCAAGACGATGAGGCAAGAAAGCCCTGACCGGCAAAAAGGACGCTCCCACCTACAGCCACTGCTTCTTCTTGCAGCTTGGTCAGCATCTTCATTCGGCTTTGTGCCTCCCACGAATTGCAGTGCGTTGAGGGGACGAGCCGCAGAAACAGTCATACTCAGCACCTTTTTGCCACGGGTCAAGCACCGGAGCGTAATGCTATCAATGCTACTCACGCTGCTAGGCTGTGCAAACATCCTGATCTGCGATGACCTGCGGGATTGCACAGGAGCGCTCCTGTGGCCACCCCCACACCTCCTGAGAAGCATCCCCCTTTGCTGGGACTTGCCATGCTTCACGCGGCGCTGCGCAGGTCGAGGAAAAACAGACTCAATGCTCGCGTTTCACCGCACAAAGGGCAGGTTTGCAGTCACATCATGAGGACGCAGGAGTCTGCATCGCGGCGATATCCACCTGACAGCAGAAGGCTCTCCACGTCACGACTCGACATGGATCGAGGCTTTGAAAGCTGCGCCCGGCCAAGGGCCTCGGGCGATCTCAGGTGCCGCGATTTCACGTAGAGCAGACAGCCCTGACAAATGGCCGCCCCACTGTGGAACATGTCCAGTACGTAGGGGCTCTTGACTGGATCTACATTCTGGTCATACCTGCTCATCCCGCTTCTCTGAATCCGGTCCTGTGGGCCGGAGGTGCGCTTCAGGCGCGGCCTGTCGCCAGCATTTCCTCAGCAAAGGTTTGACGAGCAGCCACATGTCAGCGGACACAATGAAACCATGTACAAGTACCTTCACACTACAACCCCCACATCCGCACAGGAACCCCTGCAACGTCCTGTGGCCCGGTTGAGAAACGGCATAGGAATCTGTACGCAAGGGGGTAAGGAACCCCAAAGTAAGCTTGGACCAAGTCTCGGCTCCAGGACCATGCGCGGTGCTCGCCCAACTCATCGGCAAACGAGCCCTCGATCACGAAGACCTCCTCACCGGTCTCCGGAATATCAACGTAACCTGTTGGCACAAGGCTCTCGCTGCGCACAGCCAGTTCCCAAAGCACGGCCTGATTGATTGGGCTGCCAACGCTCGAAGTGGACCTGAGAGGTTGCGGCAGCACAAATGGGTCGTCCTACAAGCAGCACAAGACTCCTTGCTGTTTCTGTGCCTCCTCTAGAGGAGACTCGAAAACATTCAGCAGCTGTCGACCACGGATCGAGGAGCAAGCCCTGACAATGTCAAAGAAGCATGCGGCATTTTCGTTGGACAGGACGCCTCCAGCTTCTGTTGGACTCGGAAATATCCCACTGGGAGTGATCGGGCTCCTTGTGCTGCTCGGACATCCTTGGTTCGCACCAGCCTATCAATGGGCCGTTCTTTTCGCATAACGCAAACCACGATTCATTTTCCTGTCCACCGTCTTGTCTTTTTCTGGGGTTTGGGGCTTACGGATGAAGGTTTCGGCTGCGTTGTTTAGGGTGCCTCACGCAGTTTGGATCAATCACGTCGTTTCTGTTGTTGACCCCATGTCTTTTCGCTTGAGTCAATTGGCTGGGTTTAGTTTAGGGCCCTTCAGGGTCTGGGCTTGCGGTTTTGGGCTTCGGGTTAGAGATTTTGTTCTTGGATTTACCCCCTTGGACGAATTTCGTATCACCCCACTCCAGAACCCCTCGATGTTACAGAACCATCATTTTGGAAAGAGACTATCCCGTTTAAGTTACTTTCTAGGACAACGCTTGTGGGGCCACAAAAAATCACTCATTCCGCAATGGTGCGTCCGTGCATCCGACGGCATGCAAGCACAGAAATGCCAAGAGCTATGCTGAGGCTAGTCAGAAGAAGGCCAGAACCCTAAATTCCAAACCGAAACTGAACATCTAAACCCTAAATCATCTTACATCCTAACTTACATGATCCTAAACCCGAATCCTACAAACCCGAAAATCCTAAACCCCAAACCCCAATCCACAAGTTCAACAAACTAAGACAAACAGGCTAGGACTGAGGGTCAGGAACAAGGATTAAGGACTTAGGAACCACGCAAGGACGATAAGAATTCTGCGCGTGTACGGGATATGTGTGTATATATCTGTGTATATCTATGTGTATACAGATATGTATGTGTATGTATATATATATACATATATATATATATACATATATATATATATATACATATATATATATATATACATGAATTTATGCATGAAAAAACATGTTGAGATTAGGGTTTGGGTTTTGTGGCGAATTAATTGGGGTTTGCCAGGTCCGGTTTGGTCCTCACGGTCTTCGGTTTGGGGAAGGGGTTTGGCAGCAAAGGTAGGCTTAACGTTCATGGGCCAGGATCTGGATACGAGGTCTAGAGGATTCGGGGCTTCCGTTGTGTATTTTTCCCGTGCTAGCCGGCAAGCACACCAGAGAGCCTCGGCTTGAGGGGTGGGCGCTTTTCGAGCGTTAGGTTAAGGGTTCGCTGTTTAGGGCGAGAAATGGAGTTTGGGGGCTTCCTGCTGCCAAGTTCGGGTTTTGGGCTTCGAGCTTGTTGGGATCTGGGTGTAGGGTTCAGGAGGGACGGGGTAGAGCAAGGGCTGGTTGAGAGGGTACTGCAGAAGCGACAAGAAACAGAAACAACACAGTTGATGAAGAAAAAGACTGAATAAATTTTGAAACAAAGTTGACAGAAACCGTCCCGAATTAGACGAATGCCACAAGCAACACAAGAAGAAAAGGACTGAAAGACACAGTTGACGTGCTTGCCCTGAAAGCAGTGCACAGTTTTAGACAGCCAGTTGGACAAGCTGCTGGCAGAGCTTGACCAAGATGGTGCAGCCTTTCGGCCCAATGCGGGGCGTATGCTTGGAGCCGATGTAGTTGCGGACATACGTGTAGGCCGGCTGAGTGGCCCAGTCGTCGTACCAATCGCCCTGTAACACCAGAAACTCCTCACAGGGATTGGAAGCTTGGTCGAGGAGTCTTGGCTGTCCCCACTTAAGAACTGATGCCTCACGAGCGGGTTTCAACTGCTGTGTCCTCTCCGCCCCTATGCACATGCGCGGGGAAGGAAGCATTGGGCTGAAAGTTGACGACGGTTGTGGCTCTAGCCACTTCTCCACCAATCCTCGGTACACCGATCAGGACTGGCCAATTGAATTGCATTACGAGCTCTGCACATCTCTGCAAGCATGCACATCCAGGAACCTTTCTATCATCTTGCGCCGAACCCCACCCGCTGCGGTCTCAATCCAGTCCACAGAGTCAGTGTTGACTAAACCTTGGTGCAAAAAGATGCATAACATGCGGACCAGCTATCACAGACACTTGACTTTGGACGTTCATTTTGTCTGTGCCAGCGTCATGCATGCATCCCAGGGACAGCTTTGTGACCTCAGAACACACAACGTCAAGTTCACGAACACATGCGTCCTGTCCCTGGAGTTTAACACAAGGCAAGTGACTTGTCGCTGTTGAGCTCGATCCACTGCTGTGCCTGCATCATGCGGACCGTCGTTGCTGAGACATTGGGTGGTACAGACACGACGTACATTGATGTATCTTGTGCAGCGCTGAGGAGCGCTGCCTTGCTGCTCTTCAAGAATTGGTCCAGCGACTGCTCAGCGCGATTCTCGCAGCGAGCAGCGAAAGACCTGCCAAAGCCAAGGCTTTGGAGGCAGTTGCCCTCAGGGCTCCCCGGGCTCCCCGTCCCCACATCTGTGGCGCCTGTCAAATCGACGGACAACAAGCGGCGCCGCAGCCACAGACGTAAGAGCCAGCACGGGCCGGATTCGCCACAGGCGCGGTGCCCGGCTCATTTCGCCTCCAGAACAGAACTGCTGTGAGATGACAAACGAGCTTCTTCCTTCGAGAAAACAATGCAGAGAGGGCGTGGAAAAGTCGCCGAGATCTGAATGCTACTGCACACTGTGGAAGTCTGCGTACGTGCTGGACAAGGCGTCGTGGCCTCGTCTGAGTGCCCAGGCAAGGCAGGGCTTTGAGAGTCACGGCTGCAGAATCAGAGAAGTGGCCGCAACCCAAGTCAATCCGTGTCATAAGAGGGCGGTCTGCCCAAGCTCGAAGCGATGCCTGCTTGGCCATCTTTTTGTGGCCTTGCCCGAAGCGTTGAATGAACTGCTTCAGGTTCGCTACCTGTAGGAGGCGTCGTGCCAGGACACGGATCTCATGACTAGGAATGTTCAAGTCTCGGACTTTCCTTTGCTGCTGCTGCGCAATAGCCTGCAATGAAACCGGCAAAACCACATTCAGAAGAGAATTGCACGGAAAGCTTGTCATCCTGGCCTCCTGATTTGTCCGCTGCTCTGCTCGGACTCGAAGGAACGTCTCGTAATTACCACCATAGTACCATAACCTTCCCGATCACAGAATGTCAGGTGCGGGGTCCCTAATGCTAACAGCTATGCAGAAACGGAGGCCTCTTGCGGTGCAGAAAGACTGTGTTGGATGTAGTATTGTTCAAGAAGCACCTGGCTGGCAGACATTGACCTTCCGACCGCACAGCACTGGCACTCGTCCTGGCCTATCATGAGAAACGACCACGACGGTCTTCTCCCAGGTCTTCAAAAATTCCTTGCGGTCGAGTCAGAGCGGCTGCGCTCTCCGCTCTGCTCCGCTCTGCTCCGCTCTGCGCTACACGGGCCCTCCCGCTCCGGCCTCGAGCCAGGTCACCGCGTGGACGTCCAAGTGGTTCGTCGGCTCGTCCAAGAGGAGCAAGTCTGGCTGCACCTGAGCCGCGCTCCACGGGCATTGCGGCCTCCACAAGACACCTCTGAGACTTCGGCAAAAAGCGATTGCGCCAGTGCAATTCGCATGCGCCAGCCCCCGCTGAACTCTTTGGTCGGTCGCTGCTGGTCCTTGGGAAATCCCTTGGACTGCTGTCTCTTGCCCAGAAGAGGGCGGCGAGGGTTTTGCCCCGGCCTCCCCCGAGAAGCCAAGCCCGGCCAAGATTACAGCCGCTCGAGCCTCAGCTGATGGCCGGAGCACGGCGACGGAAGAACACCCTGCTTCCTGCTTGTGCCTCGGCATCGTCATTCCCCAGCTCTTCCAACCTTTCGTAAACCTCATGTTCTTGCGATGCACAACCCTAGTCACATGGCCGCATCCGTGTGGCCTCCATCAATCCAACACCGCCCACCTGCGTTGGATAAGCTTACGACAAGGAGCGTCTCGCAGATGTTCTCGCATCGCTGACAACAGCTTCATGCCTTCGGCTCCTGGCCGCTCCCGTCGTCCTCCTTTTCGAGCAACTCCTTTTCTCGGGCAGAGCCGAAGCTTCCGCGGCAGCAAAAGCCAAAGCAGGCAAGCCTGCTCGACCTTGAGCAGCCACTCGCGCTCCTGGTCAGCCTCAGGAGAGCGTAGCCGTAGCAATGTATGATCGAAACTGGTGCTAAGTCTGTACTAGCCCAGCGTGCTAGTGATGATTGCGTTATATCAGGCCATCACCCGAGTTTATGCTACGGCTGGAGCTGTTCAGCAAGGAGAAATGGCTGGCAACACGAATCCCCGTCCCAGCCTGCAGCACACTCTGCAAAACTGGAGTGTCATCGCCTTTGATTTCCTGGAAGACAACCGCACTGCTGGCAGTTGGGCCGTCTGCGAATATGGCGAATGTGGTGCAGACACCAACAACATGTCCTGCTCGACGTGCATAATCATGAAGTGTTGCGGGATCGGCACACGTCCTCGGTGCTCAAAGGAGGAATGAAAGTCTGGACATAAGCCTAAAATCGTCCTGCAACTGCCGATAAAGCGCATGGGGAGATACGGTCTCTACGCAAAACTGTCGGTTGAGCCCAGCACCATCACGCTCTGCCATGGCCCGGAGCAGCGTACTTTTGCCAACACCATTGCGACCGATAAGCCCGTACCTGCTCAAGGCTGTTCCGCGTCAGCCGGACACACAAACATGCTGTGAGAGAGAAGTCACAGAGCTGGACTAGTATGAAAACTGTATACAATGCACCTCGCAATGGCAGCAGGACAAAGGCTATTTGGAACAGGGTCCTACTGTTCACCGAATGTAGCCAGGACCCAGAGGCTATGCAGCCCTACTTTGTGAGCCAGACCCACGGCGTCCAAGCACAACGGGCGCACTTGTGGCCCTGCGCCAGTCTCAGTGTGGCATTGTATAAGAGCTCCTGGTGAAGGTAAACAAGCAAGCCCTCCGGAGCCAGCAGAACAAAGAATCACAACATGCCTGTTTCCCAGCAAAGACAACGATCTCGCTGACCTGGATGCCACTGGTGCTGCTTTCTAGCATCTTTGGCTACAGAATGCCTTTGCATGATGCATCTTGTGCCTCAATATCCATACTCGCACCGGTCTTGCTCGGTGCATCTGGACCTGTCCTGCCAATGCACTGCCTGCCCCCAATTTCCGAAAAACAGCGCAGCCAACAGAGTGGGAGTCCTTATTTGGAAGCCAAGAGCATCTGCCGACAGACGCTCGGTTTTGCCATAGCCTCAGACAGAAAGCGCACAGGCCGCCTGCAGCAGACGATTCGAGCAGCCAGCGCCGTACCGGGATGCCTCCAGTGGGATCTTTCTTCTTCGACGAAGCTTTCGGTGCCTCGCGCTTTTTCGTATCTTGTCTCCTCGGCAAAGCAAGGAGTGCAGGACCCGTTTCCGAAAGCACAAGCGACGTCCTGCCCATAGTTGCTCGACCTGCAGGGATGATAGGACAAACGTCGCAAAAGACTCCGGTTTGCTCTCAGTGGGCCTGCAACTCTGGGCACTCCAGAGTTCGGCGGCAGGACAGGACTAGAGGGCACAAGGCGCAAAAACAGCACGGCACCCCCTCTCTGGGCTCAGGTCTCAGGTGCTTGTGGACTGGAACATGGATTCAGGGCCGCTGTCAATGTCAGATATGCTCAGACTGACGAAATGTGGCGGCATGCAAGCTTCTGATTTGATGACGCCTTGCATATAATCTTATGTGAGTGCAAAGGCTTGCTGCGGCGTGCCACGATAGGGGGAGCACGCCCTTTGTGCGAAGCTGCTGGTCCTTGCTAGGCACGGTGCGCTGTGTCCTCACTGCTTCAGGTGCTCGTGGTTTTCAGCGAAATGACGGCATTGGCCCTTGGCAACGGAGCATCGGGTTACAGCGTGGCCTTGCGTGCAGCCTTTTGACGAGCCGCGAGCCTGGAGCCGACGTGGCCTTGGCCTTGACGGTTGTCACCTGTTTCACCTCAGCACGACCGTCGCGATAGACGCAGCGTCTGTGAGTAATCCGCTTCTCTTGCTGACCTCTCCGGTGGGCGCATCTGCAAGCCCAAGGCCTGAGATGCCTCAAGGCAGTTCCACGTAAGAAACAGTTCACGCGAACAGCTCGGCAAGTAGGGCCACGGCTGGGGCAGGCGGCTCGACCGGCTGCGACAATTCTGGTGGCTGCGGCCTGCATCCACTGAGACATCGAGCGTGCGGCATTCAACGGCTCAGAAGAGCCCCACCTGCGCACAGAATCCGCAAGGATCTCTGCATTTGCGCCTGCCTGCTGACGTAAATATCAGCAATGTTCACAGACTTTGAGGGTTTCATGCCCTTGACATCGCTCGGCCTCACTCTGCACGTCCACCACCAAGGCATCACACTGCCAAGATTGAACTGTTGGGCCACAACCATACTGACATGTTGTGATCCAAACCTGCAGTGTGTTGAAGAAAAAGATGGAGACTGAGTCCATGAAGAACTTGGACCGCGCCGAGTTGTGGTCCCCCTCCACCATGATGAAGTTCTGATACAGAGCACGAAGCAGAGCTCCACCAACAAGAGCCGAGCCTGCCTTGTCACCGGCATACGCAGAATGCAGCTCCCTGGCGTGGTGAGGCTTGATGAAATGGTCGTTGTACCTCGACTTGGAGATATCGATGTTGAGACTGTCCGAGCCCTCGAGTCTGCACGCGGCCGTGAACAGCGCGGGGATGAAAGACTTCGAGACGTGCCTCCGGAACCGCACAACTCCAGACCACGAGGTGGGCTCTTTGCGCTCTTTGCAGCTGCAGCAATGTTTCACTCTCAGCTACTGGCTGGACAGGCGCAAGGTCGTAGATGTCAAAGTCGGCATGTGCACTAATGGAATTGCGCACCTTTGGGTTCCACGCTGAGCTAGACTGTCTTCGGCACGGGTCACACAAGTGGCCTCCTGGCCAGGTAAGTTCTGCACCAGTTGAAGAGCGATGCCGATGACCCACCTGCTGGCCGCTGAGCGCGACTCAGACTCAGGGGCGAAGTCGAGAAAGTCGAGAAATCCGTCGAGCCTTGCCTCGGCACCCGGCTGTTCGTGTAGCCATCCACCAATTCCTCGCAGAGCACCTCCCGTTCCGTCCCGTCCGTTCCCAGGCCAAACCCACGCTTCAGTCACTTCACTGCTGACAAAAGACGGTGCCTTTAAATCCGAGAAAGGACTGTCCAGAACCAGGCCCGCGATTGAGGGATCCCCTATAGTGGCAAGATGACTGCGCAGAAAGCGACCAGGAAAGCCACAGCTTGCGAGTGCCACACGATCTGCATGAAGCAAAGCCGTGGAAGCACCCATCGACCTGCCCCACAGGCCTGGCAGTTAATAGAAAGCCGAAGAAGGAGAAGGAAGGCTTCACTCTCGCGTGATGAACGACGGCCTATGCAGGTCACCCGGTTGGATTCCCGGAGGTGATCTATGACGACTGCAAGGTCGTCCCTCTCGTAGTAGCCAAGACTGAGGTACCTGCGGCGACGGGTTCTACTTGCGGGAGATGCCGGATGGCCAAAACCACATGTTTCGAAGCTACTAGTATCAGCGGCAATTGCATACTTTGATTGCAGCTTCTCCCTAGCAAGCTGGCAGAACAGAGTAGACAGCTACAGCGAGCACTCGCCATCAGACAAACCGGAACCGGCGAAATCAAAGCAAAAGACCTCAATAATCAAACGAGCTCCTCTTCGACTGCTTGGAGGATTTTCGCAGCAGATCTCAAACTCTCAGCTTCAAGCGGTAATGTTGAAGGGCAAGAGCGCCGGTAACGTGCTCACGGCCTATGACATGCTCTAACCCAACGCAGAACCCGTGCACATTGTCTGTGCACCTGCTGGCGCCTCGAGCCGGCTGCTGCAGTTCCCATGGAGATAAACCACGCACGGAAGCTTTCCCGCTGGCCGTTCCCTCGCAAAACTGTAGACAAGACAAGTGGCATGAGGGCAAACTCACATCTCGTCTTGTTGACCCTACCTGCTGATGGGCTCGAAATGGCTGCACCTGAGTGGAGGGTGATCTGATTTGACTGAGGTGGAAGAGACAAAAAAAAGACACGTGCAGCACCGAGTCGGGAACACGATCGTCAAGCCGCGAGGGTTCTTCAAAGAGATGTCTGTCCGCTGGAAAGTTTTGTTCCTCGGCTGCATGTAAGCGTTTTGCTGCAAGGTCCTGCAAGGACTCTGAGCAGATGGCTCAATGCTGAAAACTGGTGGCCCCAGGTCCTGACAAGGCCGTGCCAGCAACCCAAGTGAGGGAAAACATGACACTTTGCACCACAAGCTCTCCTTCCGAAACTCTGACAGCTGAAACACGGAGGCTGTTGACAAACAAACCAAAAATTCGAAGACATGCATACCAAACATCCACAAAGCCCTTCAGCAGGATCCTTGATCTCATAATGATCGCGTGGAGGTCGAATGACCGCTTTCCAAAGTTCTGTGTATTGCCTTCTTCAACAGGTCTTGCATCGTCGCAACAGAAGCCGCAGAGCACACCTTTAAAAATCTCTAACTCCAGGACCCCACTCATGGATCTTGCCCAGAAAGTTCATGTCACCATGATGCTGTGGACGGTAGGCGCATCCGATGATTCACGGGCGCCGCTGACTCTTGAAGCAGTTTACACGAGTCTGCAAATCTAGCAATCTAGCACAAGCCACGGCTGCATGTTTCAAGCTTGTTCTACGAGCAAGATGTAACACATTCACAACATGTCGCACGAACATGTCGTGAGACAGCATAAACTGGCTCATAGTTGTACGAACTCCAACTCATGGTCCATCTTTCCTTGGGCAATAAGATGCTGTTCGTCAAACTCTGAAGCTCGATGCCTGTCCTTCTTCACCAGATGAACCAACAGAACTAAGCCATCTCCTGGTGGTGCACGACTCCACTTCTCCCTTCCACTATGTCTAACGTCTTGATTTTTGAACTTTTTTTTCATCGGAGTGCTTAAATTGCATTTGGGTGAAGGCCCCTCAGCCGGCACGCGCCGGCTCGCTGCCCAGCAGCTCCGAAACGCATAACAGCTTCCGAGCCCGACGACTCGCTGCCTAACAGTTCTCGAGCGCGACGGCTCGCTGCCTAACAGCCCCGCGTGCACCCAGTTTGCAAGGACTTCAGAGCCCCTCTGATTCCGCGCCCTGCGGCAGGCTACAAAATCGACCTTCCAGATACCAAATTTCGTGTATGTCTCGAAACACGGCTCCAAGCTTACACGGAGTGGAAAGCTAGAACTGCTTACACAGAGCAGAAAGCTGGAACACCCTTCCCAGAGAGAGCCTGCAGCTTCAGGATTTCAAGTCGCCTGCTCCGATCGGAAACTTTGAACCACAGTTCGGCACAATGGGCCACAACTCAGAAAACGCCACCTTTGTCTTGCCGAAAAGCTTGTGAGGGCATTCTCTGCTTCGAAAGGATTTTTTTACATTCGACATACTGCATCTAACGTTTCGGGCGCCAGGCCTCCGACCACAACTGTTGTGCTGTCCGACCATGCTGCGACGCCAACATCCATCGAAACGTTCTTCAGCTCGCAGCACGTCCACAAGCAAGCGCGTATATGCCATTCCCTCAAGAAAGACTGTCTTGGCTTTGACCTCATTCAACATAATGACATTTTGACGCTACGAGGTGACCCAGCGACGGAAACCTAAAGTTTAAAGCATGCGTACTTCGCCGTACGTCGTCTTTGAGGGCCAAGCATGTCCAACCCAAAGACTCAAGCAAAAACAAAAAACACAACGCTACTGAACCGCTATTACACGAAGAAACTCACAAACACATATGATCGCCAGGCCACGGTGCAGAGACAACATCACGAAGTGGTTTTTGCAACACAAGTAACGCGCTCAGACATAATGGAAAGCTCTGCTTCGGAGGCCCATGGTGCACGGTCGAAAACTAATTAAACTGAAAAAAGCGCCATGCGGCAGCATCCCGTGACACTGCCGTGCACTGCACCACCTTTACACGCTACAGCTGCATCAGTCCGTAACGAAATCACAGACAAATGCAAAAAAAATGAAATCTGGTCAAGCTACGTGCGTTTGCTCAGGGCAGCAAAAAGTCGACATTGGGTATCCGGTCAGAGGGAGAAGCCAAACCAAGCTCCGGAAGCCATTCTAATCCCGTCGGACTAGTCGCAGCGCAGTCAATGGGGCAAACCAATACGGCCAGTCCGCGGCGCGCGTTGATGAGCCGGCAGGCCAGCCGCGGTCTTACATCTTGGAAGGAAGCTACCGGCAACGAAGCAAGCTAGGATTCACGCAAAGTCAATTTTTGCTGCGAAACACTAAACTCTGATGCAAATCAGTTGGTTGGTCTTCTCCATGCTGATTCACGTCTGATGGCTGCGACTTGTTCTCTCATTCGTGCAAGTGCTGCTCCATGTTTGGCTCTGATCTGCGACCACTTCGCGTCGAAAGCTGGCCAAATCCATCATCTCCCTTCTTACCTAAGCAAACCCAGTTCGCAGCGTAAATTCAGTACAGCGTGCTTCCAAGCTGCAAGTATCCCCACATTGAACCGGAGATCCTCCGCGATCGGTCGGAAGGCCTATCAAAGTCAGAGTGTTCGCAAAACAGCTGCACCATCGGAGGATTCAAATTCTTCGCTCCACCTAGCTTGCCGCAGCTGCTCTTTTGCAGTTTACGCCCAGAACCGGCTTTTCGTTTGGCTTTATTGCCACTGTCTCCCAAAACAGTTGTTGAATCAAACATTTCCACAACTAAAACGAAACCAAAGCTGTCTAGCATTCATTCATGCAAGCATCTGGCACTCTCTAAACCAACAAGACGGCGGTGAAAACATGAGCACAAGAGTCTAAAGGCAAACAGCAGATTCGGCTGAAGCCGTTCAGTTCACTGCCTTTCTACGCCTGGTCAAGATTGTTTTTGGCGTCAGCGGGCGTCGTTGGCTGCGGCTGCAGCACTCGGTCCCAGTAAACTACGATTAAACAGACAAACACCCAGAAAACAGCGGTGAAACCGAATAATTAGCAAGCGAGGCTACGTACCTGCTGCAGCGTGCGGACTTCGTCAGCACGAGCTGTTCAGTAAATAAAAAGGGGCCCGCTCAGCGACTCAGCAAAGGCGACAGTGGATCGGCATCCAAAGCCATCCAAGACAACGAGTGGAGTCCAAGTCCAAGACTCCGGCTGCCGTTCTAGTTCCGTCGAACAACGGACAGCCCTCGTGTCTTGTTTCTTTGCACACCAAAGTCCAAAGTCCAAGACGGGTGGCAATGGAGGCAAAAGATGGAAAGGAGCAATCGAGTAGGCGGACATCCGAATGACCTCTCCCACAAAGATTGCATGTGGCAGGCCGCGCTGCATATCCACAGGGAGCATCAGAGGCATCAGCCAAGCTCTTTTCTCCCCCCACAGCCGCAAGGTAAGTCACGTCTTCCAAAAGAAATCCGCGGGTTGAATCTGAAAAAAGGTCGCAGCCAAGTCCAGGGCAACATCCTTCCATCGGTATGACCCGGATACCAGTTTGGGTCTCAGTGGGGCAGAATGATTTCCAAAATGCACTGAGCCATCTTCTACGACCAGACAGCTCGTGCAGCTCTGCGACTTGCAGCAGACGTCGTGAGCCATCTCGCCGCCCATTGGAATGTTGCTCAACGTGCCGCATGGTCAAGAAGGAAGAATCTTCCAGCGCATCAATCAGTGAACGCCATTGCTTCATTGTGGATGTTGTTGTCCGCGTACCAGAAAGTTCCCTCCAGCTGTAGAGAAGCCAAACCTCTCGTCTCCCTTCAGTAGTCGCACATCCTACCCATCGGGTCTTCCGCAAGCACGTCTAGCGGGTGCAGCTTCTCGGTGACCCTTCCGCAGAGGCAGACTCCTCTTTCACCTCCAGCTTGTCTTCTGTGTAGAACCTGCACACTGTGCGTGGCAGGATGCGGAGGCGCTTGCCGCACGCCGTCACTTCCGGGTCGTGGTTATCTGGCAAATCCACCTTCAGCACGTGGTGCGGAAGGGTGGGAGTGGTGTAAACGGCCCTCTACGAGCCCCTTCCCAACCTGGTGACCTGGCTAGTGTTGGGTGGAGATCCAGCAGCTCGTCTGACAGGGTCGAGCAGTTTACTGTCTCCGCGAGCATGGAGGTCAACCTCTCCGCCTGATCCCTCGCTGTTCCCAGCCCTGCCTTTCACGGCACAGCACTTCCGCAGTGCCACTCTGACCGGCCAGGCGTGTCAACACAAGAGCGCACATCCCGCTCACAGGTTCTCTACTGAAGCCACTCTGTGCTGCAAAGAGCACATCTTTCCGCGAAGTTTATACAGAACCTGTATTTTTCTTGCAAGCCATGATTTGGTTCTTGTAGGCTGTGTAAGCAGTTCGACGATTTTTGCAGGTCCTTTCTTGCAGTCCGACTTCGTTTCTTCCTGAAAAGAAGATGGCTCAATAAACCTAGTCTTGGCCTGCAACTTCCTGTTCAAATCAGACAAAAGCGGAACTGTAGGTTCTAGCTTTGACCAAGTGTGGCACTAGCAAGCTTTCAACCCGAAAAAGCTCTAGTTCTTGCTTGGCTGGGCATACTTGTGCAGTGTTCTGGCATCGATGATCAGAGCAAGTTCCAAACATTGTGTGGTGTGCCACAGCTCGAAGCAGTAGACCGAACTAGCTCCGCCGGCAGCAATTTTCGTTGGAGCTCAGAGCTCCCATGTATGGATCGAGCTTCAGAGTTCCACCGTTTTCTCGACGCGCGCAAGCAGTTTCCAGCAGTCAAAGTCAAAGCAGCCCGTTGCAACATGCATGCAGCTGCCAAAACCATCTGCACGCAGCAGAGTTTCGTCCAGAAACAGCAGCTACACCAGTCACTAGTCAGTATGCAATGTTGTTGGGCTGCAGCCCACGTAAAATTTGCAAGAATGACCTTGACGATCAAACTTGACGGAAATTAAACTAGTTTTCAACTAGCAAACAGCGCACCTCCGCTAAGCGTCACTGATAGCACTATTTTTCTCTTCATCATTTTGTGGCTAGAACTAATCATTCCTGTGACAAAAAGCAAGCAGCAAGATTAAGAAAATCGGCAGCTAGAACTATAATCATTCCTGTGCCCGGCAATCTCCGCGTTGATCGCTGCACTGGTGCTTGGAAGCTGCCCCTCCTGATCCTCTTCGGTCTTCTTGCAGGGTTGCCTTCGGCCGGGACGGCGTCCGGATCGCGGCTTCCGGCAGCTTCTCGCTTCCGTTTTGTGGAAGCTACTGCTTCGTTCTTCAAGTTCCGCCACTGCCGCCTCTTTCTTTGCCCGCACTTTGGCAGCTTTCTTCTTCTATTTCCCGCTCCACCTTCTGGAGCTTTGGGACCGTCTTGGATCCCTCTTGAGGAGCCTTTGAGGAGGCTTTGCTGCGGCCTGGTGGGCCGCAGAACTGGAGGCAGCCTCCTTGGAGGTGGGGGAGTCAGAACCCGGGGAGGTTGGCACCTTCTTGGCTTGGCGGACGTGAGCCGGGTGTCTGCTGGCAGTCTTCGGGGCGGAGATCCCGCCTGTAGCGTCATGGCGGGAGTTCCGCCGTTCTTCAGTCTCCGAGACGCCGGGCGTACGAGGGCGACGGTAGGCTGTCCCGCTCTTTCTGGGCTTTGCGTTGCTTTGCTCCGGCCTGTTTCTTGTCTCTCTAACTTGTAGTCGTCCTTCTCCCTTTGGGACGGCGACTTTGCGCATCCGTGAACTTGCCTTTGCCCTGGCAAGCTGAAAGGCGGTTGGCTCTCCACCGCCTTTGCCGCCCTTGCCCTCTGAGGGCCTGTCCATCGCCCCTATCCTCCGCCTCCGCCCACTTGGCTGCCGGGGAGTGGAGTTGAGGGAGCTGAGCAAACTGGGGAAAACAACAACCAAAAAGCAAGGTTGAGGAAAATTGGAGGATAGACCTTCTGGTAAAACTTAAGGTTTGAGCCTCCACCCCCGCAAAGAAATTATGGAGGTTTGTGGCTTGAACCTGCGGCGGAGGAATTTTGATGCGCGCAAATTTTTTGAAATCGCACGATTTGGGGTGCGTGATGGAGCTACATAGGTTTTTGGGGGGGTGTTCGAACCCCAAGTTCAGGAACACAGTGTGCCGAACTTCGAGTTCAGGGCCGTGAAAAAGAGAGAAGGAACATTCACCAGTGTTTGAACCCCGAGTTCAAACACTGGTGTTCGAACCCCAGTTCGAACAGTGGTGTTCGAACCCTAAGTTCGAACACGAGTGTTCGAGCCTCGAGTTCAAACACTGGTGTTCGAACCCAGAGTTCAAACACTGGTGTTCGAACCCCAGGTTCGAACACTAGTGTTTGAACCTCGAGCTCGAACACCAGTGTTCGAACCCGGAGTTCAAACACTCGTGCTCGAACCCTAGATTCGAACACCAGTGTTCGAACCTCGCTAAAACGCTTTCACAAACACAAATCCAAGAGAAGCCACACAAAATCGCTTTATGGGTGCTTTTTGCGAAGAAAAGAAGAAGAGAAGGAACAAACACAAAAGAAGAGAAGCCACACGAAATCGCTTTATGGGGGCTTTTTGCGAAGAAAAGAAAGAGAGAAGGAACATTCACCAGTGTTTGAACCCCAAGTTCAAACACTGGTGCTCGAACTCTAAGTTCGAACAGCAGTGTTCGAACCTCAAATTCAAATACTGGTGTTCGAACACCGGCCTCCAAGTGTTCGAACTGGAGTTCAACTGGAAGTTCCAATGTTCAACTTGGAGTTCAACTGGAAGTTGAACTTAGTGTTCGAACTAGAAGTTCGGAGACAACTATGGTGTTCCAACTCGAAGTTTAGGGCCTTGAACACTGTGTTCGGGGCCCTCAACTAACTCGAAGTTCGGAACACTGTGTTCCCGAACTTGGGGTTCGAACACCGAAGCACGAAGCAGCTTCTCCAGCTGCACACGGTCTGCCAACGACATCGCCTGCAAAAAGGCGACAAATACAGCAAGCGTCTCCGTGTTGGGCCTGAACCCCGACGTGCACGTCTTCTGGCTTGAAGCGAGCGAAGGCGCGCTGCACAACTTCCGGAGACAAAGGCCTGACGGGGCAACAGAGCCCGAAGAAGAACCTACACGCACAAAGTTAGCTTCGCGCATGGCACAGAAGGACGAACGAGCACGTCCGCGACTTCTAGCACCGCTGCCAAACTATTATGGCAGAAGCACGAATACAAACGACCACTACTGCTGCGACGCCTATGCTAAGACTTCTACTGCTAGGACTACTAGGACTACCAGGACTACCAGGACTACCAGGACTACTACTAGTACTACTACTAAGGGTCTCGGCTGAAGCAGCAGGCGCAGTTAGGTCCCTCCCTTGAGCGACACTCCACATGGTGAAGCTGCATTGCTGGCTGTGTGTATACTGCGTATTTTTGCAGAAGATGACTACGCTTCAGCAGGGCGGGTCCCAATTCCCGCCATCTCAGAGATTGCCACCTGGACTATTCGATGAAACTGAGATAGACCCGAGGGTTGTGCCACGCCCCACTGCGAGCACAGGAGCCTCTTCGGGGGTGAAAAACTCTGGTGCAGGAGAGGCGATGGCTGCTCCACTGAGCACAATCAGAAAACGAGCATTCAGAAGAGCAAGGAGGCGCGCTGAACTCAAGGGTGCTACATGGTATCGTGGGGAATGGCGGTCTGCGCACTCCCTGGGTACGAGTCCAGACACAGCGAGTGTCTCTACCACACCAACCCGACCGGCACAGCCTGCGCGTACTAGGACAGCTCCGCGCCTGCGAGTGATGACATACAACATGGGTGGGCTGGATCCAGCCTCCTATGATGTCTTCTGTGATTGGCTGCAACAACAACGTGATACTGACATTATTCTTGCACAGGAGCTGCACTGGGGTTGTGGGAAAGATGAGGCGAGTTGGACCATAGGCGGCTGGCATGCCATTATCAGCCCAGACCCCAAACAGCGCTATAGTGGTACTGGGGTCTTTATTTCTGGACGCGTCGCCTCTTCGGATCAGATTGCCTACAACACCATCATCCCGGGCAGACTTCTGCACGTGAGATGCACCCGGCAAGCAGTCACGCTGGACCTCATTGCTGGGTATCAACATGTCTGGCAAGAGAAGCGCAAAGATGCGGTGGCGAAGCAGAGGCACACCTTCTGGACGCGACTTGGAGTTCTCCTGCACTCACTTCCTGTGCGTAATCTGTTGATTATGGGCTGCGACCTGAACTCTGGTATCAAACCGATTCCTGGCTTGATTGGCAGAGGTGTTCTTCATACTTCTCGTGATTCGGATCCGGAGTTGGAAGCCATCATTAATACGCATCATTTAGTCTTGTTGAACACATGGGGTAGAGCCACCTCTGGTCCCTGCCATACGTTTAAGAACGGGAAGGTCAGGACACAACTCGACTTTCTGATAACGCGTAGGCTCACTGCAGATGCGGAATCACGACGTTCCGCTCCCATCGCTTTAGATCTCATGCCGTGGAGGCAAGGTCCCAAGCACAGACCCGTGCTTGGCAGCCTTCTGTGGGTAGCGGGATGGACTAGAGCACGCCCCCGACCTGCAGGTGGATGCTCACTGCCACACCTGAGGCAAGCCATTCTCGCAGAAGGTTCGGAAGCGCAACAGCTTCGTGTAGTGGTGCGCACAGCACTGACTGCACTGCCAGATGATCCTGCGCTTAAGCTTAAAGCCCTGAACCAGGCTGTTATCCCGCAGTGTGCCGCCATGTTTCCACGCAAACCAGCCAACAGTAGACGGCCGCGAGACTCACCTCTCGTCAAAAGCTGCGTAGCAAACATGTGGCAGCAGCATCGTGCGCTGAAACGCTTTGGGCCGAGTCCGGACAGGACACACATCTGGGGAGCCTGGCGACAGTATGCGGCCTTTAAGGCAAGTGTCAAGCAACTGCAGAAAACCAGTAGACTTGCTAGGAAAGCCCATGTCGAGACTCTTATCCAACAAGCTGAACAGGCGTCCCAGAAACAGGATCAAGCTGAGGTCTATCGAGTCATTAATCAGCTGGCCCCCAAAAAGCGTGTTGAAAAGGTTCGGATCCGGTCAGTAGATGGCAAGCTTCTGGACAAGCAGCAAGAGTTCACGGCAATCTACGAATACTTCAGCAAGGCTTTTAGTCGTACTGAGCAATATTCCCGCCCCTCCCTCAGCCCGCTTAGCATTACACCCGCGGAAGTTCAACATGCCATTAAGCTGCTCAAAAATGGGAAGGCGGTTCCACCTGGTAGCATGCCGGCAGAACTCTGGAAGCTGTGTCCGGAAGAACTCTCCGAGGTGCTGTCGACTGTGCTTGCAAGCAGCGAAGAGAACGACCAATATCCGGCCGAGGTTGTAGATTGTTCCCTTAGTCTCCTCCCTAAGCCCAACAAACCCACCCGCCTCCCGAAGGATCTTCGACCCCTAGGCCTCCAGGACCCTAGTGCCAAGCTGCTAGCGGTCGTCCTCCGCACACGTCTGCTGGACATTGTCCAAGAGCGATTGAGGCAGATCCCACAATTTGCATACTGCCCTCAAAAGGCGATCGATCAGGCAATTTCTAGGGTAGCGCAGCATTGTCATCGGGTTAGAGAGGTTGTCAAACATAGCACGGTTAGCACCCATGACCGTCGGGAGGGTCTCATGAGATCCCAATGCACAGGGGGATTAATGATCAGTCTGGATCTTAGCCGTGCCTTCGATCTCCTGAGCAGATCCGCCTTGGACGGTTCACTTCAGGCGGCATCAGTGCCAGAGGATCTTCGAGCGGCCATTCTTGCCATTCACGAATCATGCAGATACAGTGTTGCACATGGCACGTACTGTGATACCTTCGACCTACAGGTCGGAGTCAGACAAGGTTGCGCACTCTCACCGCTACTGTACGCATTGTACACGGCTTGGCTTTTCGAACGCATAGCCTCGGAGACCTCTGCGCACTGGGCCCAACACTTTCTGACGATTTTTGCGGATGATAAGCACTTGGCTTGGGAGGTCACCAGCATTGAAGAGCTTCAATTCGTTTGTAAGTGCGTACAGGTCACGTACAGGCTCCTGCAGGACAGCGGAATGCAGGTAAACCCCGAAAAGTCCAAAATAGTGGTGGCGCTTAGGGGGAGTGCTGCTGCCAGGTGGTTGCGTAAACACACGCAACGCACACCAGAGGGCACCTTTCTCGACCTGGGCACTCCACATCAGCCACTTAGGATTCTTCAGGTTTCGCAGATTGTCTATCTAGGAGTTGTTGCGAGCTACACAGGGTTCGAAATGCAGACCTTCAAGCATAGGCAACGTGCAGCAGCTCAGAATCGACAACGCCTGCTGAAGCTGCTTCACTCTCGAGTGCTCTCGCAAGGCCAGCGAGTTCGCCTCTACCGAGCTTGTGTTGTCAGCTCTTTGTTGTACGGATTGCATGCGGTGGGTATTACTGCTCCGGTATTGCGTGCTCTAGAGGCTACAGACGCGAGAGCACTGCGGGCTTTGGTTCGGTCACCCGCACATCTGTATCACGAAACCACGGATAGCATTAGGGCCAGACTGAAGGTTCCGTCCCCGGGTGAGATGCTCCAGAAACTTCTTAACAAGCGTTGTAAGGTTGTTCAGGAGCCTGCGCTGCAAGAGTGGTTTCAGATACAAATCCGTGCACTAACCGCGAAGGATGCTGCTGCGTGTACACCTCCCGAGGTCCACTTAAGTCGCGAAGGAATACCAGGGGTGCCATGTCCCGTTTGTGGAATTGTTTGTGTGAGCCACCAGCACATGCTCTCTCACTTTGCACGCAAGCATAAACCTGAGTATCAGGAGGCCCAAGCTGGTCCTGCCAAGGACCCCAGGTGGTACATGCAGCATGCAGTTCGGGGAATGCCACACTGTCGGCACTGTGACAAGCGGTTCGTTCGGTTTGAGGGTTTTAAAAAACACTTGAAACAAGCCTGTCCTGTGTTACATAAACCTCACAGTAGCCAGCCCGTTGTTGTTAATGAGGATGCAGGGCATGTCACTGAGCCGGAGGTCAAGGTAGCCTCCGCTCAGGAGGGGTCCCATGGGCTTAGGAACCCGACCCCTCAGACATGCCCTCCTGGTGAACCGGAGTCTGTGGAGTCGCTGACAGAGCCTGTGCCAGTGCTAGCCGAGAACCCTGAGTTCCGTCGAATGTCAATGCACAGCTGGCAGAGTGTCCTGCGCAAGCCGGAGTGCTGCAAAAGTTTGAGCACGTACTGTGCCCTCTGTGGGCAATGGGCTGAGCGCACGGGGTTTAAGCAGCATATACGTCTTAAACATGCCGAGTCGCACGCGGTCCATGCCAGGGCAGTTGCACGCAGCACGCAACTTGGGCTTATAGCGATTTCGCCGTGCCGCTACTGCCAAGCCCCGTGCAAACAGCCGGCGCGCCACCTTGCCGCCTGCCCTGCAGTATACCAAGCATCTCTGCTTCCGCTCATCTTTGCTTCCGCTCAGGTCAGCCATGAGCGTTGCCATGGACACGGACGAAAGTCAGAGAGCGGCGGTGGCCCAGACCGAGCTCAACCTGCTGGGACTCCCTCGAACAGCGCCTCCAGCAGCACCGAGCGGCCCGATGCAGTCCACACCGTTGGAGACAGCGCAGGAGGACTGGAAGGACAAGGACGATCGGGAATGGCAACAGGCCCGGGACTCCGACTGGCAGTCCCAGAAGTGGCGCCGGCCCTCCTCGAAAGGCACGGGTCGGAATGCGGAGAACTGGTCCAAGCGAAAGTATCCGGAGGAGAATGTCGACCAGCAGGGGACCCTGGACAAGCAGGTGCAGGTCCTCCTGCAGATGATGACCCGGATGACGCTACGACACGACCAGGAACTGTGTCGGATCCGCTCCGACACATCGTTCATGCTGTTCAGCGATGTCGGCGACCACGGCTGCCTTCCGCAGATGAAGGCCACGGCGGAGAACTGGTCCGAGCTGTTCACCCAGGGGAAGGTCACCTGCTCCCTCAAGGTGATCATGATGCTGAACCTTGTCAAGCTACTGAGGGAAGCCTTGGGAAAGGCTCTGCAGGACGAGACCCTGGCCGAGAAGTACCGCTCCCTCTCCTGGCTAGTGGAGGGAGAAAACGCGCTCTCACCGTGCTGGACCTACTTCGAATGGAATCCGGCCGAAAAGAAGGAGGTGCGCTCCCAACAGGCCCCACTCAAGCATCAGGAGGTGCTGAATATCCTCGACAAGATGGATCAGGCCATCCCTCTGCAGGGCGTGCTCACCAACTTCCGCAACACCAAGGGCATGGACCAGGGCAAGGAGAGCGAGGTCATCCCCTTCATGATCAGCATCGGCCTCCGCCACCCAGCGACAGCGGACATCCACGCCGGCCTCGTAAAACTGTCCGGATGCTCCTGCATGAAGCTGGTGGGCTGTCGCCTACGACCGGATCGGGGACAGCGCCCGCAGCTGGCAAAGCAGCTCGAGGAAGCCTTTCAGGCGACGAGCTTCTGCGATTGGGCACCTCGGCGCGCGAGGTAAGTGGCCCAGGTCGGCCGCTTGCCACTGCCGTGTCTAGGTCGACACGGCATGCTATGAGCGAGGGACCCAGATATCCCCTCCCTGCTGCACAGTTACGCAACCCTGACAATCTCTGCTATGCCAACTCAGCGCTGCAGGCCCTATATTGGACGGGCGTCTTGCAGGGGCAGCCTTCGGCCTGTTATGGTGCCATACAGGCTGGCATGTCAGCTCTTGCCAAATCCGGACACCAATACCTGCCCGCGAACCTCCACCTTCAGGTCATCTTTCGAGGATGGCCCAGCCTGCACAGGCAGCAGGATGTGGTAGAGTTCCTGCAGCATGTTCTAGACATAGCTCAACCTGCCGTGTATTCGGGTATATGGGAAGCTAGACTCACGAACCCGCACACTGTCACTGAAGCAGGTCGGCTGGCGTGCCCCTTGATGCTGCACTTTCCAGGCCGTGATCTGCAGTCCATGATTCATGCCTGGCATCATCAGTACTCCACGCATGCGCTTGTGTCACACTCTGGGACCGTTCTGCTGCAGCTCTGTCGGTACACAGACACAGGCACGGGCACTGCTAAGACTCGGCAAGTGCTACATCTTGCAGCAGGTGACAGCGTCCAGCTTCCTGTCTTTGCTGAGCCGCAGCAAGACACTGTACGATGGGAGTCCTTTAGGATCATTTGGGTTCTGTTTCATAGAGGCTTAAGGGTCACTGAGGGGCACTATCAGGCTGCACTGTGTCTCCCAACCAGTGAGGGCTGGACCTTTAAAATCTGTGATGACTCACGTGCCCCTAAAGCTCCCACTGCCCGCGACATGCAAAGTCTAGACAGGGATGCGTACCTGATTGGACTCCTGTCGGCGGGAAGCTTTTCTGAATAACAGCGCACAGTGCGCGGGGAGGACTTTTCTGCACAAGCCGCTGTCCTCTCTGCGCTGCATGCTTAATGCTCGATAGTTCTGATGCTGTCGCCGAAGCGCCGAATCAGCAACCGGAGCCGTCGAAAACACCGAACTCAATCCGTTAGTCTGTCTGTGTGAAGCTGCAGTGCCTTCATACCGGCCCTCGTCCTACCTGTCGCATGGTGCTGCTTAGCTGGTTCAAGCTTCTCGGTGGCCCAGGTCGGCCACCTGAGATATTGTGCCTAGGTCGGCACATTTGCTGTCCTGCGGTGCCCTTGGCCACGCTCCCAGCATGTGCACTCTTCGTGTCTCAGGCATCTCCGCATTGGCTGTCCTTGCTTTGTCTGTTCTCCTGCTCATACAGCAGTAGTCAGCTTGAGGTTAATGGCCTGGGTCGGCCATTGCCTAGTGCCCAGGTCGGCACGTTGTCACGCATGGCTGTGAAGCTTGAACTTCCTGGCGATATTTACTATGATGCTCTGGAAAGCTATATGCTCACTGCACAGCTTACTGAGCTCATGCGATGGCAGCAAGCAGTGATACCGGCCGCACTCAGTCTGACAGCCAGGAATGATATCTTTCGGTACGCGCGTACTCTGCTTCGGCCCGAGCTATACCAGCTCTTCTCGCGCTACTCTGAGCAGTACTCGCGCCTGGTGCCATGTCCGATGCCTGCTGTTTTGCCTCCGCCAGATGACCTCGCCAGTGAAAGGCCCAGCCTAGCGGAACAGCATGCTTGGATGCACCTTCAGACTGGTGGTGGCTCGCTTTGGGAAGCTGTGCGACAAACAGTGGCCTTACTTGATTTCGAGGCTCCAAGGCAGGTCATGATGAAACAGCATCGTCAGGCCAGGAGCTTTCATCTTGGAGTCTGTGCACGCGGACCTTTGATTGGCATTTGCAAGGCAACGCCGCTACACCACAACGTGTGCCGTCTGCTTACATGTCTGGTCAAGCATGTACATCCCGAGCACAGCTTTACAAGCCTGGCTGTCAACGTCAACTATTTCGCTCCGCCACACAAGGATACCCAAAATGGTCCGCAACACAACCTTATCATCAGCCTCAGCCAGCAGGACCATGGAGGCCTTTGGGTTGAGGATCCGCAGGGCAAGATCTACTTGGAGCATCAAGGCGAGCTTCGACGTGGCGAGCACTTTTCTCTGCTTGACCATGCCCTGCTTTTTCCGGCTCATCGCAATCTGCATGCCAGTTATCCGGAGAGGTCGGCTCCTTTAGCATCCGAACTTGATCGGTTTACGCTGATTGCGTACACAGTTCGCAATTGGACGAGCTTGCGGGCACCCATGCGCACGCGCCTGCAAGCGGTTGGCTTCGACCTGCCAGAGGATGATGGCCCCAGCCAAAGCAGTTTGCCTCCCATGCTCCTGCCCACGGTTCTGATCTGAGAGTGGCAGCCAGTACGGAGTGCTCTTGCATTGCCACCACTCCCTAAGACCCCTCCCGCTGTTGCCTGTGCTCTAGGATTTAGGGGTTGCTTCGATTGTCCTTAGGACTCTTAGGGTCCTTTTGCGGTTCCTGCAACTTACTCCACGAATGGTAGCGGGACAAACATACCCTCCGATGCAGCAGCTTCAATGCACCATGGGTTAGGCGTTATCGCTATTGCTATGAGGCCTGCGCGGGCCAGTGAAAAGTTGCAGTGAAAAGTTGCAGTCTGCATGCCTGCCTGCAACATTCTCCAGCCAATGCTACATCTGCATTTGTGCCTTGGCCCTGTGCTTCCTGCACCTAGGTCATGGCTGAACGTATGGCAGCGCCTTCTATGGCTGCGTCCTTGCCGAATGCGCCTCAGCTATGCATAACCCCGGGCTGTGGCAGATCTTTTCTCGGCAGGCCACACAGACACTGCTGTTCTTTGTGTGCGGAGGGCATGCACACTCGGCGGTGCAACAAGAAGCAGCGTGCACTCCTGCGGCTTCATATCACGACCTGCAGATTGGCTGGATGCGAGAGGAGGGCGGATGTTTCGCACACCTATTGCTGCTCTGACTGTCGCTACTATCAAGGACGTTGTCATACTATTGGATGTGAACAGCGGCAGCATCTCCTCTTTCAGAATGTGGCGAGCTCTGGGCGCTACGCACCACCACTTGAGTCTTTCCAGGTCCGGTGTGCACTCCCAAAAGGGTGACCTTGGTCACTGTTTTGCCTTTGTGGCGGAGGCCTGGCTTGCGCTGCTCTGGGTTCGACGCACAACAATTTGCTCCCCACGGTCTGCATCACTTGCCCGGCCACCTGCGTGCTGTGACGGGCGACTTGTTGTCGCTGGACGCCGGCGTCCGCGACGCCCTTGCGCTTAGCACGCCGAGGAACGATTGGTTTTGTCCTTGGGTGTGTGTATGCGTCGCCGGCTGGTTGTGAGTTGCTTTCCTGCGACTCTGGCCATCGCGCTCCTGTCTGGAAGCCGCTCACGCGTGCAGTGGGCTTTGGACTTTTGGATTTTGGTGTGCACGATCGCGACGGAACAAAACACAGGGGCTGTCCGTTGTCTGGCGAGACTAGAACGGCTGCCGGAGCCTGGTCTTGGCTCCTCCTGTTGTTTTGGGCAGCTCAGAGCGACGGCTCTTTGTTGCTCCGGACCGGTCGCTGAGGCTCCGTAGTTTGTGCTGAACGGCCAACACCGGCAAAGCCTGTGCGCCGCAGCCCTTTGTAGAGCTTCGCTTTGCTGTTTCACCGCTTTGTTGTATTTTTGCTTAGTTTGTTGTTTCGCTTGTTTGTAGGGACCGAGTGCTACAGCCGTAGTCGACGAGGCCCAGTCAAGCCAAAAAAGGCTAATGGTCGGGGCCAATGGCCAATTCACACTATCAATTGGTCAAGATGATCGCTACACCGAGCTTAAGTCCACCACGACCTATTATGGCATTGTGCACGCCCTCTTCCAGAAAATGTGGGATCACTCGGACATGAATGCATTGCTCGAAACGGACGAAAACTTCGAGATTGTGGCCTCTACCTTCAAATGCATTTACGACCAGTCCTCCAGAAAGAGTGGAGGCCAAAATCGTGCCATTTTCTACCAGCCTCGAGACGGACAAATTGTCCGCAAGCTTCGTATCGAGCATAACAAGGGCGACACGGCCACCTACCAATGGCACCGTCAGCGCGAACTGCGTGAGCAGCGCGAACAGCGAGACAAGCGCTCTGGAGAAGAGACACAGTCTCACACAGACACGCGCCACAGAGACGGTGACGCCTGGAACCGAGGAGGTTGGTGGAATCGGGGATCGGACTCCGGAGCCAGTGGCAGCCGCTCCTGGCATCAGTGAGTTCCGCCCACGACCAATGGTGCCAATGGCAGACTACGCAATAAACCGCGGAGGCCATGCCTGCTTTTCCTCTTCGTCTCTTCCGGAACGGACTGACAGCCCTTTTGCCGGATGCCGCAGCTGTCAGTTGGAAAACAAGCCCTCGCCTGCCGCCGGTCGCGTTACTGCTGCCCTGCTATCCGCAATGCAGAATCACTATCCATGTTCAGGTACATGCAACAATCTGAAGCTTGATGATGCCTGGCAGCCTGCAAACTCGCTTTGGCTGATTACTGCCAGTTAGTTCAAAGCCTGTAGGCCGCCACATCCAAAGGTCTTTGACCTGGGCTGATCAGCTATAGGGTCTGAGTCAGTTTCACACCAAGTGAGTGCACCGCGGCAATCGCCCGCTATGTGCTGAGCCCGCTCGCACAGCGTTCAATTGTAGTAGTAGTAGTAGTAGTAGTAGTAGTAGTAGTAGTAGTAGTAGTAGTAGTAGTAGTAGTAGTAGTAGTAGTAGTAGTAGTAGTAGTAGTAGTAGTAGTAGTAGTAGTAGTAGTATAGTAGTAGTAAGTAGTAGTAGTAGTAGTAGTAGTAGTACTAGTACTAGTAGTAGTAGTAGTAGTAGTAGTAGTAGTAGTAGTAGTAGTAGTAGTAGTAGTAGTAGTAGTAGTAGTACTATTCATTCCGAGCGTCGCACGATCCGAGTGCTTGACGAGGAGGTCAGACCTTTGGTCCGGCTGCTCGTGGCAGCTGTACCGTGTTGGTACAACCCATCTGAAGCAAGGCTACTTATGAGCTTCTTGCCATCGCGACTATACCAAAACTAGCTTGTGAGGTCGTCGAGAAACCAAAACTCAATCCATCTGCTGCAGAAAAGAAGTATGCCCCGTCGCCGGTCCAGTAGCGGTGCTGGAGCTGCCTGAATACTGTTCGATGGCTGTCTGTGCAGTTTGCACCCCGCACACTTCCAGAGTAGCATCATTCGTCACCTCTGTGGTCATGCAGGTATTGCCTGAAGGGACCACCAGAGGCTGCTGCAAAAAGAGCGTTTGAAAGGGTTGCTCTGCAGGCAGTGTCACCAGTTCCATTGGCTGTGCCTCCGAGTTATCAGCATCTCCTTGACTGGAGCCATGTACTCCAGAGCAGGAGTGGCATGGAGGGTGAAGAGAACCTAAACGACGTATGTCGTCGGTTGCAACGGCGACTTGCCTCAAGAGGTCCGTCACAACCAGGCCAACCAATCCGATTGCTAAGTGCACTGGCAACCAAGCCTGCACCTGCGGTGTCCAGGGAGCAAATTGTGGTGCGTCGCAACCTCAGAGCAGCGCAAGCCAGGGCCCCTCCACGAAGGCAAACCGGTGACCATGATCATCCATTTCGAGCGTGCACACCAGACCCAGACTAGACTCAAGTGGTGGTGCATAGCGTCAGAGCAGGGGTGGCATGGAGGGTGGAAAGAACCTCAACGACGTATGTCGTCGGTTGCAAGGCTTCCACGAGGAAAGCGACCTCAGCCAGAGAAGAAGCGACTTGCCTCAAGAGGTCCGTCACAACCTGGCCACCCAAGTCCAATTGCCAGGTGCACTGGCAACCGAGCCTGCACTATCGGTGTCCGATTCGGCATGGCGGCAAGGGCCCGCCTGCCCACTCAGTTGAGCCCGGCCTCGACGTAGGCCATGTAGCCCGTGCGGAAAGCTCAAGGGAAGTATCGACACAACGACGTATGTCGTCAGTCCCACGGTCGGCAAGTGAAAGTGGAGGTCACCTAGAGGAGCCAGCCGCCGCACGCGGCCAGCTGTCGAGCAGGCGTTGCATGTCACGACCACTCGAAGGAAAGTGACTCTCCTTTAAGAGATAGAGCATCTGGTAGTTTCTCTCATTGTAGATTTCCTTCACCCTTGTATATGTATACTGATGATTGTCATGGTCGTCGCCATGAAGATGTGGCATTAAATCGGTGGATATACAAGGAAATTGGAGGCCAGGTCCGAGGCCCCCTTCCCTGAGGAACTCCTCCGCCGCAGCCTTCCAGCGTTCCTGCGCCCAGGGATGCCCCAACCTGAACCAGGGGCGCTCACCACCCGGCAGCTCCTGCGCCTGGTTCTCCTCTCTGGCGACCAACCGATGAAGGAGGACCATCGCTTTTGCATCAACTGCGTCGAAATGCGCAAAGCGCCACAAGCGGGTGGGGAAGTAAAACTTCTTCTTTTGCGACCCGCGTATCCAATAGGCCACGACCGCTCGGAGATCCCAGCCATCGGCGGTGGCCGCAGCTCGAAGATGCCACAGGGCGCTATTCAGCAGGCCCGCGGCCTGAATCGAGAGAGAAGGCTGTGCCTGCATGTCCGCAAGCGGGAAGAGCAGGCGAAAAGTGCCCCTATATGTGCCCGGATACGTGAACATTCGCGGATCAAACTCGCCGCGTCTGGCCGGAAGGATTCCACTCTCGAAGCCCGCCATCAGTCGGTCAGCAATGGTAATCTGGGGTCGGCCCACCAGGGCAGCCGGAACCTTGCATGTGACTCGCACCTCAATGTGCTGACCGTCACGAGTTGGAGTAACGTTGGTGAGCTGCAGAAGTGGAGCGGCCGTAGGCTGAGATAGAGCAGCAGCTGTACTGGCAGCAACACACCACAGTGCAGCAGTGGGGTCCCCTGTGTCGCGTCAACACTCGTGCCGCCTCCCCCAGTAGTGCGCCGTTGGCTGGAACCGGCGCCGCGTCGGCTGCCTGTCTGCAAAGGTTCTCGCACGGCGGTGGGGTCTCGCTTGGGAGCCAAGGACATTTGCACCAAGCTGCCGTCCCGGACTGGAGACTTCCGTCCTGCCAGGGCACGGGGGAGCGACCCCTTGAGTCCTGCAAGCTCATCGAGAAGCAGCCATCACCAAATCTCGGGTCGAGCAAGCTCATACCAGGACAGGTCAAAAACTCGTCCTTCAGGCAGGCGCAGAACTGGGTCGCAAAACTGAGCCAATGCGACAGACACTGCCAGCAAGGGCGTTAGACAGACGCGAAAGGCTTCGCTATCAGTGCAGCGTCGCAACATGAGGGCCCGGTCAGCGAAATCCACCACCTTCACCCCAAAATTCTGAGGGCTGAGTTTGACTTCACAAGCGGGCAGGGACAAGGGGAGGGAAAGCAAGGTCAGGCAATCGGTGGGGTTGGGCAACAATTGTTGTAGTGCACCCGCACAGTCCATTCCTTCGACAGGCCGCTGTTGCCGGCCCCGAGCTTGGTAGCGCCGAAGGGTATCATGCTGCTCTTCGAATTCGTCCTCGTCTTCTGCCGGTACACACCGGCTGGCAATGGATGTAACTCCCGGCACAAGGCGGCAAGGCGGAGTCTCCACTGCGTCCAACAGGGCCGCCACACGTTGGCTCCATGTAGCACTAGGTGCGGCGGGAAGGGAGGCAGCACAACTTTGACTGCGCAACTCCGCGGTCAGCGCAGGATCCTCTTTGGCAGGCACTCCTGTGTCCGGGTCCGGGCGAACCTTTCCCGTCGGATCATAGAGGGCGCGGGGCAGGCCCGTAGTAGCAACCGGCGGCAACATGACCGTTTCAGGGCTAGAGTGACGTACCTGTGACGACACGAAACGCTGCAACCTCCCAAGCAACGTCTTGTTGATCGTATCCGAGGCAATGGCATAAAGGTAGAATGCCCCCGGCACAGCGGTGACCAGCGACTCCGATGAGCTGGCTTGGCCCCGACACACTGTCGCTGGCGGGTCGAAGGACATGTGCGTCCCGATGAGAGACCTATGGTGAGTGGAACGGAGCGCACTGTATAGCCTTTTGGGGGGAGGCACGCCCACGCCCTTGTGCTCTCGAAGACGGTGGACCAAACCGTAGCGGTGTAGTAAACTCTAGCATAGACTCTAGCAGTCCGAAGACTGGGCAATCGGTGTCAATCACCGGATAGAACGGGCGTGCCGTGATGGATTGCCCACTAGGTCCACTGTGCTCAAAATCCACACCCCGGAGGAGGAGCTGGACCGGGTAACCATGCATGCCACTGTGTGCAGCGACGGCTGTAGCGTCGCGGAGCGGAGGAACGCGGTTCACGGACCACCGTTCATAGAATTCCTGGGCAGTCTCCCTATCCGAGCGCTGTGCGCTTTGAAGTCCAAGCCTGGCGAGTCCGTATGTTTGGTAGAGTTCCTCCCATCGGACGTGGGTGTGATGGAGGGAAGCATGGAGCTCTAATGCAGCAACAATGCCCCACCAATGGGAGGGGGAGGCAATGATCAATGGGCCCGTGGGTCGTGTACTGCCTGCCGTGAGCCGTTGGTGGGCGTCTTCCCCCGACATGGTAAAGCGCCCCGCCCTGTCAACAAGGCAAATGTCAACCGCCCCCGTGGTGCCAGCACACACTGTGGTGGTGAAAAGGTCAATAAAGGCGCCCAGTTCGTTGTGATGGTCATAAAAGAAGGAGAAAAGGGATGCGGCCTGCTCCTCAGTGGCTAGCTGCCCCGGAGGAGGGAGCTCTGGCAACCATTCCGAAATGAACTCCGCAAAGGAGGTGCCCTCAGCCACGACCCTGTGCACGTCACCTGTGTCGGCGTTGGCGGGGCGCGCATTGCTGAGGCCAAGACCATGCTTGAGAGAGTCAAAAACCCTAGTGGTCGGTGTGACGACCGTGATTTCCGTCCTGCCTGAACAGCAAATCGATGTCCGCAGACATTGTAAGCAAGGACCAGCAGGACACAGAGCAATTCCACTAAGTTCCCCTGGTGCATGGCCGAGGATGTCTGCTTCGGTAATCGAATGAAGTACACTCCCGGCTGATGAGAGCCATCAGCCGCGACTCGCTGCAGTCGCCGTGCGGGGGTATCCGCCGCCAGTTCTCCAATGGTAATCGGGCACGGAGAGGCGTCAGTGGCCTTGTGCAGGACAATGGATTGCGGGTACCTGACGGCAGTGATAAGCAGATAAAGATCGGCCAGCAATCGGGTGGAGGCAACCAGGGCTAAGTTCAAGCAAACCCCGTTAATAGGGGCTAGGCCTTCAGCTTGCATAGCTGTATTGGCCGGCGCAAGTATTGCGCCGACTGCCGACAGACGGTTGAGGTAGCACAGGATCGCTTCGCTATGGGATGCCGACTGGTGGAGGAAGTCCACCGCAATAGCCGCTGGCGTAAGGCGACCGGGGTGTGGACACGCCCGATCTCCCACCCTTGTGATGCCGGAATAAGGGATGAAGTATTTCAGCCCCTGACTGTGTGAAGCGGTCCCTGCGGGGTAGACTGCACCAAGCCACGCAGTGCAGGGGCGAGCCGCCCCGAGAAACCGGCTGCGGAGCCAGCTGAGCAATTCCACGGATGCCAACAGGTTTGGCGATGAGGCGGGCCAACGTGCGCAATTGAACCTCACCTTTGCCGCCTCCAGCGGGTTGTCGTGGGTCGCCTGTGCGAATGACAAGCTGGCCTTCCGCATTGGCAAGGATGGCAGCCGAGGAAGGCTGCCCCTCCTGTGCGCATTGTTGAGGAAGGTCTTAACCTCACTGTAGGAGGCACATCGCAGTTGCAACGCAGCCGACCCCTGTGTGAGCAGCAGCATGTGAGCGCTACTGACCGAAGGGGAGGCAAGACGCGCACTGCGCCCCGTTACCCCGGGCTGAACCGTGGCGATGTCCCCAAGCCCTGCCGCTTGGTGCTCAGCTGCCTCGGTGAAGGGCACATGGTCAAAGCACGGGTCGATCATTTCAGCATCGCCGGAGACCCTCCGCACAACAACGAGCGGACGCAGCCATTCTGGGGCATCGGCCAAGAGGTTGGAGGCGATACGCACGACTGCGATGAGCGCTGAATGCTGCTGAGCTGTCCAAAACACAGTTTGCTCCAACACAGTGTCCATGCAGACCAGAGCGCACCACAGGGAAAAGGTTTTGGAAGAGCCCGCGCACCCCAAGATGCTAAGCGAGCTGCGTCTTTGTGCCCGGGCGGCCAGGATGGCCGATATGTGTCCACTCAGGAGTCCATCCGGACTGCTGAGCAACTCATCGATGCGTCCACAAAAGGTCTGTCCCATGAGGGCAGCCAAGGTGTGCAACTCAGGTGGGATCAATGCCGCAGGCAAACGCCAGTTTTTGCTGAAGGGATCCCGGGGATTGGAGCGCTCAGCCACTGGATGAAGGGCAAGGATGCGCTTCTTGAGTGCGACAAACTCGGCCGGTGTCAAGTTTGGGGCAGCTGGGAAGTGAGGAGTGCGGGCGGCCGCCTCCACGGCTTGCAAGAAAGACAGCACAAGGTGCCCCTCAGCAGCGAAATGGCACCGGGGCCTCGGCGCAGGCTGGGTGCACGGCCGGATGGGCATGCCTATGGCCAGGGGGACACGCGCCGCAGGCATCTTCAGTACTTGCAAAAAGACATCGAGCGCCCCCCCTACTTTAATGCACGACAGACTGCGAAGGGAAAGATCCCAGCTGCAAACGTGATCAGGTTGCGGGGGGGCCCCAAGGAAAGAGGGCCACTGGCGGATGAGCAGGAGGGCAGCCGTGGGGTTAAGGCGGTTTTGGCGTCGCTCTGCCTTGCGTTGCTCGCGGGTTTTTCCACGGACCTTTTCAGGAACTACCAGTTCTACAAAGACTGCCAGGAGTTGCCCTTGGCGAAACTCTAACCGCAGAAGACAACCCTCGGAGGGAGGCCGGTTACCGCTTTGGCGATGCGAGAACCAGCCAGTGTTCTGCGATGGCGTAAAGCCATTGGGACACGACAAGCCAAGCACGTATGTGCCAAAGCTGAGACAGTCCTCCACCTTCAGCGCAACCGGTAGCGCCTGGGTGAAGCGTCGGGTGGTGTCCTGGTGCGACATCCGCCGGTTCTCCTGCCCAGTATCCTCAAGAGCAGCGCCCTGGCTGTAAACATGAAAGTGCAGAAAATCCACCACACGCTCGAGCGACAGCTCGCCGAGGGAAGTCTGCACAGGAGCGGGCAATGACAGGTTGACCGACTTCTCCTCTTCATAGCATCTAAGCCTGACTTCCTGAATGATCCAGGAGCGCAGCTCCACAACACAATGTGGCAGGGAGGCTGCCGTGACGGTGCGGACAGCCTCGAGGAGACGCGGCGGCAGGGAGTCCATGGAGACAAGCCGCTTGAGCGACTCCTCAGTGACGCGGTGCGGGAAGAGGGCAGCCATAACCCTTCCAACCTCACTATCTACAAGACCCCGACTACGGTAGAAGTGAAGGGAGTGGAAGGCCCACTCCAGTTCTTTCTCCAGGCTACGCAAAGGGAGGAAGGCACGTGCGGCGGTGACATCCACCTGGGCCGGCAGGGTTGGGCTAGCACGCAGGAGCAAGTGGGAGTAGTTGTGACACTGAGGCCCAAAAAGCTCTTCCGGCACATTGAACAACCAATGCATCCCTCCTGCACGTATACGTGGGGCGACCCGTATGGCGGCCCGCGCAAACTCAGTGGGCACCCAAGGGCACAAAAAGTCTTCACTGGCATGGATGATGCGCAACCGACACGGGAGGCGCAGGAGTTCCGCGAAGAGCCAATCTGGCATGCCAACGGCCCCAATGTCCACGGCTGCTGGCAGCGCAGCATCAGCCGCCACTCCACCGGAGGCGGCGGGCAAGCCCACGGGTGGGAAATGGTTGTCGCCCCATAATTTGCGAAGGAGCACACCCACCAGGCCCGCCGTGTAGCTGCCTGCAGAGAAGCCACGGACAGTAGGCCGCGCTGAGCCGATACTTGAGAAGGCAATGCACAGGGCCGCCAGACACGCGGAATGTGGATCCTGCAAGTGAGAGCTGCGGCGTGCTCTCTGAAGCTGCGCGTCAATGGTTCGGGCTTCCGGACTGGACGCGATGAACTTCACACCCAACATAGCGTGTGCTAACTGGATGACCGGCAGGGGGGAAAGCAAGAGGCTGGTATAGCGACCCGTGGCGCTGAGCCGCGCCGAAGCCGTCGCCGACAACTTGGAACATGTCTCCGCAAGGCACCCCGTGGGGCCGTAGCACTGTGTGGAACACATGAGCTGCCAAGCGTCGTTGCGAGCCGGGGCGCAAAATGTACTGGCGCCAGAGCACTCAATGCGCACCTCAGGGGACGTCGAGGGGCTGCCCCCACCCTGACGCTCGTCCTCATCTGCATGCGCCATGTCGAATCCCTTGACCGCTCGATAAAAATAAGATGCTAGCTCGTGGTCGGAGACGTCTACTTGAAGGATCGTGTCGTTTACTATTTGGATATGCCAGTTGAAGAAGATATTATGTTGGCTAACTGAAGATATAAGTTTTGTAAATCAAGTTATAACTCCTTCAAGTTTGGTAAGTGATTTATATATCATAGTAAGTGCAATCAAGCACATATAAATATTTGTCATGGTTAGTTTTCAAATACAACATTTAGGTAAATGGTTCATAAGTAATTAGTAAATGATTATGCATGAAATATATTTATTTGGATGACAACTTATAAGTCAAGTAAGTGGATTTATGCTGTGTTGAAAAGACACAGGAAAGCTGGCCAGACAAAGAGCAAACTTGCATGAAACACGTGCGAGAGCGGCATTTGGAGACATGCGACAGACTGCTTGCATGCATGGGTGCTGCATATATCATGCAAACATGATCGTCGGCAGGGCAATGCTCGTCGGCAGAATCATGTGCATGCTCCTCATGATTCATGAATCACATGCACTTTATATTCATGGCACATCAGCTGCTCAAGTGTGTCCGCACGGTTTTCGGTGTTTGCCATCCAGCTGGTGCGATGGATGCCGCTCTTCTCGCAAGGTGCGAGAGCATCCTTGACTCCGCCAAGGACGGCGAGGGGCTCGTGAAGAATGTTCACGAGTGCCTCACACTCTTGGAGTCCCGGGGGCTGCTGTACAAAATGGCTTTGCACCCGTCGATGATCGGCATATCGCCGCTCAACCGCGACGGGAGCGGCGTGAATGCCGTGGACGTCCACGATTTGCTTTCGGATATCTTGGCCGCAGGCTTTCTCGAGGACCGGGTCTCCGCGATCGGGGTGGAGGTGCAGTCTGCAGCCGAAGTGACTTGGAACGTGGAGTTCTTCAAAGCCACACACGGAATGCTGGGTACCTTTGACCCCAGCGCCATCAAGTGTCTAAGCTTGGCTGGCTCGCACACAAATTGTGTGTTGCGGATCCTGTCCCAAAAGATCCAGCACGAGGGAGACGAGAGCATTTGTCACGATGGACGTCTCAACATGGAACTGCTCCGCAAGAAGGATGAAAGCTTTTACAAAGCCGCCCAAAATGGGGTGACGTGGAAAGTTATCACCAAGGAAGCTGCAGCAAGTCTGCCACATCTGACGTCGATGGTACAAAGAATGGGAAACGCCACTCTTCAACGCCACGAACACGAGTTGCAGCTGATGCGTCGCCTACACGGCATGTGGATGCTCGAAGCAACCCAGCACCAACACGTTGACTTCATGACGATCAAGAAGCGAGTGACGACCGGAAAGACTGTGCATCACAAGTCTCTTCCACACCTCTACACTTTCGGCTTGAAGTTCGGGGGCGGTCGCATCCCGTTCTTGTTGGACGAGACGGAATCCTTCGTGAGGCGTCACAGCCCCAGCACTCGGAGCCTAGGTGCTGAGTTCTGGGACAAGATTTCCCAGGAGGTGAAGGGCACAAACCAATTCCCCAGGGCCAGGCATGCACTTGCCCCGTGATTCCGAAACAGAACATGTTGAGCTTTGTTGTTGCATGTGGCACACATTTTCACATATATGTTTATCTGACATTTAATTTCGAGAAGCCCAGGTGAAGCTCGCATATGCCAAAGAGATTGCTCAGGCAGCTGATGTCAAGAGGCTGTTACACAAAGACCTCCTGAGCGAGGTTCGCACGGCGGACGGGTTCATGCATCAGTGGCGATCGTTGGTAGAGAAGCTCCCAGAAGGCACGGATCTTCTGAGAATGCCCGAGCTTTCCACAGCTCTCAGCTTGGCAGACATTCATCTCATCGGTTTCGTGTTGAAGATGCCACTGGAAGTGAAGCAGTACACTTCGAAAGAGGCCCTGGCACACGATGTGGTTGTGATCATGCGAGGCATCTGCCACCGGCACATCGAATCGCCATGGGAGCAGCATGCCATGACAGTGCAAAGCGAGTCGGGTAGTAGCCCAAGCCCAAAAGTCACGACGATGCGGGAACTCAATCCCGATGGGACCGTGAAGGATGGCCTGACCCTTCTGCAAGATGCAGGCTTCACCATCGGATCGTTCTGTAGGAGGAAGAGCGATGGCCAGTCCGGCCAGATCGCGGGGTGCCAAGCTGGGAAGGTTCAGCTCAAGCAGATCGATGGCACTCTAGGCAAAGTCGTGATGGATGTGTTTCTGAGTGGAGATTGGGTGACCTACACTCCCAAGCCCGAGCCGGTGCTTCTCAAAGACATCTTGCAGTATGCCCCAAGCAAGCATCCTGATCTTGAAAAGCAGCGAATGCAAGCCATGATCACACTCGACATGTTGGAGTTGCAGGCTAAGCATGAAGCAAACACTATGCTTTCACGGCTTGAGATGCACTTGAAGCCGCAGAAGAAGGTCTTAGCCGTGAGCAAGATTCCCAAGAACAAGTTGATCGTGGTTCCGTGCTCTCTCCAGGTGAAGAGTGGCACGAAGCTGCCGGATGATTGCATCGAGATCATGCAGCCTTTGGCAGGGGTTCACTTTTGGTCCCAGCCCATGTTGATGCTGCCCAAGGCCGAAGGGGACCCCGGGTTTGCCAACCCGGCTTTCATGGTGCAGACCATACACGACGAGGAGGTCGGCAACATGGAGCTCTCTTACATCAAGAGTCACAGGGACAGCAAGGTGCACTTGCCGGTCCTGAAGAATCCGCGGGAAATCGCAGAGGGTGAGAGCCTTTTCATTTACAAGCCCAAGGTTGAAAAGCAGGTTGTGCCTCTGGATGCAGATTCCCCGAACCGACCCGGGAAGAGACTCCGCACTAAGGGTCCGGGACAGTGAGGCATGCACATCTCATGCACATGCACAGGAGGTTTCGTGGAAGCATTGGCACTTGCATGCATGCAGCCTCTGTGCTGGCACTGGCATAGATATCGATTCTGAGCGCCTGGCAGGATGGGTGCTTTCGAGCATCAGTGCAAAATGCTGCATGTGCAAACTTTGCTTCAGCTGCTCTTCGTAGTTGGCACATGACAGTGCCCAGTCAGTTTTGAAGTGTTCGTGCATGCCTGAGTGAATCGGTGCAAGAACTCGGATGTTGCCGGTTGCTGTGTAGCTCATGAGCTCTCGAGTCCTATAGAGATTGTTCCACGGACATGGCATCTGGTTCCGAACACGAAGAAGATGCTGGGCTGCGACTTTGCACAAAGACTGTGGTTTGGCTCCGGCAGACCCACAGCATATCACATGCACCATCATGCACATGCCACGATGGTTTTTGGGGAAGCATTGGCACATGCATGCATATATGCTTGCTTGGGCCACACAACGATCTTCATGACACCGCGAGGATGGCAGCATTGCAGCATGCAGCTGTGCAAAAAATGCCATTCGTGATCGCTGTTGTGGTGTGCTGTCATTGGCAAAGCCGCATTCACTTGAGGTGCTTGCATGTGCATGAGCGAATCCTTGCATGACATGTTACAGCTTGTATGTGTAGTTGAGCTCTTGTGTGCACACACCTCCCGTCGACATGGCTGATGATTCTGAACATGAAGATGACCGTGACGTTCGACTATGCACAAAGACCGTGGTCATGTATGGGAAGGGCGAGCAGTGGATCCCGACTCAGAAGAACGAAGAGGGCATGGTGTGGTTTTCGGTGAACGGCAGGTGGGACAGAGGCTTCACGAAATTTGTGTTCGGCAAGGCCCTAGATCTCCGGAAGGACAAGGATAGCCGGTCGTTAAACAGCAAATTCTTCGATGACTTGGTGACCCAGAGACAGACGACATTCAACGAAGTCATCCAAAAGCGCCTGCAAAGCGAAGACGACGACCAAGAGGACACCCCGCCCCAAAACAAGAAGGTCTTCAAGAGTTTCAAAGCCACAGCTGCCAAACATCAACAATATGCCCCGTATTACATCGACATGCAGTTGCCTGCCATCGAGGAAGGTGGCCCGACTCCCACAGCAAAGGTTCTCTTCGAAGGGCTTGGCAGTCATACTTTGTGGTTTGAACTTACAAAGGCGAACTTGCGACACTTGAAAGCTGGCTTTGTGAACTCGGAGAGCAAGGACCGGCAGCCCCGAGGAGCCAAGAGAAAGAAAGAGATATAGGCGGCTAGCTTTTTCGCCGGCAGGGCAATGCTCGTCGGCAGAGAACATATAAGCACGAACATGATGCAATCCCGACTCGTAGCTCATGTGCATGCTGGAAATCAAGAAAAGTGCTGCTGTCTTTTCTATGTTTTTCTATATTCATAGGAAGAAAAGTCTTTATATCACCAGCTCCATGTCAGCAGTTGGGTTTATAGGGGGGTTGTGCTTGGTTTTGCGATTCGCAACTGTCCTGCAAGCTTGACTGATGGCTGTTGATCATGTCAGGATACAATGTCTTGTGCAATGCATGGTGCAGGCCCCGAGCTGGTTTTGTAGGCATGGCTTCGCCTGTTTTCCGAGGGCATGGTGTGCTGTGTGTATACATATACAGACACGTGCCACATGTGATAGATGATGCTCGCATGCCATCACAGCAATGCACCAGGCAATGCACACAGCAGTGCACTATATGCAATGCACATGCACATGTCCTGCAGACCCTGCTGGCAGCTTCATAGGGGGTCGCCATGATGCGGTTCTCCATCGGAGATGTGACCGAGGATCGACCGGCCTTGTTCGTTCGCTTGGACCTTATAAATGATTTTTTGTTGCAGGAGTCCGTGGACTGGAGCTCCTTCATGCAGGTCGAGCTGCTAGGGGGCATGGAGGAGACGGAGGAGGCTTGTTGTATTTCACTTTGCTGAGTGCCGGTATATACTTGTACAATTGCAGGGAATGTGGACCAGCCAGTCCGGGGAGCTTCGCTGGACCAAGGGCAAGGGGTGGAGGATCCTGATCAAGGACGGAGGTCGGGCTTTCCGTCTGGGAATTCATTGTGTTGTTTTTTTAGAACAATATCCCTTGCAGGCATGTGCCTCTTCCGGCACCCGGACAAAAGTGCCGAGAAGCCACCCCCGGAAGGTCATTTGCTCGGAGTTTCGTATATGAACATATATATATATATATATCGGTATCTGCAGGCTGGGAAGCCCTCGACTTCGACAACACGTGGATCCCCAGCACACTGCGGTTGGAGGACACCTCTTGCATGGAACACCAAGCTTATATAGGGCATGCATGCATGTTGCCAGGGGGATTTCGATGTAGAGCCGCCGGAGGTGCCGAATCCATCGCTTATAACGAAGTACTCAATTCAGCCCTGCATGCAGGCACGGGAGCCGATCAACTTGGTGCCTGCTGCAGAGGCACCAACTCGAAAACCGCGAAGTGTCGAGCCCTGTTTTTGCATGCAGATTGGCAGGCATCAGACAATTCAGGCTTCGAGGAGCCGGCATGTATACTCGCTTATATATTGAACCTTTCTTATATGTGTTCTGGCAGGAGGTCGAAGTGGAGATGGAGATGGGCCCCGTGGTTCTGAAGCCGAAGGCTTCCATCCCGCCTTGGTAGATCCCTGCATGCGAGCTTGTCGCCCTGCACACGAGAGTGTCATGTCTCTGTGTGTGTGTATCTGAGTGTATAATCCAAACCCAAGCCCCGGTACCCTAACTATATATAACCCAATTATATATAGTTCTGGGTGCAGGAGAAGAAAATGCCCACGGTGCCCAAGAGGAAGTGGCTGCTTTCGGAGGAGAATGTTCTGTTTCTTTGTTTAACCCACTCCTCCTTTGCCGTTTGCAGGAGGGCAGTGGCAACAAAAAGGCACGAAAGGGAGCCGGTGCCCAAGATCGCAAGCATCTTCATTTTGGATAACATTTCTAGTGTTCACCCGACAGGGTTGGCAGACCACAAAGATGCCGAAGGCAAGGGTCCGTGGGTTTATAAGGGTTTAGGGTTTATAAGGGTTATAGTTATAGGGGTTTATAGGGTTTAGGGCGATAGATTCTTGGATACAATGTGATATGCATGTGCTGTCGCAGGTGGAGACTTCGAAAAAGCCCCGGGAGCCAGAGCATCCGCCGAAGGGCAAGGAGATGCGGTCATGCATGGGGTGCAGTGGTTTGTAAGCACGAATGCATGCAACATGTGGTGAGGAGCAGAGGGCATCCGGATCGGGGGGAGCCTCTTCCAAGGCCTGATTCGCTGATGCATGATGTCGTGGGTGCACTGATAACATGACACACAAACACAGAGAGACACACACACACACACACACTACACAAGCACACAGGCACACACACACACACACACACACACACACAAAAAAAAAGAAACAGACACAGAGGCACACACACACACACCGAGACACCGAGACACAGCACACACACACACACACGAAACACACACACACACACACACACACACACACACACACACGACACACGACACACACACACACACACACACCCAATCCTGACAGGACTCCAGGAAGTGGTGGCCACCGCCACCACCACCCCCTGCAGGGGGTGGGAAAGGCCATGCCCCCCCTCCCCCACCACCACCGGCGCCCCAGACTCCCCCCCCCCTCATTGCACCGGCGTCGGCGGTGGCCAATGGGCCGGTCCCACCGCCTGGGGCGGTGGCCAATGGGCCGGTGCCGAAGTGGGATGGAAAAGGATGGAGGATTGGGGAGTGGTGGATGAACCCCACCACTGGCCAATGGCACGGGCTGGGGGCTCAGCACTTCGTGGCAACCGGATCATGATGCATGTCTCGTGGCACATATATAGGCCTGGTGAAGGGCGATCGCGGCCACGGACTCGCGGTCAAGGCCGGGGAGTGCACGTGAACAACACATTGCGAAAGACATGCATGGTTGTGCACAATGGCAGGACCCATGAACCTGGCATGGGAATCCGTGCACAATCTGTCCGAGGCTGTGGTCGAGTGCATGAGAAAGGGTTAAGGGCTTATAGGTTGTCAGGTAGAAAAGCAGCAGCCACGAACGGCAAAGCAGCCACAGACTCACACAACACAGCAGCCATAGACACACAGAACACAGCAGCCACAGACTCATGCACACAGCACAGCAGCATAGACCCAAGCCCGTTTCTCGTGCACCGGCTGCGGCAAAGAAGCTAGGAAATTGACGGCACAGGCAGCGGGGCCAAAGGAAAAAGGCTTCATGTAAGGTCCGAACATCCGGGGCAAACTCGGAAGTAGGCCGTTCTAGTGCATAGGGGCTAGAACACAGGTTTTATAGATTGATATGGTTTTGGGTCCATGAACCACATAACTTTATAGATTGATATGGTTGTGTGTGCCTTGGACCCTGAAAGTTTATAGATTGATATGGTTGTCTGTGTTTTTAGGCTACAACTTTATAAATTGATAAATTGTGGGCTCCATATTGCCAGCGATTTTATAGATTGATATGGTTTGGGTTGTGGTTTTAAAAACCCTTTATAGATTGATAAACTTCGTGCCTAGGCTCTAGCTAGCTTGGCAACCTCTAGGCTGGCATCCTTTGCCTCGCTTCCGTGCGCTGTCCGTTCGGAACCTCAGGCATTTTGCCTCTTGTACAGAACACACTGTTTGAAGAAGGAAGAAAAAAGCTGGCTGCATCGGCTGCATGCACCTGAGATTGTGTGCACCTTGGGACAGGGAGTGTGTACCAGCCTCGCGAAGTTTCCATGTGTTCTGTGCAAGAGAGAGAAAGAGAGAGAGCGAAAGAGAAGCCAGAGGCAGCCCACAACACCAGAACTCGAACACCCCAAACAACAAAGCCACACAACCAGGAAGCACGAAAACACAGAAACACCAAAACACTTCTAACCCAGAAACACCAAAACACTGTTATATATATATATATATACAGTCCCACAATACGAAATCCCAAACCCCATGCAGACAGCAACCCAAACCACAAGCGAAAAGCCTGCAGCCCATGGTGGGGTGCAGTGGGGTGGCGGGGCGGTGGGGTGGTGCCACGTCTATCCGGAAGTGTGTGCATTCAGTGCAGCCAGAAAGAGAGAGCGATATTTGCATGCATGTTTGTGTGCATGTGCAAGGTGCCAGGTCCAGCCCGGCAGTGTGTGCATACATTGCAGCCAGAAAGAGACAGAGACGGTGAGAGAAGGTACAGAGAAACAACCAAAGCCGCCAACCGTAACCAACAAACTCGACCGCCGAGCCCTTTCCTTTGGAGGGCAGCACGTGACATGACACGGAAGTATATTCCCTGCATGATCGACAGCCATGCACGTCAATCACAGATGTGTGCTTGTGCATGCACGAGCATGCACCATTCGCTCGCAGGGCAGTGCTCGTGAGCAGACATGTCATGCATTGCCGCAGGTTTTGAGTTGCCGAGCAGAGCACGTCACGAGCCAGTTGCCACAACCCGCATCCATCATGGCAGTGCATCAAGTGTTGCACCCCGACATCCGAACACACGAGGCTGCCTTCGTTGATAAGTGGTCTTCTGGCGACTTTCCTCACAATGGCCAGTTTGAGGCTTTGAGTTACGTGTCGAACTACAGACTCACCCAGGGTTATGACGTGATCTCATTTCGTGGATGGCACTGCCACATGATTCGCCCGTTGGCGAATCAGGATGGGAGTCTATGGCGGGCCATACAAAACGGCAACGTGAGACCCATGATCATTCGCCCGGCCCCTGCTGGCATCCTCTACATCAACCTTCAAGCCCGCCTCGAGGACGGATTTGTCTGGCTTCAGGGCACCATGCTGTCGGGCCGAGTGGCATGGAAAGGGAGACAACTGGCCACCCTTGACATCAGGATGAGTACTGTCTCGGCGAGAGTCAGAACCGTTTTGTTGCGGCAGAACATCATCAGATCGACCAACAAGGTGGTCTTCATGGGACACACACGCATCCTGAGCAAGACGGCGAAGCTGTGGTCCCCACATGTGAAGAAGTCGCAATACCAGAAGCAGTTGCCTAAAAGGCGAATGGTCGGAAAGACCGACCCTCGCTACCTGGCTCTAGGGAGGCATATGGCCCCATTTTGATTTCAGTGTTGTTTACTGTGCCCATGCACTCTGATTTGAGTTTTGTTTCGTGTGGCACATGCACAAGAAGCTGCATCGGTTGAAAAAGAAATCATGCAGTCGCTCGTCCTGCTCATGCATGCATTCACAACATACAGACTTTCGCACAACACCTTTGCACACATGATGCATATATTCATGTTGTGGTCCTCAAGACAGGGTGCCTATTATATATAGTTTCTAGCTATTATATAGTCGCCCAGTGTGTGGATCCGAACCACTCGGGCAATGCTCTCCGGCCGGGTTGTCTGGCCAAAGAGCTTCAGCATGCAGAGCAAGAGATCATGCGATCCACGGGAGATCTGGCGAATGCGAACAGCAGCAAGGCGAGTTTCGAGCGGCGGCTGCCGAAGTAGAGGATCATCGGCAACACCGACCCGAGGTTCGTGGCTTTGCACAAGCATCTGGCACAGTTTTGATGCCCATGCAGAAGCATTGCACGAGCATCTGGCACAGTTTTGATGCCCATGCAGAAGCATGGCGAAGTTTCATGGAATACATGTTGAAAAAAGAAAGCCTGCATTCTGCATGCAGTCGCTTGCATGCTGTCCTGCATGCTCATTGATGCATTCACAAGATGGACATTCACACAACACCTTTGCACACATGATGCATGTACTCATGTTGTGGTTCTCAGGACATATCACGTTGTCTAGCACGATAGTGAAGATCCGCTGTCGCCAGCGAAGATGATGCAGCAATTTGCGGCGGTGAAAGCCATCATCGGGACCCTCCAGGATGACACGGCTCGCCAACATGTCTTGACGGCACAGCTGCACAGCTTGGAGCAGCAGCTCAAGGCGATGGACTTGGGCAACGAAGACATGGAACCCCTCATGAAGACCATCGCCGACTCCCCTTTCTCCCCGGGGCAAAAAGATCAGCTGATCACCATCGTATCCGAGAAGATTGCAAAAGCAGCTGCTAGCAAGAGGACGAAGAAATGCACTCAAGAACTGCCTGATGTTGCTCCGTTCCTCTCGGAAGACGATGTCAGTTGCCTGAGCAATCCCGATCTGAACGTTCTCGCAAAGGTCACACGGCTGAGCATGGTGTTCTCTCGAGTGGGGTGCAGCAACCCAACCGAGCAGTCATGCGGGAGGGCCATCAGCTTCCTCAAGCAACACATGCAGGTGGCAGAATTGGGGGAGCCGGGCGAGTTCTTGAAGTCTGTTCAAGACTTTAAGGCGGCATTGAAAGGACATGTGAAGAAGATGCTGCCTGCTTCAGTGCATGTCCAGACATTCAGCACTCCCGACCAGTTGCCAAAGGACCTGGCCGAACGTTGCTTCAAAGACAGCCCTCAGGCTTCGGTGCGAAGTGGCCCAGTGGGCATCACTGGACCCGTGAGGAAGTCGCACAAGAGTGTTTCGCCTTCCACTTCTGCCAGCTCGTGGCAGCATCAGCCGGGCATGTTCCCGAGTCATATGTTGCCGAGTCATGTGCCGCTGTTGCCGAGTCATGGGCAGCAGTTTATGACGATGCAGCAGATGATGCAGGCATACAATCATATGCAGCAGCAGTGGATGGCACCACCAACCCCGAAGTCCCAAGGCTTGCCGAACCTCGTTCTGTTCAATCAACCGGGGCAGCCTGCAGGACATCAGAGTCAGGGAAAGCCGACCGATGCACAGATCGTTCCTTCCAACCAGGCGGGGCAAGGACATCGATCGGAGCCGCAAGGACATCAATCAGATCCGCATGGGCAACAGCAGCAGATTGAGAACTGGGGGCTGCAGTCCGAGACCACCAACGACCAGAATAAGCCGCCCCTGCAACCAGCCGAGCAAGCTAATGCAATGCTGGCGGCATGGGAGAGTCGCAAGCTGGAATCGGACAAGGGCCCGGCCATGAAGAAGCCGTCTGCTGCCGATGCCGCAGTGGGGCACGGGAATCCGAAGGCCAAGGCCAAATCAAAGGCGAAGGCCAAGGCCAAATCGCAGCCGAAGGCCAAAGCCAAATCGCAGCCGAAGGCCAAAGCCAAGTCGCATGCGAAGGCCAAGGCCATGCCCTCGAAGGAGGTGATGCAAACGATGAGCAAAGAAGCCCGAAAGCCCTACCGGCCTTTTGGTTGCCCCAAATGCCGACGAAGCCCTGGCTGCACTCCGTCGTGCTTTCGCTAAATGCACTCCATCGCACTCCATCGCGACAGGATTTTGAGGATTCTCGGCAGAAGCTATTATACTCGCGAGCTTTCCATGCATCATGCATCATGCAATGCCATGTCTGAAGCCCCTGCTTTCGCTAAATGCACTCCATCGCGACAGGATTTTGAGGAAAGTCGGCAAAAGCTGCTCGCGAGCTTTCCTTGCATCATGCATGAATGCCATGCAACCATGTGTGAAGCCCGTGCTGCCAGCTTCTTCCGGATGTGTATGTTGGCAGGCGAGTGTGTGTGTGTGTGTGTGTGTGTTGTGCCTGCAGTGTGTGCAGGCTCCAAGTGCTGAGGCATGCATGCCATGTGCATATATAGGTTCATAAATATATAATATATACACTGTAGGTTCAGGTTTATAAATACATAGGGTTTTCAGGGTTATAGGGTTTTAGGGTTTACGGTTATATAGGTTTATATATTATATAGGGGATGTATATATATATATATATATATATATATATATATATATAGGTCTGTCGGCTTATATATAAAGGGTTTTCCCTCGTATGTACTATATGGTATCTATATATGGGTTTATATAGGTATATATTGCTTTTACGTATCGTAAATTTATACACATATGTATATAGATGCTTCATGTTCAGACATGGTTCTCATGCACAAGTTCAGACTATATACAGACAGTCATCCGGTACCACGGATGCATCCAGCCATTGCTCGACTGCAGGGCACTTGCTCGTGGTCAGGGTTTCTTCCATTTTCACGAACTGACTCGTCGAGCACCTCTTCTGAATCATCATGACTGAGACTGCAAGCAGCTCCAAGGCTCCGTTGGCTATGTTGGGCCGCAAGGCATATGTGTCACAACACGGCATAGAGAGTGTGTTGACAGACTTAAAGAAGTCTGGGTTGCTTGCCGACGACGTTACATCTTCCAGAAGCTCCATCAAGCGAGCTCGGGAGGAGGACCTTGCATCTCTTACCGGTGTTTATGGGCCCTTGGTGCAGAAGATGGAGGTCCCGGTGGAGGGCCAGTGCAACAAGACGGTGACGGTGCCATACATCCACCCGGCTGCCTTCCTGAAGCACATCTTCAGTCTTGCTCCGTTGTGGGAATTTCTGCGACAGGAGGTGTTGCCACACAAGGAGACACCATCCTATGCTCGGCCATGGGGTCTCATTTTCTATGCTGATGAAGTGACCCCTGGCAACACACTCAAAGCCAACAATTCCCGCAAAATCCAATGTATATACTGGAGTATATCCGAACTTGGAAGTCGCGGTTTGGCGTCTGAGGCATTATGGTTTCCACTGACCTGCCTACGGTCGCACCATTGTTCTTCCATCGGCGGGTTGACGTGTTTGTGGCGACTCATGCTTCGACTGTTTTTCACAGATCACGACATGCGAAAAGGCATGGTGGTGGACACTCCGGAAGGAGACCATTTCCCCATCTTCTTGGACTTGAAGATCTTAGTCGCAGATGAAGCGGCCATTAAGCAGTCCATCGAGGGAAAAGGTGCCTCAGGCACCGTCTTCTGCTGCCGATGCAGCAATGTCGTTGCTGCCAGAAGCACGGTGAGTGACATGCGATCTGAGTTCGTGTCCAGCTTGTGCACTGATTATTCGAAATTTCGTTTACACACCAATGCCACGACTCGGGATTTCCTGGCATTCTTGGATGCACAGCATGGCACTGTTAGCAAAGCACAGTTCGAGGCCTTGGAAACAGCCCTGGGATTCAATCTGCGAGTGCACGGGTTGCTCATGGATGACATCATAGGACACAAGGTGCCTGAGGCCATAATGTTCGATTTTTTTCACATCTACCTCGTCCATGGCATCGTTGGAAATGAATTGGGCTGCTTCTTTGCCGAGCTTCGCGATGCAGGTTTCGGCGAGGATCGACTCATGGATTTTGTGTCCAGCTTTCGGTGGCCGAAGCAGTTCGCTTCACCCGATGCAAAAAGAGTTTTTGCAAAACGGGAAAAGAAAACATCTCCTGTGAAGGCTGAGGCTTCTGAGCTCCTCAATGCTCTTCCTGTTTTGCGAATCTTTATCTTGAAGTTTGTCATGACAACAGCGATCAGCCCGGGCACGGTCCAGGCATGCATGTGCTTCCTGATGCTGTGCAAGGTCGTAGACATGCTTCATGATGCTGTGCGAGGACGTGCTGTTGACCCGGCGGTCCTTCACGACACGATCGTGAAACATTCGAACTGCTTGCTAGAGACCTATGGCCAAGATATATGGGTTCCAAAGAACCATATGTCACTTCATCTAGGTGAATTTCTTGCAAAGTTTGGCCACTTGGTGTGGTGCTTCACCCACGAGCGAAAACACAAAGTCGTCAAGCGGTTTGCGAACCAAAAGCTGGATGGCTCCAGGGGCTTCGAGGAGAGTGTCCTGAAGGATGTCTTGGCAGTGCAGTTGAACTGCATATCTGCAGAGCTTCCATCCTCAAAGGTGCGGCTTATGAACCCCAAGCCGGCCCCGAAGAAGCTCGTTGATCTCGTGGGCCAGGTCATGCCATTTGCAACGGGGCCCATTTTGCATGATTTGCGGGCCATGCATGCCGGCGGGTTCGTTTGCACAAAAGGTGATATCGTCGCTTTGGATGCTACGACTGTGGGTCTAGTGCAGTTTCACTTCCAAGCTGCAGGCCAAGTCTGGACTTGTGTCACACCATGGAAGCATGTGTACGAGCACATGTTTGAATGCACAGACCTCGACCCCTTTATCACGACAACGGACAGCATCAAATCGTGCTGCATCTATTCGGAGAAGGATGGCAAAGCGATCGTTTTGGTCTAGCCGCTAGCCGAAAAAAATGCATGCGAGCAAGGTGCCCTGCATGCGAGTCTCTTTCATGAGTGCATGTCTGCATGCGAGCAGTGTGCCCTGCATGCGAGTCTTGAAGTCACCGCTGTATATACTTGCAAGCATGCATGCATGAATCATGCACATGCCTTTTCCTCATGCTTGCACTGCAGAAATATGTGCATGCATGCAATACTTTCTGTGGCGATATATTGCTTGATTTATCAGGCTCTGGACGGCTTCACTCGTGCTTATTGTCATGTAGGTCCTCGGTGGCCTCACTTCTCCTTCTGTGCTTTTGCTGGAGGATATATACATTTTATGTTCATCTATGTATGTGAATATTTGCTGATATTTCAACTTATCCCACTTAGCTAAGTCCAAATAAGTTCACTTAGGTAACTCTAGTTAACTACATAGATAAGTCCGTTTACACAAGTTATATAACCCCACTTATATCCCCCATATCCCCTGTAACCAAATACTAACCACCAAGATCCTTCAAGTAGGGTTATCATTTGCTCCCCTGCAGGAGATGGGGCGGACACCGCCGCCACCCGTTCCAACTCCGTTGCCGGCAGGAGGGCCCAAATTCTCCAGCGTGCCCATGTGCGCATGTGAGGGGAGAAGCGAGGCCGCGTTGTGCGGCGGAAAGGGAGGACTCGTCGTGCCCCCGGCCCAGGAAAGTGCTCAGGGGCTACAACGCTGAAGCCCGGGGCCCCCATCAGGCCAAGACCCGATACGGCCCACCAGAGCGGAGCACCTCGCCACCCCCGCTCGAGCTCAAGGCGAAGAGAGTGGAATTAGCACACTGTTCATGGGCCCCTCTGGCCCATCCCAAAGCCTCCTCGTGCGGCTTTAAGACTTCCCGCAGTGAGTCATCGGGGTTGGGGGTCTTCATGCTTGCACTGAAGCAACCCTGGTCGTTCGGGTACCAGTAAGGCAGCTGCAAGACGGCTCCCAGGTACGCCCAAGCAGTGACAACATCTCCGCTGTGTCGTGCCTGCGCACCAAAGAGCGGAGTACCCTGTTAAGAGCTCTGCCGTTCGCCGCTCACGGGGCCTGGGACGCGGCAGCGTCACCAGGTGTGCAAGCTTCGACAGAAGGAGTGGGACAACCTCCGCGGCCCAATCCGCCAGCACCGTCGGGGACAGCCCATACCGGCGGCAGAGTTGCGAGTCCCCAATTGTGCTCCCTTCACCATCGCACTCACAAGCGTCCACATAGGCCTGCCAGGACCCTGGACCGCGCATGTGTTGTGGCAAAATGCCAACTTCCGTATGAAGTCGGCCTGGCTCCTTAGCAAAGACAGAGAACCCTCCCTGGGCGTCCGTGGAAGGCTCTGTGACAAATATTACACCTACGGATTCGCGTGAGCGCCGGCAGCAAGGACTGCCTTGTTCTACTACTTTAGTTGTGCTGGCTAGGCGTGTATCCCGAAGGGATTAAACTCGACTAAGCGGAAGCTTTTTCATGGAGTGCCGTATGCCCACGAAGTCCGGGCAGCAAGTCCAGCAAGCATTAGAGGTTGATGGGTGGTCCAACCGCACCATCAACGAAAGTAAAGCGATGCATATGCGTAGCACAAAAAGCGAACAGAGCAAGCGGAAAGTATCGATGCAACGACAACTTAAGCATTTGCATCTGAGTGTGGCGCACAGAGCATGCAAGAAAGCTGCAGCTTTTAGCTGTCGTGTACGGAAGCTGGGCGATGAAGCCCAGAGACCAGCCCGAAGAAAGCAGCATGCCTAGAATGTGACAGGAGAGGGCCTGAGGGCGTAAAATGGTTGGGATTCAGGCTGGTGTGAGACGCACGGTGAAGCACTGCACTCTAGATACGGCTGCCCCGAAGCCGGAACTTTTGACTTTCTTGTTACGGGGATCTTGAAGCGTTCTTGTAGCCAATGCCGGTGAGACCGAAAGGTGTGAAATGGGCGGGAGGGTGAGGATTTTCAAGAAAGATGCCTAGCCAGCACAACTGAGCCAAATGTTCGCACGAACATAAAGTAGTAAAACAGATGTGAACAAGTACACTAACCGTTCTACTACTTTAGTTGTGCTGGCTAGGCGTGTATCCCGAAGGGATTAAACTCGACTAAGCGGAAGCTTTTTCATGGAGTGCCGTATGCCCACGAAGTCCGGGCAGCAAGTCCAGCAAGCATTAGAGGTTGATGGGTGGTCCAACCGCACCAATTTAGAACTACCCAGCAACCTCGCTAAGAAAAACACCCCGAATTTATGTGAGGTTGGTGGGCACTCCATGCGAACGAATTTGCCACGGAAGCTGCACAGACGAAGGTGAGACACTGATCATTGGCCGCGGTAGCCAAAGATCCTGAAGCGTAGCGGAAATGCGCTCGTGCTGCAAACAATCGTGAGGCAATGGATGCTCATGTGGTCTAGACAGAGCATCTGCTTTATCATTTGCTTCACCCGGTATGTGCGATACGTCAGGGGTGACTCGATGCACCGCTGCAAGAAGTGAAATTCGCTCCAAGAAAAAGCACAAGGGCTGACTGGTTGTCAAGGAGTCATTAACACCTGATTCCGCACCCGTGTTATCTGAAAGAGCTCTGAGTGTGATTGGGATGCAACTGCATGGAAGCAAGGCAGATGCCGCCAATATCAGCGCTGCCTGTGCGAGAGCTTCATAACACGAAATCTCCCTTGCCATATCAGCTTGAACCCCAATGCCCAAAGCTAGGAAATCAGCGTGAGCAAAGGTTTGTTGAAACCAGCGATGACCTAAGCATCTGCACGTGCATCAAATAGAGGAGTGGCAGGCTGCCGCATCGAGCGGAACGGTGACATATGCAACAGCCAATGCTCGAAGATGCCAAGAATGCGCAGCGAGTTCAAGCACAATTTTCGCTTCTTGCTGTTCTGACTAGAAACCCGAAGCCAAAGCCTACGTTCAGAAACCCGAACTGTCTCAAGATCCTGAAGGGAGTGCAAGGCTTGGTGACGTGCCGAAAGCAGTTTGGAGCCGGGAGGTATACCCGTACCTGGCGGCGTGACTGTGAAAAGCAGATCCGGCGACAAGTATCTAGCGATTTCATGCCAGCGCTCTGGCGGAATGCTGTAGTTCGTAGCAGCTGGGCTGTAGAGATCGTGATAAAAAGTATGCAGCATGCTCTTCATGACCGGAAAAAGGCTTGTAGCCCACAGCGCTAAGCCAATGAAGCGTTCCAAATCCTTTTTCGTCAAGCGAGGGTTTTTACGCAAATCTTGCACCATGCCCAGCAGTTTCAAGCGTTTTGATTCTTTAAGCAACACAATACCGGCAGAGTACTGAAAGTCCCAACCTATCCAAGTGACCCGAACAGAAATCTGCAGTTTGTGCCAGGAAAGAGGCACACCCATGATCTGCATGAACATGCAAATCATGGCACTCGTTGCTGGAAGAATGGACATCGCCTGAGAAAAGAGATAGTCATCTACAAACAAATGGCCTGTGTGGGCTATGTAGATGAGAATATGAAGAATGCGAAGGATGCATGAGCCGAGTCGCCCCCACCAGTGCTGGGCAAACGTGGCTCCGAATGGGCATGTGCGATAGAAATAGAGGGCATTTGACCCGTCTGGTTCCTCACATGTGAACCCAAGCAGTCCTTGTTCCGCATCTTTGACAAAGCAGCGCTTATGAGCGCTTTTGATGTCAATCGAAAGTGCCCCCTGAATCTGCGAGCATTCACGCAGGGGATAGGAATGCAAGACGTCTCGAGCTGAAGGCATGTGCTGCTTCTCAGGCACGGTGCAATTCGCGTTTGTGCCACAAACCGAATTATCAAGACAAAGCCTTTCTGATCTACCAGGAGCCCTAACAACCGAAAGTTTGCCAAGCGCAACCCCTAGGGGCCAGCGTCGCTGGGCATCGGCCAACGATCCGTTGAATTTGAAGCAAAAACCTTGATCGAGTTCTTCTTGAAGCAGTCTGCGAGTAACAGAGGGATCCACTGTAGCGGAGCGCCAATTCTGCAAGTGAATCGAAAGTGGTATGTCATCTAAAGATTCACGAGTGTTAGGCCAAAAATTGTGTGAAGGCGGGATATCCGACTGAAAGCCTGTTGGAACGCCTGCTTTCAAAGCTGGGAACAAAGTTGTATCAGCGTCGCAGCATGTTTGAGCAACAGCTGCCAAGGCATTCAAAAAGAGAGGCTGATGTTCCCGCTGTAACCAAGCATCGGCCGGAGCCGCAACGCCTAATGCCGAGAAGAACCCTGCCCTAACCGAAGCAACCTCTGAAGCTGAGAAAAGCGGTTCTTTGCTGGGCTCATAGCGACGCTGAAGCAGGCGGGAGGGGCCGTTCATGGATGCAGTGGCCTTAAGCAAGAAAGAGCGCAAGTTACGCAACAGATCTGGCGTGCGGGGAGCGCTCCAATCAGCGTGCGAATGACGACCCGCCCCATCATGAACTGCATATGGTAGCTGATCCATGGGCTTACGTGGCACCAGTGTGAGGGCCTCGCGCAATTGCAGTGCAGGGCCTGGTTTGTCCAAGAGAACTTGAATCTGAGCAGCAAAAGTGGTTGCAAGCGCCTCTGGATACTGAGCTGTAAACCTGCTTCTGAACACGCCCGAGCTGTCCAGACCGCGCATGACTTGATGTGAATCACGCCCATGCTCGCAAACACAGCCCATGTTCCGTAATGGCGCATAGCTGGAAGAAAACAACCAGGATTTTGCCCAAGGCAGGCCATAGCCGCACGCAGCCACCCAGACCAGAGAGGCTGAGCATTCATGAATCCAGGACTGTAGGCAACTTTCTTCCCAGGACATTGCTCCTGGAGGTTGTTCAACATGACCGTGTCCACCTGCTGAATAGACTATGGAGACACATTTGCAGCAGCGAGACAGGATTTCATGGCTTTCCTGGAGCTTAGCTAGGTCCGAAGGACCCAAGCCAGGTACCCCATCCAGGTATTCCGGTGTGCGAAGCGGGAAAGGTGGCCCACCTGAAAGCTTCAAACGCGAGTAATGCGAGCAACTTGGAGATGCTGCGCAGTAGCCCACAGCGCCTGAACCGCAAATGAACAGAAGCTGCTCGAAGAATTCATCTTGCAGCAAGTCAAAAGCTGGGTCCAAAAGAATGTCAATAGAAAGCGTAGCAAGACCACACGCTTCCACAGCGCATGAAAGTGGCTTGTGCACCCCCGAGCATAAGTCGAGGAAAAAGCGCTGAGGGATGTTCGCTAGAGCATCCAGTGCATGCGAGGAACTCTTTGGGGGCGGGACCGGCAGTGGAGGTCTTAGGGAGTGGTGCCTAAACCCGAAAGCCGAAGGTTGACCCCAATTAACAGAAGACCCTGAAGCAGTTGGTTGTGGCTCGGCCCGCTGCAACATCGGCGGGCGCTCAGAAGGCACCTGGGGCGGGGATGCAATGGAAGGGAAATTGAGCGGGCCAAGAAGGGCATTTTCACAGTTTGCCATAGTGAAGGCTGTCAGGACCCAACGTTCCCCACAGAAGGGTTCTGTCATATGCCAGGAATGAGCCGGAAACTTGATTGGGTTTTCTTTCGTGCTAATGATTTTCCCCTTAAGCGAGGTGTTAAGCATTGGTATGAAGCGCGACTGGTCGCCTGATGCATCGTCAATCCAAAGCGAACCCCCAGAGAAGGAACCCAAGCTAACCGAAAGATTGAAAGATCCCGGCACATTAGCAGTATCTCTATGAGCAGAAGTGACCACATTCTTGGCCACGCACAGCGCATTCCAGGAATCTGCTGGGAACTGTAAGCGCAGAAAATTATTGAGGGCTTTGCACACAGACGGCAGAGCTCGAGACACACGAGTGAGTGCCGAACGATCGCTGACCTGACAACCAAAGTTCCAGTAGCCTGATGATACAGAATTTGCCGAAACAACCGGGCGAGACTGCGAGCCTGGCGGTGGCCAAGAAGCTGACTGAAGTAGCGCTAGGCATGAAGCGTAATCATGAACATGAACTTCAGAAGCAGAGGCTACTGATGTGGTCGAGGTTTGCAATGCACTGCTGTGTGTACTGTGAAGCGAAGCTGAACCATGACGCATGCCCGCAAGATGCGGAGCATTTGGAGCAACATGCTCCGATGCTATGCCCGACCCGGGCACCACGCCAGGAAAAGATTCCCTGCAAGAAGCACCTCCGAACTCCGGAGCAGAAGCGGTAACGCATGGTGATGAAAGCGAAGCTGAGTGTTGTGTTGCCAAAATGGCTGGTGAAAGCTGTTCCCTGCACGGGGAAGCAAAAGCAGGTCGAGAACTCGCAGGTGTCGCATGAACACGTAGCGGGTCCTGACCCGAAGACTGTAGGACAGTAGAAGCACAAGAATTCGAAGCTGGCAAGTGTGATGAAAAATGTTGCAGCTGATCTGAGGCGGCCGGTCCTAGGAAGCCAGCCGGCCTGGAGGCCGGTGAAACTAGCACATTTTGGGATTGTCAGTGCGAAGTCGAAGCGTGGTTGAGGGCATTGTGGGCCTTGCTCATGCAGGCGGAGCCATCACCCTTCGGGTACGCACAGTTGTGCAAGAATGCACAGCTCGCACCCCTGCTGCATTTCCCGGATTGCCACTGCATGCACAATTGTTTGGTCTCGCCATTGACCTGAACATGCTTCACCCAGGAGCCCGCACCCCCTTTGCCCGAGGGTTTGCCTTTGGAACCTTTTTCCTTGCCGGGGCTTTTGCCTTTGCCTTCAAAGCTGTAGCCCTTCCAATGTTCCGACATGAAGCGACCAAGCCCTTTGCCCTTGATGCCTTTCTCATTGAAGCGCTGGGGCGGAGGGGGCCTAGCCCTTGCCTGAAGCAAATTTGACATGTCACCCCTGATTTCGGTATACTCGAAGATTGCATCGTTCAAGTTCCAATCCTTCTCAAGAACCAGAGCGTAAATCCCCTGCCACAATTTGCAATCAGCCTGCTGGGCCTCTAGAATTGTGGGAGCTCGCAAGCCTGATGAAGCTTCGTGGCGCTGAGACAAAAGATGTATGAACTTGCTACTATAAGCTTTCAGGCGAGCCAGGTGACAAGAGCCTACCATGGCCAGTGCAACATCGTGGATTGCTAAGATCCTTTGCACTGCACTGACCCCCATGAAGTTATCGCCCACCTCCAACGTGGGAGGCTCATCAAGAAGCAAACTGGAAATGCCGAGCGCTTCCAAACGCGGCTGTTTGGCTGGCCTACTCAATTGAAGCTCGGCCGCTTTCTCTTCTGACATGCGATGCTTCCAGGGAATCCACTTGTAGTCTTTCTTACTTTCTTGATGAGCAGCTAGAGATACCAGACGAAGCGAAGGCATTGAGCATGGAGACAATATCTCGCTCGTGTATGCAGCAAGAAAGGCTTTCTTGTACTCCGTAAGCTTCAAAGCTGTGATTTTTGGCGCGAAGGTTTCTACCCAAGAACTAGTCTCTGAAGCTGATGTGGGAACTGCAGGCGGGGCCGAAGATGCGCTGCTCGACAACCCAGCCCACGCTGCTCGAGCTTGCGCAATCTGAAGACGGGAAAGCTCTGAAGATCCAAATATGTCTGGAATCACTTTCTCAAGATCAGCTGGGGAATCCGCCGCATGGCGGAAGGTGGACAGAGTCCACCCCGCATCGGTTGCCACCTTGATGAGAGCTTCCGAGAGGCCTTCAGCTTTAAGAATATCACTCAGGGACATGGCGCGAGACTACCCCCTAGGCTAGAGAGCCCTAGAAACCGAGGGAACCCGAGCCGAAACTACAGGGACGCGCGAGGCCTAGGCCCAGAGCGTGAAACAAGTACGCATATTCAGCAGTTTGTGGCCGGGTCGGCTAGTAGCCCTGCGACCGACCGCAGCCCAGGATAATGGTAACGCATAAGTGCAGCCCAAAATGCTTTCTGAAGCCAAGAAGAGCAAGCAACAATGGGCATATTCATCAGCGTGACCCGAAGTCCGACAGCCCACGGCTGAGGCCCTGACCAGAGCCAAAGACGGAGCACAACCAGAGAAGCCCAACGCAACTGAAAACCCTGGAGTAGCAAAGCGGTTGCAACCTGCCCCCAATGACATTTTTTCAACCGCTCACCTGCAAGGCAGCCGATACTACTGATACAGCGGAATTCTGAGACGGTGCCAAAAGTAATCTGATGTTTGCAACAGCTGCCGCCACGACCAGCTGGAGAGATATTGAAGCACACGCGCTGATTCCCGTATTGATTGTACCAGATAAAACCACTCTGCAAAATGGAACCGAACAAAGCGAGATGCGTAGGGAAGCCGCACCAGCCTGAGGAGTTGGGCCCGTCGATCAGCGGTGGTTTCCTGCAGTTCCATGCGATTGCAGAGCTAACCTGAGCGTCACGAGAAGCAGGAATGGTTTGAGCCAAACAACTACTTCGTAACAAATGCGAACCAAAGGACTGAAGCAGACGCACAAGCAGACGCAACTCGAGCAAGCTTATGTTTTAGCACCTGCGCAAAATGCGACTCACTGCTGAAGCTGGCCATATGCAATGCAGCAGGCCTTACGCTTGCAAAGCTGAAGCTGAGGATTGAAAACCGAAGAGATGCGAATGTGATCAGCCGGAAGCGAAACTCCACATGCTGGCCTGACAAATGCACCATCATAAGGAATACCTTTCGATGCAGAAGCACGAACCAACACATGCTGGATGTTCGTCAATGAACCGAAGAGAAACTCATCCGCAGGCCCAAGCAGTGGCCCTTCATCCGCCGAGCTGTCGCCCGACTCCTCATCGGAAGACTGGATGTCCCGTAACTGAAAAGCTGGCACTTGCTTCTGCTGATCCTCCGGGAAATTTTCCTTGGAGGGAAGATCTACAAAAGGAAGTCTATTGCCAGAGCGAAGCGAGAAATGCCGAAAATAATGCCAGCTGCAGGGCCCAACCTCCTTGCTGAAGTTTTCCAACTGGACGTCCGGTTCATCCATAGGAGATTGCGCTCCCCTATGTAAGGGGATCATGAAGCGAGCGCCCGAGCGGACAGCATGCTGGATCTTCATCTGTGCCCTAAGGGATGGGACAATATCATCCCTGCTATAAAGTTGGCTCGAAGAGAGCCGATGATGGCCTTGACAGGACTTCTCAAGCTGGGATACCTCCGGGCGCTGGCCAGACCATGATAGCATTGTAGTTTTGAGCGAATGTATTGTATAATTTAGCGTCGGTGAAGTTACTGAAGACGGCCTGCTACTTTTCCAAGGTAGAGTAATCACGTGACGCAGATGGCGAAGCGCAGCAGCGTAGCTCATCGGTTGCAAGGGTAAAAGTGTATTGCCTGAACTGTCCAGCGAGAGCAAGAGGCTCGAAGGCAAGGGAACCCCAGCATGGAGGGTAAGATGCTGATGTACTGCATTGTCCAGCGCCTGCAGAAAACGGTGGCACCACGAGTGATTGCCGTAACTCAAGAATCCATGGCACAGCAACCCGAATGGTTGACCAAAGCTGGTTGTCTTTGTTTGGAAACAGCTCCCGCGCAATGATTGCCCATCGTAAGCCAAGGAAGTGAGCTTAACCCTTTGGCCATCCATAAATCTCAGAGATGCCCAGATAAGCACCAGGAAAGATCCCAGCAGAAGGATCTCGGGATCGGTCGCCTCTCGGGAGAGAATCCTTCTTTCAATCTGGATGACCACATAGAGTAGAGTGATAGTGGCACTGCTTCCTTTCTTTCGCGGGGAAGCTTGCTCTTAAGAAAACTGGCAATGATTTGCGAGTGGCTCACTGAGAGACATGCCACCTCAAGCATTTTGTAAACCCAACGAACAGCTTTGATCGCAGTAGAAGAGTGAGAACCAGCTTCAGGATCAGAACCACGAGCCAAACTCATCACAACCAATACATAAGCCATTTGAAATGAAGTGAGAGATTCAAGTGGAATTTGCATATCGCGCAAAGTGGCCAAGAATTGCTTGAACGCAGAGCAATAACGAATCACTGTCGATGCCACGCAAAGAGAGAGCAAGCGAGGCAAGTGATCTTGCTTGCTCCCTGCAAGGCCCTGGCCTATGACACTCAGGGACCCCAGCGACAAGATGATTGTTAAGAAGGCTTGTCTAGCAAGCGGAGACTGCGAAGCATTCACACTGATGCCAGCTTGGGAGCGTTGCTTTTCGGAAGGGGCAGGGCCTATCCTAGAACCCGAAGACTTAAAGGCGGCAGCGGCTTTCTGAAGATCATCAAGCTCTGAAGAGGAAGCCAAACCTAAACCCAAGGGGACCCCAAGAGAAGACCCAGGCAGGTTATTCAAGGCTGAGGCCGGCAGAGCATCAGGCTCCCGACTTGTCGGAGGCTCAGGAAGTTCCAGGCCTTTGGCGAGCAAGGGCGGGGCTAGAGTTCTGGGCTGAGGTGTTGGGGCCGGCAAGGCGGCGCTTGAAGCGGGCAATTTCGGGAAAGTGTACTTTGAAGTGAGGTCAGGATCAGCGGGTCGCTTCATGCTCACAAGCCTGCCGTCTCAAGAGCTGCCACTCTAGCACGCAAGCTATTGATCTCGTCTCTGGATTCTTCAAGCGCCCGCAAAAGCAACAAGCTGCAGCGATTCAGGCGAGTGATTTCACGCTCACAGCGGCTCACACGCAAGAGTGCACGTTCTATTCTTGCAAGACGCCTACCGAACTGATTCAGCCACCGACAGAGCAAAGCTGATGACCAACGCTCTGCACAGAAAGGGCATCCACTGTGGACGCTAGCTCCGCACTTGAAGCCATGGGCCCACTCTTGGGGCAGAAGCTCCCCCCGGGCGAGAGGATACTACAAAAGAAGAATGTGTAAAAATTGTTTGCAAGATGTGAAGTTCAAGCAGCCAAACATGTGGTAAAAAGATGTCCGCAACATGAAAGTAAAAGCAAAGCATGTCATGTCATTTTTTCAAGAAAGATGCCTAGCCAGCACAACTGAGCCAAATGTTCGCACGAACATAAAGTAGTAAAACAGATGTGAACAAGTACACTAACCGGGCAGGTACAGTGGGCGCAAATGACCATACCGTATCGTCCGGGGCAGGCATGCCAGCGCCGGAAGAGGCCTGTAGATCCTGCGTGTCAAGGCACAGATCCTGCAAGTCAGCAACCTCGAACAGCGCAGTCGGGGCCGCATCGTGATCCGACAAGATGATATGTTTGCCCGGGAGCAAGGCAGCAAGGCTTTAAGCACCCATAGCGCGTAGACCTTGCCCCACCAAACCGGAGCGGGAAGAAGACACAGGCGTGCCGTTCGTCATGCCGGCCAGTCCAGCAACATCGGTTAAGAATGTGGGACAGAGTGTAACGGGTGTGGTCATACTCTTCCAAGGAGTCTGTGTCCGTGAAGAGCCACAGGGTGTGACAATGCACGACAGCGGGGTCCGTACAGAGCCACACAGCGTATCGGGTAAGCAGGCCCAGGTTGACCGGCACGGCTGGTTCGTACTCGCGGGGGACCGCTAAGATCTGGGCGAAGGGGAGCAGGTCCACGCTGATCGGCAGCTCCTGGAAACCATAGATCGAGCTCATGGCGTCGCTGCTCTCCTCGATCGGGGTACGTCGCGTCCCTCCTGACCGAACACTCAGACGGCTAACCAGGAGGCCCACCAAGCTGCGCCGTGCCCTGGGCTCGTGCGAGCAAACAATCACCGGTAAACTGCAGCAAAGCGCCATGAAGTCGAAGGCCTCCGCAATCGTCACAAGGTAACCCGCAATGGAAAAAGGAGAATCGTCCGTTTGCAGTGGGTCACCTTGCTGCATGAAGCGCCAAGACGCCGGGAGTTCAGTGAAATCGGGTGCGTCCACGAAGCTCGGAAGCACCTGCACCAGCAAGCATCCCTCGTACATTTGAAGGTGTAAGTGCTCCAGCCCCGAGATCGCATGCTGAATGGACGCCACAGCCAGAGAGATGGGCCGATGGATTTCTGTGCCCGCCATGGCGCAGCAGACTACCACCTAAGATCATTTCGTCCCGTCACCTGGCCTGCGACGGATGTCGCCGCCTGAGCCCCGACGCATTCCAAAGCGGCTGCTCACGGTTGCTGCCTGGAAACGCGCCCGCTAACACCAAAGCGTTCCCTTTTGAACCCCGCGCCGTCCTCCAGTCACAGCGGGTGACCTGTAGAGACATGATGCACAGTGTGTTCACATTGTTTAAAAAAAGGGGGGGAGGTCTGGAGAACTGAGCCCGGCTTGTCCAGACCAGAACCACAGACCGTCATGAAAGACATGTCACCCCAAGTAGAAAGTTTGGTAGCCCTGTCGGCCACTGGCGTCCCAGTCGCGATGATGTGCAATTTGCTCCACCACGCTGGCAACTTGCTTAAACCACACCCTCACAGTCTCGTGTCCCGCCTCCTGCCAGCTATGGTGCAGCTCGATCACAACCAGATTGGCGCGCATGCCCACCGCCGCCATGAGAACCATATCTATGTCACTCGGGGTGAGCTGAAACTCGGGGTCAGCCGTCAAGTCGAAGTGACAGAGGTCGCCATAGCGAACGTTAATGTGCTGGTCAAGGCGTTTCCACACCAAAGGCAAGGCAGGGGCCACCATCGCAGGAGCAGGGCGGAGGCAAAGCGGCCGCGAGACACACAAGTGAAGGTGCTAGCGACGTATGTCGCCGCAAGTCTGAGCCCAAGTGGCATGCATGCAACCGGGGTAAGAGCAATGCGAGCGACGGACCGAGCAGGAAGCGGGCTTTTTGCTCGCGAGAGAAAACAGCCAGAACTCTGGGTCACGGTGGCGAACCACTGAGCCCTACTTAAAAAAAACCCCGAGCAGGCCGTTGGCCTGACGTCCTTCACTCGGTGCCCTCGCGGATGAAAGCCTGGTAGCCACATGGCTTCGTCATGTCTCGTGCGGGATACGGCGTCCCCACCCCTGGGATCATCAGGAAGAAATTTCACCCATGCCCGGCGAATGCGCCCTTCAAAGACCACGCAGTTCGCCCCCCGCTGAGATGCCAGGGTCAGCGCGAAAGTGACAAAGAGCGGGTCGATGTCCATTGACGAAGTAATCTGAAACATGTCAAAGCCTGGAATATTGACGTTGGCAGGCATCTCAGTCCATGCACTAGCCATGGGGCAGAGCAGAGACGGGGCACGCAGGGGTCACAAAATGTACATCGACGTATGTCGACGTGCTGGCAGCCCACACGACAGAGGCACTTGCGCATGTCACAATGAACAAAGAGTCGATGCTCCAAGCGGCCGCACACATTTTTGGCGGCGGCTGTCCGTCTCTCTATCAGCGCCCTGCCGCCTCCGACCTCCAGGCTTGGGGCAAGGGGCAGTCTCAGCTCATGGGCGAAACCAAGGCCGACAACCAACCACCGCAAGCACTCCCAAGCTATAGCGTGCAGAGAGGGACAAACCTGAGGCCCGTGCGACGATCGCGACATAAAGGGACCTCGGCGCGCCCAGCAAGGAGACTAGGGTATCAAACGTGCGAGACTGCGCAGCTCCTTTGTCCCCGTTACACCGGCGCCGAGGCTCCGGAGCCTCAATCCATTCCTCTAAGTCAATCGATCTGACGGAGGCCGTGGCTTGACGGGTCAGAGCAGAAACGGGCCCAACCGGGTAGAATGACGGTCCACAGTCGAGGTCAGCCAATCCACAAACCACTGCCGGAGAAGTGGGTGGTGAGGCGCCCCACCCAAGGCGTTCTGTACACCCCGGAGCCGGAGGAGCGGCCTCGACCACCACCTTGCTTGTGCTTGAGGCCATGTGGGCTACATAAGGCGGCGCCCTAGCCACCGCAGAGCCCGGGCCTCGCGCCATGCCAGGAATGGTTCCGCTCCTCTCTTCGCTGAGGCTGTGTGCACTCGCACCTGGCTCAGCAGTGACGCCGGGGCTTTCCATCTGACGCAGCAGCCCAACCATTCGAAGTACCGGCGATGGCTTGAGTTGCAGGAGTAGGCAGAAGTCACAACCGCCCTGCAGCTCCTGCAGAAGGTGGGCAACTGTTTGCGTCACCGCGAGAAATGGACGTGATGAACACGGACAAGCAAGGCGGACGAGCCATCTGGGGCACGCACTGCCACGGCCGAAAAACCTAGTGACGCCAGGGAAGTGGTCGTCGTGTCCCAGTCCAGTGACTGGCCGGTCGCAATCTCTTCCGCCTGGTCTTCGGCTTGGATGTGGGGAAGCAGCCGACTCTGCACTGCGCTTCTGCCTTCAGGCTAGGTGATAAAATGTAGGCAGACACTCGCTGGCGCGGCAATCTAGCGCTTGTGATCCTTCTGCGGGAGTGCATGGGAGCCTATGCACGTGCAAGGAGTGCTCACCGCCCCACTGCTCCCGCTGACGTGCGTCATCTGCTTATTTGCATTTGCTGGTTGTTACTGGTGCTCCTCCCTCCTCCATCAGCCTGGGCGACTGCCGTGATCAGCCCGCCAGGTAATGAGTTGGAGGCCTTTTTTTTGGCGTGAACGGGCCTCGTCGACTACGGCTGTAGCACTCGGTCCCAAGAAACAAACAAACTACAAACAAGCTACAAAAACTACAAAGCGGTGAGACAAAAGGCGAAGCTCTACAAGGGCTGCGGCGCACAGACTTTGCCGGTGTTAGCCGTTCAACCCATCTACGGAGCCTCAGCGACCGATCAGAAGCAACAAAGAGCCGTCGCTCTGAGCTGCCCAAAGCAACAGGTGGAGCCAAGACCAAGCTCCGGCCGCCGTTCTAGTCTCGTCAGACAACGGACAGCCCCTGCGCTTTGTTCCGTCACGGTCGAGCACACCAAAGTCCAAAAGTCCAATTCGTCGGAGCGAAGGGCTTCAGGTCTGTCGGTGTCCGAGTCGTTGCGACTCAAAGCCGGCCAGAAATGGCCGTAACCCATGATCGAGACATACGATCCACGGTGCGCAAATCCTGCGGTGGATTGCCGCCGGCGGTCATTTCCACCAAACAACGCGCACAGTCAGACCAGGCAAGGGCGTAGACCGTGGGAAATGCCTGGTGTGCGTCAGTCCGGCAGCACAACGCACAGAACATTCCAAGTTAGCGGGTCTCCCAAGACAGAGCCTGAGCCATGGCAAGAGTCCTGTCACGTGCGGGAGGCGGCATCCGCACGCCCGGGATCAACTGGAAGAAATTTTGCCCACACCCGTCAAAGCGTCCCTCAAGACCACGCAGTTCGCGCCCCGCTGGAAGGGACAGTGCGAATGTGACAAAGACCGGGTCGATGTCACTAAATGAGGTAAGCTGAAACATGTCGAAGCCCGAGTATTGACGTTGGCCGGCATCTCATTCCACGCGCATGCCAAGAAGCAAGGAAGAGAGGCTGTGCGGGGATCAGAAAACGGACATCGACGTATGTCGACGTGCTGGCAACCCATCACGACGCAACCAAGTCAGAGCACCGTGCAAGTGACCAAGCAAGGGTGTGGAATATGGAGAACTCCTGGTGTGCAGAAGTTAGCGATCGGACCTCAACGACGTATGTCGTCGGTCGGCGTGCCATCAGATCGAGGCCCTCCGCGGACCAGAAGAATGAGCCGCCGAGCCGGCACGATCGAACTATGGATGCAGGGCGGAAGGATACCACCTGCCCGTCTCGTGAGACGCAATGTTACTCAAGGCTATGTAGCTCTCTCAACTTCCAGAGGGGAAGTGACTCTCCTTCAACCACCAATACTCCTACTCACGCTTGAAGGAAATGTACAACGAAGGGAACTATCAAATGCTCGTCGTGGTCCTCACTATGAAGGTATGGCATCAGTTCCGTGGATATGCAGGGAAGTTGGAGGCCGGGTCGGAGGCCCCCTTCTCTGAGGAATTCATCAAATAATGAGTTGGAGGCCTTGGAGTGCCTAGCTCCTTCTGCCATGCATAGGGGCAGTTGCCGCTCAATCCCCGTGATCGTAGGTGGCACCGACGGTGACCACCTTGGGGGTGCTGTCATTGAAGGAGCTGGCCATAGTGGGCGGCCTCACTGCCTCCGAGCAGGTCTACCTGTGGACCAATCGGTTTCGAGCACTGGGAAAAGTGCCATGGATCTATGCCCCGATCACTGACAAGCCAACCGCTGGAATGGAAGAGTCTGGTGTTCCCACAGTGTCTTCTGTCCAGTCCAGTGTGAGGGCAGCCTTTGACTCATCCTTGTTTTCTGCCTGCTGGTCATTGACCCTGGTTCTTCTCAGAGCAAGAAGCCGGTGGCTCTGCTCGGAAGAGCTGGAATCTGGCGGAATGGGAGGGAGTCCTAGCCCAAAGCGTGCTTCACCGACGCCGTGGATTGCACTGGGGAGGTCGGTCCGCCGTGGGGGTGGGACCTGGCCTGCTGCTGCTATTGCTGCTGAAGGAGATGGGCGCTGTGATCACATGCTGTTGCGTGGTGGCGGTCCAGGTGGTTCAGACGCGGATCGGTCATGCTTGGATTGCATGAAGTCACACCTTGTGGCTCTTCACTGACACTGACGCCTTGGAGGAGAAAGATCAACCCGCCACATCCTGCCCCACATTCTGAATCGATGTTGCTGGCTGGGTCGGCATCATGAGTGGCACGCCTGCGTCTTCTTTCCTCTACGGCAAGGAACGGGCTTGCATAGAGCTGTAGTTTGGTGGGCAAGATCTGCGCGCTTTGGGTGGTACGTGCCTTGCTCCCGGGCAAGCACATCATCCTATTGGACCACGATGCAGTGCCAACCGCGCTGTTTGAGGTTGCTGACTTGCAGGACCTGTGTCTTCACTCAGGATTTACGCCTGCTCTGGAGCAGGAATGCCTGCCCACGTGGCCTGCCTGGACTCGAGCTGCGCAGATGTCGTGGCAAAATGCCAACTTCCGTATGAAGTCGGCCAGGCTCCTTAGCAAAGACCGAGAAGCCTTCCTGGGCATCCGTGGAGCTCTGTGACAAAGATGACACCCACCGATTCACGTGAGCGCCGGCAGGAACTGTCTTGAGTGGGCACAGTGGGCGCGAATGCCCAAACCGTATCATCCTGGAGACTCACAACTCTGCCGTCGGCATGGACTGTCTCCGACGGCTCTCGACGAGGGAACTGCGGAGGTTGTCTCCCTCCTACTGTTGAAGCTCGCACACCTGGCAATGCCGCGGGAGCGACGAACAATCCGCGGGACGACATTGATCCCAACCGAGTTGCACACCTCATGGGACAGACATTTTGCCGCCACAGACTTCTGTGCGGACACTGCCGGACGCAGCGCAGCTCGCTCAGCATCCTAGGAGGCGCAGGCTCTTCCAAAACTTTCTTCCTTTTGGTGCGCCTTGGTCTGCATGACGCGGTGTTGGAGCAAGCGGTGTTTTGACTGCTCAGCAACACTCAGCGCTCATCGCAGTTGTGCGCATTGCCTCTAACCTTCTTGCGGATGCCCCGGACTGGCTGTGGAGGGTCTCTGGCGACGCTGATCGACCCAGAGCATCAGGCGGCTGGGCTCGGGGACATTGCCACGGCCCAGCCAGGTGTTACGGGCCGCGAAGCACGCCTTGCCTCCCCTTGAGTGCTCACATGCTGCTGCTTACGCAGGGGTCAGCCGCACTGCAGCTACGGTATACGTCCTATAGCGAGGTTAAGATCTTCCTCAGAGGTGCACATGTTATCGTGATTGATGAAAGTCAGCACGAGGGTCAGCCGGCTTCGGCTGCCATCCTTGCCAATGCAGATGTCATCCGCACTGGCGATCCGCGACAGCCCGCTGGAGGGAAAGGTGAAGTTTAAGTACGCACGTTAGGCCGCCTCATCGCCAAGCCTGTTGGCATTCGGGGAGTCGCTCAGCCCCGCAGCCCGGTTGCGCCGGGTTGGCTCGCCGTGGCACTGCGTGGGTTGGTGCAACTCGCAGGGCCCGCTTCACACTGTCCGATGGTCCAGCCTGGGACACTGGCAATGGCCTGCCCGGCGCTGAGCCACTGCCACCGCGTTCAGGACGGGCTGCAAGTCTCGAACGCCGACCCACGTTCATTTCTGATCCCCGCCGCCTCCACCCCCCTCCTCTCTTGCTTTTCGTGCTTCCTTGGCTATGGCTGCCTCGTCCTTCAGGGCCTGCGCCACATGTGCGGCAAGCTGCATGTCCACACCCTGTGGCGCCACTTCCAGCCCATGAAGTGATCAGCAGACGAATAGTCCGGTGAGCTCGGCGATATGCGGCGAGCTTCGCGGATCACCTGTAATCGTCGGCAGATCAGTTCAGCACCTTGCAATGCACAAATATTTAGCTGGTCTACTGAGGGATGTGGACGTTGGCCTTGATTCGGATCTTCAGGACCTCCGCGGATGCCGGATGACCCCTTATTCCAGCATCACCAAGGTTGGCGATCGAGTGTGCCCTCACCCCGGCCGCCTCACGCCAGCGCCATTGCGGTTGATTTCCTCCACCAGTCTACATCCCACAGTGAAGCGATCCTGTGCTATCTCAACCGTCTGTCGGCAGTTCGCATTGCAAGCTGAAGGCCTCGCCTCCATCAATGGAGTCTCTGTCTGAACACTTGGCCCTGGTGGCCTCCACCAGGCTGCTGGCTGACCTCTATCTGCTGATCACAGCCGTCAGATGCCCGCAATCCATCGTCATGCACAAGGCCTCTGATGTCTCTCTCTGCCCGATCACCATTGGAGAATTGGCAGCAGATACCGCCGCCCGGCGACTCCAGCGCATCGCGGCTGACAGCTCCCACTAGACGGGTGTCTACTTTATTCGACTTCCGAAGCAGTCGTCTTCGATGCACCAGGGGGATCTAGTAGAGTTGCTCTGCGTCCTGCTGGTCCTTGCTTACAATGTCTGCGGACATCGTTTTGCTGTCCAGGCCGGACGAAAAATCACTGTTGTCACTCCGACCACGAGCGTTTTCAACTCCCTCAAGCATGGCCTAGGCCTTAGCAATGCTCGTCCCGCCAAAACGACACTGGTAACGCGCACAGGGTCGTAGCCGAGGGCACCTCCTTCGAGGAGTTCATTAGGGAATGGCTACCAGAGCTCCCTCCCCCGGGGCAATTAGCCACTGAGGCACAGGCCGCATCCCTCTTCACCTTCTTTTATGAACATCACAATGAACTAGGTGCCTTCGTGGATCTTTTCACCACCACTGTGTGCGCTGGGGCCGTGGACATCTGCATTGTCACCGGGCGGGACGCTTTACTATGACGGGGGAGGACGCCCACCAGCGGCTCACTGCAGGGAGCACGCGGCCCACAGGCGCATTGATCATCGCCTGCCCCTCCCACTGGTGGGGCATCGTGGCTGCGCTGGAGCTCCATGCGCATAGCGGTCTGGACGGTTTCCCGGTCCAGCTCCTACTACGGGGTGTGGACTTTGAGCACAGCGGACCAGATGGCCAATCCATCACGGCTCGCCCGTACTACCCGGTTATCGACACCGACCTCCCGGTCTTCGCACTGCTAGAGTTTACTACACCGCCGAGACTTGGTCTCCACCGGCTACGTGAGCACAAGAGAGTGGGCATGCCTCCCCCCAAAAGGCTATACAGTGCGTTCCGCTCTACTCACCATAGGTCTCTTATTGGGACACACATGGTGTTCGAGCGGCCAGCGACCGTGTGTCGGGGGCAAGCTGGCCCCTCTGAGCCGCTGGTCACCGCTGTGCCGGGGGCATTCTACCTTTATGCCATTGCCTCGGATACGATCAACACGACGTTGCTCGGGAGATTGCAGCGTTTCGTGTCGTCGCAGGTACGCCACCAAAGCCCTGAAACGGTCATGTTGCCGCCAGTGGCAACCACGGGCCTGCCACGCGCCCTCTATGACCCGGCAGGAAAGGTCCGGCCGGACCCGGACACAGGTGCGCCTGCCAAAGAGGATCCAGCACTGACTGCGGAGCTACGCAGTCAAAGCTGCGCCGCCTCCCTTCCCACTGCACCCAGCGCTACTTGGAGTCAACGTGCCGCGGCCCTCTTGGACGCTGTGGAGACTCCGCCTAGTCGCCTCGTGCCGGAATTGTCTTCTCCAGTCAGAGGCAGTTTGGTGCAGATGTCCTTGGCTCCCAAGCGAGACCCTGCCACCAAGCAAGACTCAGCACCGTCAAACAGCCGGTGCGGAGCCGGCTCCAGCAGCGGCGCAACACTGGAGGAGGGAGCACAAGTGTTGAAGGGACACAGGGGACCCCGCTGCTTCGAGAATGGAATCATTCCGGCAAGACATGCCGAGTTCGATCCGCGAATGTTTACATATCCGGACTCATACCGAGGCACCCTTCGCTTGCTTTTTTCCCACTTGCGGACGTCTCGCTTGGGTTGCAGGCTCAGCCCTCTTTATCGATTCAGGCAGCGGGTCTGCTGCATAGCGCCCTGTGGCGTCTGCCTGCTGCTGCAACCTCCGATGGCTGGGATCTCCGCGCCGTCGTGGCCTACTGGATTCGAGGGCCATAGAAAAAGAAGTTCTACTTTCCAACCCGCTTGTGGCGCCTGGCGCATATTGACACTGAGGAGGCCAAAGCGATGGTCCTCCTTCACCGGTTGGCCGCTCGCGAGGAGGGCCAGGCACGGGAGGCGAACGCCCTTGGTTCCGGTTGGGGCACCCCAGGGCGCAGGGCCGCTGGAAGGCAGTTTCTCAGGGAAGGGGGACTAGGTCCTGGCCTTCAACTTCCTTGTATCTCTATGGAGTTGATGCACCTCCACAGCGAAGACCATGACATCCATCAGTATACTTATACCAGACTGAAGGAAATCTACAGGGACGGGCATTTTCAGATGCTCTATCTATTGAAGGAGAGTCAGTTCCCTTCGGGCGGACGCGACATGCAACGACTGTTGGATAGTTGGCCGCGCGATGCAGCGACCGGACTAACCAGGTGACCCCGTAGTTTTTCTGTTGGCGGACCCTTGCCATATGTCGTAGTGTCGCCGCCCTTCCTGACATGTGCATGGCTGTTCGGCCCTGGCGGGAGCCGGGCTCAACTGGGCGAGCTAGCGGAATCTGTTGTTGTTCCAACACCACAGCGACAGGGGGAGCTTGGCAGTCAGTACGCCTGACATTCGCACAGGGTGGATAGGCTGCGACCGACCTCGCAAGGCGCGTTCTTTCGCCCTTGGACGAGATGTCATTATCTCGCTGCCTGACGACATACGTCGTTGAGGTCCTTCATTATTTCTGCTGCCTTTGTCAGACTGGACAGGCTGTGCACTGTGAGACGCGACTGATCCTGCTAGACTCAGCCGGGCCGTCACTGTCTCTTCACCAAGGGACTGGGTTTTCCTTCGACGCTGGCTCCGCTCCATGGCCGGTGTTGGGTCAGCACGCGTGCCATGCATCATGGCTAATCGCCGTTGCTTGCAACATACGTTGCTCGATTCCCGTTTTGACTACGCCTCCAACGGCGCTTCCTCTCTTACCATGGCTGCCCGACGACCACACGAGGCTGTGGCAGCGTGCGACCTGCCCGTCAATGTTCGCTGCGTGGTCTTTACCGGCCCTTGTGGCCGACCCAGGGCTCCAGCGCATGGCTGGTGCATGGATGCGGTTGGAGCACAGGCTTTGCCATTTCAGTGTTGGGCTAGCAGCTTGGCCGAGAAGGAGGGGGGGGGCCCACGCCGTCTGGCAGTGTCGCGAACGGGTTGATTCTCGCGCTTGTCACGCCAAAGGTCCTTGGTTTTCCCCTTGGTGGGTTGAAACATGAAAGCGTGTGCTGGAGCGAGCTGCTGCCTGCGGCGCTGGCCATTACACTCCTTTTCTGCAGCTGGGTCGTCACTGTCCGTTTGTCGAGGGACTTAGGTTTGCCCTTCGGGGTAGGAATGTCTCCTTGGCCAGTTGGGTAGGCACCTCTGTGCCTCGCATCATGGCTTTCGCCGTCGCCTGCAACATACGTTGCTCGCCCTTCACTTCCTCGTGTGGATCTTGCCCAGTGGCGTTTCTAGCTTGCCATGGCCGACAAACGGTCACACGAGACTGTGGAAGAGTGAAACTCGCATGGCAATGCCTGCCACGGTGATCTCTGCCGGCCCTTGCAGTCGACTCAGGGTTCCAGCATGGCTGGGGGCATCGCTGTGGTCTTGGCGGCAGCGGATTTGCCATCTCCGCGTTGTGGTCGAGCATCCTGGCGTTGCTCATGTCCGCTGTCGAGGGAGTCGGATTTGTCCCTCGGGGTGGGATCGCTTCCTTCGCTGGTTTTGGGTAAGCACACCTGTGCCTCGCATCATGGCTGGCTTCAGCCATTGCCTGCAACATACGTTGCTCGCCCTTCACTTCCTCGCATGGACTTCGCCTTCAGGCGTTTCTAGCCTGCCATGCCCGCTATGCGGCCACACCAGGCTGTGGAAGTGCGAGACCCGCAAGTCAATGTCGTCACGGTGATCTCTGCCAGCCCTTGCAGCCGACCCAGGCTTCCTGCTCACGCTGGGGACATTGATGCGGTTATTGGCGGCAATGGACTTGCCATCTCTGTGTCGAGGCGAGCACCCTGTTGTTATTCATGCCAGCACTTTTGCCGAGAGCGGGTGGCCCACGCCGTTTGCCAGTGTCGCAGACGGACCGCGTCTCGCGTTTGTCACGCCTTGGGCCCTTTGGTTTTGAGGTGTGCCGGAGCGGGCTGCCTGCCTGTGGCACTCCTTGCACTCCATCTCCATCTGCCACCTAGGCCGTGGACTTTTGGATTTTGGTGTGCACGATCGTGATGGAACAAAGCACAGGGGCTGTCCGTTGTCTGGCGAGACTAGAACGGCTGCCGGAGCTTGGTTTTGGCTCCACCTGTTGCTTTGGGCGGCTCAGGGCGACGGCCCTTTGTTGCTCCAGACCGGTCGCTGAGGCTCCGTAGTTTGCTGAACGGCTACCACCGGCAAAGCCTGTGCGCCGCAGCCCTGGTAGAGCTTCGCCCTCTGTTTCACCGTTTTGTCGAGTTTTTTGTTAGTTGGTAGTTTGTTAGTTTGTCGGGACCGAGTGCTACAGCCGTAGTCGACGAGGCCCAGTCAAGCCAAAAAAGCTTGGATTGCATGAAGTGGTGTGTGACTTCCAACTCATTGGCGAATTTCAAGCGCCGGCCATTGCGTTCGCAGTAGCGGCAGGAAAGCCAGTCTTGTCTTCAGGGTGGAGGCAGGACAGCCTCGGCCGAGATGCCGTTGTGTTGCGGCTCCTTCTCGACCGCGGCTATGATCGCATCAAAGTCACCTCGCTCAAGGCTGCTGAGCACGGTCTCGTCGACAACTCGGACGCCTGCATTGGTGAGCATTGCTCCCGCCTGTGCTGAATGGGGTGCTGCGGAGGCAGCGCCACCGGTTTCAATGACCTCCGAAATGATTTGGGGTACGCTGCATCAGAGAATTTTCATTTCGCTGAGCTGCCCTGGGGTCTCCCTGGAAGCCTTTGCGCCAGCTCCAGCAGCGGGTAAAGGCAACGCGAACCTGCCTGCTGGTCTCAAAGTAGTGACCATCGGATTCGAGCTCCTTGGATTTGGTGAGCTGGGTCGAATGGCGCTCACGAAGCAGATACACCGGGCCAAATTGTTTTGTCTGATTCCATCCCGGCACTGGGGTATGGCCCATGTCATTGGAGAGAAGCTTCCAGAGCTCCTTGCAGAAAATCATGTAGTCAAGATTGGCGACCGATGTGAGGATCTGCCTGCTGAAAGCGTGGTTGATAGCGCAAAGAATCAATGGATGGCGCGGCTGGCCATAGATGATGCCTTGGAAAATGTGGTCGTTTTTGACCCCAATGCCCATGATCAGGTACTCCCGGGGCAGAACCCCTTCCACGCCATTTGGGCATTGCCCCAGCTCTTTGCTTGTGCGAACTTGGACATTGTACCATTCTGATGCGAGGAGCCCCAGAATTGTATCGAAGGGCATTCGCAGCGCCATCTTGATGTCCAGGTACAGGCCACCATGATAATAGTGGTAGACATATCTGAAGACATCAGCCTTGTGAGCAGGCTGCCTCAGGCTTCTGATCAAGTTTTCACCGCTGTCTCCAGCGTGTACCTCAAGGGTCTCGAGCAAAATCTCATCGTTGCAGAAGGTGCGCTCGAAATCGGCCAGGAATTCCCGGCACATGCTCTTGGGACCGGGGTGGTCATCATGCATGTATGTCTGAAACAAGGTGCGGGGCATTGGCCGGCGACTTGCATTCGGCTCAAGGAATGGCCGAAGGGCCCATGCTTTTCCCGTGTGGCGAGCGGCCACCGCTCCGACTTCCGACAGTGTCTCCGCGTTACAAAGGTCGAAAGTGGCATTCATCTCCTTGTGGACATTGTCCCCCTTGCAGTTCCATGAACAGACAACCAGAACGTGGATCGCGTTGGGCTTCAAGCGTCTCATCGTGCAAATTGAGCGGGACACCAACAAGCCGATTACTCGATCCGCCACTATCGGCCGAAAGTGACAGTTGTTCTGGTTGTAGATTTGATCGACCAGAGGATGGGGGCCTTGGAGGCTCATGATGGTTTCATCGCTGAGCTCGTACCGGCCTAGGCCGTATTGGTCCCTGAGCTCCGCGATCCAATCATAGGACTTCTGCTTGTGGGGCAATAAACTCTGGCGAATGGGGATCATGCGCACACTGACCTCGTCATAGTAATAGTAGTGGTCGCGGAGGAAGTTGATCAGTGCTTGGCTCTCTGCTGGGAATGTGCGCGTCTCTCCGAGGACGCGGATGAATTGCCAGGCCAGCACCTCCAACACTGCAGGGTTGGGTGGCTGCTCACCCGTGTACTCAGTTGTGAGGGTCGTACCCGGGCAGGAGATGACATAGCCGTGCATTGCACCCTGGTCCATGTCAATGATACCGTATGCCTGGCCATTGGCCCCCTGCCATAGCAAATGTTGCAAGGTGCTGTCGCTGAGCACCAAAAAGGGCTTCGGCGTAGTCGGCATTCCCAAAGCCGGTGCGCTTTGAGCGACACTTCCGTGACTAGTCTTTGGAGAAAGAGAGAGGTGAAAGAAAGTGCGCAAGAGTAGGAAAGTTGGTGCCCTGGGCTAAGCTAACTGTTGTGTCAGCCTAGTGATGTTTAGTGCCGTCGGCAATCTTGAACCCGGCTGCGCATCAGAAAAATTCTTCGGCTTTTGTCATATGGAAGCTGCAATGTGGAGCTGAACTGTGCTTGTGCAGGCGGATAGGGGCACTGGTTCAGCCAGGCCAGGAGATCGGTGCCAGTGGAGACAGCCGGGAGAGTGTTGTCTGACCTTAGAGACAGTTTGCCAGCATTGACAAGCGTAGACATGTGTTAGTCGTTGTGGTTCTCGCTGGCACATGTGCAGTGTGCATCCGCATGCATTTCAGATCTCCGAACATTCCTGGGCAGATGACGACAGCCGAGGCTGTGGGTCAAAATTGAGAGAGCCTTTGGACGTGCTCTTGTTCTGCTTGGAGGGATAGGCAGCTACCTCCGAAACTTGATCTAAATAAAAATTTGTCGGGCATTGCCCCCCTCATGCCAGCTCACAGCGATAGTTCAGCCGTGCTGCCTTTGTGAGCTAGAGGAGCTGGTAGCTGTACGACGCACCTCAAATCCTAAATGCTGCAGGTATACAGTGGAATGTGCGGAGAGCTTGTCCGCATCTCGAATGTGATAAGTGCCGAGTATGAGACGGCGTCCCGTCCACGGCAGTACCAGATGCCGTCGTGAGGCGTCGAAGCTAAGGTAGGGCAGGGTCACAGGTAGAACTTGACCTCTGGGTCCAACGGAGTCCAGTAAGTAGTCCCCGGTGTCATCCTCCACAAAGAGGTGGCCACCCTCGAAGTTGGAAAGTGGGATCAGGAGGTTGTTCACCCCTTTGTGGTTGTTGTCTGTATGCAGTCCAGAGGCCATGTTACGCGCCAGGAAGAGGGTCGTGCGTGGATGGCGTCCAGCCATGGTGTGCACGACCGTGTTGAGGAGACACGTCGCCATTGGAAAACGGTGAGTCTGTGTCCTCAGGCCGGCCATTGGCCCCTGCTGGTATGCTCCTAATGTGACAATTTGTTGATCCGTAGACTGTGGCAGTGCCACCGATGCATTGCGACAGGCCGATGTGGTGGGCATAATGTCCAGCACGGCATCCAGTTGCTCAAAGGTGACCCATCGGCGATGTAAGTAGTCCGCAGCAGCCTGTTCCACGGCACACAGTGTGAACTTGTGCTCCATATTTCGTCCATGTCAGGAGGGAGATGGAGACATATGCCTGGCGCTTGAGCCTGTGGGGCATACAAACACAGCGCTGAGCAGATAGAGCCTTGTCGTTCCTTTTCTTGTGCCGTTTCCTCTCGAGCCGTCATGAAGGCCGACTTAAGAGTGCTCTGAATGGTTGGTCGTTAGTGTCGGGCGGCGACACTTCTGCGCCGGCTCCGGGGCCTCCTCATCGGACCCGTCTAGGTCTAGGTCCATGGGAATGCAACCCGAGCTACTACGGAGTCGCCACATTGCTTGTGCTCGCTTCGTGGCGAGGCTGGGTCTGGGACGTCCAGACCGGCTATCTGGGTCTGAGTATGGAAGTCGGCGGAGGCAAGGGTCCCCTACCCGGAGGCTGGGTTCGTTGGAGGTTTAGGGTAAAACATATGATTTTGAGGACAAGGACTCGTCGTGTTCCGTGTTCAGCGCAAATCATTGGTTCTGAGATTTGTCGATGGCTCTTGCTTCAGCATCCAGAATATTGGCCCTTTTCCAGAAAATCACAAAGCAGCATAATTTTTTGTGCTAGTTTAGGACTCGTTTGTAATGATTTCATCCCATGTGATTCCATGCTTGTTGTGATTTTTCTGGTTCCAAACAACATGTTACAAGTTACATGTGAAATATGGAGTTTTGACATGTCGCAAGAACTTTTTGGCATCGCTGCCCATGGATGATCTGGAGCCGGATTTTGGGCCACCCCGACAGGGGAAACCAAAGAAAAGAAAGGCTGCAGAAGGTTTGAAGACTAGGAGCGGCCAATTGCTTTTGATTTTCTCGCGACCTGAGAAAGGCCAAGAGGGCCTTGACGAGGTGCAGCTTGATGGGGCCTTGTGCATACAGTCAAGCACAGGAAAGTCTGTGTCTGCGGAGCAACTGCAGTTGCATCTGCGTTCCTTGCGAGATGATTGGCTTCGGAGTATCCAGGCCTGTCGTGCAAAGTTGAACCTGAAGGACAGGAAGCAAAGTGCTGATCTTAAGAGCAGCCTCGAAGCCACTTCCTTCATATGGGCGCTTTCTGTGCAGAGGTTTCGAACTGAAGGAGATTATGTGTTTGGCAGAGCTTCTTTTGTTGGGCAACAGTTTCAGCCTGTGGGTTCTTTTGCCAACATAGGCTTGCTGAGCAGGGTTGCAGGTGTAGCTGTGGATTTTGCTGATGGCACAAATCCCAGGCGTTGCACGTTTCGGGATTTTTGCGAAAGTGTGCAATGCAGCACAGCATCTGGGCAGGCGAGGTGTGTGATTATTCCTTGCAGCAGTGCTGGCCGTGCTCTGTCTTCTGACCCGCTGGATGGGCTTCTCTTGCCAGAAAGCTATGCGAAGAGATTGCAAATCAGTGTTTCTGGCCAGCTCGAGCTTCAAGAACAGACAAAGGCATTGCCTGCAAACATGGTGCAGGCATCACGCCTGTCTGGGGCTCTGGTGCCATCGCATGACATACTTCTGAGTGTGTTCTATGGCGCTTTAGGCCATTATTGCCAGAGCTTATATGACATTGGTTCCATTATTCAGCTTGTTGGAGATATGCTGCTGCCAGCGCTTTCCTTGAATGTTCTCCAAGATCTCCGGGTGCCCAACCACAATGTTGTTGGCTTCTTCTTGACAAAGCTTGATTTGCTGCACACGTTGAGCCGGCGACTTTTCTCCAGAGCTGGCAGCCCTGAGGTCAGGCGAGCCCGGTACTTGGCTTCAGACAGTTCGCCGCAAGGAGGGTACGACTATTTTGCGATAACAGAAGAGATCATCAGCAGACCGAAAGATCCACAAGCTTGGGTGCTTGAGTCAGAGGACTTCAATGCCTTTGGCGGGTTTAAGTGGGAAAGGAGAACAATGCCCTTGACAACCCTGGCCCGAGGCCATGGCAACAGCAGCATGAAATTCAGTCGGATGCTGCATGCCATCATCCAGGAGCAGGGCACCGAGGGCATTCCCGCTTACCGGCAAGAGGTCAAAGGGTACCTCAGTGACCAGGGGACTGAGAAGCATTTGTTCTCTTATCCGTTCTGTGAGAGACAAACACTCCATGGGTTGGCCAAAGGCCTCTTGGATGGTAATACCTCTTTAGCGGATGTTGCAGAGGTGCCTTGCTTTTACAATGCTTTGGGCTGCCCAGGTGTGCTTCACATTCTTTTCAACGCACTTGAAGATGCTCTCAAGCTGTGTGACGACTGGAAGCCTTTCGAGACTGAGCTGCGAGCTGTCAGCAAGGTCTTTGGTCACAAATCTTATGTGGAGCTTGTCATCCAGTACTGCCCTGGCCTCACCTCAGCAGACGAGGCGCATCTGCGAGGGCTGCAAGTACAGCTTCTGGATTGGCGATGGGAATCAATCGAGTTTATTGCCAAGTTTTGGCTTCGTGCGATTCCCATTCTCCGTGATAAGTGGTCCGATGAGTCATCGCTCGGCCACACGGAGATTGATCTGGCCAAGACCATTGGGTCAGCTTTGCGGTCCGAGCGAAACGAGGTCATGACTCTTTGGACGTGTTCGTTGAGCGGCACCCTTGGTGAATGTGCTCGATGGTTGGAGGGTTGCTTCTGCCACGAAAAAACCATTGCCTTCAGAGGCAAACGGAAAAGGTCGTCTGCTGCAGGACTGGGCCAGCATTGCCCGTGGAAAGGCAAACGGCTGTGCAGCCTGGCTTGGCAGGGAGGGGCCTGCTTCGTGAGCAGAATGGAGGGCCCGGATGGCGAGCTGGCTGGTGGCTCACAGGAGTTTCAGCAGAGAATGCTGACATGCTCACCAGAGCTGAGTGGCAGGATGGTGGAGTTGAACAGCTGGATTCTGGTGCATCTCAAAACCGTCCTCGACTCAAAGTTTGCCTGGTGCACCCGGCTGCCATTTAAGATTGCAGGAGCTTTCAGATTGTATGTCGACAAAGAGCTTCTCGAGGTCACTGCTTTTGTGCGTTCTTGCTTTGAAGAGTTTCGAGCAGCCAATGAGATGGATTTGGTGAGCCGGGATCTCTTTGGCAGGGAGACAGCAGAAAGCAAAGAGCTCTGGGAATTCTGCATGCAAGACGGGCACACAGAGAATCTTCGATCTTTGGAATGCTTCCCTCATGCCTTTGTTGCTGTGCAAGAACGAGCATTCACTCCACTTGCTGAGCGACATCTGGAAAGTCAGCACAAAGGGATAAAGTGGGCACTGCAGAGGGGTTTCAAGAAAGCAATGCCAGCCACCACCTGCGCCAGACAGCGTAGACAGCAGGTTCTCGCCATGCTGAAATCTCCAGCCGAAAAGGAATTTGTTATCATGAGTTGGAGAACTCGAAGCATGTGGCCGGACCTGCTTGGACATGTGGTAGCCCCGGCCGACATTGCAAAGATGTACTTGGCCCAAAAGCTTGCACGTTGCTACTGCTTTTCCCAGGAAGATCATTTTGCGGAGACACCTGAGGATGATAATGCAGCAGCAGCTTTCTTGAGGGCTCTAGCGGGGCAAGGCAGGCCAGAGGTCACCTTGACTGCTGACATGCGACAGTGGGTTTCTTTTCTGAAGCAACAGCTGGGCAACGGTGTCCTGTGCACCTTCCCATCAGATCTCTTTGAGCTCTTGACATCAGACCCAGAGTATCAGGAGGCGATTGAGGATGCGGACAGCCGTAGCTTTGAATTGGACAACAAGACTTTGAAAGCTGGCTTGGGAGAGCAAGAGATGGAACTCCCTGATTTCACATCCGAGGCTTTCGTTTTCTGTCAAGTTGTTGATGCCCGGCCAGAGAACCGTGCCAAGGTGAAGCAAGGCACAGTAGAAAGCAGCAACCGAACCACAATGCTGGTGCAGGAGTTTCCACGTGTGAAGTGGCTGCAAAAACAGGCTCCAGATCCCAGGGTTGAGGTGAGCAAGCAAGATGCAAGGACTGTTCTGTTACAGCTGGAAAGAGCCTGCTCTGAAGATATATTTGTGCGGATGATGCGGGAGGTTTGTGTGTGGAGCTGCGAAAATGCAGGCAGAGCAATGGAGCTTTGTGGGATCGCCGCAGAGCCAGGAGAGGTAGCTGACATTTTCGAGGTTGACGATGCGAGACTTCCTCGCTTGTTGGACGATGAGGCAAGCCTGGAAGCACTCATGCGTCAGGCCAATGCTGTTGTTCCTGAGCCTGGGCCCCAGCAAGTGGTTGTGCAGGCAGCAGGCATCAATCTGAGCGAGATTGAACAAGAGGCTGCAGTTGCTGTGCTGAATGCTGGAGCTGTGGGCTCGACGGCAGTCCCTGTTGCGAGTGTCACCAGCGCCAGAGTAAGTCTGGCAGTTGTGTTGCGGTTGGCCGAAAGGCGTGTTGTGCAAATATTCGAAGATGACTTCGGCGAATGGCTGGTGCACATTGCAGCCCCTTTTCTCCTCCACATGAGCCTGCACTGGAACTGGAAGCACCCAGTGCCTTTGTCGCATGCCCAGGTGGCTGCCCACAGGAGGAGCCATGTCCGTGGGTTGAACAAGTTAGAGTTTGTTCGGGGCCTTGTTCGTATGGAATGGACATGGCGTGACCGACCGCAGCCAAAGCAGCTTGAGTGTGATGGCCCACGGATAATACCCGCAAGGGTTCTGTCCCGACCCGAGGCACACCTGAAGTGCTTGTTCCTGGCCCCAATTTTGTTTGGGAAGCCAGGTGGGCTGAAGGTAATTTTCCACACATGCACTGAACAGTACTACAACTTTCTGTTGCAGGCAGAGGATATGTCGTCCATTTCTGGCCTCAGTCTTGAGCAGATTTCGGGTTTTTTGGCCAGCCTGAAGCAGCCCAGAAAGAAGGCAGGCAGACAGGCGATCCAGAATCCGAATGATGAAGAAATGGAGGGAGCCTTGGAGCTTCCGGAGAGGTCTCACCGTGTGCATAGTTTGGAGGAGTTGCGTGAGTATCTGGCTGCCCAAGAGGAGCCGTCTGAACCGCTGTTGGGCAGACCAGACATCAAAGCATTGCCTCCTGTCATGTCCAAGATCCCGGGCCTGGACCAGGTCAAAGTTTACTTCGATAATTATACTCATCAATCTGGCAGGCTGCGGGCCTTTTGCCAATGCCCAAAGCATGGCAAGAAGTGCAGGCTTTATGTTTTCGTAGATGTTGAAGGGAAGGATCGAAGCGTGGCCAAGCTGCTTGCTTGGGTATCCATGCCAGCAAAGGATGCTGACTCTCACCTTGAACTGCGGCCAACTGCAGCCGAGATTGATGTAATGGTTCAGCGGCAAGCCATGGGTGTCTAGAAACGAGAAGATTCAGAAGCTTACCAGTTTTGTAGGAAGTGTTTTGAGCAGTGTTTTTTTTGCAGCATGTGCCTCCTGCGTGACCAGTTTTTTTCTCAGCATGTGCCTCCTGTGTGTGTGAGACATGTTTTCAGCATGTGCATGTGTGTGTGTGCCATGGTATATGTCTTCCCGCAGCCTTTTCAAGGTTTGAAAGTTTGGGTGGGGATGCCACCCCCGAAGCAACGACGAGGACTGCGGCTTTAAGTTTGGGGTAGGGGTGGTAGAGGAAAGATTGATAGAGTTTTTTGTGCCTGTAGAAGGACCCACAGCAGACCTGTAGTGTTGGCAGCAGGTGGTTTTGTACTGCAGACCTCACAAGTTCAACTTGTGCAGGTGCAGCACAAAGCCAGACCTCTGCCAACCAACTACCAGGTGCTGTGGATAGTGTCATGTTAAGAACAAACGAAGACCTAAGATAACTTAAAGCAGCCCCAAAACTAGGCTAACGTAAAGACATAAAGACCCACCCCAAAACTAGGTTACCTTAAAGATCCCCAAGAAGCAACCTCCCTTGCAGGACGGTCGACGTCGTCGTCGCGATCGTACACCTACTACAGTTCCGAGGGGGAGGATCCTCGGAAGGAGGCGGCTGAAGCCACGAAGAGAAAAAGTGGTGGCCAGATGCGGAGCTCAAGCTCGGAACGAGAAGACAGAAAGCCGCCCGGGAGGAGGGATGAGAAGGGAAAGGAGGAGGTGGAAGCAAGAAAGAGAGATGAAAAAAAGAGAGGTGCGGCTGAGGCAGCTTCTTCCTCCACAAAGAAACCGGAGGTGAAGGCGATGCCAAAGAAGGCGAAGGCAATGTCAGATCCCCCTCCTGGGATCTGGGTTGCTGCCTCGAACCCCCGCCGGGACCAGCAGGACAGAGGCTGGGACCGTCACCGGGGGGAGCAGCAGGACAGAGACTGGGGCCGCCACGGGAGCCAGCAGGACAGAGACCGCAGTCGCCGGGGTTTTGGCGATGATGATGGCACGTGGGGCCGGGGCAATGGCGGCCGTGGCCGTGGCGGTGGCAGCGGTGGCCGCGATGGCTACCGTTCGTGGAGCCCGGTGACAGCGCCGCCAACATGGCAAGGCGGCTACCAGGGCTATCATCAGTGGTGGCGCAAGCCGCATGAAGAGCGGCAGGGGAGTCCACCTCCGTACAAGAGGTGAGGCTACCATCCAGCGCAACTGGCTGCGGTGCATGGCTTGCCAGAAGTCTTTCAAGACGCAATACAGCTACCAGCAGCACTACCAAGCAAAACACGCCAGCCAAGCGCCGCAGGCAGAGGATGTGCCAGAGCCGGAAGTGGTTCCCTCCTCAGTTCTTCCAGAGGAGTCCATCTCCCAGGTGCTGCTGAGGCAAGGCCAGGGTGGCCAAGGGCCGGCGCCGGAACCGCACCAGCCCAGGAGGCAGCCACGAAAGAAGCCGGCAGTGCCAGCTGACGTCCCGGACATCCCGGTCTACAGAGGCCAGGGATACGTGGCACCCGGCCCAGACACGGTCGCGGCCCTGGGCTTGTCGGCAGCACAGCTGCAAGGGCCATCGCCAATGCCACCTCCAGCGGGGCCGCCGGACAGCCAAGCTTCCGGGTCTGCTGCGAGCTCTGGCCGGGGCGGCAGGCGGAACGAGCTTCTTGCGAACTTCTTGCAGAGTATGGGAAGTTTGGTGAGAGAGATGGGCGATGACGTGCCACTGCCAAAGCAGGGCCCATCGCCACCAAGCGGCCGCTAGTGGGCCCAAGCGCCGGGCACGGTGGCCCAGGTGGCACGGTGACAGTGCCTCCACAGCCTGCTTTGGAGGCAAAGGGTGCCAATCTTGTGGCAGACCCAATGCATGGATGCATTCGGGTGCCACTCTTGTGGCAGACCCTGGCCTAGCCCTAGCTGCCTAGCTGAGGCACCGTAGCGGCCCTAGCGGTCCTGCCCAAGGGGTGCGTTTTGTGCACTGAGGAATTGTGTCAGTGATGTTGTCTTTTGTGAACTTAGGCAGTGTTTTGCTATGTTTCAGGATGTGGTTTATGCAGTATGTACATATTTTTCACACAGACGGCACTTTCTTATGTTTCAGGACACAATTCCTTGGCTTGCACCGCTGCACTGGAGAGGCACAGAGATCTTCGGGTCTTCCAAGAAAAAAAGCTGACTTGAAGGGCGTGGGCCTGGGTTGTGGGAGGTAAAGGGCTTCATTTAGGCCTTTGTGTGCACAAAGTTTCGGCGTTGCTTGGTTTTACAAGGGCAAAGATAGTTCTCACACAGATTTGGTGCGATTTTGTTGAACATTAGGGCCTTTAAGCCAGAATTGGGCTTGGAAGCACATTTTTGGTCATCCACTGTCCCTCCCACTGTCCCTCCACTGTCGCTCCACTGTCCCTCCACTGTCGCTCCCGTTGGCTTGTTGTCGCTCCGATTGTCGCTCCCGCTGTCCCTCCCGTCCCTCCCGTCGCTCCCGCTGTCGCTCCCACTGTCGCTCCCACTGTCGCTCCCACTGTCCCTCCACTGTCCCTCCGCTGTCCCTCCCGGCTCTTCCCCTCCAACGGCCTTTCACAGTCCCCTTCACATGCGAAACTTGTTTTTTCAGGCATTTTCAGAGGCGGGCAGCATGGAATCAGACCCCGAAGGGACCCGCAGCAGCTCCATATGTGATCCATGGCATGTTTGCACTGAATATGTGGTGCATGTCGTGTTTTCTATGTTTCCAGCTATACTGCAGTGCTTTTGGCTTGCAGCAAGCAACAACTTTTGATTGTTTGCGATTTTGTGTCGTAGCATCATAGCAATGCCATCAGATCCGGCAACACCTGTGTGTGCTGCGGCCACAGAGGCCACAACAGCACCAGGTGCAATGCCAGCAAGGCCAACAGAGGCCACAACAGCAGCAAGTGCAATGCCAGCAAGGCCTGCGACCAACGACCCAGTAATTAAGTTCAAGCGAGGCCTTCGCCAGTTTTTTGAAGATCCGGGAACCACTCGCAAAAACGAGTATCCCCTAACAAGAAGCGAAGCACTGGAGCTCGTCCAAGCAGTGCACGAAGACAGGAAGCGGGCCCTTGCTGCAGACAAAAGCAAGGAAATGACAGAGGCAGCTTTGAAGCGAGCGAGGTCTGACAACCTCGCACTTCAAAGCGAGATAAACCAGAAGGATGCCACAATATTGGCACTGCAAGAAAACAACAGGAATCTCTGGTCACAGAATGCGGCACTCAACAGAAAGATGAGCAGCCTTAAAGGGATTGTGACCGATTGTGTCACCAGCGTGAATTCCGTCCACGGCATTGTGGAAAGTTTTGAAGCGGCCATGATCCCAAGAAACCCCGACACCGAAGACACACAGACTGAGTGAAGGTGTTGGCTCAGGCTGCTTGTGGATACTTATCCACTAGGATAGCAACATGTTCTGCGTGCCACAGTGCACGATTTTGCTTTAAGGTGAACCGGGCTTTGAAGCCCAGTGCTGTGCGGAAAAAAGCGACTGCCTTTCAGCCTCAAGGTTCAGGTTTTTGCAATCCTCATAGCAGATCAGCACACCCCAAAGCCCAAAGCCACCAAAACCCAAATCCACAAACAACTTTCAAGCACAAAGCTCGGATCTGAACGTCGGCAGCTGTTTTGGTGTATGCCGGCTCAAACATGGCAAGTTCGCTAACATTGCTGCTGCGAACAATACTGCAGCCCTTGCAGTTTCTGGAAAGGGCTGTTGTGGTGGCAGAGCCATGTTGTGGCATCAGTGGTTATAGGTCTTTGTGTTCCTCCGTGGGCGTGTCCTGGGAGCCAACAGCTGTTTATGAAAATGACAAAGGCCTTGCACATTTTTGGAGAGATTGTTTGGGGCAGCAAGCAGATCAGCTCAACTTGGGCATGCATGGCGACATTTTGAAGGTCGACGTTGCTTCTTTGCAACAGGAGCCCGAAGGGCTGATCGCTGGGCCTCCCTGCCAACCTTGGGCCATGTGCGGGTTGCGATCTCAGCAAGCAGATGCAAGGTGCGAAGTCTGGGAACAGACAGTGGAAATGATTATTCATTTTGCACATAGAGGAAGCCTGACGTTTTTCCTTTTGGAAAACAGTTCGGCCATGATAGGCTCACGTTTCTTGATGACACCTTGGAGCGACTGCGGCTTTGCATCCCATGGTTTGAAATCGATTTCGTTAAACACGACTTGGGTTCAGTTTGGCCTATGCATCGCGAAAGGTTATGGGTAAGAGGATTGAGCAAAGATTGCCTGTCAGAAGATGGCAAGCTTCCTGCCGTGCTGCGTCAGCCCTGGGAGACTGCCGGAATCCAACCTCCCACCCTCCGAAGCTTGCTCCTGCCAGGTAAAGCTAATGACACCACAGACAGCATGACTGCAACTCAAGCTGCCAACCGCCAACCTCAAGCTTTACATCCAGGCAGTTGCAGAAGAGAGGCGAAAGCACGAGTTCGACCTTGCTGTTGTCGAGTTGGACAGATGCCCCTTGCGGGCCGTCGGAGGGAGAGTCCACAAAGACCGGGTGCCCAGTCTGCGAACACAGGGGCCTCTATTGTTTGTGCTGTCCACTGCAGACATCCATCTGCCCAGCAGCCAGATGGAGTTTCATCGTTATGTGCTGCCAGAAGAAAGGCTCATCCTTCAAGGTCACAGCCCAAATCTTCTCCAGCATTTCAAAAGCAAGCAACATGTTCTGCAGGCAGCAGGCAACTGTTTCAACGTTTTGCAGGCCAGCATAATGTTGGCCCCACTCCTGCGTGCTGCTGTAGTAGCTGGGAAGTTGTGGCGAGGTGTTCGGCAGCCTCGCTTGTCTCGACTACCCAGCACCAAGCCAGCTGTTGTTTCACCACCAAGAAAAAGACAAAAAATGAGGGCAACCATCGAATGGGCACTCAAGACCTTGTGATGTCCTTGCATAAATCAATTAGATTGCACGAAGTGCAAGATAATTTGATATGCACTGGCAGCTAGGGATGTGGCCAGTGTTCTGTTCATAATGTTTGTATTGCTGTCATCCCTTTGCAGATAGTTTACCAGGGCTACATCCACCATAATTAGTGCGGCCGACAACACTTTTCTGTAGCACCCTGCGCCGAGAAGGCGTGGACCAAGGAAAAGAAAGTGCCACGACATCAGCAGGAGCTAGAAAGAGAGAGACAGAGAGAGGGAGAGAGAGAGAGAGAGAGAGAACTTTGGAAGGAAGTAGCAGCCACTCCATGATGGAATTGTTCATATCATGTCTCCAGCCGTTTTGCTTTTCAGGTTGCTTCTTTTAGGAAGCCCGGGCAGTGCCGAGTTTGCCTGCCTCGCCACGAGAGTACTCTTCGTTTTTCTGCCGCCACCAAGCGATGTCTGAGACACAGCTTGTGTGTCAGAAGTGCAGGGACCCTGTGTTGCTGGAGAACTCCCATGCATCAGGGCGGAATGCCCTGAAGCGTGTGTGTACAGGTTGTGCAGCAACTGACAAGTCCTTGCAGAGGTCTTGCAAGACCAAGGTTAAGGGGGCTGACGAAACCCCGGCAGAGCAAGACATGAGAATGAAGGCCGAAAAGGTCAAAAGCGAAGTGGCCAAGATGAGCGAGGAGGACAGAGCCGAATGGTACAAGAAACAGAAAGCCAAAAGAGAAGCTGAAGGATTCTCCAACAAACGCCGCACGTTTGAATCCGGAGTGGGAATCGTGGAGGAGAATCGCAGCCGGCACAGCGGCAGCGATGACGTGGCCCGGTGGACCAGATTCCGAGACTGGGCCGCAACAGAAAGGTTGGTGACCGGTTGCTCGCCCGAGGAGCTCCCCACCCGTTGGAAGCGGGAGCTGGACAAGCCGACCAGCCAGACGAAGACTGTGAATGGCGAGGTCCTGCTGCGTGTGTGGACCGGCCTGGAAGACAGAGATGGCAGCCGCCACAGCATCACAGCAGGCCTCAAGCAGAGGTGCGATCTTCACAACTCCGAGGACTTGGAGGCCTTCGGCACCCAAGCGGACATGCGGCTGCAAAGGGGAGAGACGTTGCTCCGTGCAGACCGCATGAGCTCAGATGCCGCCGGGGTCGTGAGAGAGACCCCTCTGCTTCAGATCCAAGCAGACATGGAGGCGTCGAGCAAAATGAGGATGGCGGCCGAAGCGCTTCTCTACGAAGAGGCCGAGAAGATTGAGGAAAAACGGCGACAACTCCTCTCCCAGAGACCGAAGGTGTCAAGTGCGGCACTCGAAAAATTGCAATACGAAAGCAGCATCAGCAGGGCTCGGTCGAGTTGTGAAGCGAGTTTGTATCGTTTCAAGACAGCTCTCAAGACCGTGAAGCTGGAGATCGAGCAGATGTCCGAGAACGACCCCACCACCATGGTCGAGATGAAGACAAGGTCGGACAAGTTCGAGGAGATCTACAAGGGTGCCGAGCAGTACTTGGAGGAGACGATCGAGCATCTTGGCTGTGCATTCTAGAACAGAGTCTTTCCCAGAGCTTTTGATAGTTTGGGAAACAGCAGAATAGAGTCCTTCCCAGAGCTTTTGATAGTTTGGGAAACAGCAGAATAGAGTCCTTCCCAGAGCTTTTGATAGTTTGGGAAACAGCAGAATAGAGTCCTTCTCAGAGCTTTTGAGTGTTTGGGAAACAGCAGAATAGGGTCCTTCTCAGACTAATAGAGTCCTTCCCAGAGCTTTTGATAATTTGGGCCACAGCAGAATAGAGTCCTTCGCAGAGCTTTTGATAGTTTGGGAAACAGCAGAATAGAGTCCTTCCCAGAGCTTTTGATAGTTTGGGAAACAGCAGAATAGAGTCCTTCCCAGAGCTTTTGATAGTTTGGGAAACAGCAGAATAGAGTCCTTCTCAGAGCTTTTGAGTGTTTGGGAAACAGCAGAATAAGGTCCTTCTCAGAGCTTTTGAGTGTTTGGGAAACAGCAGAATAGGGTCCTTCTCAGACTAATAGAGTCCTTCCCAGAGCTTTTGATAATTTGGGCCACAGCAGAATAGAGTCCTTCGCAGAGCTTTTGATAGTTTGGGAAACAGCAGAATAGAGTCCTTCCCAGAGCTTTTGATAGTTTGGGAAACAGCAGAATAGAGTCCTTCTCAGACCTTTTGATAGTTTGGGAAACAGCAGATTAGAGTCCTTATCAAGGTGTTTGATAGTTTGGGAAATACCTAGTCTATCATTCTTGTAGTTTGCCGAGCCAAGGAAATGGACAACTGCTTTGGAAAGCAACCCTTCGGACACCTCCGACGAGGCCGCCGAGAAGTGGCACCAGTACTTCATGGATGTTTCGGCCTTTGTGAAGACGTTCGCATCAAAAGATGCGGTGAAAAAGGTGAAGGACAACCTGGCGGAGATCAGGGCCTGGTGTGCCGAGTACAAGAAGGGCTGCAACAAGAAGAAGCGACTGTCAGTTTCCTCGGCAAACAAGGCAGCCACCCAAGCAGTGGAGAACATCAGCGAGGATCAGGGCGTGGTGTTTGCCGCTGCCGACTGGGTTGAGAAGGAGAACCAGGCCTTTGCCCTGGTTCTGGCTGCAGCCCAGAACCAGCAGCTGTTGCAGGAGTGGCTGGAGTTGCCGTACTACGAGCAGCAGAAGACCTGGCTGGCCGAAAGCTGGAAGAAAGGCAGCGGCCCCGAGCTGTCAACCAACGTGGTCGCCAAACCGCAGCTTTGCACGAAGCTCAACAAGGATTGGATGAGCTGCCTTGGCAATGCATCCAAGCACATCAAGGATGTCACCACAGACGGTGATTTGAAAGAGGTGTTTTCGCCAATGTTTTAGAGCATGGGGAAAACACCAGCAAGATCTACTTCACAGCAGACTATGCCTTGACTGAGTTCAAGATGTGCTTGGAGGGCACATCTGTGTGCTGCGGATTCCAGATCAATACCACGATGATGAAAGACGGCTTCAAGGCTTTCTGTGATGCGACCCTGGCCACGGACCCAAACGACTTCCTGAAAATCTGCCAGAAAAAAGGCTGGATTGTTCATCTGTCCCCGGGCAAAGCCCTGGGCATCCCAGCCGGCCACTGCTACTGTCAGATGGCCCAGGACATCACCCATGGCTGCCGGGTCCTGAAGCTGAGGGCCAGCGATGACAAGTCATCCGTTGGCCTGCTGACCGCACGAATTGCGGATTATCCAGAGCTGATTGGTTTGCGCACTGGCAGGCTCCTGAACTGGATTTCCGGCAGCCAGGATGCTGCAGCTGCAGCTGCCCCTTCCGCAACAAAGGATGTTGTGGGGGCAGCGTAGATGATCTTCTTTGCGAGGATTCCTGGCGATCTTTTCCTTGCCGATTTGCCATCTGATAGCAATGTCAGTGCTGCGGCTTTGTTCTTCTTTCAAAAACACCCCGAGCAAGTGAAGAGAGTTTGAAACGGTTGTGCTGCCGTTTGCGGGAGGGTGCCTGCTAGCCAAGAGCATCACCAAGGTGAAATCTTGTGCGGCAGCCCTTGGGAGGCTACACAGCGTTGCGAGTTCTTTTACTTCTCACCACCCACCTCAACCTTGGAGCTTTGTGAAGCTGTGAAAAAAATGATACTCGCCACGGTCATGCCCAGATCCCAAATATCATAGTTAGCTAAAAATTCTTGTTTCGAAGTTGTTGCTTGCTATTCTTATCTAAACTTCAAAGTCCCAGCATTACCCCAAACCTTAAACCAGTTGCTGCTTTGGTGAGCTGTTTCCTTCTCAAGGTAGGTTTTTTTTTTGTGTAGTTTCAGCTGTAGAACATGTATATCAAGTTCGTGCTGCCGAATGACACACCATCCCTCGATGGAATCACAACGTGCCCGCTGCACTGCCAGTATGAGCAGAACGACTTCACTAACAATGTGGACTGTGTGACACAAAATGTTTTGGAGGCTCATTTCGGGATTGGCCCTCCAACAGTCAGCGGAGGGGTTGCTGTGGATCCCCTTGTCGATGTCTGTTTGATTCTCATGGATTGGAAGATTGAAGACTTCTGGCAAGAAGTTTTGGTCTTCAACTGCTTCACCTCCAGAGTCGAGTTCCGATCTTGGGAGCTTGAAGACTTCGGGGCAGTTTTGCGAGCATTAGACACAAACAGGGCCACAGAGCTTAGCGAGTCTGGAAAGTGACTTTTGCTTTTCAGCGAAAAAGGCTTCTCAGGATCCAACACCACGGCAAATGATCAAACTCTCATGTTTCCGCAGGTGCACAGGGAAGACCTCTGGGGAGCAAATGCTGCATTCATCTGCGGCAACTCTCCTCAGCAGGTTCCAGTTGCAGACCTCGGAAATTTTGATGTCTTGCTGAAGGTTCCAGGTGCAGACCTCGGAAATCTTTATCTTTTGCTGAGTGTGTAGATCTAGCACTTCTGTATTCTGCAAACAGCGAGATTAACCACAGCGGGATGCGAAAAAGAAGCAGAGTCTTTCAGAACAAGGGCGCTCGAAGAGACGTCTACTAGATTAGGCCCAAACCAGGAGTCCAATTTTAGAAGTTGGATCAGAGTGTGTGCTCCAGCTGTGATTTCAGCCATATTCAAGTCTCTGGACAGATCAACCCCATCAGCTTCAAAATCATGGTTTTTGTCCACTGCCCACTAAGACAAGATCTGCCAACGACAGGACACCAGACATTTTAGGCCAAAACAAAAATTAAGTTATCTTTGAACCGCAAAACACAGGGTCAAACCTGGTGTTGGATGCGACAGTGTAAGCTGTATTCCGAAATAGCTTCCAGAACCGAACCCTCGACCAACCCTTGCCCGTTTTGCAGTAGGGGTTTGGGGGGACCCTTGCCTCCACCGACTTCCATAGGTCTGAGAGCCGACAAGCACAGTCATGTTTTGTGGTAGCAGATAAAGGTAGGAGCTGAGTGTCTGGGTTCCAGATCGCGCCTGGTTGCACAGGCAACTAGTGTAGCACTTGCCAACGGACCGGTTATTTCGTACCGTGACTGCAATCTGCATGGCAGCGTCGTCCGAAAAGAAAGGGGCCGTGTGATAGAACAACGGCGTGCTAGCCTACAGGCACATGGAGAAATAAAAATTGTGGAGTACCGGCCGATACAGCGCCAGGACGACATTGTCGCCATCGTGATGACAGTGGCGGACATTGTCCCAGCTGCTTTAAGGCGGCGGGGGCCTCGGGAACGGGCATTCCTCAAGAAAGCGAAGGCTGCGGGTCCAATCTTCGATGGTGGTTTTTCGAGATCCTGACGTCGCTGCCTCCTGAAGCTGCCATCGCTCTGAATCTGGCGTTCGGGGCCCTCTCGCTGGCCACCGGTTCAGCCGGAGTCAGTATGGGCTGAGGCTGGGGCTGGCGTTGGGCGGGAATCGCCGGCGGTTGGTCCTGGTCCTCCACAGGGCTGGCTGGTGGGTCACCCCAGATGCCTGGAGCTTGGCGGATGCTCCTTGTGTCTCTTGCTGTGGAGTTCCTGACCCCATGTCAGCTTGGGTAGCTTGCGTAGCTTCCACAGCGGATCTGGCCGTAGGTGATGTAGGAGATGAAGGCGGCACCGGTTCCGGGGCAGGGTGAGCCTTGCTCCCGCTTTGGGATGCTGGAGTTGTCATTGACACCGCCTCCTCCTTCGGAACGATAGTCTTTATCGGAGGTGGAGGAGGGGGCTTGTCGAGCACCAAGTAGCCGTCCTGGTTGGAGTAGGAATTTCAGGGGAAGATTTCCTGGTAGACATACCTGCCGCATGTCCTCAATTCGGTAGAAAGGTAGAACTTGGCCCACACAGCAGACTTTTCCCAGGACCCAAGTCCAGGGAAGGGATCCGATGGATCTGCCTTTTCTGGGACCAGGGAGCCATTGTTATTTCCAAACTTGTCATCTGAGCGGGCATAGGTGGCTGTATCCGTCCGGAGCTCACCATTGACTCGCCAGCCACAGCCAGCGTGCGCTGTGACGGTGGGAGCTTACAATGTGCCACTATCGTGGCACAAACTGCAGTGCGGGTACAGAGTGAAGTGGATAGGATGGCTATTCAATTTCAGATCAGGGACTTTCAGTCTGCCAACCGACAAGATTGAGAAGATTCTTCGTTCAGTGCGGGTCGTTCTGCGGCCAGGCAACGTGGATCGCTGCGATCTTGAAAAAACGGTGGGTTTGCTTCAGTGGGTGAGCCAGATTTCTCCTGAACTCCGCCCCTGGATGGCATTCTTGTATTCGGATCTGCATAGACCGGTGGCCACAAACCATCATGTGGATTCTGGCGAGTGGCACTTGCTGCATGAGTACTTGGATGATAACCTGCGGTTCACCAGCCAACCTCCAGGCACAGCTATTCCACGAGGTGCTCGTCTTTTGTCTGCCAGGCACATTGAGCTGCACTCCAAGCAGGACTTGAACAAAGTTCCTCTGACTTCACGTCGGATATATATGCGTATCTCCGATCCCAAACATCCCAAGCGCAAGCTTTCGGAATGCAGCCGCAAGTTCATGGAATTTTGGGAATCGTGGTGCATGCGCAGCCCATTGGAACAGTGCCTGCACCTTCCTCCACGGAGCATTGCCTGTACCTTGGCAGCGGATGCTTGTGCTCAGGGTTCCTCTATCGGGATAGGTGGTTTTCTGCGTGTTGAGGGCTCATCCGTCTTGTGGTTCAGCGAACGATTTGCGAAGTCGGATTTCGATGACTTGAACATCCCTCTCGACAACAACACTCAGAAGAATATTGGTGCTGGGAGCTCCTGGCTCAAATTGCTCTGGCGCTTCTTTTTGCAGAGACTTGCCCGGGCGGACGATGCAGGCTTCAGCTGCGTACTTTCTGCGACAATGCCTCTGCACAGGCATCGGCAAATCGTTTGATGACTACGTCATCCCCGCTCTGCTTTTTCGCTCAGCAACTGGCTTTTGTCGCTTTTAGACACGGGATTACCCTGGACGTGCACCACATTTCGGGCTTCCGCAACGAGGAGGCAGATTACCTGTCCCGCTGGAACGGCACGGACCCTCTGTTGCCCGAGTTCGCTGAAACCTTTCGCTATCGCTACCCAGTCAAGCGCATGTGGCAGTCTGACCATGATGTGAGAGTGTTCCCGAAGGGCACTCGGCTCCTGTGGAGTCCTCCGTGAAGGCAGCCATTCAGTCGTAGCACGATTTCAATTGGGGCTCTTGTCCCAGCGCTCCTCCTTCTTTGGCTGTGGCAGTTCTTAAGGGGGGATGCATCTTGATAAGTCCGATACTTCGGTATCTTACTTACTCGAGTGCTTTCCACCACAGCCAAAAGAAGGAGGGGTCCGAGTGCAGTCTCTGTAGTTCGTGCGCGAGACCGGATGAATATTTCATAAATTCATACTTTATATATTATTGATTCTGGAATACATAACCTCGGTTTTCCCTTATGATATTTGAAAGCTTTGCTTACCGAATATCTGGTCCATTTCCATCGTGGTGTGCCGACGGCTGTTGTGAAATATAAAACGATCCTTGTGCTTGCTCAAGCTTGTTTTTATGGAACAACAACGCGGTTTTTGTGCAACTCTGCTTAATTGCGTTTGACATTCCTTTCACAACAGCTGTCGGCCCAAAGAGCAACATGTCGAAGCACATGTTTTCGCAAAGACCCCACCCTCCCACCCATGAGCAGTGTGTGCTCATGTGGTCTTTGTTGCATGCGTGGTACTCTTTCTATCTCGCGCCTATCGGGCATAACTGTGTGTGCGCCAAACTTTTCTCCAGGCTTCACATGTGTGAGGCGGTTGGACTCACGAAGATTGTTTGGTACACCCCTCGGTGTGCGTCTCCCTAGTCACTGAGTCGGCTCTGTGAGTCACAAGTGCTGGTGATTACGAGTTCTCTTGGCGAGAGCTTGTGGTTCACTTGGCACCCTTTTCCAGTGGTGCATCAGGATGCTATCCTCCCTTCCAGGATGTATGTTGGTGTTTATGTTTCCTTACTGGTCGTTGCTTACAACGCTGTTTACGACGGAAGGGGGGGGATGCATCTTGATAAGTCCGATACTTCGGTATCTTACTTACTCGAGTGCTTTCCACCACAGCCAAAAGAAGGAGGGGTCCGAGTGCAGTCTCTGTAGTTCGCGCGCGAAACCGGATGAATATTTCATAAATTCATACTTTATATATTATTGATTCTGGAATACATAACCTCGGTTTTCCCTTATGATATTTGAAAGCTTTGCTTACCGAATATCTGGTCCATTTCCATCGTGGTGTGCCGACGGCTGTTGTGAAATATAAAACTATAGCTGATCCGCCCAGGTCAAAAGACCTTTGAGTGGTTGCGGCCTACAGGCTTTGAGCTAACTGGCAGTGATCAGCCAAAGCGAGTTTGCAGGCTGCAGAGTATCGAGCTCCAGATTGTTGTATGTACTTGAACATTGAAACGGAATTCGCGTTGTGTATGCTGTCAGCTGAGCAGCAGTAGCACGACCAGCAGGAGGCTAGGGCATAATTTCCGACTGACAGCGGCGGCATCCGGCAGAGGTGCCATCAGTGCTCGTGCTCTGAATGCCAAGGCGGATGCTGCGGCAAATGCTGGAGCAATGGCTCGGCTCGTGTTGCATAGCACCGGGCTCTGCGCCATGCCACTGACTGGAAGACTAGGGCCATCCTGGCGGTGGCCAGGGTTTCTGAGATGCTCTCGGAGCACATTCAACGTGAACATGGCTTAGTGCTGCTGGCGAGTCCGGGGCAGCTGCTGCTGGCGGAGGTTGAGGCCCTCTTCTGAGGCTTCAGCTGCACCTTCCCATGAGGCCCTCTTCTGAGGCTTCAGTGGGGGCGGGGGCCGGGGCACCTTCCCACAGGGCCTGCTTAGCCGGGGCGGAGGCCGGGGCACCTTCCCACAGGGCCTGCTAACGTCGCTGGTCTGCCGCTCTCCTGAGCTCCTTCAGCTTCTTCTTCTGAGTGTCGCTCGTTGAAAACTTCTTTCCATCGCTGAACCTGTTTCTTAGTCTCGCAGTCTTCACTGCTTGAAAGACTGGTAAAGATTTTGAGGCTTTCCTTTCGCTTGGCATATTCAGGCCTCCGAAGGAATCGTCCCAACGTGTCACACAGTGGCATTGGACGACCCTTGTGTGGGACCTTCCGGCCCGCAGGAGTTGTACCGTTTTGTCTCGGAAGAGAACGAAACAGGTATGGCCTTCGCGACTTACTGCTTAGTCTGCCAGTGGCACCTTGGTTACAGCGTTGGAGAAGGCATGCAGCGCGCTGCCTTGCCGCTACTGGCCGCCTCCGGATGTCTGGCGTCGAGTGTCGACCCCAAACGGCTCAGACGGCTCTCCCATTAGTAAATCTGAGCTAGGGGAGAGGCGGTTCGACCACGTTTAAGGTCCGGGCTGTGGATCTTGTCAGCTATGCCGGGTCAGCCTGAAAAGCTGCGGGTAAGCCTGCGCATGCCTAAAGCATGCTTGGCCTTGACGTGGGGGGGGCCATGCCCACCTATTGTGGGGTCCGCCTTCCCACGCACAGGCACCCTATTGGTGTACGCATTCCTGGGTTTGGAGGGCCAGCACTCACCCCTTGAGGGTGTGTCAGAGTTACTCCTATCTTCTCAAGAAAAGGAGGTAGCAGTCTTCCCTAACATGTTTGCGATCTGAGGCCAAGGCTGGATATGGGCGAGTGGCATCATCCCCCACATACAGCACGCCTCTTTTGGGTGAATCCAGAAGGACCGGTAGTGGCCGGAGTGTATGTCAGCACCTATGTGAAAAACTCCCGAAATGACTGCATATTGATGCCATTGCCGGCCCTCAATCCAGGACGGCATAGAGAGCTGCGCAGGTCCAGCGGGGTGCGTCGTTTTGTGCCGTCCATCCATCGAGGTGACTGGCAGGATGTCAGGGGCCCATGCCAGGGCGCGCTGGAACGTGTGGTCATACCATGCCGTGCAGGCCTGCTGCAGTACGACAGGCTGGAAAGGGGCAGCAGCAACGGCGTGAGGCCGTCATCCTCTCTTTCCGGCACTCCATTAGTGCGTCCTTCCCAGCGAGCGGGTTGCAGAGTTCCCGTGTTGTGCTCTAGCATGTCTTGTTAACGGCCATCGAATCGCCATCTGGGCACTAAGGACCGGAGAGCGAATAGGCTTGGAGGGTTTATGTGCCTCGTATCCATTGGATCCGCTTCCGGGTTGATGCAGTGTTGGACCAGTGGTCCCAGTTCCGCTACATTGGACGCAGAGTCTTTTGCGGCTAGTAGGGCCTGAATGGTCGCATTGACATAGCAGGTGTTACCCGAGTTCACCATGTGTCGCATACGAGATACAGGCCTAGCGGGAGAGTGCTGCCGACAGCGCCCGTCGTTGCCATGGCAATAGTGGGTGATGCAGCCGCGGTGGCTGGCTTGTCTGCAGCCCCAAAAAAGCCACTAAGTGACATTGTCACCGCGGTCTTGGGATGAGGCTTGGAACATTGTTCCCGCATGTTGTCCGTGCCTTGCACCTTGTGCCACCCAAGCAGAACCTGAAACAGGACAATGCATTGCTCAGGGTGTTTGCCTGCAAAAGGGGCAGGGGTGCCCCTTTTGATCATTTGCACAGAATACTGTGAGGGTCCAAGCTCACGAGCGGTTCAAGCTTCGCAGGTCCCTCCCTCTTCTTTCCTTGAAGCCATGTCGGGCCAGGGAGACCAGTTGGACAAAATGTCCACTTTGCTGGCAGAAGTGGCTGCTCAGCTAGAACAAGTGAAGCTGCAAGGAGCACGGCGTGAAGAGCAGCATCAAGACCTTACTGAACGCATGAGTCAGTTGGAAGCACGCATGGATGCCCCACAGTCTTCGGCTGCTGTGCTAATTCCGACTCAGCTGCAGCCACAATCCTTCACAGTTCCGCTAGCCCAGGGGGTAGACCTCAACGCCCCGGCTACAGTCGGGCAGTGCATGGAGTTAGTGCAGATGGCGATGCAGCAGAAGGTCGCCCCAGCTCTCGGAGCAGTCTACTCCTCCCTGTCCACCTCACAGGTGAGGACAAACGAGCGAGTGGGCAACCTGGAGCAGCAGGTCCGGGCCCTTCGCATCCGTACTGCATGGGCTGAGAAGGACATGCTCTTCTCACAGATCGAGCAGGCCAAGCGCACCATCGTATGCCGCAATTTCCCCACCTGGCAGACGGAGGCGGACCGCCGTCTCACAGTGGAAAAGGCCCTTGCGAAAGCTGGGCTGTGGAACATTGATGGTATGTGGGATCTGGCCACGACTCGGCTAGACACGGGCACGCCAGGCAAGCCGGAGCTCTCGGCCACATCCATCCTCACAGTCCCTTCCCTTACGATCCGGAAACGGATCCTGGAGGTATCGGACAGGGTGTACCCTTGGTACTTCCACCAGGAGAAGCCTGGGACAACGGAGGAACCCAAGGAGCCCTGAAGGAACGGCTGAGAAGACCCCGGCGGCATCCTCACAGGCAGCCGGGTCCAAAGAGGAAGCCCAGACCTATGAGTATAAGGGCGGCGGTCCTGTAAAGCTCTCTCCTGGAGTCACACAGTTTGAACGCCGGCTCGCTTCGCCGCTCCAGGGACTCATGAACGCTTACAGGGCGGCCTTCAGCAAGTTCACCAAAGAGCCGTTGGTGCCGAGGTGGAAGACGCTGGCACTTGTTGACTCCAAAGAGGCTTGGCTGGGCCGGATCGTGTACCGCCGCGGGGGTCCTTCACAGACGACCTAGTGCGAGATCCACATCCCGGAGGAACATGCCAACAAGCTCTTGGAGACCTGGCGCAGCATCTGGTATGACCAATTGCGACAGCAGGTCAACCAGACGACTGTCGAGCAGGAAGCTTTCGACAGTGCAGCTCGCCTCACAGCACACAACTATGCTGAGGCCAAGAGACTTAGCAGGTTCCTGACCAAGGCCATCCCGGAGACCGGAGTACAACGAAGGCGAAGATGAAGGCCTAGACCATTGGATCGCCAGGTTCCGGTATGAGTTCCCATGGCCGGTGAAGTTTGTACAAGTCCCCCCGGACGCCGAGGAGAGGACGCACTTCACAGGCCTTCGGTCCACAGAGGAGCTCATGGAAGAGATGGCAGCCCAGGAGCAGGAGGCAGCCTTCACAGTGAACTCTGAGAGCGGAGGCGTGGGGGCAATGATCGACGTGACCTCCCAGATGAAGCGCACCCACAGTGACGCAGCCTCCGCTGTCAGTGGAATCAGCACGGCTAGCGTCCCGAGCTCGGGGCTTCCGCCTCCACAGCCCACCAAGGCCAGACCGAGCTACTACCCGTTTGGCTCACAGACGGAGCTAGAGGGAGCGGTCGAGGCAGCAAAGATCGCCCACATCAACAATGGTGGGGTCCCGGGCGACTACTCACAGGAGGCCTGGGAGGCATGGTGCATCAAGCGCCAGTGATGGTCTGGCAAGCGCGCCCTCTCTTCCTTGCAATCTTCCGCAGCAGCTGTGCGACCGCATTTTTCACAGGCTGCTGCCTCTTGTACCATAGCTGACCCAGACCGTACCACACAGCTGGGCAAAAATAAGTTGAACCGTTCTGGCACGCCACCTAAAGGCGAGCTGGGTGCGCCGAGCCACTATTGTAACTCTAGTCCATCTACACCTCACAGTTTCGCTTTTCCAGGTTGCTCTGAGAGTTGTTCTAGTGTGCCTTTCGGCGACGAAGTGCCCCACAGACCCCACACCACTTCCCGGACACCCCTCTCCTCACAGACCCGAGCACAATACCACCGCCACCTCAGGTCACAAACAGCACGGCAGCGGCGAGCACGCCGCCGCATCACCACCAGATCTCGCAGCAGGCGGGAATACAGAGCTTGGAGGCATGCTCTATCCACCTCTCCAACCCCTAGTTGTGGTTTGGGCTCCAGAGCTAGGATCAACAACCAAAAGCCTTTATACGGCCCCACGCCGACTGCCCCAACCCCGGGCGGCTTACAGCCTGTTTCGACCAGGGCTTCCCTTAAGGGCCGAAGCCACAGTTTCGCTCTTGCAGACGTTTCCACCGCCTTTTGGCCAAAGCTCCAGACATGAGAGTGAAGAGACACCCCCCACAGAACCGCTCCACCCCCAATCATTTGAGGCTTCGAACATCGGAGCCTGCCACCCCACCAATTGGCCATTTTGGCCCGCCTGCCTCCCCAACGGAAGGCTCCTCCACCACAGCCCCTCTCACAGCGGACACTCTCCCCCCCTCTCTCCCTTCTCCGCCCAACCCCACCCCCCCCTCACAGCCTCAGGTGAGCAGTGGCCGTGATTCCTGGGCCGAGGCCCACGATACTCAAAACAAGCAGCACACCCGAGTCAAGACCCACTGCCGTAGCCCTCAAGAACACGGCAGACAGAGGCATTCCACACAGCTGCGCTCCAAAGTGCATCTGAAAGGGGGGTTCTGGAACACCACGGGCCTTCTTGAAGCTGGCAAGATCCACACCTTGATCAAGATCATGCAGACGCATGGTCTTGACTGGCTGGCCCTCACAGAGACCCACGTGAAGCAACAGGATCGCTTTATGATCGATGGGTACACCGTCACACACAGCGCAGATGACAAGCTGGATGCCAAGGGCAATCCGGTACAGACCTTCACGGGGGTGTCCCTGATTACCTCCCCGCGGCTCACACCTTGCATTCTGGACATCGTTGCCACCGACGGTCGCTTCCTCTCTTTCAAGATCGACACAGCCGAAGCCCCTCTCACAGTTCAGGTGGTGTACGCTCCTCACAATCAACGTGAGCAGCCGGTCCGCGATGCCTTCTGGCAGTCACTCGGGGACATCCTTCACAGCCACCCCGCCAGCGAACCCCTTATAGTGGTGGGCGACTTCAATGCGCAACTGCTTGACGAACTCTCGGCCAATCGCGGCAGCGTCGGGCCCCACGCCCACTTTGGAGCGAACGTGGCCGATGAGACCTTAGCCTCACAGGCTGGCGAGGATGACTCTTTGTCCAATCACGCGCAGCTGTTCGAGATGTCGGTCAGTCACGACCTATGTTTTCCACAGACGTGGATGGACAAAGCCGAGAAACACCGGATGACACACCAGCGCCCGAACGGTGACCTGGTTCAGCTGGACCACGCCATCACTAAGTTCGCCTGGAAGAATATGGTCACTGATGTGCACACCCTCCCGAACGCCGCTCTCAACAGCAACCACTTTCTCACCAGAGTCACACTCTCCTTACACACAGCCTGCCACAAGAGAGCAGCACCCACCCCCAAACCGACCAGACGCCCCGATGCACAGTCCATTCTTTCTTTCAACACACACTTCACAGAAACCCTTCAGCATAAGCCAGCCTTCGAGGAGCCTACCACACACGAGGCCGATGTGGAGGACGTCTCCCCCCAGCCTTCGCAGTCGAACACCGACCAGCAGAGGCTGGACCAGCAATGGCAATCGATCAAGGATTCCATTTTGCAGTCCATGGAGAAGCATATCCCCGCACAGGACAGCAAACCCAAGCATCCCTGGATTAGCCAGCAGACGTGGGAGCTCATAGAACAACGAACTGCCGCTCGCCAGAGCCAGGATCTGGACACTGAGCGCGAACTGCACAAGACCATCCGCTCACAGGCCCGCAGGGACAAGCAACAATGGCTCAAGGATCGCCTTCAGGAGAGCGAAGAGACCATGGACGCTCGGGACAAGTGGCGCTGGATCAAGCGCATCCGCTCGGACTACAGGCCCCGTACGGTCACTCTACACGACTCCAACGGCAAGCCCACCAGCTACAGCAAGCAGGCCGACACCTTTGCCAAACACCTGTCGGAAGTTCAGTGGGCCCCGCCACCAACAGACTACACAGGACCCACCCACAAACTGACGGACGAAAGTTCAGTCAACATGGAACCCATCACGATGGAGGAGCTCAACGCCACCCTCAAAGGCATGGCTTCACACAAAGCCCCAGGCCCGGATCAAATTCCGGCAGAGGCCTTACAGTGGCTCACACCAGCCAATCGGCAACCGTTACTGGACCTCTTCAACGACGCACTGCTCACAGGTCTGGTACCGGAAGAATGGTCAACGGCAGTAGTGGCTGAGATTCACAAGCGAGGCACCATGGCGGACCCCAACAACTACCGCCCCATCGCACTCCTCAGCACCTCTTACAAGCTCTTCGCCAGGCTCCTCCAGAAACGCCTGGAGCAGGCGATAGACCACAAGCTGCGACCCACACAGTATGGGTTTAGAGCCACCAGATCGACCTCACAGGCGATTCATGTGGCAAGGAGGCTGTTGGAGCGAGCCGAACGCTGCGGTTCAACTCTGTACGTGCAGCTTCTTGACTGGAGCCAAGCATTTGACAAAGTCCATCCACAAGCAGTAACGGTGGCACTCGAACGGCACGGAGTGACGCCGTCGTTTGTCAATCTGATTGGCTCGATTTACAACAACCCCTCCTTCACAGTCAAGGCAGCAGGACAACAGAGCCAGCAGTCTCTCGCAAGCTCGGGCATTCGCCAAGGCTGTCCGCTTTCTCCCTATCTCTTCCTGGTGGTTCACAGCATGATCATGGCCGATGTCGACGCGGAGCTGCAGCAGCACGGCCAGAACCAACCATTCTACGACCTCGCTTACGCAGACGACATGGCCATCTTCACAGGTACTGCGGAAAGGGGCCAGCAAATTCTGCACAAATTCAGGAAGTTGCCGCTCACAGCAACCTCTCGTTGAATCTTAAAAAGTGCGAATTGCTTCGCTCACAGCTGGCCGTCAATCACATACACTTCCTCACAGGTGAACTAATGAAGGAAGTCACACAGGCCAAGTACCTCGGCGTTGTCCTCAGCCAGGACTCGTCCAGCAAGGCGGACATCACCGCAAGATTGGGGAAGGCGCGGAAGCACTTCAACACCCTGCACTCCTTTTGGCGACACACAGGCCTGAGCGTAGCGTGGAAGCTGCGCATCTACAACGCGGTCTTCATCCCCATGATTGCTTATGGCATGGAGTCCGCTGCGCTCACCACAGCAGACCTCCACAGGCTTGAGGCCTTCCACTCACAGTCACTCCGCAAGATCCAACGGATCAAAGCTACCTACTACACCAAGATCCTCACAGACAACCCCCTCGCACAGACCATCCGAAATGAAGGAGTCCGAGCCCTTGCCGACCAGCCCCCACTCACCCACCACATTCACAGGGCACAACTAAAGTTGTTTGGTCATGTTTTGAGAGCAACTCCGAGCAACCTGGAGCGAAACTGTGTTTTTACGAAGGCGTTTGTATATAGAGGGGGTACAGTACAGGCAGGCATACGGCCGGGACGTCGTAGACTGCACTGGGCCGAGCAGTGTGCCGAGCTAGCATGGCACTGGCTCTCGCATACTCCACATGCCATGACTTCCCTAGCCCCTAGTTTTCCTTTTGCCTTCCTTTTGCTTCACAGGCTGGCTGTTAACCGTCCGGCTTGGCTTCAGTTAGTGGGGCTGCCAACGTGCAAGAAGCTCCTCAGGTCTAGCGCGTTCTTTTCGTACTCACAGTGAGTACGCTGACTTGTGTCTGCTTTGCATAGGGCCGCCCAAAAAAAAACTGTGAGGGTCCCAGCTCCCGAACCCCTTAAATGCGTAAGGGACATGTTCCTCATTTTGGCCCCTGCCAGACCTTGGAAGATCGCATGCGGCCCCTGCGCTTGCAAAAGAAGGAAGCTAAAGCGGAAGCCCGTGCAGCTGCGAAAGCACTGAAGAAAGAAGGCCGCCGCCAGCAAAACCTGAAGAAACGCGCCCGAGAACTCTCAGTCGCAGACTTGTTAGACGTGCTGGCAGTCAAACGTGCTGCTGATGCTGCTAACAGAGCGTAGAAATCATAGCTGAACATGCTGTGTTGTTGTAACATGCTGTAGTAGTAGTGGCCTCTCACAGCATTGTTTTATGATGCTCTGCTATGATTCTGTAGTTGCCGTACGCTGCTTGCCAGAGAGCAAGCACCGCTTGCCTCTTTCATCTTGGGATGAGAAGTCAGACTTTTTTATTCCGTGGTAGAATCGGCGTCAGATCTTTTAGCTCTTCTTGCACCTTGCCTGAAAGCATTGTTTTGTGATGCTGAGTCAAACGTGCTGCTGATGCGCACAGAGCGTAGAAATCATAGCTCAACATGCTGTGTTGTTGTAACATGCTGTAGTGGCCTTTCAAAGCATTGTTTTATGATGCCGTGCTATGATTTTGTAGCTGCCGTACGCTGCTTGCCAGAGAGCAAGCACCGTGCCTCAAAGCATTGTTTTGTGATGCTCTGCTATGATTTTGCGGTTTGAGTACGCTGCTTGCCAAGCAAGTGCGTGCTGGTCGGCTTTGTTGCAAAGGCGTCGGAAAACCCTAACATGTCACGCAGTTTGTATACGCAACAGCCACTATCCGGCAGCTGTGACTCGCAGACTCTCTGCATTCTACATATTGCCACAGTTTTCCTTTCAGAACCTCTCAGCCGGGTATCCGCTACCTGCAGAGAGTGCCTTGCCTTGCGGGGTCCTCAGCTGCCGAAGTTGCAACAGCAGACGTCCTCTTAGAAGTTTTTGACCATGTGAAATAGCAGACGTGGGATTTGAAGATTCTTTTTGAATTGACATCTGAGACGTTGCACTTAGTTTCCAAACAAGGTTCTTTCAAGCTGCGCACTTCGCAGGCGGAGGAGTGCTTTCAGCAATTCAATTCATCTAGAAACAAGCTGGGTGTGGGCTTTTCTCATCGGCTTCGGTTGGGTACTGTCATCGCTCATTGGCAGTTAGGATAACGTTTATTGGCACTTTATCAAAGGTTCGATGTTACACTTATTGACGTATTGCTTGAACTGTCAATGGGCGTGCAGTGCACAAGGTTCGGGACTTTTCGAGCTTGCTCCAGCAGTGGCTTCGTCGTTCGCGGTGCATCACATGAGCCACTTTCTCCAAAGAGACGACAGTTGGATAGCGCTCATTCTCGAAGCATGTGGAGCCTTTCGCAATATTCTTGTAAATTGGCAATGCGCAAGATCTGCAGGACGCTTGCAGTATGGATCGTCTGGAGCCTGAGGACGTGGTTCTCACTTTGCAATTGCTCTCTCAGTGTGAAGCATGCAACGCGAAGAGCTTCTAACCACGGTTTGTTTCCAAGTGCAAGCACGAGACCGAACGAGGGATGGCGGCCTTGCAGACCATGTTTGAGCTTTGAAGAGAGGGCGGGTGTAGCTTAGATACTGCTCCCACTTATCGACAATTTAATAACAGCTGTCGTCGAAGCATATACTTTGCACCTGCTCTTTCAGTGTGAAGCGTGCAACGCGAACATCTTCTAACAAATTTTGTCACGGTTTTGCTTCCAAGTGCAAGCACGAGACCCCATGAACGAGGGATGGCGACCATCTGAACCTGAACGTACGTTGCAACTCATGCTCATGATGCTCGTTTTCTCAGAATCATGATGCTCTTCCTGTTTCACCCATCCTGGTCACACACAAAACGTGCAGGGTAATTTGAAGTTTCACCCAATGAAGTTTCACCCAATGTGACTGCATCACACCAGAGAGTGTGACTTCCAGTTTCACCCAAGGTGGCCACATCAACTGTGGAAGATCTTTGCGGTGAGAACAGCGGGCACCGGTGGATGTGGATCCGGTTTCCTCTTGATAGTACGAGCACGGAACGCAGGACTGCGAGTGCGAAGTACTAGAGGCAGGCTACACACCATTTGGACGATAGTCCATGCTACAGTGTTATTCCAATCTGCCTGGCCCGCCCCGGGCGTCACACACCTCCAACATTGTATAACCCAAACGGGGTGTGGTGTAAAACGCAGGGAAACAGGGACCCGCAGGGACCCGCATGTGCGTTTTTCCTAGGAAACGAGGGACCCGCAGGGACCCGCAGGGACCCGCGATTGCGGTATTCCCTAGGAAAAACGGGACCCGCCGGGACCCGCAGGGACCCGCGATTGCGGTATTCTTTGGGAGCCGCAGCAGGTCCACCCTGTTTGCTGCAGGCCCTTCCGCGATGTGTGCCGTCTGTCGGCCCATTCAGCGAGCAGCTTTGTTTCGCCTTGCAAATGCCCGCAATTTCCTGACTTTTTGTTTGAGGAATCCACTGCGAGTCCCTAAGGGCCCAACGCTGCCCTTGGAGACTGATGTGTGCCGTGTGTCGGCCCATTCAGCGAGCAGCTTCATTTCGCCTTTCAAATGCCCGCAATTTCCTGACTTTTTTGTTTGAGGATCCACTGCGAGTCCCTAAGGGCCCAACGCTGCCCTTGGAGATGTTACGGTTCTGCTCATTGCGTTTCAGGAGTTGCTTATCGGATTATCGGCTTTCAGGGAAAACGGGACCCGCAGGGACCCGGCATGGTGTAACACCTGCAATAACCCGAACGCGGTGCGGTGTAAAACCAATGCATTTTTCTTGCAGGGAAAGAAGGACTCGCGGGGGTGTAAAACGCACGGGAACAGGGACCCGCGATGCGTGGAACTTCCAGAGCGCCGCGATGCTGGTATGGTATTCTATGGGAAAACGGGGCACGCAGGTGGACTTGGAGAAGAGGTTGCTTGGCATACAGTGCGAGCGTTGGGTAAGAAAACGAGTCAGTCAGCTCAGAGGTCACTCATTTTTGTAGCAATGCTCAGATTGCAAGATGTGCCAGCGCTAATGCCATCCGTATTCTACAATCGGTCAGCGGCTGCAGGTGTGGCTCAGTACCATTGTAGAGTACGATGGCAGCGCATGGATATGAGTCACTACATGCTACCTAGATGTAGTCCAAAGCCCGCAGGGACGCGCGAGGGGTTGAGTGTTGCAGCTGAAACCCGATTGCAAAGAGACTACTGGCATGCTCTCGTTTCGGGCGCTGTCCTGCTAGAGAGAAGTTGGGGGTCAAAGGACGGGGCCCTCTCAGTGAGGTTCAGTGCTAACGCGCTGTGTGCAAAAGAAACGGCTCTGTGACGCAATTCTGTCCGACATGCTGTTGCAGAGACAGGGTTTTCACGGCGCTGGACAGCTTGTGCACAGTCTGCAAGCTCGCTGCTAGCAGTTGTTTGTGTTGGAGTGGAGAGTGTCTGTGCGTATGCTATGTGGTGCATCCTGGAGCAAGAGCTATTTATTGCTTCTGATTGCTTTCCGCCGGCAGGAAGGACCAAGAGAGGCGCCACTGCCTCCTCCAGCTGCTGCCGTCGAGGCCGAGCCAAGTTCAGCAGGGTTTTAGACATAGTCAAACTGTGATGCTGTCCTACAGCCCCACAACCAGGTGCAGCGCTTGTCAAAGGAAATTGCGAGCACGAAGCAATCATTGAAGCGATTGCGTCGTGCAGTTTCCAACCTGTTTTTGACAGCTCGGCAGATTACAATTGTCTTGGCCGTTTACATGCTGTCGGAGTATGACATCGGGGTAGCTCGGGCTTATGTTCGTTTCGTCCACTGTCAAAAGCGGACCAATGCTGATGCACACACTGAATACACTGATGCCACACTGGATGCCCGCATTGAAAACTGGTATCTCGAAGCCGCTCTAGACAAACTGGTGAAGCTTCAAGACCCTGGTCCAGTACGTCGGGAAGCTGTTCGGTTTTTGGCACAAAATCAGACAGTTTTTTGGGTTTCCAGGCAAAACGAGCGCGGCGTGGCGCCTACATCCGCTGCTACAGCATCGGTGTTTGTGCAAACCTGCCATAAATATGGAGTGCTGGAGCAGGCTTTGGTTAGATCAATCCACAACAACACGATCTCACACCGACATGGTCGCCACATGCGCAAATGGGCAAAACGATATCGTGAAAGGTTCCATCTGCGATTTGGTGTATTGAATGAAGAGCGGACCAGTTCCAGGACCAGTTGAGGAGACTCGACGTAAGGCGGTTCGGCGGCATTTTGGTCCGTTTTTGCGTTCCCTAAACTGGTACCAAAAAAAGTGCCCAAAATGGGAACGTTAGTGGGAACGTAGATACGGGAAGGTCGAAAACCCATCCTCCCAAGGTTCCCCTTTTGAGACCCCAAGGTTGTGAGAGTTCCGGCAGGCAAACAGGCCGTCTTTATCAATGTGGACGAAACTAGCATATCTCTGGCGCGGCCAGACCTCAAGGGCAATATCGTGCCCGGAAAGTGCTCCTTGCAGCGGAAGGGAAAGCGTACAAGGGGTGCCTTGACCCACGTGGCCAGCATTTGCAACCGATCCGACATCCAGCCGTGTCTTCCGCAAGTGATCTTGAGCAACACACGTGTTGTGAGTCAGAAGCTGGCCAAATCGTTGTTGCCCCTGCAGCCGGAAACAGTGCGATTGGTACGGGGCAAGACTGGCTGGAGTACAGCTGCTTCCTTCGTAGAGTATTTGAAAATGCTTCGAGACGCACTATCACTGTGGCCAGAGATTCAACCCATCCTCGTGATGGATTGTGCTCCAGCCCATCTTGCTGACAGCGTGATAGAAGCTGCCAATAATCAAGGTTTTTTTACAGCTGTTTGCCCCGCCGGCCTGACGCCTCTGCTCCAACCGCTAGATGTATATTGTTTCCAGGGGTACAAGCACTATTTGGCAGAGAAAACCAGAGACGCAGTAGACTTGTCCATGTCTTCACGGATGCAAATTTTGTTTGGAGCCTGCACGACTTACTTGAGTCGTCGGAGTTGGAAGTTTGCTTTTGGCCGGCTTCAACTAACAGATGAGCAAACGCCTGTGTCTCGGGGCCTGCAGGATGTATTTCCTGCCGGTTTGCCAACGTTGGACCCGCAGATGCCCACCCATGAAGATCTTGAGGACCTTTTCCCGTCTCGCCGTACACTGAATCACAGTGAATGGATTCGTGTTCCACTTCGCACGGGAAGACTGCGACTTCGTGTGTAGGCCCTTGTTGGTTCTGTGCGTTTTTAATTGCCAGTTTGCCTACTTCCGAATCGTACTGTATGAAAGCCCCGCAGATGGAACCAATCTCTTAAAAGATCTTGTTTCGAAAGCACGCTTGTCGTGAGTTTGTTGTTTTGGTCGACAGTGTTTTCGGTAAGTACTTGAGCTTGCATTGCTTCGCCCTGCGCCGCACTGCTAGCTCAAGCTGTCGACCCGGATCGCTTCCGATTTTAGCTTTTTTCAATGCATTGCACTTGCTTAGCTTTACATGCAGCTTTACATGCAGCTTTCTACACAGCTTGAGTTTGCATGCATTCACTTTTGGTATTTTCTTGCGAGCTAGGCTTCTTTTGCTCCGCTCTGCTCCGCGCCATGGGTCGCCAAGGGCAGATCAAACGGCCGCGCGCCGAGCCCGCAGTCGCTTCTGCCAGCACCGCTGTGCACTCGCCCACACATGCTCAGCTTGTTGTGGCTCGCTGGGCCCTTTGGCGTCGTTCCCCAGGGTCTTTCGCCATGCCCAGCACTGCTTCTTGGATTGCATGCCTTGAGTCGGCGTGCTCAGCAGGTTTCTTGCTCAGCTTCCTCTGCTTCTTTGACTGCCGGTGCCTCGCTCAGCTTTGCATCGCTTCGCACAGGCATCTTTGCACTTCTTGGGACGTCTCTCCTTCTTGCAGACGCATTCTGCTCAGCGTTGCTTTCCGCAATCGCACCCAGCCCGAGGTTTTCTGTTGGCGCTATCAACAAGCTAGGCCCTGCCCCATCAGCAATACCCCGCCTCGCCTGATTCTCGTCAGGCGTCGCCTGGCACTTTGGTCTTCATCGCCCCGCGTCTTCTTTCAGGCGGATTCGACTCTAAGCGTTTGCTGGTTTCAATTCAGAGTCGCGGGTTACTTCTTTAGTTGCTTCTGCATCGCTTCTTTCCGCAGCCTATCTTCAGCAAGCAGAGAAGCACGCAATGCTCTTAGCCAGCTGTACCATTTCACCCCAGCCGAGATTGCAGCCCTCGCTTAAGTCCCGCCCCGCCTCTGCTTGTCATGTCCTCAGGGTCCGAATGGCTCCGTTACTCCGCTCAGGAACTGCTCCGCAACGCACCGGCTCCTGTTTGGCGCGCCGACGACAGCCCGCCCAGCACTGCATCGGTTTGGTCTAGCACGCCCAGCAGTCTCCGCAGCAGCGTCGTGGTGGCAGCGGCATGTGCCAGAGCCGAAGCATCAGCCTCGCGCCGAGCTGAAGCTTGGCTTGCCTCGCAACGCACCGCCCACGCCGCAGCATCTCCTGCATCGCACAGCTCCAGTTTCGTGGACCTCGCCTTGGAGGAGGATACACTACTGGATCGCCGCATTCTGCACCGTATCTGCTCTGCATCGCTACCTGAAGAGGTTCGGGCACTGCACTGCTGCTCCCAGACTCTCTGGGAGCAGTGGTTGGAGATACGGCAACGTGAGCATCTCTTTTTGTTCTGCGATTTTACCAGCAACGCACCGCCCTGCGCTGCCCTGTGGTACCGCAGGCCCCTGCTTCAGCTCGGCATCTCTTCTGTGCCGATTTATTCTTTGCGCGACGCACAGCCCAGCAACGCTGACGTCATGGTAGATTTTCTACCCGGTGGTTTTTTCCACCCATACGCAATCGCACCGCGCCGCAACTGCTGTGCCGCCAGCACTGTTTCACGCACAGCGCACTAGCACAGCACTGCTTTTGTGGTTTTCTACATTGCATCGCAAAAGCATTCTTGCCAGCATCCTTGTTGCATGTCGGTTTCAGCCTCAAGCTCAGCTTTTCTTTAGAGTGCCTCGCGTCTGCCAGGCACTTCTTCCTCGACTTCTGCATCAACCTTTGGCTCGCGGGCCTGCTGCTCATCGGTCGGGGCCGCCCCGCCTCAGTTTTGCCAACCCTCGCTTGGGTCGCGGCTGCACCGCCATGTCCTGCCTCAGGTCAACCAATCTCTGGGCGACATCCCCCTTTTCAGCACCGCTGGCTGCTTTCAGGAGCCGCCTGCCCTGCTCTTTTTTCTTGCTGCGCTCAGCCCGCCTGGATTCAGGTCCTACTTCGTCTTCTGCTTCGCGATCGCTTCGCCTAGCACTGTTTTCGGCAAGCTGCCCTGGTTGCCTCTGCCTCCTTTGCTTTTCCGTTTTTTGCTCAGGTCTGCACTTCTTCCTCTTTGCGCCCCGACGGTCTTGGCCTCAGCTCCTTGCATGCCTTGCTCTGCCTCGCATTTTTCAGCATTGGCTTGCCTACTTGGTGGATTCCCTCCGTGCTTTGGCTCAGCGGGCTACGCAAGGCTCGTCGCACAGCTTCTCGGCCAAGGACACATTTCGTCTTCAGCCCCGCTAGTGGCCCGAGCCTCTTAAGGCACAGCACTGCAGACAGCTCTGCTCCACTTCATCTTCGCATACTTAAGCACGCATCAGGTCACTTAACAGACTGTGACATCATCATTTCTGTTTCTTTGCCCTGCACCGCTCTTGCATCATGTCTGGCTTGGGCGCTGCCTGGGTCGCACTCGCCTCTGCCACCAACGAGGAGTTGGTGGAATCTGCACAGCGCCTTGGACCCCTGCAAAGCCTCAGGCTCAGCGCCTGCCTCACGCACGGCGCTTATTTGGCCGAGATCGAGACGCACTGCAAAGGCAACAAGACGCCCCGCGAGCCCCTGAAAACTATTCCGGAACCCCCGGCCAGCTCTGCACCTTCTGACCCCCCTGCAAAGCCAACGCCTGATCCCGCACCAGCACCGCAGGCTGCTCCTGCGGCCACAGCCACACCTGAGCCTGCTGTTGCTCAGCCTTCCCCCGCACCCGCCACTTTTTCTGACCCTCGCGGCACCCAGCACCGCCACCGCAGGCCAAGAGCTCAGTGCCTGTGAAAGCAATGCCTGCATACCCGCCTGGAGCATTCTACTTGACACCAGTGGGAGACCAGTTTTTCGCAGCCCCACATCCTGCACCATCCGCTGGCCCCGCTACTCAGTCTTGGGCCGATATGTCGGATCCTGCACAACAGCCACCGCTTGACTTTGTCAACCCTGCACCGCCGCCAGTGCCGGTTTGGCCCAAGCAGTTTACGCAGCAAGAAAAACGCTGCGCCGATCCCGCACCTGCTCCCCCCGCCCCGCATGCTCAGCCCCGCCCCGCCACGGCCAAGGAGCGGCGCGAAAGCCGCCCCCCGCCCCGCAACGAGGACTTCATCGCCGCCGCTGACGTCCCTGCACAGGATGATCTCGCACATGCCCCGCAAATCGGCTCTTGGTGTCAGGCATCGCACCGCACTCCGGCGGAAGTCCGCTGGAGTCGCCAGGCCCCACCGTGGTATCGAGATCGCCGCGGTCGGGTCTGCTGCGCAATTCAATGCGACTCCACGCACAGCTCCGGCGATTGCTTGCCATGTGGTAAGCCATTCCGCCTTGCACAGCCTCTGGCAACAGAGATGCATAATAAGCACCGCTGCTCGATTTGCAAGAGCAAAGAAGAGAGGGAAGAGCAGTGAGCTCCCCTCCCGCACCCGCACAGCACCGCACTGCAAAAAGTACGGCCGCAGCCCGTTCAGCCTGTTTCCTGCGCTTTTGCTGCCTTAGGGTTCTTCCTACTGCTTTCTGTGCTTGCTCAGGTCCATCTTCATGCTGATCCAGGCACGTTCTTGCAGCGCCTCTGCTCAGCACAGTTTTTCTGGATGCTCGCTATGCTCCCGCTTTCCTGGTTTGTCAGGATTTGCCTCGGCATCCAGTGCCCCGCTTTTCTGCTCTTGCACGCCGCTTCTGTTAGCCCGCACTTCTTTGGTTGCCTTTTCTTTGGTGGCCTGCATGCAGGTTGCATCAGCCGGCTTCTTGCTCAAGGCAGGTCCTGCTCGTATCTTGCTCGGGGCCTCTTTGTCCTTTGGTCTGCCTCAGCCCCGCTTGCACCTATGCGCCAGCGATGGAAACGAAAATTCGGCTCCCTCGAGGACCCTGCACCTTGCACTGCATCACCGCCTTCAGTGATTCAAACCCAGCCAAGCATTGCAATAACCCCGCACGCCTCGGGGTCTGACGATGAACCGTCGCACCTGCCTGTGTTGTTAGGTTTGTTTGAGGTTGGTGAATCAGCCTAGAGGACGAATTTAGCTCGCCAGGCACACCTGCGTCGCAATCAGCTCTGCCGTTTCGCCTCGTTAGGACCTTAAGCCCTTTGCCCGAACCTACTTTGCCGGATACCCCTGCCTCGCCCCAGGTCCTGCCGCTCACCAGCAAAGCCCCACAGCGGCCTGCAATCGCCATACGGGTGGACTTTACAGGTGACCTGCCTAGACTGCCGCACAGCATCACCCAAGGCCTTTCGCGCCCGCCCCGTCGCGTGGTCAAGTACCCGCCATGGGTTGCCCTAGTCCTAATAAGCCTTTCCCTAAGTCAGGTTCTGCACCGCCTCTTCCCCGTGAGGGCCGCCCCCCGCCGCCGGCCCGAGCCATGCCACGCAGCCTATGGCTCCATCGCAACTGCGCCTTCGCCTCCCCCTGCCGCCCAACCGCCTATCCCGGTCCCTCGCGTTCAGGGGGTACCAATGTCTTTCAGCCGCCGTCAGCACGACATGCGCCGCCAGGCCTGCCACACTGCCTGGACGCAAATTCTGGGGATCCTGGCCGGGGCTTCCTCTCTTTGGCAATCCTTGCAGCAAAGCTCCCAGGCCCAACAGCACATGCTTGCAGTGCTCAGGCCTTTCTCCCCAGGTACCTTGGAACGTTACTTCCGGGTTACCTTTAATTTTTTCGCCTTCCTGCATAGTTCCTGCATCCTGCCAGCTGCTCTGGCACTTCACGTCATCTTGGACTTCATCTCTGCGGCCCGCGCCTCAGCAAAGCAAGATCGCGAAATCCATCAGATGACCGTGCCTTCCTGCATTAAAGCCCTTCGATGGCTCGCCAAGCATGCCCAATGGCAGGCTCTCGGCACCGCCCTTTGCAGCCCAGTCATCACCGCCTACACTTTCTCCAGCTCAGCCAGGGATCGGAAAGAGGCATTACCGATACCTCTGTCGCTGGTCGTCAGTTGGGAGCGTCGCGTCTGCGACAGCCAGGCACCGCTTACTACGCGCCTCATCCTGGGGGCAGCGCTCCTCGCACTACACTGCAGCTTGCGCTTTGCTGACTTGCAACGCATAGACCTCTCCAGCTTATCGCTCACATGCCAGGCCCTGCACGGCACCTGCTACGCCACAAAGACTACCTCACAAGGTCAGCCTTGGGCCTGCCGCCTAGGGGGACTCTCTGGGCGTGATGTCGGCACTGCCTGGGTGCTGCATTGGCTCGACGCCATCCTTCAGGCCACGCATCGCTTTTATGACTCCTTTGCGCAAATCGACTTCCTTTGGTTCCATACTGCACCCAGTCGCCTATGCCTTGCCCAGCTGGCGCCAGCCAGCTACTGCACAGCCCTGCTCTCTCTTCGGTGGGCCTGCACTTGCAACTGGCCTTCTGGTGCTGGGCTGCTCCCGTCGGAGGCCAGGTCCCTCACCTTGCATAGCCTCAAATCCACACTTTTAGCGGCTGCGGCACAACGCCGTGCCCCCAAAGACTCCCGCCTCGCACAAGGCCACCGCCGTGACAGCGCTGCGCTCTACTCCCGCAACGACACTTTTTCCAGCCTTGACGTGCAGGAAGACCTCGCCACTGCAGTCAGCACCGGCTGGCGCCCGCAACGCAGCATTGCCCGTGGCGGCCAAGCTCCCGTTCCTGAACCTCCTTTCAGCATCGCTCCGGGCCTGTGCTTCATTCGGTCCGGCCCGAGGACATCCTTAACGGCCCCTGGTCTCGCTTCGCCACTCGGCATGAACACCTGCACGCAATGCAAGCGCCTTCTTCACCTGCCCCAGCAAATACTTCCAGCCCAGACGCCTTGCAACAGCATCTTGACTCTTTGCTGGACGATCCAATTGAGCATTTTTCAGGGGATGATCCTATCTCCGGTTTCTCGGACGACGAAGAAGCCATGCTGGTGGAACGCGCTGCCCGCAATGCCCCGCCCAGCCCCGACTCCGCCAGCGCATCAGAGATGGACTCAGACGACGCCGCTGCAATCCCGCCTCCTTTGCCTCTCTGCACAGACAATGCTCTGTTCGCGTGCAATGGCCCGTGGGCTTGCTGGCACAGCCTCCTCAACAATGACACCGGAGACGGCACACTGCGGCCGGCCTGCGGCACCCGTTTGGGTTTGGGGTCTCTTACCAGTGCAGCCCCTCAGGGCCCTTTCTGCAGACGCAAAGCATGCGTCGCCCTGCGACTCGCAGCCTCGCACACCTGACCTCTGCCGCCTGCTGCCAAAAGCGCCTGCGCTTTCGCTCTTTGCCCCGACCCTACTCCCCGGCTCTCCCCTTTTTTCCGGGCTGCCGTTTCCTTTTGCCCCCCTGTCAGGTACTGGCTGCTCGTCGACATCGTGCTGTTCCAGGCCTACGCGGCTCGCTGCCTGCCTTGCCTCTTTCTCTGCACTTCGGCTTAGCTCGCAGCTATGTTCTCTGCACTTTCTAGTCTTTTGGCTCGAATCTACTTCACTCATCTTCAGCACATCCCGCTCCTCGATGGCAGCGGATCTCTCTTTCGACGATGCACCGCATGTGCCGGCAAGCGCTCTTGCCCAACTGCTTCAATCATGCCAAGTTCCGGACTCGCTGTCCACAGCCCTGCACAGCACCGGCATTGAATCCGTGTCGGACTTCGCATATGCCTTCTCAGAAACAGCCGATCTGGATCATTTCTGCGGCGACGACTTTGCGCATATCTGGCTGGAGCTAGATGCACCTGTTCCCCGCATCTCCCCTGCCATGGCTCGCCTCCGCAAGGCTCTGCAGCAGGCTAAAGCCGCTTCAGCACCAACGCCGCCCCAATCGCAACCAGCACAGCAAGCCTTTGCACCCGTCGCTCCTAGCCCCGCAAATTCCTGGGCAGAACACGCCCCGCCCCGCCTTGATCAATCTGCCGTGCAACGCCTGGTGCAAGCCTTTAAGGACGCCTTTCCCGGCGAACACCTCGACAGCGACGCTATGCCAAGCATTCGTCTGCTCAGCCTGGTCCATCGGTGGTTTCAACCGGGACACACTATCACCTGGATCCCATGGCAGCTCCGCTTGTCTGCAAAGCAGTATGACGAAATCATACAGAGCAAGGCCACCAAGCAAATCCGCACCGAAGCGCATCTCATCAGCACCGCATTTTTCGACGACACGCCCGAAATGGCTGTCGATCACCTTCGCCTCAGCTCCGCCTGGTTGCAACGCGTGCAAACGGTATTTCGCAACGCCATCGCAATATGCAACGGAGCGCACCTGCAGCGCTTGAAGGCGTTTGACAAAAAGGTTCTCGACCTCGCAACGCAAACCGTTGCTCCAGACTTGCATTTACGCACCGTTACCACGCAAGAGCTTCTCGTAGCCGATCGAAAGATCTGGCAAGAGATTGCCGCACTGCACAGCTCCGGGTGGTCCCTGGATGACGCCTTGCATGAAATCACTAGTGTCCGCTCGGACATTAGTTCCCTACTGCAACTTCGTGCCAAGCCCATGCCACCCGCACCGCCCCTCCGCCCCACCAGGGAAGACCGCATCCGCGGTAAAGGCGGCAAAGCAAACGGCAAAGGTGTGCGACAGCCCGGCAAGCAGCCTCGCACTCCCAACTCAGGCAACCAGCAAACAGCACCGCTCGCCACCAAACTTGGCGACAAGACTCTTTGCATCCGCTTCAACAAGGGCAATTGCACGAACAAGAACTGCAAGTTTGAACACGAGTGTGCGTTTAAACTGCCCTCCGGCCAGCCTTGCGGCAAAAATCATGCAGCGTGCAACCACAAAGTGGAAAAGCCCAGCCCGTCTTGAGACCCGCAGGAGATCGCATCCGGGAGCAATCTCTTGCCTGCAGCCCGGAACAAGCGCAGCCCTTCGCCTCTCTCGCTCTCCTGCGCATCCTGCTCAGCCTCCCCCTGCACCTCACCTAGTTCTAGGTCCCGCAGCCCCCCTAAGGCCCAGGTTGCTAAGCCGCCCTGCCCTGCCTCGCCTGCCTTAGCTCACAAACCTGCCCAGCCTTCCCCACAGCATAGCAACCCGTCCGCCAGTGATGCCTCAGAGTCTGCTGACAGCGACTCCGGCGGCCTTGCTCCAACCTCGGCTGCCTCCACTTGCACTCCCCCAGCCCGCTATCTCCTTTTTTGGCCGCCGGACCTTTTCCAGGATGCCAAGCAAATCAATCAGTCCCTGCACAGATTCGCTTCTCCACCCGCATTGCAAACCTCAGAAGGTCATTGGCATCCTGACGTCCTAGCTTCCATGCAGGGAGCGGCTTGGTCTGGAACCCTCGCAGTGCTATGCATTCTTGGCGACACCAGTTCCTACTCAGCATCTTTCCATCGCAGTCTCTGTGCCCTGCATCGCGCCGCAAACCTTCAAGGTGCACATGTCATCTTTGCATTCCCTCAGCCTTCTACGGAAGATATTTTTGACATGTACCTCCAACTTGCCCAAGAACTCGCAGCTACGTGCACATGGACGCGCTCGCCTCATCGCAGGCTCCTAGGGGTTAGCTGTTCCCTGCACAGCAAACTGCACTCAGACGGCATCCCGGACCTGCATTCCTTGGCTTCCCTCTGCGCCACAGATGTGACGTCACAGCCGCCTTCTGCTCCACTGCCTCTGCACGCACTGCACAGCCTAGGAGCATCCACTTTCCACTGCAAACGCTCCCCTGTTTGCGATGGTGCGGGAAATGTCATCTCCGCTGACCACATGCATTGCACCAATAAGCCCAGCACCCCTCTAGCTACGGTTGCGCAATCCCTGCTGGAGTATCTGCGTCAAGAACAACTCCTTAAGCCCATCCTTGCTCACCTGCACGCGGGTCTGCCAGAACCGCCCCTCTCGGAACAACATGGTTCCGTGCTCGCAGAAATCATTAGACTTCACCTTGCTCGGCACATGCCTGCAGCCGAAGCTCTGCGTATTGAACCAGGCCAGCCTTTTCGCCTCGAGATCCTTGAAATGCTCGCGCGCGCCATTGACGATCCTGACACAGGCCTCGTGTCAATTCTCAAAGAAGGGGTTCCCACTGGCGCTTTCTCACCGCTCCCGCCCAGCGGCCTCTGGCCTTCAGCTCCGCAAAACATTGATACGTCGTCCGATCTTGACCCGCGCCGCCTTGAGCATTGCGCGGGAAATTGGACCGCCGCTGAACGCGACCCCACTTTGCTTCAGCAGCTGGTTGACCAAGAAATTTCTGCTGGACACGTTGCGCCTTTCCACGGCTCCGCAGAAGACGCTGCAAAGCACTGGCCGCTCGGCACCGCTATCGGCAAACTTAATATAGTTCATGCAGACGGCAAAGATCCCCGCCTAGTACTAGATAGTTCTTTGTGTGGGTTAAACTCTTCTGTGCACCTACCGGAGCGTGTATCCATGCCAAGCGCCCTAGATGTGCAACGCACTTTCTTCGCCTCCGATCCTTTTGCTCGTCTGCAAGGCCTCTCTTTAGATTTTAAAGCTGCACATATGGCACAAAAAGTTCGCCCCGCAGAGCAGGGCACTCTGCTTTTTCGCATTGCCGACAAGCTTTATCATTACACCGTCTGCCATTTCGGCGCCCGCTTTTCTGCCTACTGGTGGCAACGCACAGGATCCCTTATCCTGCGCATCCTGCATTCACTGCTTTGCAAATACCCGCACAAAGCATGGCTATACGTTGACGACATCCTCGCCGCGCTTCTGCGTGATAAGCTCGACCAGCCGGTCGCCCTCATCGTTGCACTGCTTGCCGCGCTCCACGCACCCATTAGCTGGAAAAAGGCACAGCTCGGTGATCAAATCACTTGGTGCGGCTGGACCTTTTGCTTCCGCACAGAAACCGTCGCCTTGGTCCAGAGCAAACTGGAAAAACTCCGCCAACAGCTCTGCAAGCTTCGCACTGCCACCAAAATCCTCAAAAAGGATCTGGAAGCGTGCCTCGGACTGCTCAACTGGGCTACTACTCTCAGCCCGCACATGCGCTCCTTCATGTCATGCCTTTATAAAGACTTGCATAGCAGTGCAGGAACCCTCCACAGCATCGCCCCGCAGGCTTGGGCGCCTTTCTACGAGTGCCTTGATAGCACCGCCAAGCTTTCTTCCACGCCTCTTGGCTCCTGGCTGCCTCGCAATGCACAGCTTCTTGAGGTTGGATCTATTAAAATACATTCTAAGTCTGACGTGCCCCGCGTGCCGCCTTCCCACAAGCACCAGTGGGTCCGCCTGGCCGATCCTAATCGCACAGAAATTCACCTCAAACAAGACAGCAAATTTTGCCTCGCCTGGCTAGAGCTTTGTTTTAAGCACGAGCAACCACGTAGCCTCCGCACTCCTCCCGTCGCGCCCTGCATGAGCGCCGCGGATGCCTTCGCCGACACCGGCCGCATGGGCATCGGCGGCTGGCTCAGCACTTCATCGCACTTTGTTTGGTACAGCGAGATCTTTACTGCCGACGAAGTCCGAGCCGAGTGGCCTCAACTGCACGGCTCCATGCAAAGCTACATAGCCTGTTTCGAGGCATTGGCACAGCTTGCACTCGCCCATTGCTCATGGGCTCTCCTTCGGCATAAACACACGCGTTTTGTGCTTCCCAGCGCCAGCGACAACACCTCCGCTGAGAGTGGCGTAAACCGCCTGTTTACGACAACAGAACCGCTCAGCACCTTTTTGCGCCTTGCCGCCACCTGGGCGCACCTGCACCGTGTCCAGTTCCAGGTCGAGCACTTGGCCGGCGAAAAGAACACGTGGGCTGACGCCCTCAGCCGCGGACGCCTGGCCTTCATTAAGCAACGCAGTGCCGAACGCGTTCGCATCAGCCTAGCGCAGCTCGCATCTGCTTCGCACACAGTTTCACTTCGAGGGGAGGAGAACACCTTCCCCCCTCGCCTCTGCGAGGCACAGCGCAGCCTACTGCGTTGATTGGCTAACCGTCGTGAACCGGAAAAAACTCTGCATCAGAGCTTTGCCACCTGCACGCCTCGTGCTCTGGCACGTTTCCTGCTTTCTCTATGTCCGCCCCGACAGGTCTCCTTCTACATCCTCGTGCGAGGGGGGATTTCTGAGCCCGCGAGGCAGAGGATGCTGAAGTCGAACTAAAGAGGGGGAAAAGAGCTCGGCAACGCACTGCCCAGCTCCTCCTGTTACTGGGCATCGCATTGCCTCGCACCGACTTCAAGCATCCTTCGCGAGTAAAAAGAAGAGAGCGCTTCCTCACTCTGTTCTGCATTGTTCAGCAAACTCACAGTATTCTTACTGAGAACGCTTGTCGTGAGTTTGTTGTTTTGGTCGACAGTGTTTTCGGTAAGTACTTGAGCTTGCATTGCTTCGCCCTGCGCCGCACTGCTAGCTCAAGCTGTCGACCCGGATCGCTTCCGATTTTAGCTTTTTTCACCCACCCTCCTCAACCCGGGGGAAAAGAGCTCGGCAACGCACTGCCCAGCTCCTCCTGTTACTGGGCATCGCATTGCCTCGCACCGACTTCAAGCATCCTTCGCGAGTAAAAAGAAGAGAGCGCTTCCTCACTCTGTTCTGCATTGTTCAGCAAACTCACAGTATTCTTACTGAGAACAGTGAGGTTCAGTGCTAACGCGCTGTGTGCAAAAGAAACGGCTCTGTGACGCAATTCTGTCCGACATGCTGTTGCAGAGACAGGGTTTTCACGGCGCTGGACAGCTTGTGCACAGTCTGCAAGCTCGCTGCTAGCAGTTGTTTGTGTTGGAGTGGAGAGTGTCTGTGCGTATGCTATGTGGTGCATCCTGGAGCAAGAGCTCTTTATTGCTTCTGATTGCTTTCCGCCGGCAGGAAGGACCAAGAGAGGCGCCACTGCCTCCTCCAGCTGCTGCCGTCGAGGCCGAGCCAAGTTCAGCAGGGTTTTAGACATAGTCAAACTGTGATGCTGTCCTACAGCCCCACAACCAGGTGCAGCGCTTGTCAAAGGAAATTGCGAGCACGAAGCAATCATTGAAGCGATTGCGTCGTGCAGTTTCCAACCTGTTCTTGACAGCTCGGCAGATTACAATTGTCTTGGCCGTTTACATGCTGTCGGAGTATGACATCGGGGTAGCTCGGGCTTATGTTCGTTTCGTCCACTGTCAATCGCGGACCAATGCTGATGCACACACTGAATACACTGATGCCACACTGGATGCCCGCATTGAAAACTGGTATCTCGAAGCCGCTCTAGACAAACTGGTGAAGCTTCAAGACCCTGGTCCAGTACGTCGGGAAGCTGTTCGGTTTTTGGCACAAAATCAGACAGTTTTTTGGGTTTCCAGGCAAAACGAGCGCGGCGTGGCGCCTACATCCGCTGCTACAGCATCGGTGTTTGTGCAAACCTGCCATAAATATGGAGTGCTGGAGCAGGCTTTGGTTAGATCAATCCACAACAACACGATCTCACACCGACATGGTCGCCACATGCGCAAATGGGCAAAACGATATCGTGAAAGGTTCCATCTGCGATTTGGTGTATTGAAGAGCGGACCAGTTCCAGGACCAGTTGAGGAGACTCGACGTAAGGCGGTTCGGCGGCATTTTGGTCCGTTTTTGCGTTCCCTAAACTGGTACCAAAAAAAGTGCCCAAAATGGGAACGTTAGTGGGAACGTAGATACGGGAAGGTCGAAAACCCATCCTCCCAAGGTTCCCCTTTTGAGACCCCAAGGTTGTGAAGTTTTTGCAGTGGGTTTCGTGGCTTCGAAGCAGAGTTCCGGAAGGCAAACAGGCCGTCTTTATCAATGTGGACGAAACTAGCATATCTCTGGCGCGGCCAGACCTCAAGGGCAATATCGTGCCCGGAAAGTGCTCCTTGCAGCAGAAGGGAAAGCGTACAAGGGGTGCCTTGACCCACGTGGCCAGCATTTGCAATCGATCCGACATCCAGCCGTGTCTTCCGCAAGTGATTTTGAGCAACACACGTGTTGTGAGTCAGAAGCTGGCCAAATCGTTGTTGCCCCTGCAGCCGGAAACAGTGCGATTGGTACGGGGCAAGACTGGCTGGAGTACAGCTGCTTCCTTCGTAGAGTATTTGAAAATGCTTCGAGACGCACTATCACTGTGGCCAGAGATTCAACTTATCCTCGTGATGGATTGTGCTCCAGCCCATCTTGCTGACAGCGTGATAGAAGCTGCCAATAATCAAGGTTTTTTTACAGCTGTTTGCCCCGCCGGCCTGACGCCTCTGCTCCAACCGCTAGATGTATATTGTTTCCAGGGGTACAAGCACTATTTGGCAGAGAAAACCAGAGACGCAGTAGACTTGTCCATGTCTTCACGGATGCAAATTTTGTTTGGAGCCTGCACGACTTACTTGAGTCGTCGGAGTTGGAAGTCTGCTTTTGGCCGGCTTCAATTAACAGATGAGCAAACGCCTGTGTCCCGGGGCCTGCAGGATGTATTTCCTGCCGGTTTGCCAACGTTGGACCCGCAGATGCCCACCCATGAAGATCTTGAGGACCTTTTCCCGTCTCGCCGTACACTGAATCACAGTGAATGGATTCGTGTTCCACTTCGCGCGGGAAGACTGCGACTTCGTGTGTAGGCCCTTGTTGGTTCTGTGCGTTTTTCATTGCCAGTTTGCCTACTTCCGAATCGTACTGTATGAAAGCCCCGCAGATGGAACCAATCTCTTAAAAGATCTTGTTTCGAAAGCACAGTGAGGTTCAGTGCTAACGCGCTGTGTGCAAAAGAAACGGCTCTGTGACGCAATTCTGTCCGACATGCTGTTGCAGAGACAGGGTTTCACGGCGCTGGACAGCTTGTGCACAGTCTGCAAGCTCGCTGCTAGCAGTTGTTTGTGTTGGAGTGGAGAGTGTCTGTGCGTATGCTATGTGGTGCATCCTGGAGCAAGAGCTCTTTATTGCTTCTGATTGCTTTCCGCCGGCAGGAAGGACCAGCTGCTGCCGTCGAGGCCGAGCCAAGTTCAGCAGGGTTTTAGACATAGTCAAACTGTGATGCTGTCCTACAGCCCCACAACCAGGTGCAGCGCTTGTCAAAGGAAATTGCGAGCACGCAGCAATCATTGAAGCGATTGCGTCGTGCAGTTTCCAACCTGTTTTTGACAGCTCGGCAGATTACAATTGTCTTGGCCGTTTACATGCTGTCGGAGTATGACATCGGGGTAGCTCGGGCTTATGTTCGTTTCGTCCACTGTCAACAGCGGACCAATGCTGATGCACACACTGAATACACTGATGCCACACTGGATGCCCGCATTGAAAACTGGTATCTCGAAGCCGCTCTAGACAAACTGGTGAAGCTTCAAGACCCTGGTCCAGTACGTCGGGAAGCTGTTCGGTTTTTGGCACAAAATCAGACAGGTTTTTGGGTTTCCAGGCAAAACGAGCGCGGCGTGGCGCCTACATCCGCTGCTACAGCATCGGTGTTTGTGCAAACCTGCCATAAATATGGAGTGCTGGAGCAGGCTTTGGTTAGATCAATCCACAACAACACGATCTCACACCGACATGGTCGCCACATGCGCAAATGGGCAAAACGATATCGTGAAAGGTTCCATCTGCGATTTGGTGTATTGAAGAGCGGACCAGTTCCAGGACCAGTTGAGGAGACTCGACGTAAGGCGGTTCGGCGGCATTTTGGTCCGTTTTTGCGTTCCCTAAACTGGTACCAAAAAAAGTGCCCAAAATGGGAACGTTAGTGGGAACGTAGATACGGGAAGGTCGAAAACCCATCCTCCCAAGGTTCCCCTTTTGAGACCCCAAGGTTGTGAAGTTTTTGCAGTGGGTTTCGTGGCTTCGAAGCAGAGTTCCGGCAGGCAAACAGGCCGTCTTTATCAATGTGGACGAAACTAGCATATCTCTGGCGCGGCCAGACCTCAAGGGCAATATCGTGCCCGGAAAGTGCACCTTGCAGCAGAAGGGAAAGCGTACAAGGGGTGCCTTGACCCACGTGGCCAGCATTTGCAACCGATCCGACATCCAGCCGTGTCTTCCGCAAGTGATTTTGAGCAACACACGTGTTGTGAGTCAGAAGCTGGCCAAATCGTTGTTGCCCCTGCAGCCGGAAACAGTGCGATTGGTACGGGGCAAGACTGGCTAGAGTACAGCTGCTTCCTTCGTAGAGTATTTGAAAATGCTTCGAGACGCACTATCACTGTGGCCAGAGATTCAACTTATCCTCGTGATGGATTGTGCTCCAGCCCATCTTGCTGACAGCGTGATAGAAGCTGCCAATAATCAAGGCTTTTTTACAGCTGTTTGCCCCGCCGGCTTGACGCCTCTGCTCCAACCGCTAGATGTATATTGTTTCCAGGGGTACAAGCACTATTTGGCAGAGAAAACCAGAGACGCAGTAGACTTGTCCATGTCTTCACGGATGCAAATTTTGTTTGGAGCCTGCACGACTTACTTGAGTCGTCGGAGTTGGAAGTCTGCTATTGGCCGGCTTCAACTAACAGATGAGCAAACGCCTGTGTCTCGGGGCCTGCAGGATGTATTTCCTGCCGGTTTGCCAACGTTGGACCCGCAGATGCCCACCCATGAAGATCTTGAGGACCTTTTCCCGTCTCGCCGTACACTGAATCACAGTGAATGGATTCGTGTTCCACTTCGCGCGGGAAGACTGCGACTTCGTGTGTAGGCCCTTGTTGGTTCTGTGCGTTTTTCATTGCCAGTTTGCCTACTTCCGAATCGTACTGTATGAAAGCCCCGCAGATGGAACCAATCTCTTCAAAGATCTTGTTTCGAAAGCACTGTAGGCCTTGCAAAGCTGAAGTGCTGCCGGACCATCTCGCTGCCATGCTTGTGCATGGGCCTGTCGTTGATGATTCTTCATCTTGGTATGGTCCGGGGTCCAAAAACCGCACAAAATGCACCGATGCTTAAGCTCCTGAGCCTCTGGCCGGGTGGCAATGGCGCTGAGTTTGTTGCTGGGCGAACTCTGCACCTTGGCGCAAAAGACCGCCGGCCCTGGAGGGCCTGACCCTGCATCTGTTTCTCAGTGGTGAGAGAGATCTGGCGCAGTCGTTCCGGCTGCGTGCAGGCCCCCGATAAGAGATGGTCACGTAGGCCTTTCCATTGATGGAAAGCCTTGTCGCATGCAGAACATACAGGTAGACCATCCTTGGAGTGCCAACTGCGATCAAAGAAGGGGGGAATGTACCTTTGTACGTGCTCGCGATGCATTCGCGTAACGTGCATGTGTAAGCCATGCGCAGAGACAAAACCCGACTCGCAGTGAGAGCAGGCGTGTAGCCGCTGCTGTAAGGCCTCGGTGCTCGCCGGAAGGTTTTCCACCTCTCTCAGCATGTCCTGTAGGTCCTGTACGACGTGGCTCAGTTGCGTAACGTCACCAAGCCTTTTTCCCTCTATTCGGGCTTTCGAAAAGCATCCGGGCTCTCGGCTTGACATGGGCGCGCCAGGCCTTCCACATGCCGCAGAACTGAAAGCAGGCGCCAGGCACAACCAGAAGAACAATTCGTGGTTCTTTTAACCCATCGCTCTTTAAAACCTATTGTACTTGTCACTTTGCTTGACTTTGACTCAGCCGTCGGTCGCCGAACGAAATCGGTGTAAGATTGAGCCAAAGCAAAAGAAACGATTCAGTCAAAGTTGGAACCACAAGACAATATAAGCAACATCCTAGTTTTGGCTTGACTTTCCCATGGATCTAAGACGCTTACCGTACTTCTCAGCTTGTTTGACTCAGTCGTCGATCGCCGAACGAAATCGGCTTGAGGCTGCTTGAGCCAAAGCAGAAAACAACCAAATTTTAACCCAGAAGACAATGTAAACAACGACATCCTAGTTTAAGGTTTAGTTTCCAATTATAAGGCTTAGGATCTTGGGCTTGGCTTGTACTAGGCGGCGCGTGCCGCGCAGATCAGCAGGTGTCGAAGGCTCCAACATGTTGCAGCACAGCGCGCTGGCCATTTCTCGAGCTGCAGTGCTTGGACTAATCTAGTAGTAGATGTCAGCTTTTAACGTTCATCGTAGTTGTGGTCCGGGTTTTCCTCTTAGCATTCAAGTTTAAGATTGTGACTTCAGGGTCGGCTGCTATCCCATATTTTAAGGATGTAGGTGCCGTGAAACCGCTGACCACCGCGACTTATCTCGAGCTATACGCTTTAAGGTGTCGGTGGTTTGGGTTCAGGGCAACTTAAAGTTATAGTGAACCCCAGAAAGTTGGATCATGGGTTTAGGATGATTAGTGCTAGGTGTTCCCTATGTTTTACTTGACAATTAGGATAATCATGTTCCAACTTTCTGGCTTCTACTGTAAGGGATGTCAGAGCTCAAGAATTGCACCAAGGACCAGGAAGGGTTGATCTGAATTTATAGATGGCATCGGGAGAGAGCAATAAAATGTCGTGCAAATGCACGCTGTGGCCAGAAGCCCACCGCATGATTGCTCGAATTTGCCAGCCGTCACCGGCAGCTTCCAGATTATCACGGTTTAGGGCTCTGCAGGTTCAGGGCTTCAGGGTTTAGAGTGTAGGGTTTCTGGTGTAGGCGTAGGGTTTAAGGGTTCGGGCTTAAGGTTCAAGCTCAAACCCTAAACCTTTATATGTGCCAGCATCCGCGCACCCCCCCCCCCCCCCCCCCCCCCCCCCATGGTAATCCCCCTCCCCCCCCCTGTGGTTCCTGTGGTTCCCCCCCCCCCTGTGGTTCCTCTTGGTTTTCCCCCTCCCTTTTGTGGTTCTTCTGGTTCCTGTCTCCCCCCTCCCCCCCTGTGGTTCCTGTGGTTCCTCCGCGTGGTTGCTGCTGCTTTGTTGTTGCTGCTGTTCTTCTTCTTGTTCTTGTTCTTGTTCTTGTTGTGTGGTCGCCCGGGTCGGGGGGGGGGGGATACCATTGGGGGGGGGGGGGGGTCGAGAACGCGGAGCGCGGGCACATATAAACCCTGAAACTCTAAACCGTGTATTATGTGAGCTAAACCCTAAAACAAGCGGCGGCAATTTCCTGCCTAAAACCGCGGACAGCTCTTCTTGGTGATGAGCGCGGGCTGGATTCATCACCAATGCAGTCCGCTGATTTCGGAAGCAAATCCGCGGACTGGGTTCATCACAAACGCAGTCCGCTGATTTCGGAAGGAAATCCGCGGACTGCGTTTGTGACGAACGCGGGCTGGATTCATCACAAATGCAGTCCGCTGATTTCGGAAGGAAATCCGCGGACTGCGTTTGTGATGAACGCGGACTGGATTCATCACAAATGCAGTCCACTGATTTCGGAAGGAAATCAGCGGACTGCTTTTGTGATGAACGCGGGCTGGATTCATCACAAAACGCAGTCCCGGGAGGCGGACTGCGTTTGTGATGAACGCGGACTGGATTCATCACAAAACGCATGTCCGGGAGGCGGACTGCGTTTGTGATGAACGCGGACTGGATTCATCACAAAAAGCAGTCATGCCAAGTCAAGCCATCACGCAAACAAACGTTCATGCTTCGGAAAATTATGTTGCGGGCCTCGGCTTCCAGAGGGTCTCGAAGAGGCCGTTCATCAGAAATGACCTGCGCGCGGCAACAGGCCCGAAAGCGATGAGCCAAGGCTCCGTTCATCACAAAACCATGCTTTTGACCCAGGAATTGGCAAGTGCGTGCCGTCGAGGACTCAAACATGCTTGCAGACATCTTGAAACCATGGTTTTTGTGATGAACGGAGCCTTGGCTCATCGCTTTCGGGCCTGCCGCCGTGCCCAGGTCATTTCTGATGAACTGCCTCTTCGAGACCCTCTGGAAGCCGAGGCCCGCAACAAAATTTCCAAAGGATGAACGTTTTTTTGCGTGACGGCTTGACTTGGCATGACTGCATTTTGTGATGAATCCAGTCCACGTTCATCACAAACGCAGTCCGCCTCCCGGACATGCGTTTTGTGATGAATCCAGTCCGCGTTCATCACAAACGCAGTCCGCCTCACGGGACTGCGTTTTGTGATGAATCCAGCCCGCGTTCATCACAAAAGCAGTCCGCTGATTTCCTTCCGAAATCAGCGGACTGCATTTGTGATGAATCCAGTCCGCGTTCATCACAAACGCAGTCCGCGGATTTCCTTCCGAAATCAGCGGACTGCATTTGTGATGAATCCAGTCCGCGTTCATCACAAACGCAATCCGCGGATTTCCTTCCGAAATCAGCGGACTGCATTTGTGATGAATCCAGCCCGCGTTCATCACAAACGCAGTCCGCGGATTTCCTTCCGAAATCAGCGGACTGCATTTGTGATGAATCCAGTCCGCGTTCATCACAAACGCAGTCCGCGGATTTCCTTCCGAAATCAGCGGACTGCATTTGTGATGAATCCAGCCCGCGTTCATCACAAACGCAGTCCGCGGATTTCCTTCCGAAATCAGCGGACTGCATTTGTGATGAATCCAGTCCGCGTTCATCACAAGCGCAGTCCGCGGATTTCCCTCCGAAATCAGCGGACTGCATTTGTGATGAATCCAGCCCGCGTTCATCACAAACGCAGTCCGCGGATTTCCTTCCGAAATCAGCGGACTGCATTTGTGATGAATCCAGTCCGCGTTCATCACAAACGCAGTCCGCGGATTTCCTTCCGAAATCAGCGGACTGCATTTGTGATGAATCCAGCCCGCGTTCATCACAAACGCAGTCCGCGGATTTCCTTCCGAAATCAGCGGACTGCATTTGTGATGAATCCAGTCCGCGCTCATCACCAAGAAATGCTGTCCGCGTTTGTAGGCAGAAAACTAGCTGCCATCGCTTTTAGGGTTTATAAGGGTTTATGGTTTAAGCTTTGACCTTAAGCTCGAACCCCTAAACCCTAAACCGGAAACCTTAAACCGGAAACCCTAAACCTTAAACCCTGAAGTCCTATAAACCTGCAGAGCCCTAAAACCGTGATAATCTGGAAAGTGCCGGTGACGGCTGGCAAATTCGAGCAATCATGCGGTGGGCTTCTGGCCACAGCGTGCATTTGCACGACATTTTATTGCTCTCTCCCGATGCCATCTATAAATTCAGATCAACCCTTCCTGGTCCTTGGTGCAATTCTTGAGCTCTGACATCCCTTACAGTAGAAGCCAGAAAGTTGGAACATGATTATCCTAATTGTCAAGTAAAACATAGGGAACACCTAGCGCTAATCATCCTAAACCCATGATCCAACTTTCTGGGGTTCACTATAACTTTAAGTTGCCCTGAACCCTAACCACCGACACCTTAAAGCGTATAGCTCGAGATAAGTCGCGGTGGTCAGCGGTTTCACGGCACCTACATCCTTATAATATGGGATAGCAGCTGACCCTGAAGTCAGAAACTTAAACTTGAATGCTAAGAGGAAAACCCGGACCACAACCGCCATAAACTTTAAAAACTGACATCCACTAAAAGACAATCAAGCACTGCAGCTCGAGAAATGGCCAGCGCGCTGTGCTGCAACATGTTGGAGCCTTCGTCACCTGCTGATCTGCGCAGCACGCGCCGCCTAGTACAAGCCAAGCCCAAAATCCTAAACCTTACAATTGGAAACTAATCCCTCCCAGTCGCCTCCCACTTTACATTGTCTTGTGGCTCAAACTTTGATTGTTTTCTGCCGTGGCTCAAGCAGCCTCAAGCCGATTTCGTTCGGCGACCGGTGACTGAGTCAAAGAAGCTGAGAAGGATGTCCCGTTGCTTACATTGTCTTGTGGTTCCAACTTTGATTGAATCGTTTTTCTGCTTTGGCTCAATCTTACACCGATTTCGTTCGGCGACCGATGGCTGAGTCAAAATCAAGCAAGTTGACAAGTACAATAGGTGTTAAAGAGTGATGGGTTAAAAGAACCACGAATTGTTCTTCTGGTTGTGCCTGGCGCCTGCTTTCAGTTCTGCGGCATGTGGAAGGCCTGGCGCTCCCAAGTCAAGCCGAGAGCCCGGATGCTTTTCGAAAGCCCGAATAGAGGGAAAAAGGCTTCACCGTATGTATGTGGTTCAGACGGTTGCTGGTGTGTTGCTAGGCCCGTCGCTGGTGGACTCAGCCTGGCCCATGGGCCCCGCGTCGCTGAGGGTTCACTGGGAGTGTGCGCAGGCAGGGCTGTAGTGGTGGCTTCGGAGGGGGCTGTTCTCTTGCACAACCGCTTGAGTCTGGAAGCCATCCTTGTTTGGATTTTGGCTACCGGGTCTTGGATTGAATATAGTCGGTACAGATCAGCTGTAGGTGTGTGGCCGACGTGTGCAGGCTGGTTAAGGACCGAGTGTATCTTGTGTGCATACCAGCCTCTAAGATGCCTGGCCGTCTCCTCCGTGAGGCCGACTTCGGGGAGCCCCGTGACCAAGGTGGCCCAAACGGTGGTGAACCAGACCTTTAGCTTGGCCATTGGCCCCGCGGCGCGGCGATTGTAGACGAATCGCTTGACTTGCTGGAGCTTTTTGGCAGCCTCCGCTATGCGGAATCGCAGCGTCTGCATTTCAAAGTTCCCATAGGAGATTTGGATGCCCAGGTACTTGACTTGCGTCTCAAGTCTGTAGGCAGGGAAAGATTTGTGCCTGTCTAAGCGCCAATGCCTCTGTAGCTTGCCCTCCAAGTCGGGGAGCCAGCAGGTGTGTTTTTGAAGCATGGCCTCCGCCTTGGCCGGGTTGACGCGCAATCCCAATTTCTTCACCTCCGACAAAAGCTGTAGGATCATCTTGTGAGCTGCGTCCACGTCAGCTTTGCTGCGGATGGTGCGATGCATGGTGAAATCGTCCGCGTATCCTGTGAAGTCTTTGCGGACATTGTCCCAGCCAAACGTGTCGATCAGCCTATGAAGAAGGCGGCCCGTGAGCACAGAAAACAACGTGGGGGCCAACTTGCAGCCTTGTTTGATGCCCGTGGTGGTTTCCACGTCCTTGTAGGCCCCCTGAGAGTGAAGCCTGTACTTGGACCGATGATGAAGGCCATGTATGAGCTTCTGAAGGGAGGGGTCCGCGCCCAGTTCATCAAGCAGGGACAGAATCTCACTGCGAGAGACAGTGTCGAATGCCTGTGAAAGGTCAAGAGCGAAAGTGATGCCGCCGACTAGACCCACAGGACATTGTCCCCGCTGTTGATCTGCTCGGGTGAGATTCGCATTGCGACAGAGTTGCCTGGCTGGCTTCCCTCAAGTGCTGAACCACTCTACTCTGTGCGTCAGAGAGACCTGTCCCAGGGAGGTACGCAAACTGGGGCAGTGGCTTCATGTACGGCACTGTGAGAGGCTCCAGGAGCTCCTTGGCCGTGCCCGCCAGTCCCTTAGCATCCGGGCGAAGGATGCCCAGTGGCCTTAGTTGGGAAGGCTTGTCTGCCGGTTTACCCGGTTTTGGTATGAGGCAAAGATCCGCTCGAGTCAGATCGTCGTCCAGGGACTGGTCCTGCGCCAGACTGGAACAGTACTGTGAAAGCGCCTCCGAGACCGGCTGAGCGCAAAGTTTCCAGGCTGCGGCCGGTGCCGCTCCTTTTGGAACTGCCTTGCCAGGTTTGATCGAGGCAATGTGCTTCGCTAACTTGGTCTGTGGCAAGAGGGGCAACAGTCCCGAGTCCGACGGAAGCTGTGGATGCGCCGCGAAGACCTTGGCTGCATACTGCCCCAGTTCATCCAGTTCGTTCGCGGGACTGAGCAGGAAGCCCTGCTCGTCCTTGAGCTGTGCTTTCAAGGCCGGTTTCCACGGACGGAGATGCTTGAGAGTCTGATATGCAAGGTGCTGGTCGCCATGGCTCAGAGCCTGATCCACCTCAGCAAGAAACCGCTTTGTTTGGCATTTTCGAGCCTGCTTAACCGCTTGTTTATGCTGCTCACACAGGGTTTGTCGGGCCTCATCATCCGGCGATGACTCTGCCCTGGGGTGAGCATTGCCCCCACGCGCAGAGCGCCACATGCGTCTGGCTATGCGCGTTTCCGGACTATCTGGCATTGCCACCGGGGTCTTAGGGAAAAACCTAGATGTCGCTTCGCCAAGGAGACGATCCTAAGACGCCGGCTGCATGTCCGGGGTGAGGCGTGCTTTGACCCACTCGAGCATTTGCTGGGCTGGCAACGTGTTGTCCCTGACAGCTGCTTGCAGGGCAGCAGAGTCGTAGTGATGTTGCTGTAGCTGAGGAGCAGGCAGGTTCCAGTGCCGAACTGGCTTGACAGTGGCACTTATGGGCAAGTGCCCGCCTTTTTTCCAGCTGCCCAGCGGGAAATCCGCCAGCGGCGTAGAGGCTTTGTGATCAACATTTTCCCCTATGCCCTGTACTCCTATTTTGCTAGAACAGTTTTGTAGCTTTTGACCACTCGTGTAGTTTTCTACTTTGATCATGCGAAGCATGTACGATCGACGTAACATTCAGGCTCAGAGTACTTGCAAAAGTCCGAAGTTTGTTCATGGTAGCGGAGCTGGGCCGACCCAGCTTCGGGACACGTGGACTTCTTGTGGGCTTGAGTTCAGGGGCCCAGGCTGTTAGGCTGTGGCAGCGTTCCTCTGAGTGTGTTGCGTGATTTCGGTGAACCTAGGCTGTAGTGCCGTAGCTTCGCAATCCCGGCGCCGACCGGACGAGCCATAGCTGCCGCGAGCTTTGTTTGCTTGAACAATAAATCACGACAACCTTAGCAGGGGTGGAGTTGCTGCGTGAGCTTCTCTTGTCTGTGTACGAGGAGCAGCTTTGGGCGAGACCTCAGCCCGAGGGTAGAAGCAGGGAGTCCTTTGTGCGCATTTTGCGTACCAGCTTTGCCGCGTGCGAAGCCAGAGCCCAATCATTTCACACTGTGCCTGAGCTTTACAAATTTGCAAGCCAGTGTTTGAGAGAGAAGGAGTGGAAGGAGAAGTTCTTTTGCGAGGGAGCTGCTATCTGTACTGCCAATTGCATACCGTTTTCAGTGCAAGAATCCTTTGTGCACGCCCAGACCGAGGCGCCGGACTTTGAAAGGTCCCTTGTCGCTAGTCTAGGTGGTTTTCCTCAGGTTTCTTCTTGTGGGAGTTCGGAAATCATTGATCTTGAGCAATCAACGCCTGATCAAGCAAGTTCGTCAGCTGCGTTTCGTGTTCCATTGCACCGCGAAGGTTCCGATTGCACCATTGATCTTGATTAGAAACAATGGCAGAGATATATGCTGATGCGGCTGCTGCCGCAGTGGGTGCCGATGATAGTGATGAGGAGCTTGGAGCTCCTGCTGGGGCATTTGTGCCTCCTGGGAACCCGTTTTCCCCAGCGTCTGCTGCAAGCAGAGCACCGCCGAACGAGGAGCGGTTGATGCAAGTGTTGGAAAACCTGACAACCCTTGTTTCCAACAACAATGGAGCGCCTAGGGAGCAGGCGATCCGAGGGCGCGACCTTGCAAAGGTCCTCAAGGCTCCTGAGCCTTTCCGTCCCAAGGACCGGGATGCAGAGCTTTCACTGTGGGCTAATTGGTCTTGGGAGTTGGAACAGTACCTGTCTTGTCTTGATCGAGCATTTGGCGTGGAGCTTCAGACAATCCGTCGTAGGCCTGCCAACCCGATTGCACTTGCATCCTTGACTGAAGCTGAAGCAGACAGGTCCCGACTTCTTTACGGTGTCTTAGCCGGGCTCTTGCATGACAAAGGCAAGCGAGTCTTGAAATCCTTGACAGATGCAAACGGGTTTGAGGCATATAGAATCCTCAGTCAAGATTTAATGCCGAGTTCGCGCAATCGCATTTTGGCGTTGTTGCAAGCAATACACTCGTGGCCCGCATTTGACAACCGGACCGGCCTTATGACCCAACTCACCCGCTTCGAGAGTGCGGTGAATGAATATGAAGGCTTGACTGGCACTAGCATGTCAGACGACAATCGTTTGGCCGCCGTTCTCCGATGTCTGTCCGGACAACTCAGGACCCAGGCCACCGTCTTGATCACAGAAAGCTCCACGTATCAGGATCTTCGGAATTTGATTGAGCGCTGGGACACTTCCCAGACAAAGTGGAGCACTTCGATTGCCAGCACGTTTGGCATTGCATCTTCGTCCTCAGGCGGTCCCGCGCCCATGGAGATTGATCGTGTCGCATGGAATAAGGGCAAGTCTAAGGGCAAAGGTGACAAAGGCAAAGGCAAGCCAAAAGGCAAAGGTCATGGTGGCAAGCCACAAGGCGGTAAAGGTGGTAAGAACCAAGGCAAGCCAAAAGGCAAGGGCAAAGGCGGCAACACTCCCAAAGGTCCGCCTCCTGCAACTGAGACTCGCACCTGCCGTTACTGTGAGCGCAAGGGTCACTTGGAGAAGGATTGCTGGCTTAAGCAAAAGCATGAGAAAGGCCGTCTCAATCAGGTTTCCGAGGTGCAGCCGTCAGACAGTGCAAGCCAGGCTGCAGCATCGAGCACGGCAACCACAGCCGTTCGCCGTGTGCAGGTCTTTGATCTTGGTGACACGTCAAGCTGGTTTGCAGGCGGCCATGTGCGTGCCGTCATAGCCGAGCCGGGTTTGAGAGCCAAGGCAATCCAGTGCCCCACAGGTTGCATGCCGAGAGGGATTTCAGAATTTTCAGATTTTGATTTTCTTGATGCAATGCGTGCCAGCCACCTTGGCTTGGGATATCCAGTTTCAGATGTCTTGACAATTTCGGGAGTTGAGCGCTTCGAGTGTTCGGATGGCTTGAGCGATTGTCTTGATAACATTTTCAACGGGTTTGAGAGCCGAGGCAATCCAGTCCCCACAGGTCGTTTTGAATTTTACGATCAGTGCAGCGTGCCAGAGGGTCCCATTTTGCTTGAGCAAGATCAGTGCAGCGTGCCAGAGGGTCCCGGGTCTGAGTGTGACCACAGCTTCGACATGTCAGCTTGTGATGCCAATGCAGGGTCGTGGTGCATAGCTGCATCGACCTTTGACCTTCAGGACGAGTCAGACTGCAGCGGGATTCCTCAGTTTGTGTGCGCAGTGCATTCCATTGACATGTTGGTGCACGACTCAGAAGCTCATGAGATCATCCTTGACAGTGGAGCAGACATGAGTTGCCTGCCACTTTGCTATGCCACGCATGGCACCAGTCAGGGCGCCGGAGGCTTGGCATTGAAAGATGCACAGGGCGAGCCACTTGCTGTGAACGATTTGAGAGAAGTTGATTTCGTTTTGCAGAGTGAAGAAGGTGAGCCGATTGTGTGGCGAGAAGTTTGCGCGATTGCACCTGTCACTCAGCCTCTCTTGTGCAAGGGCAAGCTCATGCGTGCTGGGTGGTGGCCACAGCGCAGGCCCACCATGTGTCTTGAGCATGACAGTGGCATCCGAGTGCCGATGAGCTTCAAGGGCAATTCGCTATGCATCAAAGCTGCCATTTACCGTGTCGGTGAGCAGTCTGTGAATCCTGCACTCCATGTCAGGTTTGTTCAAGCAACGATTGATGCAAGCATGATTGATGCACCGTTTGGATGGCAGATGTCAGAGCAGGGTGATATGTTCTTCCGCGGCCGAGGGTCGCACTTCATCGATCCTTCCATCGTTGCCCCTGTTGGGTGGCCATGCAGAACCACGCTTGTGAAGCCGTGCCGAGACGGCTACGACCACTGGCTCCTGCTTGAACACTGTGTGAGCTGGGGCGAGCTTCAGGAGTTGTCTGCTGTGCTACCGCACGGGGAATGCGATGTTGTGTGTGTGCTCACGACTGATCGAACACCGCTTGAGGACATGATGATCGTGCCAAGCAGGTCAGTCAAGGATTACATCAGTTGGAGCGGGCCGCAGCCAGCAGATCCCAATGCAGGGGAGCTTGATGAATATGAGCCCAGTGATGATGGAATGGCAGAGGCTTTCGAGCCCGCCGAGGTGAGTGTGTCTCCCTTGCCTGATGTTGAAGTTGCAGATGCGCCGATGCCGGAGCGCAAGAGTGAGCGAGATGTTCTGGTGTATGATGGTGTCGAGTTGTCTTTGGCATCGACCTTGAATGTCATCAGAGCTTCGTGCAAGGCTGCTGGTCTCTCCCAGTCTGGGAGCAAGCAGCGCTGTCTTGACAGGTTGAAGTGTTATCTTGAGAAGCAGGACATTGCTCTGAAGAGTGAGGTTGCTCAAGCAGTCGAAGGAGACAGCACGCGTGTTGCAAAAGGTCAGGCAATGAACAAAGAGCCATCGAAGGCCGAGCGTGATTTGCACAATCTCACGCACTGGCCTTTCCAAGGCTGGTGTGATCACTGCTTGTCCATGCGCGGGCTTGAGGACCGGCACCAGTCGATCCCAGACAGTCCCGACCGGGACACTCCAATTGTAAGCTTCGACTTCTGTTACACTTCCGTGACCACAGATGATTCAGACCTTCAGCACCACAAGCTCACAATTTTAGTAGCGCACGATACAGCGACAGGTTCAGTTTTTGGACTTCCGGTTGCAAGCAAGGGTAAAGATGATTTGAAATTTGCAGCGATCGAACTGACCAGATTTGTGCAGTCGCTGGGGCATAACACGATTGCCCTCCAGACCGACAATGAGCCGAGCACTGTCGCGCTGCAAAACTTGATCATCGGTGTCCGAACAAGATTGAACTTCAAAACCGTTGTGCGCAATGCTGCTGTCGAGTCCCATGCCTCCAAAGGGTATGTGGAAAAGACGGTTGATCTGCTGCGAGGGCTTTCCAATGTTTTCCTTGACCAGGCCCGTGCCAAGTTCGGTTTAGGCCCTGATGACCTAGGACCCAGTCACCCCTTGATGGCATGGAGTTACGTGCATGCAGCTTTCATCCTTAACAGGTTTGCTGTCAGAGGAGGTGCCACCGCTTTTGAGCGAGCAACCGGGTTCAGGTATTCAGGCAAGCTTGGAATGTATGCCGAGCCCGTCTGGGGCTACCGAAAAGGGAAGCACAAAGGCGACCGCCGATGGCACAGAGCCCTCATGCTGACTAAGAGTCCAAGCAATGACATGTATGTGTTGTGCAACTCTGCAGGAGTGTGGCTCACCAAGTCAATCAGGCGAAATGACAAGCCGTGGGAGTCCGAGCAGAGTCTGGCGATTGATGCCAAAGGATTTCCTTGGGATTATCAGCTTGGTTTGCTTGGCACAAAGGTTGTTCCACAGGCTAGGCATCGCGTGCCCAAGCCAGCTGACAAGGGTGAGCCCGATGCTCCCCAAGGTGAGGTTCAGGTTGAGGCGCCAAGAATGCCAGACATGCCGGCCATGGCGGGGATCCCTCCTGCACCTGTGCCAGCTGAGTCAGTGCAACCGCCAAGCGTTGCGGCGGGGACCCCAGCGCCTTCTTCGAGAGCCACGCTTCTTCTTGACCGGTCTGATCGTGCTCCGACAAGTGTTGTTGAGCCTGCTGCAGCCCCAGCGCCGCTTGAATCACCAATGGAAGTTGCTGCTTCTGATCCGCCGTCTCCTGAAGGCGGAACGCCGGTGATACCGATGACAGATGATGATCTTCTCATCGATGTTGCAAAGCGGGCGCAAGATGCTATCGATTTGCAGCCCAGTGGGCAGGCATCCAAGTACCAGCGCATCGCCAGGGTTGGCGCTGAGGAGCTTCCCATCAATGATGAGGTTCTTGAATCAGCCCCTGAGTGGGAGGATGCTGAAAGGTATCTTGAGGTGTCAGATGAGGCTGCAGCTGAATGGGATGTGACCAACACTGAGGACAGCCATGCCCTTGACAACGAAGAGTGTCTTTGGTATGATTCGATCCCTGATTTGTCCGAGCAACAGCAAGAGGAGCTTGATCGAATCGCTGATTCTTTCGAGGTGCAGCGCTTGCTTCGCAAAGGCGTCCTTGAGGAGATCGGGGATGAAGTGGACACGTCGGACCACAAGGAATTGTCTTCGAAGTTCGTGAGGACATGGCGTAAGAAACTGCACAAAGACAAGATGATGTACTTTAGACGGTCCAGGCTGGTAGCTCGCGAGTACCGGTGGCTGGAGCGGGACAGAGAGGATCTTTATGCACCAGCAACGTCAGCCATCACCACCAAGCTTTTGCCGTGGCTGTATTGCGAGCTCAGCCGGCGAGCCAGAGAGTCTCCTGATGAGACCGACCGCATAGGAGTGATCCCGCTTGATGTGCGTGACGCTTTTCTTAACGTCCCTCAGGAGCGTCCCATGCTGGCCAAGATCCCTGGGTTTGCAAGCCGAATGCGGTTTCTCAAGATGCTCCCTGGACAGCGGGACGGGACAGCCCGATGGCATCAATTCATCATGAACTACATCCGCGAGGAGCACAAGCTCACAAGCTGTGCTGAGTGCCCATCGGTGTATAAGATCGTTGATCCCAAGGGCCGTGTAAACCCCGGGTTGATACATGTAGATGACTTGTGCCTGGTTGGGTTTGTCCAGTGGCTTCTTAAAGAGCTAGTCCCAAGCTTTGAGAAAACCTTTGAAGTGTCCTACGAGGTAGCCTGCATGCCTGGAGACAGCTTCAAGTTTCTTAAAAGAGAGCACATAATTCTTGATGATGGGATCTTGATAAAGCCACTTGCGGACCATGCTGTGAATATGGCAAACCTTCTTGATGTGCCGTTGCATCGGAAGTTCCCTACGCCGTGTACCAAGGAGCTTCTCATGCCGGATGGAAGCAAGGAGCTGGACTCTGCTCGAGCAGCCAAGTACCGCAGCGCCGTTGGGATAGGCATGTATGTGTCACATGATCGGAGTGACATTGCTTTCACGGTGAGGGTGTTAGCCCAGAACCTTAAAGCACCGACCGAGCGCGGCTGGCAGTTTGCGCAACGCCTTGCAGGGTATCTTGTTGGAACGGCCGGCTACGCAAGCAAGGTGCATGCCAAGGGCGATCGAGCAAGCATTCTTGAGCCACCTGATGCCGAGGAGTGTCTTGATGGCGTTCGGCTAGAGGTGTTCTGTGATGCAGACTGGAGCGGCAACAAGCAGACTCGCCGGTCGATGAGCAGCAGCTCGTTCTTTTTGAACAGCTGCTGCGTCTATACTTCCTGTAAGAGCCAACGGTGCGTAAGCCTCAGTAGTTCGGAAAGCGAATTTTACGCCCTGGTGTCCGCGGCGTGCGACGGCATCTACCTGAAAAGGGTTCTTGAATACCTGCTTGAACTACCGGTAGATCTTCTGATGAGGACTGATAACAGCTCCTGTCGCCAGATATCTTTGAAGCAGGGTGTATCAAAGATCAGGCATCTTGATGGAAGGTTTCTCTGGATACAGGAGAAGACAGCCGATCGCACACTCCGCGTGCAGCCGGTCGATGGGAGGAGGAACCCATCGGATCTGGGAACCAAGGTGCCGTGCTCAGGATCCCGCCTACGTGCTTTGTTGTGCATGCATGACTTTGTGTACTGTGCGGGTGACTGCATAGAGGAGGTAGGCCGTGCAGAGCATGATGCGTTGTTGGAGCAGTTGCAGCGTGAGCGTGAAACACAGAGGGTTCGCAGACTTGTGTGTAAGACGCTAAAGAGCAACGGGATGCAGAGCTTCAACGCTGCAATGATGGTGATGATGCTATCGCTTGTGCAAGGTGCCGAGAGCAGTGGTACCAGGCGTGAGGTCGGTGTGCAGACCGATGATGATGCACGGTGGGCGCAGTCGCTGGCCGTCTTGGTGATTTGCACATGTGCTATCCTTCTTGCCTTGAAATCTTTGAGCCTTGGGCGGCTATGGACCACAGAGGGCAATGAAGATGACATCACCTTGAACGTGAGCAGTGCCAGCACTTCCACCGAAGAAGTGTACGAGCAGGAAACCGGTTGGTGGAATTGGGTTCCATTGACTTTCACCTGCAGCCTTTCAGCGTTCTGCCTGGCAATCATGATGTGCCTGCGACGGGTGCGAGCCGCACTGCATGCCGCTGAGCAGGAGAACGAGCGCTTGAGCAGATTGATCGCTGAAATGAACTACGACCGTATCGCTTGGGGAGAATACCACGAGGCGAAAGATCGAACAAGAGAGAGAACGCTGCCAACGCCAGAGCCGAACCGTGCTATCTTCATAGATGGCGATGCCGCACGGGGTTCCAACGATGTGATCCAGCATGTGCCTGAGTTGCATGTTTATTGCACTTTGAGACGAGGCAAGTCGTACCACAAAAGCAGGAATTGCACTTGTCTTAACAATGCTGATGAGATCGTGAAGCTTGGAATCGCCACAGCCCGTGAGCGAGGTTACAAGCCGTGCGGAAGTTGCTTTGGTGGCAGCAAGAAACAAAAGTGATGATCCTTGGATTGCATGTCGCAACACACTTGGGTCTTGAATGCTCATGATGCTGATGCATTGGTCATCTGTACATAGTCAGTGGCACTACCTTTGTGTGTGTGTCATTGACGACCAGCGACGACTGTACATAGTCTTGTGTTTGAGCAGAAACTGACAGGACTTTGGAAACAGCATTTTGCTGTCAATCTTGATTCACTTACCAACACCTTTGGCAGCTGTGGAGCAGCTGCGAGTCCGAATGAGTAGGCTCACGAGCCACTCGATGCAATTAGGCATCGCAATCCTTGTGCTGATTCCTTAGGAATCATGCTTTGTCGCAGTGGGGCAGCCCAGAGCTGCATGGAGCCCACTTGAACCGCCTACGCTTGGGTGAGTCAAGCTTGCATTTCGTCATAGGCTGTCCAAGCCTTTGATGGAGTGCGCGTAGTGTATAGACGACTTTAGATCGTAGCTACGCTGACTTGTTGAGCCTTGTACTGTAGTCAGAAGTGGTCGCTACTGTGATGTATCGTACGCTGTATGTTGATGCGAACATCTTCCAGTCTAAGTTACTGGGGATGTCCGGGCGGGGTGATCAACATTTTCCCCTATGCCCTGTACTCTTATTTTGCTAGAACAGTTTTGTAGCTTTTGACCACTCGTGTAGTTTTCTACTTTGATCATGCGAAGCATGTACGATCGACGTAACATTCAGGCTCAGAGTACTTGCAAAAGTCCGAAGTTTGTTCACTTTGGCATTGCCACCAGCAGAGACCTCCCTCGTGAGCACAAAGTCAATCTGAGTGCGCGTTTCCCCTTGCCGAAATGTATGTGTCGGCTGAGGCCTCCACGTGTTGAGAGCAACTACTGTAAGCGATGATTGAGTAGAAAGTTGGTTAGCTCTGGCTCGTCGGGCCTCGGTTCTTGTGGGCAGATGGTCCCGGGACCTACCAACCTAGGCTGCTTTTGTAAGGAGCTATTGAAGTCTCCTGCCAGGATGAGCGTGTCTCTGTGCGGCACTCGCTGCACAGAGCCTTCAGGACGTGCGCTCTGTCCTGACGGTTAGTCTGCACCTGCTTGGCCGGGGACCAAACGTGTTGGTAGACAGCAACTAGCGTCACGGGGGCCCCATGCCAGTCAAACCTGACTTCCAGGGCTCTGCCTATGACATGTTCCTGCCAGCGCACACTCTTGGGCAGGATGTGTGGGGACAGGAAGACCATGACCCGTCCGCGCGAGTTGTTGAGGGCTCCTTGCGGGGTGGGGTCGTCTTATCGTCAGTAGGCATTGCCTCTGCAGGTGGCTGTTTGTGGGCCTTGCCCCCGCGTTGCTTTCGCCTAGAGGCTTTCGGATCAGCCGCCGATGCAGACGAGACGCAATACCAGCCTGCAACACTAAATTCGGCCGTGGCTTGCCAGTGTGTCTCCTGCAGGACTAACACATCGCAGACGAGTTTGGCCTGGAGAGCCATGACTTGACTTCCGACCATTGTTGCTGGCTAAGATGGCCGGCATTCCAGGACAGTACTCGGAGGGGCCTGGTGGCCTGACCTGCCCGAGATCGTGGTGCAAAAGACCGCTTGGGGCCAGGCTGTGGCGGGCAATTGCCCATCCGCCTAAGAAGAGCCGGGGTCAGAACCTGACCTCGGTAAGAGACAGGCTGCTGGCTGGCAGCCACCTGTCGGCAAACGTGCTTGAAAGAATTCTTCCTGATCTGAGAATAATTGTGTAAGTGCACTGGGAGCAGCGCCATCCGCTATTTCGTCACAAGGCAAGCCTAGTGACTCCCTCCACCACGCGGCTAGTGGAAACTCTACCGCCTACCCAGTGGGCCCGTGTTGAGACAGGGTACTGGGTCCAGGAATTGGGACCTGGCGGCTTAGATGCAAACAGTTGGCACATGGCACATGGCTCAGCGTAAGGCACCAACCCTTAGTCGTTCAGAGAGAGGCCTGTTTGAGACCTCTAGCAATGAAGAGTTGGAGTCCAGAGCCTGTTCGAAAGCCAGCGCCAAACTTCCAAAACGTCTGAGCCGTGGCGGCTACTACTACTTACCGCACGAGGGTCGCGCAATGGGCTAAAGCTCATGCATAGCTGCCACACGGCTGGGTTGTAGACACTGCTGTGGTGCAAATCGAGAGACCAAACAAGGAAAATGGCACATGGCGCACGTCCCGGACAACTTGTCAAAGCAAGAGTGACAATTAGCAGAAACCACGGAACCAAAAATCACAATACCTTCTCACCTTTCTTGCTGGCCACTGCTCTCAGAAAGAGGACGTAGTCTGGCGAGGATACTGTCCGTCTCCTCAACAGTAGTCGTACAGTCATTTCCATTGATCTAGGCCGGCTGGTCTTTTTCTAGACCCCAAAATGTCTTTTTCCAGGCCGTGTGATCTTTTTCCTTTTTGCTCGACATCCGGGGTCCAGAAAAAGACTTGGATCTTTTTTTCGGCCCCAAGCAGAGGCCAGAAAAAAGACAAGTTGGGCCGGAAAAAAGATCCTTTGTCGTGTGTGTGTTTTCAATTTCCTTTATTCATTCATTTTTCTTTGCTTTTGCACCCTAAAGCGATATCGTGTGGCTTCTCCTTTCTTTGTGTTGGAAAACTTTTTTTTTGATAGTTTTTTCGATGACACAGTTTGATTTCTTGCGTTCGCTTTCAGCCCCTAAAGCGATTTCGTGCTTCTTCTTCTTTTCGTGTCTTTGAGAAGATGTTGGTTTGAAGATAGTATGGTTAAGTTAGTTTTGTGCAGTTTGCGTTGCACAAATTCATATTGTAGCGCTTTTTGTTGTGTTGTTTGATATGTCATGTGTGCGTGCTTCTATCTTTGCAGAGGTCAGAAAAAAGACATTAGAGGCCCAGAAAAAGATCCACCGGGGTCCGAAAAAAGACACCGGGTCAGTTACGAGATGTTTCGGGGCCGCGAAAAAGACGGCTTAAATCGTAGAGTGGTGGTCGAAAAAAAGATCATAATCTTTTTCTTGACCTCGTCGCGGGGCTGAAAAAAAGATGGAGGTTGGAAAAAAGACATGCCGGGGTCGAAGTCAAGATGGACCAAGCGCGCGGTCTGAAAAAAGATATTTCGGGGTCGAAAAAAAGAGCAGCCCGATCTAGGCAATGACTCCCAACATCCCACATGGCGCTTTGCCATCTCTTCGGAACACGGAACTGCTCCGCGCCACCTGATGTAAAATCAGCTGGCTAGAAGATCAAGACACCTTACTCTTTAGTAGGCAAGTCTGTGTACTACTACAAAGTTTGCCACTTTGGAGTACGCTTCTCAGTATTACTGGTGCAACGCACAGACAGTCTTCTACTCAGATGAATACACGCACTACTTTGCGACTTTCCACATCGATTATGGCTCACGTGGACGACTTTCTCGCTTTAGACAAAGATGTGGCAGTACTCATAGTCGCATTACTATCAGCATTGAACACGCCCATTAGCTGGAAGAAGACACAGTTCTCTAAGGAAGTCACGCGGTGTGGCTGGACACCGCGCGCCGACGCAGAGACCATTCAGCTCCACGAGCTCAAGTTGCAAAAGCTCCGCGAGCAGCTTGTGTCATTGCACGACGTGAACAACGCAAAGAACTGGAGAGAGTAGCAGGCGATCGTTCCATAATGACGTTGTCTTCAGCATGAGTACCCGTGTGGGCCATGGCGCGGCTCCAGAGGAGACAACCTGCAAACTGAAACAGAGTGGCGGAGGAAGGAGGAAACAGATGAACAGACTATAGCGAGTAGACCGAGAGGAATTAGAGCGTTTGATGCTTGCAAGTCATTATGTTTCACGAGTGCACGGGACCAAAGACGCCCGCAAAGCGCAGAGCACGTTCGTGCAGCGTTCAATGGAAATAGCAGTAGTTGTAGTAATAGTAGTAGTAGTAGTAGTAGTAGTAGTAGTAGTAGTAGTAGTAGTAGTAGTAGTTGTCGGAGGAGTAGTAGTAGTAGTAATAGTAGTAGTAGTAGTCGTAGTAGTAGTAGTAGTAGTAGTAGTAGTAGTAGTAGTAGTAGTAGTAGTAGTAGTAGTAGTAGTCGTAGAGTAGTAGTAGTAGTAGTAGTAGTAGTAGTAGTAGTAGTAGTAGTAGTAGTAGTAGTAGTAGTAGTAGTAGTAGTAGTAGTAGTAATAGTAGTAGTAGTAGTAGTAGTAGTAGTAGGAGTAGTAGTAGTAGTAGTAGTAGTAGTAGTAGTAGTAGTAGTAGTAGTAGTGGGGGCCTTGGTTCCATTTTCAGCCATTGCGTGACCCAAGAAAGTGGAACCCAGAATTTCGGGAAGTGGGGCAGGTCGACATACGTCGACGAGTCTCTCCACTGCCGATGGCCTTGGACTTTGGACTTGTAGAATTTTTGGCGTGCACGATCGGGACATAACAGAACCTCGGGGCCGACCGTTGTTCAACGGAACGGCGGCTGGAGCCTTGACTTGGGCTTCACTGACGGTCTTGGGCAACTTTGGGCAACGGCCCTCTGTTGTCGTGGAACGATCGCTGAGGACCCGTAGCAAGTGCTGAACGGCCAACCCAGGCAAGGCTTGGGCACAGCCAGCTCCGCCCTCTCTAATTAAGTATCCTGTTTCACCGCTGTTTTTGTTGGTTTGATCGTTTGTTCGTTTGTAGAGACCGAGTGCTACAGCCGTAGTCGACGAGGCCGCATAAGCCCAAAAAACGATTGTTGCCAGCCTTCTCCTCTTGATTCGACTTCCACAGAATGGTTGGTCGACAAATTGCCTGGTGTAAGGAAAGTGAGAATCTTCAGTAAAAAAAGAAAGGAAAAGCTGTTGGATCTTTTTGTGTCTGAAAAGTCGTCTGGTGAAATACCGTTCCAAACATGACATCATTGCTCAGGATTTGATGCAATTTTGTGGAAAGGTTGTTTTTGTCAACTTGATGGAGCACATGAAAAACAAATCAAAGCTTCCTGCGCTTATGGATGTGTACAGGTGGTTTTGGCCGCTTCATTTTCCTTTTTGACTTTTCTGCCCGACGTGCCGCTTCAGCATCCACAAACAAGAGCACTGCGTTTTGTCCATGGCATTGTACTAGTTACTAGTAGATGTTGCAGCAATGTTGCATGTGCAGGTTTGAAGTTGGAAATCTTTTTGGCAACATCCTTGAATGCCTAGTGTCCCATCACAATTGAATCCTGAACATTTGAGTATGGAAGAGGAATGTCACACTGTGAAGCAGAAGCTCCACATTTGATATGATGTGAGTTTCCCGCATGAAGCAGTGCCTCTTGAGAAATTTTCGCAACCATTTCCTTGGTCTTGTTGGCTCAAGCGTTTGCAAGCCGGCTTGCGTTTCAAATGGTCGTGCCAGAAATGTTTCGATATTTACATGTCATGTCAGATTGACCATGGTTTGGGTTCGAGTTTGGTGTATTCAACTGTTGCAGAAACTCCGAGCAGTAGTTTTTTCAAATTTCGTGAGCAGTAGTTGCTGCAAATGAAGTTGCACTGCCAAAACAGTTGTCATCAGTCATGTCAAACATCATGAAATGGTGCTTGTGGACGTAGTCATGTAGCGATGATGGCATGGCAACGATGGTGTTGTTCAGCGGGGAGGCTAGATGTGTGCTTGGGAGCAGGTTTCCAACATGCCCGAAGGCAACTTGCTGACAGGTGTAGTTAAGTTCTCCGAGTGATCACGGTAATGCGATGGAGTTTTTCTGGTGCTGCTGCCTGTAGGAGCCCCCTCCGGCAGCTGCGAAACCCGAGACCGCACGCTTGGTCGAAGGCAATTCCATTGAAGTTCAGCTGAATCGTAAGGCATGGTACGCATGATGCATGTCATGCATGTGCCCTTTGCAGTCTTGTTGTATGTACAATAGTGAGGCAGAACTCATGCTGCTTGGTAAAGCTTTTGTTGCCGTTCGTGGAAGCCGAGGAAGTTGTGGGATGGAGGATGCTTGACAACAGCCAGCCAAGGCCTCAGCCCAAAGGCAACCGGCACGGTGCGAAAAAGTTTTTCTGTTGGAATTCTGTGTCGACGTCCTGCAGTGCCTTTGATCTGAAGGAGATGGCAGTATGTCTTTGTTTTCCCAATGGACTTCAAGAGTGACTACTGGTCCTCTCCAGCTTCTGAGCCCAATGAAGCGTGGGACAGGACAGAAGCGGTGCGCTGTGATCCCCAACTCTGTCATGTGGGTTGAAACTCCCGGGCAGGATCTTTACCCGCTTGGATGGAACTGCGAAGATGACCTTCTCAACAGGAACTACAAACAGACAGTTTCATCAAGCCGCTTCTTGGTCGCGCTTGCAAAGTCAGACATTGCTTGAGTAGCAGCAGTCGTTAGCAGTCAGTTACAGCGAACGAAAGTGGACACTTGTACCTCGACGAGGTATTAGATGAGCTCGCCCGTGCCTCCGCATTCCTTCGTGCCTGTGATGCTTGTAGCTGACACCGTGTGCAAAGAACATGTTCGACATGAAGATGACCGAGGTCAAAATTCTGACCGGGCCATGGTGCGGCTTCGAAGTTGGCAAGTACAGGTGCGGCATAGCAGCTAATGGCAAGTCAGTTGTCGCATGTCTCGCCTGGACCTGCTCGCCGACAATGTCTTTGCATGTAAGGGCTCACGTCACATGAAAGGACCATCGACGAGGACGAGCTTTTCCTTCTTGTGAGCTTGGAGGATGAAGAGGCATCGCACATTGACGTAGTTAAAGAAGAGTCTGCAAACATAGGCATCTCTCCAACTCTGAAGCCGTCATCTTGGAACATCTTTGGTTTTTTCGCGAAGCGAAGCAGCGAACCTGGCACGCATGCCGAGTCCCAGACGAGACCTGCAATGAACCAGATGCAACGAAGATTAGCTCACATGTTCTGAAAGATCATATGAAGCACGGCTAGCTCTTGTTCATTGGCTTTCGTGCAACTGGCTAGTCCGCTACTGGACAACTTGTAACTATCTCGAACAGGCAAGGGCAGTTGTCGAAAGCCGTTGTAGAGAATTTTCAATGCAAGACATCAAGTGCTTTTCTTCTTGCCACAACGTTTTGTGACCATTGTGTTGGCGACAGGCCATCAAAGCCATTGCCGAGAAGGAGGAGTTTCCTGCATCTGGGCAGCATTTGGGCCCACGACACAGCGCGTGTATTTGAATCAAGCTTCCGGAGGCCATGCTCCGCCATGATGTCGTTTACAAAGATCTGACTTGTGCGACAGACGAGTCGACAGGCATGTGGTGCAATCTGTCTTCGTGACTGTGACTCAATGACACCTCAACGTAACAGCAATTCGTCATGGACGAACCTGTAGAGGTTGCTGTTCAGGTTCGTCAAGGGACAGTAGTGCCCTAGTAGGAGCTGGTGGAAAGGTGGCTGGCCAAGTTCTTTTCCCTCGTATCAGGCGACCATAATTTTGATCTTAAGCCTCGTCGGTTGCATATCAGTCATGTTTGGTTCCATGCCTGAGGGTCTTACACGCAGGGCCAGACATGAGCACGGCAAGTCAACAACCAGGAAGGTTCCTGTAGCTGCTGGTAGGGTGGGGTTCCACTTGCACTTCTTTCTGACAGCCCTGTATTGCTCACAGCACACATTTCACGGAACCCCTCTCCAAGTACATTCCTAGTGCACAAACATCTATGAATAGAGTGATTGTGTCTCATGCTACAGCAGCATGCTTTTTTGAGTCGCGGCCAGGCCGAGATAGATTCCGGGTCCGTGACTTCGGTGAGCCTTGGCAGAAAAGCCGAGATGCGGAGCTGCAAATGCGAGGATCCAGTCAGAGTTTCTGTAGCTGTGAAAGACCTACCTTTCAACTCAAGGAGTTCCTCGATGGCAAGAGGCATACAAACAGATATCCTGGTCATGCCACTTGTCAGATACCCTCTGGAGGAAAAGCAGAGCAACATTGGCCCGCTCTCAGCCTGTTGCTATAGGTTAGATATACTGCCGAAGTGGACGAGGTCTGTGAGGCGCTCGAGGGTGTGAGAAGGGGGAAAGCGTATGCTGCGTGAGCGAGAAACAGTCGTTCAGCAGGACTTCTATACGGCTGATCATATACGCCTTGCGCGGCATCGCATCCGCAGATTCGTGCGCTTGCAATCGCTGGTCTCGGTGCCTAGTACGATTTGGTCGGAGCAGCAGATGCCAGTGTTCCACTCTGGCACTTTCCGGGTTTCGCTTTGCTGGTGTGAGGAAGGCGTGGTGAACCAGTACTTCTGTGTCCATCAGTGGACAGACTTGCAATTCTTCTATGAGGTGCAGCGCTGGAATGAGTCTTTTCAGCAACGCGAATCGCGCCGCGGACAGATGCCTCATTTGCTATAATGAATGTGTCTTGCATGAACCGAATGTCAAGGATCCTTGCAACCTCCTGCAATGGCCGGCAGAGCACCTCCCTGACAGCACCTGTGATCATCACTGTCACTATAAGTCCACAAATGAAGGCTGTCCACGCAGAACCGAAAGTGCAGGCAGCAGGTGTTGCTTTCGCGTTTCAGCACGTGCAGAAGAGGTGTGACAACGGCAGCTAAGGTATTCAGCAGTACTTCGGAGCAGACCTGTCATTCTTTTTTCATTGGTTCAACGCCTACACGTCGCGCAGCTGCAGTATGTTCAGTTTCCATGAGCTGACCCAGCCTTTTAGCAGGTTTGCCCGTGGCAATGCTTGGTGTTCGACCTTTCAACCTGCCTGAGGCGGTTTCTGTTCTGGCCTGCTCTGCTGTCCACGCCGATCCTGGCTCAGGATTTCTTTTTCAAAGAGCATCTTGGATACAGGTTGGTACTCGTAGCGAGCCGGTTTGCTTGTGCTTGAAGCAGTTGAAGAATTGCGTACAACCTCCATGTAAAGTAATGTTACCTGACTGTGCAACTTCTGTGACATGGTTAATGCCAACTTCTTTTGGCTCAAGATGAAAAGAGGCGCACTGAGTCGTGTTTCTTCGTTCAGGGCCGGGGTTCCTTTTGGGGTTTCCCTTCCCTTTCCTTCTTGTTCCTACCCTAACATAGTGGCTTCTGTGTTTGGGGTCGGAATAACTGGTTATCAGCCGTAGTGTTCGTTCTTCCCTTTAGGTTTGGTGAAGTCCTTCAGCGCGTAGGTCGCTCCATGGATGCACCGGACCCAGATCGTGGCCCAGAGATCCTTCCGAGGCCACGTGGGATCCGAGCTGGGAAAAGTGCGGTACGTAAGTGTAAAGCGTACCAGCAGTACCAGTTGAATCTTCAACCATTCCGATATACTTCCTTAGACGACGTGCCAGTCCGTCACCAAGACGGCAGTCAGCGGCCGCTTTATACAAAGCCGGGTTGGCGACCCATCTTTGAATTCGACAGCGAGCCCGAGGAAGAATTGGTTGAGGTTGAGGTAGAAGCAGAGGAGCCGCCACTCATTCCAAAGGCGTCAGGGGCAGTGCCGGGATATCACAGGATCCGCACGCCACCTGCTCCTCCTGCGCCGCCTGTGCGGCCGTCGTCTTCGTCATCGGCGAGTTCAGTGGCGAAAGCACCTTCTCAGGGTCCGTCGGCGAAAGCATCTCTTCCAGTGCCTTCCGTTACAGCTTCAGTTTCTGGACAACGGTTGGCCCCTACGCCGAAGGTGAGGATTACTCCCGCAGATTCCCGCAGCGAAGACTGCGGCGGTGCCTAAGGCCTAAGGTGTCTGTTCCGACTCCGCCGGCATTTCCTCCTGATCCCAAGATTACAGCTCCGAAGACTCCTCCCAAGAATCCACCGAAGCCTCCAGCGTCGAAGCAGAGCCAGGAGAGTCAGGCTGCAGTGATCCCTAAGGTGCCGCCAAAGTCAGCCCTCACTTCAGACCCTATCGTTGACCTACCGAGGAGCATCTTGTTGTATTCACCAGACACTTTTAACAGGTGCAACTTCAGAGTCGAAGATAGCCAGCGGCTTGAGGGCAAGGTCATCGTATTTGACTTTCACAACGTGATTGACCGATATTATTGGGCACCTCGCGTTGGACAGCGGAAGCAGCAGTATAAGATCCCTTACCCGAACGAGGCACCGGAGTTGCTCTCGGACGTTCAGGGTCTTCTCAGGCGTGTCCACAGAGCTGCAGAGGAGGCGGGAGCATTGGTGGTGATTTGCTCCCACATTTCGGAGGGATCCAGGAGCATCGAGGATTGGGCCTTGGACACCCTTCGAAACACCTTTATACAATCTGTTGGTCAACGTCAAGCTGATTTAGTCATCATCACTCGATCCCGTACAGGACGCCTCGGAAAGCTTGACATCTGTCGACGCCTCTTCCAACGGCCATCGTTGTTGATAATAGACGATAACACGGGGATCTGTGAGGAGTGGAACAGATCGGCTAACGCTGCTGCGTTTCACATCCAATTGCCTCGGCGGGATCTGCCGTCGATTGGTCGGTCCTTTTCCTCGATTTTCGAGGCGGAACCTTCCATTTTGAATTGGATCTCAGGCTGAAGTGCTCAGCGTGTGCATTCGGACTCGGTGTGAAAGGCTGCCTCGCGCCACCACCTTGTCCTGGGCAGTTTGGTTTAAGGTTACTTTCAGGCTTCAGGGTATATCTGTGTGGTCTGTTAGGCGCATTGCGCCACTGACCGGGGGTATCCGTGTGGTCTGATCGGCGCATTGCGCCACTGACCTGCCTTCCTGCTAGCGCACTTCCGTCATCATGTCGCAATCTCAATCAACCCCAACTGATCCAAGCTCCTTGCTTGACATCTCCAGTGCTTCAGCAGCTGCGGTTCCGGGTATGAGGGATTCCTCTTGTGCTTCGGGTGGTTCAGAGAGTAGCTCAGCCTTAGTTGAACGCGAACGCTCACCTCCTGCCAACCGAAGAGCTTTAGCCCGGACTCCCAGGAAAGCTTCAGCTCCTTACCCAGCTGTCAATGTTCCTTTCGATGAGTCTGGTGTTCCTACTGTTGTTCACAACCAGATGCTCAACATAGGAGCAACGCCTCAGCAAGTCCTTGCTGCTCAGCAATTTGCTGCTGGTGAAGCTGCCAATCGAGTCGCCGCTCAGGCGGAGCTGCTACACCAGGCCTCTATCAGTGAGGTACAAGGCCAAGTCAGGGACGTGTTGACAGAAGCAGGGTCTGCTGTTGATCAGCTTCGGGAACAGCTTACAGTAAGCTTTCGGAGATTAGATGTGGGGAATTGTTTGAGTACGGTCAATATGTTGAACGTCATCTTGCGGAGGCAAAGGCGGAGTTGAATATGTTGAATTTTCAGCTAAATCAAGTCCGAGTCGAGTGCCAGATCAAGGAGAGAGAGATTCAGAGGCTTCGGTCGGCTGCTCCATGCGCCTCGACCTCCGGATCTCCTCCTAAGCCACCAAAACCCCATGCTCCGCTAGTCGGTTCTGGGTCTGGTGTTAGTGAAGCGTCATGGACTCACCTTGAAGCTTCCGAACCTCCCACTCAGAATCTGCTGTACTCGGGTACCTTTGCTCCTCCGCCCGCACCATCATGTCCTGCTCCTTCTCAACCTACGTCGCCTGTAACAGACCCCCGCGTGGATCAGCTGATTGAGGTGGTTCAACAGTTGGTCCAACAGGTCGGTCAAAATGCTACGGGTACTGTTGAGACCAATGAAGATGATGAGGTTGAAGATCAAGAGGCTGTCAAAGAGCTTCGGGAAAAGGACATTGTTGATCAAAGGGCTCTCTTGCATCTTAAGCTTGAACCTGTTCCTTCAGATGCGGCAAGTTTCCGAACTTGGAAGAACGGTTTCAAAGTTCAGTTGTCCAAGCTTGACACTTCGGGTCAAGGTCTCGTGTTGGCTTGGGTTTCTAGAGGCTTTGATGCTGAGAGAGCTGACTTGCAAGATTCAGAGCTCCTTCCTCGTCTTGATGCATGGATAGCTGGTGAGCTGTCGTCAGGGCGTGTGCTGACGCAATCATCTGAGCTTGAACAAGACATCACTGCTTACATTGAAAGATGTAGTCAGCTTGGCCAATCACCCAAGGGTCGAGTGATGTTGTCTATCATCGCAAGGCATTACGACCTCGATCGGGTAAGAGGTTCTGTTCTGACTGCATCAACGTTGTTTCAAATCGAGCTTGGTGGAAGTTCCATAAAGGACTTGAGAGACTTTGTGAATCGTATTCGCCTCGTTCTCAGTGCAATTCCGGTCGGGCAACGGCCTGATGATCGCCTCACCGGTGAATGGCTCTTCCATCGAGTGAAACACGTTCGCAAGCTTGAGCGCGTTATTGAGGACATCAGGGAATCTGGGGCAACTTCGTATAGGCGTGAGTGGTCTTACTTGTGGGATAAGATTCAGGATCTGATCGTGCAGGACCGTGAGGATTCCAACGCGCAGTCTGTGTTGAAGTCTCTGCAATCTGCCTGCTCCGAAAACGAAGGCTGTTCCTGCTGTAGATGGAGGGAATGGTAAGCCGAAAGCTCCACCACCTGCTGCACCTCCTAAAGGTGCTCCGCCCAAAGCAGATTCTCCTCCTCCAATTGCACCTGGCGCCCCAGCGCCCAATGCAAATGCGAAAGCCAAATCAAAGGCTAAGGCTAAGGCGAAAGCTATGACTGATGCTGAGAGAGCCAAGACACCTTGCATTCTCTTCCAGATGCCGTCGGGTTGCATTCATGGAGATAACTGTAAGTTTAGTCACAAAGCTGCTCCGCCGAAGTCGAAAGCCAAAGCCAAAGATGGAGCCAAGAGCAAACCTGGAGCAGTAGCCAAAGCTGTTGTCGCGCTTGTTGCTGCCTCTAGCTTATGTACTCCTGTTATCTCTGCTGGTCCGTCCTATGCTGTTGAATGGGCCGCTGACACTGCTGCTGGTCGTCACTTAGGTTCGGCCAAAGCTTTGTTTGACCAAGGGATTCCGCGTGACGCCTTTGATCGGTTCTTAGGTGCGTCTAAGTCTCCCGTGACGTTTCATACCGGCGGTGGTCCCCAACCTGGTGTACAGACCCTTGGTTTCGAGTCTGACAACATGGATCTTGCAAATCATTACATGTTAGACAGTTGCCCTTTGGTCAGAAGCACAGGGATTGATGTTGATTCTGGGAAGGCCTTCATCTGGCTGCCCGGTAGTTTGCCTTTCTTCGTCAGCGAGATTTCGCAACTCGTTGTTCAATGCCCTGAGAAGTACAGACATTATGCAACTCGTGTTGAAGAGAATGTTCCGATTTTCACCAGTCAGGTGAGGTTTACTCATGGGGCACCAAACCCTGTAAGTGACCTTTCAGGGGGGCTCGAGAGCGAGGGTCCGGCTGCTATCCCAAGCGCCATCCAATGCTCAGAGCACCATCCTGCTGAATTACGAGCCCGGCAAATGTTGAGCTCTGGCGGCAACATCAGCTGTCGTGCGGTTCGCAATTTGTTTGGTTTAGTCGACAAGGAACCTGCTGCTAGAGGTGATCATGGGGAATCGTTCTCAACTGGACTTTATCGGTTGGGCGGAAATCTTGGACTTAGGACTTCAGCCCACCGGTTTCCTTTGGTTACCCAAGCTCTCAACAAGTTTGCATGTTCGAAGCTTCCCGGCTTTGGATACACGACCCTTTGTATTTTCAGCAACGTTACGACGGGTCCTCACAAAGACTTCCACAATGCCAACCTTGATAATGCCGTCATCTCCTTAGGTGGATTCTCAGGAGGAGGCGTATGGGTTGAAGAATCAGGGGGGACAACTCCGTGTCCTGGTGATCCTGACAAGCTTGGAAAGGTTCTTAACTTCAAGAACGGGGTCATTCGATTCCGAGCTAAGAGCTGCATCCATGCCACGATGCCGTGGAAAGGCGATCACGTTGTGGTTGTCTTGTTCTCTGCAAAGCATCCTTCAGAGGTCAAAGGTTCGCACTGTGAAGAGCTCCGTGCTCTGGGCTTCCCAATCGACTCTTGCGAAGAGCCCCTGCCAGCATATGCTGCTGAGGCTCCCGAGGGTTCGGCTGCTGATGCGCCACCCGAAGGGCCTGGCGCTGATGCATCTGCGGAAGGCGTAGGTGAAGTTGAACAGGATGATGGAGCAGAGGATAAGGTTCCCGAGAGGATTCGGAAGCTTAGAGATCAGGCAATGTCGCTTGAGCACAGGTTGTTTCACTTCCCGAAGAATCCTTTCTGTGATATATGTAATCAAGCTCGCATGCTTTCAAGGCGTGTGCGCGGAAAGCCTCGTGACACCGAGGAAGAACCAGATCCGTTCGAAGCTTCAGAGTTTGGAGAAGTCATTGCCGCTGATCACATTCACGTGTTTAGATCGCCAGACGACTCCGATGCTCCGGACAAGTCCTACGTTGTGTTGTGCCTGAGGGACAAGTACACTGGTCTGTTTGCGGCGTACCCTGGGAATGATCGTTCAACCAGCGCCGTTGTGACTGCCCTGAGAAAGTTTGTTGGACGTAGAATTTGCTCAAAGCCTGTGACCTTAGTGTCTGATGCAGCTGATGAATTCGAAGCCGCAGCGGAAGAAATGGGATGGATCTCTTCGCCATCCTTGCCTAATCGCTTTCCCCACAACGCTCAACTTGAGCGGGAGATTAGGACCTTCCAAGAAGGCGTGAGATCATGGTTCCTTGAAGCTGGGTTTTCGATCCGTCCTGAGTTGTGGCCCGCTGCTTGTCGTTACGGTGCCATCGCCTTGAATCTGACGTTGCCTTCACCGCAAGATGAGTCGCTCTGTAGGTGGGATTTCAACATTGAGGATTCAGGCAGGGATGAAGTTTGCATCAGAAAGCTGATTCTTGGCCAGCTTGTGTTTTACCGACATAAGCATGAAAGCAAGTTCGGTCCGAACGCTGCTCCAGGCGTGTTCGCAGGATGGCGATTGGAACCAGGTGGCATCTATCGTTCTGTGACCCTTGTGCTTGACTTAGAAAAGCTTCGTTCCAAGATTGGTGCTTGGACTGAGCCGATCAGCGTTCCGGAGGCTGAGCTTTATGTTCGGTCCGGTGATCCTGTGTTTCCCCTTCGCAACGCTGCAGAGCATGCATTGCTGACGTTTGCTGATGAAGGCGATGTGCCTGCACAAGAACCTCTTCCGATTCCTTTCACGCCGCATGTGTTCACAGAACAGGGCGAGAGGAAGAAGCTTCGTAGGATTTACATTACGTATGCTAGATTTCGTAAGATAGGTCCCACACCTGGGTGCTATGCTTGCGACAACGACAAAAGCAATCACAATGCTGAGTGTATTGCAAGGTTTGAGAAGGCATTCGGTCGAGAAGCTAAAGCTCCCGAGACTCCAGTTCCCAAAGATTTCTTGTCGTACGAAGAGCTCCAGCTGCCTAGGCCTCCTGCCCGTCCCGATGGAGATCATCTCTCCGATTATGAACCGTCTGAAACTGGCCTTGAAGATCCTCTTGCATTACCTGCGATGTTTCGACACCAAAAGCCCGGAGCTCTTGTGTTGTTTGAGATCGCGTCCCATTCGCCTTCCAATCTTGCCGACATTGCCAAAGGATCAGGCGTTCAAGTTGTCTCGATATCATGTGACCGTGTTGATCTGTCTGATCCGGTTGTCATCGATCAGCTCATCAGCCAAGTTTCTGCTGTGCCGGGATGCTGTCTAGTTGGTTCTCTGTTAGGTGACGGATGGGGAGCTAGATACTCTGGGTGCGTTCACTGGAAGGCTCAGAGGACTTTGCTGGGTTTTCTTCAGGTTGCGCCAGTCATCGTTTCCAATGGTGGCGAAGTTTCTCTCGAATGGCCACAAGACTCCACGTGTTGGTTGCTTCCCGAAGTTCAAGCCTTCGAGGATCAATTCAGCCTTCGTAGAGTTTCGTTCAAGGGCTGTTCTCTAGGTATGGTTTCGACATCAGGAGCTCCTTTTGACGCTCCATGGCAAATCATGTCTTCGAGCAAACGGCTAGTCGAAAACTTCAAACCTTTCAAATGCACTCACGCCTCACATGTTAAGCATTGCTCATCGAGTACGCTTTGGCCACGGGTAGCCTTCTATCCTGAGGCATTTCACAAAGTGCTGCTCATGTCTCTATTCCCTTTTGCCGAGGCGTTCCAGACGCCAGCGCTCCCATGCGTTCCTTCCTTGCCACAGTTCCATCGTGAAAAGGATTCTAAACCCAAGGTTCCTCTTGATGTTCTTATGCATGAGTCAGGGATGAAAGAGGTTAAGCTTCCGGGTTTAGTTCACCGCCTTCTCGATAGAAAAGAATGGTCGGGGCAACCAGGAGCCTACGAGGCAATAAAGAAAGAGAAAGATGGCCTTGTTGATGTTGGGACGTGGCTTGAAAATGAGATAGTGTCCAAAAAGGATGTTCTTGCGTGGGCTACTAGGACTTCTAATGTGATCCACTTCGGAAATTTGATGGTCATTTTATCCGTAAAAGGATCTGAGCTGAGTCCTGATCAGTGGCGTCTCAAGGCAAGAATAGTCTTCAGGGGTGATGATATCAGGGACCAATCCGGCATGTCTGCTGTATTTGAAGAGCTGTTTGCATCATCCCCATCTTCACTTGAAGGATTGAACACAGCGGTTGCTGGTGTGACTACCAGCGACGCAGTACGAGCTTACACACAAGCCAAGCTCAAGACGAAGCACCGCACGTACGTCCTCCTACCTCCAGAGCTAGTCCCACCCGACAAGAAGCACGTCTTCCAACCATGCGCGCCCCTGCACAAAGCGTTGTATGGGCACCCCGAAAGTTCCGCCTATTGGCAGCAACATCTCCATGAGATTCTGGTTAAGCTAGGCGGGGTTGAGTTTCCAAACCTTCCTTCGGTTTATTACTTCAAGTCATTCAAGTCCCTAGGATTAGTCTTGTGCATCTACGTAGACGACTTGACTTTGTCTGGACGTCGGTCCCTGCATGACGACTTCTGGCGCTCCCTCTCCAAGGAGGTTGAGCTCGAGCCGTACGCAGCCCTTTCAAGGGTACTTGGAAGATGCCACAGATTCGTGTGCTGGCAAGAAAAGAAAGCACTAGCACTTGAATCAACGGATTTCGCAAAACAGTGTGTTCAATTGTACGAGACTGTATGTTCGCTTAAGGTTAAACCTCAGCTTACTCCCCATCTCGACATTAGCACACTACCTGCAGCAGACGACGATTGCCGCGGGCAACTTACCGAAGTTGCCGCGAAAATCTTAATGAAGGTGTTATGGCTTGCAAGGTTAAGTCGGCCCGACTTGATTGTGGCAGTCACAACGCTTGCTTCGCATGTCTGCAGCTGGTCCAAGAACGATGACCGTCGAGTTCATCGATTGATCGGTTATATTCTTCATTCAGTCGATTACGCATTGATTTTGTGCATCAGCGATTCTCCTTCGGATTTACGGTTGTCCCTCTACTGTGATTCCGACTTCGCCGGCTGCATTGACACGTCCCGATCTACCAGCGGATACGTGTTGGCTATCGAAGGCCCAGGAAGCTTCGCTTTGTTGTCATGGTCGAGTAAACGTCAAAAGGTCGTATCTCGGTCAAGTACTGAAGCAGAGTTCGTTTCACTAAGTGGAGTTCTGTACAACGATGCAATTCCCTTACATGAAGTCTGGGAGGCCCTCATCCCCGGGATCTGCTTGCATATCTACGAGGATAATCAGGCTTGCATTGCAATCGTCAGAAAAGGATTCAGTTCCAAACTCCGCCATTTAGGCAAAACTCACCGTGTGAACGTGTCATCGACTTGTGAATATGTCAATGACAGCTCCAATGTCATTCTGGAGTATATCCACACGAGTGAGCAGAGAGGTGACCCTCTCACCAAAGCGTTGGCAGTCCAGAAATGGTCTCATGCGCTCGAGCTGTTGACAATGTCAACTTCCATTCTACCCTCATATAGCTAAGCTTGGGTTGGATTGGATGTTAAATCGGGTTATGATGCTGAGCACTTTATGCCCTCGAAGCTAAGCTTCACTTGTCAAGACCTCCTGGTTGTTTGGCTGCTCCTTGCGCCACATCAGGGTGGTCATGGAATCAACCGTCACTGACCGTGTCGTGACACATCGGTCAAGAAATCAACGGCAGGTTGTTTTCCCCAGTTCGTTAATTAAATGGATCCATTTGCATTGATGTACAGATTTTCCAAGTCAGGAGGGGGGAGTTGAAGAATTGCGTACAACCTCCATGTAAAGTAATGTTACCTGACTGTGCAACTTCTGTGACATGGTTAATGCCAACTTCTTTTGGCTCAAGATTAAAAGAGGCGCACTGAGTCGTGCTTCTTCGTTCAGGGCCGGGGTTCCTTTTGGGGTTTCCCTTCCCTTTCCTTCTTGTTCCTACCCTAACATAGTGGCTTCTGTGTTTGGGGTCGGAATAACTGAAGCATGCCGCGTGCGGCCGTCATAGCAAAAGCTAGTCTCAAGGTCGATCCCAGTCTCTCGGCTTTGTTCAGACAAATCTCCAGAGCATGAACTTTCCTGGCAAAGTCTCGGATTTGCAGGATTCTCTCCCGACATCACGCAAAAAAGCTCGAAATAGTTGTTGCTGCTTGCTCGGATGCTTTCGTGAACTGAGAGCTGAGGAGACGGTTCGCTGGGGAGAGCAGCTTGGACTGGTAATGACTCATCCGGAGGAGTCGGGATCTGCAGAATCTAAAGATTGAGATGCTTTCCGACGCTTCCTTTCTGTCGCCCTTCTGAAAGCGGATGCGAGGTATGTGGCATTCTCCATCTTTCTGGGAGTCTGGTCCACCACCTTCCTGGCAAGGTGGGCTCGGATCCTTGGGGATCCTCGAGGGGTGCCGGGGAGCTTCGGGTGCCTGGCGACAGGTACAAGCATATGAAGAACCTGAAGGCCGGGGCCGGGCGGGCCGGGCCGATGCTTTTGGGGACGAGCTCGAAATCCGAGAAATCGCTCTGCTTGGCGACTGATTTGGAGAATGTTCCTGGAATGGCACGCCCCTTTTCGAAAATCTCGCCCCGACTTGAAGAGCAAGTTTCTGGAACCGGGACATGCCGGGAAACAGCGACACTGACTGCGATGCTTAGAGTTAAGACAAGAGACAGCACAGATGTTGGCACAGTTTCTGCTGCAGGTCCTCAAGTGGGGCATGAAGCACCACGATCGAGAATTTGCCGAAATCCGCAGGTTCAGGGTGTGGGCATGCAGATTCAAGTCGCGATCACATGCATGATGCTGCAGTGATTGACTCAGTCCTTTTCGTCATGTCTTCATCACTGGCCAGGCAGTTTCGCGACGACTACAGAGACAGCTGGGGAGAGTATTTTCAACAACTCTTGCACTGGACCGCTTCGGGGCACGCAGTGTGATTTGCAAGACGCGTGCGACATGTTTCAAATTTTAACACAGTTCCAATGTCGATGACGAGAGCCCATATCGCAGAGAGTGAGGCAACGCGTAACGAAACCAAACATATGCCGAGCCCCAACACTCATTCCGTATCCGAGCCCGAGGGTCTGCCGGAATGCAGGAAGTCTGCCATTACATGCTCCCGCACCGGTGAAAGCGGCACCAACTCAGACCAGGGGAAGCTCGGTTTCCTAAGTACCATGTCGCTGTGAATGTAAAAGTTAACCCTTGTCACAAGAAAAGGACGGAGGAAACGCTTCATGGTTCGATTTCTTCGGCTCGAAACTGGATTCCGTTCACTGCATCGAACATTTTGCTATCTCAATCCACTCGCGGGAGGGAGTGGACTGCAGATCACATCGCCCAAGCAACACCCCTGATCCTGCACCAGAGCCGACACAGAAGAAGTATGGATGCATGAGTGTGCTGGTTTGGTACATCAGGAGAGCCACCCGTCAGATCGGCAGTCAACTGCACAGTACTGCGTCGGTCGGTTTCTTTCTCAATGTGGAGGCTCTTTCTATTCCTTGTACTGTCACTTCAGTGACGATCATGTAGGCATTGGTGATCATTCCACTCAGCACCTCTTATGTAGTATGCAATCAACGAGACTTCTTGTCCAATCACATTTCATGCAAAAGTTGCTATTCTTGCTATTCGCAATTACTTCTCAGCTTTAAAGCAGCAGCTGCCGTGATCTTGCTGCAGCGGTCAGTTTTACATGACTACGACTTCTCTGGTCATCACCAAGACCATTGCTGCTTCTATATACATGGCATAGCAATGTACTTGCAGTCTTCGTGCTTTTCTAGATTGCTCGCAGGTGCTGTCGCCGTGTCGACCGAAATGCTGCGACTTGCTGATGTGCTGTAGGATCAAGGTTAGTATTTGTTACAGCACCGATGGAAACACGTGTCTTCGTACCCAAACTACATGGAGAGCATCATGGAGTCAATGAGGGTTTGTCATTGACAAGTATTTGAAGGAGTTCAGCTGGCAGACTGATGCCGTCGCTGGAAAGCAGTCGCCGCTGTAAACTCGTTATTTCGACAAAGCTGTTATGTTACTTATGTTTGTACCGGAATGCATGTCGCACCATGTCCATCTACATTGTGACCCGGGTTCGTGCACAAACGAACCTGCAAACAAGACAGAAGCTTCTTGCCCAAGAGCATACATACACTGCCGGGGAAGCATCAGGCAGACAGCCCAGAAGCACTGTCTGCCAGGATTCTCTGTGCCGCCTTCATGGCCGAAACAGTTTTCTTCACGCTATTTGCAACTCGTTTGCACAGTACCGTCGCGAATTTTCGTAATGGTTCCTGGGCGTGGTCGCCTCTCCGCATTGTCACTAGTCGTTACCGTCTTCAAGGTCAGCCAGCTGCGGATAAAAGCTCGGGTAGATCCGATGGGGCGATCCTACGGAATCCGGTATCTGGGCAGTGATGGGTTTTGAAGCAAGTGTCGAGACAGTCGCTGTGGCCGCGAGGCACCAACACCTACAGGCATACGGAAAGTGTCTTGAATGCAGACTGAGCGAGCAGGGTATTGCGCTCGTCTCGAGCTGCGGCGTACCATAAGAAGGTACATGATCACTGCCAACATCAAGATTGTCGACTATCTCTGGACATCCCTGTCCACATACCTGTCCAAGAACGAAAATTGGAGGACGGCTTCGCGGGCTTCGCTCTCTGTAACGCGGGGGTGCTTGAAGGACGCCAGGAGAGCTGCGCAACAAGGCCTCGGAGAAGCTGTTTGCTGTCAAGCGTCTCGGAAAGCCACCAGCATCCCCTTCAGGTATTCTTGACGTTTCCGGCAGAATGTCCGCTTCTCCACTGAATCTCAGGTTCGTTGTTTACTACTACCCCTTCCTCTACACGAAGCTTCGCCACAATCAGCTTCTGTTGTCCGGCACGGGTTGGAAATGATGATGCTGTGCCTGACGTCAGCCGGATTGCGTCCAGGATCTTCATCAAACCTGCAATTTATGACATCGACATCCAGCCATGCTTCAAGGCAAGTCGATCCTTGTACCCTTCGATATGAAGTCGGACACTGCAGCCGGGTGCCATTGTCAACGCGCAAGAGGCATTGAGCAGCGATCTACGACTGTTTTTCTTCACGCAGATTGCTATGGAGGCCGTTAGACCAGGATCAATCATTGGGTGCGACCGCTCCATTGTTGTCTTCTGTCATATGCTACCGCACCACAAACGGCAGGTCATATTTCTCTTTGTGTCTTTGCTTACTTCCTGGCTCAAGGTGGGCACAGTCTTGTTCCCACTGAAACGAATCAGCGGCTTGTTGATTGCTTGACCATGCACCCATCGTGGGCACTGCGTGAGCATTCGACGCAGGTTGCTTCCGAACGAAGGCGCTTCGCCAACAAGGAGTATTCGTACTTAGCTCCTTGAGTGAACTAGCTGCTGGCCCCTGCAACCTTGCATGTACTCCTGGGCAGCTGAGGAATACCAGGCCAAATGTCCTGAATATTCAGATGAAGACGCTTGGACTGAGAGTTGGAGAGAGACCAGGTCTGGAGTCTTCTTGTCAGATGCGTGCACAAATGCCGAGGACTTGATGTCGGATGTGCAGCTTCAGGTGATCAACTACGGGTTCTTAGTGATGTTGCTTGGCTTAGTGCAGTGGTGAGAAATGCCCAGCATGCGGAGTTTGTGCTAGTGAACGGCCGTTGAGGTTTGGAGTCTGCTTGCCATACGTGCACTTGACTTAGCTTCTTCTCGACGTGGAGAGCGCTAGCTGTTCTGTCCACACTGACGGTCAGGTGCTGCATCTGCTTCTGTGTGAACTTTCTGCACGGGCCTGAAACGAAGACCGGGGGGTCCATTTTCCATGCATGACAGCTTTCGACTATGTGCTTGCATCGAGGTTCAAGCGCATCCTTGCGTGCGCCTGCAGTGTGTGGGAGGTATTGTGCAAAACCTTAAGGCTTCGTTCGTCTAGCAGTTCTGATTCCCAAAATTTGTGCAGTTCCTGCAAATGACAGGAAATTCAAGTGCGTTCTATGCACGGCCCCTCGCAGAATGCAAGAGCATGCCCTCCAATCCCGCATGCATTGAGGCATAACATGCATGCATTGACGCATAGCACGCATCATGGGCATGCACGGCTTGAGCAGCAGAATGCCATGCCCCGAACCTCACAGAAGATACCATCTGACTGAAACAGGATGTTAGGCTCTGGAGTTGAGGAGTGTTGGTCAGAAGGCATCTTCCGGTCAAGTGACGTTAACAGTTGCGGCGTTGCTGCAAGGCTTTCGGGTGTTGTGTGGCCGCCGACCACCTAAGTTCTAATTGCCCCGAGCCACAGCTTGACACTTCCAAAGGTGCAGGCTTGCTGTGGCATTGTTGCGTTCAGTTGCAGGTACAAGGTCTCGTACATCTACCAAAGGCCGAGCCCTTTCGGAGCTGAAGGATTTGGCGCTGAGGACAGAGTTTCTGTACTGCCTACTGTAACAGCTGCCTAGCATGTAGCTTGGGGGGCCGTGGGCCTGTGAGGAGACTGGCACGCTCCACTTATCTGTTCTGCAATTCAGGACATCATAACCCTTCTGTCGTGGATCGGTGTGATCTTCAACACCTTCTTGGTGGCTTGGCTTGAAACGCAGAATAGCACAACGAGTGGCAGTCACGAAGACCTTTCCATTCAGGTGATCTTTGTGTCGCCGCTATGCGGTGACATGAGCTTGCCCCCGAGCTCTTCTTCAAGCGGTACTCTTGCGAAGCTCTAGGGATGTCTGTGTGTTGCTTGAATTCCGACGGAGAAGCCTCGACCTCCCACCTGCGGCAAAGAGCCCACGATGTGAACTTGGAGTCGCTTTTCCTGAGGTTTCGAGCGCAAGCTGCTAATTTTCATATCTGCTGCATCCTCAGGTTCTGAGAGCAGTGCAGACAGGCAGCAGATCAGTAATCTGCTGCAGGTTGAGAACGCAATCCTTGTGCTCAAGACTCTCATAGACACGGTCCGGCACTAACAGCCCTGTGTAGCTTGCGGCTGCTAGCGGCTGCACAGCTGCATCGCTTTCGCAGGCAATCGGTCCCAGCAGCACAGCGCAGCGAAGGATCGAAGAGCTTCTTGGTTACAGTTCACACAGGTGGCAGTTTCTGACAGCACGACATGCCCCCCTGTGCCTCGGTGCTCGGATATTCGAGGCATCAGGCGAAGGTGATCCCAAAGATCCTGCCCCTTGGTTTGCAAGTCTTCGCAAGTGGCCATCGTGCGCAGTCCAGTTCCCTCTCCCTACTTAGGCAGGAGCACAATCCAACAAGCTGGAGCGTGCTTGTGTTGCCAGCTTGATTGGCGCATAGAACTCGTGCAAGCCTCCTATTGGTGTTTTGCCAGGCAAAGAGAGCTTCAAGCCTTGCGTTGCCGAACGGACGAAGCAGCTTGTGCTGAACTTCAGTGTGGCGAAACTTGCCGAGCCGCGACATCTGATGCACTTGCATCATGCCAAAAAATTCCACGGTCATGACAAGGGCAGAGTGGAGCTGGCATTGAGCCTTGGGGTCATCCTGTACAATCTTGGATGGTGCAATCTCTTGCATCGCTACACCTCCGGGTCGAAGTGCATCTGACAGTGCCGTTGCGTGTGCAGGTATTGGGGAGATGCTCCGATGCACCTAGGAGTCCAGTCACAATCGATGGAAGATGTAGCTTGGTGTGCTGATGTGAAGCAGGGAAGCAGACTACAGACACAGAAGAACACAGAGAAACCGGGTAGACGAGAGTAGGGAGAGAATGTCCATCAGCATCCCCGGCTTCTGCCGCAGACTTGCAATGCCAAGCCAGCGGTCAGTGCTACAGAGTGCATGGACTTCAAGACGAAGTCTTGCCCCACAGCCAAAGTCTGTGTAGATAAAGGGCTGGCAAAATTCTGCCCTGGCCTTGTATGTATGGATAGATTGCAGAGTCAGCGCGACTTTGCGAAGTAGGCAAGCTGTTCGATGCAACCGGATCTCATGTGGATTCAAGCAGTGGTCGGACGGGCTAACACTCCTTTGCTGCATGGGAGTATTCCCTGCGAGCATGTTTTCAAGACCCCGGCGTCGTCCAGGAAAATGGAGCGGTCGAACAAGACACCGAGACACCTGTGAGAGCGGCTGAGTGTGAAAGAGGCCCAAAGCTCTTCTCTGCTCGCAGCTGTTTCAACGTAGCAGCCAGGCAGGGTGCCCGGGGGGGTTACCTGCCTGTGCACAGGCCGGTCTCCGCTGGAATCGTCCACTCTCACAGTACACGTTTCATTTGGTGCTGCTGCGACGATAATGGCCACCCCTGTGGCAGATGCGGCTGTATGGAGCCTGGAAGCTGCTTCCTCTGCTGCCATGGGCGTTGCTTGTCTTCAGAGCCTTTTGCCCGACGCGTGCGCTTTCTCTTCTGCTGCCTCGGGTGCGGATTTTCAGGCGGGCATTGCTCAGCCGCAGGGCCGAAGCTGGTGTGGGCCTCATGCGAGGTTGTAGGGCCGGCGGGATCCTCCAAAGTTGCAGTTCCACTTAGTCAGCCTAGGGCCTAGCATGTTGGGCCCTGGTGACCACCTGGTGATCACGAGAACGGTCAACTCGCCCGCTTAAAGCGCAAAGCCGGCAGGCCTAGCCTCCTTGGCGGCCTCTGAAGAGGGAGAGGCAAAGGGCAAGCGTTGGCACATCACTATAGTGCTCCTGAAGCCTATATTCGCTGAGGCCCGGCAGAGTTCGGACTTGATCTTAGAGGCGTGCATGCAGCAGGACCAGTGGCATCGTCCGGCTCCCATGACCAGATGCCCTGACATGATTAGCAGATGTCCATGTGCCGCACACCAAGGCGTTTTGCTTCGCAGCCGGCTAAAGGGCGTTTGCATGGAGATGTGCCATGCACCTAGTTGCCTTCGTCGAGGTTTACGCAATAGATGCCGCCTTGAATCACAAAACTTAAAACCTCCAGGATGCTATGGACTCTAGTTCGGGCATTGGTATATTCCAAGGGGTTATTGCGATTGACTGAGGCAAGACCGCACGGCTCCGAGAATTTTATCTGTGGCAAGTCCACCACAGCAGAGTTCGCTTTCGAGTAGTGTACACAGAGCAAATCCAAGCAGCCTGATGACACCTTGCGAGGTTGGGCTGTATCCAAACTGTCCACAATGTGGCAGTGGGTCGGCATCCGCTGCTGCTGGGCATCCGGGCGACGTCGCAATCCCAGGGCCGTCTACCGAAGCCTCGCCAGGTGCCCAGTGGCTCTGCTGCTTTCTTCCCTCTGGGTGTTGAAATTCTCACCGGCTCCAATCGCCTGGATAGTTCCCTCATTTAGTGACCCCGTCTCACATGACAGCAATCCCTGGCTGTGCCTTTCCGAGTGCTTTTGCAATTGTATGATGCGCTCGGAAGCTGCCACTTGAATCGTTTTCTGTCCGAGGACCTGGGATAGCATTCTCTTTCACATGGAACAGATGGGCCAGTGGGGAAGGGACATGATCAGGCGGGAAACTCAGCAGCGGAGGGTGTTTTTGAGAATCTTGTACGATGTTGCAAGGCACTGGGAGAATCCCGAGAAAACTTCTCAATTACAACTGTAGGGGGCCTTGGAAGTGACTTTGCCTCTCGCATTGAGAGCATGCAGCAGCTTGAATGAAGGTCTGCGCGTACTTCCGCCAACAGCACGCTGCAGACAGAAATGAACGCATCCAGCTGCGTTGCTGCAGATGCCACGTGCGGGTGCCTGGTTTATGTAGTTCTGCTGGCTTTTCTCGTCCTGATGGACAGTGCCCTTCGCCGAGGCGACGGAAAGAGCTTCAAGGCGAGGTGCTCCTGGGATTGTGAAGCACTTCTCCAGTTCTGTTGGGGTGGCAGCCAGCAGAGTATGGCTTCAATCAGCTCTGGCCGAGAAAGAGCCCTGCAGCTCAGGAAGGCTAAGTAGAAGTCAGAATCAATTGTGCCGGCGTGCATCACCGAAAAGTGGTAGAGCGGTAGGACAGCCATGACGACCAAGACAACCACCCGCAGCAGAACCACCAACCACCAGGATCACCACAACGACCACTGAGACCAGGAATGACCAGGACGCGCTCAACCAAAACTCAGGAGACCCAGCAGGAGACCACAGACCAGCAGCTCACCAGGACACTGTACTAGATTCGGCCGAAATGCTTCCTCGAAGCGATTTCGAGGCCAAAAGAGGCGTAGGATGTGAGTGCCATTGAGCGCCAAATATGCACCACACCACAGCGGGAGACACGTGGGAACGGTTCTTCCCTGCGCACTGCGGCCTCACCAGCCACCAATTTTCTTATTCTGAAGCTGAGAACCCCATATTCTACACCACACACTGCTTGGCAAAATCCAGGAAGCCTTGTCTTCCAGCCCCCCGAAGAAAGCAGGCTTCACAGCCTGCCTCGCAGGAAGGATCCTGGCAACCTGCGCCGACATCTGTTCGGGACTCAGTGTTTCAGCATGTTTCAGCGCTTGCACACACTGAGTCCGATGATCCTTGAGGCCATGGTCCCACTTGCAAGGAGTGTTCGCAAACTTTCGCCGACTCCTCACAGCTCCAGCAGAGAGAGCTCCCTGAAAGAAGCATGTTGGCTTGCGTAAGGCAGTGCGAGAGACAAGTTGGTCCTTGCTCATGAAGCAGGCAATCATCCTCTCGCAGCTGCCATGCTGACTTCTGCTGCCTCACACCTGCTGATCTAGCTGCGCTTGATCAACTGGGGGCATGACGGCACTGCCAGCCATGCGGCTCAAGATGACCACATTATCGAGAGTGTACGATCGAGAGTCAACAAAGGAATTCCTGAGGTGGCATCACCTGCCCTACGTAAAGAATATTACAGAACCATGAAGCTCGAGCAGTCTGAATGCGTTCAGATCCTAGAGTTTCGATTTTGGATCACCTTGGCTTCCAATGAGTCGGTGGTGGCCCTTTCGCCAGAGCCAGGACTTGAGTTGCGGTTTTCGGTCTCCGCTCTTTCCTTGGACACTTTGCTCCTCCTGCGCGATATGTATGCGATGCTTCAGGATCTGGCAGATGCTTCCCAGACCAATGCCTTCCGTCTTGTTAACGAGTGGCGTAAAGCTGTGTAGCCATGAGCCATGAGCAGACACGACTTGTTGCGATTGCAGCGTTTTGGGCATTTTGCGGCATACTTCTGCTTGGTCCCCCTGCATCTGAGGCCGCGGCTGCCTCCTCTTCAACGCGTAGCTGGCTTCCGACCTTTGCCGGAGGCCCTTGGGCCTCCGCCCGCGCTTGCCTTTGCGCTGCCTTGGGCTCCCCAGGGCGAGACTCCAACCGGGACATCGAGTCGCAGCCGAGCGGCGTGAGCTTGCCGTCGATACGCTCCTTAGGCCCGGGGGAGGCCCGTGCGCCCTGGGACTCAGCAGCGCTCTCTTTGCAGGAGGCATAAGCATGAACGAGGCCGAGGAGGCCTTGACTACGAAGTTGAGATGCCTGTGCCAAGTCTTTGGGCGTAGGATTTGCTTCCAGGCTCTCACAGCAAACTCGGATGTCATGTGCCCATCGATGCGACCCAGCTGCAGCCTGCAGCCTGCAGCCCTTCAAGTCTTGAAGCTGCTCCCAGTTGGTGTCGATTCGAGGACAATCAAGCAGCGGATTATTGGCTGGCTGTCATGCACCCTGGCTGGCCCATCTGCTTTGTCTTGTGCCGGACGCTGGCTTTGCGGTGCTAGGCACTTAAAGCGAGGCTTGGGGTCTCTTTTTCAACCTGAGGGTTCTTCCTCTCATAGTGTTTGCTCTTTCCTCTTGCCTCTTCACTCTTTGTTCCGACCTTGCGGCTGGAGTCGTTGTTGCCGCACTGCTAAATAGTAGATCCGTCGGAAGAATGCCAACATCACTACATGGTTTCACATGTTCCACAGTGAACGAATGTAGCATCGTGTGTGAAGCCTGATCCATAGCACCGTGGTCAATCAGCACCTCGCCTAGTTCCTCAGGACCTCCCTTTGCTCCTTTGCACAAACACGCCGATTCAACATGCCGCTTCTGTCTGATTTTTTTCACGAAAATCATATTCTTCCCGTGTTTTGCATGTGCATGCTTTGGTTTCCCAATCTCCAGCAGGTTTGGCGTCCATCATTCATGTGTTGTGTGTTCACCTGGTCACTCTTCGCCAATACGCTGAGTTGTCAAACGGTCGGGGCGTGTGACCCCAACAACAATACAGTGCACACAGGGGCCCCGAGAAAACTACAAGACAACAGACACGACACGCGAGGTCAAAAACAAAGACATTGAAGGTTAGGATGAAGACGTTCGAAGACAAGTCGAAGCCATCCAAGGTCAACAAGGATTCCAGGTCGTTGGTTTATCGTCTTTTTTCAGACAATCCAAAAAGACAGGTGCTACAATCAGGGTCTAGTCTGGCTACACATTGTCGCAGACCGCGACGCCCGAATATCACTCAATCAGCTGGAGCCCCGTCCGGTCGTGTTGGGGGGAGGCTTGAATCTGATTTCGGCCACAGACTCACAGAGTCAGAACCATAAGAAATACAGTGCCAAGCGGAATCGGCAATGAATCAACCATGGCTAGCATTTGTTGCGCTCACACGACGGCTTGTTTTTTTCTGCACTCACAGCGCAAGAGCAGCCGTCGCAGTCCGCCTGCGCACTGAAGCCATGAAGGAAGCATTGCTACACTGGCAATCAGCAGTCATGCCCGCCTGTCGTGCGAATGCAGTGACGAAGACATGAATGCCGGCGGAATTGCTTTCTCTTGTTGGCAGTCTTGACCTCCCGTTTCCAAGGCTTCCTCTCCCCATATACGATGTCTGTGCAACCACACAGTACACAGCTGTACATACTGGACCATGGGGCACAAAAGCAAAGCAACTCGCAAGCGTGTTGCGCATCTGCGGGCATTCCTGGTAACGCAGTCGTGGCACTGAGCCTGAACCAAAAGCTTTCCACGGCACGCTAGGTAGTAGGATTACAGGTGTGCAGCAAGTCCACAGAGTCAGTGTTGACTTATTTTTGTGAATTTTAACTGCGCTTGTCCATGGCTTGCCCTAGAAGTCATCCGGGCTACCGTGAGGTCTGGCGCTGGGCTTGGTTTTGGAGTTCAGCGGAATGGGCCGCGGGGTCCGTGCAGTAGTGGGAGGCGAAAAAGCGGCAGAGCGAACTTTGACCGCAGGGAGAGCCACCAGTTTAAAGTTCAGATGCCCCGACTCAGAGTTGCCTTGGCTGTTTGGTGGGTCACCGAGGATTTGCCATCTTGTACAGCGTGGGAAACTTGATCGCTTTGATGGGGACCTTCTTCCTTGCAGGGCCTATGAGGCTACAGAATTCCACTTGCTGTGCCAGTGCCGGTTTCACGAGCGGTTGCTGAAGCTTTGACGCGAAGGCAGATTCGCCGAATGGGCCGCGAGCACCGATGGGCGGTCTCTCTTTGCTTTCTGGTGTCCATGGTGCTGACTTTGGTCGCTGCTCAGGCTGCAGTGAGACATGGCATGGCAGGCGATGGACTCACTGCCTTGGGCACGAGCGTGGCTTGGGCACATCTCAGGTGGCCATGCTCCCGGGCAATTGGCACGGACGAACGTTGATCCTGCTTATACTCACGCTCATTCAGTGGGCCTCATTGGCTCCTCGCTCCAATTAGCATGTGGCGAGCTTTGCGAACTTTTGCATCTTTTGTGCCAAAGTCTCAGCTGAGGTTTGGTACACGTCTCCTGGCTGCAACGGGAACAGAAGCTGGTTCGGGGTGCCACGACGACGAGCCCAGGCTTTCCTACATCCCTTTGGGCCGACGCACAGCGCTGGCAGCTATGAGGAGCTGCTGGAGACGCTGTGTGGGAGAGTGAGGACTCTTCCAGGGCACCCGTTAATGACCCGCAGAATTTGTACAGCTTCTATCCGGCATCCAAGATGCCCGGCGTCCCCTAGCGGCAGCGGTCTGCCGCAGAGCCCAGCCGTAGCCTAGCTCTGACACACAGAGGGCTGGGATTCGCACGGGGCACAGGGAGCAGAAACGGCTTCTGCCAAAGTTTGTCTTCTTCCGCACAGATGCAGGTGGACCTTCTCGGGCATGCCTTCAAGCGGGCGGTCCAGGAGCTCGGAGTCAAGAATACTGTCAGAAGCAGCATGACAGTGATCTCGCTGTTCACCTGCCTTTCAGCAAACCCAACCTGCTTTCCTCGTGTTTGCTGCACCTTCCTGCTCATTTATCATTCGCATTGACCTCCTCAATGGCCGCGCACTGTTGCAGGAAGCTCGCGAGGATGCGTTGGACAAGCAGGAGGCCAGCATCTTTTCCAAACGAAGCTGATCCTGCCCCCTGGAAATACAGTCGCGCAACCACTCCTAAACTCCTGACCGGAATACAGCGCGAGCACAGCCATGCCCCACACATCACTGTACCACTGCAGGAGAAGCTCTCAATTTTTTGCTTTGCTTGGACGCCTCGGCGAGACTATGATGAGAATATGTTAGCTGAGACCCGAAAGCAGCAGCCTTGCAGCATTCTCGTAGTCAGTCCGAGTAGCCGTTGCTGTCGGTTCCTATGTCTTCCTTGATTGGAAACGCAGGGGAAAAGTTTGTTTTGGCTGCAAGGTATCGAAAGTGTGACGGCCACATCTTCTACACGGACCATGCTGCTCCTGGAAAACAGAAGGCCCCAGCTCAGAAGTTGTTTCCAAACTTCCACACCCTAACCCGAACAGGAGACTGACTTCATGAGGGTCGTCGTGCCTCCACAGAGCGTGGACCGCAACGATGACAACTGGCTATATCACAGGACAAGTCTACCCGAAAGCATACTGATTTGATGGGGTGCGATGGGAACTTCTCGCCACGACTTGGCCCGTTGGACCATTTGTGCTTCGTCAGATGTTTTTGACAGGAACATGGTCGGCCTTATGCCGTCGTGGAACCATCTGATCCGAGCCTCGCATTGCACTGGTCCATGATGTTCGGAGTTATCGGAGCGCTTCAAGCGCTTCAACCTATCGGAGCTCAGATTCGAACTTCGTGAACGAGCATGACTGGTTCATCAACTCCGAATTGGATCACTTCCTCAGCCCTGCCTGGTACCGAATGTTACGCCTCTGCCGCAAGCGATTCAAGCTGGAGCGCCTGAGGCCCGAGCCAGACAGACGATTGCCGAGTACCTGCGTGGACTCCGCGATGGCTCCGAGGAAGAGCAGGACGCTGCCTGCGGAACGCGGAGTGCGCTCTCTTTCTGTCTCCCCGGATATCTGGAAGGCAAGCCTGGATGGGCCGATCATGCTGATGTGGGGAAATGCTTTCGCCAGTGGCTCAGAGCGGCTCTGCTCATCGCCTAAACGACCAGCGTGGTTCGTGTCAGAGCTTTGCAGGTCTTCAACAGGAAATTCATGCAGGTCATGAAGCAGCACTGGGGCAAGCTAGGCCGAGTCTGTGAGAAGTCCTTGCGGCCAAATGCTGCTGCTTGCGCCTGGCTTGGGACAGGCCGGACGGCCCGGCCAGGAGGCCCCGGCGATGAGGCGGCAGCCGTTGGCTGTCCCATGCACACCACTCAGAGTAGATGCCCCGCGTCTGCGAACATCCATGCCCAAGTCCCCCAAGTCCCAATGCTAAAGTGATGTCAAAGACATCAGGTTCATGGACGACACGGCCGAGTGGCCTCACAGCTGCTCCCAGGACGTTGTCTACCCGCATTTGGCCCCAGGCTCAGAGGAGGATTCGGGCTTTGTATCTCATTGTTCCTCCATGTTGTGGATGCCAGGCGAGCGTCACTTTGCCCCGGCACTTTGGTGTGACTGTGGCAAAGCCTGGATCTGCCGGCTGTGGCGCCGGTTCGGTCAATGGCAAGCACAAGGCTTCCTGAGTCCTGAGGGCCATGCGAACGTCCGCAAAGTGTCTGGGCTGTCCATGCCTTCCGCAGGCATACCCTTTGGGCTGCTGGGAGCTGCATCTCAATCCCATCCACGGTGGGCAGCAGGCAGCTCTGAAAGCGATCAAGGCGCGAGGGGCCGGGGCCGGACGCAAACCTTCAAGTCTTTGACAGTAGTGCTTGTATGTGACCTTGAGCAGATGTCCAGAGCGCTCCGTTCCCCGCGATGTAGCGCTTTTAAATTGACGGCTACTTGTCGAGACTCCCAAGGGACTCGTTCTAGGTGAGCGTAGTGCATTTCGAGAGCTCGGTGCCGGGCAGGAGCTTGCAGAAATGAACCGCTTCAAGGCCAGCCTGCATCTGAGTCTAAGGCCTCAGTTCAGGAAGATTCAAGACGGGCATGGGGCAGCGTATGTGGAAAGGCTGTGCTTCTGGAAAGTCTTCTTGGTTTTGGTTCATGCACCTGTCCTGGCTAGGATCCCAAGAAGGCTACCGAATACTGTGGCCTGGATGCATTTGTGCTTCGCAGCGGAAAGATCAGCCCACTTCGCCTTTCACCAATGAAGGTCAAAGACACAAGCTGGATGCCGTGCGGAACAACTGCATGCGCTTCTGGGACGGCAGGACCTGGGGAACATCCATGTTGCGACGTGACTTAGACGGTGACGGATCGCAGATAGCGTGAAGATCACCGGAACCATCACACACACAGTGTTGAAAACCGTGCGCTTGGAGGAACGTGCCACTCATTCACCACTTGCACAGCGTGCTTGGTCCTTGCATCCCGTATTCGATCTGGTTGAGTCCCGAAATGCTTCCATGCGCAAGACACGAGTCTGCACTGAGGTCTGAGCAGCAGCTGGCCCGGCAGCTACTTGACCACGACTCATCCCCGTGATGTGCAGCCACACAAACAGCACCGGCCAAAGCAATGCTGGCAAAACGAGATCTGTGTCCGGGGACCGCGGGCCTTGCGCTGTCATGGAAGCGAACTGTTAAGTCAGAGCGGAAAACATACCAGCACTGGTGATTATCTGGTGATTAGTCATTAGTCGTATTCTTCGTGCCTTTGATACTCGATTCAGAGCATTCGCAACAAGGCTGGTGGTAAGAACTACTTTTGTCAACATGGTGTAGGCTTTGAGGTGCTCGATGCCGCAAGACCAAGACCTAAAGCTCAATTTACCGCTTGATGTGGTGATCAAGATCGGTCTGCAAGGAATTTCGGCCCAGCGCATCCACATAGCCCAGAGTTATGTGTCAGTTACAGGAGCTTGCTGTTGTGAGAGATGCACAATCTGACGAAATCGAATGGGCAGATGTTGCTCAAATCGGTTTTCCATTTATCTTTCCCACCCGCCCTCACCCGTTATTTACCAGTGGAGGGGGTTTTCTGATATCGGTTTCCGATGCGAGGATGTAAAGTCCTGGTGTGCTGGGCACTTTACCAGACCTTTTCTCATATCCTGGGTCGGTGTATCAGCACTCCTGTTGTTGCTGCATCTCCCCATCGAAGCTTGCAGCTACTGGTGGCAAAAGGCTGGTGGCATCTGGGCTCAGGTTTACTCTTCAGTGGCATTTTGGGTGGTGCTTGAGATTTTGGGAGGATTGTGCGAGGTACCAGCAAGTATCTCGCCAGTCTCGATGACAACCTCCAGCGCAGAACCACCTTCCGTAATTGCGAGCGCTTGCTAATGGTAGTTTGCGACGATCGGCAACCTCGAGGGACTCAACTAGTGCCACAGCCCCGACCGCTTCCAGAAGCTTGTACGCGAAGGTTTCCTCCACGCATCTGGCCTCACAGTGTCATAGAGCACAAAAGCTACACCTGGCGCCTGAGCATGCAGTTGCCCCGCCTTACTCCAGATCAAACAGGCACGATGAGAGCGCATGGCCTGTCGTGGACTACATAAGTACGCAGAAAGGTATTTGAAGTATTTCGATCAGGACGGCATCGTTTTCTCTGAGTCACGAGATGCTTCCTGGAGTGCCCCCAGTCCACGATGTTCCAGAGCCTCTTTCGTGGTGACGGCTTTTGTCTTGGAGCCCAGAGGGCCATTCTGACGAGACCGCCTATGGTCGAACCGGCAACGATTCTGACCCACGGCCTGTGCGGCCTGTGGTTTGGCTGCTGCACTGGTCGGCAACTTGCCATGTGGTGGCCGTCTTGCCGAAGGAAGGCATGCTTTGTCCGAACTTCTTGCAGGCAGATCTTGAGTGGCAGGGACCTCTCAGACGGTGATGCACATTCCAGGCAGGGTGTTCCAGACAATCGCGTGACAGGGAGGTGTTTCCGGATCACTGGCGGTCTGGACTACCTCGGCAAAGCAACTGTCTGGCACCGCGGCAAGGTTCGAACGTATGCATGCATGAACGTATGCATGCATGATCATGCATGGGTAAATGCAAGCCTTTGTGGAAGGGATTGCGGAGGCTTGGTTGGAGCCGCGCTCTGGTCTCGGGGTACAACTTGGATTTTGACATCGGTGCCTTTCGTGCTGAAGCCAATGATTGCTGGGCTGAGATTGCTCAATCAACCGGTCCATCTTCGTGAGGTAGGTGGTGTTGCCCACGTAAGCACAGAACCTGTAGCACGATGCTGCCAGTAAAACCGCATGGGGGAGAAAAACCTTGCATCCTTAAGGGCAGTCCTACAAGACCGTCAGCGACACTTTGCTCTTGGCCACCGGAAATGTGAACGATAGAGAGCTCTTGCGGGTGGCTTGCTGACTTTGGTCGTTCTGGTCTCCTGTGGGTTCAAGCAATGTGGATGAATGGATGACAGGAGATAGTCAGGAGATGGCTGTGTCAGTCGTATAACAGCCAACATGGTTTCGATATTTCCGCCTGATCTGCTAAGCCGTGCACCCACAGCTCGCATGTTGATCTCACGCCATCCTATTCCCATGCACATATCCACAGACTTGAAGAACAATCTGCGATTTGATATGCTGCCGATACTGCAGTAGCCCCGACGATGTTCAGTCGGCCTGTTGCCTGAGCCACGGCCTCGGTCGCGGGAAGTTGTCTTGCTTTGCCGTAGCTTAGCGCTTTGGGGGATCGCGGATGGGGTGCTCTTTCGTGCGTCTCTGGAGGGAGCAACGTGTAATGGCGGCGGGGTTGTGGCCTCAGCCGAAACAGCATGTTGCGAGCTGCAAGGGTTTGCGATATCCTGTCGAGGATGGATCTCGTGCCCGTGCTGGTCTTCGAGGACGGAGTGCCACTCACACTACGCGAAAAGCTCAAGGGTTCGACACCAGTTGATAAGCAAGAACACCTCGAGTGATGCATTACCCTCCCTCCCTCCCGCGCTGGCTCACGCGCGCCCAAAGTCACTCACAACTTGAAGAGCTGTCGAAGATCATAGAAGCATCCTTCCAACTTATGTAGAAAATGAAGTGTCCTGCACCCTCAGCGTCAAGCGGCGTGCAGGAGCCAGCAAAGGTGCCCCGCCGGACCAGCAAGAAGCTGCTTCAAGGCCTTCAGTGCCGCTGCTTCTGTCGTGCAATGACAGTCGTTGCTCGCAGGACTGAGAAGATACCAGGACAGCTTTCCGCAGGCCCGATACCTGCTGAAGCCGCGTTGTGGAACGTGTCATAGCACGGGGAGTTCGGACGAGCTGCTCGTGTCGCCATCTGTCATTCTTGAAAACCGGTACGGTAGTCCTGTTTTTCCTGTATCTCGTCGTAAAGCTACTCTGAGCATGCCCTCGACGTGCAGTGTGCGTGGCACCGCGACAGAATTGAGTTCCAGAGACGAAGCTGCATGTAAGCTCGGCGAGGTCGCCGTTCTTAATGGCTTGGCTGTGTCAGGGATCTGAAGAAAGGGCATGAGGAGTTTTTGACAGCTTGATGCTCTAAGGCTGCGCTCTTGAACTCCTGTGTGTCTGTGATATTCGGAGGCGAGCAACTTTCTGCTATGGCTGCTGTGTCTGCGACTGAGACTGGGCAATGTGCGTGCGGCGCTGCAAGAAGCTGCTCTTTGAATGCAGGCCTTCTGGTGATTTCCTCGGCGCCTTTCAATGCCTTCGACGAGGCTACAGTAGCCTTGGCCCTCAGAGAGCGAGCCTCGCTGCCTTCGCTTTCGGGCTTTGGCCAGGCCATGCTTGGCTTGGGTCACGGCGCTGCCACGTGCCTCGGCTCTGTGCGATGCTTCAGGGTCTCGTGTTGTCAGGTCTTCAGCATTCGCTGTCGCAGACTGGCAGATTCTGATGTCAATTGGCACCCCCCGCACAAGGCTCTGTGTGATGGCGGTGGTCTTCGCATGTGGACCTCGTTTAGGCCACGGACTTTGGCTGTGTATTTGTTCTGGTGGTAGTCTGCTAAACATGCCTGCGGTGTAGTGACGGCCCTGGGAAGGTCTAGGTGACTTCCGGCACTTCCTGACAGTGTTAGCGCTGCTGCTGTGGTCATGAGCTCGGCTAGCAGGTCGTGTTAGGTTCTGCCGTTTCAGATTCCCAGGCCCCGTAGCGAGCAGCGGTGGTGCCGAGCAATGTTGAAGGCGGAAGATAAGACCGTCAGCAAAACACTCAGCAGGGATGCGGGCCCTGTCAGGCCGGCCAGTCCCCGGCTGAGGTGCTGGCACCACGTGCAGCACTAGGCCTGGTGGCCTAGCCTGTTTTCCGAAGTGAGCTGAAGCTTACGGCAGCGTGCCTTGCAGGTTTCGTGTTGCTGGATGATCTGCTGCGTGTTGTGCTCCGGTACTTCGAGGGCGAGCCCGCAGAGGCAAAACGGGGCATTTTGTCGTTGGATGTTTTGCTTCCATGCAGCCGTTATCAACCCGCCGAACTTCTGGGGCCTTCCTCTCGGGGCTCAGAATCGAAGTCATCAGCGGGCAGTTTGCTTTGTCCCCTCTTGGTCTTTGACCTGAACTGATGGGAGCAGCTTTTAACACCACAGCTTTGTAGGTCGTCGCAGATGCGAAAAAAGCCCCCTTTGGAGCAATTTTTGTTGTTGGGACCGGAGGCCTGGCCCTTTGCACTCACGAGCCGCGGCCTCTACCAGCTCTGGAGCCAAGACGAAGAGCAGCGAGCTGAGAGCTTTTTCGAAGCCCGCTTGTCTTTTTTGTTTTACGAGCTTCTGCTTCTTCTCTTTCTCTTTACTTCTCTTCCCTTTCTTCTCTTTCTGAGGTGGTGGGAGGCTTGCTACCGAGGCGCTGCTTGGCACAGGCGGGGCGGCAGCCTTCGTCTTCGTCTCCTCACGGCCGGTCCCATGTCTTTCGGAGGCTTCCTGTTAGACTCGCACCGCCGAGCATCAATCGGCTGATGAAGGAGGCGGTCACACCAGAGCACTTGATGTCACGGGCAGAGGACACTGTTCATGTCAGTCCTTCTGGCTTAGCTGAAGGCCATGCTTCTGGCCTCCATGATGGCGGAGACATTCGGGTCTGCCTGGCTATTGGCTTGTTGACGACGAATCCGTACGAACTCCCTTCGAAAACGCGTCTTTCGTCGGGCTAGATTGAGCAATGAGGTGGCCTTCCTACCCAACTTTGTGGGTCCGGAGTCCATGTTCCACCCTGCAGTCATGGATTCGCACTCGTAGTGGGGGACAAGGCATGCTACAACTCCTTTCTAGCAAAGTCAATCGTCGAAGGTACGAATGTGTAAGCTAGGGAACATCGAAGGTGCTTCCGCTGTTTGACAAATGGAGAGGACAAAGGATCCGTGGCCTTTCGGCATGAACCTTTCCCCCAACCTAGTTGTTGCCAGTGGACTTGAAGGCTTCCCAGTGCGAAGCATTTTCATGACTCATGTGAAGATTTGAGCTTTCTTGGCCATCCGCAAGGGATGAAGATGGGACCCACACTTGTTTATCCACTGGATGCACTTATCGTAAGGAATGGGGCCAGCAACATACTCCAGATGTGCGCCCGGTCGCCGGTCTCGTGGCCCGCGTTCCGGTTTGATGCGGTCGGTGCGGTCCACGAGCATGCAGTCGCGGGCTGTGCACTTTCTCGCGACCGCATGCAAACGCGGCCGTGGCCGTGCCTTCCTTTAGGGCCCCACTGTAGGGTCTGCGTTTTGAAAGAGAGGTTTGCCAAACTGTCTCTCCTTCTTACGGCTGGTTGAAAACATCCTCGTTAAGGCTCAGACCCTCCTTCGAGGGCTTTGGGGTTTGCTCGGAAACAACATCTTCGTTTAGGGGTTGGGGCCGGGGTTTGCAAGCCACAGTTTTCTTTCACGATTTAGATTTAGCTTTTCGGGTGTGGGGTTTGCCAAGCAACATCTCCTCTCGCCAACATTTCATGATAGGGTTTCGAATCTCGCCTTGCCACAGCTCTTTAGACTTTTTCAGGGTTTGTGATTGCAACCAACGGCTTTTTTGGGGTATGGGTATGGGTTTGGCAACCACCATCCCTTTTAGGGTTTGGGGTTTACCAGTTTACCAGTTTACCAGTCAGCTCTTGTTTGGGTTTGTGCTTTTCCATCTTTCGCCGGTCCTTGGCCAGCGGACAGGACACGGCAAAAGAGCACCTGTACTATGCCCAGAATCGCAAGTAAGGGCGGCGGAACAAGGGATATTATATGGAAGCATGAAGGAAGCTACAAGTATTCGAAAACGGGTGGCCAAATTGTCAGTCCGCAAAGGAACCCCTGCAAGGTTTTTGGCTCAGTTGTGGATGTCTTGCTGCCAGGATGATGGTGCTGCTTCAGAATTCCAGCACCGCTGCATCTTGGGCAGCTGCGCCCTGCATAGCCGAATCCCCAGTCAGAGGTTGCTTTCCTGCGGTTCCTGAGATCCTCGAAGCCTTCGCCTCAGGCCGTGATGACCCAAAAAAGCCCGAACCAATACGAGTAAAGCACATCCAGTGTCACCAGCCATCTCTGCATATTACATCACGGACTATGTCCAAAACCTGCCACCCCAAGTGTCAGTGTCATGAGATCGAAGATGAGTCGAGGTCCTATGAAACAGACGATTCATCCCGACCTCACGCCCATGCCAGTAGGGTCACAGCAGCTCACGACCCTGCGTGAAACCTTATATCCAACAGTACCTCGCAAGGCTGCATTCCATTTACTCAGGCTTCAACCCTCCTGGTGGTCTCATGCTCACCGTGGCTGCCAAGGCAGGGTTCTTTGTGTCAGCTCCAAATCGCAATCGATGTGGGCTTTCAGGCAGTCTGACCTAGTGCTCGTCGAGATGTCGAGACTCCTCAGCCTCGTGAGCAAGTTCGCCGTCTATGTGCAGGCGCTTGGAGAGAGAGAGGGCGCCTGAAGTGTCCCCGAAGTCTTCTTCCTCCGCTTTGAAACTGCTCAGACTTTGCTTCTCCTCCTGTCCCTGGTGGCTCAGCCGCAGTCCCCGCTGCGCTGCAGTCTACACCAGGAGCCTCTCTTTGAGCTGCACCACAAGAAAAGCGAAGCGCCGTAGGGCAGAAAGTCTCAGGACGCAGAGGGGCTGACAGGCGCGTTTTTCTATCTGGAGACGGCGTCTCTGGTGGTTCGGGCTCTTGGACACCGATGGTCAGGGCGACAGGGCGACACTTGAGCAGAGCTGAGGTCCTGTGCACCTTGGTCACGTATCAACTCCTAGTCGGGGCCTCGGAGCCCGGAGCCCTTCCGACGCAGCTCTCGTTTCCCACTCCGCTGGCTGGCCTCCTGCAAGGCTGTGGTGGCTCGGTGCCGTGCCGCCTCGCCTCTCTATGCAGTGCCCGCGGAGGAGCACCATGCAAGACGAAGTCGGGAGGAGCAGGGGATGCAGAGGAGGCACGACCACATCACAGGAGGTGGTGACCGAGCACGCCAGCCATCGCAGCAAGCGAGATGCTTGGTTCATGCGGTGCAGCAGAGCCAAATTCAGCTGAACGGAATCGATGCTTGCCTGCTGCTTTGGGTTCAAGAGCTGAGATGACAAATGAAACCGACCCACATCCCAGACCACCTTCAACAACGCTCCAAGAGCGTCTTCCACACACGTCAGACCCCACGCTTTACTCCACCTGATTGCTTAGCTTGGCTCTCGCACGGACGTTGCTGCGACGAGGTGCCGTGGTCGCTGAAGTGTCGGCTTCATGTCACTCTGCTTCATCTCTCCGAAACCCCGCAGTACTGTGACATTCTCTTGGTTCAGATGGCATCTGGTCGGACTCTGGTCTTCGGTGGCCGCGGCTTTGTGGGCGCGGCGACTGGGCGCAAGTTCCTCTTTGTGCCACTTCCACAGCAGTGACGGCGTTGTGTCAGTGTGGAATCCAGGCGATCTGCAAGGAGCTCGCCAAAAGAGGCGCGGTGTGACGGTACGCAAGGTGCGGCATTGCTGAGAGCCTCGTATCGTGCGGATTTCCGCGCAGGACTGACTCCGGTGCTAAGTCTGAGCCGCTCTCAGCCAGCGCAATCCGAGGGCTCCACAATTCAGGCTGGGGACAGGGGACCTGGACTTCAACTTCTCTACTCCTTCACAATTCTTTCGGCTTTCTGCCAGGAAGTGGGTGGCGTTGATGCTCTGAAGCCAGAGACATTCGAGTCTCTTCTTCCAGATGCACGGGCTGTCGTGATGCTCAGCAGCAAATGGTCAGATGTCGGGCTTGCAAGCAGAGATGAAACAGACGTCCAGGATAGCCATCGGCGAGCCCCCATGGGTGACGGACAAAGAGCGTGCGATGAGGTGCAACGGCTTCAGTCGCCTCGGGCCGGTGGCAAATCCTGTAATCTCTTGAAGGTCGAATGGAACGACCAACATCACCATTATGCAGACGGCTGCGAAGCACAAGGACAAACCCGTTGTCATGCTTCCGTTGACCGGGATCACATCACGGAAAACAACAGGTCCCTCGTGTGGTGCTCGTCAACGCCACGATGCCAAGCTGGGGTGTCATAGTCGCTTGGCTGAAACAGATCGGAGGCGGTCTTCACCTCTGTGAGCAATGATCATGCAAGTCTCCATAGCTTCTTAGTGTCCTGGAAAGCAGAACCCTTCGCCAGGCTGGATACCGTGAGGGAAAGTTGGCCGCGGAGCGAGAGGCCTTAAGCTATCCAGCGGGCAGCTCAGCCGACTTCACATGAACTCTGATTTGCTTCGGGCTTAGCAATGGAGGCGAGCCCCATGTTTCCACAGCTCTACTTGTAGAAGCTCTGTTTGGGTTGACCATCAAGGCTTAACAGAGTTTCGGGTTTTCGTTCCACAGTTCAACATGGAGGCTTCGGGGCTCAGGGCTTACAGGTCATCGTCGACGTCGTCCCGGGACTACTCAAGACTTCATGTGGATGATAAACTTGAATCACTGCATGAGAGATGCCTGAATCTCGAAGAGAGTCTCGTCGTGAAGCTTTCGCGTTGATAAGTTCTTGCTGTGGAAATTCCTTTAGATGAAGCCCGAACAGGGCTTGGAAAAGAAACCATGCCTTTCCTGCTGCCGTTGTTTGTGTATCAATTTGCGGTTTCTGGGCTGGAAAGTTTCGGGAGCTTATGAATGTTACGATGCCTGCCAAAAAGTTATGCAAAGCACTCTTTGTTTCACGCATCTCGGTTCTGCGGAGTATGGCTAGGCTGCGGCTTTGGGTGGAGCTGCTGGGGTTGAATGGTCACGGTCAATTGCATGCTGAGCCATGGCTGGGGAAGATGTCTCGCCTCTCAGGAGAAGTGCGACTCTCCTTGCAGCGTCCTCGTGCCGGGCTTGGGCAAGTCTTTATCCCTTCCGTTCTCGGCAAAGCCCTTTCATGAGGTCCCCTCGCCCCCCCATCCAGCCCGCTTGAAGCCAAGCGCACGTGCATTTTCAGGGTGACCTTGGAAAGCTGCACACGGGATGCCACCAGCTCGCGGTTGCCAGGGATGTAAGCGTAGGTTGAGGCTTACTTCGCTCTTCATGGGAGTTCCCGACGGATGCCGAAGGTCCTGGATTCCCAAACCACATTGGAATCAGTAGAATCGTAGGTGCTGTGATTACTTCGGTAGAGGAAGAGTAGCACCAGCAAGCTGCCCTGAGCGACTCTGAGGTGATCAAGCCGGGAGCCATCTCCGGCACGCGCCAGGAGGGTTGCTTTCAAGTGCCGTTGCGGCCTTGGGAGCTCCCCTGTCCTCCATCTCATCCTTGCGGCTCGTTTCATGAAATGTGAGGTTGTGGCTGCTGCTGGAACCAATGCGCTTGGTCATGTCGGCCTTGTCAGGGCTCCGCCCTCAATCGACACGCGCATCGAGTCTCTCCGGGGAGCAACGGGGTTGGCGCACATTTGAGGCCCTGTGAGGCCATCGAGAGATGCTTCCCCAGCCTGTTTGGAGGCCGAGAGAGGGCTGCAACAATCTCGTGAACAATCTGCTGCTGCTTGGCAGTTGCAACACCCCCCTGAAGGCGTGTTGCGGCCGCCGGTGCGGGTGGAGGCGCACGCCACCTCGCTGGCTGTTGGAACCACACGGCTTGTGCGCATACTGTATGGTTATGGAAGGAAATTGCGATGGCAGCAGCGGATGTTGTTGAGGACTCCTCGTTGCTTTCGACTCTTTCTCTTTCTCTTGCTCTCTCGCTTTCCCTTCCTCTTCCTCTTTCCCTTTTTCTTTCGCCCTCTTTCGTGGAGACGCCGCATGTGTTAACCTGTGCCGAATCAGCCGAGCCACGTCAGACGCTGTGGTCTGATGGCCATATCGCATCGCCACTGGCGCGGAGGACACGTCTTTCAAGGGCATCCGCGAGATCGGCACGAAGGAGCTCGTTGGTTATACGAGCTTCTGGGTGGCATGAGGACTGCTTCTGTCTTGCTTCGAAGCTGCCTCCTACTCAGGTGCCGGCTCCCAGAAGAAAGACTGAAGCCCAGTGCAAAGCTGGAAGTGAGCGGATGATCGGCTCCCACCAAAAAGCGGAGTCGTGAAAATGACAGTTGGGCTTTTCCAGGGCACTCGAAGAGAAGGCCTTGCCTCGGCGTTTGCCAATTTTCGATTCGCGGCAACAGACCGCGTCTGTACTCCAACAAATGGCAAAGGCGCTCTTCTCTTGCGCTGCTTCTTGATGCCGAAGGTTCTGAGACTTACAGTGAGGTCACCTCTGGATGCTCTGCACACATCTCGTCTTACCATCCCCGTGCCTCGCTGCAGGCCCCTGTACTTGGGAGCTACATTGGGGTCTTTCGCTCCGACGCAGCTCTGCGCTTGGGAGGACCACCCTGCGCTGTCATGCATAGACCGTCCGAAAGCTCATGTGGCTGGAACCGTTGTTTCTCGATGCTCCATGGCTCGAAACAGCCCTAGGCCGCTGAGTAAGATGAGGCTATCAAAAGCCCCAGTGCCAGATGCCGAACACGCAGCAGCCCAGCATTAAGCACTCGAGAAGTGTTGCCTAAGTCGCGGATTGCTTATTCGTTTCTCCGCCGTGTGGGCGCTTGACTGAGCATTGCCCCTCGCTTGAAGTTGGTGCCTCTCTCGATGAGCGTCTTTGCTGCACCTGCCTCAGGGCCATGTCAAACTGCTTGAAGGGCATCGGTACCTTTTGCAGCCGTGGCAAGAAGGAGGAGGTGTCGTCGGAGCGCACAGTGCAGAGAGCTTTGCCCCAAAGCCTTGCTAGACAGGCCCAGCCCCTCGCTGACCAGGCCTTCGCAAGGATAGTAGGAGATTCCATGTTTTGTACGGCTGTTGTGGTGGCTCGGTCAGTGCATGCCTTTGCATGCAGAGCATGCTCGCACCGTTCCAGGCCGCTTCGACCGCCTCTGCCAAGCCCGGTCCTCACGGATGGTTCGCTGACAGCATCTGCCCTAATGTCATGAGTCATGGTACAATTGGATGTGGCAGCGTTCGCACTCTTTTGGGCCATGAAGAAGAACCGGCCTGAAAGTTTCGGCCCGCTGTAGTGGCGACCGGGATGTACAGCGAGATGCGAAGCTCTGGGCAAAGGATGGGGGCTGGATAATTGCGAAGAGTGGTCGGGCTGTTGGCAAGTTGGGCATGTTGCAGAACAGAGCGGCTTTCGGCCTATCGCCAAAGGCTGTGCAATAGCGGACCAAGATGGATTGCATCTCATGTGTTCGTCAAAGTTGTTTGTGAACTGTGTCGTAAGCGTGTGCATCATGAGACAAGATTCTTGCATCGCTTGCCCCGACCGCGCAGGCAAGCACCCTTTCAGGTGGGGCTTCCATTGCGGGTCATGACATGCGTGTGGGCTTTCTTCGTTTACTCCGAGACTGGGGAGAGACAGGTAACCACGTCGGATGGTACACAGGCCAAGCAAACGCCCAAGACGGCGGAGGCCGCAATAAGATCAGGGTTGCTTGTTCACCTCACGTATGCTCCTCCTTGTCAGGCTCCGGCCTCCACGAAAGCACCAGAGGCCACGGCCCCCACTGGGCCCCCACCCCCCCCCCCGGTGGCTGGCGGCTGGCCTCCTCTTCTCTGAGCATCTGAAGGTCGCGGTCTGCGAGAAGGCGAAGCAGGGGGAGACCAAGCCCGGCGGCCCCGGCGGCACGCCCGCTCCCGCGGCTCCCGCGGCGGCCTGCGGCCCGGAGACCGGAGGTTCTGGGAGCTTTGAGTGACTGTCGATTCTTTCCGGAGGCAGCTGCTCCGAAGGCCAGGGGGGGCCCAGAGGGGCCGAGGGGCCGAGGTTGCGGACTCCGGGTTATGGCTTATGCTCCCTGCGAGGCTGCCTCCAGCCAGGCCAGCTTGCTCTTGTGTGAGCATGCCCGAATGTCCACGAACTTCTTAGCGTAAGGCTCAGAAGCCCGAGAGACGCCGGGCACCGGATGGCCGAGCGTACACCTACTCCGACTTTGTCAAGTGCCCCCGCCATGCCCGCCACGCTCGTTCTGCTCCGGTCGAAGCTGCCACAGCTCACGGTCGTGTCTGCACGAGGTATTTCGGCAAGAAGCAGGGTGAGATGCAGTGGACGTATGCTCGCAGAGTCTAGACCTCTAGACACCCGGACTCCATCACCGGGTTTCTGCAGCACTTTAGTCATCCGCAGTTGAGCAAACTGGAGCCGTCGTCAGCTTGGTTGATTCTCTTCGGGTATGCAGCTGGGGTTCAGAGTTTGTTCATTTTCGGGCCTTGAAGGCCGAGAACGCGGGTGGCCTAAGTTTCGTCAAATGCGTCTATGTTTCTGTTGGTGTTCCCTGGTAGCTCCGGCAAGATTGCCGTAGTATGCAAGGGAAGGGTCCGCTCGTGAGCGGTTCCACTGCAACTTGATTTCAATGTGCAAACACATTTTGCCAGCCTTGCCTGATGGAAGAAGTGCTGTCGCCAGATGGTAGTGATAGACTCATGACTCATGATATCGGCAGCTGCGTCCATTTTCGAGACATGAACGGGCTCATCTTCATCAGATGGCTTTTCTCCATCAGCGAACTTTTGACGATGGCGGGCTTGCCACAGTTTGATTGGCCATCATGGTGTCCTGTCCCCGCACTGAAAGACTGTTGAACAGCAACGTGCTCGAGAATGCAGGGCACAGGCAGGTTCAACAGTTCGCATTTCGAATAGGGGCACTCATTGTTTGGCTGCAGTGGAGTCTATGGACAGCTGCATTGATACGGAGAAGCTCACAAAAGTCTGATGCCAAGTCACGTGCAACCTTCGGACTTTGGCGACCAAGCAGGGCGATTTTCGACGAAGACGCTGCTCGTTGTCCTTGCAGCAGAAGCTGATGTTACGAGGGTTCACAGGCCATTCCGGATATCCCCTTCGTCTGTTTCTGTCTTATCGAGGACCTTCGAAATGCGGTTGGAGCTCGCCAGCGTGTCTTTGCGGCAGACATCTGAAGCAGAGCTGGCTGGGCTGTTCTTTCTCTTCTTTTCTGTTGTTCTGCTTGAGCCGTTGCCGGCATGGTCGCATACTCTACAAGTTTTATGAGCACCTGCTACCTGCTACTGTAGGCTTTGTGCTGCGTCGTTGCGGAGAGATGTTGGTTTCCAGAGAGGCCTGCGGCCAGTTGAAAGTGCAGAAAGCTTCTCAGACTCGTAGACCCGTTGTAGGAAAATCCGGCAAAGCAGCAGAGAACGGCAAGTTTGAGTTTGAAGCGGCCTATACAGCTTGCTGCCAGGCTCACCTCTTGTCGCACCTCGAGGCACTACATGTTCGGATTGAGGAGGCGCCGGGCCTTCGCCAGAAATCTGTGCTGGGATATAGGATAATCGGACCCTTGCAGCAGGTGGAAAAACGGAGGAACGGAGGAAGTTCCGCCCAGGAGCTCCGGGCCTTTGGTTGCGCAGAAGTCTCTGCTTTGACCTGCAGTGTCGGGTGCCCGGAAGGGCTCGCAACGACTCGCCCTCCCCGGTCTGCTCGCCACAGGCCCGGAACAGGGTCTGCTTGGAGGGTCGGGTTTGGTGGAGTCTCCGTCTTGAGCGCCCCTAAATCAGAGGTGGAGAACGGTCACGGCCACCAGGCTAGATTCAGAAAACCAAGGAAAACAGAACTAAAACCAGGAAAATATACAAAAAAAAACCAGAAAAATAGACAAAATAAATACTCGCTCCCTAAATTTTCGTACAGGCCTTTGGACCAGCCTCTTGTGCGTCTTTGCTGTGAGTGCGGGGGCGTCAGATGCCACGTGCCAGGGTACACAGGCTAGGATGGCGTCTCACACTTGTTAGAATATCTCGGCTCACTCAGATTGGACCATCCTCGGATGGCGAAAACTCATTGTTGCTCCAGGCGCGGGGCAGTGGCGATTCTTTGTTGCATCTCGGATGTAACTTGTCCGATATTTTGCTCTGTGGCATTCTTGAAGTGCTGATGACAGGAGCCGTGCTGGTTTGAGTGTGAGTGTGTGTGTGTGTGTGTGCGTGTGTATCGCGCGTGTCAGAGCTTCATGGTATCTGCCGCAGGCACTACTTTGTGTCCTGCTGCTCGCACGCTTGGCGTACAGCTGGTGACCGCGTTGCAAGAGCGATAAGGTTGCCTACAACCGTAACCGTTGCAGCATGCAGCGGCTCCTGACGAGTGAAGAGTTCAGGTACCAGGTCTATCTGCGCAAGATGCGCGGTTTCCGGACAGCGGAGCACTCCGAAGAGTTCGAGGCTACATGTCTAGCTTTGCATGCCTTCGCGACGGGATTCTCACTCCAAGACTTTTGTGGAGGTCCGAGACCTGCGTCACCGGACGTGCTCTTTGCACAGGCAGCTCGCAGAAACGTCAGGAGCTGAGAATCTGCAAATTATGACAACCTTTTGAGATCCCTGACGATTTGCTGCGGGCGCAGCCGCAGGCAAAACATGATTCTCCAGCTCGAGGACTCTGCACGAGATCACAGCTTGGCTACGCTGTGTTGACCTTCGCCTTCTTCTGGTCGGATGCACGAGCAACCCAACGCTACACAGCGGTCCACGTTTGGCTCGGACCATGTCTCACGCAGTCTGCTAAGACAGCCTAGTGAGAGAGAGACCGTTTCTTGGTGGATGCTTAGGCTAGGCTCCCCAATCCCCAGCACCTCCAGCGACCGTGCTTCGTTTCGCTGTTGCAAGCACGCGGCTCTTACTTGATGTCTGCTGCCGTGCTCTTTGCTGGCCAGACACCTGTGGCTTGGGTGGCATGGCGGCCCCTGAACAAGAAAGCACGAGCTGGCTCGCTGTGGCCGGGACGGCGTTCGGCCCCGCCAATCAATGTCCACACCTCGATGCTAAGTACCGGTCTCAGCATGCAAGCGCAGCGAACATCTGCACCGGTACGACAATGAGTTGTGCTACCTACCCAAGTTGATTTCAATGTTGGCAGAGGCCGCAGGGGATTGAATTGCAAGATACTGCAAGTCAGACTATCCAGTAACACGTCAAGGACTGGGCAGGTGCCCACGACGAGCAGCACTACCATCTCCTGAGATGTTTCTGGTTCCCACCGTGGCCGTGGCAGTGCCGCAGCTGCAAGCAGTAGACGTACAAGGGCTGATCAGGTCTCGCGAACCTTGGCGGTTGCCTGTTATCAGACCATTACGTGGAGAGGTTCGACATTCCGTTGGGCTCTTTTGCAGCTCAAGTCCTGCAGTTGCTCTGGATGAGCAAGACAAATTCACAACGCATGCTCTCCTGTCCTCGTTTCATGTCTTTCCGCATCTGTGCGCGACGCAGTATAGCGTGGCTGAAAAGGCTCGCTTTCAGTTTGTTCAAAGGCAGAAGTGTTTTGTTGGTCAGGCCGAGCCTCGACTTTTGGCAGGTCCTTTGATCCTTTTCCTTGCAGGGGGTGCTACGACGGCTCAGGTGGCAGCGCTTGCACTGATGCAGCTGCGGTCCGATGAGTCCACTGTCGCTTGACTGCATCTTGCAGTCGTAGCCATGCGAAGTCTGCCAGCACCGGGCTTTTCAGAGGTATCAAAAAGGCAGCTACAGCAACCATGCGCCCCTGCTAGAGATTGGCGAGCGAAGCTTGGCAACTCGCTTCGGTTTCATGTTATATCGTTATCACCACAAGCGCATGCCCTTGTGCCTTGTGCCCTGTCTCCGTGAGCCTATGCCTGTGCCATCAGGACAGTTCCAGGTGGTCGCCCTGCCTGGCAAAGGCCGGGCTTGGCCTTTGAGTGTAATTCGGTTTCCAAGCCGTGGCCTCGATGATCTGACCGCTCCAACAGAAGCGCCCTCTTTCGTCTCGAGAGCCTCCCAGCACTGAGCATGGGATGGCTGTCGAAACAATCTACATCTGTACTTCAACCCTGTTCATGTGTTTACATTGCCTGCCTATCGGCTGTCCTTACTCTGACTGGGCACTCGGCCACGCCTCTGCTCGCGTTTCCAGTGCAGTAGGACCTGGGATGCACTAGTTTTACGTGGCATCGTGCGAGGCCTGGGTGCGGTGGCCCTCTGCCGCTTCCAGCCCGGGGATCTGGTCGCTGAGGAGGTACCGCTGTGGCCCGGCTGGCATTCTGCGAAGAAGATCCTCTTGGCGTGAGCTTGGTGACGAGGCTGCAGCTCACCCAGAGTGGATCGCCCGCGGAGCAGTTCCAGCTACTAAGCCTCGAAGTCTGCGGCAAGCAGCCCAGTGCTGGCCCGTTGCTGGCCGAGGTCTCTTTCAGTGGAGGCCCGGCAGCGTATCCTGAACCTGAGCGATTTCGCTGCCGAGCCATGGCCAGATGTTCCACAATTCAGTCACACCTTTCCTTCCCGGAAGCATCGTGGTCAAGGGTTTTCCGTGGAGACGGTCTGGATGGCAGAATGTGCTGATGTCGATATAGCTTAGTTGTCGTGAGGTTGCAAAGCATGGTTCCGGTCTGAGACGTTGGCCCTTAGGTTTTCGTGAGGTTGCCTCTTATCGATTAATCCTAGATGAAATCCCTGTGTGCACGGTCATGGACAGCGAGAGTCGCCGCGCATCGATGCACTTGGCAAGTGGCGCCGCGCTTGTTTTTTCTAGTCACGATGAGTGTTCGAAATTGGAAACCCTCCTGGAGCTCCGGAAAACGCGATCCAACGCAAATTGCACTGCATTGGGTTCACTTTGGTCTCGACAAGACAAACCCCTCGGTGGACCTGCCGTGACCGCACCCTCCGGTAAACATCGGTAAACGCCAACCACTGTAAACTCACGTTTGTCTCGAACAGTCACTGCGCACGGCCCGCGTAAGACAAGCAACAGGAGGAAGTGTTATAGAAGAGTATATGGAAAGGCGGCAAAGGATTTATGGATGAGTTCATAGGTTTCTAGAAGGGTTGATGGATGGATAACTGGATGCATGGGTGTATAAACAGCTGAACGCATCAACGGATCGATGGAGGGACGGATGGATGGCTTGATGGCTGGATTGCTGGATGCCCGGATGGCCGGATGGCCGGATGGCGGCATAGCTGGATGGCTGGATGGCTGGATGGCTGGATGGCTGGATGGCTGGATGGCTGGATGGCTGGATGGGTGGATGGCTGGCTGGATGACTGGCTGGATGGATGGATGGATGGACGGACGGACGGACGGATGGATGGATGGAGCGGATGGAGTGGATACATGAGTGGATGAAAAGATGCATGGCTGAATGAATGGCTGGCTGGTTGGCTGGATGGATAAAGGGAGTGGATGCATGGGTGGATGAATGGACTGCTTGGATGAATGGATGGCTGCTTGGAGGAAACAGTCTGGATGAGATGATATTCGGTGTTGCCTCGCCGCTCTTAGTCTTAGCTCCTGCAGGACACTTGTTCTCTAGGTAGATGAGGCGATTTCTGCCGCTCGTTTATTGTGTCTGACGAGGAAATGGGGAAACACTGGGGTCACAACGAAGAGGTATGGAAGCAAAGCGAGGAGCAGGCAAAAGGCACGCATGCAGGTGCAAGCTTTGCGCGAGCTTGTTGGTCACGTTGGTGCAGTTCGCCACTCCTCCACGTCTCAGGAGAAGACCGTGCAGGGCATTCTTGACACGAACTGCTTCCAGAAAGGTTTGGGGTCTGCAGACCGGGTCCTGTGTCCTACGCTGGCTCGCTTCAACCACTCCTGTGTCCCAAACTGCGCCTCGGGTGCAAGTCGGGGCGGCCAGCCAGGCCCGGCCATCTGCTGGATCATGTGGTAAGGCCAACATGTCTGGGACGACGATGCGAAAGTGATGCGCATCCTGGCCGCGACAGAAGTCGTAGCTGGCTGGTGCCCCAGCTGGCCAGGGCAGCCATGGATCCATAACCCAACACCCGTGAGTCAGGCGAGGAGCTCAGCGTAGACTACATCGACATCCGTCAGAGCCGTGAGCAGCGGCAAGCTCTGCTGAGCAAGATGCCCAGGAAGTCGCCGGAAATGCCGAAGTTCATCAAAAGCTTTTGGGGTTGCGGTCCGTAAGGCCGCAAGTACGGCTTCAAGTGCACCTGCGCCTCATGCCAGAGTGCAGATGAGGAGAGTGACCGGAGGAGGCCTCAGTGCTGCTCTGCATTGCTCTGTTGCAGTGACAAATGTCAGAAGCAATAGGAAAGTCTATGTATATGCGCTGCAATGCGCAGCCGCAGCCTCGTTGGCAGGTTGAGCATGGCCCGCATTGATGCCGAGATCGGAAGTGCTTCCGCAGAAGAAGTCCTCAGGTCGCCCTGGGTTCAGAGTGCCCCAAGAGGGCGTGGCAGCTGTTCGCGAAGCTGCTGCGTCATCCCAGAAAGTGGCCACTGGTCAGGTTGGCACAGCGACTGCTGCGCCTCTATGACGACGAAGGGCTCCATCTTCAAGCCCTACGAGGTCGGAACAAGCAGCTTTTCTCCGAAGAGAGCCCGCTGATCATCCACAAACTGGGCTTTTGCAGGGCGCGCGGCCCTCGACGCCTGCACGGCATGCGCCCGGCGAGGGGACGCTCAGGCGACCGCCGCTTGGGCCTCCATGGCGGCCGAGAGCTACGCCCGTGGTCTAGGCCGGCCGCTTTAGAGGTGCACACTCCGTGCTCGGCTCGCTTTTGCACAAACTCAAGTTCTTGCCTCAGGGCATCTGTAATTTGTAACCTGCAGGCAACCTACGACATTCCTTTCTCTCACGTAGTCTTCAACAGGTTGGGATGTTTAGATAGTACTCATCTTCGGTGCTCTATCTTCGCGATGCTTCGATGCCAAGAGCCACTCGTCCTGAAACTAGTGCAAACTCTGCCGGGTTCTTCCCATGGCAAGCTTTCACTGCTGACGTCTTCTTTTCCTGGCCACGCATCTGTTTGCTTGGCTGAGTTTGCGGCATATCATTGTGTTTTGTTTGTAATGATTTCCTTATGCACAAGCAGATCACAAATTTCGGTTCCCCTGCGTGCTCGTCCGATTGCGTCGACGGGCATTGGCGGACCTGTACTGTAGCTATTCCTGCGAGGAAGCTCGGAAGAGAATTCTAGCTAGTGTACGTAGCTAACAAAGGGCTTTGAAGGCCTGGCCTTCCGCTCAAAACGAGTGGTGCTTGATTGTTGCACAGATGACCTTCGTCTGCCAAGCTGTCTTGTGGTTGTGCCTGGAGGTCCTGGACACGAGCTGGTGTGCCTCGGAGCTGTTCGGATTCGGCTGACAGGCCAAACTACGATCACTTTCGCTTTGGTCCCTGAGGCGCAGAGCACTTGGCTACGCAGCCAGCCCTGAGAGCCATCGAAGTTGGCGAAGATGAGAAAAAGCGCTCGCACTCGTACTGGTGCCAGTTATTTGCATCATCGAAACGGCCCTTCCCGTCCAGTGACACTAGCCTTTGCGCTGCTTAGCGAGGACCGCATTCAGAACGTCAATGTGGCCATACCTCGCAGGCAGCGAGAGCGCCCGGAACCTGGCTTCCAGTCGCGTGCTCGCCTGTGCTCAGCTGTGGGCTGTGGCTTTCGGGCAGGTCTGGGCCCGGAGCTCGTAAGCATGAGCGCACCGCTCTCAGAGCAAAGCATAGCAGAGCAAAGCAGAGCCTGTCCCCGGGGCCAGGGGCCAGGGGCCAGGGAATCTGACTCTGACGCTTGTCGGGCTCAATGCAGTTCAGCAGCATCCAAGACACGCGGAGTCTAGAATCGCATTCTGTGCCCCGAACTTGGATCACCAGAGCGCCACAACAGCCGCAATGGGTTGTGAAGAATCCAAGCCAGATCAGACCCAGGAGTACTCCCGTCCTGTTTTCAAGCAGGGCAGGCTTTCTGGCTGCTGTCTGAAGACAAGCGGTAAGAAGAGGGAGAGTGTCAACGGTAGTGCGTGGACTGCCGTCCCATGAATGTCAGGTGGACGGAGGCACAACCAGCGGAGGCGTCTCATCTTGGTGTTTCGGGTCTGTTGCGCTCTTTGCAGCTCTCCGCCCCGAACCAGCAATCTTCACTGCATGGCACAGTGCTTCTGTGGACTTGAGCTCAGTGTCTGCCTGTTCAGGGCGGACGACGCATAGAAGTGCCTTGGCCATATGCTAGAGCTGCGAGAAGGGTATCATGCCCTGCGCAGCCCTGGCATATCCCATAGGTCAACAGACCGAGTCAGACCACCGACATCGTCGAGTTAAGTTCACATCACATCTTCAACTCCGCAGGTTGCAGCTGGGCTAGGATACATCAGGAAAATGCAGAAGATAGCTCCCGGTGGACTCATCCCTCACGTTTGCACATGATGCTTGCCACCTTGCTGATTCCAATGCGTATCCCAACGCCAGACAGCTAGAGGCCAACTCAGTTTCATCGGGTCCATCTGCCAAAGCAGTCTGGTGCAGACTCTCCTGCACTAGTCACTAGTCTCCGATGCCATGACCAATGACCAGAGAACAAGAAAAAACAATGAATCAGCATTCCCAGCTGCCGAGGTCAAGAGTCCTGTGTTCCGAGGTGCTAATTCCAGACGGAGCCGTTGCAGGAGCTCAACTTGATTTCAAGAGCCCTGATGGAGTGTGGATGAAGGTGCCGTGAGTTCGATGCTGCTATCCTGATCAGCCCTCCAACCTCCTGTGCACATGGGGCGAAGGCAACGGTACCAGAAGGGTATAACCCTGGCGACAAGTGTTGCTTGCAAGCTTGTTGGCTTTTCGCTTGGCTCTGCGATGTGTGGATGCTAAACTGCGCCAGGATATCCGTACTGGTTCCAGAGGAAGCCCCGAAGAAGGAGACCCAGTCACATGTGCCGAAGCCAGCAGCGACGAGCAGTTGCCAGGAGAAGAAGTTCAAGTCTCTGCACCAGGAAACGTTCGGAGCCAGCAGAGTATGCTATGTTTGTTGGGCACGGAAAGAGGCCTTCCAGTACATGGACAAGAAGTTTACCGGCTATATCACGGATCACAGCCTGTTCGCTGAGGTAAGACACCCGCCATAGTCAAGCTCGCATTAGAAGCGCTGTGCAGCTGTCACCAGCAAAGGTTGCCAAAGACCTTCTCGGCCTTGAAGGCACCACTGAGGAGGCGGGGGGGAAAGGGTGCCTACAACAACGTGTTGTTTCGTCAAGCTTCGTGCGCTTGGCTTCGTGCATGTCATGCTCAGATTTGGAGCACCCTCGACCAGGACAGTCCTGCTGTGCTTTTCGCTTTGCTGGGAGTCTGTGAGGTCTTGGATACACGGCTCCCTAGATCCATGTCGGAAGGATGGCAACGGGCAGGTGAACTGGCCAGAGTTTGTGGAGTGGGCGGAGGCCCCCTGCCATCAGGGTCCGCTCCACGGCGCGACATGCCGGCGTGGCAGCGGGGATCAAAACATACTCATGGTTCGCTCAAGCTCGAGCTCCTTTCGAACAGCTCTCACAGGCGAATCACGTGGAGCTGGAGCTAGGCCAGGGCGCCAGGGCGGTAGTGGGACGAGGAGTTCGAGCCCATCGCAGCCTGATGCAGGTGCTCCAGGTTTGGGTGCCGACGGTGCCGTGGCGTTCCCTCCCCTCTGGACGCTCAGCTTAGAGTTTCCAGGGATTTTCTGAGCGCAGAGACCGCTTCTGAGCCTCTCGTCTGAGAGCTGGCAGAAGTTCAGGCAGGGACCAAAAGACGATCCATCCTTCGTCGGGCCTGGGCCCCTTTTTCGCCTCTGGATGCGACGGAGCAGAGCTCTCTTTCTCGATTGGATGAGGCAGTATGACGTCGAAGACGATGACCATTTCAAGGAGCTCATTGAGCTGGTGCGAAAGTGATGCCCCAAGACCTATGCGCCTTCCACATTGCTCATAGACCCTGCTTGCCATTACATGATCTTAGGACCTACAAGAAGGTCTGGACAAGAGATCGTAAGAAGACGGGGTCGGACAAAGTTCCGTCGAGCTTTGAGCTTGTGAAGGCCTTGCTTTGCCGAGCAGGGCTTGCCTGGATCTTGTTTGTGACACTCGGAGAGGCAAAACGCTGCGAGAACTTGAAAGACTGGTTCGGCCCTTGGGGCTGTTGGCCGTCATGACTTCATCGAAGGCCGAAGAGAATGACCCGATATGACTCGATATCTTTCCTTGCCCGAGGAAGCGCTACTACTTTCGCCGGCACCAGTCTGGAGCTCGGCATTCCTAGGGAAGCTTTTTGTTTGATTCTGAGATGACAGCCCAGGATCGCCCATGCCTGCAGCCACAAGACTGGCTTCATGAAGAGACCAGTCCTGACAAGTGAGGCATGATGGTTTCCATCTAGCCCTCAAGCAAAACATGCTAATCATCTCCTTGGCCAGGCGAAGAAGTTATCCAAGCGGCAAGGGCTGCGAGGTCACTGCAACGAGCAGTGGTCCTAGCTGAGCCCAGTCTCCTGGCACGGTCTCAGCGCGAGCATTCACTAAGGTGGTTCCTTTTCCACGGAACCAGTCCTGAAGCTGCAAAGTCCATCCTCTCCGGATGTGCGCCCCGCAATGTCTTGCTTGTAACTCGAAGTAGCAGAGAAGCGGAATCTTGGATGAAGAGAGCAAACAGAGAGTGGACCTGTGGTCTCCAGAAGCGACTCAACCAAAACAGCCTTGTCCTTTCAGCTGGCGATTTCACCATCAGCCTGGCCGGGTCGGCGAGGGCCCCGGTGCTAGTGCAGCTTCTTGAGATTTTTCACTTTCCGTGCAGCCTCTGTCTGCACAAAGCAGCCATCGACTAAGCGATCCAAGGCAACTGGCACGCTCTATGGTCCGAGACTCGAGTGCCTTTTGCCGATGGTGAGTCGCAGGAGGGATCAGTCGCTTCACAGGAAAGACCGGCTTCTATTTCTCTTTGCAGTATCGTCCCACTCGTCCCTTGCCGAGGCAGAGGCACGTACTTTGCAGAGTCCATCACGAAGGCGCTTCGTACACGAGGATCCAGAGTATGGGATTTCACACTCGCAACGTTTTCCGAGTAGTTCTCGGGACAGCAAGTCGGAGTGGGCCCCAGGCCGATGAATATGCGAAAGAAGATGATGACGGCCTTTGCTGCGTGTTGGTGTGTGGGCGGCTAAGATGTGGACGTGCGAGGGCCAAATGCAGTTGACACATGGACATCGTCGGACGTCGGTCGACCCTACTACAAAGTATTGAAACTCGGACACCAGAGGCAGAAGGTGTGGAGCCCACAAGTCCCACTGACGCCGCAGAGATTTGGCCAATCTCTTTGCTGGGACCCTCCTGGATCCTCGGGGCGAGGGGGGGGAAGGGGCCATTTTCGTACATGGAGAAGAATAGGTTGGTGTTGGTCCAGCAAGCATGGTCAGATGTGAGAGACATAGCAGCCTAGCATAAATGAGACCGCCTGCAAGAGCATCTCTATGCGGCGCATGCAAGTCTCACTGTGGCACCGTTTGCCTTTGCTGCTGAGGCCGAGTGGCTGCAGGGCATGTCCTTTACAACGATGAGGCTCCAGCTTCGGTGGCTTGCTGCATCGATTTGCGAGGGGTCTGCTTGGAGTCACGGGCAGGTCACCCCAGATGCTGACAAGCGAGTGCCAAAGCTTTTTCCACGGCTGTTGTGTCACCTTTTTCACCTGTGGGCGTGCAGGAAAGCAGAAGAACAGTTGTCATGCAATCTGTTGTCTGCCAAGGCTGCAGCAGAGCTGCATCTCTGGAGAAACCCATAGCATTCTTGGCGACCGCGAGAAGTGCCGAGGCACCTTCAAGGACAGGGACTTCCGATGCCGCCGCGTGTTGGCGTTGACAATTCTCACACGTCTGGCGTGCATGGGCATTTCTCCCGACCGATTTTCCGAGGAGTTCGTTATCTTCGATGCAGATCAAGCTTCCTGCTCAGTGGTGTCATTGAAGTTGGTCATAGCAGTCTAAAGCCGGCTCATGTCATGGGCAGTCAAGGTCTATGTCGAGTACGCCTTGTTCTACCGACGGAAGTACCATTGAGGCATGAGTCGGTGGAGGTCCCACTCCCTGAAGGGGCGTGAACCTCCGAAGAGGGCGTGGCTTTGTACATTGTATGGTCTGTATACCCAAGAGATGCAATCCGCAGCCTCCCTTGTTTCCTGATTGTTTCTGTTTCCTTGTCCTGACACGTTTGGGCTGCCATGCGTCGTGGAGAGGCCTGGTAATCGGCCTACAAGTACTGAAGCGGTTACTAGAATCGTTCACGACTTGCGATCTTCCTCAGTTGATGACCAATGTTGGGACCATGGCCATGCCCCACTCGAGGAGTGTGACCGCCTACGTTAGCAGAATTGCTCGTGGTGTTCACTCCCGTTCCGTTTGACCACGAGCATGTGGCTTGGGCAAGACTGCCCTGAGCAAAGCCGCTCCGAGTTTTGCAGTCTGCCCGTGCTGGCATGTGATGCAACCTCGTGCTCCGTCCGTCGTGCACTGTGGAGGAAGAGTCCTGCCCCAACTTTGTTGCCTGTAGGCGACGATGATATCCTGTGGAAAGGCTGCTTGCGTTGCTGCCTGTGAGCCTGATCTGAGGTGATCCTATTGGGCTGGGTTGGATGTTCTTGCACACTGGCCGCGGTCTCAGGTCGCAGACATCCGCAGGCATCCATAGTCAGGCAGCCGTGGAATCAGCCTGGACCAGCTGCGACACACAGCCCTCACCGGAAGATCTTGTATGCCGGCCTTGTACCCGAAACCGAACGCCCCCAAAAGCAATGACCCGGAGCCCCATCTAAAGTCACTTTGAGGTCTTCCTCTGGCCGAGATGCTTCGAAACGTTTCACCTTTGATTGCAAACGCAGCCCGTGTACAGTGCCAGCGTGAGGCCGCACTTGCAGCTCAAAAAAGTGCTTCGGGTTCTTTGGGGTTTAAGGATGTATGGGTTCGGGGTTTGGGGTTCTGTACTGAAGGGTTTAGGGTTTAGGGCTACAAGGTTTGAGCTTTTACGGTTGAAGGGCTTTCGGGTTGAACGGTCTGTCGGCTTTGGAGTTGGATGTTGAACTGAATTGGGTGCTGCGCCACCTCGCCATGAAGCTGCGCCAGGTGGCCAACAGGGAGGGTAGCAAGCTTGAGGAGAACATGACGATCTCAAGCGCATACTCATATCTTTGGAAGGTTCCTTCCCTTTGACGGGTTGCCATTCCGGAGTTGGGGAACTTTCAGCAACATGGTAACATGGCCAATGGAGCAATGGGCTTGGACAGAAGTTGTATCTAGGAGGATTCGAAAGCTCCTCTTACACCTACACACTGTTTTAAGCGTCATCCACATCTTCAACTAGTAACTAGTACCCACATCTGATGATGCGAAATGCGCTTTGGTGGCCATGTTTCCAGGCTCGTGCTCCGTGTGCTCATGCTTGCACCTGGCTCGCGACCGTCGGAACACGCACGGAGGTCCCGGGAGAAAGGTGCCCTGGTGTGTGGTGCCCTCACACCGTGTTGGAACCTTCTCCCTGGGTGTGAGCCTCAGGATGCAATCATGCATGCTGCTTAAGCTCACGCGTTTTGGATCATGTTCGATGCCAGCTCTGCGATGCATGGTTTCCAGGCATGGGAGTCAATGAAGCTTTGGCCATCATCCAGAAGATGGGAAGTCCGTGCCCTACGTTTTCGCGAGTTTTCGAAAGTCTACCTCTACATACCCCGAACCCGCCACTCGCAGGTGGTGTGGCAATCCTTTCTGGATGTGAAGATTGATATTGAGCATGTATCCCCAACACTTGTCTCTGCTGCAAGAAATCCGGCTGCTCACTCTCTCGACTTTGGCCTGTCTTTATCTCCTTCGCTGTTTGAGACATCTTGTTCTCTGCGACGGCCTGTCCGATGGACAGGCCAAGACTGTACGCCTCGGACAACAGCCCAAAGTCGCATGATACGAAATCCGTCCTCGTCGCATGTCACGTTTGCCGGGAGTCTGCTGCAGAGGTGGATGATAGGGAGAAGGACTGACAACCACTGTGTGATTTGGCTATCCTGCTTGGTTTCCCGCCTTCTCATGCGTGTCCCTTCGATCACTGGTCGCCCTTTTCCGGCTTGTCTGTCCTCCGCAGAGACAAACTGGAAGCTCGTGGTCAATTTGACATCAGTCGGAACCAGACACCTTTCAGATCTTCAGTGCAATGGCCCGGGGCACTCGACGGTCTGTCGGCTCGGTCAGCTGTCCATCGTTTCGCAGGCATGATGCTCTGAAGCAAGTCTGCGAGCGTCCTCAGTGAACTCTTCCCTAACGCGTAAGGCATCACTTGTCGTCGTGCAGCACCTGTGTGAAAGTAAAGCAAGTATCTGCTGGGCATTGTTTGGCCATCAGGTCTGGACCATGCGGAGCTCAGCTTCCACGAGCAGTGAGCTCACCTTCCCAAGACGGTGACAACAATGATAATAGCAAAAGTAGGAAACCTAATCAGAATAAGCATGAGTCAAGCGATTAACCAAGAACCATAACATCAATATCACTAGCAGTAATAACCATAAGAACAGGAACAACAAACAACATACCAGCATCAATAGTCGCAGAAGTCACACAAGACTAGTCGAAGAGAGTCAAGAGGTGGCTTCACCTTCGGACCTTGGAAGGTCCTGTCCTTTCGATGCAGACCTGACCGTGCGCTTGCCATCCTGGGGGCCCGGGGCCCGAGCCTGTTACTGTTGGGGTTCCTCACCGCCTCACCCCTCGTCTTATGGAAAGATGGTGCCCATTTCCGCAAGGATCCAGCTGTGCTTTGATGCTTACCAGCAGGAGTGTTGCTGAAAGGGTTTTCGCCTGCTTGCAGCTGCAATCTCACGCTTGCCGAAAAGCTGCCCTCCTCCTTGATCCACGGTCTTTCCAGGACCTCCGGGTCATCACCGTGCGCCTGCAGGCCGAGTGCCAGCAGAGCCAGAGAGAGAGAGAGCTTTCGCGCAAGTTGGGGCGCTCAGGGCGACGCGACGGAGGCCAAAAGCGGGAGGCCAGGAGCCGCCGGGGCCGCCGCCGGGGCCAGCGGCCCGGAAGTTCCGGAGGCGCCGGGCACAGGGCAGAGGGCTCAGAGCTGAGACTTCTGAGACGGCGCCCCCTTCTGCAGGGGAGCCTGCTTCCCAGCCTGGTCTACGGCGGCCGCGAGTTTGCGGCCGCGGGGCTGGCGCCAAGCCTCCGCGAGGTGGGAAAGAGATCGAGAGATCGAGAGGGGACTCGGACGTCTCGCTTTTCCTTGCGCCAGATCTACCAGATGTTCGGCCCCACGTGGTGCCCGGCCTGAGGTTCAGAACCGTTCCATGCCGGTTAGAGAAGTTCGGCTGTGAGGATCGGTGACTTCAGACAGCAGCCTGAACCCCTCTACCTGCCGTGGCCTCAAGATCTCCGAAGTCTCGCTACGACTGATGGTCACCAGCTAATGGTCACCAGCTAAGGCTTCAGTATCCTGGACTGGCCTTTGAATTTCCACTGCCCCAGGACTTACATCGAAGCCTTCTCTGCACCTCTCCTCCATTCGCAATGCCGCAATGCTCTTCCCAGGATCTCTTCGAAGCTTTGGCAGCCTCCAACTTAGCCACTGCGGAGTGATGGGCTTCGGGCGCTGTTTTGGAGAATTGGAAAGGGTCCTCAGAGCCAAGCTCCACACAGAACCCGGAAAAAACCTCTCCCGAAGCTCATCCCGTGCTGATGTCAGGCAGCTCAGACAGTGAGTGCTCTCTGTAGCCATTTGGTTGTGATGTGAGTAACAATGGGTCATCACATGTCGTCTCCGACCTTGTAGTCAGAACATGTCAGGACAACAGCTGGTAGTGTCCATAAATACAGCACACGAACTCGTGACAGACAGAGCATACGATGAGCAATCACGTGATCTGGCTTGACAGCTTAGGCAAGAACCCGTAAGACCAGTCAATAATCCTAGCATCAACTGGTCAGTTTTATGAGCGTCCCTGGCTCTTGCAAATCCTCTATGCCTTGCCATGCCTGCTCGCCAGCAGTTGTGCCATGTGGTGGAGCTACTGCAGTGCGCTTTGCTACCCTGCCTCAGCAGCGGCTTGGACTTGAAGAAGTGTGGGGCCTAGGGCCCTGCTGCCATCCACACTTTTCTCAAGGCCGATCGCTCGCGGCGATGGAGGGCATCTGCAAGGAGTTGCGCAAGACCATCGTCGCAGGCAGCCTAGAACGGAGCAAAGGCGCCGTCCCGTCGGGGTCTCGTGCCAGGTGAGCTCTGGGCCCGATGCTTTAGCTTAGCGTTGCCCGACTTCGCCTGCCCCTCAAACCTTGCGACGCCTTGCGATCAAGAGCGGCAAGGCAGTAGAAGTGGAAGCGCATGAGGAGCTTTCTCCGACTTGCCTCACAGTCCTGAACTGCGAAGGCTGGGCAAACCCGGTTAGCCGGGTTCCTGTTGTGGAAGTAGGATACGGTTGCTTGCTTCATCTTGCCTTGTCGTCTTTAATTGTAAGGAGATGGCCGCGGCCGTGGCGAGCTCAAGCACATCCTCGGCACTCTTGCAGCAGTGCCTCGGGCCGAACTCTCCACAAACATTTTTGAGATGGCCACTTGTCACTGGCGTGTTTGCACCGGCAGTCCGAGCTGCTTGTGCAACTGCTGTGGGATGGGGTGTTGAGTGTTGTGCTGTTCACAGTCAAGCCCAGAAGAGCTTGGGAGAAGCCAGCAGGATGCTGGCTTGCATTGTCAAGTTTCTCTCGGACCATAGTGTCAGAATTCGCATTCATAACGGCCCAGAGCCGCTGGGAAATGTGATGCGGTGATGCGAGCCGAGGTGAGGAGCCATGCAGTCATCGACTTGAAAGGTGTTCGACTGCCCCTTCCAAGCCCAGCAATGGCAAAGCAGCTCTTGTCCAAGGCCGCCAGTGTCCGGCTTCGACCCGCATTGTGTTCACATGTCACTGGTGACTGTGGTTTCTCTCAGACGACGTGCGGATGCTTGCGCCTGCATATAAGGTGTGCAGCACGAATCTCCGACCTCTGCTTGCAGGTTGAAATGGCCAGAATCAAAGCCTTGAAGCAAATGGAAGAAGCAGGACGCCACACCAGAACTCATTGCAGTTCTAGCTGTTTAGCTCCACTGGTCCTACTTTGCAAGCATTTTTTGCATCGGATTCAGAGTCTGCGTCGATGCATTCATGTTTCAGTTCTTGGAGCTGGCATTGCGCATGACGGTCAAGAAGCCGAAATGGAGGAAGGTTAGCAAGTTCAAGTCTTGTCGAGGTCCTTGCACATTTTACCGGTTTAGCAATGTTGCTGGTGATGTGGATGCTTGAATCTCCGCTTGCCCTCTTTGGTTTTCCGTTTTCAGGTTGAGTCTACGGATTGTGTATCTAGTGCGAACCTTCCGAAATGAAAATGTGCCACGCTTGTTCACCGCTGTCCGCTTCTTCTGTATCTGGTGCAGGAGTTCCTGGACGGGTTTTGATGCGGCATGTCTGTCCATGCCTTAGGGAGCCACAGATGCAACCCCACACACCCACATCCCTCGAGCCCCAAGCCCGAAGTACCCTGTGGTGTCGGAGCACCACCCGAGGCTTCCGTCAGGAGGCCCAGGTGCCTGCCCCATACCGTGGCCTTGACGTCATTTGCCGCGCGAGTGTCCGGATCCTACGTGGTTCTTTTCTGCGAAACTCCATCGTCTTTTGACAGTGCTCTTGCAACCCAAAGGAACCCATACTTTTTGACTTGGAGAAGCCGGATGGTCAGATCCAGTCGCACCCTGGCCTATATCACTCACATACTTCCTGTTTTCCTGTAAGGTCGTGTGGTTGTTGCAGCACGCAAGCATACGCTTTCATTCGAAGGCTGGCTCTCCAGCTGAAGTGGGTGGAGAACGAGGCAGCAGTGTTGCTCGGAATGGCCGTATCTTTGACCTTTTGTTCCTGCGAGGTGCGCCTACGCGTGATGCTGGTGCAGAACGGCATGTGGGCACGACTGCACAAGCTGCTGCAGGGACATGTCGCGCTTGCGTTCGGCAAATTGATCTTCGCATTCGTACATCGTCCGCTCAGGTGGCCTTTTCCTGTGGCATGCTTGCAGTATATTTTCTTGAGCAGTCCGTGGTAGATGACTGCCCACTCCTAGGTTGCTGAGTCAGAAGCCAGAACCTTGGCCGTGGACGTTGTGGCTACGAGCAAAATGCCATTGCTTGCGACGAGGGGTACACAGGCCGGGCGATGCCGGTAGCCTCAGAGCCTCACGTTGCTCAACTCCCCTTCAGCAGGTGAAGCTCGGGGCGGGTTGGTATCCAGCCAGGAGCTGATCTGCGAGTCTTGTTCCTGTCTTCTTTCCCGTCCTTGCTCTCGTCCCTTTCCGCGCAGTCGCTTGCATCTTCGGACCTGCACTGAGACCAGCGGCATCACGGCCGCGATGATGCCGACATCAGATCTGTTTCGGCTCCTGGCAACCGATGGCCTTACCTGCGTCATCGCCGTCTGTGACTACGTCGAGAGACCCTCGGGCTCGAACAGAACCGCCTTCATTGATGCTCGAAGTCCTGTTTCGTGCTTCAAGCTCCTGTAGCTGTCCGAGGCCATGCAGTGAACGCGGGCCTCAGTTGCGTGCTCAGATGTTGCAGCACGGTGGAACTGAGTCCGTCATGTCCTGATGCATGCCCAGCCGGCGACTGCAGGCTACGTGAACTGTCTCTCTTTGCAGTTTCCCTGATGCTTGGAGAGAACGAGCCATCACGAGGTTGTCGAAGAACATCTCATATCATGCATGCGAAGTCAGCCTCCCGTTTGTGTTGAAGCATTCATGTCCTTCTTCTTTCGAGCGTGGCGACTCGTGATATCAGGAAACAGACGCATAATTCACCTAGACAAGAAAGAACATCTTTGGCGCAAAACCCTGCCCAATACCGCAGCGATTGCGAGACTTCTTGGGGAAGCCAGACAAGAAGTTTCGTTTGCAATTCTTGATTTCATCTTTGTATGCGATGGACACAGTACCCGTGAGTCTTTGCAACTGCAGAGCTCGACAAGGTCCACTTGCAGTGTTTCTTCTACTTGCTAGCCAACTAAATCTATTGCAGACCTCACTCTGGAGCATCCCGCCAAGTGGACCTTTCATGGCCAACGTTGCCATGTCCAGGCTCCTAGAGATCGAGGTGCCTTGCGCAGGGAGGACTGCACCTTTCACTTAACGCCATGCGTTAGGAACCGTTAAACGTCACGCCTGGAAGTCTGAGGGGCTTTGAGGGATGCAGCTGGAAGTCTAGAGTCTATCCGCTCGAGGAGGCGGCTTTAGCTTGATAGGTTGCGCGGGTGTCGATGGCACTTATCATGTGACTTCAGTAGCTGCACCGTTGGCGGCAGCGCCCGGAGCAGCTGTAACTTAGCACGCCGGAAACTACTTCAATTAGAGGATCTGTTGCAAACCCGTGCAGGGCACCGCCAGGGATAACAGTGAGCATTGCCGCTCCATTTCCATAAGGTAGGGGACATGGGCTGGGAACCGCCGGCGAGCGAGCAGTGGTAAATTGGAGGCGTACGCGGAGAACACGCTCGCACAGCCCGGTCTCATGAGTCTGTCGCTCAACATGTCTCAGCCCGAAGGCCATGTCAATCAGGGAATCTCTGACAGCCTGCCGATGAAAGATCATCGGCAGCACTGTGGGAAGCGCATCTGCTGTGCAGCAGCCAAAGTGCTGCCAGCGTGTTCAATTCCTCGTCGTGATGGAGTTTGTCAGCATTGCAGGGAGTGCTATCGTGTCGACTTCTAATAAAAACGAGCAATCACTCAACCGATTCTGCCTTCCCTGGTCGGACTTGCGCGTGGCAGGCCACTGATTCTAGTTTGGGAATGTTTCATTTGGTGACAAGCCGACGGCGTTGCACAAGTAAGTGCAGTCCGATGTTTTCTCTTCAGGCCGTTCGGTTTGTGCTTCTACGAATTGAAGCTGCAAGCAAGCATACCACCCCGAACGGGGTGGTCTAGTACCGCTTGCTTAATTCGATTTTCTGATGTCTCTGAGTCATGGCGCTGCGAACCTTGGAGAAGCTACTGGTAATCTGAATATTCTTAGTAGCCATGGGATCTTTCTGCGTGGATTCGCCTTGCTGTCGCAGCAGAGCGTCATCGTGAATTCACCGTCCAGAGAGAGGAAGCCCGGGGTGACTTTTTAAAGTTGAATGACGGCGCCGCTTGGACAAGCTTTTGAACTGAGCCTTCTGTTTATGCACACGGCCAAAGACAACCTCGACAGCGCAAGCAGCGCAAAACTGCGGCATGCTCGCAGTCACCGCTCGTCTACAAGCAAAGCTCTGCTAGCAAGATCTCGCACGAGACTCGGTGCCATTTTGGGGTTCCGCCTCCCGAGGCGAAAGGGGAGCATCCCATGGACCTGGAAGGAAGGCACGAAACCGTCTAACAGCTGGCGGGCGAATGTACAATTTGTTGTGAAGACGGTGCCAGGGCGCCGCTCACAGCGTCCCGACTCTGGGTCTTTGCCGCCACCTCAAGAGGGGACGCCGCGACGACTTCGGTGAGGGAAGTTTTCTTTGTTGAAGGCCTCAGACGCCTCCTTTGAGACTCCCATCTCCGTGGTTCCAGATCTGGTGGAGGTGCCCGGGGAGCAGAGCCACAGGGCCCTTGAAGAAAAGCTGTGCCCTTGCAGGCTGTCTCTGTCCACCCCGGCCTGGGGGTGAAGATGTCGGGGAAGAGGCTGCGCTTTGGGGCGATGCCACAGGCCCATCTTCGCTGAAGCGACCCGATCACCCCGATCACGTTCTCGCATGGGTCCGTGAGGACGTCTTCTCAGACTTCGGCCCGCCTCAGCAGGCGGTTTCGTTTTCAGTCTGCAGCTTCTGAGTGTCGGATCCCAAAGTTTGGAAGGTTTGTGTGAAGGACTTGATCCAGAGTGCTTCTCAGTTTTTGCTAGGCTGCTGGGTCCGAAAACCCCCTCAACTCACCTCCCAAGGCCGCCTCTGGACGCCTTCCGCATCCACTCCCGCACGCCGCCAGCCCCTTTCACCTGCAGACACGAGGCCGAAAGAGAGCATGGACAGCACGAGAACTGCGAGGCTGAGACCGGCGAGCTTGGACTACTACTACAACTACTTCTACCTCGGTCCGGATACCCAGTGTCTGCCGTAGAACCACGCAGAAAGACTGCTGCAGGAATGGACGTGCTCTTCGACGGGTGCCGACCTTGCTGGGAAACGCCGAAACGCCCCCACCTTCCTTGCTGACACCACATGAGGCAGACCCATCTGGTGCAGAAGATCGTGCTCCACACGTCCGGGACCCAAGATGCTCTGAGCTTCAGCGGATGGGATCTGCAGATGCCAGGAATACACCAACTCATGAGCGTTTCTCCCGGTATACGATCCTTGGATGTGGAACTTGGCACGAAGAGGAAATCTCTGCTTCAAGATCAAAAGCCCTCCGAGGCGGTGTTTCTTCCAGTTGCAGATCGAGGACTCCTGCAGCAGGGCCCAGTGCCGCACAGACAGATCTAAGAGTCTCATTTTGTGTCGCCTGCTGCAGGGCTTTAAATGGCCCAAAATGAGCCATGGCAGAGTCAAGACGCGCAAAGTTCGTGGAGCGACAACGTGAGTTTCACCGTGGTTCCAGTTTTTTGGCCAAGGCACCTTGGTCGGTGGTTGATGATGTTGGAGTCTGTTTGATTCGCCCCTGTTTCATTCTGGAAACTGTCCAAGGCACAAGCTCATGAGAGCCACCATCGCCATCACGAGGATGACAAGAAAGGCATCGGAAAGACTATGACGGTGCTGTTCACAATGTTCCTTTGTTGCAGGGGCAGAAAGCCTCAACATGTTGAAAAGTAGGGATCTCTCAACCTGACCTGAGGTTCGGCATGAGCATCTTGACTGACTTGCAGAGCCGCCCTTGGCTTGATCCATGCGTGCGAAGCGAGGCAGCTGGTGGGTTGGCAACGCAATATTTGCTCAACTCCCGCTGCTGGTCTCTCGCCTGCCGGAGTCAGATGCCCTCGGCACGCAGCTATCGATGATGGTGCAAGCAGGTCGGAGTTGGTTATTGACTGAAGCACTGACACAGTGCAGTCCGCATGAGGCAACATCTTCTCCATCAGCTACAAGATCATTGAGCATCACGTGGGGCCGTTGGATGCAGCTCAATCACAACGACGATTCTTGTGCTCTTCCTAGCTTTGAAGTTGCTTCACGGTGCTTCGCTGAAAGGCAAACCTTGTCGTCAACGGCATGCACCAAGCATCCCTTCTTCTTTTGATGTTCCTGGCTCTTTTCTGGGAGCCACGGCAGCAAATCCTCAAGTCCTCTGCCCACAGCTTCTGCGCCAGCTTTGGGTCCGAGGACTCGCAGCTGATGGGTCGGAGCCTGCCTTTGCTGGGATTTTCGATTCTCGCTGGTGGCCTCGGCTGCCTGTCGGATCTGACCTATTGGCACCCGGGCAGCAAGGGATGGGAGCCGAAGATGGCCTTGGTCGGCCCCGGCCCGTTCTCAGGTCGCTGGTGATGCGGCATCCTCCACCGTGTACCAAAGCTGTCGGTGTAGGACCGGCCGGCCGGTGCGGCAGCACGCTTCACATCGCTTCAGAAGTTTTACACCATCTGCTTTGACAGGCATGTCTCTTGGCAACTTCGTGGTTCTTGGCTTGTCCACCGTTCAGGCAAAACACGCATGAGCCTGGTACTGGAGATGCAAACCCGCCACAGTTGTGCCTAGCCGCTTTTCGACAGGTTACGGGACGCAGTGTGGACAACCCCCGCTTTGGAGTGACGAACTTCTTCGTGCTGGCAGCACTGTTTCAGCGACCAGGTGGCACTATGGTTATTGACTCATCAGACTCATGATTGGTGCGCGTTGCCAGTGACGCTGCGTTTCAGTTTTCATCGGATTTCGAGGATGCTTTGGGGTATCGTCACGCTCATCGTCCAGGACAGAGCTTGGGATCGATGTGATCAGTCAGGATGACGAAGTAAAGCATAATACTTAGGCCTCAAAGCTTAGACTTCAAAGTAAAACCTGTAGGCCGCCCAAGCCGAATCAACCCTGGCAGGACAAGCTTGGCCCTGCAGTGGTCTGGGCCGCGGGATTCGTTTCGGAAAGCTTCGGGAAGCGCCTCCTGAACTTAATAAATCCCATGCACGAGAGCCTCAGCAAATCTGGCAAAAGGATCTGCATCTTTTTGTGATTCTCTCAAAAAACTAACCAGATAGTACATATGACGTAGACATCATGCCAGCCTAGACCCCACACAGTGAAACAAGACCGACTGTAGCAGACCCAGCAGGCCAAACCAAATGCATCCAAAACCCCCAAGCCCAGCCCATGTGTCCAACTGCGCGCCACGCTGGCAGGAGCACGGCCGGCACTCCAAAACGCGCACCGCATTGTGGTGGCAACCGAAGATAACCGAAGTTCCACCTCAAAAAGTGCCTGGGGCCTTGTCGGGAGGAGGCAAAAACCCGAGTCGCAGGCCTCGCAGTGTGGCGGGAGGACGATAAACGGAAAATGGCTTCAAAACAGCGGACAACGTGAACTCTGCACGGGGCCGTTGCACGAGCACAATATCTCATGTGTCCAGCGTCCACTTGCAGACTACTGCAGTGAATCCCGAGCAAGCAGTGTGGTTTTTCGGGACTGTTGGCGACTCGAGTGCTCCCAAGACCAAAATGAGCAGGGGACCTTGGCGGGAGCAAGATATCCAACCAAAACACAGCAAAGGACACTGAGGCAGCGATGGATTTTGCAATAAGCTTGTTTTAGGACGCCTAATAACATGTTCTAGCAGGACTTCGGATCTAATCATCTAATCTTGCACCACGGCACAGCAGCCGGGATTGGCCGGACACGCCTCGCAGCAACCAGATCCTGTGTCGGCTTAGCAGTCCTGCAAGTAGCCCCATACCACTCTTAGAGCAGACATGACATAGCACGTATACATGTCAACGTATGCTTATGGAAAGGTCGATGACATGTATGGATGTACAGACAAACATGTCTTCGTCTTGCAAGCACCGAGGAAGGCGGTCGCCTTGCTGCGCGCTGAGCAGGAGGAGGTGCAGGAGGCCCAGCCGGCAGGCGGAGTGACGGACCACCCGGGGCCAAAGTCCTCGGGGCTGCCGCGGAAGAAGAAGCGGCTCGGATAGCTTCGGGTTGTCGGAGTTTGGGGGACCCTAGGCCCGAGAGAAGTGCAAAAGCCTTTTGGCGCGTTTTCGTTGCTTCGGCGAAGAATGTTGCGAGCCGTGCCAAGGATCTTGCTCTTTGAAGCGGTTCCTTGGTCTCTTAGCGGTTTGACTGTCGCGGAAGAAGCTTCAAAAAGGATCGATGTGTCGAGCTGAGGTCAACTTCTGTACATATGCCACAACTTACACCTTGCCTTGTATTTTGCCTTTCGTCGCGGCGGCTTTTCCTGAGACTGGGCGAAAATCAAATTAAAAGCATTTCATGTCCAGTTCTGCTTTTTGCTTTTGCGGCATACTTCGTCATGGCCCCAGGAGAGAAGTCAACAATGCCATCTGCTCCTGAATATGATGATCTTTCAATCCATTGGGGACGTCAGCGGTCGAATGCTGGCTCCGACGTCCAAGCAGCTCGGACGAGTCTAGCAGTGGTTGAAAACATCTGATCGCACAGCATTAGCTCCGCCACAGGAGTGGATCCTTGCAAAAAAAGCTGCCGCTGGTTGGCGGTGTTGTGCTTCCTCTCTGCTTCAGCATTCTCATAGCTACGGCAGTGGAAGCTTCGCTCCATGTAGAATGGTCTACAACCTGCTTGAAGGCTCTCATTACTGTCATGATACTGTCATGGATGCGAGCAGATCGCATCACGTCCACGATTGAGGACACTTCCATTATCTCCGATGTGCTGTCCTACGAGCAGGTCCCCGAAAGAGGGATCCGACCTGCCGCAGCATGATGCCAGCCGTGTCTGCAACAGTAAAGATCAAAAGCTGCATATGCATGCATAGTCCGCAGAGCAGGCAGCATTGGTTCTTCCGCTGATAGTAATGTGCTTCTTCTTCTCCCGCGGCATGCTCGTCTCTGCCGTCTTCCTTCGAGCGAGAGGCAAGTCTCGAGTAAGCTCAGAAGAACTCAGAAGTTCAAAGAGCAATGGGGGATTTAGGGCCGTTTTTGCCAGGCCTCACCAGTAGCCGCGAGGCGGCGGAGCACTTGGCCTCGACCATGGGATTCTGCGGCCAGATGGGCGCACTGTCTGCCAATGTTGGCACCCAAGTGGAATGCTTTGATTTTGGGGCGTCTTTGATTTTGTTGGCTCTGCCAAGTCGAAGCTTCAACATCTTGGGCCTTGCATGCTTCAGGTCATCACCTTCGCAATTGTCAACTATTTCCACTGAGAAGCGATCGCGTTAATGCACCAGCAGCAGTCCAGTCGGGATTTGCCTGGTTCACACATGGCTAGGATGTGTGGAATACCACGGCCACCCGTGATTGCTTGCATTGTTTCCAGAGAAAAGAACAGCCTCTTGCGTGGTTCGGGCTCCGAGCTCTGACGGAACTGCCGGGAAAGTTCAGTGGGCTGTGCAGGTCATGGTTGGGCTGTGCAGAAGACCATGCTCTAGTGCCACAGTAGGACTCGTAAGCACGCAAGAAACTCGCAGTAATGAAGAGTATTGCGAAGAGATTAATTTTAACGCTACGCCGCCCGCCTCGGCTGTGTAGCGGCAGGGCGAGGGGGCAGTCGATGTTTTTTTATGCTAGGGCGGCCTGTCAAACCCCAACCTTTACACGGTTGTTGAGACGAAGTGCGAGGAGAACGGGTACAAGGGGGAAGGAGGGGAGGGGGGAGGGGGGGGGAGGGGGGGGGTGAAACCATAAACCTCTAAAGGGGTAGCTCTAACAGGTACCTACAGCAATGGCTGCATGCTCATACATATACATTCCGCTGCCCATTGGCTCACAGTGGTTTTACCATATTGAGACAAGACAAGCTCTCCTTGCGTAGCAAGACAAAACAACTACTGTCCGTGTGCAGGGCGCTGCCCTTTGATCCTTAGGGAATAAACTGGTCATACACCTCCTTACAAGGAGTATCCCTTGGGGGTGTATCGGCACAGTTTTCTGGTAGCGGAGCCCGGAAAGGGCCGCCCGCCTCACAAAGTCCGCTACAGCGGTCGGCCTCGCCGAACGCTTAACCAAGCGGATAAGAGGCAGCACAATGTCGAGCTCGCATAGCGAAGCCGACGGCAGTTCCCAATCCTCCGGGGGATATGAGAACGAAGAGACCTCCCAAGGTCCAGCTACTTATGTCGCACAGTCATATGCAACATCTGACCGCATGCTTGCATCATTAGGCATAACGCCTAAGATCGCGCCTGCCTATGATGGCACCACTCGTGGTTTGAGTATGAACAGTTGATTGACGACTGGTGCGACATAACAACGCTGGATGACACCAAAAGAGGTCCGTCTCTCAAGACGAGGCTCTCCGGATTGGCCGCAGTACAAAAGGAATCACTCAACCGAGAAAGGCTTGCAGCCCCAGATGGAGTAGATTACTTCAAGAAGAAGATGCGTCCATTTTTCGTGAAAGGAGAACAGTACGTTTTCCTGTGGCGTTTCCTCGGCCTATTCAAGGCATGGAAGGGCAACCAAGACTTTGTGACTTGGATTGCTAAGTTTGAGATCGTGCTACAGCGCGTGAGAAACTCATGGATGGATCTCTTACCAGAGATAGTTCTGGAAGATGCCCATCCGGATTTCATGCAGGCTGTGCAGGCAGATCAAACCTTCATGCGCCTACAGGATGCAACCGAGAGAGACACATACGCCGCACGTTTCTTCGAAACATGGAACAAGGAACGCCTTGATAATCATCGAAGAGCGTTTCCTCTAAATGATAATCTCCTAGCTCTCCTCTTCCTAGTGCAGTCCGACCTAAATGAGATGCAACGTGAGAGGTTGGTAACAGCATTGACCAACCAAGGTTACCGAATTGAGACCTACACGTACCCTATAGTACGGCAGACCATGTTCGATCAGTTCTCAACGACCAGAACTGGTCTGCAGGATCCCAATATTCGGCACACTTCTCACAAGAAGGACCGCCATGGAAGGAGAGATCAACGCCGCAAACGCGGAGGTCGAAACTTCCTCATCCTCGATCAGGGTGAATACGACGGAGTCGATGGATTCTGGCTCCAAGACGAAGACACCCTTGAGGAAGGCTTTCTTGCCGCCGAGGATGAAGAAGCTGTCTTCTGGACAGTTGACGACCATGAGGCCTTCGTTGCAAGGAGATTCAAAAAGGGAAGAAGACCAAGAATGCGTCCCGGATCACCGGGAAGAGCAAAGGGTGGCAAGCGAAAAGGACGTGGCCGTTTTAGGTCATACCGCGGAAAAGGGAGAGCCAACCAGGCAGAACATGATCCAACTGATTCCAGCTATTTCGGTAAAGGTAAAGGAAAAGAAAAAGGAAAAGGTGGAAAAGGCAAAGGAAAAGGAAAGGACAAAGGAGATAAAGGAAGCTCCTTCAAGGGTACAAAATCAAAAGGCAAAGGTAAGGATACAGCTAAGTCTGCCTCCTTACAAGGAGACCAAACTGGATCTCCACAGGCCTATGAAAGTTCCACCGCACCGAGCTGGGATTCATGGTATGAGGACAGTTATTATACTGACTCCAGTTGGAATTATGCCGCTTATGACGATCAAACGTCTTATACATACTATGCATCACAAGCCTCACGAAGAAAGACACGGAAAAAGAAGAGAAGAAATCAAGCAGGATCATCAGGTAGAGGCACAGATCCGAGCGCGCACCAAGAACCCGTGTACAACTCATCAGTGAGTTACGCGCCCCAGGTTTTTGAACCATCCGAGGGGCAAGGTGTGGAGACTGCAACAGCAGTGTTTCCGTTGCAGCACACCGTCCTATCTGCTCTCACAGAGCGGATCAATCTTGATAAGAGCCCTACCTTTGTCATACTTGACTCTGGTTGTACTAGGGCTATGGGTTCCCGCTATGCGGTGAACAGGCTTATCAAGGCCGTGAAGCAACATGCCCCAGGCATGATTGATTTCACTTTTTCACCTTCGAACACGAAGTTCTCTTTCGCAGATAGTGAAACAGCTCTTATCAAGGAGCGTGTAACTCTATGGTTTAACACAACTCCAAGAAGAGATACAACCATAGAAGTTTTGGATCAGGGAAGAGTCCCCATTTTGTTCTCCATTGAACAGATGAGAAATCTAAGAATGACCCTCGAGTGTAGTCCAACAGCTGACCTAGCAACGTGTGAAGCTTTCGGTTTGTATAAAACCCCTCTTCCGATTAGTACCAATAACCATTTGGTATTGGACCTTCTAGGCTTTACTTCCACCAGGAAGTACCTTCCTAAGTCAGGTACATCGTTCCGTGCGACGGAGACTGCTCTAGGAGCCAATAAGCCTTATGTTAGGATACCGGAAGGTCGCTGTCCAGCCTGTGCCGGACAGAAAAAGGCTCACACGTACCTCAAGGGTTGTGACAGAGCACCTGAGGGAGCAGCTGATCCACCACCGAAGAGGATTTCAGGAAAAAGAAGCCTCTTTCATCTGATCCGGCAGAATCATCTGCCAAGAAACTTGATCCACCAGAATCATCTGGAGATGTTCCTGAGCCTTCCGGACCATCGGAACCATCATCAGGCTCTAGGGACAAACCTGCAGAATCCTCTGCACCACATGAACCTCCAGAAGAAGAAAGACTTGAGGTCCCACCTGCGAAGATAAAGACTCCAAAGGGTCTTAAAAACCTTCTGAAGAAATCCCGCAAATATGCGGTTAAATCTCCTGTTGAAGAGAAGTCTAAGGTCCCAGGAGCTGATGACGGGACGGAGGTAAGACCACTTGAGTCAAGAGAATACCCGGCTCCTGGTACAGACTCACCTACAGGTGAAGAGATTGTCGCAGAACCTTCGCCATCTCTTCCCATTGCTCTTCGCAGGATTCATGAGAAGCTTAAGGACCCTGTAGAACTCTATAAGCTTCACCTTAAGCACCGTCATATGAGTACGGATCAGTTCAAGCGACGCACAAAAGCCTTACAGATCCCAAAGGAGATCTACGAGCTATATGACCAACTGGTCAAAAAGTGTTCAGCCTGCCAGGAACATGTGAGAGCTCCTTCGAGAGCGAAGATTTCTGGTCTAAGATCAGAGACTTTCGGTGATCTCACCTTCGTAGATCACGGTGAGCTTCCAATTCCCGGCAAGGATAGTCGCTTAGTATTTCTTATTCTCTATGATGGAGCAACAAACTTGTTGACTGCCGAAGTAGTCCAGGATAAAGAAGAACATACTACAATGTCGATTATGAATGACTACTTTGAGAAATTTCAGATCAACCCAAAGGTTGTAGTTGGAGATCAAGCATTCATGACTCCAAAAATGGAGGCTTATTACAATCGGCAGAATATCAAGCCTGTGGCAACAGGACCTGGAACACCATGGCCCAACAGGGCCGAAGCTGCTGTAAGATTGCTGAAGCATCAGATTAAGCTCATACTTCAGATCCTGAAGGATGGTGACCCGCAGTATAACGGAATCACCATGAAGTATGGCAACCTCGTTCGCCAAGCATGTTTGGCAAGAAACTCTTCGATTACCTACGGAGGAGTTACTCCTTTAGAAATGGCCTTTGGAAGGCGTCCTCGAGATGTTATAACACCAGAGAACGCTGATCCCAATCAGTTGACAGGTAATCCAACTGATACGGAAGTCACTGCGAGAGCCATTAAGGAGCTTGCCAACAGGGCTTACCAAGAGGCACGCCAATCTGATGATCTGCGTAGAGATCTTGCAGCCAGACTGTCAATGACCCAAGGACCTTTCTCTTTGGGAGATAAGGTTTTCTACTGGTCAGAAGATAAGTCTAAGATTGGATCCACTGGGTCCAAACATGGATCTTGGCTAAAAGGAAAGGTGATCTCCGAACTCGGAGGATCCATGGTAGGTGTGGATCTTGGAACACGCATCGTCCGTGTCAATATCTCAAAACTGAGGAAAAACTATGACATAACATCTGATGTGGAGATTCCTCTCGCGCCTGATGAGGAAACTCTGACGTCAGAAGGTTCTGACCACGCAAGTTGCATGGTCACCTTCGATGCTTCCCTGCAGTCGACAGACCTAACGATTCCACATCAAGAGTGTCACTGGCAGGTCACCAGCACTGGGAAGATTGACTTCCTAGAACTCTACGGCGGATCTCCCCGCATGAGTCACAAGGCTGCCCTGTCAGGTCTTCGAGTAGGTCAGCCAGTCGATTTGCGTAGCGGTCTAGATCTTGAGCAACCGCAAGGTCGCTCCAATCTTCTTAGGATCATCAAGGAACAAGAACCTACTATTATTGTTATGTCACCGGACCATTCTCAGTGGTCTAGCTGGTACTCACAGTGGAAGAAAGGCTCTGCCAAGAGACTTTCTGTTTTAAAATTCTGTGAATCGGTCGCAGACCACCAAATGAAGCTCGGACGTTACTTTGTTCTTGAGAACCCATACTACAGCAGGCTCTGGTCTTCACCAGAAGCAAAACGCCTGTTTTCTAATCATAAGATCAGCTATGAGGTCTGTAACCTACAGGCCTATGGCATGAAAGATCCAACAGGATACTATGAATCGAAATCTTCGATTTTTATGCACAACTTGCCACCGCAAGTTTTAATTCCTCTCCAGAGGCATTCTGCCAAAACGAAATCTCCAACATCTCCACCAGGAGACGAAAAGGGTATTCAAGGCTACGGTCTTAAAACGAAACTCGCACAAGTGTATCCTTATGAATTCTGTGAGACCTTTGCCTCGTGTTTGGCAAGATTCCTGAAACGAGATGCGTATGCATCTCATCTGTCTTTAGTCACAGACATACTAGAATACTCTGGAGATGAATGCCTCCAGGGACTTTCGGAACTTCTTGATCAGGAGTATTCACTTTTGACAACAAATCCTCTCAAGGATTCAAAACTCCTGCAAGATCCGAAAATCAGATCACTTGTTGCTAGAGTAAATTCTTTATCGAGTAAAACTGAATTACCATTGCATCATTCCAAACCATCACCGTCCCTTGATGCCTTGGTGTCAGACATTACTCGCCTTAGATCAAGACTCTTACCAGGGTCTGGTTTCGAACAGTGTACTCTATACAGAGGTACATTTGGAACAGTTAAAGCACTCACCAGTGTAACTGATGGCGTTCTTGTCTTCTGGAACAAGAAGAAGCCCAATTCGACTATGACGTGTTGCTTGCCGCACCAGGTTTCCTGGAACAAAGTACACCCATCAACCTTCTCGGGGGTGCTATTCCAGATGACAGGCGGCAAGACTTCACCGTCCGTGCGAACACCGCCGGATGTAATCATGTCGGACGAAGAGGTTTCGCCGTCAGACCCGTCAGAACCAATGAGCACTAATCGCTCACGGATCACATCTGACGATGTTTCTATGCCGGAACCAGATCAGCCGATGCCTCCCGGCACGCCGCCGTCGCGTCCTCCTCCTCCCGTACCTCCACCGCGACTACCGGCCGTTTCCTCCGATGAGCCCGTGGCTCCTGCTCGGGCTAAGCCTCGCGTGCATCCGCCTCCTCGCGTTCCGTCTCCTCGGCGTCTGGGGGGTGATGTGTCGCCAAGGTCTTCATCGGAAAGGAAAGTTTCGCCGCACAAACAGAAATCACCTTCACAGGTGCCGACACCAAAACCTAAACCGAAGGCACATCCACAGGGACCCATTCTTCCGTTACAACAAGATGAAGAAGACACTGAAGAAGAACTGGTCCCAGACGACCCCGGACAACCGTCCGCTCCTCCTCACACTTCTGGTTCACCAGAACCGGAGAGCGATGCCGAGTCAGAAAACACAAGGTATTACTCTGATGAGGAAGGTGACTTGGTCGTAGATGAGAAGGACTGGGTCCTTCTCACAGAAGAACAGAAACTGTGCAGTAACACAGGTTCTTTCTCCATGCCTCGGTACATGCATGGCGGACCCGTAGACATCAGAGAGGTAACATCAAGAGTGAGGTCAGACCGAACACGGTATAAACCCACTAAAAGGTTTCGATCTGACATCCGTGAAGAGTATGATCTTCTCACGGAAGAGGACAAGGCCTTATCTCTAAGTTCCTCCAGGAACTCAGCGAACTTAACCCAGAAGGCACAGCGGAAGGAGGCAACCGCCAAGGAAAAGCGTGAGATGAAGAAACAGTTTGATGAAGCGAAAGCAGCAGAATATCAGAGCTGGCTAGACAATGATGTCTTTGAGCTCGTCGATACACGGAAACTCGGAAACATCCGAAATTATGTCACTGGTCGATGGGTCCTGACTCTAAAAAGAGACAAGGACGGAAACTTCCTTAAGTGCAAGGCCCGATGGGTCCTGAGAGGTTTCCAGGATCGACAGAAGGACATTCAGCAAACTGATAGTCCTGCTGCGAGTCGCCCAGGTTTCCGCTTAGCGATTCAACTAGCAGCTAACAAGCTGTGGAATTTGACACACATCGACTTAAAGACTGCTTTCCTGCAGGGTGAAGCCTATGATGAGTCGAGAGACATAATCTGTCAGATTCCTCCTGAAGCAGGTTATCCTTCCTACATTGCAGCGAGGATGAAGAAACCCGCTTATGGACTTAACGATGCACCTCGAAGATGGTGGAACATCGTTGATAAGGCACTCCTGTCTTATGGCCTGGTGCCAACCCGTGCGGATCGCTGTACATATGTTCTGTATGGTAAGAAGTCTGCAACAGCAGATGCTGAGCTCAAGAAGTCTCAGCCAAAGACCATGGAATCAGCGATTGACTATCTCCTAGATCCCATAGCAGGCAACAATGCCAAGGGTAGACAGGTACATGGAGTAGTCTGTTTGCATGTAGATGACCTGTGCATGGCCGGTGATGACACCTTTCGTAAGGCCGTGATTGAATCGATCAAAAAGGAATTTGCAGTAGGTTCTGAAGATACGAATGATATTATGTTTGTAGGACAGAGATTAGTCTGGAAGGATGCTACAGCATCAGTGCCAGCACATATCTCAGTAAATCAGAACCTAGCTGTTGAAGCTCTAGAAGAAATTGTTTTTGACAAGAAGCTCAACAATGAGCAACAATGCACACCACAGCAGCACACTGCTTATAGAAGTGTTTTAGGACAGATCAACTGGCTACAAAGCCGGACTCAAGCTCACATCTGTTATCGCTTCAGTCGGTGTGCGAGCAAGGCTGCCAAGCCTACTATCGGTGATATCCGAGAATTGAACAAACTTGTTAGGATTTTGAAGTCTACCGAAGTAGAATTGCGTTTTTGGCCGCTGAAAGGAAATCTCAGAATCCTCGGTTACCCTGATGCTTCCTACAGGAACAATGATGACAAATCATCTCAGAGAGCACATGTTATTTTCCTTGCTGAAGATCGAAATCCAAAGCTAAAGGGAATGAAACAATCAGCAGCAGCTGCTTCTTCCAAGAAGAACGATTTCTCTGAATCCTCTATTAAGGAAACATCCTCGAGAGGTAGCCTGGTGGATTATGAGTCTCACAAGATTACGACAACCACAATGTCCACAACAGTGGCAGAGCTTAACGCACTGATGCGTTGCTTTGGTACCTGCCTGTTCCTCAAGGGACTTTGGGCAGATCTCTCATCAGAGACCGTACCTATACATATCAGAACAGATGCGAACAATCTTGTGACAACAGCAGGCACGACACACCTTCCAGAGCAAAAGGAAACTCACCATCTTATACAGATGCTTCGTAAGGAATCCAACTCTGGATCATTAGATGACCTAGCTCATGTAAGCTCGAAGTACTGCCTAGCTGATGCATTAACAAAGCATTCGGCACAACCTGATGAGCTTATCAAGGCTCTGGAAACAGGAAACTTACCAGAAACAGACATTCATCCACCCTTCCGTGAACTCCTTCAACATAAAGCTTTCACTGTTCGGTGGATTATAGACAACCTTAGGAATGCCGCTACAGCGGTAGCCTTCCTTGGAATTGATGTCTCAACAGAGATTTACCGATTATTTTACTGCCAAGGAACATGGTGGTAGTCTTGTTTGCTGGTAGCACAACCATGTGCTGGATTTTCTATTTAGACTGTTTTTCGTCTAAAAGAAAATTTGTGTCTGCAAGCTGCGTTTTCATCAAGATCAAACATGTTCATGAGAACTATATGTTCTGTATCATCCGCAGCCGCTTTCAGCCTCGAGCTTCACAGCAATCAGCTTTTTGAGCTAACCAAGCATTCCTGATCCTGTTTGGTCATCGTGCCGTAATGAGCACACGATCAAACTTCCGTAGCCGTGATGGACACGCCCTACCAAGGGCAGTACAGGCGTACCATGAGCGACATCCACACATGGATAGCTCTTACCCCGAGTCTCGTCGGGACGCATCACGTCGACACACCGAACACGGTGGACACCGATTTCACAAACGTGAGAAAAATAACGAGCCTCCGTACATTTACATGGGTCACCAACAGGTGTTCAATCCGCGTCCAAGAGATCTTGCTGACCTGATCTTACGATGTGGCCATGCGAGTCGAGCAAGGCTCACTCCAATCTCCAAACATGGAGTCAGGCTCTACGAAGGAGTCCTCCAAGGACCATGGGACAACAGTCCCCTTTTATACTGGGATAACAACGTGGGCAATCACGCTCGTGATCCACGCCAGTTTTGTACGATGCTTGCACATCACCTTCAGACTGGCCTCCCACAGGAGGTAAAACAATGTGTGAGTCTTGATGCATCTGGAGAATATGACTATTCCTCCTCAGTGCCAAGACTGGTAGAGGTAACAGGTCTCTCACCAGAGATGTGCTTCCACATTCTTTCCAAGACCAACAAGGTCGGAAGGTGGTTGGCACACTCAACAAGACACCTTCAGAATCAGCGCCAAGATCTCTTTGCTGGCCAACACAATTATCTTCTGGACATGTCCAAATTGGCCGATGCAGAGCTCGCACAATATTCACCACAAGAGATCGCGCTTGGTGTTCTCCTTAACACCAAGTCCAGGTTCGTGGTCACTATGGTTTATGACCAAGATGGCAGGGCTGAAACAACAGCTGCCGCCGTTACCATCCCACAGGAGGCAAATGTGATGACCATGACCAAACTTTTCCTCTCGGCAGTTGGAGGACACGGTTCACGACGAACTCTAACAAGAGCACAATGAAGGGCTGCATAATTCGGTAGTAGAACATTACCAGACCTGATCTTGTACAGATGATCTCTCTGACCAATATGCATGAGTGTGTGTGCAAAATGAGTGGAGTGTCCTCAGCAGTGTACTTCAGTGCCATACCTAGCATAAATAATATGCTGTTTTTATAATGAGTCCAAACTCCGCAACTGTGACAGTGGGCATAACAGTATATGTGTGAATGTGCGGCCATGCTTCCGGTAAAAGAAAATTAGTGTCTGTTTGAAACCATAAACCTCTAAAGGGGTAGCTCTAACAGGTACCTACAGCAATGGCTGCATGCTCATACATATACATTCCGCTGCCCATTGGCTCACAGTGGTTTTACCATATTGAGACAAGACAAGCTCTCCTTGCGTAGCAAGACAAAACAACTACTGTCCGTGTGCAGGGCGCTGCCCTTTGATCCTTAGGGAATAACTGGTCATACACCTCCTTACAAGGAGTATCCCTTGGGGTGTATCGGCAGGGGGGAGAGGGGGGCAGGGGGAGGGGGGGAGGGGGGGGTGTGCCGATACACCCCCAAGGGATACTCCTTGTAAGGAGGTGTATGACCAGTTTATTCCCTAAGGATCAAAGGGCAGCGCCCTGCACACGGACAGTAGTTGTTTTGTCTTGCTACGCAAGGAGAGCTTGTCTTGTCTCAATATGGTAAAACCACTGTGAGCCAATGGGCAGCGGAATGTATATGTATGAGCATGCAGCCATTGCTGTAGGTACCTGTTAGAGCTACCCCTTTAGAGGTTTATGGTTTCAAACAGACACTAATTTTCTTTTACCGAAAGCATGGCCGCACATTCACACATATACTGTTATGCCCACTGTCACAGTTGCGGAGTTTTGGACTCATTATAAAAACAGCATATTATGTATGCTAGGTATAGCACTGAAGTACACTGCTGAGGAAACTCCACTCCTTTTGCGCACACACTCATGCATATTTGTCAGAGAGATCATCTGTACAAGATCAGGTCTGGTGATGTTCTACTACCGAATTATGCAGCCACTCATTGTGCTCTTGTTAGAGCCTTGTGATTCACTGTTGTGAAACTCTGAGAATTTTCTTATCTCAGATTCGGATCCAGGTTTGGATCATAGGCTCGAGCGTAGACGTTCGGATGTGGCTCATCCGGGTCTGAGTGGTCTTCTTCGGAACTTGAAAAGATTCCGAATAATCTGTTCTCAGCCCTGGTGAAGGCGGCATCTGCAGTATCATATCCATGGTTGGATGTTGTCGCCTTTGGCTCGGCCTTTGGAGCAGCTTGTGAGCTGACTGGAGTTGCCTTGGCTTTTGCCGGTTGCGGCTGCTTAGCCTTTGCCCGTTCAGCCCTTCTTCTTTCAAGCTGTCCGTCTGAGGACGCCCATGATCTTTCACTTTCATCTCCTGAAGGAGATAAGGCGTGGGCATAAAGGCTATTCCAGTACTGTGGTGCAGAAGGAGTTAGGACTTCTTCATTGTCAGATTCTGATTGGTCTTCCTCAGAGCTTTGGTCGTCAAAGAGTGTCTCGAGGACATTTTTGAGATTGTTATTTCTTCGCTCTATCTCTAGTGAGGAATGGACCAATTGGTTAAAGACTGTCCTTGAGTCCTTCAGTGCCGTGAGAAGGATTTCCACTCTGGATAGAGTATCTTGGATCGTGTCAAGATGTTCCTTTCTTTCCTCCTTGTCTCTCTGGATAGAGCCTCGCAATGCTTGTGCGATTCTGAGGAGGTCTGTGTATTTCGCAAGAGGCATAGTTACCGTTTGATTGTCATGTATGACAGTTGTTTCGTCGCCGCTTAAGTTCCTGAATAGGACTTCCACGACTGGTAGGAACTCCGTGCTCCACGGTTCCTCTTCATCATATGTTTCTACGTGCTGTAGCACGCGTTGTGTAAACTGGCCGGCTGCTTCTACCGTTGCATCGATAGAGCTGACGTGTCTTGATACTATGTTTCGGCACGTAACGTTAATTGCCTGGCCTTGATTGGCTTCGTCAAGTGCAGCGTCTGCATAGGTGCAGAGTCCACTGTTGTGGGCTTCTCTAGCTGCCTTTCGTTGAATACGCCGATTTTGACCTCCTCTTCTGGTAGGACCTTTTGGTCTTGGAGGATCAGAAGGTACTGTTCCTTTCGCCTTCGGCGGAGGACTCTTAGGTGGAGGTGACATGTTAGCCTTGTTAGGCCCTGGTGGCATTGCCTTGGGCGCTGATGACGATGCGGCACTTGGGAGTGCAGATGTACCTCTGGCCTTTGCCGAGGATCCCTTAGGGATCGATGTGTAGGTAATCTGCATGGCTTCCTCGGCCATTTGTGCATGCAAGGCATCCTGGAATAATTGTGTCATGTGAGGAGTGTTACTTGCATCATCGTAAGTCTGGAAGCGCTCAATATCTCTTTCGGTGCCACGTGGTCGTGTATCACCTCTTTGGAAAGGATCATTCCTGCGAATCTCCGCAACTTGTACTGCATGGAGGCAGTTTTTGCACAGCACCTTCTTGCAGACATCTCTTGCTTGCTTAAGCTGGTAACAGCTGTCTGAGAGGTGGTAGACTTCGCTTCGGGAAGTATGCCAGATAGGTCGCAGATCAGTTGTTTCTCCGGAATTAACCCTGTTGGGTCCTAAAGGTTCACGCGTCTGCGGTTCATCCTCGGGTTCGAGGAATGGAACTCTTTGGTTCGCTGCTGCTCTTGATTTTGGTTGTTGGCGCTCCATACATCTGATAGGAGGCCTGGTAATCTGCTTCCACATCCAGTGTAAGCCCATTAGCAGCAGGAACACATTCCACGTGATGCTGAAGACGGAGAAGTCTTGCTCACTGGTTAGTGAGTCTGGAAGTGAAGTTTCATCAGTCTTGGTAGACTCTGCGTTTGCTCCACCTCGGTTGCGGTGTCCGAACCAGCCCGACAACCCCGCTGCTGTAGCAGCTGTTCTGAGTGCCTTGCCGCTCGGAGCAGACGGTGGACGCGATGCCTTCCTTCTTCTCCTCCGGCTGGAGGATTCGTCCTCTTGTTCCTCTTCATCTCTCTGAGCAGACATCAAGTTTGATGTTTCTCTTTCGTGTTCTTCGATGTCACTTTTTGTTGGTGACGGTTCTTCTTCTAGTCCATCCAGCTCTTCCAAAGACATGTTGAGCTTGTCAACAATATTGGTTCTTTGAGGCCTGGACCTTGATCTTGGTAGATCTTGTTGTGAAGAGGACGATGATTCCTGGTTCCTTCTTGGAGGAGGACCTTCAGGCTCGCTGGGACGTTCAGGCTGTGGCCACTCCCAGAATCTTCCATATCTGTGATGGCTACCTGATGGTTGCGATTTGTCGTACCAGCTGTTGCCGGATGAGTAAACGAATGAATCGTTGTAACCCCAGTATTCAGCATTACGCTGCTTGTAAGCCTTTCGCTTGTCAGCGATCTTCTGGACCTGGGCATCTGACCGGTTGTGTTTCCCTTTTGTAAGGATTGGTTGTATCGTGAAGCCCAATGGGCTATGCCAATCTTTGTCAGTGGGACCCAACCATAGGTCAAGGTTAGAAAAAGTTGAATAGTACTGCTTGACTGAAACAAACAGACGGATATCAATATCCCTGTTGTTGTTCGTGTCCTGCCACATATCTGAGATTCGTTCCCAGTATGTTCTTTCAGCGGCAGGTGTGACCTCTCTTGGACTAGGTGACGCCGTGTGCGGCGTTTTACTCCAGTCAAGGATATAACTGTTGATACAGTCAAGGTCAGCAACTTTCTTCGCCGGGTCCGCCGGTAGACGATCTGCACGTGCCAGTCTGTGCTGGTCGGAGTTGTTCAAGCAAAGATGTCGCACTTGTGAGTGCCTTCCTGCTATTCTGTTGAATGCTGCAAGTTTCTTCTCCAGGTATAGAGAAAACAAACTGTTTCGCGGGTGAACGTCTCCACCTTTTAAGGTGAGCCTCGACGCAATATTATTGAGATCTCCCGCTATCACATCCGGTTTAAAAGGGAGAATCTCGTTGAGGAACGCGTTCACCAGTTCGCGTCTCTGTTCTTCCTTATGAGTCATGAACGAGTTGAAATGGACGATCGCGATGGTGATGACCTTGTAAGGCCCTTTTGTACACCACATCTCGTCAAGATCGTTAGATGCTTCTTGTGAGAAGATCTCTGCGTATGTCTCAAAGTCTTCCTCTGGTGGCTCATCACCCTCGACATGGCCGTTCCATTCACAGAGAATCGGCGAGGGGTCGAGGTTCGACAGTGTCAGGCAAGCCTCTGGTGAGAGGTAAGAGCCATCAGTGGGTCCATCCTTGTCAGGATTTTTGCCCTTGAGTGGGTCATATCCGATAATCTGCATGAACTCGTCTCTCGTCATCCTTTGGCCAGAATTTGGGTGGACCCATTCTTTTGCCTCTGGTATGGTACTGTGGTACCCGAATGTGAGGCGGCACACCGCACCGTGGCATGCCCACAGTCGCTTCTTGGTACCACCATTCTTAGGCTTCATTGTTCGATGACGGTAAAAGTGGTGGACGAGAGCGATGTCTGTCGTTGGGTCACCCTTGACTCCGATGTACATTGAGGGTGCCTCAGGCTCCTTGGGAGGAGAGTGGATTAGCATCCCTCTGTATTCGTGTTTTCGCATGGTTGCGATTGAGTACTCTGACGCAAGTGCTCCTGCCTCGAGTACGAGGGTAATATGAGCTGAATTGTTGAAGCACATGTCAATAAGAGGGTGATAATCGAATCCCTTCTCAGGTTTGAGCTTCTTTTTGGGATTCCCTGCGGGCACCGGCGCTCGATCCATATTTCCCCAGTTGAATACCACTAGATTTAGCGATACGCTATCTGGGTTCGAGCCTTCAATGTATTCTCTCTTCTCATTGACACCGGCCATCCTATTGCGAACTATCTCGTAATGTGCATCGAGCACCAGTTTGTCTTCGTGGCCAGTAAGAGTGAGAAAAGAAGCCGGGTGGCTTGTTCTAGAGTCCTTGATGTTGATGTGACTCTTGTTAACGCTCTTATATTCCTCCAGGGTTGGAGCCTCTGTGGAGCTGTCATACGTATTCGGAGGATTGTTCCTGATATCATCAAGGCTGTATGGATCTACGCCTGGATGGTCCTTTTCGAACATGCTTCTTGCGTGTTCGCAATACATGTTGATTTTCTGGACTGCCAAATCTACGTCCTCATGTGTGAGGATGGCCTCGTATAAAAACTGACGCTCATCTGAGGTCATTCCTGCTCTCACCTTTGGAGGTCTCAAGGCAATCGATTGGCAAGACGCACTCGCACATCCGTTGTTTACCCTGTGGGGTAAGTCGACAGTCTGCACATACAATCGTTCCACAGGAATAGCAAAAATAGCCTGTAGGCTGTTTGCAGAGATCGCAGAGAGGATTGTCTGGTCGAGGCAACATTCGTATCCTTTGGTTAAGGCTCATGGCTGTCCTGCGTACTCCTACAAATCTCTCCTTGTTAGGAGGCGCAGAGGAGGAAGATGCTGACTCTCTGGGTCTGTCCCACTCCTCTTCGTCAGGAGCCTCAGAATCTTTGATCATGAGTGGACTTCGGATTTTTCGATTCCATCGACTAACCCAGATTCTTTCTTGCATTTCCTGTTGCATAGCCGGGTTAGACGGTGACTTCGAAATTCGGTGCTTGGTATTTTCTCGAATCCGAGCGCTGATGCGCTCATGTTCTCTTACGAGATCTTCCTCATCAGCAGGTTCCTCGTATTCGAGGTTGAGCTTGCTTCTGTTGACTCGATAATAGGTTTCTGTTTCAGGATCGAAGAGAACTAGGAATGTTTCCTTCTCCTTTTTAGGAGATTTTGGTTTTCTTGGCTCTTCGTCTGAACTCTGAACATATTCTGTTTCAGGCTTTGGTTGGTCAAGTTTGACCTTCTCAAGTTTCTCTGTGATCTCTTTCGTGGGAGATTCTTTCTTCTCCTCTGATGCTGCAGGTGCAGAGTTCGTCTTGTGAGACGGATTAACATCAACTCGGAGTTCTGAGGATGACGAAGATTTTGAGCTCTTCTCGCTCTTCCCGCTCTTTCCGCTTGACGCCGTCTCAGCGTCTGATTCTTCGTCACAATCCTGGTTAGGATCTGGTTCCTCAGGTTCCGTCTCTGTTCCAGAAGATTCTTCCTTGGGAGGAATTACGTTGGCAGAAGTATCCTGGACAGGTTCTGGAGGTTTGTGACCTGTCGTTATCTTAAGAACTTCAGTGGCGCTTCTGGTGCCGTCGGAGTTCCAGAGCTGTCCCATAAGACTGTCCGGATCCTTGTCGGCCTCGGCCTGCCGGGCGAGCTTGGATCTCGGGTGGATCTCCTTTGCAGTAGTTTCCGTGTTCGGAGGTACTTCACCTGCAGAAGCGGTTTGCTCCTGGTTTGGAGCTGTGTCAGCCTCTGTATTTGGCAGAGAGAAAGACTTCTTGTGAGAAGATCTAGCCTTGGGAGGCTCTGGAGGCAGATTTCGCCTTGACATCTTGCGAAGTGTCGATTCGATCTCTTGCCGTAATTTGAGCACCATTTCTTCGACTCGTAAGTCGCTGACGGCATTTGTTCGGAGCAGTGGTCTGCCCACCATGGTCCGATGCTCTTGAGCTCATCGTATTGCGATGATACCCAGAGTGTTTCAGAGGGTGCAAATACGGCGCTAAGAGTACGGGCATGCACTACATCTGGTGTAGCAAACATCCCCGCTTGCGACTGCCACATGTTTGTGACTTCGTTCACTACGTTATTTGCGTCGAATACTAGAAGCAGTGCCTTGTTGGCGCGCAGCAAAGTCGGATTAGGATTCGCCAGGTTTAGCGATGAAAACTGAACAGTGTCCCTATTGGAACGACTGTTTTCATTCACGAGAGCTTGAAGACCTGGTGAGGTCACCACCTGAGATAAGAGGTTTGATGGTACCAGACCATGCCTCAGGATTGAGGATAGTGCATGCAAGTCCGTGGCATGCATGATGTAACAAGGGTTGTTCTGTCGAACAAAATCTTCCATGCCTACGGGCCTTGGAGCGTTAGTGGAGAGACGCTGTGCATGAGACTGCACAGGATTGCTCCCCGTTGCCATGAAGTCTGAGATGGTCATGTGTGACCTTGGCCTCTCTTCTTCAGGATCTGGTTCTTCAGCTCTTGGTAGAGTTCTTCGTGAGCCGTGTCCTCCCACTGCTGAGAGGTAAAGTTTGGTCATGGTCATTACATTTGCATCCTGTGGGATGGTAACGGCGGCAACTGTTGTTTCAGCCCTGCCATCTTGGTCATAAACCATAGTGACCACGAACCTGGACTTAGTGTTAAGTAAAACACCAAGCGCGATCTCTTGTGGTGAATATTGTGCTAGCTGTGCATCGGCCAACTTGGACATGTCCAGAAGATAATTGTGTTGGCCAGAAAAGAGATCTTGGCGCTGATTCTGAAGGTGTCTTGTTGAGTGTGCTAACCACCTTCCGACCTTGTTGGTCTTGGAGAGAATGTGGAAGCACATCTCTGGTGAGAGACCTGTTACCTCTACCAGTCTTGGCACTGAGGAGGGATAGTCATATTCTCCAGATGCGTCAAGACTCACACATTGTTTTACCTCCTGTGGGAGGCCAGTCTGAAGGTGATGTGCAAGCATCGTACAAAACTGGCGTGGATCACGAGCGTGATTGCCCACGTTGTTATCCCAGTATAAAAGGGGACTGTTGTCCCATGGTCCTTGGAGGACTCCTTCGTAGAGCCTGACTCCATGTTTGGAGATTGGAGTGAGCTTTGCTCGACTCGCATGGCCACATCGTAAGATCAGGTCAGCAAGATCTCTTGGACGCGGATTGAACACCTGTTGGTGACCCATGTAAATGTACGGAGGCTCGTTATTTTTCTCACGTTTGTGAAATCGGTGTCCACCGTGTTCGGTGTGTCGACGTGATGCGTCCCGACGAGACTCGGGGTAAGAGCTATCCATGTGTGGATGTCGCTCATGGTACGCCTGTTCTGCCCTTGGTAGGGCGTATCCATCACGGCTACGGAAATTTGATCGTGTGCTCATTACGGCACGATGACCAAACGGGATCAGGAATGCTTGGTTAGCTCAAAAGGCTAGTTGCTGTGAGGCTCGAGGCTGAAAGCGGCTGCGGATGGTATAGAACATAGAGTTCTCATGAACATGTCTGATCTTGATGAAAACGCAGCTTGCAGACACAAATTTTCTTTTAGACGAAAAACAGTCTAAATAGAAAATCCAGCACATGGTTGTGCTACCAGCAAACAAGACTACCACCATGTTCCTTGGCAGTAAAATAATCGGTAAATCTCTGTTGAGACATCAATTCCAAGGAAGGCTACCGCTGTAGCGGCATTCCTAAGGTTGTCTATGATCCACCGAACAGTGAAAGCTTTATGTTGAAGAAGTTCACGGAAGGGTGGATGAATGTCTGTTTCTGGTAAGTTTCCTGTTTCCAGAGCCTTGATAAGCTCATCAGGTTGTGCCGAATGCTTTGTTAATGCATCAGCTAGGCAGTACTTCGAGCTTACATGAGCTAGATCATCTAGAGATCCAGAGTTGGATTCCTTACGAAGCATCTGTATAAGATGGTGAGTTTCCTTTTGCTCTGGAAGGTGTGTCGTGCCTGCTGTTGTCACAAGATTGTTCGCATCTGTTCTGATATGTATAGGTACGGTCTCTGATGAGAGATCTGCCCAAAGTCCCTTGAGGAACAGGCAGGTACCAAAGCAACGCATCAGTGCGTTAAGCTCTGCCACTGTTGTGGACATTGTGGTTGTCGTAATCTTGTGAGACTCATAATCCACCAGGCTACCTCTCGAGGATGTTTCCTTAATAGAGGATTCAGAGAAATCATTCTTCTTGGAAGAAGCAGCTGCTGCTGATTGTTTCATTCCTTTTAGCTTTGGATTTCGATCTTCAGCAAGGAAAATAACATGTGCTCTCTGAGATGATTTGTCATCATTGTTCCTGTAGGAAGCATCAGGGTAACCGAGGATTCTGAGATTTCCTTTCAGCGGCCAAAAACGCAATTCTACTTCGGTAGACTTCAAAATCCTAACAAGTTTGTTCAGTTCTCGAATATCACCGATAGTAGGCTTGGCAGCCTTGCTTGCACACCTACTGAAGCGATAACAGATGTGGGCTTGAGTCCGGCTTTGTAGCCAGTTGATCTGTCCTAAAACACTTCTATAAGCAGTGTGCTGCTGTGGTGTGCATTGTTGCTCATTGTTGAGCTTCTTGTCAAAAACAATTTCTTCTAGAGCTTCAACAGCTAGGTTCTGATTTACTGAGATATGTGCTGGCACTGATGCTGTAGCATCCTTCCAGACTAATCTCTGTCCTACAAACATGATATCATTCGTATCTTCAGAACCTACTGCAAATTCCTTTTTGATCGATTCAATCACGGCCTTACGAAAGGTGTCATCACCGGCCATGCACAGGTCATCTACATGCAAACAGACTACTCCATGTACCTGTCTACCCTTGGCATTGTTGCCTGCTATGGGATCTAGGAGATAGTCAATCGCTGATTCCATGGTCTTTGGCTGAGACTTCTTGAGCTCAGCATCTGCTGTTGCAGACTTCTTACCATACAGAACATATGTACAGCGATCCGCACGGGTTGGCACCAGGCCATAAGACAGGAGTGCCTTATCAACGATGTTCCACCATCTTCGAGGTGCATCGTTAAGTCCATAAGCGGGTTTCTTCATCCTCGCTGCAATGTAGGGAAGGATAACCTGCTTCAGGAGGAATCTGACAGATTATGTCTCTCGACTCATCATAGGCTTCACCCTGTAGGAAAGCAGTCTTTAAGTCGATGTGTGTCAGATTCCACAGCTTGTTAGCTGCTAGTTGAATCGCTAAGCGGAAGCCTGGGCGACTCGCAGCAGGACTATCAGTTTGCTGAATGTCCTTCTGTCGATCCTGGAAACCTCTCAGGACCCATCGGGCCTTACACTTAAGGAAGTTTCCGTCCTTGTCTCTTTTTAGAGTCAGGACCCATCGACCAGTGACATAATTTCGGATGTTTCCGAGTTTCCGTGTATCGACGAGCTCAAAGACATCATTGTCTAGCCAGCTCTGATATTCTGCTGCTTTCGCTTCATCAAACTGTTTCTTCATTTCACGCTTTTCCTTGGCGGTTGCCTCCTTCCGCTGTGCCTTCTGGGTTAAGTTCGCTGAGTTCCTGGAGGAACTTAGAGATAAAGCCTTGTCCTCTTCCGTGAGAAGATCATACTCTTCACGGATGTCAGATCGAAACCTTTTAGTGGGTTTATACCGTGTTCGGTCTGACCTCACTCTTGATGTTACCTCTCTGATGTCCACGGGTCCGCCATGCATGTACCGAGGCATGGAGAAAGAACCTGTGTTACTGCACAGTTTCTGTTCTTCTGTGAGAAGGACCCAATCCTTCTCATCTACGACCAAGTCACCTTCCTCATCGGAGTAATACCTTGTGTTCTCTGACTCGGCATCGCTCTCCGGTTCTGGTGAGCCAGAAGTGTGAGGAGGAGCGGACGGTTGTCCGGGGTCGTCTGGGACCAGTTCTTCTTCAGTGTCTTCTTCATCTTGTTGTAATGGAAGAATGGGTCCCTGTGGATGTGCCTTCGGTTTAGGTTTAGGTGTCGGCACCTGTGGAGGTGATTTCTGTTTGTGCGGCGAAACTTTCCTTTCCGATGAAGACCTTGGCGACACATCACCCCCCAGACGCCGAGGAGACGGAAGGCGAGGAGGCGGATGTACGCGAGGCTTAGCCCGAGCAGGAGCCACGGGCTCATCGGAGGAAACGGCCGGTAGTCGCGGTGGAGGTACGGGAGGAGGAGGACGCGACGGCGGCGTGCCGGGAGGCATCGGCTGATCTGGTTCCGGCATAGAAACATCGTCAGATGTGATCCGTGAGCGATTAGTGCTCATTGGTTCTGACGGGTCTGACGGCGAGACCTCTTCGTCCGACATGATTACATCCGGCGGTGTTCGCACGGACGGTGAAGTCTTGCCGCCTGTCATCTGGAATAGCACCCCCGAGAAGGTTGATGGGTGTACTTTGTTCCAGGAAACCTGGTGCGGCAAGCAACACGTCATAGTCGAATTGGGCTTCTTCTTGTTCCAGAAAACAAGAACGCCATCAGTTACACTTGTGAGTGCTTTAACTGTTCCAAATGTACCTCTGTATAGAGTACACTGTTCGAAACCAGACCCTGGTAAGAGTCTTGATCTAAGGCGAGTAATGTCTGACACCAAGGCATCAAGGGACGGTGATGGTTTGGAATGATGCAATGGTAATTCAGTTTTACTCGATAAAGAATTTACTCTAGCAACAAGTGATCTGATTTTCGGATCTTGCAGGAGTTTCGAATCCTTGAGAGGATTTGTCGTCAAAAGTGAATACTCCTGATCAAGAAGTTCCGAAAGTCCCTGGAGGCATTCATCTCCAGAGTATTCTAGTATGTCTGTGACTAAAGACAGATGAGATGCATACGCATCTCGTTTCAGGAATCTTGCCAAACACGAGGCAAAGGTCTCACAGAATTCATAAGGATACACTTGTGCGAGTTTCGTTTTAAGACCGTAGCCTTGAATACCCTTTTCGTCTCCTGGTGGAGATGTTGGAGACTTCGTTTTGGCAGAATGCCTCTGGAGAGGAATTAAAACTTGCGGTGGCAAGTTGTGCATAAAAATCGAAGATTTCGATTCATAGTATCCTGTTGGATCTTTCATGCCATAGGCCTGTAGGTTACAGACCTCATAGCTGATCTTATGATTAGAAAACAGGCGTTTTGCTTCTGGTGAAGACCAGAGCCTGCTGTAGTATGGGTTCTCAAGAACAAAGTAACGTCCGAGCTTCATTTGGTGGTCTGCGACCGATTCACAGAATTTTAAAACAGAAAGTCTCTTGGCAGAGCCTTTCTTCCACTGTGAGTACCAGCTAGACCACTGAGAATGGTCAGGTGACATAACAATAATAGTAGGTTCTTGTTCCTTGATGATCCTAAGAAGATTGGAGCGACCTTGCGGTTGCTCAAGATCTAGACCGCTACGCAAATCGACTGGCTGACCTACTCGAAGACCTGATAGGGCAGCCTTGTGACTCATGCGGGGAGATCCGCCGTAGAGTTCTAGAAAATCAATCTTCCCAGTACTGGTGACCTGCCAGTGACACTCTTGATGTGGAATCGTTAGGTCTGTCGACTGCAGGGAAGCATCGAAGGTGACCATGCAACTTGCGTGGTCAGAACCTTCTGACGTCAGAGTTTCCTCATCAGGCGCGAGAGGAATCTCCACATCAGATGTTATGTCATAGTTTTTCCTCAGTTTTGAGATATTGACGCGGACGATGCGTGTTCCAAGATCCACACCTACCATGGATCCTCCGAGTTCGGAGATCACCTTTCCTTTTAGCCAAGATCCATGTTTGGACCCAGTGGATCCAATCTTAGACTTATCTTCTGACCAGTAGAAAACCTTATCTCCCAAAGAGAAAGGTCCTTGGGTCATTGACAGTCTGGCTGCAAGATCTCTACGCAGATCATCAGATTGGCGTGCCTCTTGGTAAGCCCTGTTGGCAAGCTCCTTAATGGCTCTCGCAGTGACTTCCGTATCAGTTGGATTACCTGTCAACTGATTGGGATCAGCGTTCTCTGGTGTTATAACATCTCGAGGACGCCTTCCAAAGGCCATTCTAAAGGAGTAACTCCTCCGTAGGTAATCGAAGAGTTTCTTGCCAAACATGCTTGGCGAACGAGGTTGCCATACTTCATGGTGATTCCGTTATACTGCGGGTCACCATCCTTCAGGATCTGAAGTATGAGCTTAATCTGATGCTTCAGCAATCTTACAGCAGCTTCGGCCCTGTTGGGCCATGGTGTTCCAGGTCCTGTTGCCACAGGCTTGATATTCTGCCGATTGTAATAAGCCTCCATTTTTGGAGTCATGAATGCTTGATCTCCAACTACAACCTTTGGGTTGATCTGAAATTTTTCAAAGTAGTCATTCATAATAGACATTGTAGTATGTTCTTCTTTATCCTGGACTACTTCGGCAGTCAACAAGTTTGTTGCTCCATCATAGAGAATAAGAAATACTAAGCGACTATCCTTGCCGGGAATTGGAAGCTCACCGTGATCTACGAAAGGTGAGATCACCGAAAGTCTCTGATCTTAGACCAGAAATCTTCGCTCTCGAAGGAGCTCTCACATGTTCCTGGCAGGCTGAACACTTTTTGACCAGTTGGTCATATAGCTCGTAGATCTCCTTTGGGATCTGTAAGGCTTTTGTGCGTCGCTTGAACTGATCCGTACTCATATGACGGTGCTTAAGGTGAAGCTTGTAGAGTTCTACAGGGTCCTTAAGCTTCTCATGAATCCTGCGAAGAGCAATGGGAAGAGATGGCGAAGGTTCTGCGACAATCTCTTCACCTGTTGGTGAGTCTGTGCCAGGAGCCGGGTATTCTCTTGACTCAAGTGGTCTTACCTCCGTCCCGTCATCAGCTCCTGGGACTGTAGACTTCTCTTCAACAGGAGGTTTGACCGCATATTTGCGGGTTTTCTTCAGAAGGTTTTTAAGACCCTTTGGAGTCTTTATCTTCGCAGATGGAACCTCAAGTCTTTCTTCTTCTGGAGGTTCATGCGGTGCAGAGGATTCTGCAGGTTTGTCTCTAGAGCCTGATGATGGTTCCGATGGTCCGGAAGGCTCAGGAACATCTCCAGATGATTCTGGTGGATCAAGTCTCTTGGCAGATGATTCTGCCGGATCAGATGGAAGAGGCTTCTTTTTCCCTGAAATCCTCTTCGGTGGTGGATCAGCTGCTCCCTCAGGTGCTCTGTCACAACCCTTGAGGTACGTGTGAGCCTTTTTCTGTCCGGCACAGGCTGGACAGCGACCTTCCGGTATCCTAACATAAGGCTTATTGGCTCCTAGAGCAGTCTCCGTCGCACGGAACGATGTACCTGACTTAGGAAGGTACTTCCTGGTGGAAGTAAAGCCTAGAAGGTCCAATACCAAATGGTTATTGGTACTAATCGGAAGAGGGGTTTTATACAAACCGAAAGCTTCACACGTTGCTAGGTCAGCTGTTGGACTACACTCGAGGGTCATTCTTAGATTTCTCATCTGTTCAATGGAGAACAAGATGGGGACTCTTCCCTGATCCAAAACTTCTATGGTTGTATCTCTTCTTGGAGTTGTGTTAAACCATAGAGTTACACGCTCCTTGATAAGAGCTGTTTCACTATCTGCGAAAGAGAACTTCGTGTTCGAAGGTGAAAAAGTGAAATCAATCATGCCTGGGGCATGTTGCTTCACGGCCTTGATAAGCCTGTTCACCGCATAGCGGGAACCCATAGCCCTAGTACAACCAGAGTCAAGTATGACAAAGGTAGGGCTCTTATCAAGATTGATCCGCTCGGTGAGAGCAGATAGGACGGTGTGCTGCAACGGAAACACTGCTGTTGCAGTCTCCACACCTTGCCCCTCGGATGGTTCAAAACCTGGGGCGCGTAACTCACTGATGAGTTGTACACGGGTTCTTGGTGCGCGCTCGGATCTGTGCCTCTACCTGATGATCCTGCTTGATTTCTTCTCTTCTTTTTCCGTGTCTTTCTTCGTGAGGCTTGTGATGCATAATATGTGTAAGACGTTTGATCGTCATAAGCGGCATAATTCCAACTGGAGTCAGTATAATAACTGTCCTCGTACCATGAATCCCAGCTCGGTGCGGTGGAACTTTCATAGGCCTGTGGAGATCCAGTTTGGTCTCCTTGTAAGGAGGCAGACTTAGCTGTATCCTTACCTTTACCTTTTGTTTTGTACCCTTTGAAGGAGCTTCCTTTATCTCCTTTGTCCTTTCCTTTTCCTTTGCCTTTTCCACCTTTTCCTTTTTCCTTTCCTTTACCTTTACCGAAATAGCTGGAATCAGTTGGATCATGTTCTGCCTGGTTGGCTCTCCCTTTTCCGCGGTATGACCTAAAACGGCCACGTCCTTTTCGCTTGCCACCCTTTGCTCTTCCCGGTGATCCGGGACGCATTCTTGGTCTTCTTCCCTTTTTGAATCTCCTTGCAACGAAGGCTTCATGGTCGTCAACTGTCCAGAAGACAGCTTCTTCATCCTCGGCGGCAAGAAAGCCTTCCTCAAGGGTGTCTTCGTCTTGGAGCCAGAATCCATCGACTCCGTCGTATTCACCCTGATCGAGGATGAGGAAGTTTCGACCTCCGCGTTTGCGGCGTTGATCTCTCCTTCCATGGCGGTCCTTCTTGTGAGAAGTGTGCCGAATATTGGGATCCTGCAGACCAGTTCTGGTCGTTGAGAACTGATCGAACATGGTCTGCCGTACTATAGGGTACGTGTAGGTCTCAATTCGGTAACCTTGGTTGGTCAATGCTGTTACCAACCTCTCACGTTGCATCTCATTTAGGTCGGACTGCACTAGGAAGAGGAGAGCTAGGAGATTATCATTTAGAGGAAACGCTCTTCGATGATTATCAAGGCGTTCCTTGTTCCATGTTTCGAAGAAACGTGCGGCGTATGTGTCTCTCTCGGTTGCATCCTGTAGGCGCATGAAGGTTTGATCTGCTTGCACAGCCTGCATGAAATCGGATGGGCATCTTCCAGAATTATCTCTGGTAAGAGATCCATCCATGAGTTTCTCACGCGCTGTAGCACGATCTCAAACTTAGCAATCCAAGTCACAAAGTCTTGGTTGCCCTTCCATGCCTTGAATAGGCCGAGGAAACGCCACAGGAAAACGTACTGTTCTCCTTTCACGAAAAATGGACGCATCTTCTTCTTGAAGTAATCTACTCCATCTGGGGCTGCAAGCCTTTCTCGGTTGAGTGATTCTTTTTGTACTGCGGCCAATCCGGAGAGCCTCGTCTTGAGAGACGGACCTCTTTTGGTGTCATCCAGCGTTGTTATGTCGCACCAGTCGTCAATCAACTGTTCATACTCAAACCACGAGGTGGTGCCATCATAGGCAGGCGCGATCTTGGGCGTTATGCCTAATGATGCAAGCATGCGGTCAGATGTTGCATATGACTGTGCGACATAAGTAGCTGGACCTTGGGAGGTCTCTTCGTTCTCATATCCCCCGGAGGACTGGGAACTGCCGTCGGCTTCGCTATGCGAGCTCGACATTGTGCTGCCTCTTATCCGCTTGGTTAAGCGTTCGGCGAGGCCGACCGCTGTAGCGGACTTTGTGAGGCGGGCGGCCCTTTCCGGGCTCCGCTACCAGAAAACTGTGCCGATACACCCCCAAGGGATACTCCTTGTAAGGAGGTGTATGACCAGTTTATTCCCTAAGGATCAAAGGGCAGCGCCCTGCACACGGACAGTAGTTGTTTTGTCTTGCTACGCAGGAGAGCTTGTCTTGTCTCAATATGGTAAAACCACTGTGAGCCAATGGGCAGCGGAATGTATATGTATGAGCATGCAGCCATTGCTGTAGGTACCTGTTAGAGCTACCCCTTTAGAGGTTTATGGTTTCACCCCCCCCCCCTGTGGTTCCTGTGGTTCCCCCCCCCCCCGTGGTTCCTCTTGCTTTTCCCCCTCCCTTTTGTGGTTCTTCTGGTTCCTGTCTCCCCCCTCCCCCCCTGTGGTTCTTCTTCTTCTTCTTGTTCTTGTTCTTGTTGTGTGGTCGCCCGGGTCGGGGGGGGGGGGGATACCATTGGGGGGGGGGGGGGGGGGGGTCGAGAACGCGGAGCGCGGGCACATATAAGGGCTACTATAAGGGATCTATCCGGGTACTCATAGCGTTTTGGGGATTACTATGCTGTAACTATAATCAGGAACCCCCTAAAACTGCACAGGTAATGATTTAGGCCCCTATAGTACAGACTAAAACCCCTAAACCCATACCCTGAAAGCTAAACTCTACCTTAACCCCACGTAACCTACCTTTTTAAGGACTTATAAAAAGAAACCATATTCGGGAACCCTAAAAAGGTAGGTTCCTTAGGGTCCAGGTGAACCCTGAACCCAAAAAAAGCGACCAGACCCCAACCCAGTGCTTTTTGAGTGTCGGAGTTTCGGTTTATGCGCCATCATGGACTAGGGAGCTAGAAGTTAGGGCAACGCATGCACCTAAGCTACCGCACGCTTTTCTGCAGGTGTTCGGGTGTCGAGGCCTTTGCGTGAAATTCTAAGCGCTTCAAGGACAGCTTACTTAAGGGGTTGGGGGTGGGCGGGGAGTGGGAGGAAGGGCTGATGTCATTCTGGTGTCGCCAACTTTGTCTGAAAAAATGTGCTCTGAACCCATGCCTGCTAGCAATGATCAAGAAAATGCAGATATGCCTCTGAGAATGACATTCAGGAGCGATGTAAAGAAAACATGCGACGTCCTATGCTTCAATATCTGCACTGTCTTAACTGTTGTGGTTTGGCACGCCAAGGCTTGGGGTAAGGTCTGGAGGGTAAGGCAGAGCAGTTTACTGCCGGGTAGGGTTGGGGTAGGGTATACGGCCTTGTTGCAGTCAAGAGGCGTCTGGCCCCAGCGCTCGCGAGTTACTGTGGAGAAAGAGCCAAGAAGTGGCGACCACATAGGGTTTAGGGCTTAGGGTTTGGAGTTTTGCCAGGTCTATAGTAGTACAGTAGTAGTAGTATAGTAGTATAGTAGTATAGTAGTACGTATAGTAGTATAGTAGCATAGTAGCATAGTAGTATAGTAGTATAGTAGCATAGTAGTATAGTAGTATAGTAGTATAGTAAATAAAGGTTATTGAAGGTTCCCCGCTCTCCAAAGCCCGGAAACCGCTAGCACGAGAGAAAGAGCGGTTCGTTATTTGAAACGGACGGCACAGTCTGAAAGGGGAAAAGGAGGGACCCTTAATGGGGACCCCTACCCTATAATGGGCTATATAAGGGGTATATAATAGCTATATTAAGGGTATATACCTAGGGGTCCTTCTTGTCCCTCCTTTTACCCTTGGACAGTCATCAATGACGTGCTGGAGCCCTATGTCGAGAACCCTACTGCAGTAACGAGGCGAGCGGCCCACGATTCGGCTGAATAACTCAACTTGCAAATCTAGTATTTAGGGCCAAGCCTTTCTAAGGCTTAGGATTTAGCTCGTAAGTGCGATGCAGGCATTTTCGGATCTCTTGTTGGATCCATCTCCGCACTCGCCCAAGGGGCCATGCCAACGAGATCAGACCACGGCATCGTCGCGGAGATCTACGGCTCGCGTATACTTACAATATCTGGAACACATGTGTAGGATGGTCAAAGGCCACCCTTTCAAACGGGCAAACAATTTCTAGAGCATGCTAGGCTTCTCCTGAAGCGCAGTGAAGGGAGGGGTCCGGCCCAGGCGACACAGTTCGGCAATCATCATCCAGTCCTAGTGCCCCCCAATAAGTACTGCCAATATGACACGACGAGGACGACTGCTGCTACTACTACTTCTACTGCTACTACGACTCCTACTCCTACTCCTACTTCTACTTCTACTTCTACTTCTACTTCTGCTACTACTACGACTACGACGACTACGACGACTACGACGACTACTACTACTACTACTGCTACTACTACTACGCGGTACGACTACGACTACGACGACGACGACTACTACTACTACTACTGCATTAATTCCTACTCCGTCTGCGCTGGATGCGACTGCTTGCTCCAGCTACTTCTGCCGCAGTGGCTACTGCTGCGATAACTACTGCTGATACTACACTTGCTCATACGATAGCTAGTGCTGAGTGCTACTTAGTAGCTAGCATGATGTTCCGCTACGACAAAGGAAACTCGCAGCTATCGATACTTCCTTCACGTGCTGATGGAATGCGAGAAGCGCCTCCCCATCACTGCATGCCTCAGGCACCCCATCAGCGAGTGCTCATGACGTCTTAAATCCTTGTCCTCCAACCTGCACACGTGGCGAACTACTCTTCAGGTTCTGAGCAGGGCGGGCCTTCAGTCTCGGGACTTGTGGTGGGGTCGAATTTAACCACCAATCTATTTCCTATTGTTTTGTAGAGGAACCAGAAACTGTTAAAGGTGTTCTTTCTCGAAACAGTGTGGTGCACTCTACGGGGCGTTTACATTGGGATGAATGAGTAATGGTCCCCAGTCAGTGGTCCTGGCAGCTTTGGTTGCGGCCGTGGTCGTGGTGCTGGTCGCCATAATGGTCCTCGTTGCGGGTTTTGTCGTGGTCGTCGTGGGGTCCTGGTGGTCCTGGTCTTCTCGGTCGTCGTGTTCCTCGTGGTCGCGGTGGTCGTCGTGATGCTCGTGGTCGTTATGGTGTGTGTGTGTGTGTGTGTGTGTGTGTGTGTGTGTGTGTGTGTGTGTGTGTGTGTGTGTGTGTGTGTGTGTGTGTGTGTGTGCGCGCGCATGGCGCGTGGTCGTTTGACCTTTAAAGCTGTGGTCATCTTGGATTCCTCTCTGGTGCAACCCTCTCTTCCAGTCAGGGCCCTCCCTTATTTCGAGAACCGTAATGATAGCACCACATAGACCCGAAACAGTCAATACCCCAGGGAGGACCACTGGAGGACCACACCAGGGCCGCATTTCCAGACGAGACACCAAACCCGCGTATACGAGATGGAGGTCGAGAGGGTAAAATTAGAGTAGGGCTGTCAGGCTCTTCTTGGAGCACGGTTAGCAGTTGACAATGAGACCGTGGTGGAGGCCAGCCTTGCACGCTCACAGCTTCGACCTGATCTGCTCACTTGCAACGTAAGCACCTGTCAATATCAACACACGGTTTGTGATACAAACCACTGTAAAATTTCGGTTGAGCCCCACAGAATCCGCATAAACCCCTGAACCCTCACACCCTCACACCGAAGCGCTTAATATAATAATTAGAATAGGGCTTTGGGGCCTATTATACTATAGCTATAATAAGGAGCCCCCCAAAATAGTACAGGTAATTATTTAGGCCCCTCTATTAACCCCAAATCGCGACTCCGAACACTCCCTCCCACATCCGCCTCCTGGATCCCGTGGTCGACGACGGCCTGAAGAAGCTCAAGCCTTCAGAGGGAAGAGGTTCGGAGGGCGGACTTCAAGCAGCATATTGTAGTACTGTAGTGTTATTGTGGGAGTGTTATGAAACTTGCAGTGGAAAAAATAGTATAGTAGTATACAGTATACGGTATATGTAATGCCTAAGAGCCAAGCCCTGAAGCCTGAACCGCAAGTCCTCTTTGAAAGCCTTATAGTTAAACCTTATAGACCCTGATAACAAAACTGAAGGTTGTGGTAGAGTGCAGTACTTAAAGGCTCACGGGACTTAGTGAGTAAGGTTATAAGTAGGTTATAATTAGGATAACCCCACTTAGGGGACTTAAAACCCCAATTATAACCTACTTACTAAGTCCCATGATCCTCTAAGTAGGCCCTCAAGGCTGACGCCCACGGTCTAGGCTTAAGGAGTACGCTTCTGGAGCCTTGGGCTTTCGGTGTAGAGTTCAGAGGGGCCTTGACTCGGGCCTTGGGATGCTTGCAAACATACTATTATTACTATTACTGGTATTATTACTACTATTATTATTACTATTATTATGACTATTATTACTATTATCATGACTATTACTACTATTATTGTTACTACTAAGCACCTTGAAGTCAAGTCAGGCTTGTTCGCTCGGATCTTGGGCTGGTAGAGACTTAGCTGCGTTGCTTTGCTTAGGAGTTCGGGAGAACAGCTGAAGCAAGCCTTGCACATCGTCGTATGAAGGCTTTCGGTTTTTGACGTCTGTGTGCTGTGGTTCTGAGCGAAGACTCCTCCTCCTCCTCCTGCGCCTCTTCCTCTTCCTCTTCCTCTTCCTCCGCCTCCTCCTCGTCCGCCTCTTCCTCTTCCTCTTCCTCTTCCTCTTCCTCTTACTACTACTACTACTACTACTACTACTACTACTACTGCTACTACTACTGCTACTGCTACTGCTACTGCTACTGCTACTGCTACTGCTACTGCTACTGCTACTGCTACTACGACGACGACTACGACTAGGACGACTGCCACTACAACTACTCCTTGAGCTTTGATCCTCAACCCTAAACCCTTCAACCTAACGGCCCCAAAACTCGAAGCCGACCACAAAAACAATCCACAAACCCACGGCCCCCAGACGTCCAACGCCCCGAAAACCCCAAAGCCCTGAACTCCGGGGCTCCAACTCGAAGCTCTTCGATGTCGGCGGCTAAGGCCTCGCAGTGAGGGAGCTGAGGGTCGCAAGGAGCAAGCCTGCTACGGTTCTTAGTTGCTGAGTTCATAAGCCCCCCCAAAGTGTACACTTTTAGTTTCATCGTGGGCAATACTATCCCGAAAAGTGTAAAGTGTATCCACTCAGCTACCAAGGGTTTAAAGAATGGCCGTTGGGCCTTTGGGGGCCTTCGGGGGTGTCGGGCTCAGGGGTGAGAGAGAAAGCCAGTGGACCGAATGAGATGCTTGTTGCTATGGCTGCTTGAACACAATTAACATGCGAGTGGCCAGCGATGTTACCAGCCTTCCTATTCAGAATCAAGAATCAATCAATAGTCCTTCTAACTGTCCTTCTTGTGACGGCGACAAAGAGGGTGGCGTTGACGATAAGGAAGAGGAAGATGAAGCTGATGATGATGATGATGGCAGTGACGACGACGAATAGGACAGTGATGGAAGTGGCCGTGGCCGACGCAGTCGCGGTGCTGGTGCTGCTGGCGCTGGCCCTTGTGGTGGCGGTGGCGGCCGGGGTGGTGTTGGTGCTGCTGGTGCTGCTGGTGCTGCTGGTGGTGCCGGTGGTGCCGGTGGTGCCGGTGGTGCTGGTGGTGCTGGTGGTCCTGGGTGCGGTTGGTGGTGATGTTGGTGTGATATTGCTGATGAAGATGCCATGGACACGATGTGGCTGGTGATGGTGAGATTTTGATGCCGATGCTGATGATGATAATTATGATCATCATCCCCACTATCATGCTGACCCTGGGCCTGTGTGTGACGATGATGATGCCGAATTGCTGCTGGTTGTGTATCCGCAATGTGGCTGTTGTCGTGAACATCTGATCTAAACCCTTAGCACCTACATGATCATCGTGGATATGGCCCTGTTTGTCTCACTATTCCCAGCATTCTGACTATTCTGCGCTCCATCCTTACTAAGAGGATAATCACTGCCATCGTCCTGTACTTGTAAATATCACCATTCTGCGTCCCTTCCTGTGATCATTGATATCAACGCGCTTGCCTTGCAACCAATACTTTTCACAGGTAAACCAGTATTGAAGGCGGAAGGCAGGTGCCAAGTTGCAAAGCCGCTGACTTTTGGCTTTTGCGTCGCATGTCCACGGAGCGGGGCAGGAAAAGCACGTCATACTCTGAATGTTGCAGTCTACGGCCAAATGCCCTGAACTAAACCTAGAGACAAGTTTCCTGCCTTGCTAAGGAAACGGAAACATGCTGCACACTCTCTTGGCATGCCCGACTTGTTCAAGGCTGATGCGAGGGTGAGGGGTCCCTCTCCTGCTGAATGGCCACGTTCAAACTGGTGGATTCCACCGAACAAATGGGATGCCTTCCCAAAGGCCCGCTTATGAAATTGCTACAGTTTGTTTCATAACATTGTTGCTTTTGCGAGGAATCTTCCCATGAATGCTAGTCTCCCTGTCCATTGATGGTATGTCTGCCGTCCTTGTTAAGACTATGGATCTCAGTCTGACAAATGTTGGAGCAGAGATGATACTTGCATGATGTGCTCAGCAATGCAACGCATCTGCTCACACGACGATGGGGACCTCCTTGGCGTCACCTCATCAAGGCTTAGGGTTCGGGGTTTAGGGTTTAGGTTTTACGGTTTGGGGCTTAGGGTTTGGGCTGCAAGAGCAAGAGCCCCAGAAGTCTCCGACGGAAAACTGCAGGAAAAGTCCGCTCCGCAGCCTACTTCATAACCACTTGAAGCTCAGGCTTCCTTTTTGATTCATTTTTTGCGACGAAGGCCCGGCAGCTCTCAGCAAAAATGCCCACCAACAAACAACAAAACCTTGCTGCAATCAGACAGGCCCTTTCTTTCGTTTCGACATAAGCCCTCGCAGACTTGCACGTAACCTAAACAAGGCAAGCCGCTAAGTGGTGTGAGGAGGCCGATGTAGATCCCACCCATCACGGGGCGAGCGCGGAAGCCCCTTTGCAGGGATCCAAACTTGAATGGAGCGAGGGGTCGAAAACCAAAACCAGTGTTTAACGAGTGTAAGAAACCATATCATAGCACCTTTGGCGATAGCCGAAGCAATAATAGTGTACTTGCGAAAATGGCACAGCGGCAGCAGTAGTAGTAGTGGTAGTAGTAGTAGTAGTAGTAGTAGTAGTAGTAGTAGTCGTAGTAGTGGTAGCAGTGGCAGTAGTAGTAGTAGTAGTAGTAGCAGCAGCAGTAGCAGCAGCAGTAGCAGTAGCAGTAGCAGTAGCAGTAGCAGTAGCAGTAGCAGTAGCAGTAGCAGTAGCAGTAGCAGTAGCAGTAGCAACAGCAGTACACAAGACAATTCGTCACAACCCCCGGCTTCATGTGGCCGGTGATGGTGTCGTACCAATCCTCGGATGTCTCTCTCTGCTTGCTTCCACTTGATCATTGCTTCCCGGCTTCATGTCGGACAGTGGCTGCAGGCTTGAAAGTGGCCTAATTAGCCACATTTACCATGCAAGGATCGAGCAAAGCCACACGTGGCCCTCAGAGAGCATGTGCTAGGCTATGAGGCCACCAAACAAGCCGATTCGTAAAACCTGATCCACAGCGTTCTCTCAGAGCCGCTTTCTTAAATAAGAGTAGGAAGTTTCCGAAAGATCGATGACACACGACCAAATCAATAGGCAGGAACGCCGAAAGATTGGAGCCCTAATGATCGGAATTGGAAATTGTGGTATAGTACTTTAGGGTTTAGGGCTAAGGGTGTAGGGTAGGGTTTAGGGTTTAGGGCTTAGGTTTATATAGTACAGTATAGAAAGGAACGCTCTGGACTCTGGATTTAAGTTGGTAATTGCTTGCTTAGGCTTCAACTTGTACTGCAAGCACAAGCACAAGCAGCAGCAGCAGCAGCAGCAGCAGCAGCAGCAGCAGCCGCAGAAGCACCAGAATCAGCAACAGCAACGGAGGTCAAGACAGCAACCCAACTTAAAATCCTACTAGTTTGCTGCTGCTGCTGCTGCTGCTTCTCGCCGTCCTCCTTGTCCTCCTACTACTGCTGCTACTACTGCTACTATTGGTACTACTGGTACTACTGGTAGTGACTGGTACTAGTGGTGCTACTGGTACTGCGACTGCTACTGCTTCTGCTATTGCTCGTTGTGCAGCTGAAGGTCCGTTAGCGGAGCACGGTCCGGGGTGGAGGCTGCGAATCTCCATAGGTCGTCAATGGCCGCCGTGAAATGTTCCTGCTTTACGTAATTGAAGGGCCTTACCGAATAACTTCATTCGGGTTTTAGGGTAGGATATGCGGTGCTTAAAATACAGGAATTATACAGGGATGCTATTCCTTCTTTCAACTTATTCAGACCCGTATACTGGTTGGAAAAAAGGGCCGTAGGGCCTTGTTGGGGCTTGGAGCCACTAATGGCTGGTATATGCAGTTCGGCTCATGTCTTCGTTTGTTGGGCTCAACTACGTGGATGAGAAGGTCAATTCATGCCTTTGGGCAAAGGGATTCGGGTTTCAGCGCTTTGCCTCAAGCCTCGACCTTGAGCGTTGCTGCAGGGTTTCGGATGTTGAAGCCTCTGCTTCGGGTATTCTTCTGATTGTTGACTTGCAATACGGCTCGAGCTGACTGCTCGAAGGGAGTAGTGATCAGAGCTTCAGGATTAATAGCATTACAGCGTACATGCGACGCAGCAAGCCCAAGAATAGAAGAGACATGCGAGCCCTTCTTTGACGACAATGCCTCCTGCATGCTGCACCGTAAGCTTATGCTGATGCTGGCTTGCAAAAGCTTTCGTGTGGGAGTAGAGTTTGTGTGCATTCTGCTGCTGTATGTAAGGAAGGTTTCAGGTTCAAGGGCATTATTCTACCAATGCGTACACCGTGCAGCAACACACTATCGAGCACAAGGGAGGCTACAGGCGAATCCGGTTAAGCTTGACCACTAGATATGCTTGCGCAAGGCATGCCTGCTTGTAGAAAGCCGCCGACCACGTGGACCAGTCAGCCTTTGTGTAGTTGTGACCTCAACAAGAAAGCCACTGCGCTCTGGGAGTTTCCACTTTCTTGAGCTCTGAGAGCCTTTACCCAACACTGCTTCGAAAGATGAGTGAGCGCGACCGAAACCTTGCGCTTCCGCTTCGACCTCCTCAACATCGAGACTCTGGACAGGAAATCCCCACAGTAGAAAGCGAACGGTAAATGTCTGGAGCTTTGAACCCCTCTCTCCCCCAGGAGACTAAGCCCACTCTCAGCCGAAAGGAGGCCTGAATCTCAAACCCTGAGCCCTAAATCCTTTAAAGCCTAAACCCTAAACCCTAAATCCTTTAAAGCCCGGGTGGCGATCGTCCAGCGGAATGCCGTAGCTCTGTCCTTGGGTTTCAGGCTCAGGGGGAGAGGCGAAGGCTTGAGTCTCACTGGTTCCAAGGCTTCAGGATGGACTTTAGGGTTTAGGGTTTAGTGGGTAGTGGGTTTAGGGTTTAGGGTTTGGTGGGTTTAGGGTTTAAGGTTTAGTGGTTTAAGTTCAGGGTTTAGTGGGTAGTGGGTTTAGGGTTTAGGGCTTGGTGGGTTTAGGGTTTAGGGTTTAGTGGGTTAAGTTCAGGGTTTGGTGGGTAGTGGGTTTAGGGTTTAGGGCTTGGTGGGTTTAGGGTTTAGGGTTTAGTGGGTTAAGTTTAGGGTTTGGTGGGTAGTGGGTTTTGGGTTTAGGGCTTGGTGGGTTTAGGGTTTAGGGTTTAGTGGGTTAAGTTCAGGGTTTGGTGGGTAGTGGGTTTTGGGTTTAGGGTTTGGTGGGCTTAGGGTTTAGGGTTTAGTGGGTTAAGTTCAGGGTTTGGTGGGTAGTGGATTTTGGGTTTAGGGTTTGGTGGGCTTAGGGTTTAGGGTTTAGTTGGTTAAGTTCAGGGTTTGGTGGGTAGTGGGTTTTGGGTTTAGGGCTTGGTGGGTTTAGAGTTTAGGGTTTAGTGGGTTAAGTTCAGGGTTTGGTGGGTAGTGGGTTTTGGGTTTGGGGTTTGGTGGGTTTAGGGTTTAGGGTTTAGTGGGTTAAGTTTAGGGTTTAGTGGGTAGTGGGTTTAGGGTTTAGGGTTTAGTGCGTTAAGTTTAGGGTTTAGTGGGTAGTGGGTTTAGGGTTTAGGGTTTAGTGGGTTAAGTTTAGGGTTTAGTGGGTAGTGGGATTAAGGTTTAGTGGGTTTAGTGGGTTTAGGGTTTAGTGAGTTTAGGGTTCAGGGTTCAGGGTTTGGTGGGTTTAGGGTTTGGGGTTTAGTGGGTTAAGGGTTTGGTGGGTTTAGGGTTTAGGGTTCAGTGCGTTAAGGGTTTGGTGGGTTTAGGGTTTGGGGCTTAGCGGGTTAAGGGTTTAGCGGTTTCCAGAAAATCATACGTAAGAGCCTCAAGATTCAGCTAAGGCTTTGCGGAGCATTCAGTCATAAGAGCCTCAACAACTAAAGATGCTTTGCTGTAGCTTTTAATTCCTGGACCATGCGAAAGCCCTACATGTCTCTTCAGGCCGGAGCCATTGTACTATAATCATAATAAGGGACCCCCAAAACAGCATTGGCAATTATTTAGGCCCCTACAAAACCCTAAACCCTAAACCCTAAACCCTAAAGGCCCTAAACCCTACCTAAACCCTAAACCCCAAACCCTAAACCCTAAACCCCTAAACCCTCCACCAGAAGATGGTTGCTCCTCCGGGACCCCAAAGGCCCTCCTCCGGAAAAATGGAGGATGCAAACCAAAACCCGGGGCCCTCGGCCTAGATCGTGGGATCCTTAGGAAAGGGACGGGCGAAAAGAGGCCCCGAAATATCAGAAACCCACAACCCACCATGCGAGGATGAGAGTCGACGTGTTCCGTACTCGATGGCCTCCTTCTCGAAAACCTGATAGCTCTGGGCTTGTGAACGACCCCGGATCCTAATGCGGCTACGGTTTTCGGGCGTTGCAGTTCTTATGGGTCTGAGGGTTAAGGCTCGTGGGTTTCTCCTCTTTTCGATCGGCTCGGGGCCTACATGCTTAGAATGGGGATTTGGGGCCCATTCTGCTATAGTTATGATAAGAAAATCCCAAATAGTATAGGTAATTATTGTTGCGCCTATAGTATAGTACTGCTTGCAACGCTTGGCAGGGCAAGGCTGTGCATGTAAGGCCCATCTGCTCAGAGCGATGCCCCAATCCGCGAAACCATAAAACACGAAATTGCGAAGATCCCTGAACCCCGAAATCTATGCGCCAAGAACCTGATCGCCCCAACATCCTTAAGTTGGCACCCTACATCCTCCGCGGCAGAGAGCAGAAACCACAAACCGCCAGTCCTGACTGAACAAGTGTAGTACTTCCAAATTAAACCTGGGCGTTTAGCTTCTGTAAGACTCCTCTGGCAGCACCCAGTATTTTTGAGAGCCCCGAAGTACTGTGTTCAAGCTGCGGAAAGCAGCTTACCCTAAACCCTAAACCCTTCTACAACTCAAAGGGGAATAGGAGGGACCCTTAATGGGGACCCCTACCCTATAATGGGCTATATAATGGATATATAATAGCTATATTAAGGGTATATACCTAGGGGTCCTTAATAGGGGTCCCTCCTTTTACCCTTGGAACAAGCATCCCGGGGCTGAAGGCTGGGAGATGATCCGATGAGCTCTTCCAGGCTTCTTGGGGCCAGAGGCCTCGGAATGAGGGGGGGCTGCCACCCAAAAGCAACAAATCCTAAACCCCCTACCCTAAACTCATCCCGAAATCCTAAACCCTAATCCGCTTAAACCTAAACATACTACACTATATAGACATAAACCCAAACCGCGCGCAGGCTGCCTTTCGAAAACCTCCCAAAGCTCCCCTGGAAACTTCTTTTAGCAAAGCTGAGGTTGCTGCACTGTCCGGGAAGAGGCCTCAAAGCGTTCACGCAGACCAAAAAGGTGCCTAAATAATTACCTGCAGTATTGCACTATTTTGGGGGGTTTCCTTATTGCTTATTGTAACTATAGGATAACATACCCCCAAACCCTATTAAAAACCCGGGTAACCCCGTCCAAGCCCCTTCATTCGGCAAAGTTTGCACATGGAGGCTGCGCCCCCAAACCCCCGCTTTCTTTACGCTGCAATATCTGCCGAATACCAAAAGGAAGAAGCCACACGTCTTCGCTTCAGGGGTACAACCCGATGAAAACAAAGGGAACAAAGTTGAAAACCGAGGTTAAAGTTTGAGAAGACAATCGAAACAACTTCTCCAACAAACAAGAATGACAAAGACACACGTTTTCGCTTTAGAGTGGCAAAAAGTACACCAAACAAACAGAAAAATCACTGAAAACAAAGATTAAGGTTCAACCGCACATCTTCTCCGGCAAACAACAAGGAAGAAGCCACGAGTCGATGTACAACGCAAAGAAAAAAGTAAAATCACTGAAAAAATGGCTCAAGTTTGAGGAAACAATCGAAGCGTCTTGTCCAACCGACAAGAACAACTCAGCCACAAGTCTTCGCTTTAGAGGATGGAAAGCGAAGAAAACAAAGTGAAACATCACTGAAAACAAAAAATGACATGCAGAAAACCATCGCAAAAACACCGAACAATTTTGAACCTTGGTTAAAATCTAGGTTCGAACCCAGGTTTGTTCAACCTCTGTTACTCATCTTTTCGAGAGAGAGAGAGAGAGAGAGAGAGAGAGAGAGAGAGAGAGAGAGAGAGAGAGAGAGAGTGGGAGAGAGAAGCCTACTTCTTTGCTCAGCCCGCAAGTGGGGCGGGTGGGGAGGTCGGGTCCAAGCATGAAGCGAGGGTGCCTCAGCAAATGAATCCTTTAGTCTAGTCGTAATTATAGTCGGCTACAGTTAAAGTTGCGCAGTGTCAGGGAATTACTCATTCAGTACTGTGAGGCGGTTGGCATGTTTACCTAGGTATGTCAACATGACACGTGGGAATGCCAAGCAGGATGCACACCTATAGCAGCATCACACGGACACCGAGTAGGTCCTCGAAGAAGGCTCAATAATAATAATAATAATAATAATAATAATAATAATAATAAATAATAATAATAACAATATTAATGATAATAATAATCACAGTAATAATAGGACGAATCATAATAGTATTACTAATTATAATATAGTAATGTTTGAAAATCACATAGTACTAATACTATCAATAATAATGCTAATAACAATAGCAAGTGTCGAAGGAGTCCAAGCACTCTACAAAACACGAAGCCTTGTGTGGACTGAAAGTGTCCAACACCAATGGTAGCGTAAGCAAGCAACGAAGCAAGGCGAGACTTGGTCGCGAAGCAGCACAGATCGTGATAAACCTAAATTGCACACACCATCTCCACCGTTCGCAGTAGCAGAAAGTCCATCGCGTCACCGAGACAACCCATCATCGTCAACAACAGCAGCACCATGTCAATAATATTAACGATACTAGTAACTAATACAGTGATAACAATTTGATATCACGAACCTTTCATCATACTACTGTAGTAATGATACTAGTAGCAGTTTAGTCATCATCATCCGCAGCGGCAGCACCCTGCCTGCGCCGCGTAAACAGCAATGCAGGTCAAGTGCCGCAACATGCAGAAGTAGCTACGGTGAGGGCAGAGACTTGTTGCATTTTGTACAAAGACGAGCCGCCTTGGAGGTTCAGCACCTTCTGCCATACCAGATTGTACTTCCTCGGCTGCCAGTAAGAGATATGGGAGTCTCCGAAACTAGGGGACCCTAATATAGTACCCCAAGTAGTAGGATCCGGATTATAAGGACCCCAAATCAGGCACCCCTTTTTTTGGACACCCCCATATCCAAGTTGCTGTTTTTCCCGGCATAGGTGATCAGGCTTCGTATCCTGGGGTGCCATAAGGGATCCTTTTCAGGGATCTATAGAGCTCCTTTAAAGGATTCCTTTAAGGCTACTATGGGGCTCTATAACAGGGATAGAAGTTCCGAACTCTTGCATATCGAATGCCGAAGCAACACAAACTACCGGAATTGCTCGCTTGGCATCTGGGACCACGTTCCAGGAAGATCATACTGCCTTCGGAAATGGTCCCCTGGCAAGCACAGTCAGTCGTAGTCGCACAGGTCTCAGCTCTATATCGCCTGGTTCCACTCATGTTGCTGGCAGATGCTCATCATCACACATCGCTTACGAGCATTGAAAGCAGAAAAACTAGCAACAAGAATTCAATACCACCAATTACCGATGGTCATGTGAGGCTGCTGCCACGGATTTGTCGACGGGCTGTAACTTCTTCGGCCCTGATTTGTGGTTCAGGGTTCGGCTAAGGGACGGGAGCTTTCCTTCAAACTTCGACTCCAAGACATGGGTCAAAAACCCCGGCAATCACCATCCAAGCCCTACATTGCATGAACCGGAAACCCCCCCACCATCTACCACGAAACCGGAACCGGAAAGCGCTCCACCCTAAAGCACCCCACGCACAACGATGCCGGAAAGGCCGTCAGCTGCTCCATGCAGCCAGTCGTTGACGAAGCCCTGACCCAAGATTACTGGACTAGGGGCTGTGAGTGGGACCTGGACCTTGACCCCGGACCCCGAAACCGACGGCCCTTACAAGTAAAGCCTAAACCCCTCAAGTGGCAAGCTCCTAAAGACACAAAGCACTAATTAGCCTAAACCCCTAAACCCCTAATATCTAAAGCCCTAAACCCCTAAACTCACAAAGCCCCAAATCCTATGCCCCCAGTCGTCATCGGCTTGACTCGGTTCGCCTGCGCGAGCTTCTGGTACTTCGCCGACTCGGTCTCCTGCAGCCCGAAAAGCACGCGGATCACCCCAAAAACTTTCCCCACGAAAGGCGGGCCAGAAGATTGTATGACAACTTCAAGTACGGCTGCCATCATGCTGTATACGTCCGCAGATGTAAAGGGCCAGGGTTTCAGAACTTGAATACCAGAGCCGACAATTAACCTCAATCAGCCCGGCCGACGACAACAGCAAGGAGACCATGAACTATTTTGGTGACGATTGCGATGGTGACGATAAAGATGGCGATGATGATAGTGATGGGGCCGATGATGGGGATGCGGGAAACACGACACTGACAATGAGAGTGATTCGGACCGGAATGAGAATGAAGCTGATGGTGACCATCATGGTCCTCATCATCATCATCATCATCATCGTCGTCATCGTCATCATCATCATGAAGACGGTGGTGTGGCAATTGCCGCATGATTTGGATGACCCTGATCATGTTGATGATGCAGCCGCCGCTCATGCCACACCGGGATGACAACCACGGTGAACAGGACCATGACGCTAAACCCTGCACCCTAAACCCAGCGCTGGTGTTACCATCACCAGGCCAACCATGCTACTGAATATGCTCAGCATCTCTTCTTCGTGATTCCTGTTCTGCAGGCGCCCTAAACCCTAAACCCTAAGGCCGCCTGCCCCGACAGCTTGAGCAGCTCTGCGTAGGCCGCCAGGGCGACGATGCCCTTCCCAGCCTGGGCAGGTGTTGGGGGGCTCAGGGTTTCAAGTTCAGCTCTCGATTGAGGCCGCAGGGCTCCTTCTCAGGGCTGGGTACCCTAGCCCAACAAAACGCCAACCTTTTCAATTATGGTTGGGTTATATAAACCCGAAAACTCCAGCAGGTTAAAGGTTACTTACTCACCTACTAAGCCTCAGTCAGCATTCGAACTCCAAATTCGATGATTTGGGTGCACTGGGGCCCATTATACTGTAACTATACTCAGGAACCCCCCAAAAGTAGTATATCTGTTCTGTTCTGTGTCGGACTCTCGTGCCTTCGGTAAGGCGCGTCCCAAATTTATTCATTGATAAGACCCCTATGGCGTGGCGTATGGCCTTGAGCTTGGGTCGAAGCTTCGGCTTCGAGGTCTTTAGAGCTCAGGGCCTAGGACTAGTTCGGGATTCGAGGGCTTGAGGGTTTAGGGTTTAGAGTTTAGGGTTTAGGGTTCTAGGGTTTAGGGTTTAGTGTTTAGAATTCAGAACTTCATGGGTTTGGCTGAAAGGACTGCGGGCTGTGAACCAACGTCTTTCTGCTGCCCGGCTGGGCAGTGAGAGTTACTGCCACAGTATAGCTACCAGTACCATTTGTCTACGATCGCCATGAAGGACCATTGCAGCTTCGTTGCTGTCACTACTCAGCTCATCCTGAATCGAAGGCTCCCACATCCCCCAATTTTTTGTAAGGACACTGCCACGGCTTGTCCATGCCTCACATCGCACAAGGAATTCGCGAACCCTCTCGTCGGAATCACTGCAAACCCTCGTCGTCTCGTGCAGGTTACAGCCGACTCGCAGTGACCGCATCACAACATCCAATACTGACCACATCCGTCTGTGGGTAGAACAGTAGCCACTCATCGATCGTTACAGGGCACGGTGCGCCGTTTCGTAGGCACCGAGAAACGTAACCGTCCTCAATAGCGCAGACCTTGCTTTTGCTTAGCCCTCCTCCGAAAGTCTGCCAGGAGCTGTCATCTGGCGTGCACCCGCGCAGAGTCTCCGCGGGTGATTGCAGCTGACAGCCCCGGGAATTGATGCTGCTCGGAGGATCATGGGACTTGGTAAGTATGGTTATAAGTACCCTAAGTGGGGATATAAGTGTTTACAAGCATAGTTACCTTAACTATAACCCTAGTTACTAAGTCCCATGATCCTATAAGTGTCAGCCGAACGATTCTCTGCTTCCTTGCGGTGATTCACGATGACACCGTGACAAGGCTCTGCGAGATGCCGGGATACCGCTCGCATGGGTACATACACTCATCAACGAAAATGCTCGCTTTTTTTCAATGCTTTCTCTCTGAAGTGCCTCCCAGCATGGGCCTACAGAAAGAAAAGCGTCCGCGTGGCACTCGTCAAGAATGAAAGTGCAGCAACCTGGAGTTCACTGTCGGACCCTGTTCGGAAGGGATCCGCACAGCGTTTGGACCGTTGTAGTACATAAGGCAGAGCCGGTTTGTGAGGTTCTCGATCAGCTGCAAGGGTGATTCAGCTCGATTGATCAATACCATATAGTGCGTTGGGACAGCGCTCCCTTTAGCAATGGCCTGGCTGAGCAAGAAGAACCCGAGAGTGGGACCAGGACAAATTGCAGGATCATCCACAACAGCACCTGGCTCAGGCTTTCTGATGTTCTCCTTAGTCATCCCTGAAGATCCGCATGTCAGTCTTCCTTGCGATGCCGACAATCACAAGTTTGGGTGCGTAGCCTTTCTGAAACTTGGCAGCCGCGTTCACTACTTGCACCAGCGCTTGCATCTCTATGGCATCAACCAGGGGCCATTCCTCCTGGTTCCCCGATGCACGGTACACAACAATGGTTTCCGGCAGGATGCCATCATTGCAGTCCATGAAAGCATTGAGTGCATCACGGAAGAGGTGCCGCAGTTCAACTGACAAGCTGGTCCTCCACCGCTGCACCGATGGAGTAGTACTGAAAGAATACTTGTCGAAAGTCGCAGAGATCCCGAGCCATCCCGAGCCATCGGGCCCCTTCGGAGGTGAGATAGACATCAACGCCAAAGATCATGAAAGGACGCTTCCTAAAAGAATCCGTGAAGGCAGCATCCTCTGAATCCTTGGGGATGATTTGCCACAAGGGCCCACAGAACTTCGCGTTGATCTGCTGGACCACCTTGTGGAGGATAGAGCCGATGGACTGGTCCCTGCGCACAACCTGCGAGAGGCAAGGATGTCGGTCGCATGCCATTTGCTTGAAGCAATGGTACACCTTCCTCACGTCCTTGTTCGGGATGAGCAGCATCATCAGCTGGGTGCCCGGGTGAATGTACTCCTCGATCCTTGACTGCAGTTCCCCGTGTTGGTCATTGCAGCAAGCCTTCTTTGGCTCCTCCAGCTTGCAGCCGAATAGCATAGATCTTCTTTTCATTGAAATTGAAGAACCTGCACAGTCTCTAGCTGCTTTGCTTCCACCTCGAGAGTCTCTGTAGGTGGTCCCAACTGACAGCCCCAGGCATTGAGTGCTCTGGAATGTCGCAAAGAACGTTCCAACGCCGACTCAGCTGGGATCTCCAACAAGCCGCCCAGTTCTTCAGTCAATTCATCCTCCATTTCCATGCTGTGCCTCACGATAACATGGTGCCTCTGCTGTGAGGAGAGACTTTGATCTGCTTCAAGACCTCTCTCAGGGGGCTCTCCTCCTGGCGCATCTCGTCTGTCACCAAACTCTGGCAGCAAGAAGCCCTTTCTTCGTTGGATAAACTTCCAGGTGCTACAGACACACAGATTCGCAGCCATTCAGACCTGATTTCCGGAACTGTCCGGAAGATTTCTGTTCCTTCCATGGCACCGTCAGGACTTCCACAGTATTCTGGGCACTGGCCGGCTTGTGCAAGACATCCAGTTGCAGTAAGAGCGCAGCACTACCCAGCCAGATGATAGTGTAATATAATAATGTAGTTTTATGATAGACGATAATCCTACATGATATTATCATATTACAGTATGATATTGGCAAGATTCACAACACATCCGCTGATTGCACGGTGCATTCCCTTGAGCTGCCTGCCAATCGCTGTATCCGGCGTTGCCCCGCTAGCTGGGAGCAGTGCACTGCCCTGCCAGCGAAGCAACCCTAAACCCTAAACGCCTAAACCCTAAACCCTAATGACCCATTTGCCCATCTTGGGTCTTCTGCGCCCTGATTTCGGCCACGTGGCAAACGCTTGATTGTACAGGCTTGCCGTTCTCATCGCGTAGCTTCAATGGGAACTCGTCCACTTTGGTGGATGAAAGAGTGCAGCCAGGCAGCCGAATCACAAAATGAAGCGCTTTTTCCTCATGTCGGCCCATCTACTCTCAGGCAGCTTCTGCTCATAATCCGTCGAAGTCTTTGGATCAGCAAGATCATACTCACGTTGGTGGATGCTCGTTGTCCAGGCCATCCGAAAAAGATTCTCCCTCACTGGGACGGTCTTCTCGTGATTGCCATCGGTAGCTGTGGTCCGATATGGTGCGATCCGATTCTACAGGAGACCAATTGTCTTGGTCCATTGCCCAGCTGCAGAAGCAAACTTGCTGCCTGGCTGCCAAGCATGACTGCTAGCCAGAGCAATGAGCAATGAGCCACCCGGGTTTGCGGTGGTATTGAAGCGTCAAAGCGCTACCCCAAGTACTAAGCAGTGGTCTAGGATTCAGGGATCCAGACTTCCTAATTTAAAGATCTTGGGCTTGGAGTGGATAGGAACGTCTAGAGTCTATGGTCCCGGGACTGCGGTATCACTCCGGCATAGTTCGGGCTTCAGCCCCGCGGCACCGAACCACCACTTGCAAAGCCAAAACTTAATTTGCAGGCGAGCTGCAAGGTTGACATTGTGCGGGTTGGGGCCCTGCGCGGCATGCCGCAGAAAGTCTAGCCCGATGAACTTGCAATTTTAAACCGGGAAGAACCGTTGCGATTGTCTCTCAGTGTTCGTAATGTATATAGAAGCAGCAGCGAAACCAGTCTTAACGGTCTTAATAGTCACTGGGTCTGTTCATGCCATAACTCGGATGAACAACAGCAACAGCAGCAGCAACAACAACAACTACTACTACTGCTACAGCCGTTGTGGTACAAAGGTCAGCACAGATAGCAGTCCAGTAGACGGTGACCGAATGCGATGTGGCATCATAACAGCACTGGTAACCCTGGCGGCTATACATCTTATAGTCCGGCACCATGGAGGAACAACTACAGAAACCAGGGATGGCGAGCGGGGAAAATTGCTTGGAACTCGCATCACCTCAACACTGTTGTGGACTACTCGGGGCACAACAAGTATGTATCCTGTGCATTTTGTGGGGACTGGAGGTGGATCAACAGATTGCACCACATGCATCGATGTTCATGTGGAGCACCATGGTCCCAGGATGCCTGGAACACTTTTTACGAGACCTACGGAACCTTGGCTCCTGCACAATCAACTCACAACCAGAAAGGAAAAGGCAGGCAGAATCGGCAACAACATGGATGGTTTGACGGCAAAGGAATCGGTTCACAAGAATATCCAGACTATGCATTCTCAGCAAATGGTCCAGATGCAAGACGGCGCCAGCCATCACCCCAACGTCAAGCGACAGATGTACATGATGCTCGCAGCCAAGAAGATGAGTCAGTTGAACTTCCCCCTCAAGTATGGCAAGTCTGGCAGGATCTCACCAATCATATTTTGGGTAGATTTGCTCCCAGTGATCAGTTCCGTGCCAGCGCGGAGAACTTCATGCAGAAATTTAGACCAAGGGTTGATCAGGCAGCCCAAGCACAGAAAGATCTACGCGAGGCGCAGTCCATGGTCCGACAGCTCGGAAATCGAAGACACATCTTACAACAACAACTTGACAAGGCCAAAGCACGGCAGGAGGAGTTGGAACAGAAGCTTGAAGAGTTGGATGAGGAGATTGCCGAGGCGGCAAAAGCACAGCATACAGCCACTACAGCGTACAGTGAATATGTACTCCGTTCCAAACTCTTGGACCCAGCTGTTCCGCAACTCCAAGATCTCTCACCTAGTGACATTGAGCTACTTGGCGACATACCCAAGCTTGAAGCCTTGTTGTCAGAAGTGGGATCTACTCTCAGCGAAAGCCAACGGCAACGGTTTGCACAGTTGTTGCAGGATTCAGAGTTCACCAATCTATATGCCAAGAGACGTAAGCAAGGCACCCAACCCAAAGAAGATCTTTGGGAGGAAGCAGGCATTGAAAACGACGAAGGGGGCATGGAACTACAGCAAGACAGACCGGATCAACCACTACCCGGCCTTTAGCATCGCATACAACACCAGTCACCGACAGTGGCAAAAATTTTCCGCTCTGACATCCAGCCAGCAGAGCTGGAATCAGGGCAAATCATCATCATCATCACTGGAGCCCCGCAGTACACGCGCTGCTGTATTTGCACCACACACTCCATCATTGACACCAGATGCAGGGTGGCAAGTGAGAGTCGTTTCACCTTACGCACATCTTGACAAGAAAATTTTAAACGCCATGAGGGAACCCACCAGTATAGAAGCACAGCCGGGTGATGTTTGCCATGAAACATTTTCCTTACTTTTCGCGAACATCACATCTTGGTCTCCCCATGCGCAAGAATTTTTCCGAAATGCGAGGCAGCAAGTGTTAATGCTGGCAGAACACAAGCAATTCGATGTGGAAGATATGGGTAGAGTGCTAACCAAATCTGGGTACCACACCGCTGCACAGGCCGCAATCATGAAGGATGCAGGGCCCAGCTGCGGAGTCGCGATTGCCACGAAATCTTACTTGAATAGCACCCCACATCCAGTAGGCAATGAGCGATGGCTTTCCAAGATCTTGAGGTTTAAAGGCTTTAGCATGGCTTTAGTGGTTGCTTATTTCCCGGTGGATGGCATACAACACAGTCAATACAAGCAACTGCAGTTGGAAATAGGCTCCTATCTGGGTTCATTAGACACTACCTGGATACTTGCCGCTGATTTCAATTGCCAGCCTGAGGAACTGGCCAGCACAGGATGGCCCAGGCGTATTGGCGGACAGATTGTGAGTCCAAACCAGCCTACTATTAGCACAGGCTCTGTTCTAGATTACGTTATAGTCGCCAGAACTTTAGAGGGAACAGTCAACGTATCAGTTGAACTTGCCGTACCGTGGAGGCCACATTACGGGTTGAACATTTCTTTCAAGGCCAGCGTACTTCGAACACCTATTCCCACACTCAGCAGTGTCAACCTCACAGTAGGCGTAGGACCACGAATGCCGTGGAATCGTTACGCGAGAAATTCGCCTAAGAATGCGTTGGAAGACGGCTACACACAATGGTGTTTGCAGGCTCAGCAGTACTTGGGTTGTACGGACACAGAGAAGGGGCCACTTTTAGGACACCGACCAGTGATTATCATGCAACCGCGCGTTGAAGCCAAGCACATGGACAATACGCACAAGGAAACGCATGTTTGGTACTGGGCTACCATTAACAGACTTGTTCGGGATTGGGACCGCTTAGACATTTCCAAACAGACACACAAAGAGCTGCTGCAACAGAAGCTGCAAGGTTTATCCACTAGGCTAGATGAGTTTTGGGGTGTCACTGAAACCGAATCTGACAATGTAGGAGAGAATTTCCCCGTGTTCTCGGACCCACACAACTTCAGCAGAAAAGGTATGCAAAAACTCTTGGGAAATTTGTGCTTGCCGGGAGAAGTTATTCGGAAGAACCTTCTGCACACTTTACAATTGCGGTTTCAGCACGCCATCAAACTAGCACACTTCACCAAGCGAGTGGAACTTGAAGCGAAGCTAGGAAGTCTAGGAGCTGCACACAAATTTCTGAAACGTGATGAAGTTTCATCCGCTCGACCTTTTACGCACCTGGACGTGGAGCGTCGACCCCAAGCCCGTCGAGAGTATTGGGTCGGGATATGGGGTGAAGTCATGCGTGATTGTTTTCCGAGTAAACGCTTGCAACATCTAGCTTTAGACCAGGCAGACAAGCTCAAACCCATCTCATCCAGTCAGATTAGGCACACTTTGCGACACATGAAAAGCAAAAAGGGTGGAGGAGATGGCTGGTCGCTTCAGGCCCTGAAAGCTCTCCCTGACGAGGCCTTTTCGGGTTTAAGCTGGTTGTTTCAAAGAGTGGAGCGGGGTCTTGATTGGCCATTAGGAGTGAAATATGTTGTTGTGGCCATGTTGCCGAAAAACCTTGAAACAGAAAGGCCAATCAGTTTGACGTCGTACATATACCGGTTGTACATGAAAATGCGCCAACATTTAGTCGACACCTGGGTTAAAGGCATCATGACTTGTTCACCTTGGGACGGGGCTGTGCCAGGAGGAAACGTGTTTGATCGAGTTTTAGGCCGCATGCTACGAAGTGGAGTTATGATTTATAGCTCTCAGTACCAAATCACGTTGTTGCTAGACATCAATAAGTTTTATGACAGTGTGGACCGAGAACGCCTCGTCGACGAAGCTCTAGAACTCGATTACCCCCCACTCGTGCTTTTACTGGCCATGTTAGTTCATGCTAGCCCCCGGACGCTCGTAGCAGAGGGACAAGCCTCAGACACCATCTCTCCACGTTACAGTATCTTACAGGGATGTCCGACCTCTGTAGCTCTAGCCAAGGCGTACCTTTTCCAGGCTCTTCGAACCCTTCATGACCTGTACCCGGATTTTGACATCTCGTCTTGGTTGGATGATTTAGCTTTCGACCGATGCGGATCGGATGCCCAGGCTCTGGTTACTGAAATCACCTCCCTGTATCTGAAATTGGTTAGGCTCCTCCACAGTTTAAACCTTACCATCAACACTCGTAAATCCGGCTTTCTATGTAGTCATGCCTCGTTGCGCAGGGCATTGAACACCCATTTCAAGCGTTTCTTTCCAGGAGTGTCCTTTCCAAAGCCTCTAGATTGTGTAAGAGACCTAGGTGTAGACAATAGTGGTGGAAGACTTCGCAGGTTGCCCACGGCCAAGCTGCGCATTACCAAGAGTCTAAGAAGAGCTGCCAACATGAAACACACCCCGAGGAAGCTCCGCAAAAATCTTATTCAGACCAACGTTCTAGCCAGTGGGCTCTGGGGTGTGCAAGGACTAGGCCTAGCTCCAAGTACACTTCACATGTATCGTGCGCGGATAGGCCGAGTGGGGGGCTTCGCCCACAAACTCGGATGCCTAACTACGGCGTGGAGATTGTTTAGCGACAAATCGGTAGACCCACTTCACAAAACCCTACTCCAACAGGTGAGTGGTTTCTTCGATACTGTAGCGTCCCTCCCGGCCAAGTGGATTGTTCACCTCCGTAGATCCTGGAGATTAGCTTACCAACGAATTGCCAGCAAGTCCAGACATTGGCATTACGCACGGGGCCCCATGACCAGTTTACTATGTAGACTGAGGGATTTGCAGTGGGAGGCACCAGATCTTGATGTATGGACGGACCCAACTGGTTCTCAACATACTCTGAACTTCGCGAATCCCCTTATGCAATCCCAGATGACCTTTCACCTGATTGAAACACAAGAAGCCTTACTGTGGCGAGCTTCCAGCCGGCATCCAGGAGGTAAAGGTTTAGAGAAAGGTGCAGATGTTAGTGTGGCATCGAAGCATTTACGTCAACTGCAGAACATAGGCCAGATACGTGCACTACATGCGCTAGTCCAGGGCAGTATCCCTTCAGCTGACAATCACTTGCTTGACGAGTGCCCTTTTTGCAAGCAATCCAACCCGACACTCCTACATCTACTATGGCAATGCCGTGAGCTAAACCAGATCCATGGAGAGCCCCCTGGCGAATGGGTTAGGCAAGCAGAATCCTGCACCCACCCCTGCTATTGGCTTCGTGGCATCGCTCCATCCTCGTGGACTCACTTAAAAGAAAGAACCCGCCTTAACCTGGAAACCAACACCACAGAAACCGGCATTTGGGTTAATGGGGCCGTTTTGCATGGTTATCGTTATGGAACGGATGGGAGTGGAGGTCGCAATAACTCCGATAAACGTTGCAGGCTATGTAGCTGGGGGATCTCGGCCGTTGCTCTTAGTCATGACGGCACATGGGAATGTGTGGGTACGCGGGCAGGTTTTCTGGAAGGCCCCAAACAAACAGTGCCACGTGCAGAGTTGCGAGCTCTGGTTGAGCTGATATGCAGCACGCAAGGTGAAGTTCATTTCAGCTGTGATTCGTTAGTAACGGTGAAGAACCTAAAACGCCTCTTGCACAGTCGGAAAATCAAACACAAAACATTACATGCCGATCTTTGGTTGAAAGTTGTTAGCAGTCTTGAAAGGCAGATCCACCCGATGTGGGTCAAGTCGCATGTTGATAGGAAGTCGTTTGAAGAACTCTTCGGTGATCAATCAGATTGGGCCTTTGTCTCCAACCAGCATGCGGACAGCGCTGCCGGAGAGAGAGCGAAGTGGCTGGATAAGCAGGCTACGTATGCCACATATCATGATATAAACCGACTGATTGATCAGAAATTGTTTCGAATTCAACAACACTTGCTTCCTCGCATTGCTGGCATCCTGTCGGCCATTCCACATCACGCCAATCTTTTTGGGCCGCGCCCGGCAACTAGACAACAGTTTCTAGATCTTCTGCGAACCACACACCCATGGCATCATTGGCAGTTTGGCAATCGCCAAGCTTGGTGCCTAAACTGTGGCACTCGTCTAGCTTCTAGATTCAAACTTGATAGGATCAAACTCCTAGCGGGGCGACCTTGCCCGAAATCCTGTGTGGATTTAGTTTCCCTCGGTGTGCATTGGACGCATGATTTCTGTTTTTACGGTTTAGCGCAGGGTTGGCGGTGTCGTTGTGGGCTTACACTGAAAATGCATGCGAGGGAGGCGAGTTGGGTTCGGTGTGCCAGGAGCTGTAAAGCTCATCGATAGTAGCAACCTTTCAGTATCAGCTTCGCTGTGTTTTCCGTCAAAAAAAAATACTACTGCTACCGCTGCTATCGCACCGGCCCCGCTACCGCTCTGGCCTTGCCCCTGCTGCTGTTACTCCTACTAGCTCCACCGGCCTCGAAATCGTCTGTGCACAACTGGTTGCCAGGGTCTGGCCTGGGCAGTCACAGATCGCCGAGCTTAGGACCTGCAACCAGCCTGCCTGCATGGAGACAAGGTCTAGCCAGAGGCCCCAGCTGGGTAGTTGAAGCGCGCACCGGATAGGGTGGATCTTCATTTGTGACACTGGTAAGGATCCGTTACGAGCACCTATTCAACCCTCTGTCCTGCTGCAACATGAAGCTACACTTTACAGGATCATGGGACTTAGAAACTAGGCTTATATTGAAGGTCACCATACACATAATTACTAATAACCCCACTTGAGGTACTTATAACCGTACTAACTAAGTCCCAGGACCCTCCAAGCACGCAGGGCCAGCGGCGAGAAGGCCTCCGACTTGGATCCCAGAAACAAATCGAAACCCAAAATCCCTGGAGCCGAGACCCGGCCCACGGCCCTCCTCGGAAGCCTGAGGCCTCAAGGAACCCAGAACCCTAAACCCTCAATCCTAAACACTAAACCCTAAACCCTCGATCCTAAACCCTAAACCCTCAATCCTAAACCCTAAACCCTCAATCCTAAACCCTAAACCCTCAATCCTAAACCCTAAACCCTCAATCCTAAACTCTAAACCGTAATCCCGCAGCAGTGCAGGGTAGGTCGAGAGGCAAAGATGCCACGAGGAAGTCGGCCCAGGTCTTCAAGAGCGGCCAGTAGCCTGATTGAGTTAGGGATTTAGGGTTTAGGCTTTAGGGTCTCGGTGGGTGCACTTCTTGAGGAATGGGGGGCGCACGGCCACTTATCACGCGCTTGCGTGAGCAGCGGGTTTTCTTGCTCTCTGCTTCCCCTCGCAGTTCGACACATGAGCGACCAGATTTCACAGCAAACCACAGTTACTGTGATGGATTGGTGTCGGGTGCTGGGACCTCGCGGCCTGTAGGCTTAAGGGTTAAGGGTTAAAGGGTTAAGGGCTTCAAGAGTGGCTAGGGCATGCTAGGGCTTCGAATCTTCGAATCTTCTCGACTTTCTTCGTAAGGGGTCTACAAAGGGTTTAGGATTTAGGGTATATATATATATATACATATGGGTAGTTGTCAAAATTATGGACCGTTTTGGGGTCCCTATCATACTACGGCACCTATTATTTAGGGTACCCAAAAGGGGGACCCTAATTTTGACAACCACCCATATGAGCCTTTAGAGGTTTTGTAGGTCGAGTAAGGGGCTTGGAGTTGAGGTTTTCCAAAACAGGTGGCAGTAAACCAGCATGGGTGCTTAGTTTAGGGGCCTGAAAAATTGAAATAAGCATGAATAAGCTATATTATACAAAATTATAACAGGGAACCCCCAAAAGAGTATGTTTAGGGGCCTGAAAAATTGAAATAAGCATGAATAAGCTATATTATACAAAATTATAACAGGGAACCCCCGAAAGAGTATAGGTCATTATGAAGGCCGCTGTATTAGTTTAGGGTAGTCCCCACAGACAGGCAGCTGCTCAACCATTCGAGGTTCCCCAACTTCTTGGACACGGCAGCGATCATGATGAGCATGTTGCCGCTCTCCTGGCGAACGGTTGTTCTTCAAAGAAGTACCTTTAAATCCTGGATTTCGTTAAGGGCCCTAAGCCATAGGACTTATGGCATATTCCTCATTATGGGTGATGCAGGATTTATATCATCAACCGTAGCAGGGTCCAAAAGGCTCCATGTATAGCGGCATGATGAAATTCTTTGCTGCAAATCTCTGGAGTGCTCTCTGAAAATGCCCAAGGTAACATGTCAGAAGCACCAGGAATGCCAATAAGGGCTCTATACATGACGACGCAGTGGCAAGAGCAGCGACACTCCCAAGCGCTAACTTAATGCTAGTCGTGGCCCCTTATAGTCTCTTATATTTAGTTCATGATCAATTAACTGATTCAGTGGTTCATTCATCACCAGCTCTCCAGGCCGCTAAAGTAGCGACCAGGTCACTCTTAAGCCTCTCTAAAGCCCCCTAAACCCTGGGATCCACCTCCACCGGCATCTGCTCTTGCTGATCGCTGCGCAAGGCACAGACGGGCCAAGTGCCGAGGTGGTGAGGCCTTGGCGTAGTAGAGAGGCACCGGATCATATGTACACGTAGTAATATTCACATACTTATCTATACAAAGCCTTGCTGGGTCGTTCTAAACTACATGGTTCCTCTTGCACTTAGCGTTTAGGCGGGATTCCGTCTACAGTAGTGCATCATGCAGCGTCTTCCACACTTTCTTGGAGCGCGGGGTTCAGGGTCCAAGGGTTCGGGAGAGTGACAGACTTTCTGACCCTTAAGTGCAAAACCCTAAGTCTCGAAAGCAAAGGCACGACCAACTGCACCGAGCCACGCCCAGGATAAGTTGTACTTGATGTCCATACCTGTAGATGAGCACGGTTTAGGGCAGTTCAGGGACAAAGACCGAATCATGATGCTGCTGGCGATGACAATGACCACGATGAACAAGATAATTGAGATTTCGGTATCACGTCGGGTCAAAGTACCGCCGCAACATTGTTGTTTACAAAGCCGCAGTGAAACCCAGAGCCAGAACAAGCTGAAATATGCAGCAGAGCCCTGGGCCCTGGGCTCATGGCGGATTTTGCTCAACACAGCCGGGGCGCCGTACGGCGCCGTGCCGTTCACGGAATAGACAAGCCTAGGTTTCATTTTTGCACGTGATCCAACTGACACGGCGGGCAAGGGCATCTTAACAGTGTTTCGGGGTTAGTGACAGCCGCGGAACAAAGGCAGCATCAGCTTGCGGAAGAATTCGGGAGCCAAATGCAGGAAGAAGGGGAAGGCGGGGAAGATGACCTCGGGCTTTCCGCAAAGTACGTCAACGACACCGCGGCCGATTCACGAGCTCAGTGGCGCGTGGTCTATGCCGGCAAGGGTGTAGTTTCGCCCGTGCGCAATTTCTCAGCTGTTGCTTCGCCTTTGGATGATAGACAAGGCGGGGATGCTATGCGGCCAAGCTTCATCCACGGTTGAGACGTCCCCGTCGGAAGAAATCTCCTGCGGCACCAGCATCAACAGCTGCTTGAAACCACAGTGAAAAAGACATGCACATAAGCGACGTCGGCGTTTGCTTGCCTGCCTTCATGAACGGCCACTCTTCGCCTCCGGATCAGGTCAAGCATTGCAAGGAGTTTCCTACGTTGCACACCAGCCGTCACAAGAGCCGAGTGTTCCCACGGAACAGCCCGGCCAAGCCGGCCTGCTTTGTGGTTCCACGCCGTCGAGGTGGCGCCGGTCACCTGCCAGAAAGTAAGGTCTATGCTTTGCGGTTATCGGTGCAACGGAGCACACGTGCAGTGCGCAGTGTGCCAAAAAGGGGCTGTGCAAGCATTCCTGGCCTGGCGGTATACCAGCGATCCCAACTGCGCGTACTTCTCACCCCCCCGGCTCTGCAACTGAGTCATGAGCTTCTGGTTGAAGTCCTCCCGCGGTTCAACTGCCATAACAAAGGATTCGGCAGGAGTACCAGTAGCCCAGTAGCAGTAGCAGCTGCAGTAGGAGTAGGAGTAGGAGTAGGAGTAGGAGTAGGAGTAGGAGTAGGAGTAGGAGTAGGCGTAGGAGTAGGAGTAGGGGTAGGGGTAGGGGTAGGGGTAGGGGTAGGGGTAGGGGTAGGGGTAGGGGTAGGGGTAGGGGTAGGGGTAGGGGTAGGGGTAGGGGCAGGGGCAGGGGTAGGGGTAGGGGTAGGGGTAGGGGTAGGAGTAGGAGTAGGAGTAGGAGTACGTTCCAGCGCATTTGTCTTTGTGCCAATGCACACTGCTTTGTTGCCCGGCTTGTTCCTATTACATAAAGCTTTCTTCCTACATCGGGTTTTCCGGTTAGATGGGGTCTCCTCATTAGATCAGGTTTTCCTATTAGATAGAGTTTTACGATTAGCTAGGGTTTTACTATTAGATAGGTTCTTCCCATTAGATAAGGTGTTACTGTTAGATAGGGTTTCCTTATCAGATAGGGTCTTCCTATTAGGGCCTTACCTATTGGATGGTTTTTCCTCTGACACAATGGTGAAAGGAGTTCTCTTTTAAAATGGCTTGGCTTGGCTTGGCTTGGCTTGATTGTGGGGTGCCTTTTCCACCGCCGGTCGTAGCAGTAGTAGTAGTCGTAGTAGTAGTAGTCGTCGTCGTCGTCGTCTCATCAGTCGTCCCGCCCACCCTCCTCTGCAGTAGCACAGTACTCCACTGCCTGCCCCTCCACAGTAGTACTAGTACTCCACCGCTTGCGCCTCTAAAGTAGAAGTTGTCGCCCGCCTGCTCTTCTAAAATAGTCCTAGTCGCCGGCCTGCTCCTCTGAAGTAGTAGTAGTAGTAGTAGTAGTAGTAGTAGTAGTAGTAGTAGTAGCCGCCACAAGTGCTCAAGCGGCCGCGCTGAATGAGAGGTTTCGAACAGGCTTGGGGCGCAACTGCTGTGCTAGAGGTTCCAACCGGGCCCTTTTCTGAACAGTAAAGGTTTGTGCCTCCTTCTACGCCATGGTCCTCTCCCTTTTCTCACAGGAGCTGCTTTGAGCCGCCAGGTCCCAATTCCTGGGCCCAGACTCTGTTTAAAACATTGCAACACTGGGTAGGCGGTAGGGTTTCCACCTCCGCGCGGTGGAGGGAGTCATTAGGCTTCTGTCTCTTGACGAAAGTAGCGGATGGCGCAATTGCCAGTGCACTCACAAAACTTTGCATCTCTTCGTAAGAATTCGTTCAAGACAGCATGTAGAAGGACAGTCCGTAGTGACGGGCCCGTACCATACCGAGGGCAGGTTCTGACACCTACCCTGGTTGATCGTCTGGGGGTGCGCCCCCCACCCACTCGAAGAGAGCTTCAGTCACAGACTGCTGACTCCCCTGCATATGGCACAGCCTCCCGCAGGGCAGGAAGGTTGGAAAGATCCATTCGAGTTCTTTCGTGGAACGCGGGCCACCTAGGCCAACAGCAATGGGGCGAACTCAAAACATGGCTAGCAGCTGAAGCCTCTCATCACTGCGACATCCTCATATTGCAGGAAACGCACTGGACTGAGACCAGTGAATTCAGCGTTTCTGGGTGGTACTGTATCTCCTCAGCCTCGGAGTCTACCAAACCCAACACCCGGCCTAAACAAGCAGCGAAGCGAAACACTCGGCAAGAACCGCGAGCTCCATCCACGACTCGCGCTGATGGAGTCATGATCCTATTCTCTCCCAAGTTCGTCCCCAAGAGCTTACGCTGGAAGGAGTGGAGCCCGGGTAGAGTCTTAGAAGCTCGTGCGGACATTGCAGGTACTCGGCTGGTTGTTGTCGCGGTGTACCAACACGCTTGGTCTTCTGCCAAGACCATCCAGTCCAATAAGGACGACCGTGCTAAGGTGCTATCTGTCATGTCCAAGGTGATCAAGCAGGTGCCTAAGAGGGACTCCCTTATTGTAGCAGGAGATTTTAACACCTCCCTGCGTCCGAGCTCTCCATTGGTGGGAACGCACGTGAAGCCACCCACTGAGGACCGCCCTGACGAATCCAACTTGTTCAATCTGCTGCTCAGGCTGCGTTTGGTTGCCCTTAACACCTGGCAATGTGACCATATAGCTACCTTCTCACAAGGAGGCGTGGAGTCGCAAATTGACTTCATTCTAACCAAAGAATCTACGGCGGGAGGCAAAGCCAAACGGTCAGCCCCTTGGGTGGACTGTCCGTTGGGCAGCTGGAAGAAAGGAGGGCATTACCCACTCAAGGCGGACGTACCCCTCCAACACCACTGGCTGCTCCCGTCCCACAAACCCAGCACGCGCCGGTATGATTCACTAGCTCTACAAGCCTCAGTCAGGGAGGAGGACGATACGGCCAAGGCCCTGCACAACTGGATCGCTTCCAGAATCGACACCTGCCAGGACCCCAAGGCATGGAATGCGTTGCTCTTAGAAGGTGCAGAACGCTTTTTCCCAAAAATTCCCAAAAGAAGACCGATCCCGCTGGAATCGGAAACCCGTCGCATGTGGCGGGCCCGCACCCATGACAGGGCTGCGAATACCACTCCCTCAGCACAGCTGATCGAGTCACCTAAAGCAATGGCACAGCCTCCTAATCAGAACACGCCACGTCCGCCGGAAACAGAAGCTGAGCTGGCACAAGTGGCACATCGCCAGGCTGTGAAACAAGCAAAGAAAGATCGAATTGCGAGCTTCATATCGGAGGTGGATGCGTGTCTAGCTGAAGGTGATCAACATATCTCCTTCCAGACCCTCAAAAAGCTGCAGCCTTGGCAGCCCGCGCGCAGAGCTCAGCTAAAGGACAACACAGGACATCTCCTAGGTCCAGCGCAGGAACTAGCAGCCCTCAGAGACTATGCCAATCAGGTATTTGCGGCCCACCCTCCGTTACGGACAATGCATGGAGCTTTCCCTGCTTTGGAGCCACCCAAACTAGCAGCTCACATACATTCCATCAAGCCGAACAAAGCTGTTCCTGACGGAGCGGCACCAGCGGCTGTATGGAGGCTGTGTAGCGATCTCGTTGCACCGGTCCTCTCCGAACACGTAGCATCCAAGCAGGCCGAGGACAGTCTAGAATCCGACCTCGTAGACGCAGATCTCTGTTTAATACCCAAGCCGGGCAAGCCCTCTGACAAACCCGCAAACCTGAGACCCCTGGGCATCCTTAGACCTGACGCAAAGGGACTGGCGGGAGCAGCCAGGGAAGCGCTTCAACCACTGACACTCTCGTTCCTCAAGCACATGCCACAGTTCGCTTATCTACCAGGTCGGGGGCTGTCAGACGCGCTAGAACGCGTGGTGCATCACTTGCGAGAGGCTCGATCCCTGTTAGAACAGGCTCACCCCACGAGACACGCCTTGCAACAAGGCACACAGGCCCCAGCCTTAGTCGGCGGCCTCACCTTTGCTCTTGACCTCAGCCAAGCGTTTGACACTGTCTCTCGCCAAGAGATCATCGACCTTCTTCAGAGAGAAGGGGCCGATCAGGACACAGTCCACCTTGTTCAGGCTCTACATGACGGGTCTCGTTATGTTCTTCACGCGCAGGGAGATTCCACCTCTGTTGAAACCACAGCAGGCATTAAACAAGGATGTAAGCTCGCCCCCACACTCTTCTCGTTCCTTACAGGTGACCTTTTCCGCTCTCTGGTCGACCTATTCGGTGCTGAACAGGTCTTGAAGTTCCTGACTGGCTATGCCGATGATCTCACGCTCCATCGGACAATCCGCTCTGACAAGGACCTCAGGGCCATTCATGCTCTCATCGCAGCGCTACTTGAAGAGGTCCGCAAACACCGCCTTCGCGTCAACATTAGCAAGTGCGTCATCTTAGTGAAGTTAGCGGGAAGAGAATCCCAAAACGTGATGAACAAACATGGCTGCTGGATCACCAACTCCAAGGGCGAGCAGGTTCGCGGATGGCGCATAGGGCCCAACAAATCGTTCCCCGCCTTCCAGTGGGTCTCCTGTAGCAAGTACCTGGGGGTTATGATCTCCTACAACCACTTCGAGCTGCAGTCCTTACATTACCGCATTGGGGAAGCCAAGCAAAAGCTGCATCAAGTCCGCCAGTTTGTCTACAATCGCCGGCACGCGAGCACCATGTCGAGACTTAAGGTTTGGCAAAGCACAGTCCTGAGCACACTGACTACAGGCCTCTCAGACGTCGGACTAAGCGAGGAGTCGGCCAAGCAGCTACGCAGTTGGCATGCTTACAAGGTGCGATCAGTGCTGAACTTGCCAGCACACACCAGCCGCATCACAACTAAGGACCTCTTCCAGCTTTATAGCATTCAGGACCCAGTTCAAGCGATGCAGGTCAAGCTCAGGAAGCGACTCCGCAAACTTGAGCGGCGTGCAGCCAGAAGCCCAGATATCACAACCGATCCTTCTGTCCTGCAAGTCATCCGGGACAAGCTGCATTTCATGTCACAGCTCCCTGAAACAGTTGAGCACCCTGTAGCCCTACATGCATGCACACTCTGCGATGCCTCCTTCGAGACAGCAAACGGGTTACACTTACACAAGTCGAGAGTGCATCCAGCCAGCATTGACCGATTTGTGCCATCAAGCTTCGATCGGCAACTCCACGCGGTGGATGGGATGCCGCAATGTGCCGCTTGCATGCGCAAATTTCATCAATGGAAAGGTCTACGTGACCACTTGTTGTCAGGAGCATGTCCGGAACCCCAGAAGCTTCGAACTCTGAACGTGACTGACAAACACTCAAGTCACCCTGAGGTAAGGACCCTGTCCCAGCTGCGACAGGACATTGCCCAACTCCCACAACATCGAATAGCGGTGATCTCAAAGACACCGGAGGCCCGGGTCCTGATCCATAGGTGCCTCACGTGTGACTTCTGGACTTTCGATCACACTAAAGTCAAGTCACACTTCCGTCAGGCGCATCCTAAGGACTGGTCAAGGCTGCACAAGCGCGCAGTCTCTATATGTCAGGGTTTCTCGCCTCACCTTGCCAAGGGACACCCGTGTTCATTCTGCGGCTACAAGGTCTATGATCGTCGACTGCACCCGGAACAATGCCCCGTACTTTATCAGGTGAGTACACAGTGGCTGCGAGGGCAACCGGAGGCAGAGGAAGCCGTTACTGCTCCCCCCTCCAAGCCCCAAGAACGGTCACTGACCCACTTCTTTAAGCCACGGTCGAATGGCACAGCCTCCAATCAGTCGAGCACAGCTCGTCACACCCCGGCAGACAAGCAGGCGTCTGATCCGCAGTCCTCAGGACAAGCGGAAATTAGACCCGAAGGAGTGCACAAACGTGCTCTGACTAACACGTCCAACTCGTGTTACGCTAATGCCCTATTCCAGGCTCTGCATCAGATCTCGAGCTTTGGGTATGACCTGGGTGCTTTCCAGTCCGTCCTATCCCATCTAGGCGACGAGCGAGCCCCCAGATTACTGAACCTGTTTGGCTTGTTTGAATTTCGCCATGCCATCTCAGGCTGGCGACTTGACGGCAGACAGCATGATGTCTCAGAGCTGCTTCTGCATATGCAGTCCAAGCCTTTCGGCTCCCTTCAACAAACCCAGTGGCAGGGTCGAACAGATGGCGAGGTTGAGGATTCAGATGTGGGAGTCAGCCCACTCCTTCTTCCCCTCCCGCCTGGCCCTCTGTCACTCTCGACTTGCTTACGGCTGTGGGAGTCCCAGATCTTCTCCCGCGCGCTAGTTTGGTCACCTGAACTCCTAGCAATTGTGATTTGCCGCTGGCAGGATGGAGTCAAGAACACTCAGCCGTGTCTTTGGTCAGGCCGCACCACGGTGCCTGTATGGACCTCAAGTGATGCTCGCACTCAGCGTCACTATCAGGTCATAGCAGGAGTTGCCCACTTTGGGGACTCCCTTTCTTCTGGGCACTACCGCGCCTTTTGGCCAGAGGACCCAGCGGATACCGCCTCTCAGGTTTGGATCTCCGACGACTACAGGCTTCCGGAAAAGGCCTCAGCGGCCTTGAACCTGTCCATCTCCAGGAATGTCTACATGCTTTTCTTGCAACGAATTCGCTAGCATCATCGCTAGGTGATGCATTCCGGCCCAGCTTCGTCCTCAAGGGCACTGCGGGGCGCCCGTGCGTGAGAAGCCTATAGTCAATTGAAAGTTGGCATAGGCCACCTCACGTCAAGGCCAAGTGCGTCATGCGCGCACGCGGATATGCACATACCGCAATACTTTTTCCTCTCAATCAGCTCGCCCTCTTTTTGTATAGCTTCCGCTCCGACTACACGGCCGGCATGACCGCTTCCCCTGTCGCAGTCAAGAGTCCGGAGCACAAACGCTCCAGAAACGGCACAGACAATGAGGACGCATCGGGAATGGATTTCTCTGAAGAGCCTCCACTCGAGTCACTCTCGCCTGCGGCCAAGGCCGCTGCCCTGCCGAGGCAGCAAGACCAGCCTCGCCGCAAATCAGTCCCGAGGCAGAAAGGACCTGGTGTGATCCAAGGGTTTGGGGCACCCAGCCTCGGGCGCAATCTGGTGCCATCCAGGCGCTGAGCCCGGAAGAGCTCACCAAAGCCTTCCTTGTTCACGACGACCAAATGAGCCTGCTGCAGCACCAGCTATCATTGGTTTACAAACTACCTCAAGACCATCAGCTTTCGAAGGCATTAGTTGCGTCTGTGAAATCCTGGCAGGGAGGTTTGAAGAAGCTGCGCCAAGGAGAACCTCACCCCGAGGGATCATGCTCGAACGCGGTCTCCCTAGTTCTCCTCCACGAACTGACCAAAGGCAACCCTCCAGAACACGTGGACAAGACGGAGTACGGCAAGCTCCTGAAGGTGGTGGACTCCATGATCAATATCACTACCGACAAGACCAAGCTGGCACAGGAAATAGTGCACTGCTCTGCCAAGCCGAACAAGCTCAAGACGCACGTTATCCTTGACTTCAGGGTGGCCATCTACTCTGACCTCATGCCCTACCTCTCCCTCCTTGCCTCCCTCTTTGACTCCCATGATGGCTTTGAACGCCTGGGTCGCAAGGCGCCGGGAGGACTGGCTCGTAAGGCTCGAGGCCGTCCGTGAGCTTGGCCTAGTGGAAGCACACAGTGCACTAACTTCCTCAGCACAGCTGATGTTTCTGATCCGTCTTGCACTCTTCACTCACGTACAGCGTGACTAGCAAGGCTGCTGATTCTTTCAACAAAGTTCCAGCTGCGCATCAAAACGTAGGGAGCCTGTTGTGAGCAGATCACTTCATTCCACTTGATTTCCTGAGCGTGCCAGCCTGGCTCGAGCCCTTAGCACTATGGATCTCACACGGTTTGCGGACCTACCGGGCCCTGACCAAGTCCCGCATTTCCTGAATCTGGTACATCAGCTGGACGAGATTCTCAAGCGCAAGGCCTCGCAACTCTATACAGACCCTTGCTCGGCGTCTTCTACCAGCTCTCAGACTGCCGAACGATGCACTTTGCCCTCTGGCAAGGCCCGTCCTCCAACACCGCCAGCTCCTAAACATCGACGAACTGACGCGGCTCCAGAACAGGACGCTACGTAAGCTCTTCCGAGAACTAGGCACAGTCGGCGGAGCCGGCTACCAGCGAGCAAAACTCATTGCCATGCGTTTTTCTTTAATTATTTGTTTCCTGCTCCTGACTCCACTGCTTTGCAACAAGGTCACAGGGCTCAAGCTACCAGTGGCAGGTAGCACACAGTGCAGCACGGATTCGTCACAGACGATATCTCCCACTCACGCTGTGATGGATCGAGCTCCATATTCTGATGGAGTGCATGAGGCTCTTGGTCGGAGCCATATGCCTGGACTTCGACGACCGGTTGACCCCCAAGTGACTTCCGCCATCTCACCAGAGCTCTTGGGCGTGAAGATCGCAAAGGGATACGCCAGCGCGGTCTTCAATTCCAGTGCTGCAAACTTTGTGCTCAAGAAAGTCACGAGGCCTCAGGAAGAGTACATGGCCAGAAGAGAGTTTAGCAGATTATCGAGATTCCCGCCCATCAACACCATCATCGAGGCTTTCTGGCAGCAGGGCCCAACGCTACTACTGCCACGTCTGTACCCTGCTCATATCCCCTCCATGACGACGGACCATGTCGTCAATCTCGTTGCTGACATCCGGTCTGCCCTCAACGCAGTGCATTCCAGCCAACTGGTTCACGCGGACATCCACATGGGCAACATCATGGTGCGCTACGACCCTCCCACCTATGTCCTGATCGATTTCGGCGGCACCGCGGGGGAAAGTGTCTATCCTCTCAGCTTGGGCTACGGAGCCCTTGGCCAGGGAGGAATGCTTCATCGTCCTCCTCACGAACTTATGGAGCGACCCACCAGGACCGTCAGAGGCGACTACTACAGGCTCAGCAAGACGATCTCCGTCGAAATCGTGGGCAACAAGTGCTGGCGCGACACTGCGTCGGGTTTCCCGATGCCCCCGAAACTCCCCAAGCACCTTCGCGTCGAGCTGGCAGAATGGGAGAATCTCGCTGGCCTCACTCCACCCAAATGGCCAGAATCTGCCTTTCCCGGAGGAAGCTGGTACGAGACTGCCATCGATCCCTCGATCACCGTGCAAGCCGGCTTGTATGATGAAGCCGGCAACGTCCGACTGGCCACCGCCGTTTTCTCCTACTCCAAGCAGCAAAAATCCAATGCATCCGGGCTCTTCGGGCCAGAAGATCCCAAACGGGCTTCTCTGGACTCCGGAAGCTGGGAGGAATCTGCTGCTTACGCTAGGTTCTTCCTATCTTGCAGGCTCAGGACCATGGGCAGCCACATCCGGACCATGTACACGGAGGTCCTGCCGTACCAAAAGTACAGCAACCAGGATGGCTACCTCATGCTGGAGAATGCTCTCGAGCACCCTCCACCTCCACCACCTCCTCCGGCTGCCAGCTCGAACGAGCCAGCGCCCTCGACACCGGCTACTGAGCTGCAGGGCATTTGGGCGGAAATGGACTAGGCTTCAATCGCAGGACACAGTCCACTCAGCGGCATATGGCACAGCCTCCGCCACGCGGTTACTGTAACCAATTTGTCGCGGGAATAGGACACAGTCCACATCAGCCTGAGTCACAGACTCTGTTCCAACGCCTACTGCCTACAGCACTGGCCTCAGCCCGAGAAAACACCTGTGCATCTGTCTTGCGCGCAGTTGTCTGCACTTTTCAGCTCCCGCTTGCTTGAGCTCAGCTTAATCTCAGCTACTGGCTCCCCACTTGCGCGGGCGCACATGGCTGGCGAAGATGACTGCCCCATCCGGGCCATTTCCTTTCCCGCCGGGGTCTTCGCAGACTACATGGATGACTACCTCACCCTTTCGGCGCTGAAGTTGTATTGTGCGGAGGCCCACGTGTCCCTGCCGCCGGCAGCGGGAACATGGCCATCAAATGACATCACGGCATGGGTATACAAAGCTCTCCCACCCCTACAGTGGCAGCAATTCGAGAAATATCTCGAGTCCATGACTACCATGTCCTGCTCCGGGATGGAGGAAGGCTGCTTAGTCAATCCCATCCCACACGGAGGACTACTACACATGGTGCCAAAGGCAGAGCAGATAGCTAACCACTGTCTCACTTCTCGCTGTCTCTCCATCTGGTCCTCGGTCCGCCAGGTTCTGCAACACCTACCTTTCGAGGCCCACGACAGATGGGAGCACTCTCCCAGTGCGGCTGGCTCTTCATGTGGCCAGCGCTTTCGGGTTGGTGCTTACTGCCGAGTTCTCCCTGGCCTGCTCAAGGAGACGGTCTCCCATCCCAACGTCACTCGTCTCTTCAACGCATTCGTGTGCTCATGTCATCCAAGTCACCAGTGGACTTCGCTTGAAATCTTAGTGGATGTGCAGTCCCCACCGCACAAAGATGCTCGCAATGCTGCCTTGGGTACTCTGCTCATCCCGATTTCGATTTGCGACCAGGGCGGCCTATGGATCGAAGACCCCGACGGCTGCGACTACCAGGAGATCCCGCACCAGCAGGGGATGACCCGGGGAAGTTGCTTTGACCTACGGGGTCTCAGCCTTCTCTTTCGAGCGGATGAGCTGTGGCATGCAACTCTACCATGGGAAACCTATACTCGTGTCGTTTTGGCGGCCTACCCCAGACCCCCGGCCGGATCCAAAAAGTAGATCCGCATGTTGATGGTCCGAGTTAGAGCCACCCCATGAAAAGTGGATCCGCGACCATTTTTGGGTGAGACAGCGAAACCTACAACTTGAGCAAAAAAAGCCGAAAGTCCGTAAGTTTAACCCGCTAATGTACCGCAAGCTCACTCTTCTGGTTTATAGTGCAAAAGGTGGCGACGGCAAGCAGTTGCTACTGTTATGCACTATTGGCTGCCGGTATTTGCATATAGTTCGGTGATTTGGGACGGCGATAATGAAAATCGCTGAAACTCCGGTGGTCATATTGTGTTTGAGCCAAAAAAGGTGTTTGAGCCAAAATACTTAGTCTCTCCTTACTCTCCCCTTGTCTGTTCTCTGAGATTCTTAGCATGTTGTGCGGGTGGTTCGTTTCGGCGGGTTGGGGTTCGGGTGTGTTGGCTTTGAGGTGTTTCTCTAGATATCGATCGGGTGTTTGGGGGCAAGGAACCCCGCAAATCCTATTGCATACGGAAATTCCCGACCAGACTATATACAGCTTGAGTTGAATGCCTCAGACCTCAAGCTTCAAAGAGCCATTCGTTCAACAGGATCAGACTACGAGTTGTTGATATTTGTTTGGGCCTTTGGGGTCAAAGCTTGGGTCAGTTTTACATGCAACTGCAGGTGCACAATCTGTACTACTGTCAAAACTCCGAGTCTTGAGGATTCGCTATGAACATAAATAACATAGAATAAGTCTTGGGACCTTGGGATCTTTCCAGCGCCAGCAAGCCCGAAACCGTAAACCTACCTTACACCCCCCTAACTAAACCCTACACCTTTCCTAAATCCTAGCCTTAACCGTTCACCCTAAACATCCCTAAGCCATACCCCCTAAACCCTTACACTATATCCCCAAAACCCGTAAACCTTAAACACCCTTAAACCGAAACCCTAAACCGAGAACACCGAAACTTTACCCCTTAGCCCTGGGAAGCTTCCAACCCTCTGGGCTGTTTCCGGTGACGATCGACGATCTGCTCTGCGGGCCGACTCTTGGCACAGGGCTCGGCTTTTTTAAGCCTTTTGGTATGGATTACAAGGTCTTTGGAAACATACACCCAAGAGTAATTTATATATTTCACATATCGAAAGTTCGAGAGCCCCGTCGTGCGGAAAGCACACTGTACACGAAGTGAGGCAGCTGAAGCCCCATCTGAACCATCGTCGCATATCCTTAATTGAATTGTGGTTTGTGCGAATCAAGACCCAAACCCAAGCCCAAGCCTAGGCCAGTGCCCCCTTAAAGCTCAAAAAGTTCTGGGAGCCACCAAGATTCCTGATCCACCGTAGTGCTCGCCCGACCACCAAAGCCATCGTCCTTTGGTTTATGAAGTATGAAACTAAAACTAAAACCTTTAACCCACTATACTTGTATCCGAAATCTAAACCGCTACGAAACTGGATCTGGAAAGGTTCGGCCTCGATTCGGATTTGAGGGGAAGTGGGTTTCAGCTAGGCTTTGGGAGATATTTTGCATTTCCGAGGTGTTAGGGCTATAGTGTCGGTTTTCGGAATTGAGGTTTTCGTGGGATTTGGGGCCGGGGTGCTCTTTCGACTTGTACGAAAGCGTACAATTAAGTTAAGTTGACTATACCAAAAGAGCTTTATTTACGGCAAAGCAGCCGAAATCTCACTACAGTTAAGCCCTAAATCGTGGAAGCCCATACCTCCAATAGTTCGTTCACTCAGATAACATACAAGCCTTGAGCCAGAACTCGCCCTAAACCCTTGATTGCCCCGAACTCGAAACCCGAGCCTAACCCATAAACCACACACCTTGAAGCCAAATCCCCCTTCCTGAGCAAAGCTCGCCGGCGCAATTCGTGTGGTATACGGGTTTCGTAGCTTGCAATACCCTAACCCTAAGCCCTGAGTTGAACTGGGTGTCAAAAACCAAAGCTACTTTCTCAAGCACCCTATAGAAGTGTGACTGGTCGAATCAGTCATGTCAGTGGGGCCTACCATCGAAAATGGAATTTGAGGATTGGGCGAAGCTGCTATATATGCCAAGTGGCAGCAATAAGCGACTCGACCATTTCAGTCGTCAGCAGATGAAGTAGCCAAAGCTTCCAGCATTTGCAACTTGCGGTAGACGGCCATTGCCCAATGTCGACGATGAACTGAACGACAGACTTTAGCTATGGCCCCGTTATAGGACTCATCCACATAAGTAGAATACATCCTGGGATTCCCTTTAACCCTGGCCTGAGAAGCAAGGTGGTACATGAGGTGGCCCTTTGGTAGGAAAGGCACACCAGCCCTTGAGCACAGCTGTATGAAACGATGATATCGTGTATGCAAAGCGTCGCATGCGTCCTGCGGAAACACTCTGCTGTGCTCGTTCATAATCTGATCGAATGCTTCGGCTGCACACCCTGCCCGACGAAGTAGATCAAACATGTGCGAATTTTCATTGCCCTCAAGCACCGTCTTGTATTTCTCAAGTGTCATGACCACAAAGCGAAGTAGACCGTGTGTCTCCGCTGCTTTGCACTTCAGGGCTTTCTCTGCAAGCATCGTGAGAGTGAGGTTCCACACCTACGAAGTATATTCGGTTTCGGGAATCCGGGTTAGCATTAGCGGGCTCTGGTCTTCGATGTTCTTTTACACTAATTATTCACTAGCAAACTATTTGGGCTCCGGACAAACATCCCTCGATCTCTAATCCAGCTATCCCAAAAACCCTAATACTAAATAGCAGCCTATGCTGGCTATTTCGTTATCTGGCGATGTTTACCTCTAACAGAGTCACTTAAGTTTGTTGTAGTTTAAACTTTAATGATCGATATAAGCCTTCAAGTCTTCGGGCACCACATAAACTACTCATCAAAGCTTAGATTCACGACTATATCATTATTCTTATATCATCCTTTTCCTCCCCACCTCAGAACCTTTCTTGCTCCACTCCTTGTCTGTGGCACGTCTGTGCTTGTAGAACATCCACAATTCCGCTTTGAGGGCCATCAAAGAAAGCTTGTCATTTTCTTCTTTGTCTAGAACCGCTGAATTGCCAGGCTTGTAGATATCTGTGCTCAGCAAAGCACGAAGAGCAAATGTCAGATAAGTAGACATGGGTCCATAATGCCACGTATGTAGCAAGTCGATGCACCAAGAACTCAAGCTGACTCCAGGGATTTGCAAAAGCGGAGACACGTGCAACACACGGCCGTGTTCACCAGCCACATAAAAGATGCAACTGAATGGACACTGCTGCTGCTCGAAGGACCCCACATCTGGCAACAGTGTAGAAGGCTCCAATCTAGCCCATTTCGGAAGCCCTAGCTGTTGAAATGCTTTCAGCAAGCAGCGTCCACGGCCACGGCCTTTTTTTCGATAGTGCAAAAGCTTCGAGATCTGCTGTTGAACATCCACATCCGGAATCGTGACCTCCTATGTTGTTGACGACTACATAGACATATTAATATTAGGACGTACGTGAACATATAAGGTGCTATATGCGGAATCCAGCGACCGGACACAAACGAATTTTGAGTGGCGAAAAATACTTAAAACATCATGAAGCCTGTAAGCTATCTAGTGTTTTAGAACAAAGGTCCTTGAAGTTCTTCGACAAAGTAGCTTCGTACTTGCTTTTGTCATACAACGGGAATGGGCACGATCTCGCACTGAAACCATCAATGTTTGGAAGCTGTGCTTTCTTGACCAGACAACAAGGACAGGCATGATGATTATGGGACCACGTTCTCAAAGCAGCTATCTCGACCAAAGCAGCCCAATCAGCTTTGAAGTCAATGATCGGCAATCTCAAATCCGGATGTTGTTCACTCAAATCTCGCCTGAAAGCTTCCAATAATGGAAACACGGAACACCAGCCTCTGCAGCCACATCCACAAAGTTCCGATAATCCTGTGTTTGTCGTGAACACATCTGCGATATGTACTGGCTTCAGCCAGGACACAACCTACATTATATACAGAACACGTAGGACAACCAACGGTGGTGTTTATATTCATACATATAAATAAACATACATATATATATATATAAACATACATATATATATCTATATATATATAGACAATAAAAACCCACACACACACACAGCAATATCCGTATACCCATATAGCCTTTCACACTCCAGACCTTAAGTTTCAGTAGCAGGGCTATGTACAAACATACATATACATACTCATGTACTTATACATATGCATATACATACACGTACATGCATAAGCACATGTACAGGCGACAAATATAACATAAAATCTACTATGTGCTGTCGGGGTACGTAGCAACCAAACAAGCCTTTGCTTTTTTGTGCGTAAGTTGGTGACATAAAACCCCAAAAAGTTCTCGTTCTTGGAATACTGGACCCCGTCGAAATATACCGATAGAGGAACGATGTGTTCTCGCGAGAAACCTTGGCGGAGAGCTTCGATCGTGACACAATGGCGTTCGTATAGATCCCCTAGCTCCTCGTCGTGTTTCAAGAAGTCTTGCACAATCTCAGGAGATGCTGTGCCTTCAAGAATACCAAGCTCCATCAGCTCATTGCGTATCATGATCGAAGTCACACGGGTGGGGTGCTGTACGAGGGTCCTTCCAGCAGACTTCTTCAGATGCATCGGAACTGAAACCATTTCCACATCAGGCTCCGGGAATTCTTTATTCAGATGGCACCTGGGGCAAATTACGAGAAAGGACCAGGGACTTAATCAATGGAGTGTTAGATTCGGATAGAGGATTCAGGGATATCATTCTCCAGGTTTTGCAGAGTTTTGCACACAGTCCCTGACCTCAGATGTTCAGCTGCATGACGACTAGCGGACCGAGGGTTCAAAGCCAGATCCTCAGCACCCTCACCCCCTGATGCCACGTGCCAGTAAGCAAGCTGACAAGTGTCGGTTGCCGTAGCAGAACCATCCAAAAACCTCTCGACCAGCAGACGTCGAAACTTCTTAGCAGCCTCGATGTCCCCGCCTTCACTAGGCAACGTGTCTTCATACTCATGGAGATCAAAGTAACAGGAACCTTGGGTTTGGTCTGCTGCACGAGCACGTTTGAAGCTCATCGACCATGGACACCCCACCGTGCTACGATACAAATATATATGCACAGCCCGCTCTATAATAAGCCTTAAACCTAAACCTTCCAGCCTCAACCATACGTACACCTTGAGTGTGAGCTCCCGAAACACCACACCTAAAACCCTTGACCTCAAACTTAAACACTCTAAATCGTAAACTCTACACAAAGTAGTTATCATCCTCACCATACGTACATGTATTCGGTTCCTACATGAGCCAAACCTCGATGCAATTACTGTGCGGCTTGCACCGGCTGTGTGCATCATCATGGTCACTCACAGATCGAAACTAACTTTTCAACGGCGTTGCCCCGGAACTTTGTTCCCCAGCACCGCTCCCAGCACAACTTTTTCATTGTGTGAGAACGAACCCACACAAGCAGCAGCCAGGATCCTCAGGATAAACCAGGGAAGGTTTTGGATTAGGACTATAATAACCCGAGCAGTAAGATGTCAACCGTAAACCAGGATACCCACTAGGAGCTTCTGGGGGGTTTCGGGGTTCCGGACTGTTGATTTAGCTATACTCATGACGATCTACACCTTACTAGTAGTCCTAGGGGTGAAACGATCCGAGCCTAAGCACCTAAAACCTTAAAGCATATCTCAACCCTAAGCCCCATGCCCATATTCTTAAATAAAACTCGTCCATACGAATCCTCTATGCAGCTGCTTGTGGCACTACCCGGCAAGCTTCGAAAATCCAAGGCATGGCACAGCGATCACACTGAGCCGATGCTTCTCGTGGAGGCCGATCGGGCCAGTCCTTTTTTGGCTTTGCCTTTTGCCTTGGGGGCAGGGCTAGCTTTAACACTCTCGGAAGCATTCTTCTTGGCACTAGCCATCTGTTGTATCTGTACACTAGCCTCTGCCATAGCAGAGATTTTCGGCCCCAACATGCTCACGAAGTCGCAAAGCTTCGGCAAATACTGATCCTTGTACTCCTTCTTCACCTTCTGCAGCTCCTTCGCGGAGAGAACAGCCACCTTCATGGACTGAAAGAAGGGGTTCTCGGCGTAGAGCTCGAGCACCCCGACCCGGCATTCCTTGTAGCTCTTCACGAACCCAGCCGCCCACTGCCATGCGGCGGGATCGCTCTTGCCCATCTCGATCGTGATCATGCTCATAGCATTGTCGCTCGCTTGCTCCTGGGCAAGAAGCTCTTTGACCTCCTTCTCCTTCTTGGTCGTGACGGAACCGCTCCCGCCCGCCTTTGCCCGCTTGTTCGGATTCGCAGGATTCTCGGTAGTAGGAGGCGGCGTCGGGAGGTCAGTGTCGATCGGCTTCGGCTCCTGTTCCAAACCCCTCTTCTTGCCGCCCTTGCACCCACCAGCATTGCTGCCATCCCCGCCGGGCTTGGGCTGGGCTCCTGGAGTCTTTTCGAACAAAGCAGCATAGCCTTGCAAACCCAACTCCGAGGTCCTCACTTCGGTCTCGGTCACATCAACCAACCTCTTGCCGTTCTCCGCCGCGTAGCATCGCATAGCTTTCGAGAGCTGCACCTTTTCAGACCATGAGCCTTTAACCGGCTCCTTGACCTCGACAGTCACAGTACTCTTCCATTCCTGGATGTTCGATGTGGTCAGGAGCTGCTCCACCCACAGGTATGTGTCAGCTTTCAGCCAGGCGTTGTAGACCACACAGTGTTCCTGATTGGCAGTTGTAGGTTTTGGGGTTTCTTAGAACACATTCTCAAAGTTGAAGGGTAAAGTGTGTTTGTACATTCTAGGGTCCTTGGGGGTGTAGTGGGTGGGAACTGAAGCTCCTTAATGTCGGGCTTAGGGCTTATTGTTAGGCTCCGGGTCTTGTCACTAGTCAATGCTAATCGGCTCCTATATAGATATATAAGGTCTAAGAGTCTAGGCTTCCGGGTGGGGAGGGGCTCTTGAGTTCTTTGTGCGAGGCTAGGCTTGATTATTTGGGTTCGGCCTTGAGGTCGTCACGGCAGCACATCTGAGTGTAGTTCTTCGCCTGTTGCATGGCGATGGGTTCATCGACCCCACCTAGGACCTGACAAATCTGAAGGAAGGTCTTGTAGGTGCCGAGCTCGTCCTTTCTTTTGCGAAATGTATTGACGGTGCTGCGGGTAGTCGTGACGAATTCAAAGTCCCGGGAGCATGCCCAGGCCCTCCTAAACTCGAGCTTGAAGGAATCTAGGAGTAGGCCATAAAGGTTTTTCACGTCCGGTTTGAAGCGGATGGCACGGCCCATAGATTGTGCCGTGGCACCACGGGCCGACATGTCTGTGTTGACCGTGGCCCAGTAGCTGGGGCCTTCCTTTGTAGCCTCAAGCATGGAAAACGTCACCTCCTTGGGGTCCTTGTTGATGCTGTTGGCATAGTTCTCGATCGCGATACGAATGGATTCCGGGGTCATTGCAGGTGGCTTCTTATCCTCGCTGGCGGCGTCTGCTGCCTTCTGCTCGCCGCTGCTGGTGGCGTCTGCTGGCTTCTGCTCCTCGCCGTTGGTGGCGTCACTTGGCTCATTATTGTTGTCACAGCCGGCGGCGTCTGGTGCCGATGCCGTGTCTGCGGGAGCTTCTGGGAGATCGGTGACGACGAGGGTCTCTGGGATTAGGGTTTCGCGGGTGTCCATGGTGTCGATGCGGGCGGGCTGTGACTCAGCCATGATAGCTAGAAGCTATCTATAGCTGCTGCCGCGAAGCCTTTGGATCTCTGCACTACGTAGCTTGCGAGCTAGGGCATAGCAGCATGCATCAGCAAAGCATATCATACAATACATACATACAAGACAAGGTGGAGCCTCCAAGAGGGTCTGATTGATCTCATATAGTAAGTATATATGAGCTAATATATGTTCGATACAGGACTTTTTGGGCTCGTGACACCTCATCACACCTCATTGGGGGGCTCATCGGGGATCCAGTTTGATACCTCATTCTGTTCATTGCCTACTTAGAGGACACGACAGCATCTACCATACCCTAGAGGGGCTCATTGGGGGGCTCATCGGGGATCTAGTTCGACACCTCATTGTGCAGCTTTGCTCTTGCCGGAGCTCTCTAGCTTGCCTATTGACATAATCAGCAGCAATGAGTGGCTTGGTACGTTGCTACTCGACGAGCATGCAGACTCTGCGGTTTTCCGCTGTTGCGAACACATAGATCATGAAGTCAAAATCACCTCGCGTCGGCTATGGAAGCCCACAAACCTTAAAGTAGAGCCCCTACATGGGTATCTAAATCTGGATCCACCGATATATTGGTTATTAGTAAAATACTCATACCGAAAGAGTTTAGGGTTTAGGGCTGAAGGGCTTAGGGTTATGGTTTGTGGTTAGATGGGCCGGTCGGGCTCAGATGAAAGGTGGTATCCAGTTAATAGATTGCGAGGAAGGTAGCTAACGGATCTAATTATGGATCCATTATAGCCCACGAGCGAACGGATCTAATTCTGGATACCTATATAGCCATAGCCAATCTGATATCTATATAGGGAAGGGTGTAGATTCTGAGTTTAAACCTATATATATATCCGTACCAAGGCAATAAAAAAGGCGGTATCCAGATAATAGAATGCAAGGATGAGAGACGAGAGGCTCTAATTCTGGATCCAAACAACAGCAGGCGGGCTCGATTGCGGGATCTAGTTCGATCGTAACCAATCAACATATATATATATATATATACATACATACAAGCCCTTATAGTTTCCAGATCCCCGATCGAGGCTATATTCTATTATATATATAAGGTGTGGGAGGATTTTTGGAAATGTAGGGATTAGGGCTTAAAGTTATACTAAGCAGGATTATAATAATTAATGGATAGGGAGCTATACATTATTCGGGGGGGGTCCAATTCTGGATCCAGAAATAAGGGTAGAGGGTACACACATACATTATCCGGGTCGGGTTTTAATTATGTATATATGATCTATAATTCTCTCGCTTCTTCTATATATATATATACATATATATCTATCTATATTTTATTCTACAGAATCGGGACTAGGCTTACAGCGATTCGAGGGATCCATACTACGACGTGGCTCGCACATCATCTGCGGATGGCTTGGCGGCTCCAGCTTTTCTGGAGCCTGGTGGAATATAAAGCGAGCACGGCATTCAAGCGGGAGGGTTTTGCGAGGATGAGGTTCTTCTGGGCCTCTGGGTCTTCGCCTTACATATATATATGTATATATATATATATATTTGTTTATATATACACTGAAAGAGAGAGAGAGAGAGAGAGAGAGAGAGAGAGAGAGAGAGAGAGAGAGAGAGAGAGAGAGAGAGGGAGAGAGGGATGAGAAGGAAGAGAAAGCTGTGTAGGTAGATCTAAATGAGATGGACTGGTGTATATGTTACATTAGCTTATTAGTAGATAATATATATATATATATATGTATATCTACAGACGTCCACGTCTCGCCATGTAAAACATATACTATATATACAGTGTACGATAACACACCAGCAGCTATAGTAGCTAGCACTCTCACCATTGTTGACTGTCGGTATATTAATACATATGTATCAGTCCTATAGCGAGAAGACGACAGTGCAGCAGCTTAGCACATAGCAGAATACCTGCTGGATACATATATATATATTCGATGGATGACAGATCAGACCAGTCTGCGTACAGTCATGTATCCCAGAAGCCTCGAAGCCATCCAGCGATATTGCTTTGCAATTCGGACAGGCAGAATCGAGCTGCATCGGTGGAGACTCAAGATTGGGGTCAGGTGTTGAGGTTGGTACTGTCCAAATAACGACCATCTAGTACTACAAAGTTTCAAGGCCACAATCCCACGTGTAGCTAGAGGTCGAAAACCAGAGTAGCTCCATCCTCAGCTATAGCTCCTAGCGGCTGCCGTTCAGGAAAATCAGATCATGCCTCGAAGCTAGCCAGGCCACCCAAACTACTAGCTGATACTAAAACCCTATCAGACGAATGTTTTAGCACAATTAATACATAGATATGTATATGTATACCATACTCCCCAAAGATCCTACCCAAGTTGGAGGCCCGAGGACTGTAGTCTGCGGTGGCAAACTATTGCACCAAACCTGAGGACAGCTCGCTGAATCCACTGGAACAAAGCAGTCACGGTTTCCATAATGTTGCGGGCTTCGGGACATGCAGTTGCAATCCTACAGGGGTAGGCGGGGACAGGACTATAGCTACGATCACAATAAGCGAGATCCCCGATCCCATCCAAACCGGTCGTATGCAGGTGCTACACTAATCATCAAGTTTGTGGGATTCAGCCAACACGACAATCCTCAGGAAAGCTGCTCGTGGCGGCCAGTATGCTTTCGAAGCGATCGACGGGCAACTTGTTTATGCGGGCTCAGGGTCAAGGCTTTGAGTGTTCGGGTCTTTCGGGACTAAGTATCCTTGGTTTTTGGGGTTGCGGGAAAGTTCTGGGTCCTTTTCGCTACCTCATATCATCCCCATTCTCCTGGCCAAGCAGAGCACTAGCCGCCGTGCCAAGCCCAGCGAAGCCTGAGCGAGGTACTAGCTTCTAATGGGGTTCAGAGCAGAGGTGGCGTTTGTGGGGATTAAGGTTTCGGAAGTTTAGGGTTCAGGGTGATGTTAGTTCCTGTTGTACATAGCAAAAGCAGCAGATGCAAAGAGAGTCTAGAAACCTTCCTCTACTGCAGGGTCATGTTCCCCATCTTCTTCTTCATCTCCCTCGGCATCATCATCATCATCTCCCTGCGGCTCGTTCTTGGCCTGGTCATCCACGATCTGGGTCTGCTTGGGCTTCGGGATCTTGATAGGCGACTCTTTCGGCCTGGGAGTGGATATGACTGCAAGGCATATATGTGTATGTGTGTTTGTGCGTGCTATTTTGTGGGTGTGTGTCGCTGTGAGCTTGTCTCTATGTGTGTGCTCTTTAACATATGCGTGCAGCATGCATGCTTCGAAGTGTGTATGTGTGTATATGTACACATATGTCTGAATAATGGATCTATCTATGCATCCAACCAAGTCATGGTAAATTAAGACGATTCAAGTTGCGACTTCGGGAAGTGTTTCAGGCCAAGCGAATTGACAGTTTGCCAATCCAAAGCTGAAGCTTCCCAATCGTGGTCGTGAGCCAGTAGATCATCTCGACAGCCTCTGTAGTTGATCTCCGCCGGATTCAAGTTCATGTACACATAGCAATCGGCGAAGGTCATGGCGATGTGCATCGCTTTCCTCACACTGAGGCCGGTCCGGATAACCAGCTGGAGCTTCTGAACCCACCTGCTCGTGGCATCGTGGCGATCCTCGCGAGCCTCGACCTTGATCAGGGGGTTCTTGGAGCCTTGCGTGCAGTACTTGCAGCGGATTATCGAGTACACATAGTCCTCGATAGGTTTGTCGGCCTTCGGTTTGCGTTTGCTGGCTGTCGCCTTGGGCTTCTGTTCGGGAACAGTCGGGGCCGGCAAACCAAGACCACTCTCTAGGTCTGCAGGCACGAGGTGCGGAACCGACCACATAAGACCATCGGGGAATTGAACGAAAACCTCATCCTCTTTCACAAAGGGCTTCGAAGAAAACACCGGGCCGGTCTGGCTTTCGAGGCAGGCACGTTGCATCTCGTAGTCCCACCAGATATCGCCAGGCTGTCGCTTGTCCTGGGCTAGGTTGGGTTGTGTTTTGGCAAGGGCTTTGTGGAGCTTCATAATGATTTTTATTTGGGCTCTGAACTGTTTCAGCTCAGGGGCTGCCTTCTGCTTGGATTGGTTCTCGGGGGCCTTGTCGTTGGACTCGGGGGCCTTCTTGTCGGACTGCTTCTCGGGGGCCTTCTCGTTGGACTGCTTCTCGGGGGCCTTCTTGGACTGCTTCTCGGGGGCCTTCTTGTCGGAGTGCTTCTCGGGGGCCTTCTTGTCGGAGTGCTTCTCGGGGGCCTTCTCGGACTGCTTCTTGGGGGCCTTCTTGTCGGAGTGCTTCTCGGGGGCCTTCTCGTTGGACTGCTTCTCGGGGGCCTTCTCGGACTGCTTCTCGGGGGCCTTCTCGTTGGACTGCTTCTCGGGGGCCTTCTTGTCGGACTGCTTCTCGGGGGCCTTCTTGTCGGACTGCTTCTTGCGGGTCTTCTCGTTGGACTGCTTTTCGGAGTCTTTCTCGGCGTCTTTGTCCTTCTCGTCCACAAAAGCGCTCATCTTCTTCAGACTAGGTTTTCTCTTGTTGTTCTCGGGCTTCGGTTCTTCGTCGGCTTTTCGCTTGTTCCGAGGCGGCTCCTCGGCGGCTGGGCTCTCCAGCAGCTGCGTCTCTCGGCGTCGACTTGGACCAGGAGTCGGCGAAAGGTAGCCTTGGATCGAAGGAGTAATGGTTTCTCGTACATCGTTATCATTTATATTGGATGAACATAGCGATATAGAATTAAGCTGATGGATGGGCCGGGCTTTTGGGTGTTGCTCTATATAATCAACTACAACTACCTTTTTGCTAGTTTTATTTTGGTTGTCATAGTGTTGCTTGGTTATTATTATTATTCTTATTAGTATTATTATTAGTATTATTATTATTGCTGATTTCGAAGGTTCTGGATGGGGGCTTAATTTGTGGGGCTTCGTTTCGTTCTGGGCCTTAATGTAGGGGTATCAATAGAGGGCCTAAAAGTTTCACTTCGAAGACGTCTTTTTCAGCTTGCATCGGGCCGGTTCCATCCCTCTGGCATCACCTTTTCGACACCACGACGTAGACACACCAGGGGCCTTCCTGGCAAGATAAACCTTCACCTCCACTTGCAGAGTTCAAGCAACGAGAGTCCAATTGCCAACGGTCAATAAGAGCAGCTTCTAAAAAACCAGCGGCTTCGGCAGATGCCAAAATACCCAGAATCCGCATCTCAGCCCATGCAGGCTTTGAAGAGTGCTGATACCCATAATCTTCGTTGCACCACCGGTGCGAAGGGCTGGAAGTCAAGCCGATCTTGAAACTGCAATTGTCACCGAGTCCACGTATGACAGTATGAGCTCGTTGCAGGATGTTGGAAGCAAGTGTTTGAGACGGCAATAAGTCCAGTTTTAAAGCAGGCTGAGCCATAATGTCTTGGATGACCCCTTTCATCCGAGGCAGCTCGGCCAAGTGCTTCGGCACTTTCAGCTTCCAATAGTTGTCTGAAACATATCGCACACCAGATGCTGTCTTCTCCAATAAGCAAGCTCGAGGATATGGTGCTATGGGCACTACAGGGATCTCTATATGGTCTGGCGGCGCAACCAGTCCTTCGATGGAGGCTACAGAGGCCAAGCAGCACAAGGAATACTTTAATTAGTATTTCGCACCCTGTAAAAAAGTAGACAGTATTCTCAGAAACATAAGACTGGTGTGGATCGAAGGGTCTTCGTCTCTGTTTCTGTCGTCCATAGGCCAACAACTCCTGTAGCCAGGCCTCTTCATCGTCGAGAGATTCGCCCGAATCTCTTATTGATGCCATCACAGAAGCTCGCCGCATCCGAACATGGCTAGATATCTTAGATATCCCTATAGTCTCTTTATCTACACCAGGACTAAACCCAGGGGTTGCTACGTGGCCCTGCAGAGCAACAAAACCTTCGGAGTTTGAAGCACTTGAAGCCCTCCACAGGCAAGCGACCCCCCCCCAAACCTTTGTCAACGAGCCCAGCACAGGCACACGAAACCTATTGGGGAAACCCTAGCTTAGTTCCAATCCGAATTAAAGGATCCCAAGCCGACTCCAAAGGAAAGCCGAGTAACTCGCACCACTAGCCGATGGATCAAAGCCGCCCATCATCCCATCCAGCGTGTTCAAAAACCAATCGTTGGCCAGGAAAGCCGCCGCTGCTTCCTGGGCGGGATCGCGATATATGATGCAGCTGCCACAAGACTGGAACATAATGTATCTCAACTTCGAGGGTTGATGGGACTGCAGTGCCACTAGGATCAGATGCAACTTTGTTACAAGGATGGTTCCAAAGTTCAAGAATCGGCCGCTAACTATATGTAAAAGTAATAGGAAGCATATATATAAGAGGATCTAGCTATAATAAATCATCCAAAGGTCGGACAGACCATGCTGTGCGTTTGAGCTGCTGCTGCTGCTTGCCTGTACTTTTGGCGGGGGCTCATTGTCTGCGGGCTCGTTGTCTGCGGGCTCCTTCTCGGGCTCATGGTCGGGCTGATTGTTGGCTTCCGGGCTAGACATCTTATTGGTGCTGGTGCTGCTGTCACTGCTGCTGCTGCTGCTTGAGCTGGAGTCATCACTGCCGCTAACATCATCTGCTCCGTGTTCCCCGTCCATGTCTTCACAGGCCACCTCATCCTGCGGCTGTGCCTTCGGCTGTGCCTTCGGTGGATCACGGCTCTGATCTCGCTGCTTGCCAGTAACTCGTCTGAGTCTACGTTTTCCCGTGGGCTCATCTGAAGCCAATCTTCTGAGAGGTTTGTGTGCCTGAACGGAAGGGCCCCAAGAAACCGTACAGAAGCTAATGAATATAGCTAATGCCCAACTAAGTTTGATTGGCCTCCCTCAACCCCAGCCTTTGGAACCCATTCTCTTTGGCGAAGGGTGGCTTGCGAGTAGTGTCGGAAAGCAGCACTGAGTCGTAAGGAATTGGTGGTTGACCATGCATCCCGATCGGCTTCTTTAACCTGCTCTGCCAAATGTGCTTTGTCCTCTCGCATGCGGACAATAACAGTAGATAGAAGTAAGGTATGCACATATATATATATATATAGAGAGATAGAGAGAGATACCGATAGGATCAGTACCAAAACCCAACAGTAGATGCTGTCCTCGTGCTTTAGCACCCCTAGCAAGGCTTTCTTGATGACGGTATCCGGAAAGTTCCACGTAGGACTCAACTGTCTGCAGTTGTTCAAGATGCCCTGGAAGAGCCTTGATTCGAGTGCACTCTAGCAGCACAAAACCCAGCCACTATCTACAGAATAAGCTTATAACAAAACAAGCCTGTACTCTATACTTTGATCACAAAGAACGGCGAGCACAGTTTCTTCTTGTCGATCTTCGCGATTGAGCGGTCCGTGGGGTACGAAGTAAAAAATCGTTTGTCTATGAACGGCAACAGAGCATCTCGCAGCTTGTGCCATTCCTTGAACCCCTTCCGACTCTTCCGAGGCTCTTCTTCGTCATCATCAGCCGCGATCGCGGCAGCAGGTCTCTTCTTCGGAGGCATGGCAGCACTAAGCGGCCCTGAACCCTGAAGTCCGAACACTGAAGCTTCTTAAGCCTGAGCCCTCGATGCCCTCAATGAAGCCCGCTAGCCTAGCCACGAGCCCAGTTGACTTCAAGTCTTCAAGTGGACCTGGCCTACCTCGACAAGCTCCGACGTTAAAGGGTCCTAGGGTTTAGGGTTCAGGCTTTAGGTTCGGGGGCGTATCCTTTCAATTAGCTGTCTAAACCCTCACATCCGAGACCCACATCCAGTAAGTAAGTACAATATACGGCACAATGATAGTGTCTTTAAATTAGGCTGGTACGGTCGCAAAGGCAAGCTTAACCTATATACCCTTCGCCCTTCACCCACAAAAAGAAACCCGACCCTCGCCAGCCAGAGCGGTTGCCGGAGCGAGTTTTCACCACAAAAGCACAACGGACGGACGACGGACGAACAACGGCCGACGACGACGACGGACGACGACCATGTGATTTACGGCTTCAACACAGGACGATGCTGCACAGCCATTCGATATTCCCGGTGTTCTTTCGCAGTATATGCATTATTTTTAAAGTTATGTTCACGACTCCTCCTGGTTTATGATTTTCGCGAGTTTCGAGGTGTTCCTTCCAATACACTAGCTACAGGTTTTAGGGCGAGGTCTGTATAAAGGTTATTAGGGATTTAGGGCCTTAGGGTTTTTTTTTCACAATCTTTGAGCCAAATGAGAAACTTTTGGCGTGCAGAGCCGTCTTGTGTACTGTTATCCAAGATCTGCCAAAAACTCGCATTTCGGGTGACACAACAAAATCTAGAACCCCCTGTGCAAAAGTAGATCCGCACACAAATGTGGATCTAGAAAGTAGATCCGCCCGGGGGTCTGGGACACGGTAAGAGGCGTCTCTCGTTTCTCACCAACGCTGCAACAGCGCCTGACAGAGCTGGGTTTTCGTCTGCCGCTAGGCACAGCAGATGATTAGTTCGAATGGCACAGCCTCCTGAGCTGAGACACAGTCTCCGACCATCTCTGCTTGTCGGTTAAAGTTATAGCAGGAATTACAGCACACGTGCTTCTATGCATCGCAGTAACAAATCACTGCCATTCTTCAGTCATTTTAGGCTCCCAAGTTTGGCTCTGCCTCCATTCGCCAGCCTGCAACGATGGAGGACGCATTTGTTCAGCGAATCTTCCACTTCCTGACGCCGATGCTTCTAAGCCTCGACTTCTACCTGCGGCTGACAGACCAGGATCACACAGCCATCGACGGCTCGAGCAGCCAGTCCCGCCTCACGGGACCAGGCCTCACCCCAACCGAGGACGCGTTTCGTACGGACAGATCGACAGCAGCCAGAACAGGTCTCCTGAAGCTTCTCCAAGAGTGCTTCAACCACTGGCCGGCCCTCTCCATCAATTACGTCCCCCCCTCTGCGCCGGACACACCGGACCTGACTGACATGCACCTTATCTACGAGGTCACGCAGCCGCGTCTAAAACAGGTTCGACGACTTGCCACTGTCAACCGAGTATGGCATGACCTCATATCAGCCATGATCTCTGGTCAAGCCCGCATCAATACAGTGGAACTTTTGGTGGCGATGTCACGCCTGCGCAAGACAGGCTCAGTGTCGATCCGGGAAGGCCGGGATATTTTTTGCCTCCCGGTCTCGATGGCGTTTCGACTGCCGGTTGAGACCCTCACTTCACCTCTGGCACGCACATCTCCCGCCGCTGCCTACCGCGCCTCGGGCTTCAATGCCTGGCATGCGCTCCTCTTTGACAGCTACGACGACCTGCTAGCGCACGCGCCCCAGGACTGATCAGCAGGTGAAGACTACAGCGTAGCTCTCTCAGAAGCGCACAGCGCACCTCTGCTGGCATTAGGGCACAGCCCACGGCCGATAACCGAAACATTGGCTGGTGCGACGGCCGAGCAACAGGCTCAACTGTGCTATTAAGGTTTCTAACTTTTTGAAGCTGTTCTCGGCTTGAAAACTGGGCATCCTCCGCGCCAGCCAGAGTTAGTAGTGCGCTCACTTTGGCTTGAGCTACCTCTCGGCACGTCCCCTACTGCCTGCCAGGCTCTGTCAGCTAGCTCCCAGCGTCCCCTAACAGCCATGGACGAGCTCTCTCTGCGCCAAGCTATGAAATACCTGCTCCCAGGGGTACTAACAATCGACTCCTACGACGCCTCGCCCTATCCCGTCTCCTACTGGAACGATCTGGACCTTCTTCATGATGAAGCTCGTGCCACTCGGGATCGCCTACGTGACCTACTTCTACGTTGGGCTCGTACGGGTCCCTTCTCGCAGTACTCCATTATCGGCGACACACTCAGGATTGACCACAATGGAGTGCATGCTCAGCTCGGCATCGTCAATCTCAATCTGCTACAAGCAATACCGCTTGCGGCGGTTTGCCGTGCGTGGTACTCCGAAACTGCCCGCCTAATCGACGGCAAACCCTGGATAGGAGTGTGGAGAGCCTACATCCAACTGCGGAAGCAAGGAGCAGGAGTTTTCATTGAAGTACTGCCAGATCAAGCCGGCACCCTTTCGAGAGAGGCCATCAGCGTCCACTATGAGCAGGTGCATTTCATTCCGACCTCAATCTTGCGACGTCCTCTATAGGGCAAAGGGCACAGCCTCCAGACAATTGGTCACAGACCATGCGACGAGCCGGGCTTCTCCACTCTGGAAAAGGCAAACCCGATCAGCGTTGCCCCTTAGCGTTGCGGCTCAATGTTGCGCTTTTAAGTAAGTTTCTCCGCAGCTTTTTCTAGGTTGCTCTCAGCTGCCCTGCCAACCATAGAGGATGTCATCCCCTCTCTGCACCGAATCATGTCGCTGCGCTCTCTCCTTCATCATTCCTGCAGTGGTGGTTGTGGATTTCTACTCGGACTACGGTTTGGACAGGGACATGTTGGCAACTGAAATCGCTGCATACAGACCCCCCTGGACTATAGTTCCCATACTGCTGCTCCGGAACGAGATCGAGGACCAAGCACGCCTCTGGGCCTTTCGCCGTTTACATAAAGGCCTAGCTGTCTTTGCGCAACGGTACGAAGACACTGACTATGACCAACAGGGCGTCCATGTCAGACTAGCGATACCGCAGCCAGACTTGCTGACAGCCCTCTCACTGGCGTCGGTCAGCAAATCCTGGTGCGCAGCAGTGCTCTCCCAGGTAGAGCATAAGCTCTTTGTAAGTCCACACCGCACTGCCAGGGCAGCTATGTCTCTCGGCCTACGTGTCATGGTCCAGTCCTTTGACACGCCCCAGTGGCATCTCGCGTCCGAGGAGCTCAGTATCCACATTCAGCACAGCCAACAGGTCGCGGTGCAGAAGTTCCGGAACCCCCGTAACCCGGACGGACCAACGGCAACCATCAGCCGAGAAGCAGAGGAACCCAGTGCTCTCTACGACCACTACTACCGACTTTTCTGAGCACTTCGGGCCATAGGCAGTTCACTGACTCACGCTAGGAAAGTGGCACAGCCTCCGATCAGGTGTGGCACAGCCACCCAACTTGTCACAGTCAGCAACGAGTGGCTCCCCTGCCCAGAGAAATCGACTTGCAGCATGCTAACACTCAGCTACTTGCATCATTGTTTGCTCTCACCTGTGATCTGAGATCTGAGGTCTCAGCTACCACACGGCACCAACTCTCAGCCCGAGTGCCCTCTGCTGGTGTTCTTTGCCTAGAGTCGTCCAGCGTTGCTTGAGCTTCGTGCTTGGTCTTGAGCCTCTGCTAAGCATTACATGTATACCGCAGCTGTCAGTTCGAACTGTTGTGCCGGACGGAGCGGCAGGAGTATCGCAACATGCATTACAGACACGCCTAGCAGAAGCTACTTCTTTTAACAAACTGCGTCTTTACGAAGAGCACAGCTCACCACTTGGCCGCGTGTCACAGACTCTGGCCCATCAGCTACAGCTGAGACCATGGACAAACCTCCCAGTCTGGGCCCTTTTCTGGTGCTCAGCGATAGCACCTTGCAGCACATGCTGCGGGGACACACTTACGGAGTGTTCCCGCTGCTGACGGGACAGGTCTTAAGCTGCCCAGGCGCCGCCCTCAACATTTCTGCCGGCAGCGTCCCCTCCATCTTGGAGCTCCTCCACTGGCAATTTGGGCTCTTTGGGCCGCACAAATTCACAGCGGCAGTGCAGAGCCCGCCGGTGGCCTCCATCTTGGAGAACCACCTCGACGGACAAATCAACGTTCGCTTCATTCCGCTGTCCCGAAGCCTGCGCCCGGAGAAGCAGATCAATTATGACTACCTGATCGATGGCAGGGTCCAATATGGTTTCGCGGACAAGAACCTGCACAACCAAGAAATCATGGACCTGGCCCAGATGCCTGGTGTAGGAGGGGTAGAATGGCTCTACAACTCCAAGAACCTTCACTTCCGCCCCGACGTCGCGGACATTGTCATCCCGGCGCTTGTAACCAGAGCCATCGAGGAAATGCGCAACACCCCAGGACTGCCTGTCCTCGTGGTCGCTGGTTGGAACGCTCGCGAGCAGGACATGCATGTCGAAATGCTAGCTGCCCAGGCTCTGTCACAATGCCGAACGGTCCGTGATCTTTCAGAGGTAGCCATGCAATACGGACATGGCCCCTGGGGAATGCGCTTCACACATCTCCCAGAATGGGAAGCCGCCCCTGTCCCAGCCCTCCTCTTCCAGACCTACGTTCACGACGAAAAGCCGGAACCGGCCCAAGTCGCGGCCAAAATGTTTGCTGGCTTCACCCGCAGATTCTGTGATGATGATGTTCTTCGGGCTACCCTGCGGCAACTCGCAGGAAAGTACGGCTCCAATCTGCTGGATCGCCTCAGCCAACCTGCTCATCGAGCAGACGTATTCCGATACGTCTACCACTACCAGCACGGCGGCCTCTACGTCGACATCAAATGTGGCTTCGTGGTACCTTGGGAACAGGTACTCGTGTATCTCGCAGCAGATTGGAGCACAGCTCACTCAAAGAAGGCAGGTGAAGTGGGTCACAGACCCTCCCCACCTGGCCAACTCCCACAGGAGTTCATGGTCATGGCCATAGGAGTCAAAGGAGATCATATTTTTCAAGGCATCATCTATGGCAAGCCCAGACACCCCTTGATGAGGGAAGCCATACAGCACGCCTTCAGCCGTCAGGTCATGACAGCGAAGGCAAACTTGGAATACATGACCTTCTGCAAATATCTTTGGCAGATCTTGGGTCGCGACCTTGGTCACTCCCCTCAGCCGGGATGGAATGTTTCCACCAAATTCGGCCCCATCTACCTGTTCTCGGAGCGCTGGGACAAGCGAGTGAAGAACAAGAAGTACGACAATGATGGCCACTACTTCGTGACTACCAACAACACGACCGTTGCATATACCCGTTGCTGGAAGTGGCTGAAGGGATTTCAGGGAGACCCAACCACCAAGGAACGCACAGACCGCATGCTGCAGAGCCAACTCCCTGACATCTCCCTTGAAATCCAGTCTGACAGACCTGAAGAGCACAGCTCACCACAGCCACCTAGGTCACAGACCATGGCAACCGCCTCATCGGCTCCCCCTCCTCCCACTCAGGAGGATATTGAAGCCTATGTGGCCGACAGCATCCAGTACAACTCCTTTGCAGAGATCATGGCTACGGTCCGTGAAACCCACCACTACAATCAAGACCTTACAGAGCAGGATGTGCTGGAGCTTATCCCTCGAGGATTAGGGCAAGTGAAAGTCTCGGGGGACATGTGGCTATGCTGCTTGCACTGCCGCAAGCACAACAGGCAGGTGCAATTCAGCACTAGCCACGGCCTTAAGAACCACTTTGTCACTCAGAAGCACAACCCAGCACTCAGTGCCACGCCAGACCCCCACCCTCCCCCCCCTCCTCCTCCCCCCAAGCTCCCACAGGAAATTCCTCTTCCCCCCAGCAGTACCAGGACCAAAGGTGTAGACAAAGCAGCCGGCTTTGAGCCGCCACCCTCCCCCCCGTGCCCTTTCACTTCCTCAGCAGCTGAAAAGGCGGCCTTCAAAGCAGGCCAAGCAGAAACACCGAAGGCGGCCCCGGCGCTTCCGGTTAAGGCCCCACCGCCCATGGTGGCCACCCAATGCCCCCCGCCCTCTTCTTCTTCGCCCCCCCTCCTGCGATTCCGGTCCCCCCGTTCCTTCCGCACCCTCCCAAGTCCGTCTCTCCTCCAACCCCCGCCACCCAGGCCGCTCCGCGCTCCCACACGCCCCCTCCTCCCTCTTCCCGCCCCCCGTCAGCATATGAGCCTCCGGAATCCAATGCGGAACTCGTCGGCTATGTCCCACAGCCGGCTCCACGGCTGACAGTACGTTACACGCGGCAGGAGCTGGCTCAGCTGCTGAGCTCCCAGTCCCATCAGGACTGGATTCGGGCCTTAGCTTCCATCAACATCCTGGTGGCTCCGGTCATTCTTGGCGGCCTCACCAACCAGGAACAACAGACCCTTTGGTCTACCAGGATGGAAGCACTCCGAGAAGTTCCGCCGCTGTTCTCTGCCATCAAGTCCGTCAGGACGCAAACCGGCCTCACATGGGACACCGCCATGTCGGTGAGGCGGGTCCTCACAAGCGATGGGAAGGTCACCATCGCCACAGGCGCGGGTGACGCCTACCGTGAGCTGGACGCACCAACAAAAGTGCATGGCCTTATCCATGCCTGCTTTAACAAGATGTGGGACGAAAAGGCTTTTCAGCAGCACTTCCCCTCGTGGGTCGAATTCAATATGATCGCCACCACCATAGTGGCAGTCTACAATGAGACTGCAAAATCAGCTGGACTCCCAGCTCGTGTCTTCCGGGTCAAACCCGACAAAAATGCCTACTCCATCATGAAGATGCGGATACAGCATGACAAAGGGAACGAAGAGGACAAGCGCATGGCCAAGCTGGCTGCTGCTGCAACTCACAAGCGCCCACAGATGCAGGAGGCTGACACAGAGGGCAAGCGGCAGCGCGATGGCCCCTCCTCATCCTCCTCGTCCCAGTGGGCCAGACAGGCACGCTCATCTCAGGACGACGACTGGGACTGGTGGCAGCAGTGGTCCTGGCACGGATACTCTCAGCAGTGGCCAAAAGGTCATGACCAGTGAGGGCGGTAATATGTCACAGACTCTATGATCCCTTATGTCACAGACTCAGGGAATTCGGCACTCTTCCGACGCCTAGCACATCTCTTCGGAAGAATGTGAATTGCGTGCTAGCCTCGCTTAAAACGGCACTTTGCGATTCAGCGAACTGCCAGCATCATAGCTGCCCAAAGACTCAAGCCACCGAAATTGCTTCAGGTACCAGCGGTCATCCGCACATGACCCTTACGGCCTTCTGTCTTCAACATGAGTAATCCGTGTGGGACGCCACGAGACGGATACTCCAGGTGGCGGCTTCCTCTGAGGTACGGCCTAGTTGTTGAGACAGGTGCACAGATGGACGCGTCTGTTCACACCAAGGTGTCGGAGAAGGAAGCTTTTTGTAGCAGTAGCAGTTGCAGTAGTATGTCAAGTTCGAGCTGATTAGAGAGACCTGAGCGATGCATGCTAGAAGCAGTTTCACGAGTGCATGAGACCAAAGGCGCCCGCAAAGCGCAGAGCACGCTCGCGCAGCGTTCAATTGAAAAATAGTAGTAGTAGTAGTAGTAGTAGTAGTTCGCAGCCCTTTGGTGCTGTAGGGCCAGATAAGGGGGTCACAGGAGCAGGCTGTCGGCTAGCAGTAGTAGTAGTAGTCGTCGTCGTCGTCGTAGTAGTCGTAGTCGTAGTCGTAGTCGTAGTAGAAGTTGTAGTAGTAGTAGTAGTAGTAGTAGTAGTAGTAGTAGTAGTAGTAGTTGTCGTCGTCGTCGTAGTAGTAGTACGAGTAGTAGTAGGAGTAGGAGCAGTAGGAGTACGTAGGTAGCATCAGCAGCAGCAGCAGATGCAGAGGCGAAGAGCTCGACACTGCTGGGTCCTGTGCCCGGCTTCTTCGAACCTCCGTTTGCTCCTCAGCGGCGGCCAAGGCCAGCGTCGCGTTCTTGAAGTGCTGCGTCCACAGAGGCCGCAGGTCTGTGCCGAAGAATCGCTGGGCCACAACCTCCACGAGCAGTTTAAGTTTTAGGGTGTGCTGACGGTTTAAGCTGAATTGCAAGCTTTGTCCTCAGGGTTAACCAATCTGCTTGTGCAGCAGCATGCCGACAGCCGCGAGGTCAGTACAGCACAGAATGTTGGTAATATCGAGGCTTCTGCTTAATGAATGTGTGCGTGCTTCTGTTTCTTACTTCTCTACATAAGTTCGTACAGCCATTATAGACTTGCTCTCAAACCAGCACAAATCTCCTTGAACAAACCCTGAACCCCAGAACCCTACAAGCCTAAAATCACTATACCCTAAACCCTAAGATGGGAACCCTACAACTCCTAAAGCCCCTATAGGCCCTATAAGCCCTAAGATGGGTGCGTGTGGGGGGGAGGAGGAAGCGGGCCTCATCCAGCATCAGGTGCAGCCTGGCGGCTGTGCCCGGAGTGACCTTGGTTTCGGGTTTGGGCTACGCATGGTTTAGTTTGGGGTAAAACCGTAGCAAAAATTATAATTTTAGCTGTGTCTGAGGGATTATGATAACCAAAAACTAAAATTAGTTCTAAGTACCCCTAAGGCTTAGGGTACGGAGCCTTGGGAGTTGAAGGGGCCGGGTTTTAGGAGGTTAGGGCTTCACCGGTGCTGGGAGGTGGGAGCTTGAGGGCTTCAGAAGTGGAAGCCCCCAATTCTCTCCTACATCTTGCCTAATCTCGGAGCCTAAAGAACCACTCAGAACGCCGGCCGACAAACCCCAAACCCGAAGTCCATAATCGGAACCCCGACCAGCCGAGATACTAGCGCACAAAATACGAGCACCGACCTCGTAGGGATCCTAATTTAATACCACCCGATGCAACTGCTGTGCCAGTCGAAACACCGGTCGCGGTTGGTGTGAGGGCGTAGTTGTCACAAGAACTGGCAAACTCCTTTTACACGTTGGTTTGGCCCTAAACCCTAAACTTTCCCTAAACCCTAAACCCTAAACCCTAAACTGGCTTCAGTATTCGTCGCCAAAGATGCTGCCAGCGCCGCCGACAGCACCAACGGTCGGTCGGAAGCCTTCCTTGCAGGGCCGGCATCGTCCTGGGGGGAAGGCCGGGAGCCTTTAATTAATGTAGGCTCCGCGCCTTCATAAGTAGAATAGGGTTTCGGGGCCATTATAGCTATGCTGCAATATGTATAATATATTCATGATATAGTCATAATATAACCACAAAACAATCGTAATGGAACCATCATGAATCATGTAATCATCATATAAGTATGATATAGTTATAATAAGGAACCCCAAAATAATCTAGGAAAAATTAAACAGCATTGAGGCTCAAGAGCCTCTGGCTTGGGCTTAGGCTTAGCGGGTGAAACATGTTGTGATTGACAGGGGCCGAAAAGTTCAGGAGCATTCAGGGTTTAGGGTTAGGAGCATTTTAGGGTTTAGGGCTTCGGCTTGGGATTAGGCTTAGCGGGTGGAGCATGTTGCGACTGGCAGAAACCGAAATCATCATCACCATCATCACCGGCACCTGCATCGCCAACATCATCAACTCCATCGTCATCATGGCGAAGACTACAACTCGTATATAAAACGGTCAAAGAGCAGCATTCGGCCTCCACCCCCTGAAACCCAAACCCCGAAGCATTCCTGGCCCCCCGGAGCCCTAGCCCTGGCTGCGCCCCAAGTTGAAAGGCTCTCCTGAAGAGGTATATGGGAGTTTCCAAAAATTATGGGTACCTTGTTTGGGATCCTTATGATAAGGATCCTACTATTTAGGGTACTATATTAGGGTCCCCTATTTTCGGAAACTCCCATTAAAGCCCTCCCGCATGACAGGAAAGGTGGCTTAACGATGGGTTTAACATTGGGTTCACCCTTAAGGACACCCAACCTTTGACCTGGTGGCAACTGGTACTATCGCGGGGGTCCGAAACACACTACACCAAACCTTGCAACTCTAGGCCCTAAACCATATTCAAGAATAGTGCATAAGCCCTAAAGCCGTTAACGCCAAGTCCTCCATCTTTGAGTAGGTGCCCTGAGCGAAGGCGGCACGCGTTTGAGACGCCGAAGCCATCACAGTCTTGGCTCCGGAGGCCACGGCGACGTAGCGGAAACCCCAGTCCTGGAAGCTTTAGGCTGCCTGTAAGGGCTCCTTTACTTGGAGGATCATGGGACTTAGTAAGTATGGGCGGGAGCTCCGGGTGTCTCAGGTTTACATGGCTTGGCTTCTGCTCGATGCCATGGAACCAAGGATTCAAAGTTTGCTCCAGATCCACGGCTTCGGGTACCGTGTTGAGGGCTTCGGGCTCAAATCCAAAACCTTGAGCACCAAAACTAAACCCTAACTGTTAGGCTGACAGCAAAAAGCAATCCAACCGTGAAATCAAGAAACCACAACGAAAATCAACGATTACTATCTCCTGCACTGACTCACGCTCGCCTTACTGACTTACCAAGCGAAGTTCGGCACCGAAAAGGTTCAATGCAAGGCCGCAATGCCACGGCTGCTGCAGCCGTGGCGCCGGAAAAGGAAAAGCTGTATCTCCTGCACCCTAGATCCTGAAACTCCAAGTTTCAACCCGTCTCTGCCCCGCCACACAGTATTCGGAGATCTGAGCGCAAAGCATATTGAGGATCAACTGTTCCGCAATATGTTTAGAATGCCAAACCCTGGCCCTAAACCCTTCTATGCCCCGGCACATTGCTGACCGCAAAGCATATTGAGGAACAGCTGTTCCCCAATATGTTTCAAGTGCCAAACCCTAGCCCTAAAACCCTACTAAGCCCCGGCACACAGCGGTCGGAGGTGTGACCGCAAGGCATATTGAGGAACAACTGTTCCCCAATATGCTTAAAATGCCAAACCCTAGCCCTAAACCCTACTGGGCCCCGACACGCAGCGGTCGGAAGTGTGACCGCAAATCATATTGGGGAACAACTGTTCCCCAATATGTTTCAAATGCCAAACCCTAGCCCTAAACCCTTCTATGCCCCGGCACACAGCGGTCGGAGGTGTGACCGCAAAGCATATTGAGGAACAACTGTTCCCCAATATGTTTAAAATGCCAAACCCTAGCCCTAAACTCTTCTAAGCCCCGGCACACAGCGGTCGGAGGTTTGACCGCAAAGCACATCGAGGAACAACTGTTCCACAATATGTTTAGAATCCCAAATCCTGTATAGCCCTAACTCCTTCTAATGCCCCGGCACACAGCGGTCGGAGGTTTCACCGCAAAGCATGTTGAGGAGCAACTGTGCCGCAATATGTTTCAAATGCCAAACCCTAGCCCTAAACCCTTCTAAGCTCCGGCAAACAGCAATCGGAGTTCTTATTGCAAAGCATATTGAGGAACAACTTTTCTCCAATATGTTTAGAACATCTTAGAACCCAATAGACCCTAGCCTCAAACCCGTCTAAGCCCCGCACACAGCGGTCGGAGGTCTGACCACAAACCTTCTGCGCGACCGTCCCCGTGCGCATGACTTCGATGCCTGGACCTGGCTCGCGGGCCCAGGTGACCTTCGCACGGAGATTTGGCTTTAGCGGTTTACGGTTCAGGGTTTAGGGTTCTGTAGATTTAGGGATACTGTTTCTTGGGGGTTCCTGATCAGCATTAAGCTGTTTTAGTCCTCAACAAAACTCAAGTCCAACTACTTTAATTAGGCTTGCATATGATAGTATGGTATACGTTCAGAGTGTAGGATCTCATGTCGATAGTACATACAAGTCTTCATGGTGCAGGATTTGGAGCTATGCAGAGATCGAGACAGATAGAAGCAGCTACAAAGGCATCGGAGGTGGATGCAGATGGACCGGGTGCGCTAAATCTGACGGACATAGCTGGAGAGCTGGCCTAAGATAGGGACGCAAGTTCTGGGGTCTGCTACTTAGGGTTTAGGCTTTAGGGTTTAGGGCTGGCCTTTGCCATCAAATCAATGCAGCAGGCCCCTGGCCCTGGACATGCAAAATCAAGACCGTAAGTGTGTATGTTTTGTGAACTCCCACCTGCCTCCTGGTCAGCTTTTTGCGTGGCAGTGGCGGCAGACATGTCCTGAGTGCAACCGTCAAGCAGCTCGAAAACTCGTTCGGAGGGTTACTTGCTGAGTGCTGAGGAGGTTGAAGCGGGCATTGATGTACATGTCGGCACAAGTGGAAAGCATTGAGCGTGGCCTTACAGCTGTTGAGTTTAGGGCTGCGGGTTGGGAACAAGCTATGGAACGAAGCCTTGCCTTCGAAGCGCGAGCACGGACGAAAGTTGAGCAAAGAACGAATTCACAAAATGAGCTCCTGTGATTCCTGTCTCGATCATCTTCGCTGCCTGCAACGACAATGATAGCTGCAGCCACACAACGCTACCACGAGCACGACTACGGAGAGGTGGTGGAGGATGCTGACGACGATCATACCAAAGACGAGGACAAGCATGTAAGCAACACGACTGCGACTGCTGCATTCCGGGTGTTTGCATTCTATGCGTGCTTTCTGAGACCAGCCCTGCTTTATGCCTTCATTGGACATGTTCGCCGGCCAAGGAACGAAGTACACCTCCGCCGACCCGCTTCCCTCGATCAGGAAGCTGACAGTTGTCACAGGGCATGTCGCCCAAACGAACTCCTCGCAAAACAGCGGAAACATGTACTATCACTCAGCAGCACGGCACGGAGCACACAAGTAATTAAGAGCAAGAGCAAGAGCAAAATCAGAAAGCAGCAAAATCACCAAAACTCAAGAGCATTAGCAACACTGAGAACAAGAGCAACGACAAGAACAGCAACCGCACCAGCAGCAGCAGCAACAGCCTCGCAACTACTAGTACTCGCCCCTTGTCTACTACTACCACTACTACTACTACTACTACTACTACTACTACTACTACTACTACTACTACTACTACTACTACTGCTACTACTACTACTACTACTACTGCTACTACTACTACTACTACTACTACTACTACGACTACTGCTGCTACTGCTACTACTGCTACTGCTGCTGCTACTACTCCTCCTCCTACTACTACTGCAACTACTGCAAGCACGACGACACGACGAGTCGACGACGATCGCCAATATGATGGGGAGGGGAGGAAAAATAAGATGCCCCAAGAGGACGCAAGGCCACAGATCACACACATGAATCACTGAAACACTACATAACAAGAGACTTCACACACAGACACACAGACAGACACACACACACACACTGAGACGAGAGCTTCGATCACGAAGAAGGGCAGCACTTGCTAGGAAGAGCGCCGGGCCTGAAACCCCAAAGCCATCAAAAAGCCCTAAACGTCAGTCCGGTAACGCAAGACCTCAGTCATCATGGGTGAAGGGTGTAGGAGTTAATTAACCCTAAACTTCAACAAACTAGAATATATGTGTATATATATATATATATATATATATGTATAATACGGTATAAAAATTCGAAATAGCAGAATATATACTAGTAGATTATACTACATATATATATATGATATATCATAATAAAATATAACATGATATGCTTAAGATCAAAGCCGTGGCTGGATATTCCAGCCAACTCGGTTCGTGTTACGAAACCCTTTTTGAAAAAGCTACCAACATGAGGAAACCATACCACCCGCTACATCTATATTTATATCTGAAGCGGTTGGGGTTTAGGGTTTGGGTTTTTGGGTTTGGGGCTTTAGGGTTTCGGGTATATCTATGTATGCTTCTCCCAACTAACTACCGTCCTTAACCGGACAGCGTCCTTGTCATGATCGACAGCGGGCGTGAGAAATTCTACGGTGAGAGTGGCCGAGCCTGCCTGGGGCGGGAGGAATTCTCGAGTTTCGGGTATAGGGTCCAGGGTTCAGGGTTCAGGGGTTTAGGGATTTGGGGGTTTAGAGTTTAAGGTAAAGGGTTAGGGTTCATTTGGGGTTTGGGGGGGATCTGGGGGTTTAGGGTACAGGGTTTAGGGCTTAGGGGATCCGGGGCACTTGGGTTTAAGGTTTAGGGCGTGGGGGTTTAAGAGTTTCGGGGCATGTAAAGGCTCAGGGCAGTTCTGACTGATGTTTAGGGTTTCAGGGTTTATAGAGTGAAGCCCTTACTCTTTCGTCCAGAACCATCGACCCCGAACCCAAAACCGAACGCCAAGCCACAAACCCCTCTCACGTGATATAGGGGCCTTAATACTTAGAATCCGGTTTCGGGACCCATTCTACTATAATCATAGCAAGGAACCCCAAAATAGTATTGGTAATTATTTACGCCCCTATATTATGGGCCTGGAAGACATAGCGCGTCAGCGTCGGCAGGACATCGATGCTGAGTTGCTGTGCGGCGGCGACGTCCTGCACCGCTTAGGGCTTTGTCTCTTGATTTGGGGTGAGAAGAAGTAGGTAGCAACAAAACTAAGAGCTGCAATAAGAGTAACACAATACCAACAATGATAACAATAATAGTATTAGCAACAAGAATAATAAATAACAATAACAGTAATATACAGTAATACTCACGGTAATAGTAATAATCGCAAGAATACTACCCTCATGCCTGAACTTCAACCCCTGAAACCTGCTGCACACGGCACCCCCTGAACCCGACACCCCTTGACCCCTAAAGCCCGAACGCCCGCCTTATTTCTCGTCTTTCTCATCAAATCCCCTAAACCTTTCCGTATGTGGGTAGTTGTCAAAATTATGACCCCTATTTTTGGGTACCCTAAATACTAGGTGCCGCAAAGAAATCATTAAGGACCCAAAAAGGGACCGTAAAATTATTTAGGCCCCTATATTATTGTACCCTTATAGATCCCTTATAGTAACCCTTATAAATCCCTTTTAAAGGAAGCCCATGTGGCAGATCGTGGTTCACTCCAGGCCATGGGCGAGTTCGGCATTCCAGAACCCGACAGATCGTTGGGGCTTACCTGTAGTCTCCATTGTAGTTCCTTTTTTTGGTGAACCAAAATCTCTATTATAGGAACCTAACCATAAAACTGGTTAACCAAAAAAAGGAACTACAATGGAGACTCTAGGTAGGGCTCAAGTCCCGGAGTCTTGCCGATTTGCTGGGGCTCTGGGTTCGGAGGTTGAATGCCGGTGCCAGCTGCTGAAGGGATTAGAAATCAGAGTCAGGCTTTTTGTGGCGTAGTATGCTCCGATGACTGTATATTCAGAAGATGGATCAATAACTTTCACTCGCTCTTCAAGACTGAGATTGCGAGGTGCTGAGTTTGACGGAATTTGGCATTCCTGGCAAATCGTTTGTGACCGCTGTGAAGGACTTGCAGGGAAGCCTGAAGCCGCTCCCGCCAAGCATTAAATACGAAACTCCAAAGCCTCAAATAAAACCGGACCCTGGGCCTCTTACGCTGTACTACCCTGAAGCCTGCAACCCTCAAGCCCTTCCAGTAACTCCTTCTAGCAACGTTTATACGAACCTTGGAGTACCCGTTACCACTATGAAAGTTCCCCTTGCAGTTACAGTAACCCTCACAGTATCCCGTCTAGTAACCCTTTCCGTCCTGAATGGGCTGGCCCAGCCAGCGGTAGATGGCATTGTCCACCCGAATCAGGCCGACCCAATCAAGCGCATCGCCTCCCCATTCACTGTCTAGTGCCTCTATATCGTGGGTTCTTCTAAGGGCTCCTTGAAGGAATCTATCAACCCTAAACCCTAAACCCAGAAAGAATCTATAAACCCTAAACCCTAAATCCAGAAAGAATCTATAAACCCTAAACCCCAAACCCAGAAAGAATCTATAAACCCTAAACCAATAACCCAGAAAGAATCTATGAAGGTTCTATCGAGGGTGTTAAAGATCAGAGTTTCCGGGTGTTGCACGGCCGAGCTTCGGGGTGAAGGACTTTGCCGCAAGATGTTGCCAGGGAAAGCCGGGGAGGCTTAGGGGCTTAGGGCTTAGGGCCCTGGGGTTTAGGGGTTTGGGGTTTAGGGTTTAGGGTTTAGGGTTCAGGGTTTAGGGGTTAGGGTTTAGGGCTTAGGGCTTAGGGCCCTGGGGTTTAGGGGTTTGGGGTTTAGGGTTTAGGGTTTAGGGTTCAGGGTTTAGGGGTTAGGGTTTAGGGTTTAGGGCTTAGGGCCCTGGGGTTTAGGGGTTTGGGGTTTAGGGTTTAGGGCACTTACGGTGAAGGAGCGAATGCCGGCAAGAGCGTGGTGTGCAAACGTAGGAGCCTTTTGACCCTCGATGTTCGATGATCTCTTTGAGCGACATGCCCTAAGCATATCTGTCCAGTGCGCATGCTACAGCTGTGCCAAATCGGGGACCGTTGAACCTCGTTCTCGTTACTCCAATGCCATGATGCAAACAATCCGCCACCGTCCCTTGTTGCTAGATCAGATTAGCACCAACATTGGTTGCCGCCTTCTAAAAACGGAATCGCATATCCACCCAGCCTGTCCAGTGCACAGGTGATCCATCCGTCAGGTTGTCGGTGCCTGTGCCAGAGAGCTTTTCTCGAGGGCCACGGATTGTAGAAGGATCGGAGGGTATCCTGGTCCTGGCATATACAAGCAAGCCCCAAACCCTAAAACGCTAAACCTCAAAACCGTAAACCGCTAAATCCTAAACCCCTTAACCCCCTAAACACTACACCCTGAACCCTGAAACCTAAACCGCTTCACACGCGGTTTTCAGCACAGGAGTCACGAGGGCTGACGATTTGCAGGTGCTCACTTAGCAAAGGAGCCAGCAAGGCCTGCTGTGAAGGGACTCCCCTACTGTAGAGGCCTTCATAATTCCTATACTATCTTGGGGGTTCCTTCATATAACTAGAGTATAACATACCCCAAACCCAATTCTAATTATTAAGGCCCCTATATTACTACAAGTGCCGGAAGCCCCACTATGGAGATAATGAGTTGCTCTTGACGGCTATTACAGGGGCTACTACACAAGTTATTACTATGAAGTTCACCAGACGGGTTGTACGAACTCCTGAAACGTTGGCCACCAATATCTCTGGGCATGGTCCTGGTTTGGCTCTGACAACTAAGCCAAGCAAAGCGTCATTGAATATCGCACGGTGCGCGGGGCATTCCGTGGCTCCGCCGAAACCGAAATTCCACCCCGCAGGTTGGAGACAAGTACTGAAACACGAAAACTTTGAGCCCTGAACCCAAGCCCCAAAGCCCAGAACCCTAAACCTCAAAGCACCCAACCACAAACCCCAAGCCAAAAACCCTAAACTCCACGGCACTCAACAATACAGTAGCTCCCGAAGCAGAGCCTCCAATATTCCTAAGTTAAGGAATATGCACCTTAAACCATTTCAGGGATCCTGCTATAACTTAAGGAATATTCCTTAATTAAAGGGTATTGGAGTCTCTGGGAAGCAGATTCCTTAATATGAACCCTATTGTGGGAACCTAATCCCTACTAAGCCTTCATAGGCTAAAGCCCCTTTTGGCCTCCATGATGTAAACCCCGAAGCAGAGCCGAGGGGCAGCTCCAGGTGCTTTGATACGGCGAGGCCACATCCAGCGGAGCGCACGGAGGACGAAAGTTGAGGGCCTGGCGGAGTTTAGGGTTTAGGTTTAGGGTTTAGGGTTTAGGGCTTAGGGTTTAGAGCTTAGGGTTTAGGGCTTAGGGTTTAAGGTTTAGGGCTTAGGGCTTAGGGTTTGGGGTCTCAAGTTTAGGGTGGGGTAGTAAAAGGGTTACGATGAGGGAAACTATAAGGGGCTACAGTACTAGTTACGATACGGGTTACTACAAAGGGCTACCGAGGACTATACTCTATAGCCGTTCTAGGACTACTGTAGGGTTTGCGGGCCTCCACTAGTTGTCGAAATGCTTTCGGGTTGAACTTACAAGGCTTGGTTGTTGTTAGTCCTCAGAATCTTGTTCTTGTAATTGCTATTTGTATTGTTATTGTTCCCGTTCCTGCTCCTGTTCTTGTTCTTGCCGCTGCTGCTTTTGCCACAACACAGCAGCAGCGGCAGAAGCAGCAGCAGCAGCAACAAGAACCATAACAGGAACAGGAAGCAACAACAACAGCAACAACAACAACCAGAACCAGAACCAGAACCAGAACCGGAACCATAACCAGAACCACAACAGCAACAGCGGCAGCAACAGCAACAGCAACAGCAACAGCAACAGCAACAGCAACAGCAACAGCAACAGCAACAGCAACAGCAGTAGCAACAAGACCAACAACACCAACAGCAACAACAACAACAACAACCCGCAACCACAACCAACAGCAACAACAACAGCAGCAACGCCAACAACAAAGCGAAAGCCACAGCCACAGCCACAGCAGCAACACCAACAACAGCCACAACAACAAACGCCAACAACAGCAGCAGCAGAAACGACACTTCATACCTAGTGCGTGGAGACAACACATTGAAAAGGACACCCAGAAAATGGCGAAGGAACTACTTCGAGCTGATAACAGGTCAGAACGTGCAGAAGCAACCGGCGCGGCAAGCATGCCAGGAACCGTCACACCCTGGTGCTGCTCTGAACACGGATAAACCCGAGGGTGCAGAGGCGAAGCTTTCAGAGGCTACACCTGAGAAGGTTTGGGGTTTAGGGTTTAGGGTTCAAAACAGCCCTTGGTGTAAACGCTTGAACCTTGATGCCTAGCTCCCCGACAGATACTGCGTGACAAGGTGCCCCAAACTGCCTCTAAGCCCCGAACGAGCCCAGTCTTCGGGTTTTGGCATCTCAGGGGTTTCAGGCTTTTGGGTTTGAGGGTTTAGGGTTTCAGGCTTTAGGGTTTAGGGCTTCAGGCTTCTGGGTTTGAGGGTTGTGGAGTCTAGGGCCAAGCCCGATTTCAGCAACCCCCTCGTCGTATCTTGGCGGTCGCTTGGCTAGGGACCTGGGTGAAGGCGCAGAGGAGAAGAAGCCGTCCAAGCATCATGAAGTGCGACATCGCTGCAGCTCCGAAGGCAGCTATACCACAGCTACGGCTGTGACGATAATCTCTGAAATCTATCGCACGCCTGAAGGACGACTGCATGCCAGAGTCTCAAAGCCCAAACAGCTGCAGGACGAGACATGGCCCCAAGAGTGCAGAGGCATCAGGTAGCGACGCAGGAAGTGTGCGAAGTGGCATTTTATCATGTCCCTTATAATAGTCCCTGCATGTAGCATATACTCTTGATATGCCCCGAGTAACACACGAGTTGACAATGCTGCTCTCGGAAACCCTCTTGCTCAAGATCCTTAGCCACGGAGATATGTACTGTTCAAGCTTGAAGGATTTTGAGGGTTTAGGCTCAAGGTTCGGGTTTGGACCATTCAACTAGATCTCACAGACTTGGACTTAGAATGAGTCCACCCTTAGAAGTCCACTTTGTCTTTCAAGGCCTAGGTTTGCAGTAGGCGTGCTGGTCAGCATTGGAAACTCAAAGTTGCAAACCTTTGGGCCCCCAAAGCTAGCTGCCCCTGATGGTGCCTACTTAGAGGATCAAGGGACTTAGTAAGTAGGTTATAATTGGGGTTATAAGTCCCCTAAGTGGGGTTATCCTAATTATAACCTACTTATAATTATAACCTTACTTACTAAGTCCCATGAGCCTATAAGTACGAAGAAAAGCAACACTATAGTCCCCCAACTACCACTACAATAAGACAACAGGACTGGACAACCCAACGAGTAATTCGTCAGAAAGGCAATGATCAATTACCGGCTCTTGCCTGCCAAAGGCGGCACGAGTTTCGGGACTTGACACTCGGAAATTAAGGACCCAGCATCCTTGCTATAATACACTAGGCATCAGGAACAATCACTACCACTGTATACTACCATATTCATGGTCCTGTATCACATAGTGTTAGTATTTTATTATAGTATCACACACACACATATTTCCACAGGTATCATGGCTTTGCGCATTCTTGGGTGGTATCCTCACCTCGACGCGCTCCTCTGACAAGGCCTTCTTCACAAGGCCTGACATGTTCGGCATCAGGGGTTGTTGTTTAGGCTTCAGGATACATGGTTTAAAGGCTTTGGGATTCGGACTTGGGGTTTGTCCACGGGATTTGACAGCCTATGACAGCCTTATTCTTAATGTTGCTTGTTTGTGGTCATTGCCGTAGGGCCATCAATGTCTTTCTCCTGCCTGGCAGATGTGTGGTCGTACGAGTCCAGTATACTACTAATATCATTACGACTGCTGCTACTACTATACTACTACTGCTACTGCTACTGCTACTGCTACTGCTACTGCTACTGCTACTGCTACTGCTACTGCTGCTACTACCACTGCTACTACTACTACTACCACCACTACTACTACTACTACTACTACTACTACTACTACTACTACTACTACTACTACTACTACTACTACTTCTACTTCTACTTCTACTTCTTCTACTTCTACTTCCACTACTCCTCCCCCGCCTCCTCCTCCCGCTGGTGCTACTGCTGTGTTTGCTACTACTACTACTACTACTACTACTACTACTACTACTACTACTACTACTACTACTGCTACTGCTACTGCTACTGCTACTACTACTGCTACTACTATTTCGACCACCACTGGCACTACTGCTACTACCACTACACTACTACTACTTCTTCTTCTGCTTCTGCGGCACTAGAGCGACTACAGCAACAACCCTGGTGTATGTCGTAGCCCAAAGGCCTCGCCCCGTCTTGCCCAGGCTTCCGCAGTAGCGGTGCATGGCAAGCGCAACCTCCGCAGCTTTTAGCTGTTGGTCTCCTGGGTTTGGGTAGTAACTGCGGCGTTTAGGGGAGTAGGGTTATGGCTTCAGCTTTATAGTTGAAGGTGTAATCCAGGTTTCACTTTCGGGCTTTGGGGCAAGGCGAGCCAGGCCTTCAGGGCCCTCGGGCCCTCAGCCCATAAGCTCTAGAAAGTCGGTGACGCCTCAAGCGCTTTGGAAACTCATAGGCTCCATTGACTGTTCAAGGAACCCCAAGCCCTGTTTGTTGCGATGAAAAACACCTGACCAACACAAAACCCTTCTAGATTCTAGAAAAAGAATGGTTAGGTTCTTTCTGAGAACTACTAGCTTTTGAAACGCTTGCCGTTACTGTATCGCCCTCCCGCACCGACCAGTGAGCGAGGCAGGGCCGGCCTTCTCCACTTGCTCGGTGCTGCCCTGGTCAGCAGCCGCCTGCTGAAAGGGTTTCCTCAAAAATGAATTCTTGTTGAGGAATTTGATTTAAGCTACCGTCATGGGGATCTCTAGTAAGACAGTAAATGATGTGGTTTCTTGATTATGATAACTTAATTTAGTTTAATTTAATTCCGTAACTTTCAACAAAATTTCCAAAAAAACCCTCGAGCCTTGCCACCTCCGATTCCTGGAGGAATCAGCCCCCACAACCAGAACCCTAAACATCCCGAAACCCTGAACCCTGTTCTATCAAAGGGGAAAAGGAGGGACCCTTAATGGGGACCCCTACCCTATAATGGGCTAAATAATGGCTACATAATAGCTATATGAAGGGTATATACCTAGGGGTCCCCATTAAGGGTCCCTCCTTTTACCCTTGGATTCTAAGCTTGAAGGATCAAGGATTTCTGTATTTTCAATCGGGGACGGGGTCCGTGGGTAGTTGTAGATAGGGTCCTAAGCGTCTCAAGGTGGGCAGGCACTACTCTGTTTTGCCTACGTCATCTTGCATTGTACTCCGTACTCCTATTTACTAAGTCCCCCGATCCTGTGCTTAAGCCGGATGCTGGGGAAGGATCGAGCTTCCAAAGCGGAAAAACACAGAACCGCGGCGGGCCGCCCCTGCACCCTGGAACCTTTCAGGGTCATCATGATAGATAGCCCGGAATGGTGAAAGATATCACTTTCAATGCGATGGCTATGCTAACAGCTTCACTTATTATTCCTCAGACTCATCAGCGTCTTACTGCGCGCGCGACGGCAAAGCAGCCAACCTTAGCGTGGCTTTAGAAAACATACCTAACAACTTAAGAGACAGAATGCACCCGTGTTCATGCTAGAAACAATGATGATAGCAGGTCAGACACCAGTAAGTAGTGTTCACACGCAAGTCAACGGTAGCATCAGTAACACATAGTACTAGTACAGTACATCATCATCATCATCATCAAACTGAAACAGTACGAGAGCCACTCTCTCCAGACTCAAACCGACGAGACTGGACAATATCCCACAAGTGCAAATCATCTTTGCAGGTGGCTGTCACACGAAGAATGCACTGGCAGCAGTGATGAACACAATGGCCAGAAAACCTACGACATCTGGCAAAGAAAGCGCGCAGCGTAAACTCTACAACTCAACCCTTTATACCGAAACCTAAACTCCTATCCCCAAAACTCAAAAGCCTAAGACACCAGCAACCGCAAAACCCTGCGAGGTCCACCGAAAAATAGACTCAATCCTAAACCCTCAATCTTAAACCCCAAACTCTAAACTTACCTTTGGTTAGTAGGGAATGGAAGAATGGTAGTAATAGTAGTTATAATTGTACCCCATTCCTCCCTTCCCTACTAACCCAAGGTAAGTAAAGCCTGAAGGCGAAGCCCTAAACCCTAAAACGACTGTCAGCCGGCCTCCAGCTGTCTGAGCCATGCGCCTGGCGGGAGGGAACTTGCGGTTTGGGGGTGTTGGCGTTTAGGGTTTAGTTTGGGGTTTAGGGGATTAGAGTTTAAGGTTTAGGGATTACAGTTTAGGGCTGAGGGCTTGTCTTTTGGGAGGAATGCTGGCGTGAGGACCAGGGGCGCCAGAAGCCTTGGATTTCAGTGATGCCTGGCAGGTCTTGGAGCTAGGATTAGGCAGGCCAGAGGTAGTGTTAAGAAGGGTCCCCTTCAAGGGGTCTCCTTGATACTACCTAGGAGCAGGCTTGGAAGGAACACACCCCTCAACTGAGGTGCACTGAGGATGCCCCGGCCCCCCTTTCAAAATCAAACCTGCTATAAGTGTGACCAGGACCACACGCAATCAACCCTGAAACTCTACTATCCAAAACCCTACACCCTAAACCCATACTTAATTATAATAAGGAACCCCCACAATAGTATCGGTAAACATTAAGGCCCTTTTAGGACACCCTAAACCCTAACCACTTGTAGAGCAACCGGGAACGCTTTGTCTATTCTTTGGCCGCTCGCCGCGCGGCGAGCGGAGGGGGAGGGGGGGGACCATGACCGGCACTGCCAACATCCCTCTCACTAATGTAAGGGCATTAATAATTAGAATAGGGTTGGGGCCCATGATACTATAATAAGGAACCCTAAGGAAAAATATTGGCAATTATTTGAGCCCTTATAGTCAATGCTTGCACTCCGGCCGAACCCCAAAGGCTGGACTCCAAAACCCTGGGCATCCTAAACCGTCAAAAAACGTGAGAAGCAAACTAAAGCCGTCTAAGATCGAAAAACCAAACTTTAGAACGCTTACGACGTAACTAAAGCCCGAAGAAAGCCCAAGCCCATCCAGGAACCCGCAACTCTAAAGCCTAAACTACCCTAAACCCTATAAAACCTAAACCCCGAACCGCTAAACCCTAAACCCCAAAACCTAAACCCTAAACCCCAAAACCTAAACCCTAAACCCCAAAACCTGAACCCTAAACCCTAAACTACCCTAAACCCTAAACACTACAACCCTGCCTGGGCCGGGTTCAAAGGCGTCGCCTTCGGCGACCATCTCTGAGAGCTCGAACCTCGGGGTTTTCCGGTTTAGGGTTCAGGTTTAGGGTTAGGGTTCACGGTTTAGGGTTTAGGGGTTTAGGGTTTAGGGCTTAGGGTTCACGGTTTAGGGTTTAGGGGTTTAGGGGTTAGGGCTTAGGGCTTAGGGTTTAGGGTTTAGGGTTTGGGGGAGGTGAAGTTGCAGAGAGAAACTCGGACAACGGGTCCGATGGGGCTGGGCGGGTTTAGGGGTTTAGGGGTTTAGGGGTGTAGAGCTTGAGGGTTTAGGGTTTACGTTGTCCAAAAACCCGAAATCGACAAAACACTGAAACTGAATCCTAAAGCCCAAACCCCTAAACCCTAAAACCCCCTGGTAAAACCTCAACACCGAGACCATAAACCCGAAACCCTAAACGCTGTAAGCCCACTGTAAGCACTCAACCGGTTGCGGCTTTGGCCGAAACTCTCGGCCCCTCGCGCTTCTTGTAGCTCACCTCGGGAAGTGTAGAACCTGGGCGGGTCGAATGGGAAACAGTCACTGGCTACTACAGGGGTTCTACGTATACGCTTTAGAATAGACGGGCCAGTAATAATTCGAGCAGGAAACAGTCACTGGCTACTATAGGGACTCTACATATAGGCAGGACAGGATTTACGGGTATATTGCATTTGCATTGCCAATGATTCCGACACCTGTATTATTTATGTCGATAGAATGCATTAAGATAGCAAATGCAAAGAAATCACAACCGTGAGAATGCACGACAACAAGGCATGCCATGACCTGGAGCCTAAGCGTTCGCTCAGATTCCAACTTGATCAGCTCTGTGTAGGTCTCCCAATTCAAGGAGATGCCCTCCCACTCGAAGCGGTCTAGCCAAGCCTGATCGGCGGCTTCTTCGATTTTCTCCCGGTAGTCTACTCAAGGCTTCCGTGGGATTCCCGAGGATGTGGCAGGAAGAAGAAGATCGTAACCCAGCATGCTGCCCCAAACTCGGTGCGTTTTGCTGCGACGAGACTCTGATAATACATCCACTGCGTAGCCGTTGCTATCGCAAAAATTGTGTGGCGATGCCCGCGAGTATCTCCGAAGTGAGTCGAGACACATCAGAGGCACAGCTCTTCTTGAAACTGCACGGGGTGAAGCAGCACTGGCTGAGTGACGCCGCCAAATAGGCTGTACATGTACCCCCTCCATTTGTAGGAGTGGACACCCAGCCAGTGCTCAGGCTCCCTTTCTATACAGGTGAGCTCGCAGAAGCCTGATTGATCTGTAAATCCTCAGGCAGGACATGGCAAGAGCTGGGATAAGCATCTCCCGCCAAGCACGCCTATCAGGCACCTGGAACCAAAACTTTGAGGCCCCCCCGCATAAACAAAACTGGCTGTGCTCCTCAGGAGCCAGCCTATGGTTCGTCTTTCGATTTTTAGCTTTTGGATTCGAGTATGCTCAGAAGATGCCTTGCCCAACACGGTGCTTGTTGCGCATCTCCTCGGCACTCTTCTGCATGTCCATGTAGGCGTCGTGGGACTTGTCGGCATCGAACTTTCCCAGCTTGGCCTCCGAAACCTTCTCCCGCTGGGCCCGCTTGCCGGCCATGGTCGGCTGAGCCAAGCCATCCACTTCGCGCAACAAAGCCGGGTAAGTCTGGGCCTGGGGTTCGTTGAAGGACATGGCAGAGCGGTTCTTGTTCCGGACCTCCGCGGCACTCTTCTGCATCTCCAGGTAAGCAAGGCGAGACGCGTCAGCATCGAACTTTCCCAACGAGGCATCTGAGAGCTTCTGAGCCTTCTCACGCTTCCCTGCCATGGTCTCGCCCTTCGCCTCCTCCACACGCGACGGGGGCTCGTAGCCAAAGGTGAGAGCGGAGCGGTTCTTGTTCCGGGCTTCCGCAGCACTCTTCTGCATTTCCAGGTAGGCAAGGCGACGCTGGTCGTCATCGAACTGTCCGAGAGCAGCATCAGAAAGCTTCGCTGCCTGAGCCCGCTTGCCGGCCATGGTCACAGCTTCTGGCTGTGGCTCTGCCTTCACGCTGGTGTCGGTCTCGACGTGGGATGGTACACCGGGTTGGCTCAGAACACTCTCTGTCGACCGCACAGAACGGGCCGAGCGAACAGAGCGAGCCGTGGCTGTGCGCACCGAGCGACCGGAACCGGTAGGGCCGGCAGGTGGCTGGAGCTGCATCTGAAGCACCTTCTTGTCCACGCACTTCTCGATCAAATCCATCATCTTCGCTTCCATCGCTTCCGTGCGGCCGGTGTCCGGCACCCGCGAGGCGCGAGAGGCCTTGGTGGCCCGTGAGGCCACGGAGCGCGCGGTGGCCGTGACCTCGGAGCGGGCGGTCTCCTTCTCCTCCGTGGCGGGAGCATCCCTGGCTTCCGCTGCCGGAGCCGGGGCCTCCTTGGACTCACGTCGCCGGGCGGCCTTCTCGGCCGCGATGGTGAAGGCATCCGGCAAGCTGGCATCACCGCTGCCCCATGGGCAGGTGTTGCCGCAGGTGGTGTTCTGAGCAAAGCGAGCCATTGCTTTGGACTCTTCGGGGTTTTCTTGGGTTTAGACTCGTCGCAAGGGGCTGTTGAGCGCAAAGAGGGCTCCCGGATCTGCGATTGCAACGGCTCCCGCTGTGTACTGCAATGCCGCTTACTACAAACATTTCAGATATTACCAGCTGAAGATGAATACATCCGAACTTGGTTTGACTAATTCTGACACGCATGTTGTGCAGGTTCCGGTCATTGGCACTATAGCTGCCCCTCTATCAAGTACTATCACATTGTCACAGTTGTGCTACGAGAACTGCAGCTTGAATTGTGGCTAGTATTACATATACCGAGTATAGATACATACAGTATATATATATATATATATATATATATATGTATGTATATGTGCTTATATGTATGAACAACAGGTATAAACGAACATATACATGCATGCATGCATGCATGGATGCATGGCTGGATGGCTGGATGGATGGATGGATGGATGCATGGATGGATGAATGGATGCATGGATGGAGGGATGGATGGATGGATCGATGTATGGATGTATGGATGTATGGATGGATGTATGTCTGTATATGTATGGATGGATGTATGCATGTACGTATGCGTGTGTGTATGTTCGTTGGTATGTAGGTAGGTGGGTGGGTGGGCGGGTGGGCGGGTGGCACCCAGTCGGTCGGGGGGCTAAGTTGGTAGGTATACTGCCATGAGTACTGTTGTTCTTGCCCATCATGAATACGAGCTAGTACTATGAGCACAATTCTGGTTGGAAGCTTGTGCTTCCTTCTGGTTTATGGTCGTTACTGTGACAATCAATGTTCTTTCAGTATGTGCTGATATTGATAGCTGTGTTCGGCGATTAGCATCCTGACATCCCGTCGCAGCAGCGTGGTAAACTAAACCCGAAACATTGGCTTTAAACGTTGAAATCCTAAACCTAAGATAGCCAAAGCCCTACACTGATATGAAAACCTAAACCCTGAGCCCCAAAGTGTTCTGCCTTGACCTGAGTCGCGTCCCCGGCGGCGCAAAAGCTGCGCAGCACTGCGCAGTAGCACTCGTCATCGGGGACGACTCTGGGCTCGGCTGCTGAGATCTCCTGTGCTTGAAGGGGTCTAGAGCTTTAACACAAAAGCCAAGGTTAGCAGACTGCACATCGCTGCCATAGCTCCTTTCGACAGCAGCATGAAAGCCCGGTCGGGCCAGTTCCATTGTCAAATTGCTTCTCTGATTTACTGCATAAGACATGATACCGCAAAGGGTTTTCCGAACTGTACAGAGAGCGCGCTGCTCTTCAATCCTCATAGGGCCCTTGGAGAGCGGCAATATCTTTCAGAATCTTTGCCGCCTCCTCAGGCCCCATCTGCTGCAGGCGGAGCATGTTATCCATAATGCACTGCACTTCACTGCTAGCGGCGGGCGAAGGTAACGCAGGAGCTGGCTCTGGAGCGACGAAGCATCCTGGGCCCCAGCCGACTCCATCGCACATGAGCATCATCTGGGTAGAGCCCGGCATCATTGTACTCATCGCACTGCATGCGGCTGGAAGCGGCCTCTCTGTGCATGCGGCCATGGTCGTGGACACTCCCTGTGCTCCGTAAGCACGGCTGTAGAGCTCCTCTCCTGCACTGCGGTAGCGGTGAAGGAGGTCCTCGCCGCGACGCACATCAAAGTTTCGCCGAGAGCTCCACTGTCGCCTGGCACTATGCATAAAACAAGCCGGGGACATGGCAATCAAGTACTGAGATGGCAATTGAAGTGCAACGTCGGTGGATCCACAACTCTTGGTTTTGAAAATATCCATATGAACAAAAAACCAGTATCAACAGTTCATATAAATACATATATATATATATATATATACATGTGTGTGTACATACATATATATGTGTGTACATACATACATACATACATACATACCTACATACATACATACATACATACATACATGCATAAGTATGTATATATATATATGCATACATATACATACATACATACATACATACTTGCATGTGTATATATATGTATATATATATGTATATATATATATGTATACATATATAAATACATACATACTTACATACATACATACATACATACATACATACATGCATGCATGCATGCATGCATGCATATATGTATATACATATGTAGACATATACACATTGTCATGTATTGAGCTATGCATGTCTTTATATGTATAAACATCTGGATTTGTACACCTAAATATAGGTATTATAGATATGTAGATGTACATATAGATACGGATATGGACTATAGACTATAGGTAGTGTGAGTGTGTCTGTGTGCTTCAGTGCATCTCGTGGAGGCCTGCCATCGCTTGCTTGCCTCCACTGCCACTGGGCGCCATGGTCCCACTCGTTACGGCGGCGGCGGCCACCGTACGGCATGTTCACTTCACAATGCGCTGCTGGCCCCTGCTATGTGCTGGGACGACCACCTACCTTTCGGCAACACTGTGCATAGGAATGCAGCACGAATGCCTGCGGAGGAGCATCCATCAATAGACTAATTTGAAGCTCTGCTTTCAAGAACAAATAACGATCAGTACAAGTAGAAGCAAACTATGCCTAGTCAAAGCAACATCGTGCACAAGAAGTACACCTAATGTAGGGGCCTTAATAATAGAAGAGGGCTTTGGAGTATATTATACTATAACTACGATACGGCACCCCCCCAAAAAAAAGCATTGGTAATTATTACGGTCCCTAGATTATGTTGTCTGACTTGACTCAGCAGGAAATTTCCGCTGCAGGGAGCAGTCCTGCCAAACCTCCTGCACCTTCTCCGTCTCTCCGGCTGCTGCCCAGGATTGAAGGACCTTGACCCTAAACCCTAAACCCTTGACCAAAAGCAGAGCTGGGGGGAATTCCAGGGTTTAGGGCCTTGACTAAAATCAGAGCTTGGGGGATTTCTACCAGGGATATATGAGAGTTCTACCGTGGCTGCAGTTGTATCTGCAAGGCTTTAAGTGGCTCTGAAAATGAACTATGGGGCTGTATGGGGCTTATTGTAATAAGGGCTCCTACTGTAGAAAGGGTTTAGCGAAGTTTTTGAGTGCAGGGCTGTGGGCAATAACAATGCGTTTTATTGCTGCCTGCCGGGCTCGACGGACTTTGCATTGCAAGTGCGCTGCCGGCAGGAAGTATGCGAGTCCTAAGCCTAAACTGTCTGGTTCTTAGTAGGGAATGGGGGAATGAATTATGAAGACTAGTATTGGGGATGATCATAGGGATCCATTCCCCCATTCCCTACTAAGCACCAGACAGTAAGCCCGAAATTCGAATGCCACTGAGACACGGCAGTAAGACGAAGACAGGCTCAAGGAAAGCCCAAACCGACAACGCAACAACCCTGATAGTAGTAGTAATAGTAATAATAAAAGTAATAATGCACAGTAATAATGATAGTAATAACAAGACTAGTAATAACAAACGTAGCAATGGTAATAGTAATAAATAGTAAGGTGAAGTCCCAGCCTGAACAAACTGGAGTCCCTAGATCATGGTATGGAACCCCCTCAAAAAGATGGGTTCTTTAGGGTTTGAGGCGAGGACACCCATGCTCCGAAGATGAACCCTAAAGCTTTGGAAACCCCTAAAACCCCAAGGCCACAACTCTACAACCCTGGCAACCTGAAACCCTAGGCCCTGAACCCTAAGCCCTGTAAACCTTAACCCTAAACCCGGACTCCCAAACTCCCTAAACCCTAAAATCCCTTGAGGCTTCCTTAGACCCAAACTCCCCAAACTCCCCAAAGCCCCAAACCCTCTAGACCCTTACTCCCTAAACCCTAACCCTATGAACCTGAAACCCTAAACCCTAGCTCCCTAAACCCCAAATCCCTAACGCCCTAAGCCCCATTCCCTAATTCCCTAAACCCGAAGAACCCTTAACCCCAAACCCTATCTCCCTAACTCCCTATTCCCTAACTCCCTAAACCCTAAACCCTAACTCCCTAAACCCTGAACCCTAACTCCCTAACTCCCTCTTCCCTAACTCCCTAAACCCCTAAAGGCCCCTGGAAACTGGGGCGCTCCGGCGGGCTTGTAGGAATCCAAATCCGGCCCCGGCTCCAGTAGGCCGAGCCTGCGGCCAAAGGGAGACGTGGCAAGAGCGCGCTTAGGGCTTAGGGTTTTGGGGTTCAGGGTTTTGGAGTTCTGGGTTTAGGGTTTTAGGGTTCAGGGTTTAGGGTTCAGGGTTTATGGTTTAGGGTTCAGGGCTTTTTTAAAGTGCGATGGCTTCTTTCTCTGCTCCGCAAGCAAAGCAGCAGGAAGTTACCCGCCTCTCGGAAGGGGCCTACACCGCAAGAAAGGGTTTTAGGCTTCAGGGTTTAATTAGGGCTTAGGGTTTGGGGGTTTAAAGTTTAGGGCTTAGGGTCTAGGCTTCGGTTTTTTGGGGTTTAGAGGGTTTCACAGGAGCTACTATATACCGTTTTATTCTGGTTTCCATGTATAGTTCCGTAAAAGAAGGAGCTTAGGGTCTCGGCGCTAGGGTCGACAGGCTACCTTTTCGCTCTTGGAGCTTCTGTGGTTTCCAATTAAGTGATACATGCCAGAGCTTCATGGAGCCGGAGTTTAGTTGAGCAGCTATTGCTACAGCTACTTTCCCTAATTGAGGAATGTATAACCTTTCTGCAAGCTGTGAGAGGCCGTTCATCAGGTGACTGTCGACACGGTACATGCATGCATGCATGCATGCACATGTAACTGTATACTGTCTACATCATGTTGTTGTCTACACAAATGCATACATACTGCGCACACACATCGACTTATGTGTGTACATGGATGGGTAGATATACATAGAAAGCCAGACGGATAGATAGACGATGGCTAGATAGACAGACCGACAGACACAGTAGATAGACAGATCGACAGATCGACAGATCGACAGACAGAAAGACAGACAGACAGGCAGATAGATAGATAGATCGACAGATAGATAGACAAATACACAGAGAGACGGAGAGATAGATGTATGGATTGATCGATGGACGGAGGGACGTATGGATGGATGGATGCATGGCTGGCTGGATGGACAAATATATGCAACTAGAACACCTTATAACACCCTGACTTGGACGCTCCAAACCGGATTGCACCGGTCCGAAACCCAGGCACCTTGCTAGCCATCTGCTGGCCTCATCGGCTGCACCCACCTGAATACTGCAGGGCTGAGGGTCTAGAGGTTTAAGGGTTTAGGTTTTAGGGGTGTAGGGTTTGGCGGTTTAGGGGTTTAGGGTTTAGCTCCGAAAGGATTTCTTTAGGTGCTCTTTTCGAGATCCTGAAAGTTTGTACACAGGGCTTCTATAGCGACTGTTTCAGGTGTTGCAGCTGCTTCCGTACTGTAGGTGCTTCTATCGTGGCTCTTTAAAAAGTACTATTGTGGGGTTCTATATGGGTGGTTGTCAAAATTATGGTACCTTTTTGGGTCCCTATTATAATACGGCACAATAAATATAGGTTACCCAAAAAGGGACCCGAATTTTGACAACCGCCCATATGAGAACACTAGGTCACTAGGAGAGGATCGGGGTCCAGCTGTGTAGGGTTTGGGGCGTTGAAACCTATCCCCTTTCAGGGACGCTACTTTCAATGTAGCAGGTGTATTTGTTTCCGGAATTCTATAGGTAGGGTTATAATAGAAGAAACTCCATTTAGGGTACTCAACATTACTTGTAACCTACCTACTATGTCCCCTGCCCCTCCAGGATCTTAATTGTCAATATTTTTCGGGCTTAGGGCTTCAGGGTTTGGGACTTCGGGTTGAGGGGAAGAGTAGTGAGGATTGCTGCAATGTCCGACTGTGGCGTGAGGATCTTGGACAAAAAAGCATCTAACAATAATCATATGATTATGCTCAATAGTAATACTATGCTACAATTACTACAAAAGACAGTATCAACAGTAGTCGTGATAACTTTTTTGTAGCAATACGAGAAGTAAACGCTGTAAAGAAGACCATGACCTTGCCAAGATACGTGCGACACGAAATCCAATGCAGCCCCTCTCGCAAAGTCCCAAATAGAAGAGGTCGAGACGGCCGCGCCTTGCTGTAGCTCCTGCAAGTTGCTTGTTTAGGGCTTAGGGTTTTGGGGTTTGGGGTTCAGGGTTCTTCTTGTTATGAACACATTGGTACACTTCTCGATTTGTGCTTCAGGGGTTTAGGGTTGAGGGTTTCAGCGGTGGACCCGAAACTCATTGTTGTTCGACGATGAACCACGAGAAAACAATGTTCGCACGTGGTGACTTTCCATCTCGGCGACCTGCTGCAGCCCGTGAATAACAGGAACGCGCGGGCAACCTCCTACCTTCGACCGTGTACCCAACACCCTACGGCCTGAACCCAAAACCCTAGGCCCTAGACCCTGAACCCTAAACCCTTAAGGGCCTGGGCCCAGAACCCTAAACTCTCCCTAAACCGTTGAACCGCATTAACCCTTAAGGCCTTAAGGCACCTAGAGCCTGAACCCCAAATCTTTGGCAGTCAAGCCTAAACCCTAAACCCCCAAACTTACCTTTGGTTAGTAGGGAATGGAGGAATGGGGTACAATGATAACTACTACTACTACCACCACCACCACCACCACTACTACTACTACTACTACCACCACCATTCTTCCATTCCCTACTAACCAAAGGTAAGTAAACCCTAAGCGGGCCCCTAAACCCCTAAACCCCCTATACCCGTAGACCCTAAACCCCTAAACCCTAAACCCCTTAAACCCCTAAACCCTAAACCCCTAAACCTCTATACCCGAAGGCGGCTCGGTCCTGATGACGGCGTTGTAGGCCTCGACGGGCGGCTCCTGCCCAACGTCGGCCTCGGCTTGCAGACCTACGGACTCTCGTCATCAGGGTTTTAGGGCTTAGGGTTTTAGGGTTTAGGGTTTAGGGGTTTAAGGGTTTAGGGGTTTGGGGTTTAGGGTTTAGGGTTTAGGGGTTTAAGGGTTTAGGGGTTTTGGGGTTTTGAAAAACCCCACGGACAGATCTAAACCCGAGAATCCCTAGAAGCACCGAAAAAATAACCGAAACACCAAAGCAAGAAAGCTCCACCATGAACCCCCAATTGGACCCAAATAACCCCAACCACAGACCCTAAACCCCCTAACCGCGAACACAACCCTGATCCCAAACTTCCCAAACCCTAAACTTCACACCTTGTATTAAGGCCCACCCAACACCCGCCAGATCACCAAACCCTACTTGAAGGGTCATGGGACTTAGTAACTCGGATTAAATTAAGGTACCAAGTAACTATACTTATAACTACTTAAACCCCCACTTCGGGTACTTATAACCTTACTTACTAAGTCCCATGATCCTCCAAGTAAGCCCCCCCCATCCCACCCTAAACTCTGATGCCTCCCGCATACCCGAAATTCCCACAGATCATCGGTTTAAGGTTCAGGATATAGGGTTTAGGGCTATCATAGATCCCTTAAGAAGGACCGTTGAATGATGGGCTGTGGGCCATGATCTCCAGCCATCGGGCAGCACCTGCAATCGGTCTGACCAGCACACGATGGTGGCAGCGAGGAATGGCCAGAGTCGTTAGTTGAGGCAGCTTGAAGCTTTAGGGTCTTTTAGGCTGTCTTTTACCTGGTCTCTGTGATTCGTCTATCGTAACTCGTGCTGCAACATGTTGCGAGACTCAGGTTGCCACAACTATGATAGCGAATGTGCCATGAGGTGAAACCAAACTTTCTGAGTACGACCTGAGCCCCCTTTCCATGATGCCTGGCCCGTCATGGAAACACACCACCCCCAAGCCCAAAAGCCCCCAAGCGCCAACCTCCAAAAACCCTAAAGCCAAAACAGTTGGCATTTCGGAACTCAGAAACTGACACGTCATGTCTGTTTCTCCCATTAATTCCCAAGCCTGCTGGATTCTGGTCGCGGGCATAGGCGTTGATGACCTCTAGGTAAGGCACCTGGCGCGAAACCGTGCTAGGCCCAGAAATTGCCATGTAGGTGGGGGGGGGGGGGGGGCCTTAACAATTAGAATAAGGTTTTTGCATTGGGACTATAAAGGAATAATGTTGCCAATTTTTCCGACCTCCATGTTTCAGAAAACTTATCCAGGATGGCTATTGCTCTTGTTACGACACTGCTCTGGTAGGTGGGATCCTTCTGACAATGCTGGTTCCTCGCATGCTCAAGTCAGTCATTCTGTACCAGACCCCGCCAGTGCCTTCCCTGCGTGAAGTGCAAGACAGGCTAGCCCCACGTCCTCCTTGCTAATCTGGCTCACCGATAACCTGGTCAGCATGTGGCAAGTGACGTGGAGGCCCAACAAGTCGGGCTGACATGCGCAGATCTGTGTGTGTGTGTGTGTACGCGAATACATACATAGATACATACGTACATACATACAAACATACATACATAGACACGTATATCTGAATTTGCAAGTACCCACGCGCATACACGTGTTCAGAATAGGCTGTTCATTGGGATGAACAGATGCACATACTTACACATGAACCTAGACACATACATATACACACACATCTAGTATACACGCATGTAGATGTATGTGTATATATATACATATATATATATATATATACATATATATATATATATATATACATGCTGTGTGTATGCGCCCATGTGTGTCTAGACATCATGTGCTCTGTGGGGTCGTTCGCAGGATAGCTACTTCCCGGTGAGTTGTGCAGGGACGTAGACTCCACACTTTCAACCAAGTCTTGGGCTATGTTCGACTGCAGGTAGTATATGACCGATAGCAAAACTGCATAAAAACGTGTTGCAAGCCCAACCAAAATTACAGAGAAAGTTCAGTGTCAGGGAACAATGTGCACAACTCCGAGGGAAGCAAGTCTCAGAGGAATTTCGCGCATCCAGAATGAGCCCGGCATCATCCAAGCTTGGCTGGACTAAAAGCAAAATCACACCCCGAAGCGCTTAACACCGAAACCCTGAACATTCAACCTCAAGCCTAGGCTCTTAGGTCCTACATGGCAGCTTTGCGATGTATTTACTCTATATACATACAAAAAAAACAGGTGTGTGTACATATATATATATATATGAAATGCCGTATACTAAGTTACTATGTAGGTGCATGGACCCTTGAAACTCCTCACTCCCGACCGTTGTATGCCTCTGCAGCCAACTCGCCACACGATCCGCGACGCCTGCAGGAAAACTGGCGAAGTCGGTTTAGGGTTTAGGGTTTAGTTTAGGGTGCTTCATAACCCCGAAACCCTAAACCCATTGCGTCCGGGTTTCGCCTCAAAAAGTGGAAGCTGAGCGCTGCAAGTTCGTGTAGCAGTCTGGGGCTTCAACAGAAGATATTCGGAAGTAGACTCAGGGCCTTAAGGATTTAGGGTTTAGGGTGCAGGTTTTGAGAGTATACAGGATTCTGGGCTTGTGGCGCAGGGCCTCAAGACAGCACGGCGAAACAAGTTCTGCGAGGATTAGGCCGCAACTAGAGCTGCAACTTCTGCTGACAGGAGGAAGAGGGCCCCAACAAACCCCTCCCGCCCTTCGTGCGCTTCAAAGGCCAGACCTTTCAGCCAGATCCCGGGTTCGCGAGCGACCTGTCTCCTTTATAATATCGAGGCCTTCTGATGCGAATGAGGGGTCTGGGGTATACCAGACCGCCACGTGCACATTCTTCAAACCTCTTCTTTCTGCATGTGGAAGTATTCATCACTGTCTGTCGGGTGGTGAAACAGTCTAACTACAGTGTTGCGAAGCCTCGCTAGACCTAGTAACAAGATACCTGAACCCTGAATACCGAACCCTATACCTAAACCCTAAACCCTAAACTCCAGAAGTGTGCCCCAAAACTCTATTGGACTCATAAATCCAAGGGCCACCGAGGCTTCCAGGGCGTTGGCACGGGCCTTCCGTGACACAGTACACCCTGATAGTTCTGAAGATAACAGAGGGTATAGTAATCACTGGCGCTAGTACCTACTGTACTACTATACTACTAAGTTACTATACTACTATACTACCATAGTAAGATACTGCTATATTACCGTACCACTATACAACTACACCACTATAGTACCCTACTACTATACTACGCTGCGAATCGCCTTCATCTAAAAACTGTACAACTTGCCGTGACGCCCTCAGCAATCGACTGCATTGAGGCCGGCGGCGACCTCGGCTGTCTTTCATGGGGTAATGTAAGGGCCTTAGTGATTAGAATAGTTTTTAGGGGTTTGGGGTTCAGGGAGTGTAAGGGCCCTAATCATTGGAATAGGGCTTCGGGGTTCTGTGCGTGTATACTTTTCCGCGAAGGAATAAGACTGGTAGCTACTCAGGCTTCTATGATAGCCTACCACGGCTGATGATATAAATCCTGCACTACCCACAATAAGGAATATACCATAATGTCCAGAGTTTAGGGTCCGTAGTGCAGGATATATATATATATATATATATATATATATCATCCACCGTAAGGCTTGGGGGGCCGAGGCGTCAGATCTTCGGGTGGAGGGTCTCAGGGTTCGGGGCTTAGGCCCCAAACCCTAAACCCTAAACCCTAAACCCTAAACCCTAAACCCTAAACCCTAAACCCTAAACCCTAAACCCTAAACCCTAAACCCAACCCTAAACCCTAAACCCAAAAGGTTAAGGTTTAGGCTTCGGTAGGTGTCATACAGCTGAGATCACACACACTTATCTAATCTTATCTACCCCTCGAGTGCTGTGAATGCTGTGTTGCTTGTGTAGCTACACCGTCCATCTCATGCAATAATGCTTCATTGCTCTTGAACCATCTACAGTCTGACCAACACAGATCATTAGCTTGGCTTGCTGACATCAGTGATGCCAGATATCAGAAATTGTGGTACGGGTACTCTCGTGCGTTTGCCATGATTATCATTCTGATGGCGACGATGCCTAGCACCGTCGCCAGCGTTTGGTAGTTGAGATGATGTCCTGAGGTTCGCAGACGACGGCATAAGGAGCAGCTTAGAGCTTTGGGCTACGGACACGGGGGACAGCACTCGACCTGAGCTTCTAGCAGACTGCGCACAGCTCCTTTCGACAGCAGCATGCGGGCCCGGTCGGGCCAGATCCATGGTCAAAGTGCTTCTGTGAATTACTGCGCAAAGCATGATACCGCAGAGGGTTTTCCGAGCTGTACAGAGAGCGCGCTGCTCTTCAATCCTCATAGGGCCCTTGGAAGGCGGCAATGTCCTTCAGAATCTTTGCCGCCTCCTCAGGCCCAATATGCTGCAGGCGGAGCATGTTATCCATAATGCACTGCACTTCATTGCTGACGGGCGCAGGTACCACAGGAGCTGGCTCTGGAGCGACAAAGCATCCTGGGCCCCAGCCGACTCCATCGCACATGGGCATCATCTGAGTAGAGCTCGGCATCATTGCGGTCATGGTTGCGGGCACCCTTTGAAATTCGGGTACCTGCTCTCCGTAAGCACGGTGGTAGAGATCCTCTCCGGCGATTTGGTATCGGTGAAGGAGATTCTCGCCACGGTGCACGTCGAAGTTTCGCCGGGAGCTCCAGCGTCGCCTGGCACTGTGGGTAAAACAAGCCGGGGACTTGGCAAGTCAGGACTCAGAGCATCTCAGGGCCATTTAAATGCAGCAGTATTGGATCAACAACTGTATAGCAACTAGCAAATCAAAAAGTGTGTGCGAATGCATCTTGCGAAGGCCTGCCATCGCCTGCTTGCCTCCACTGCCACTGGCCGCCATGGTCCCACTCTGCGCGGCGGCGGCGGCCACCGTACGGCATGGTCTCAAAGCACTCAGTCACTATTCGCTTGGACTACCACCTACAAGTACCTTTCGGCAATGCTGTGCTGACTGGAACGCAGCCCAAGTGCCAGCGGTTGCGGAGCACCGTTCCTCCTTGAAGCCCCGCCCTCCTCTGCCTGCAAAAAACAAACAGCGAGCAGTGCAAACAAACAGCAAACTGCTGCTGTTGCCTACTGTTCAGCAACATCGCGCGCCTAGATTTCCCCAAACCTTAACCCTAAGCCCCAAAAGTTGTGCGAAGAAACAAGCTTCTAGCAGACTGCGCACAGCTCCTTTCGACAGCAGCATGCGGGCCCGGTCGGGCCAGATCCATGGTCAAAGTGCTTCTGTGAATTACTGCGCAAAGCATGATACCGCAGAGGGTTTTCCGAGCTGTACAGAGAGCGCGCTGCTCTTCAATCCTCATAGGGCCCTTGGAGGGCGGCAATGTCCTTCAGAATCTTTGCCGCCTCCTCAGGCCCCATATGCTGCAGGCGGAGCATGTTATCCATAATGCACTGCACTTCATTGCTGACGGGCGCAGGTACCACAGGAGCTGGCTCTGGAGCGACAAAGCATCCTGGGCCCCAGCCGACTCCATCGCACATGGGCATCATCTGAGTAGAGCTCGGCATCATTGCGGTCATGGTTGCGGGCACCCTTTGAAATTCGGGTACCTGCTCTCCGTAAGCACGGTGGTAGAGATCCTCTCCGGCGATTTGGTATCGGTGAAGGAGATTCTCGCCACGGTGCACGTCGAAGTTTCGCCGGGAGCTCCAGCGTCGCCTGGCACTGTGGGTAAAACAAGCCGGGGACTTGGCAAGTCAGGACTCAGAGCATCTCAGGGCCATTTAAATGCAGCAGTATTGGATCAACAACTGTATAGCAACTAGCAAATCAAAAAGTGTGTGCGAATGCATCTTGCGAAGGCCTGCCATCGCCTGCTTGCCTCCACTGCCACTGGCCGCCATGGTCCCACTCTGCGCGGCGGCGGCGGCCACCGTACGGCATGGTCTCAAAGCACTCAGTCACTATTCGCTTGGACTACCACCTACAAGTACCTTTCGGCAATGCTGTGCTGACTGGAACGCAGCCCAAGTGCCAGCGGTTGCGGAGCACCGTTCCTCCTTGAAGCCCCGCCCTCCTCTGCCTGCAAAAAACAAACAGCGAGCAGTGCAAACAAACAGCAAACTGCTGCTGTTGCCTACTGTTCAGCAACATCGCGCGCCTAGATTTCCCCAAACCTTAACCCTAAGCCCCAAAAGTTGTGCGAAGAAACAAGCTTCTAGCAGACTGCGCACAGCTCCTTTCGACAGCAGCATGCGGGCCCGGTCGGGCCAGATCCATGGTCAAAGTGCTTCTGTGAATTACTGCGCAAAGCATGATACCGCAGAGGGTTTTCCGAGCTGTACAGAGAGCGCGCTGCTCTTCAATCCTCATAGGGCCCTTGGAGGGCGGCAATGTCCTTCAGAATCTTTGCCGCCTCCTCAGGCCCCATATGCTGCAGGCGGAGCATGTTATCCATAATGCACTGCACTTCATTGCTGACGGGCGCAGGTACCACAGGAGCTGGCTCTGGAGCGACAAAGCATCCTGGGCCCCAGCCGACTCCATCGCACATGGGCATCATCTGAGTAGAGCTCGGCATCATTGCGGTCATGGTTGCGGGCACCCTTTGAAATTCGGGTACCTGCTCTCCGTAAGCACGGTGGTAGAGATCCTCTCCGGCGATTTGGTATCGGTGAAGGAGATTCTCGCCACGGTGCACGTCGAAGTTTCGCCGGGAGCTCCAGCGTCGCCTGGCACTGTGGGTAAAACAAGCCGGGGACTTGGCAAGTCAGGACTCAGAGCATCTCAGGGCCATTTAAATGCAGCAGTATTGGATCAACAACTGTATAGCAACTAGCAAATCAAAAAGTGTGTGCGAATGCATCTTGCGAAGGCCTGCCATCGCCTGCTTGCCTCCACTGCCACTGGCCGCCATGGTCCCACTCTGCGCGGCGGCGGCGGCCACCGTACGGCATGGTCTCAAAGCACTCAGTCACTATTCGCTTGGACTACCACCTACCTTTCGGCAACGCTGTGCCGACAGGAATGCAGCACAAGTGCCAGCTGCCAGCGGCTGCGGAGCAGCGTTCATCGTTAATTACATTCATTTGAAGCCCCGCCGTCCTCTGGCGGCAGGAACAAAAAGCAAAAGCAAACTATTGCTAATAACAGCAACATCGTGCGAAGATCAAAGATGACATCCGGTCAACCGCACATTCGACGCACTTCACCCTAGATTCCCCCAAACCTCAACCCTAAACTCAAATCCCTAATCCCATACACCCTGCACCCCAAATTCCTCTGAACCACAACACCCCTTCTTTTGAACTCTTCGCATCTGCCGTTGCCTGTGTTTGCAGACGGCAGGATCGGCACGGCCGGGAGGCGGGCCGCAGAAATGAGGCTTAGCATCCGGAAGCTGTGATCAACGAACTATGCTTGCAGAGGCGACTCTTCTATATTACTATATTACTATATTACTATATTACTATATTACTATATTACTATATTACTATATTACTCATATTACTCATAGTACTCATATTACTCATATTACTATATTACTATATGACTATATGACTATATTACTATATTACTATATTACTATATTACTATATTACTGGCATAGCTAGTACGAAAAGCAAGACAGGACTAGAGCCTGCTAAAAAAGCCTCCAAATTCCGCGGCAGCAGGGCTTCAGCTTCCAGACCTCTAGATTTTAGGAGCTCAGGGGCGTCGGGGGCTTTAGGAGCTCAGGGGCGTCGGGGGTTTTAGGAGCTCAGGGGCTTCGGGGCTTTTGGGAGCTCAGGGGCTCCGGGCCAAGACAGAAGGTCTGACATTTTGGGTCTAGGGTTTCGTGTTTGGGACCTCCCATTGTAGACTTGGTAAGCTCCAAACCTAACTGACCAGAGGTCCGGCGCTGAAGCTCCCTCAGAGCCGGCTATGTACAGGTGCCCTACGCCCATCACAGGCTGCACGGCTTCTTGCGAAAATGCAGCGTGATAGGTCCAGTTGATCCGTCCTTCGACACAAAGGACAACAACTTTCATAGTTGTTCACTTTTAAGAAACATAGTCGTCGCTAAGACGTAACTACTCGCAATCGCCCCCCTAAATCCTAAACCGTCATTATTAATTATTAAACCTCGCGCGCTCATCTCTGTCTTTGACCTTTTCGAAACCTATCATTGCTGTAGGGGCTCACATGTCACACGCACCCCAAAGCACTAAACCCGAAAGCCCTAAAACCATAAACCCCAAACTCTAAACCCTAAATAATTCAACCCCGACCCCAATTGAAGCCCTGAGCCACGAAACCCTTAAACCCCTACACCCCTAAACGCCTAAACCCTAAACCCCCAAACCCCTAAACCCCCCTAACCCCTAAAACCAGACCCCTCGGCAGTGGTCCTCGTCCAAGAAGTCACCTGTCAGACTTTGTTTTGGGGATCTTTCCGCCGAGCCGCACAGGGTTTAGGGCTTAGGGGTTTAGGGTTTAGTTAGGGCCGAGGGGTTTAGGGTTTAAGGCTTAGCTTTCGGGTTCGCATCATACAACAAGAAGCTACATTCGATATCCAACAAAGCTCGAACGCAGATCCCGAGCCTTATGATGGCAGCTGCTCATCTTAGCGTGGCGAATACATGGCCCTGCTGCGCATGAATAGAACAAGATAATGTGGCACATCATGGGATCACCGAGGCGCTTATCTACTCCTCGCGGATCCTCTCTTAAGGCAGGTTCACTCCCACAAGCTGGGTGGGTAGGCTCGGCCTGAGAAGTCACGCACCTGCCGAAAGCCTCTCCAGAGATTGGAAATGATACATATATATATATACACACTTGTTGTTGTTATATATGTATACATAGATATATATATATATATATAATATATTGATATTGTTTACATTATGAATTTCTGCAATGCTTGTGCTACCGAACGGCGCAGGGTGGCGTCCAGCGGCGCCAGGAAATCATCGATAAGCACCTGGGTAAGGGGCCAACTTGGAGTCCTTATCCTGAGGATCCTGCTATGACCCTAGCCAAACCCTAAACTTCATGTAGGAACCTGATTAAGAAACCCTGGGCCTTAAACCCCAAATATCAAAGGATTCATATAAGGAACCTTTACCTAATATCAAAAGATTCATACAAGGAACCTTTACCTAATATCAAAAGATTCGTATAAGGAACCTTTACGTAATATCAAAAGATTCATATAAGGAACCTTTACCTAATATCAAAAGATTCGTATAAGGAACCCTAATAAAGGCCCAAGGTTTCTTAACCAGCTTCCTACGTTGTTATAGTACCCAAAATAGATCCCTTATAGTACCCTTATAGATCCCTTATAGTACCCTTGTAGATCCCTTATAGTACCCTTATAGAACCCTTATAGTAACCGTTATAGAACCCTTTAAAGGAACCCTAAGGTTCCTACTTTGCCCTGCTTCGGGTCGAAGCCCGCCATGCTGGGCCCCCGAAGCTGAGATCCTCGCCCTAGGTATACCCCCATTTGGGGGTTTAGGGGTTTAGGGTTTAGGGTTTAGGGGTTTAGGGTTTAGGATTTAGGGGTTTGGGGTTTAGGGTTTAGGGTTTAGGGGTTTAGGGTTTAGGGGTTTAGGGTTTAGGGTTTAGGGGTTTAGGGTTTAGGGTTTAGGGGTTTAGGGTTTAGGGTTTAGGATTTAGGGTTTGGGGTTTAGGGTTTAGGGTTTTAGGGGTTTAGGTTTAGGGTTTAGGGTTTTTTTAGGGTTTAGGGTTTAGGGGTTTAGGGTTTAGGGTTTAGGATTTAGGGGTTTGGGGTTTAGGGTTTAGGGTTTAGCCTTTTCGAACCCTCAGAGGAACCCTGAGCACCTTTTTTGCAACCCTTACAGAACCCTAGAAGGAAACCCTTATTGCAACCCTTATCGAAGCCTGAGAAACCCTAAAAGCAACCACTGCAAGCCGAAAAGCATCCCTTATAGGACCCGGCTCGCAACCCTTATTGTAGAACTTAGTTGCTGAGTTCATAATCCCAAAGTAAACTTCAATTCCATAGGGGATGTAACTAGTCCAAATGGTGTGACGTGAAAACCTTCACAGTAGCCCTTATCGAACCCCTTGCTATGGAATCCTTGCAAAAACCCATGTCGAACCGTTATTTTGGAAGCCTTGTAGATCAAACCTTGTAGTGTAACCCTGCTAGAAACCTTATAGCCCTCAATACTATCGAACCCTTATAACCCGTGCATGTTACCTATGGTTATAGAGCCCTTATAACCCTCATAGAAGCAGGATCTTTGCAACCTGCACTTTTATAGATAGAACCCTTCGGACCCTTATTACTACAGAACCCTTATAATACCCCTCGCCTTGTGACCCTCATTGCTTACTACAGAACCTTGTTATAAGAAACCCTTAAGCCCTAAAACCTAAACGCCTTAAACCCTAAACTCCAAACTCAAAGCCCTAAACCCTTAAACCCCAAACGTTAGACCCTAGACCCTAACCCCAAATAACCTACCTTTTTAAGGACTTATATAAAGAAATCAGATTAGGGAGCCCTCACAAAGGTAGGTTCCTTATAGACCCCAAACCCTCATTTCTTTTCAACCCCCTGCCTCCATCGGAGGCCTCAAAAGCTGGGATGAAGGAAGGTAGGAGGTAGGACTAAGGATCCCTTATAGAAGGACTCTTATTTGGGAATATCCCACTTACCTTCAACCCTAAACCCTAATCCCTCAACCCTGATCCCTAAACCCTAAACCCTAATCCTTAAACCCTAATCCCTAAACCCTAAGCCCCTAAACCCCTAAACTAAACCCCTAAACCCTATTCCCTAAACCCTAAACCCCTAAACCCTAAACCCTTAAACCCTCATTTCTTTTCAACCCCCGCCTCCAGCTCCATGGGTCGAAGATCACCCGGAGCTTTCGTCTCCTGAGCTTGGGAGGTGCGCGGGGAAAGAGGGTTTTTTGGGTATGGGCCCTAGGTATACCCCCATTTAGGGGGTTTAGGGGTTTAGGGGTTTAGGGGTTTAGGGCTTTGGGTTTAGGGATTTAGGGTTTAGGGTTTAGGGCTTTGGGTATATTAGGGTTCTTTTAAAGGGGTCTATGAGGGCTACTGTAAGGGATACTATAAGGGTACTATAATAGAGTCACTATTACAGGGTGGGGGCAGCTTCTAAGGTGTGGGCTCTAGGGCTCAGGGTCCAGGGTTTAGGTTTTACGCTTTATGGTTTGGGATTTAGGTTTTAGGGGTTAGGGTTGAGGTTTTAGAGTTGTGGGTTTTTTTTAGTGTTCAGGGCTTAGAGCTTAGGGTTTCAAGTTTCATCCCATGCAGGTTTTTTCAAGCTGCAGGGTCATGATAGAGTCGCAGGATTTAGGTTTAAGCCTTGGGGCCTTATTGTTCAGGCAAATAGCTACCTGGTGGCCAAGGCCCGACACCCTAAACCCGTAAAACCCTATACACCCCAAACTACGGAGCAAGGCCGCAGGCCCCAGACCCCAAATTGGGACCCCAAACTCCCTAACCCAAAATCCTAGACCCTAGACCCTAAACCCCTAAACCCCTAAACCCTAAACCCCTAAACCCTAAACCCCTAAACCCTAAACCGAGGAAGCTCGTGCTCTAAGCTAGGGAAGCTGGGCATCGATGAGTTCGGCCATGGTCATGGTGTCCCGCAGAAGCAGCTTGTCCGTTTCTCCATCCGGGCGGACGGCGAAGACTTTCACCAACTTGCCCTTCGAAGGCCTGGCTTCGTCCTGGGAAGTGTAGGGGTTTAGGGCTTAGGGTCTAGGGGTTTAGGGTTTAGGCTTTAGGGCTTAGGGCTTCGGGTTTAGGGGCAAGGCGTTCCGGGTTTCGGGGTTTAGTATTGCACGGATCTGGGTCGGGGTCCGACAAGGTGCTAGATCATGTACGAGTTATCACCGAAGCAGTGGCCGTAGCAGTAGCAGCAGAAGTAGCAGAAGCAGCAGAAGCAGCAGTAGCGGTAACTGTAGCAGTAGAAGCAACTAGTGAGTAGTAACTAGTAAGTAGAAACCTGAGCGTAGCAAGTTCTGTAGTATGTAGTAACTTAGTGGCTCGGAACGAGTGAGAGTAGGCCATACGAAACCAGTAGTAGTGGTGGTAGTAGTAGTAGTAGTAGCAGCAGGAGTAGTAGCAGTAGAAGTAGTAGTAGTAGTAGAAGTAGTAGTAGTAGTAGTAGCAGTAGTAGTAGTAGTAGTAGTAGTAGTAGTAGTAGTAGTAGTAGTAGTAGTAGTAGTAGTAGTAGTAGTAGTAGTAGTAGTAGTAGTAGTAGTAGTAGTAGTAGTAGTAGTAGTAGTAGTAGTAGTAGTAGTAGTAGTAGTAGTAGTAGTAGTAGTAGTAGTAGTAATAGTAGTAGTAGTAGTAGTAGTAGTAGTAGTAGTAATAATAGTAGTAGTAGTAGTAGTAGTAGCGGTAGTAGAAGCAGCTCCTAGACAAGTCACGGCCAACGATGGCTGGCGAAGGTTTGGCGCCAGTCGAGCTCCAAAAGGCAGCAGGGTGTAATGGGCTTTAAGGCTTTAGGAAAGGATGATTTTGGGAATGACGGAGAATAACCCTGAATATCAGCTGCTGCAATGCCTCACACCAACTGGAATCTTCCGTTGTGTAGAAGATCACGCTTAGCCCAAATGCCATGGGCAAAGAAAGACACGCCACGTTCCCGCAGGGCAAGTCGCACTCTGACCCCTTATCCCATAAACCCTCAAGCTCGCTGCACGCCTGGGATGCCTCCCTTCGCCGGTTTCAACTTCCCAAACTTCAAAAACAACCGCCACGAGCCAAGACCTTCAAAGCTAAGCCTAAAACTAGTCTAGGTTAAGGGTTAGCACGGACACGGCACCGGCTTCGCCGCTTTCCAAGGCTTCCTTGTGCGACGGAGGGAGTGCAAGCGGCAGAGCACACTACGATAGTGTTTTGTAGTGCATTGGCGAATAATAAGAACTTCTTCCTACTGTAACAGAACTCTTCTATGGTCGTCTAGGCTTTTTGCGGGGGTGTTTGTTTTGGTTGTTCGTGTACCGGCAGTTCGAAGTGGCTGTATACATACCTCTGTACGACAATGCACAACTCTACATGACTGTACAAGCCCATGTATACACTATGCACACAAACACGACTTCTGTATCTGTTTGCATGTGTAGGCATCTTACGTATGCGTCCGTGAGAATGTCAGAGTGTGTGCATGCGTATGCAGGTATGCATGCATTTACGCATGTATGTGCGTATGTACTCCTGTACATAACTGTACGTACAGCAACTGTACATAACTGTACATATGTATGCGTACATACATGCATACATACATTCATACATACACATGCACACAAACATACACATACGCATACACATACATACACACATACGCACATACACACATACACACACACAAACACATGTGCATACGCATACACACACACATACCCACATGCACACACACACACACACATACACCCATACACACATACACACACACACATAAACACATACAACGCATACACACATACACAGAAACACACATACAACACATACACACATACACATACGCATATACACATATACACATACACATGCGCGTTCACACATCCACATACACATACACACACAGAGACATGTGTGTGCCCGTGCCGCTACACACTCAGCTGCCGACAGCGCTTGGGCCGCGTCGACGATGCGCGACGGGTTTCCTTCGTAGTCTCGCATCCAGGGAAGCTCTGCGAGGACCTGTACCAGGGAGCATCTTTGCAGCTGCAGGGGAAAAGCGGGACCTGAATGAGTACAAGAATAAGGTTTTGGGTTACAAGAAACAAGAGAGTGCTAACTTAGTGCCATGGCCTAACGGCCTAACAAGACCAGGGCTCGCAGACCCTAAGGTGAGCTCTGCTTTTGGAAGAGGAAACCGCAAGAGAGGGTAGGGAGCCAGGCCTCCCGGAGCCCCAAAGTTGTATTCCGGTATGTCACAGTATAGCTTGTGGTATGCTGTAGTATACTCTCCTACATTATGGTATATCATCCAGCATGAGGGTGTATTATCGCAGATTATGACGGTTGAAAGACAAGTAATGCGAAGTTTTGCGCCTGCGATACATGAGGCATACAACACTCTGTCCCTGACACCTAACCTACATCCAGTAACAATCTTACACCCGACACTCCTCCTCAAACCTTGAACCGGCAGGCATCCATCGCCCGTGCGGTGGCACTTAACAGTGGCACTCTGCTTGGAAATGCAAAACGACAGGGTTTGGAGTTTAGAGTCGTTGAACTCCAACGCTTCTCACCAACCAGTCTAGACTCCGTTCACGCAGGCACCCCACGGAATTGCCACCACATTTATGGATCCTGTTTGTACTGAACCCCCCTCAGTAGGTACCTGGAAGGGAACACGGAACAACCCCCGCAGAGTATAAAATCCCGCCCAGAACCGCAACTAATGACTGACCAAGATTCCCGTGACCTGGCTCAGCCGTCTTCGACCCCAAACCTTTTTCAAAGGGGAAAAGGAGGGACCCTTCATGGGGACCCCTACCCTATAATGGGCCATATAATGTGTATACACTAGCTATATTAAGGGTATATACCTAGGGGTCCTTATTAAGGGTCTCTCCTTTTACCCTTGGACTTTTGTCTCCACACCCCTTTCTTCCCAATACCTAAACCCTCAACAAGAATGAAATCTGAAACAAGAGTTGTAGTATCCTTAAGGGATTCCTTATACCCTCCCCAATTGAACCACCCTCCCTTAAGGATCCTATAAAAGAGCAAAACTCTAAAACCAAGAAGCTCCTCCAAAATCTCGACAAGGCCCTCTGAACCTGACCTCAACATCTACATCCTGAACCTGCAAACTCCTTAGCGAGAAAGCCCCGAGCTCGGCAACCCGAACCCCTACACCTAAACCCTGCAAACCCCATAACTTGGCCATTCAACCCTAAGCCCCTAAGCCCTTGAATCAAATGATCCTAAACCCAAGAAAGCGCCTAAACCGAAACAAAAAAGCTAAACCGAACAGCTGGGTCGCCCGCCATGAGATCCCCCAACGCTTGCCCAAAGCCCTCGGCGATCTTTGGCGGAGTGCTGGGCGCGTTGGCTCCTGGCTGTGCGGAAAGGACCAACAACTCAGGAAGTAATGTAGAGGCCCTAATAATTAGAATAGAGTCTCTGGGAATATGTCCCTAAATCCTATGTCCTATGCTAAGTATTCAGGTAAGTACCGCTCAATCTCAGCATCCGGAACGCTCACGTGTCCTACTGACAGCACTGGGTCCGAAGCATTGAACATCAGGTCGAGACGGGGCTCCTACTTAAGGGATCATGGGACCTACAGGGTTCCTTAAAGGGATCTATAGGGTTCCTTAAAGGGATCTATAGAGTTCCTTAAGGGATCTATAGGGTTTAGGGTTTCGAGTCTACTTGGAGGATCATGGGACTTAGTAAGTAAAGCTATAAGTACTCTAAGTGGGGATATAAGTAGTTATAGGTACAGTTACCTTAACTATAACCCTAGTTGCTAAGTCCCATGATCCTTTAAGTACTTAAGGGCTGTGCCGAAGATGGGAGCTTCAGCGACTGAAGTACACTCACGGGTTTAGGTCTTAGGAGTTTCGGGGCTGGGGACCGATAAGCATGAAACCACAAACACGTCAAGGCAGCCTCACGGTGCCCTCCAAGGCGGACTGTCGCAGGCTGCAAAAGAACTAGGCAAAGGCCACATTGGACCGTTACGGCATACCCCGAAACAAGGAGATTAATGCCCTGCAAGCATTCAACACAAATCCGAAACGAACATCTGTGAACAGACCATTTCCGAACCCTGAAAACCCTGGAACTGTGCGTCTCCTGTTGAATCTGGCCGAAAAACAAATCTCTAAGTTCCGAGTTCTGGTTTGGGGACACTCAAACCTAACTGTCATGCACCGCCTCTGACTCCCGAAACCCAGAACGTTAAAGCCCAAAGCCTCAACCCGAAACCTAAATCCCACTTGGTAAGTCCTAAACCGCTAATGCCAAACCAAAAAAGTCAAAAGACTCGCCTGGATCCTCTGCCAACTCGAAGTCGTAGAGGGGCCGGGCCGCACGGCAAAGGAACAGGCGCGCCTCTCTTCAGCCACTTTAGGGTTCTCAGAACTCTGACTAAGGCCTCAAAGTTTGGGCAGCCGGGGCCAATGCTTTAATTCAAGGAACTGCGCCTTGACGTACAGGCGTGGGAGTTAAGAGCTTCAGGTTTAGAGCTGAAATGTTTAGGCAATTGATGTCTTATTGCTGCATAACTAGACCAACCCTTTTCTCTGTCAGGAGGGTTTTAAAGACCGACAAAGTTGAATCTATCAAGTCACTGTCATGACAAAGAATGCGACCACGCAGACTTCTTTGCGCTGCGCAAAGAAACAGTCCTACTGCAGTCACTTCGTAGCTTTTCTTCGAACATCCGCCCGGGCAGTGGCAATGCCGGAAGGCTCAACGGCTCAAGTTGAAAGGTTAGCCGCGCCCCTAGGAACTGAGCCGTAGCCATGGAGAGCTGCACTCGGTATGACTTGGGGCCCCACCTGACCCTGCCGACTCGATGTCCAAAAAGCGGAACAACAAATCTCGGAGCAGGCAAATCAATAGAACCGACGATGGCCTACCTGGCATTCAACAGCACACCTGGACATCGGTCACTCGGCCTTATAATTCCTAACTTGTTCAAACGCCTTCTTTCGGCTGCTTGGGGCCCCGTTTTAACAGTCAGCAGGTGCCTCAACTTGTTTCAATGCCTATATGCAAGTTAGCATGGGAACGTCTTTCTACTTCGCGCGGGGCCCTATCGCGCCGTGTTACCATATCAAAACCGTTGGCGATCAGCACCTGTGGCCTCAGCAGCACGACCGCTTGGCACAATACAGTAGTATGTGTAGTAGCCAGAACCGTCACTGCCGCTGGCATAGGCTCCTGCCTGCTCTACACCAGGTTTGGCCACCTTGTAGTGGCAAGGTGTGTATTGATCCTGGTGTCGCCGTCGCATACACTGTTCATAAGCTGATGGTGTCGGAAATACCTCATCAGTCAACATGACCCACAGATAATCGCCCTTCTTAATAGAAGTGCGCACCTTTGTGAGGTTTGCGCCTGCCCGCTTCGCTGCATACAACTCCATGCAGCATGGTGCGCTTTGAAAGAAAACGGGACCCCCTTCCAAGACCAGTACACCGAATCTGGTGTCCAGTGCATCCTGGGCATACTTGTGCCACCATTCATCAGCACCCCAGCCGCCTGTCAGGTACAACATTATGCCAAAAAACGGCCGCTTCGCAAGTTTCAAGATGCCAGTGCAATGATCGAAACCTTAAGCCTTCAACCCGGAAAGCAGACACCTGCAAGCGGAACTGGCTGTAATCACTTACCCACGTCATGCTTCAATCGCCTTGCAGGGAATTGTCGGCACAGAGCTTGAATCCTTCGCGCATCACGGCCACAGCGATCTTGTCAGCGAAGTCTCTCTGCAGGTTTGTACGTGAGAGAATGAAGTCTGCCTGACGTCAGTCAGATTGCAGCCAACACTTGCAAAAAATCTAGCTTACCAGCCTGTTTGCAAGATACTTATGGCTATGCAGGCTTTCCCTGGGCACCTCCTTTGCCCGCGTCACCAGCATGTTCTGAACGTCAGGCGCAATGTTGCGGATCCGTTCGGCAAAGCTCATGCCCGTGGCAACGTCGGCGGACACACCTGCGACATTGCCCAGAAGCCGTGGCACCACATTCTGGGGCAACAGCGCTGCCAGCCTCGCCGGGTCCTGTCCTTTCACAACGGTGGACACAGCATTGGCGACGTCATCTACAAAACTTGACGAGTTTGCGGCATTCGCTATGTGAGCGACACCTTGTGCAGCTAAGCCGGAGAATGCCCCGATGGCAGCAGTACGTGCGAGCTGCTTTGCATTTTCCGTGGAGAGGACGTCCTCGCTGGTTTTTGCATTCGTGATGTTTTTTTGGACTGACTCTCCCAGCCAGCCCTTTGTCACAGCGACGTCCACACCATCTGATATCAGCTTTGCTGCTGTGGTTGTGCTGGCTCCAATTCCTGCCGCTGCAATGTAGGCACCGGCACCGGCACAGCCTGCAACAGCACCGGCTCCAGCAACTGAGATTGCTCCTCCTGCTAGTCCAACGGCCGCTCCGACGCACAACTCCTTGGTATACTCTTGCCAGCTGCAGTCCTCGTCTCGCCACATAGCCACGGAGCCCTTGACCCCCGCCATGAACAAGGCACTTCCTGCATAAGCAGCAGCCAGAGAGAGACCTCCTGTCTGGAAAGCGGCCAAGCCGCCACAACAAATCAAAGTAGCCCCACTCACCATGGCGGCAACGTTGATACCCCAACGGAGATACCAATCCTTGTAGCTCCAGGTACCGGCTTGCTTTTGAAGCTCGCGGTCGTAGCGCCTTTTAAGGTCTGGGTCGAGGAGGACTTTGCGAGCATACTGGATCTTCACGGTCATGATCTCACATTCCGCCTTTCTTTCCGGTGGATTCTTATCAGGATGCCACTGGAGCATGAGGTCGTGGAACCGCATGCTGATCTTTCTGGGGTCTTTTATTTCGGAGTAGCGGCGCAAGCTGAAGAGGGCATAGAAATCTTCAGCATCTGCATAGCGGCTTTGCCCTGGCGCAGTTACGAGCTCCTCGCTCGACTTCACCTGCATCAGATCCTATACTAGACCCCGACGACCTCGCCCCATGAAACACACTCTTCGAGAAGCGAATACTTTCAAAACTCATAAAACCTGACACAGCAGTTCGATGCCTGGCTGCTGGCGTTGCCACCCATGGAGCTTGGTGGCCGTGCTCTACCACTACTCTAGCGGGAACCTCCAAAACGGCTGCCAGAATGCTCACTTCGGGATGTCCTTCCGTCGACAAGAGCTGGGCATGAGAGGTCAGGAATTCCTCCACCTGTCGTTCCTCTCAGGCACCCTTGCGCTTCCAGACAGAGGGTTGTTGAGGGTAGAAGTTCACATGGTTGAGCAAAGATTTGGAGGAGGTGCCAACCTGAATGGTGTCTTGCCATGGCTTTAGCGTTTGATCTCGAAAGCATGACTCCATAAACATCCCCTTCCGGAGATCTTAGGGTGTGGGGATGTCTGGGGCACACTCCTAAACCCTAAACCTGGTGCAGGCCTGTGCAAGAGGCTGAAGAGGGCCCAGCTCCATCTTCGTCGGCTTCACGTTGAGGCTGCCTGCCGGCCGAATCCAGAAGAAACGTAGGTTCTGAAACTATGTAAAGACAGCTGACACAAGATTATCGGGGTGCAGGGTTTAGGCTTTAAGGTCTGGGGATTGTGTACCCTAGAGGGGTTTGACCGATCGAAAGAACGCACACAAAAACAATCACTACAACCATGCAAACTCCACACACACACACACTGCTAAAATCCTTTCGAGGGCTTCAACCCGATAGGCAAACTAAAGCCCTAAAACTAGTGAATGCCGAAAGCTCTACACCCTGAAGTCTAACGTTAAATTCAACACCACAACGCAAAAAGACGCGCGTAGCGCTGCTAGACCAAACTTGCGCGGCCTGGTGGGCCCCGGGCTCTGCCCTTTGCGTTTGACAGAGCCGGAAACATGGAAGCTCTAAGGTTGAAACCATGGGCCCCCATAATAATTAGGGGAATAGGGTTCCTTTGAAAGGGATCTATAAGGGTTACTATAAGGGATCTATAAGGGTACTATAACATAGGGGCCTAAATAGTTACCTATGCTATTCTGGGGGCTCCTTACTATCATTATGGTATAATGGGCCCCAAAACCCTAGTCTAATTATTAAGGCTCCTATAGTATGGGCCCTGATTCCTGGGATCCGTATATACCTGCTATATACCCTTTATGTACCCTGTAAGGTCTCTTGAAAGGACCAGGGGCCCATAGTAGGGGTGCATACTTCTAAATCTTGGGAAGCAAGGTTCCCTGAATCCTGAACCCGATGTAGACCCCGACCAAGCCCTAAACCCCCAAACGGTTCGCCCCGGCCTAGCTGGTCCTTTAGATTCGGGGAGGCATCTGCCACCTCCAGTACCAGCCGAACCTGAAAACAACACCCGGGGGGTGGAGGGGTGCGCTTGTGGTCCCCTTCCATGGGGCCCCTACTTGTCCTTCTACTAGTAGTTTTCTTTTAATTATAGGGCTCCTTGTTCTGGGTATAATTGAGGAAGCTCCAAACCGTATTCTCTTTATTCGTGAGTTTGGGCACTGAACCCACACCCTGGACCCACGAGTGCAGGCCTTAGGTTGAAGGCGTGGGGTTCAGGGCTTCAGAGTGTCGTGCGTTCGGGTCTTGGGCTTCGAATATCCAGAAGTGCACCCTGCAGCCCAAACACTAAACCGTGCTTGGGTTATGGTTTAGGGCTTAGCGTCTCCAGGGTTGAGGCTTCTGAAGGGTTCGTGGTACGAGTTGCAACGATGAGAATCACGAAAGGGAATGTCCCTACAGCGTACGCAGTAGTTGCCCGGACATAGGGGCCTCACTGATCGGAGTAGGCTTTGGGGATCTGTTATACTCTGGCTATAATAAGGAACCCAGGCACAACAGTGGTAAGTATTCCCTAAACCCTAAACCCTCTTCTACATTGGCCACCCATAAGCAATAGCTGCGAGAGGCCTTCGGAGTCCCGGAGCCGTTAATTGAAGGATCCGGTTTAGGGTTCAGGGTTTTGGTGTTTTAGGGTTCAGGGTTTTGGGGTTTTATAAGGTTCAGGGTTTTAGGGTTTAGGGCTTCAGGGCTTTAGGGTTTTAGGGTTTAGAGTTCAAGGTTTAAGGTTTATGGCTTGAGGTTTAGGGTTTAGGGCTTTGTGCTTAGGGTTTTGGGCTCAGGGCGCCTACTTTACAAGTCCTTGTCATCTCTGGGAACTCCCGCAAAGTGATTCCTCTTTTCTTGTCAAAGAACCTTAAAACCCTGAGCACATCTACATACACCAGCCCATAAAACGTGCGAAGCATCAACCCTGAAAGCCATCACGGCCCTGAAGTTCAGGCCCTTTAGGCCCGCAGAGCCTTAAAAACCGATTCAGCCCTTAAAGCCAAAACATCTTGGACTCCTTAACAAGCGCTTAGCAACCTTTTAACAGACCCCTCAAACCCCTAAATCGAAATCCTTACTTAGAGGATCATGGGACTTAGTAACTAGGGTTATAATGAAGGTAACTATACTTATAATTACAAATAACCCCACTTAAGGTACTTATAACCATACAATCCTGAGTCCGACCTTCGCGTTGGCCTCCAGGAGCTGTTTCAGAGGCAAATTGTTGGAGGAGACGCTGGGCACATCGGCCAGTACCAGTAGACTCGGGTCCTGGCTCAGAAGGAAGGGTAGGACAATGCTATTGCTGTGCTTCCTACTGCCACGCGTGACTTCTACTGTCCTTACATTACGGTTCTTACATTCCTCGCGGTCTAGGCGCATTCTTGTGGCACTTCTTTGGTAGTATTGTGCAGCGTGCATCATTACTCTCGACTTCTGTTGCCGTGATATGCTGTAGGCTGTAATCAGTCCTGATGTGGGGGACTGTGCGGCTGCTTTGCGGCTGCTGTGCTGAAGTTTCCACGTTCAGACCACCACGAGGTTCGGGTTGGGCTTGCAAGATTTGCGACGCAAAGATTTCACGTCCGGTCGGAGTCGATGACTTGGGGTTAAAGTCTGAGGTTCCGGGTTCAAGAGTTGGCTCGTCAGGATCTGGAAGATTAGGGCACCCTAAACCCTAAACCCTACCTTAAGCCGGAATAACCTACTTTGTTAAGGACTTATATGAGGAAATCATAATAAGGAACCCTAAAAAGGTAGGTTATTCCGGCTTGAGGTAAGCCATGAACCCCTAAAGGGCGCATGTAAGGTGCTATGGGGAGCAGATCAGGCGGACGCTCGCCTGCAACTCCTGCAACGCGCGCAAGAGATCTTGCAGGTTCTCCGAGATCTTGCTTGGGATATCACCTAGCATCATGGGTTGCTCCACATGAAACAGTTTTCTGCATCCCATTCTGCCCTACATCGAAAGCTTTTATCAGCAGCAAACACCACCCCCCATGAGCCGTTATCAAGACCTGTAAACCCTGCTCAATAAAGCCACACCAACCTCTGAACCCCCTCAAAGTAGAACCGTATCATCACTTCGGAGCTCAGGGGTCGGGATCAGGGAAGGCCGGACTCATGATAGCAGGGCCAGACACCGGTCTTTAAGTTGCTTATGGTCACCTACGGAAGCAAAAGACAGGGATGCTGGCACAATGCCTCTTTTTGAGAGTCATGGTGGGGTGACGTCGGTGTGCCTGGGGGTACAGTTCTCAGTCATGTTTTAGTCGCGCGGAGCTGTCATTGGGGTTCCAAGTTTGTTTTCTTTCCTGACTAGCACCGTTGGTTTTCCACGCGCGGCTCAATGCATCCAAGCCGCCATTTAGCCAGTACCTTGGCGCTGGAGGGTTTAGGGCTGGGATTTCGGCTCACCACCATGTCTTGCTGATGTGCCATGCAACAGTAGTTCGGGAGGTCAAAACGGTGAAAACATACAAAATGGATTCTGCGTCCATACAAGACTTCAGCTAGTTAATTGCCGACTAAAGTTGCAACAGCGTGCAATAAAGAAGACCTGCAACCCAGACACACCTCCTGAAAGCCATCTTGGAAGCTATCCCCGCGCCGCATCTGCACAAATCGGCCGGCAGCCACCATCAGCGACGTCTTCCCGATGCCTGCGGGCCCCGTTAGGAAGGAACCACAAAGGATCCCCTTTATGGATCCCGTTGTCACGTGTTAGCAAGCCCGAACCACAAAAAGCACAAAAGAGCCATAAAACAGACCAAGGATGCCTTTGCTCCCCGACAGTGTTACCAGCCGCCTCGGCTATCCGGGCGCCGGTCGGACGAGGAGCTTCGAGCTGGTAGCGTCTAGGTGACGGGGTCTAAGGCTCAGGGTTGTAGGGTCTAAGGATGTAGGGCTTCGAGGTTTCGGGTGAAGAGCCTACTGGCACACATCACAGCCCACTGATCGTCTCTTGCTTGTCAACAACGTCACGAAGCCGAACCTTTCTACCGAACCTAGCAGTCCGAGAAGTCCGCAGACCCCACTAGCTCCAAGCACTTAGGTGTCTAGGGGTCTCCCTCTTGGACGTACTTTTGTTTTGTTCTCGAGCGGCCGTCGCTTCTTGCGATCTGTATTTCTTTTTGCATTTATGTATCTATGTATTTGTTTATGTGTGTGTGTGTCCTTCTTACACGCGTTTATGTTTAAATTTTTACATACATACATATACATATGTATGTCACATTATATATATATATATATGTGCTGTACATACGAGTGCTACAGCAGTCAGACGACTTCAACCGTTGGTCTACAAGCGAGGCAGCCTGGACTTCAAGTGGCACAGCAGCCTCCAGATGTCCACCTGCAACAGTCAGGAAAACGGTTTAAGGTTTAGGGTTTAAGGCTCCGTTAAAAGGAACTACAAGGGGTCAGGGGATCTTTAAGTGGGGTTTAGTGGGTACTTGGAGGTTCGGGGTGGCGACAAGTGTGTTATAAGTCCCCTGATGTGGGTCGTAGCTGTAGTTACCTGAGAAAAAACTACTACTAAGCGCGTGCCATCCTACTCATGAGAGCAATCGGTAGGTGGCTGTCGCATATGTACTGGCATTACGACTACTCCGAACGGTTGGTGCCCCTTCTTGCAATGTAAGAAACGCAGGTATAATGGACCGATGTTGTGGCAGGTCAATGTGTCAAGGGCATCGTGATGTGAGCTATGCTCCTGTGGTACAATATGATATACCCATCAGTCTAGTAGCACCAAAATAGGCTACAATGCTACTACAGCATGAACCACTGTGGCGATAAGGGAACAGCAGTGAATAGAGGGGCATGACTTAGTACTAACATTTTCCTTGCGGCTACTTATTGTAGCTATGGTGCTATGTATATATATTTATATACCCCCCAAACCCTATTTTAAGCACTTAGGCTTGGCTCATGGGTAGGTAGAAGTCACTTTATAAGTAAGGTAACTACAGATACGACCCTCACTGGGGGACTTGTAACCCTACTATTATTTTTGCTACCCCTGAACCTATAGCACACTTCTAGTTCCCCTATAGGAACCCTTATAGTTCCTTTAAAGGAACCCTAAACCCTAGAGTACACTTATAGCTCCCCTATAGGAACCCTTATAGTTCGTTTAAAGGAACGCTAAACCCTAGAGTATAGTTCCCCTATAGGAACCCGTATAGTTCCTTTAAAGGAACAATGAACCCTATAGTACACGTATAGTTTCCCTGTAGGAACCCTTATAGTTCCTTTAAAGGAACCCTGAACCCTATAGTACACTTCTAGTTCCCCTACAGGAACCCTTATTATGGTTCCTCTAAAGGAACCCTGAACCCTATAGTACACTTACAGTTACCCTACAGGAACCCTTACAGTTCCGTTAAGGGAACCCTGAGCCCTATAGTAAACTTATAGTTCCCGTATAGGAACCCTTACAGTTCCTTTTGAAGGAACCCTTATAGTTACGTTTAATGGAACCCCACTTATATTTCCTTTAAAGGAACCGACCCCCAAACGATTTCAGGGCCTCGCGGCCCATGAAGTCCTCCACCCGCGCAGGAAGCCACCGCGGTGATGCGAAACTAGCACAGGGTTTAGGGTTTAGGGGTTTAGGGTTTAGGGGTGTAGGTTTTAGGGTTTAGGGTTTAGGGTTCAGGGTTCAGGGTTTAGGGTTTAGGCTTTTGTCGTGACGTCCTGAACCTTTTGGGTAAGATGGCCGGGCAATGGAACTTACAGGAGCTGTACAGTCGAACTTTCTTGAGCCCTGAAGCTTGGAATCTTGCCATGTGTAGTAAACTCTCCGTCCGCTTTTAAACCTGACCCGCAAGAAACACACCTGAAACCCTGCAAAGCCCCCGATCCCATTCGATAAAAAAACGGATCCGCACCACGACCTCGGCAAGGTAGTGGCCACACCAGCCAGCACAACGTTGTGGTCACCGCCTAGCTTGTTGAGAGGTAGGCGTCTGATCCCACCACATGTCCAAGGACGGAACGCAACTTGGGCTTGGGGCTAGCTGCTAGCTGCACTCCCGGCACGTGGTCTCTGTTCGTGACTGGCTCGAAGGGACAAGAGAGACGTGCTCCTTCGCTACTCTCGCCACAGCACCACGAATGCCGGAAAACCCTCTAGTCCGAAATCCTACACCTAACCACCAGCCTTCCGGGAGGAGGACGAAGGAGGCGGCATCCTTCTGGCACATCCCATCCGAGCTGTGGCGGAGGGAAGCAACCCCGCACCTTGGTTGTGGTTCAGACTGAGATGGAAAGCACCCCAGGTGCCGAGGTACCCCGGATATATGACGTATAGTACGGAGTCCAGCTGCTATCAGATGGCCGAGCTACCCGAAGGACTCGCCGATGCTTCGACCCGCCCTTAGGGCGCTGAAGAAGTTCCGGGCAAAGAGGCGGCAGCTGTTGTCGCGGACCTCCTTGTCGTCCTGCACGCAGACCTCGGGTTAGGGTTTAGGATTTAGGGTTTAGGGGTTTAGGGCTTAGGGTTTTGGGGTTTAGGGTTTCTAATGGAAGGAAAAGCATCTCCAAACTCTCGTAATTGGAAAAAGACCTCAGGCATGTTAATTAAAAGACTCTTGATCGGGGAGGCTAAGTGTGCACTCCTTCGGGGCATACTGCTCAACTTCCAAAGCAACGATCAGAAGATGATGAGATGTGGCCAAGGCACCACGTGCTTGACCCCGGCTTGGACGAAGTGCTGACCCACTGCGAAGGAATGGCATGCATTGAGCACCTGAAGGTCAGTGAGATGCACCTCTTCAGACCGACGAGGATGCGTTGCGATGGCACCGGATCTCTTGAACGAGCCCCGAAGGGTTACTATAAGGGACGCTACAACCGTTACCGTTACTGCAAGGGGTACTATACGGAGTTTAGTAGTTTCATGCGCCCGAAACAGGGACGACACATCTAAGCGCTGCGCCACCAGCTTGACGCACTGCGATGCCTGTCCATCCGTCAGGAGGCGCTGGAAGTCCTCGCAATCAGGACCAGCGATGTACGGTCCAACCCCGTACGTGAGTTTTGGAAAACGGGGGAACACAGTAACAATACAAACCCTACACAGGAGCCCCAAACATACCGAGCACGAAAAGGAGCCCCGAATTTTGGGGTACCTCCAGTGGACTGGTTGCACGAAGACCTGCGGACAGCGACGGGACTGCATTTCATCGCCCTAGGCCTAAATAGTTACCAATGCTGTTTCCGGGGGTTCCTTGCTAAAATTATTATAGACCCCTTTGAAAGGAACCCTATTGTAATTATTAAGGCCCCTATACTGCGCTTCCCCAGCAAGAATCCGTAAGGCATCCTGACTCAGAACAACAGTTTCTGAAAACAAGAGAGAAAACCTTCAAGGACACGAAACGACAACTAGCGGTACTTAGGTCTGTAGCTTTGAGATCGAGCATGTGCTATATGCGAAGCGCATGCCGTAAAGCCCCTAAACATACTTTCAAAGATGAAGTCAGAAACCCTGAGTGAGTCCTTGCGTCAACCCGCAGTCCTAACTACAGACCCGGAGCCCTCGATCACCCCTGGGTTCAGCAAGGTTCTTAAATCATACAGCGAAGCTCCATTTAACGAAGACGCATTCCTTAAGCGACATTAGTAAAGGCAATACCTTGTCTCGGGCGCCTTCCTTAAGTCATAACATGAAACCTATCTGGATGATGGAAGAGTCCTGAGCTGCTAGTATGCGGCAGTGCGCTCTGAGAGCTCTCGTAAACCCCAGAACCCTAAACCCCACGTCCCGCACCCCAAAAAAAAGGCCCAAACCCGTACACCTAAACCCCAAAACCATCCCAAAACCCTATCATCCCCTTCTCCAAAAAAGTCAGCCCTAAACCCCTATGAAAAATCCATAAACCCTAAACCCAAACGTTCTCCCCCCTTCTCCCTGCACAAAAAAATGTCAGCCCTAAATCCTTCTGCCCCAACGCAAGACGCAAGCCTCGGCGGTCATGATGTGAGCCTTGCCCTGGGGGTCTTCGAGGAAGAGATGTCGGGCCTGGCAAGAGCCAAAGTATGAATATAGTGATGTGTCTATGCATTAAATGTACATATATATATATATATGTATATATATATATATACACATGTGTGATTGTATATACAGTCACAGAAATATACATATATATATATATATATATACATATATAACTACATATGCATACACATGTACATATACATAAACAGATACGTAAGCATGCATCTACACTACATATGCCTATACACATACATATACATATACACACATATACGTATACATAGACATAAAGATATACATATATACATACATGAACACATACATTTGCGTATACACATACATACACATACGCATGTACCCTCTACACAAACATAAACATAAACATAAACATATACATATACATATACATATACATATACATATACATATACATACACATACACATACACATACACATACACATATACATATACATATACATATACATATACATATACATATACATATACATATACATATACACATACATATATACATATGTATACAGGTACTGACACATTTGCATATACACGTAAACACATACACATACATAGACATAGCCATAGACATAAACAGCTACATCTAGATATACACCTACATCTACATCTATATATACATATGCATATATATATATATACACACACGTACACATATATAGATATGTAGGGATCTACGTACATACACAGAGAGAGAGAGAGAGAGAGAGAGAGAGAGAGAGAGAGAGAGAGCGAGAGAGAGAGAGAGAGAGAGAGAGAGAGAGAGAGAGAGAGAGAGAGAGAGAGAGAGAGAGGAGAGAGAGAGAGAGAGAGAGAGAGAGAGAGAGAGAGAGAGAGAGAGAGAGAGAGAGAGAGAGAGAAGAGAGAGAGAGAGAGAGAGAGAGAGAGAGAGAGAGAGAGAGAGAGCGAGGGAGGGAGGGAGGGAGGGAGGGAGGGAGGGAGTTTGGGATGTAGGGCTTTGGCATGGAGGGGTCGCGGGTTTAAGGGTGAAAATAGGCTACGCGCGATTTTCAGGCTCTGCCAGAGGTTTGGGACTGCGGGGTTCGAAGGTTCAACGGACTGGGGTTTACGGTTTGCGTTTTGTGTGCAGTGGCTTGGAGGCTTGTAGCCTAGGGTTAAGGAGGTTAGTCTACCGACATGCGTGTGCCCATTGATGATGTCACAGGCAACTATGCCCAGTAATGCCCTGTCCCTGGTCTCTGGAGCACTGTGAAAACAAGTCATCGCTGCTAGTGCAGTAGGCCTGGCCAGATGAGCAGTGAAGCGCCAGGTGCAGCACCTGACTCGGGAGGCTCCAAAATTCAAGTTCCAGGGATTAGGGCAGCGTTCTTTACATGATGTAATTTGCAATGGTACTGATGGTACATGCTTCTTCCCTCAAGGCTTGTAACTAAAGGGATACCGGAAGATGTCGGACATGGGGTCTTAGCAAGCATAAGGATCAGACCACAAGATGCCCTGTAAAGGACAGGGATGAAGGAAGGTTCCAAGCTCTGGGCTTGAGGGCCGCTTTGGAGCTTCGTTTCTCCGGCTCTTGAGGTTTAGGCTTTAGGGTTTAGGCTTTAGGGTTTAGGGTTTAGGGTTTAGGGGTTTTAGGCTTCAGAGCGTCGGAGATTTTCGGGCTCTGGCCGGACACAACAGGAGACATGGATCTAGCAAGCAGAAAGCGCGTGGTTGGTGCATCCATGGCGGTCCAGAGTTGACGACAAGATACCAGCCGCATAGTAAGTAGCAGCATAACTTAGAGGCATCCTCGGACTAGTTAAGGAGGAACAGTTGTGCCTGCAATGTGACTGGGTTCTCGGATTCAAAGCCTCCTTGCAGTAGGACACGTTTTACGGGAATGACATGCTCCTCGACATACAGCAGATGGGATCTTGATTTACGACACTGTTTGCTGCTTCCGAGGTCTGGTGGAATGTAGCCACGGCTTGGATTCCTAGGACGGACAGGGCTACATGCACATGGCAAGCCTCGCACTCAGCACGCGCGATAAGCTGTCGCAGGTTTTGGGACGTGGCCGCCGACGGCAACACCTCGCAGCCGCTTTGGCGAACTTCTGCGACCTCACGGGCGTTGCGGACAGGCGTGCCATCCGTGTCGACCAAACAGATACATAATTTCCTAAATTATCCTCTCGACTCTGAACTTGACACTTTGTCAATCTCCAACCCAAGCGAGATCACCTGCCTCCTCTTCTACCTGCAGCTGTGGTAGCGGGCGCATTCCCTTGAAGACCAGCCTGGGATAGGGCTGATCGTTTCTCACGGCAACAAGACCTACCGAAGCAGCAAAGATTATGGAAACTATGCACACAACAACAGGAGCAAAGCCGGCCATGAGACAAATAGCGAGTTTGACAAGACGAGCATCAGCAGCTGTCATGAGCCACAAGCGGCAAACACCAGTCAGTTCGACAAGAGTTATAAAACAGTTTCTATAATACGACTGTCAGCACTTCTCAAAATCATCTTGGCTGTTATCATTGCCATAGCAGTTCTTCAGCACGATCGTCGCTTTCCTCATCACTCAGGGTTTGTAGCCCCAGTAGGCCAATGCTCATCGCTCGAGCCACCCTGTCTGCGCACCAAGGAGCTGCAGTTGCACCTCCGGCACCTTGGCAAGCGCCGGCATGCGGTTCACCAGTTGCGCCACCAAGGTCCCAGGCCCTTGGCCCTGCGCCAGAATCTCCAATGGTGCACCTGACGTTGACGCGGGGCTTCGGATTGAAAGTTTAGGGTCCGGGATGTGGGGCGAAGCTGGGCATTGGGGTCGTGGGTCGAGGGCTTGGGCTTCAAGACAAAAAAAGGCTAGTATAGGGGCCGACAAAGGCATAGGGTTCTGGGGCCCATTATTGTATGGTTATGAGATCAGAAACCCCCCAAATAGTCTAGGTAATTGTTAAGGCCCCTATATTAAGTTGATTCCGAGAGTCCTGGGAGGATCGGCGGCGCCACGCTTCGGGAGGGCGATTCAGCGGGGCCGGACGCAGGAGGTGGATGGGGCGCCTCAGCTGCATCCCCTTAGGTTTAGGGTTTAGGGTCGACTTCTGCCGGAAGTATTTTCTTTTCTAGGTTTACACGGCACCAAATCCTAAACCCTCTAACCCTAACCACAAAGCTGAACCCTAACCTCCAAACCCTAAAACCTTGAACCCCAAATCCTACATGAACCTACAAGGTTTTAGGGTTTAGGGTTTTAGGGCAACATGAACCTACAAGCCCCAAATTTTATCTAAAGCTGGCGTCGAGCAACTTCCGGGCAGGCGTCCTCCCGCCGCGCCAGCAAGAACACCTTGAAAAGCTCGTCTCCCGGCTGGATCATCGCCTTACTTTTGGGTTTAGGGTCTGCATAGAGGCATGGAGAGCCGTAAAAGAAACTCTTGTGGAATTCCTGTCAACCCTCATAACATACCAAACAAAAAGCCTTTGAAAGCTTGTCAAACCTCTGAACACCATATGCAAAAATGCCAAATCTTTTGAAACCCTTATAGAACCCTTACAAACCCTTTTGAAACCCTATAACAACCCTTAAAGGACAGAAGCTAAGGCTTCAAGATTCCATAGGAATTTCTGTAAGGCTTTAGAGCTGTAGGCTTCTCGGGTTCAGGGTTGGGTTTTTAGGCGTTAGGGGCATGGGCAAAGAGCCTCTCGCAACAGAGCCGATGGTCCGGCTAGGGTTTCGGGCTGCTTAGATTTAAGTTCAGGTTAAGGGTTGGGACTACGTAGGGTCAAGAGTTGGAGGATGTGCTCTCTCCCCAACGAGCCTCTGCATGTTTGTGGCGCCGATTCCACAGAGCTGCCTGCTCAACGGATGAGGGTTCGGATTACAGGGCTCGAAACAGTGCATCAGGATTTGCCCTTCTTATCCGTGAGCCTAAGGCTAGACCCTGAAGCTGTGGCAAACAACACGATAGAACCCTTTTGAAGTCCTATCAAACTCTCATAATACAATCATGAAACGCTTGTTACATCAACATTTGTTAAGCCCTATCAAAATCGAAAACAAAGCTAACAGTAACCTAGAACATCCTTCTAAAATCCTTGTAAGCTCTCATGAAAAACCTGCTCAATCCTTCATGGAACCATTTCAAGCGCTCATAAAACCCTCCGAAGCTGTCTACAAATCAGACAATCTTCCAAAGCCTCATAAATCCGTTTCAAACCGTCACCATAAGAAAAACACAAGCAAAACCTGATAGTTAGTAGTAACGAAACATTACGCCGAAGACGTAGTCGTAGTACTAGTCGTCGTCGTAGTAGTAGTAGTAGGAGTAATAGGAGTAGTAGTAGTAGTAGTAGTAGTACTACTAGTAGTAGTAGTAGTAGTAGTAGTAGTAGTGGTAGTGGTAGTGGTAGTGGTTGTAGTAGTAGTAGTAGTAGTAGTAGTAGTAGTAGTAGTAGTAGTAGTAGTAGTAACTAGTAGTAGTAGTAGTAGTAGTAGTAGTAGTAGTAGTAGTAGTAGTAACTGGTAGTAGTGGTAGTGGTAGTAGTAGTAGTAGTAGTAGTAGTAGTAGACAAAAGTCTGCCGGCACCTCGCCCGCCACCGAGCTTAGGACCGCCGGCTCGAGGCTTCGGAACTCGAGGCCGAAGTCGCGGCAGAGAGCTTCCACGGTGTCCTCGGGGGCTTCAGAAGGAGTTGAGGGTTTAGGGGTTGAGGGTTTAGGGGTTTAGGGTTCAGGGGTTTAGGGTTCAGGGGTTTAGGGTTTAGGGGTTTAGGGCTTAGGGGTTTAGGGTTCAGGGGTTTAGGGTTCAGGGGTTTAGGGTTTGGGGGGTTTAGGGTTTAGGGTTCAGGGGTTTAGGTTTCAGGGTTCAGGGGTTTAGGGTTTAGGGGTTTAGGGCTTAGGGTGTGTAGACAGTGTGCGTGCGGTGGGTGCAATTCTTTATGGATGGGGGCGCGCCCACTTATCGCGCGCGTTCGTCAGCATGTAATCCCGACCCAACCACCCCAACGATTTTCGATTGGCCCTCCTCAAGGGGGGCTTTCGTGCTTTCCGCTTTGCTTCGCAGTTCTGCATAACACGACGGTTTCACAGCAAACCATAGCTGAGATGGATTGGTGTCGGGCGGTGGGTCCTCGCGGCCGGTGCCGGCCGATCGATGAGAAGCAAAAGCTTCCAACAAACAACCTGCCCCTTGCACCCTGCGAGGGTCGCTCGAAGTGTACACCTATCCCGCGAAAGCCCTGCCGAAAAAGGCCTCCAACGTGAGGGCGGAAAAACTTCCGTTTTTCCAGCTTGGGTCTTTGTGCGCTTTTGCACGACTGGCCCCCCCGAGACCCCCTTTGAAAAGTTGGGGAGAAGCCCGGGGTCCCCCCGCACCCCGCGCACCCGACGAAAGTCCCCGCAATGGTCGTGGGGCTTGTGGTCCATCTTCACTGCTTGACGGCAGAGAGGTCTTTGGGGGCTGCGTCACCAAGTCCTCCTTTTGCTGGAGGCCTTGGTCGGAGCCTCGAGTGCCCTGTGTAAATGGCCAGCGACGGTCTCGGGAGTTTTTTTTTTTTAAAGTGCAGTGGCCTTTCGCTCGCACGACGGTCCATCCATGTTCAGGATGTGCACTCAGATAAAAGACCCATGAACACATAAACTCTTGCTCAGTACCTCTTGCGGAACCTCTTGCGGAGAATCAGCTTCAGGGTGGGGGACTGAAAAGGTTTCGTGCTTGTCGCGGTCGCCATTGTCACTATGGGCTTCCCAATGAGCTCGACGTCATTGACCAGAAAGTAGACGAGGTGGTCGTCCAAGTGGAAGAGGACATCGAGATCGGGCTAGTAGTCGACGAACACATAGTAGAAGGCCGCGATGAAGTGGTTGTGCTCGTGGTGCTCGAAGCAGTGCCAGGCTCACCTTCAGCTCCTATCGCCACCATGGAGGTTGTCACTGCTCCACCATCTCCACCTTGTTCTCCTCCAGGGTGGGGTCCAGTGCCCGGTCGTTCCGTGGCAGCATTGGATGGCGAAGAAGATGAGCTTGAGGAAGAGCTGACAGCATCCTCCCCAACAGTGGACATCGCCCCAATTGGGTCTTCTGTGTCCATTGCTTCTCCAGGTTCCAGCCAAATACCGTGTAGGTTGCCAGCAAGAGCCGAGTCGACAGAGCCCTGATAGCGCACGGGACGAGGAGGAGGAGGACCGCGAGGAGCATCGGAGGAGGCGGCATCCGAGTGTATGGAAACCATTTCTCCCGCTGAGTTCAGTGCGAAGTCGCTGGTGCCCTCTTCAGAAGAAGACCGCGCCACCCGGCCATACCCTTCACGAGCAGAGGTCGTGGCGGTGATGCTCACCGCCTCTCTGGGCGTCGAGGGACCTGCTTCAGTGGCCACGACGCTGGCAGGGCTTGGCTCGTCTGCCGCAGCATGTCCTTCACCAGGTTCAACATCGTTGTCCGTAGGCATCAGGCCAGTGTCCAGGTGGCGACCAAGTGTCTCCTCAAGGATCACCCTCTGGTTCCTCGCCCACTGGAAGAGACTCCATCTCATCATCTCCTGGCGAGGTACCCGACGAAGTGGGAGATAACCACGGGGTAGAAGACGACGTTGGAGTATTCCCATCGCCCTTTCCATGGCTTCCAATCCATCAGTAGCTCTGTCGAGAAAACATCCCAGAGCCCAGCGACCTTCGGCTCCACGTCCCTCTTGTTGTTGACGATCCATGGTGTCAAGCATTGTTTCCATCCGGGCGATAGCTCCAGCTGGGACCCCACTTTCCTGAAGCAGAGCCCTTTCAGAGCTGGTGAGTTGCATCATAAAGACCTCTTCATCATCAAGTTCACCCGGCTCCAACTCTCGTACTTCAGGGAAGAGACCATAGTTTGGTGGAAACCATTCTGTCATTGAGGGGCTCGTCGAGGAGGTCGTGGTTGTAGAAGTCGAGGTCTCCCCAGGCCAAGGCCACTCAGTGACCACATCCTGCTGAGCCTCATTCCAGTTCCATTGGTCTGCCCATGAAGTCCACCACGAAGACGCTGAAGAGCTCCACGAGGAAGTCGAGGTAGGGTGTTGCCAAGAGGGTGTCCACGAAGAAGTGTCACCCCATTCCCACCATGTACTTGTATGTTCTTCTAAGGAAGACGTAGCCGGTCGAGCAGTAGAGGGTGTCCAGGAGGAAGTGTCACCCCATTCCCACCAGTCACTGCCATTTGTTTCCCAGAGCGGAAGAGGTTCAGCAGTGCCCGTTGTCCCCTGTTGTTGAGCTTCATCCTGTGGTCCTTGAGCTCCCTGCTGTTCGTTCATTTCCACCACCTTTGGGGTCGAAGAGGACGAAGGTGTCTGCGAGGAGGTCCCGGTCGTAGTTTCTTGTGCTTCCCTTTGTTGCTTTTGGGTGATATAGTTTTCCAACCAGCTGGGCCGCCATTCACCTCGCAGATATCGTTCAACTCTTTCGCGACGGCGGAGGGTACGGCGAAGTCCTGATCCTCCTTGGTGAGCGCGCTGTTCTTCTGCCGTGCGAGGACGATCGTGCCAACAGCCATGCTTCCAAAAGCCCGGTGCACTGGAAGCCGTGTCACTGCTGTTTGTTTCCACTGGACTCGGGAGTTTAGGGTTTTGGGTTTGGGGCTCCATGAGGAATTCTTTTTTAAGGGCTCTATAAGGGTGTCGGATTTAAGCTTTAGGAACTTTAGGGTTTGGGGGCTGCAGAAGGATTCTACCCTCTCACACGAAAAGACCGAACGATGTCCTTGGAGGGAGCGCCTTTGCAGCAGAGGCCCAGTGAGATGGGCCTCTCCATACAGAGCCTCGGGCTGCAGTCGGGAGGTCCGATTCTGTATCATGGAATTATCATTATTGTCAATGCTATTACTACGGTTGATTATATAAATCCTGCACTACCCATTATAAGGAACATACCTCTTAATTCCCATGGTTTAGGGTCCTCAAGGTAATGCAGGATTTATAACGTCAACCGTATTATTACTGTTCTTATGGTAATGCTGATGCCTTTGATCATGAATATGTTCTTATTACTCTTTCTCTTGTTCTTACCTAAAGATGATATGCATTGTTGTTGCACATATTCTTATATCTTGGTGGTGTATAGGGTGCAGGGTTGCAGGTTTAGGGTTTGTTGGTTGCGGGTTGAAGGCCCTCGTTTTGGGATTTAGGCCGTTGCAGAGGGGCTCCCGGGCTGAAAGGGTCGTTGCTGGAAAGGTCTCCACACCCAGACCTTCCAAAATCCCTTAATTTTGGAATACCCCTTAAATGATAGTAGGATCCTGAATATGATTTAAGGTATATTCCTTAATTAAGGGATTTTGGAAGGTCTTGGCACTTCCAGCAAGGTGTTGCGGTGATGCGGTGGCGATCCAAACGAAGAGTCGAAAGGAAGCTTGTCATTTGCAACAAAAATTGAATCACCAGGACCACGAATCCAAAATCGGTGCAGTTCAGCGAGATCAGGCTGAGATTCTGCAGCTCAGCGGAATCTATCTACAAGTACTACTGGAGGTAAAGAGTAGCTTATTCGTCAAGGAAAGCAAAGGACAACGCCGAAAGCCCTTCTGTTCGACCCTAAACCCTAAACCCCTAAACCCTAAACCCTCGAAAGCCGCTAAAACCCTAAACCCCAAACCCTTTTCGGTGCAACAGGGCTAGCCCTTGCTTCGGGCGTGACCCGTTCTTTTATCAGGGCATGGAAGTTTAAGGTTTAGGGTTTAAGCTTCTAGCAGAAAAGCCGACCACATAAACCTATATAATATGATTCCAAAGTACCACTAGTAGGATACTATACTACTATACTTTGGCGAGACCAGGGGCGGTGATGAAAAAAGGAGATGGCAGCGTAAGCTTCGTGATTTCGGTGCTTCCGCTTCTTCGGACTCTTCTGCTTCGCGCTCGTCATCGTCCTCTAGAGGTGTAGGGTTTAGTACGGTCCCCATACAGTAAGAGTCTATAATAGGGCTACTATTAAGATCCTACTATATCTATATTGTGAATCTTATTCAACTATTACTGAGTGGGGGCTGTACCTAAGGTGCAGGGTTTAGGGCTCCCCACAAACCCTAAAGGGCAACAATGCCATGCAACCGCATTTACAACAACTTCAACAGCTGCTAAACCCTAAACCCTAAAACCCTTTTCCCCAATCCCTAAAACCCTAAATAAACCCTAAAACCTCACGGCTCGAGCTTGTCTCGGGTTGAAGGTTCCGGGTTTTGGGGGGGTGCAGGGCCCAACGACGTCCCACATTTTTGGGACCGGTATCAGATAATCATATCAAAAGGGACTGACAAGTAAAACCTACTTTGAAGACTTCCTTTTCCTGAGTGAGGAATCCTAAGACTCTACGTTCTACTTATAACCCCACTTAGAATACTTATAACTTTACTTACTAAGTCCCGTGACCGTCCTTTATAGAACCCTTATAAATCCCTTTGAAGATCCCTTTGAGGAGCCCTATAAGGATCCTTTAAGGAACCAAGTTGGCTTTTGGGTCCTCCTGCGACTTGTTCTCCAGAGCGCAGACGTCGTCCAAGGCCATGTCCCAGGCCACCTCCGCAGGATGCAAACACTTCGGGATTTAGTGTTTAAGGTTGGGGGCCTTGGGGTTTAGGGGTTTGGGGGTTTAGGATTTAGGGGTTTAGGGTTCAGGGCTTAGGGCTTGGGGTTTAAGGCTTAGGGCTTAAGGTTGGGGGCCTTGGGATTTGGGGGTTTGGGGGTTTAGGGGCTTGGGGCTTAGGGTTTAAGGTTGGGGTTTAGGCTTTACGGGCTTAGAGGTTTAGGGTTTAGGGTTTGGGGTGGCTTCCGGGAGTTGGAGCCGTGGAAGCGCACAAACCCTGATCCGTTCTTAACCCCAAACCCCAAAATGCGCTAAACCAGAAATCCCGTGCTTGCGACGAATGTTACCTTCAAGCAGCAGACTCGGAGTTAGATGCCCAAGAACAGTACTCCAGGAGAAGTGCATCAGGATCTTCGGCTGCCCAGACAAGCCAGGAGAAAAAGCACTGACCTAAACCCTAAACCCTTTGCTCTAAACCCTAACCCTCAACCCTCAAGGGGGAGGGGGGGAGGGCGGGAAATGTCTGACAGAGGCCTTCACATCTTTAGGTTTTTTGGGTTTTGGGCTTAAGGTTCGGGGTTTAGGGTTTATAGGCCGGGTTTACCTAAAACCCTAAAGCGCCACTATTTCGGAGCCTCGCTGGCTGGGCCGTCAGGAGCAAAGAATGCCTCTGCCTGCACTCCCTGCTCAGCCGCCGCTAAGGCCTGAGGCGGATGAACAGAGGCTTCAGGGCTGGGTTTAGGGTTTAGGGGTTTAGGGGTTTAGGGGTTTAGGGTTTAGGGTTTAGGGGTTTAGGGGTTTAGGGGTTAGGGTTAAGGGGCTTTTTTTTCAAGTGTAATGCACCGCTCCTTTGACTCCAAAAGGCCGTCGGTACTGCTCGGTTTAGGGGTTTAGGGATTCGGGTTTAGGGTTGGATGAAGAGCCCTTCAAGGGATTCTTATAGGACGTACTAGAAAGCTTGCAGAAAGGGTTGCCGTAAGGGTACCTTGTAGTATCCTTAAGGGAGGGGGGTCCAAGGGGGGTATATAGCCTAGTGATCCCTAGTTCTCCCTAGTACTCCCTAAGGTTCCCTTACAGTCCCCTAAGGATTCCTTATACCCTCCCCCCTTGAACCACCCTCCCTTAAGGATCCTATAAGTACCAGGGGCATTTTGCCCGAGCTTCGAGGTTCAAAGTTCTGGGTTTCGGTGGTGGGGCCAGGGCCTAGGACTCCGGGATAGTTGGGTTTCATGCCCTAAAAGGTCCCTTTCAGAAACCCTTGAATATAACATATATATCTATATATATATATATATGTATATGTATATGTATATGTATATGCATATATATATATATATGAGGGTTAGGATTGACTTTAAGGTTAGATGTTAGGGTCTCGGATAGAATTTTTCAAGAGCTTGAGAACCAACGCCGAAGATGCTCTTGGGTTTACATCTAGGATCTTGGGTTTCCTATAGTATGCAGTATACTTATTATAGACTACATTACAGAACCCTAATACAGGGGTCTATAAATTACCAATACTCCTTTGCGGGCTCCTTATTTCGATTATAATATAGTGGGCCCCAATACCCTATTCTAACTTCGAAGGCCCCTATATTATAGTACCCTTATAGATCCCTTATAGTACATAGCTCTTATATAGACCCCTGTAAAGGGAACTCTATTCTAATTATTCAGACCCCTAGGGTCATGATTAAGGTCACTGTACTTATAGCTACTTATATCCCCACTTAGGGTACTTATAACCATACTTACTAAGTCCCATGATCCTCCAAGTAGACCCTAAACCCTAAACCCTCTAGATCACTTTAAGGAACCCTATAGAGCCCGTTAAGGAGCCCTTTAAGGAACCCTACTTACTAAGTCCCATGATCCTCCAAGTAAACTTCCACAGCTTGCCTCGGCGACAGGCAAGGCCTTGGCCTGGGCCTGCAAAGCTGGAGATGCTGGCAAAGCCCCACCCTTGGCCTCCTCCTGACACGGCGGGTTTAGGGCTTTAGGGTTTTAGGGTGTAGGTTTTTTGGGTTTTAGGGTTCAGGATTTAGGCTTTAGGGTTTAGGGTTTCGGGTTTAGGGCACGGCTTCGGATTGAAGGGCAAGGGTCTTGTTATCAATTTTTTGTGTGTGATCACCTCGCCTTAGCATACTGGCGTGGAAGGGATGCTAAAGCTGGCAGTGTTGGGATCTAGGGTTTAGGCGGTAGGGTTCAAACTTGGCATCTAGTGCTTCGTTGTGCGGCCTTGTTCATCAGGATCCTAAATTCGGGGCTGGATCTAAAGCCATCAAGCCATGCCAAATTCCACCAGCTTGAACCATTTCATTAAACATGTTTTACTCCAGATCGCAACAGCAACTACCCTATACCCTAAACCCCAAGCTTCGGAAGACCACCACACGTGCAGTTGCCCATCCTGGTCCGAGGAGGAACTGCGACCGGCTGCATCGCTCCCTGTGCGTGCCCGGGCCTTGTCGATTTGGATGCAGGGCTATACTCCAAGTGACGCGATGCACGTTCAGAAGGGCTCTACACTTTCGATTCCTAAGGCTACCGTCTAGCGAGGCAGGCGCTCAAGCTACACTTGCGGCTGGGTAGCGTATGCAAATCTGGAGGGGCTCTAGGGGAACGATATTTTGTTTTGCTCCTGGTAATCTGAAGTCCCCTGATGCTGTATACGTTGTGGGTCGAGGCTTCATGAGGGTTCGCGAATAAAGTGCCATCGCACGACAGCACGCCATGAACTGCCACACCACGACACAAATACCTGGCCCAACACACGTTGCGTGGCTAGCTCTTCTAGAGGTTGTTCATCAGGAACCTAAACAACCGTAAGCGCCACCCTGAAAGACTAAACACGCACTAACAAATCGCGATAGCAAGGACCATGCTTCAGAATCATCACTGCGTGCGCAGTTGTCCGTCCTCGTCTCGGGAAGAACTGCGACTCGCTCCATATGTAGCGGCGTGTGCACGGTCCTTGTCGAATTGCAATCTGAAGAAGTTAGTGTTAAGGATGCGGGAATCAATTTAAGTTGACTCCAGTGCAAGGGGTAATTTGTTTATACTTTGCTCATGGGCGCTCTGCACTATAATTGGAAGAATTGCACGTCCATACATACACATACACGTACACGTACACATATACATACACAAACACATACACATACACATACACATACACATACACCTACACATACGTATCCGTATACATATACATATACATATACATATACATATGCGTATACGTATACATATACAGATACGTATACATATACATATACATATACATATACATATACCTATACATACACGTGTACAAGTGCATGTACATATAAGTATGTATACCTTATCTACATGCACATATACATATACATAAACATGTGCATGTACACATAAATATAAGTGTAGATATACACATACACATACATATACATGTACATATGCATGCACATGTACATGTAGGCCTACATGTGCATGTAGGCGTACATGTGCATGTACATATACATATCCGAAAGCGTGTACATACACATCTATATGTACATGTACCTGTACAACATACATATACATATAAATATGCATGCGCATAAACATATACATGGACATGTACAAGTACATATACATATACATGTGTAACATGTACATTTACATCTACATGTGATCGCATGCGTGTACAAGTGTGTATTGCTATCTATATGTGTATAAATATATATATATATACACACACATACGCACACACATGCCGTTATATGCATGTGTATGCACAGACACTTCTGGGTGTGTCCGTCCTGTACCCGCGGGGGGCTTGGACTTTTCAAACTCGTTGCAGAGTCTCTCTTCTCCTTCTCCTTCCAGGGATTTCCAGGGCAGAAGGATTGCCGTCGGAGGGTCTACATTGTTACAAGTAGGGAACTTGGCTTGAGGGCTGCAGGGGATAGGGTTTTGGGCTCCAGAGATTTAGGGTCTTAGGATTACGGAGTGTAACCCGATACCACTCATGAGCAACTCGTCGGAGTGGCTGAACAGACGGCTTTCGGGTCTAAGGCACTGAAATACCTGGCTGTGCTGTTGAAGGGGTGAGTGTTTAGGGTTTAATCTTGCTTGTATAGCTGCAGTATAGTAAATCCCGAAAGCAACTCTAATCATTCTGGCCCCTACATTCGGGCTTCGGCGTTTGAGCTCTTGAAACGCGAGTGGGGATCAGGGCCAACACTTCGGGGTTGCTCTCGGCTGTGAGGTTCCCTCAGAACCTGGATTTCTGATGCACTCGGACCCCAGATCGGTTATCAAGCAAGAGTACATGTTTTGTATGTTCTTATTATAGCATCTAAATTATCATACGAAAACTATATAACACAAAGTGTCATCTAAATTATCATACGAAAACTATATAACATAAACTGTATTCAGTATAACATGACACATAACATAAACTAATACAAAAGAATAAAGCAATGTATACAAAGTTATGGTACCGCCTCTAGGATACCCAGTAACCTTATAAGGAACCTAGGACTACAAAAAGGGAATAAGGGTACTACTGGGCATCCTAGACCTGGTATCCTGCGAGTCTTCGGAACCTCCCCAAGGCCTTCCGCCGGCGGCGACACGGGGCCTGGGCCTCGCAGGGGCCTATAACGGATCTATAAGGGGTTCAGGGTTCAGGGTTCAGGGTTTAGGGTTTAGGGTTTTGGGTTTAGGGTTTAGGGTTTGGGGGTTTAGGGTTTGAGCCCCTTCAGGGATCTGTAGGGGTCCCTTTAAGGGATCTATAAGGGAGGGGTGTGGGGGTTTGGTTCATGGGGTTTAAGGTTTAGGGCTCATGGGGTTTAGGGTTTAGGGCTCGTGAGGCTTAGGGCTTAGGGTTCTTGTGTGGGACATTTTTGTTGACACCTTTTTCCTTTAGAGTTTAGCGTTCATGAGGCTTAGGGTTTAAGGTACACCTGTTCCGTTTAGATTTTGAGGTCTGGGGGCTGCCTAAGTCTCAAAGCACCAGACGCTAGGTGTACCCTATGATCTTGTACTTTACAATCTCGCTGGTTTAGGGGTTGGCTCATGAGGTTTAGGGTCTTGGGTTTGGCTCATGAACTTTAGGGTTTAGGCTTCATGAGGGTTCAGCACGGTTTTAGCTTTAGGGCTCAGTGCTTTTTCGACTGTTTGTCGCCTATGGTTAGAGGACCTTGGTGTTGCTTAAGGGTTCAGTAGGGAATCGGGCTAAAGTTTCAGGTTTGAGAGCTAAGGGCTTCGGGTCTCAAAACTAGAAACAGGCGTCGGTCGTCTTGAAACGGGGTGGGGGACGGGGTCAAGAGTCCTCAGCAGAAAGAGAGACGGTCGGGGAATACGGAACACCACAGCCAACTACCACGGCTTCTTCAAAAAAAGCAGGGCAAAAATCCAACCCTACCGAGACCTGAGAAGACTCGATAACACTCCGCAACAGGCTCTAACACGCAAGAATTGAAATCCAGATGCAGTCGAATGAACTTACGCCGTAGCCGGCTACGAAGATAGGGCCAGAAGCCAGAAACCACCAAAGCAGGAGGGTGAACACACCCAAGCCGAAGTAAGCCGCCCATTGTAAGATCTCTCTGCCGGTCCTCGCATTGGGGACGACTGCAGCTGATGCTCATGATGCGGCCCATCAGGGAGTTTCCGAAGATAGGGGATCCTAATATAGTACCCTAAACCGTAGGATCCTTATTATAAGGACCCCAAAAAGGAACCCCTAATTTTCGGAAAGTCCCATCAGCTGAAGAAGCAGGGAGCCGATGCTCCCTCTCACTCCGGCAAATCGCAGCCGACGCTCGGAAGTACTGCTGATGGACAAAATCCTGCATTACTCATTATTAATTTGGAATATACCATAGCTCCCATCGTTTAGAGTCCTTAGGGTCATGCAGGATTTTGTCCATCAACAGTATGACCCATCCGGCGTTTCACTGATGATCATGATGACGCCAAGGCCACCCAATGTGCTCTGACGTTCGTCATGATGACCATTGCAAGTGCTCGCACACATTGGTGACGAACGCAGCTGCTGATCATGATGATGGACCAGCAGCGAAGGAAAGAAATGCTGATGTTCGTTAAAGCACCTCTGAACGCCCCTCTCAAACTCCAAGACCGTTCTCAAAAATCTGGGTTCCTCAGAAACACACCCGCCTCGCTGGCCGGCGGGGCGCTGGCACGTGGGGCGCTGGCCACTGGCGGTGGCGGCACCGAGGGGACCAGGGCTGCGGAGGCTGCGGAGGCTCCGGAGAACTGGAACCCCCCTCTCAGGTGGAGCGTCGACCGCGCTGGCCTCAGCTAGGGATGCACAAAGGGTACTCTAAGGGCTATAGGGTCAGTACAGGGGTTGCGGGCTGGTTGGGGTTTTGTGGCTGAGGGCTTCCAGGGCTTACATTTTAAAGTTTGAGAAGATTTGGCTGCAGAGTTTCAGGGCTTACAGCGATAAGGCTCCGATGAAGATCTAGGTTGAGAGATTCAGGGCTCAAGTGTAGGCTTCGAGTCTTCCTGTGCTGTGGAGCTGTTCGGAGGGCAGGGCGCGGGCTGATGGGTTTTGGTGATTTTCGTGTTGGCTCGAGGGTAGTTATGTAATGATTCGGTGTGGGGGGTGTAGGGTGTTCAGGGTTGAGGAGTTGCTGGCTTGCTGGCTGCAGGAGGGGTGCTTCAGATTTTTCAGACAACATGCAAGGCATTGGAACAACAGAGCCCTGACGCTCGCCGGCACTTCAAGCCCATTGTCGCCCGTGGCACCGCCCAAAGTTGGTAGCAAGAGAACCCTTTGATCCTCACAGCCCTGAAACCTCAAGAACGGTTCATATGAAATCGACATACCGAACGATTCAGCTCCTAGCTTTGCATAGGAACGCAGGGCTTAGGGTTTAGCGTTGTGCGGCTCCTGTTAGGACTGCTTCGCACAGGCTTTTAAAGGGTGTATATTCGTATTGTTTCTATGTGGTGTTTCGCAGTAGAACAGGGTGAAAGCGCTGTTATGTAAGTGTTGTTGGCATCTAATGGCCTTCATACTTGAAACAGAGTTTGGGGGCCAAACTGTACTATAGTCCGCTGCACCTGTGCTCGCTCGACTCCTTCCGAGCCGTGGTCTCGGCTTCTGAAACCTGCGACACTTTGTGGATTTAGTGATTAAGCTGTTGGGTTTTTTCATTACTACTGTAGCAAGGTATCAACGGTTCTGCGGGGCTGCACGAGGGCTTCATAAAAGTCTTCATGAGGCTAACCACATGGAATAGAACAGCTAGCAACATTAACATGTCTCCCATGAGAGAAGATGTAGCAAAATAATGCCACTCAGCATGTTTGCCATGGTACGCTGTTTTGCGAACTGCCATAAGGTACAATTGAAGCTATGCAATGCAACATGGCATACTGCAGCCTACTGTATTCTGATTTTGCAGGGTGAAGTGCACATCATTGGAATCATACACGAGGTCTGCCTATCTGTCTATCTATGTATATCTATATATACGTATATATATATATATGCATACAGATAGATAGACAGATAGACAGATATCCATGCATGTATATACATTATGTGAAAGTTATATACATACACAAGCTTACTAAATAAATATGCAGACAAGCACCATTGTCTAGAGTCTTTACTCTAGCCGACGGAAAGCCAGGTAACGTGCAAAGCTATCGGCATGCTTGCGGCAAAACGCACATAAGCTCAATTACCCCTCGGCGCGTCCCAAGGAGTGGATCAGCTCGATTGCGGTCTAAGGTTTGCGGAATTTAGTTCAGGGTTCACAGGTTAAGGGTTTTAGGGCCCCCCCTTCCAACATTGTAAGTTGACACAGTTCCCTTCTAACCCAGTAAGTTGGCACAGTTTAAGGGCTCTCGCCTTCTTCTTCTTCTTGTCATGGCTGGTGGTCCTTTTTGCGACCTGAGGCGAAGCCCTCGAAGGCCGCAGCGAGGGTTTCAAGCAAACGGCTCTGGGGTTAGGGTTTAGGGTTTAGGGTTTCTTAGCTGGCCCTGGTCGGGGGCCAGGTGCTGCTCTGCAGCCATGTCACTCCTGATATAGCTCCGGTCGGAGCAGCCGGATTGAAGGACAGGCTCTGCCGAAGCGACGCGATATGCCTGTCACGACATTATCATTACGCAAGTCCACCCGCTGAAACAAGCTTGACATGACAATCAACAGACTCGATCTCCAAGTCTTGGCATCAGAACTGCCAGCAGCATCATTCAGCTTGCCAGCAGCAACAAACCGTTGCTAAGCCTCCACGGCAGCAGCAACAGCAGGAGTAGTTGCAAAAGGGAGGTAGTACACATCTAGTAGAAGTAGTAGTAGCAGTAGCTGTAGCAGTCACTGCAGGAAGAGTAGCATTCTAAAAACAGACCAATGCGAAGACGGGCTATGACGAGAACAGAGTCCTCGTGCCTGCTGGCTGCCTCTCGGATGTTCTGCACACTTTGGCCGAGAGCCGTCCTGGCACCAGCCTCTCGAGTTTTAGCACTTGGGGGTTTAGGGTTTAGGGGTTTAGGGGTTTGGGGTTTAGGATTTGGGGCGTCTGGGCTGTAGGGTATTGTACAAACTCTGTGTACGATAAACGTGTGTGTGTGTGTGTGTGTGTGGCTGTGAATATATATATATATATATATATACATACATACATACATACAGACATACATACATATACATCTTCTGTATGTACGTACATTATGCGTACCATGTGTAGTATGTATGTGCACTACGTGTACCATGTGTACTAGGTATACTGTGTACCCCGTGTGTACTATGTATACGGGAGATATACATATACATATGTATGTATATATAGACATATAGACACAGATATTATATATGTATACATATGTATGCACACACACATCCTCTACATAAATATCTACTAATTTAGACGCTGTACATACTGTACGTAGGTACTAAATAGTATCTTGGGGCAAAGGGGGGTTTGGGAAGTAGGGTCTAGGGCTTCTGGATACTCTGCAAGCCGAAGAATCGGGACTCAGACAACACGATCGAGTCCATCCAGCAGTTCTGGGCCCAATGACTCGCCGGAGTCAGACTATGGACACACTGCATGAGCCCTAAAACTTAAACCCCGAACCCTGGAACTAAACTGAACCCGACGGCCTGCCTCTCGCGCCCAGCTGGAACGGCTGGAACTGCTAGATTGGCTGGACATGCAGACCTTCATGCAGAGCTGAGGCAGACAAGTGTTTAGAATTCGATGCTTGGGGACCTTAGGGTTTCAAGGGTAGGATGTAGGGTTGAAGGTCTGGGCCCGTAGGGTTTCCTGGCAATGCCACGGCTAAACCTGAAACCAGGACAACCCACTAGAGGTTTCTGAGATGTTCCAGCATCATGGTGCACTATCTTTGCATCCTGTCGTACACTCTTTTGTCTGCAATCCACGGGGCTAAAACCCCTAAACCCCTGAACCCTCCAGACCCTCCGAACCCTAAACCCCTAAACCCTGAACCCCTAAACCCCTAAACCCTAAACCCCTAAACCCCCTAAACCCCCAAACCCTAACCCCCTGAACCCCTAAACTTAACCCTAAATCCCCTAGAAACTCAGGCACCTCGGGGGGTCTTTAGGCAAAGTCCCACGGTTCCGGGGAGCCCTCCCTCGCCACGACACCTGAGACCCCTTTATTTAGGGGGCCTTAAGAATTAGAATAGGGTTTCCTTTAAAGGGGTCTATAAGGCTACTGTAAGGGATCCTACTTCCCATGATCGTATAGGGGCCTTAAGACTTCGAATAGGGTTTCCTTTAAAGTGATCTATAAGGGCTGGTATAAGCGAGACCCCTACTTAAAGGATCATGGGACTTAGTAACTAGGGTTCCTTAAAAAGGCTCCTTCACAGGGATCTAGAGGGTTCCTTAAAGGGATCTAAAGGGTCTAGGGTCTACTAAGAGGATCATGGGACTTGGTAGCTAGGGTTATAATTAAGGTAACTGTACTTATAATGACTTATAACCCCACTTAAGGTACGTATAGCCATACTTACTAAGTCCCATGATCCTCCAAGTAATATAGGGGCCTTTCAGAATTAGAATTGGGTTTCCTTTAAAGGGGTCTATAAGGGCTACTACAAGGGATCTATATGGGTACTATAAAACAGGGCCGTAATGGTTAGAATAGGGTTTCGGGGTATATTATACGATAATATCAGAAGGAACCCCCAAAACAGCATTGGCAATGATTTTTAAACTCTAAACCCCAACTCCGGAAAATCCCTACCTTTAAGCACGAAATACAACACCCTCCACTCGAAACTCCGCAGCCCTAAACCCTGAACCCTACTTCCCAAACAACTGAACCCGCAACCCTCAAAGAAACCAGGCAGCTCTGCAATCCGACCTTGACGGTCTCTAGTTGCTCCTCGTGCTGAACAACTAAGCTATGGCTACGTTGATTAGTGATGCGTCTTGGTGGAACTGTCACAGCAACAGTAGTGATGCTTTCAGCTTTCTCCAGCACAGTACAAACCACGAGAACAGTTACGGCAACATCTATATTTAGGTAAACATCTAGCAGCTCAAGTAGACGAAAACACGCAACACAAACAAACCTACCTACACGACATGCATACTCCCATGCATGCGTACATCTACGCATGCATACATGCATGCAACCATACACGCACGACGTGCAAAGCTGCATACATCCGCACATTCATTCATGTGTACATCCACACAGGCATACATGCATGCGTACATGCATACGTACGTGCTTGACAAAGGGAAAGAGACCGTCAATAGAGCCTGCCGCTGTTTCTAGGACTCGCGGAATGTCTTTTGAAGGGCCAGAGCCCGACCACATGGATCAGAGATCTAACGGCTGAGAAACCCTAAACCCTATACCCTAGACCCTAAACCCTAAACCCAAAACCCTAAGCCCTAAACCCGATACCCTTAACCCTAAGCCCCAAACCCTAAACCCTAAACCGTGGCAGGGAGTCACGAAGTCAATTCTGCGCGACGGTCAGGGTATTGGTTGTTGGATCCAAATCGGGTCTGCGAATCTGATTAGCGTTGAAGCCTTAGGAAGCATTTAAACATCAAGCAAGAGCCGTTAAAGCTTGCTATAAGTTAAGCCAATCAAATGAAAACCTCCCTCCGATCCTGGAAGGCTGTTGCAATGTTCTTCGCATGGGCGCATTCACCAAGCGCATCCTGGCGATTCACTTCGGAAGTGTGACTTAACCAAAGCATCGGGCTTCAGGGTTTAGAGTCGAATACTCAAAGCTTGCAGAAGGGTTCAAGATGGATTTGTTAGACTCAGGTCCCTCACTTAAGGGCTCGATGGTAGGGATCCTTCTGTTTACAGTCTACATACTGTTGCGAAACTCCCCATTAGCTTGGGCCATTACGACGCTCGGCCAAGCAACTTCAAGGGCAAACCCTTCAAACTATCCTTGAATACTACCTTAATCTCCAAACGCCAGCAACTACTCGCGGTTTCCATGTTAAGACTTCGGATGTAGGATATGACGTTGGACGAGTGGCACACTAGTGTGTTGCAGTTTTCCGTGTGCCCTCATTAGACAGTTGCACTGTTGTACATAACTCGTACTTCTGGACATGTGCTGATGATAGAGTTTCGTCTCTTCTGCTTGTCCAGCTACTGAAGAAGACCTGCCATGGTATCATCAACAACTCCGGAATCGAACACACCTGCTGTGACTGCCGTACCCAGGTGGTTTGTGCATAACTCGTTCTATCTGTATTCAGGCTGGTATGGCAACTTCTTCTCCTGTGAAAGTACGAAGTACAACTCCTTCTGTTCGGAAATTCTGACCTTCCAGGGAATTGCAGTATTCCATGCATGACCCGTTCCGAGGAAGCATGAAATCATCCTGCACAATACGGAGCGTTTCACTTCTGGTCATCTATAGCCAATAAGGTGGTAAGGTTCGGAAATTCATGAATAACAGCAACTTAGCACATACGGAAGCATGAAGTAGTGCTCTCCCACACATCCGGCCCTTGCTTGACAGCTGTCTGATGAAACGCCTCTTCTAGCTACAAGTTCGCTAGGCTTCTCAGGTTGGATGGCATTCTCGGGTTCTCAGGTAATGGAAGTGTCCATGACAACGGCTCTAGATGACCAGCACATCCAAGACGTGATGAATGCAAAATACAAGCTGAGAAGTACTGAAGTGTAACGATGAAGAATTCACGGAACCTGCAGGTGGCCCGTAAACCTTTTCCAACACTTTCTGCGCCGAGAGGCTTTTTGAATGTTCAAGGAAGGTGATGTTATAAGCTTGCGGCTCCCGTTGCTGCTTTCTGGTTTGGACAGTGTGATAGTTCCCAAGTGACCCAAGTTATAACTAGCAATGGGTGCTTAGAAAAACAGTAATACTAACTGTAAGCATAAGCATGCGACAGTCAGAATCAGCATCGTCACCGTCGTCAACGCCATCATCAGAATAATGACTTTTGCGGTGAAGAGCATTGGAAATCGGCTGCTCCGTAGCAGGACCGCAGACACACACCCTAAACTAAAGACATATGAAACCTCCGACATCCGGAAATCTGGGAGTGCTTTGTTTACGGGTCTCTGCATAGTTCTGCAAATCCTGTGCAGGGGCGATTATTATTCAAAAACCTCTGCATAGCCCCTTACGGACTCATTAAACAAAACCTCAAGATTTGAAAACCCTATAATACTCTACAAAATCCCTTCTGAAACCTGTGCAAAAGAAAACATAAGCCCCTGCTGAGACCCCATAAGAAGCCCTGTACAACCGCCTCGAGCACCGAGGGCAGGTCGCGCAGATTTTTCAGGACGTCCCCCTCCTCGAAACGGCTCAGGGCTTGGGGTTTAGAGCCAGTTAAGGGGGTAGGTTTGGGGGTTAAAGGGCTTCTACCCCAGCGTTGTTGAGTCTATCGACATGCCAACAACTACATTCACGAGCAAACTCCTACACTACACGTGGTTTGAACACGTCTTTTTCCAAGTCTACCCAACTCTCCGGTTCGACCCCTTGCCCTTGTCACCATCTCTGCTTTCACACGAACCCAATCCTGCCTCGCCGGCATTCAAGTCCAGCAGCAGGCTCTCGTCGAAATCGTCGGTCTGCGTTTGCACGGCAGCTGTTGGGTTGTGCACACTAAAGAACAGGTCCTGCAAGATTGTGGAATCCGCCATTGAAGGGCTGTGGGCCCCAGGATTCGAACTTTTACAACTCGGTTAGACGGGAGTCTAACCCCGTGGGCCTGCGGGTTTCGGGTCCCTCAGGGATTGGATTGCGCTGATCTGGCGTTGAGTTACCTCCTGTTGAACAACCGCGCTGAGGCTGCGTTTTTCTGCCAAGGCCACCGCTCTGGGCAAGCTCGAACCCTCGAAGAGCTGACGACTGCAGGTCTGTACACTGTACAAAGCAAGATGCTCCTCTGCAGCGTCAGCCCATGAAGGATAAGTCGAATAAGTGTAACTGAGTCATGTAGATCAAACAGAGCGGAGCTCTTTGCAGTCCCGTGCTTCAAGGCAATGGAGCTTCTATCAAACCTGTGAAAACCTTAGTGTGCCCTTTCATCAAGTAACGAACCCCACGGAACCTTGCTTCACCGGAAATGGGGTTGAAAGACGTGTGCCATCACAGCGGGCATGTGTCCATCCGAAGCTGCTCCTTGGCAGGGGCAAACATGCTAACCCTAACGGTCGAAAGTCAAGAAGGCTCTGACATTCCAAGGGCAAAAGGAGGGACACTTAATAAGGACCCCTAGGTAAGATACCCTTAATAAAGACATCATATACCCATTATATAGCCCATTATAAGCGAAGGGTCCCCATTAAGGGTCCCTCCTTTTCCCCTTTGGTTTAGATTGCAGACTGTAAACCCAACTATCTCATGTCGCTCCAGACAGGTACTCACCTACACCTTAGCATTTGCATAGATGCTTTATGACCGTAAACCCTGCACCCCAAGACTGGACATTTTTCACAATCCCGGGGGGCGCCTGAACAAGCTGAAACTTCCGCAGCTTTTTGTGTCCTCCCCGGAGTGTCTCCGCCACATGGTACCCCCTGCGTCAATTGTTCCAGGCACAGCCGTGGCTTTCACGGTAAGGTCTTTCCCGTAAGGTTTAGGGTCCGCCGCCGACAATCCTACCCCATGAATCCTGACTCACACCCACTCCAAAACTCTGCACCCCCGTAAACCTCAAGCTCCCCTAACTTACCATTCTACCCACTTAGCTCGGGGCTTGGAATGGGGTTTCGGGATATTTTTGGGGTATCTTATGCTCCACTTGTAACCAGGAACCACAAATATTCATGAAATATATAATATGATATGAATAATTTGTATTCTGTGTAGTTAGTCATCGAATACCTAAACCCTAAACCCTAAACGCGAAACCCTAAACCCGAAGCCCCTACACCCCTAAACCACAAACCCTAAACTCCAAACCGTAAACCCGAAACCCTAAACCCGAAACCCCGACAGCCCTAAACCCTAAACGGCCCTAAACCCCAAACCCTAAACTCGAAACCCCGAACCCTGAGCCAATCCCTGCAGCAGACAAACCTCCAGACACTCCGCAGGTGGCCTTGGGTTTATCTTCGGGTAATATCGGGGCCTTAGGACTTGGAATAGGGTGTTCCCCTTTAAAGGGTTCCCTTTCAAGGGTTCCCTTTAAAGGGCTACTATAAGGACTGCTATGAGGGTTTAGTATAGCTAACATAGGGGCCTTAATAATTAGAACAAGTTTCCCCCTTAAGGGAGTCTAGACAAGGGCTACTATGGATCTATAAGTTTACTGTAGTGTAGGGGATAATTAGAATAGTGTTTTGGGTTCGACCATACTATAACCAAAAGAAAATTATTGAAGCCCCTAGAGCAGTGCAACCTGAAAATCTCTGTAAGACCGTATCATCAGCCTGTAAGCTGAGGGCATCCGCCGCGCCATCCTGGCTGAGTTGGCTACTCCACCCGTCCGCAGAATGAGAAAGAGGATTCTCGTACTTCCATAACCAAAAAGACGGTGAAGGCTCGCATCAGGAAATCTCGACACTGCAACACTCCCTCAAACCCACACTTTATCTCAGCAAAACTGCAAAAGTCTCTCAGTCCGGAACCGGTGAAGCATATACGCCACGATAGCGAGTAGCAATCAAGAAGCAAGCAGCAGCAACAGCAGCAGCAACAGCAGCAGCAACAATAGCAGCAACAGCAGCAGCAACAGCAGCAGCAACAGCAGCAGCAACAGCAGCAACAGCAGCAGCAGCTGTAGCGGCAACAGCACCAGAAATTGCACCTGCACCAGCAACAGCAGTAGAAGCAACAGCACAGCAATCGCAAGAGAAAAAACAACACAACAACAGTTGCTAACAAAAGGAGCACTGACTGTAAAACATGGAAGTGGCGAGTGAGAGCATCCTCCCTTTTAACTTTTGGCTGCCTTGCCGAGTACGAGTGCCCACGGACGCCGTTGGCCACCGGGACGCGCCGGAAGCGCCGGCCGTCGCGAGTCTTCTCCCTGAGGAGTCGCACGGTTCGCCCGTGATCTTGTTCCTATGTGCAATCTACGCCTGTTTGGGAAACTCCCAAGCAGTATATGCTTTGGCCGTAATTTTAATCGTAAATCTAATGGCACTGAAAGCCCTAAACACACCCATACCACCGCAACTACCACTGCTACTGCCACGACCACGACTAGTCAACCCCGACGCCGACGTTCCTGCTACTACTACCTAAACCCCTGGTCTAATTTATCAGGCGGCCCCTGTACACCCTCAACCCTAAACCCTAAGCACTCTCAAAGCTCTGTCGCCAAGCATCCACTTGCGATTCCGGGTCTTGACGTCGTGGGCCCACTCCCCGAAACCGGTGTAGAGCCTGGTCGGAGGACTTGCGGCTCTTTGGGATGTAAGGCTTCTACAACAGCTTCACAAAGGGATCTACGGAGGGTGCATTTAAGGGCTCTGTGGGGACTTGCAAGCATTCTATCGGGGGTGGATTAGTGCACTGTTTGGGTTCTACAAAGGATGTTGGAGACCTCTCCACAAAGCTTCCAAGGTTGAGGCTTTACGGTTAGGGTTTAGGATGCAGGGGTGTAGTCGAGGGTCGACTATAACCAGGTTTGATACCCGGGCGACTTGCAGATATGTCTGTTCAGGGTGCTGTCGAAGGGTCTCAGGGCTTAGGATGCGACCAAGCAACTCAGGACAGCAGCACGGGCAATCGCACATGTAGTCATCCTGTGCGATGCTTCGCTGCCACGCCAGGGCAACGGGAAACCAAACAACACACTCATCGAGGGTACAACGGAGCAGAGACCACTACGGTAGGGCCCCATGATTTAGCTGCTTGCTACTGCAACTTACCAAAGTGCTACAACTCCCACACATCATCAGTGGCACTCACAAGCAGCAGACATCCGTGGGCGGGCAGAGGGCAAGAAGGTGGCTACTCAGCTACTCCTTACACTGATCGCTGGCCTGCACTTCGGTATTGTGGACAAGGAAGCTATAGTGTGTGCAACTCCAGTGCACCGCAGAGGATCGACAAGTCACTGGTATTTACAGAAGCAGAATACACGCAGCATCATCATCATGCAGTCAAAACTCAAAACCCTTGTTCATGCGTCGCCTCCGCAGTACGTCAGATAGAAATATTATATTGTACTATATGATATTTGTTAACCATGTCATATTACATTATGTATCATTATGTCGTATCATATCATGTAATACAGTGGTTTATATAAAACTATACTTCTATATAACAGCTCCGCACCAACAGCACACAAGTCCCAAGCACGAAGACGACGACGCGACAAATAGGGGGCTCAGAACACCGAAAGCTCACACGCCCAGAATCCGAACATGGCGAACACAACATAGCCCAACAAATTTGAAGAGCCTCAACATCTTGAATCACTACATGCCTCGAAGCAATGATCAAACCCTACACCTGAAGCCCGAAAGTGTCAACCCCATGGCAAAATCCTCATCCCAACTCGACCCCTGTCTCCTGGCTACCAATGTCCATGTAACTCATGTAACTCTGCACGTCGCAGTCGTCGAAGCCCGGCATGCAGCGGGGTTCGGGCTCCTTCTTCTTCTCCTGGCCTCGAGTCAGGGCCGGGATGGAGATCAGGGGGTCCCTTCTTGAAAAGTAGGGGTCCTTATAATAAGGGTCCTACTATTTTGGGTGCTATATTAGGGTCCTTTTTGGGTTTAGTTTTCGGGCTTCGCTAGACTCATTAAGGTTTTGTCAAGGAACCTCCTGTTCCTACCTACGAGAAGGTCCGGTCCAGACGTGAAAGATGTTCGAGCAGCACTACAGAGCTGAAGATCTGCATCTAAAGGGGGCCTTAAGAACTGGAATAGGACAGAACGGGGTTTTGGGGTGTATTCTGTGAGTTATACCTAAATATAATAAGGAACCCTAAACATGGTATATAATCAGGAACCCTAAACATGGTATACATAATAAGGAACCCTAAACATGGTATGTATAATAAGGAACCCTAAACATGGTATATATAATAAGGAACCCTAAACATGGTATAATATAATAAGGAACCCTAAACATGGTATAGGTATTTAGTTGTTTAGACCCTATATTTTTATGGAGCAACGTGCCAGTGTAGGCCTTGGGCTTGAAAATCGGGTGGAGCGGTTCAGCTACTTGGAGGCTCATGGGATTTAGTAAGTAAGCTTATGAATACCCTAAGTGGGGATACAAGTAAGTATAAGTACAGTTACCTTAAGTATAACCCTAGTTACTAAGTCCCATGATCCTTTAAGTAGGCCTGGGGTTCAAAAGGGAGATCAACTCAAGATGACTCGCCGGGAGCGCCCAGCCACAAGTAACACACAAGTGTCCCAATCCCTGAGACGCATTTCACATGAGATGGTGACACAAAATCCTGCTTAAACGCACAATTCAAAATTTGAAAGGCACCACATAGTGCATGAGGGACAAACCATCTGACCAATAGAATTACATCACTGAGCCGTTCGACAGGGCGAACTTGCCATTTGCCGGGGCTGTTGTGGCCCCAGCACACACTAGGTTCTAGCTACCCCCGATCATCCCTCATTCAGCTCTCTCTTTGCCGGTCACGACTTTGAGGAAGATCTTCGTGATGGACACGAACCAGATGCAGGATAGAACGAAGAGGCCAAGAACAGAAACTCCGTTCATGAGCGCGAAGTGCATTGGAACATGGGCAGGTAAGCCACGGTAAAGATCGCCACAATAGACGAGGATCAAGGCGAAGACAAAGCAAATTCGCACGGCGATCCAACACACCCAGCAGCTGCTAACTGCCAGCTTGTACAGTGGCTCCTTCGTCCAGCCGGCTTCCTTCATCATCCGCGTGGCGACTAGGCACGGCGTAGTGATCTCCATGAGAATGACTGCACATCCCCAGAATGTGGCCGTGCGTAGTGTGAGCCAATGCAGGCAGATCACCAGCGTCACCAAGTGGTGCAGCCAAAAGGCCACGCCCTTGCCATAGGCGGCGTAGAAGACCTAGTAATGAAAGGACACAGGAAAAGGAGCAGTAGCAAAAGGGGACTACAGCGCACTACCCACATCACCACTCAGAATACCCCAGCACTCAGGTCCGGACCAACTCGTAGAGGTTGAAGCCGACGAAGACACGGCCTGCCCACTCACCCGTCGTGGCAGGCCCTGAAGCCACGTTCGCCCAGCGAACTTCCGGGTCCGTGAAGCCGTCGCTGCACAGGAAAACCGCGCTCAGAGTGACCATGGTGGGGGGAGCCACGAACAGCATCAGCCGGTTCGCCATCTGCTGCTGCTCCTTCGGGTCCATGTCGCGTGCATGTGGCCAGAATACCAGCAGCCGTCGCAACAACGTGTGCTGCAGCATCATGGCACCTGTCATGCCGGCGACATCGACCGCAAGCATTGCTGGATCGCTTGGGAATTTATGAGACCTGCCTGTCGGCTCGTGCTTGCATCCTCTCTTCTACAACCCTGATGCTGCGAAGAACTTGCTTGGAGTTCCTGTGCTAGGTAACCTATAAACTGCCATAAACCACTCGCAGCAATACAGCGCGAGCAATGAACTCTAAATGCCGAGACTTCAACCAACTGGACATGCAAGCTCCGCAGCATGCTGAACCAGAACTAGCGGCATGGGGTCGCAAAGCTTTCGCTTCATCCCGAATCACTCAAGAAAAATGCACGCCAAACTGAAGTCCCAGAGCTCAAATCCCAAATGCGCGGCTGCTGCAACAAACCGCAGTTCAAGGCCAAGCAAGAATCCAGGAACCCGTGGAGTGCGTGCCACTGGTGTTGCAGTGTGCTCCAATGCATCACCGCCGCTGTCATCATGTTCTTCCACAGTCGTCAAACATAAACGTGGTACCCATCATCACCATCATCATCAATCGCCACGACCATCATCATCATCATCATCATCATTATCATCATCGTCGTCATGATCCTATCATCAATCGCCACGACCATCATCATCATCATTATCATCATCGTCGTCATCATCCTATCATCATCATTATCATCATCGTCATCACCCTACAAGTACAGTGGGCTGGAATTAGCTCAAGGACCCGAATGCTGGTGTACGTGTCACTACTTGGCATGTTCTGAATATTGGCATTAGACCATTTGTGATTGTTGCCATTCAAATCGGATGCGATCGTCGCTGTAATTGTCCTTGTGGTAGTGAAGTGCAGGCTGCCACTAGTTATGGCTACACTCATTCCTATCTGATTAAGCCCTTCTCCACATTGAGCGGCAGACTGAGCTTGAAGGAGAGAATACGAGACCGGGCATTCGTGAAATCCTGGCTCGCAGTCCTCAGCAGGGTTTAGGGTTTAGGGTGTAAGGTTTTGGGTTTCGGGGTTTAGAGTTTAGGGTGTAGGACATCCCATGGCAGATGTAGGATGAAATGGCTTCACTACAATCAGCTCGATTGCATCAAAGATAGATGGGTGCGGTCACCTGGTGAAGAAAGGTGAATTCTACAACCAAGACAAATCCAGCAATATGGGGGGGCTGGAATAATGACTAAAGGTATTCTCTGATAGCCCCTAATATACGTATAGTATAATATCCCCGAAAACCCACTTCATATCAAATCATTAAGGCCAGTTTATTACAGACCTGATGCTGCACAAACCCACCGATGGCCCTGGGTTGGGGGAGAAAAACTTCGGCATGAAAGAAGAATACTTGAAGGATCATGGGACTCAGTAACTAGGATTATAATTAAAGTAACTATACTGAAAACTACTTAAATCCCCACTTAGGGTACTTATAACCTTACTTACTAAGTCCCATGATCCTCCAAGTAGCTTCTGGAGTCCTGATACCAAAAGCGTGAGGGCGCAATGCACTATCCTGCGTCTTCGCCGGCTACCCAGTGAAACATGAGGGCCAAATACCCTCGGGCTGCCAGTATCGCTACTGTAAGTATCCGCTTTGCCCTGCACTTGAACTTGAAAGGACAACAGGGCCTGAATAATTCGAACAGGGCTTTGGGGCCCATTCTACTATAAAATAGTATTGGTAATTATTTAGGCCCCTATCTGGGCAGCCAGGCAAGTCTTCCTGCCCAACTAGCAACCCTCCACTGCCGACCCTGCGCCCTCGACCTGAAAAAGACTACACCCAGTGTAATCCCCATGTCAAAGCCGTATAAATATCATGGAACCCTATGAAAACCTCATATGGCTTTTCCGTATAAAAAAGCTATAGACCCCTTACAGAGCTCTATAACCTTCCATAACCCTTAACCCTAAACTCCTAAACCCCTAAACGCTAAACTCCTAAACTCCTAAACCCCAAAACCCCCAACTCCTAAACCCTAAACCCTGCAAACTTCAGGCAGCCGGAGCACTTCGCGCTCGTCGGGATCTCGAGGCCGAAGGTCAGAAAAGCATAGGGCCAACCCGCCCAGAGATCCGGGCCTCGACTTGCGGGGGGAGGGGGGGGGGGGGTGTTCAAGGATGTTGAGGGTTAGAGGGTTTAGGGTCAAGGATGCTTAGGGTTTAGGGTTACGGATCTTTAGGGCCAGGGGCTTAGGGTAAAGGATCCTTAGAGCTTGGGGAGCTCCGGGTGCTTCTATTGGGTTTTCGGTGTTTAAGGGTTTTTGTTTTGAGCGCCCTTTTCCTCCCTGCTACAGTCGGAATACTTGTTGTTAAGGTTTAGGGTTTAGGGTATGAATGGGGGTAGGGTTTAGAGCTTTCACAAGAACTGCGGCTTTGTGGCAAGGCTTTCATGGAGCTTAGTAGCCTTTCAGCTCAGCTGGTGCGCATCACAGGCAACAGTAATTAGTTGCAGAATCCGCCGGATGGCGCGCATCATGAGCATCAGCTGCGATTGTCCCTGGCGATTACTCTCGGCTGGTGTGCATCACAAGGCATCACCACCCAGTTGCAAAATCCATCGGATGGGCGAGCATCATGAGCGCCAGCTGCAACTGCCTTTAGCGACTGCTTCCGCCTGGTGGTGTTCATCAGTATCTTCAGCTATCCTTCTCTCTACCGAATGGGCGAGCATGCCAAGCGTCAGCTGCGACTGCAGTCCCGCTTGGTCCCCTAGCGCTAACTTCAGCGGGTGCGCATCACAGGAATCAGCAGCTGGTTGCAGAATCCACCGGATGGGCGAGAATCATAAGCACCATCTGCAACTGCCTTCAGCGACTGCTCCCGCTTGGTGTACGTACGTGCATCAAGACCTTCAGCTGCCCTTCTCTCGACCGAATGGGTGAGCATCATGAGCATCAGCTGCGATGGTCCCTAGCGACTACTCTCAGCTGGTGCGCATCACAGGAATCAGCGGCTAGTTGCAGAATCCGCCGGATGGGCGAGCATCATGAGCATCAGCTGCGATGGTCCCCAGCGACTCCTCTCAGCTGGTGTGCATCACAAGGCATCAGCAGCTAGTTGCAAAATCCGCCGGATGGGCGAGCATCATGAGCATCAGCTGCAACTGTCTTCAGCGACGACTCCTTCGTGGGGTGCGCACATCAAGACCTTCAACTACCCTTCTCTCGACCGAATGGTCGAGCATCAAGAGCAGCGGTTGCGATTGTCCCTAGCGATCAGGGGGCTGGTACACATCACAGGCATCAGCAGCTAGTCGCAGAATCCACCGGACGCGCGAGAATCATGAGCATCAGCTGCGATTGTCCGTAGCGATTGCTCTCAGCTGGTGCGCCTCACAAGGAGACATCTCCTGGTTACAGAATCAACCGGTATCTTCAGCTGCTTTTCTCTCTACCGAACGGACGAGAGCATCAGCTGCGATTGCTCCTAGCGATTACCTGGGTTGCAGACTCCACCGGACGAGCGAGCATCATGAGCATCAGCTGCAACTGCCTTCAGCGACTACTCCCGCTTGGTCCACATCAAGACCTGCAGCGATCCTTCTTTCGACCGAATGTGAGAACGTCATGAGCATCAGCTGCGATTGTCCAGAAGGATTACTCACATGTGGTGCGATTCGCAGGAAACAGCGGCTAGTTGCAAAATCCACCGGATGGGCGAGCATCATGAGCATCAGCTGCGACTGTCTTCAGCGACTACTCCCGCTTGGTGTGCCTACATCAAAACCTTCAGCTGCCCATCTTTCGACAGAATGGGCCAGCATCATGAGCATCAGCTGCGATTGTCCATAACGATTACTCTCAGCTGGTGCGCATCACAGGCAACAGTAGCTAGTTGCAGAATCCATCGGATGGGCGAGCATCATGAGCATCAGCTGCGATGGTCCCTAGCGACTACTCTCAGCTGGTGCGCATCACAGGAATCAGCGGCTAGTTGCAGAATCCGCCGGATGGGCGAGCATCATGAGCATCAGCCACGATGGTCCCTAGCGACTACTCTCAGCTGGTGCGCATCACAGGAATCAGCAGCTAGTTGCAAAATCCGCCGGATGGGCGAGCATCATGAGCATCAGCTGCAACTGCCGTCAGCGACGACTCCCGCTTGGTGCACATCAAGACCTTCAGCTGCCCATCTTTCGACCGAATGGGCCAGCATCATGAGCATCAGCTGCGATTGTCCGTAACCGATTACTCTCAGCTGGTGCGCATCACGGGGCATCACCACCCAGTTGCAAAATCCACCGGATGGGCGTGCGTCAGCTGCAACTGCTTTCAGCGGCTGCTCCCACCTGGTGTTCGTGCACCAGAACCTTCAGCGGCCATTCTCTCTACCGAATGGGCGAGCATCATGAGCATCAGCTGCATTGTCCTCAGCGATGACTCTCAGCTGCTGCAACTGCCTTCGGCGATTTCTCCAACTTGGTTCAGCGATCAGCATCAAGCTGCTATTGTCCCGACCGGTTACTCTCAGCTGGTGCGCATCACTGGCATCAGCGGCTACTCGGCGAATCCACTGGATGTGCGAGCATCACCTGCAACTGCCTTCAGCCTTCAGCGACTACTCCCGCTTGGTGTACAGATGAGAACCTTCAGCGTCCTTCTCTCCATCGACTGGGCGAGCATCATGAACATCAGCTGCGATTGTCCCGTGTGGTTGCTTTCGGCCCACTGCGTGTCACTGGCATCAGCGGCTAGTTGGAGAGTCAGCTGCATGGACAAACATCATGAGCATCAGCTGCGATTGTCCCTAGCGATCACTCTCTGTGAAGTAGAGTAAGAGAAGGAAAAGCCGTACTGGTACTAGTACTCCCACTCCTACTCCCACTCCTACCACCACAACCAACACCACCACCACGACTACTACTGCTGCTGCCGCTGCTACTACTCCTACTACTACTGCTACCACTGCTACTACTGCTACTGCCACTTCTGCTGCTACTACTACGATTACTGCCACTACTAGTACGACTTCTACGACAACAGCGACTCTACGGCTGCCCCGATTGCTACTGCTGCTACTTCTCCTGCTACCGCTACTGCTACTCCTGCTCCTCCTCAACTCCTCCTCCTACTGCTGCCACTTCTACTACTTCTGCCATAGACTCCCACTGCTACACAGTCTACAGCGCCGTTGCTGTTTCGGCTGCTACTACCGTTCAACGGCTCAGGGCGCAGCCGAGGCCCTCGGCGAAACCTGTGCGGGCGGTGCGGTTTAGGGTTTCGGATCTAGGGTTCAGCTCAGGGTTTAGGGTTTAGGGTTTAGGGTTTAGGGTTTAGGGTTTAGGGTTTAGGGTTTAGGGTTTAGGGTTTAGGGTTTAGGGTTTAGGGTTTAGGGCTCAGGCTCAGGGAAGGTGCTTCAGGGGTAGAGGGGTTGGGGTTTGCAGGTCGACCTTAGCGTTCAGGGTGCGTCCGCCGCTTAAGATCTGGGATTCAGCCCTTGGAATCTTTCAATGCTTGACCCGGGAGAGATTAAGGCTTTGGGTTCAGAATGACGACTGCAAATTGAGGGCTAAAGCCGCAGTCGCACAAGGGACTCCTGTGAGCTATGACTCTGGAATCCCAGCCTCAAGGCGAAAGGCCCCAACCCGATGGCATAGTATCTTCTCTAAATGGCTGTCCGCACAGGCTTAGACTTCAAGTTCAGGCTGTTGAAGCCAGGTGGCTCGTGTCCAAGCCACTTTTGGCTAAGATCTCCTCCTGGGTGAGTGTGACACCTTGGGTTCGCTGTGCAAGCAACGAATAATTGAAAGCATAATTGCTACTCAGAGTTTGAGGTTAACCCACGGCAGGAATGATCAGCTGTCATACCCATAACAATAACAACAAAACTGATGGCAGCGGTTCAACGGCAGCAGCACTACGATTGTCGTTCGATGCAACTAACCGCTGCGGGTTTGACCGTTCCGGAACCCAGAGACTCCAATAGCCCTTTATTAAAGAATATTCCTTAGATTATAATAGGATCTTAAATTTGACTAAGTAATATGCCGTAATTAAGGGATATTGGAGTCTCTGGGAACGGCTCTGTACTTTCAGCAGAAGCTACTTGTTTCAAGACCATCTGCCATCATGCATGGCCGTAAGAGCAACTTCAAATATTATAGCAATAAAATGTAGTTAACATACTACTAAAAATAATAACCTTAATGGTTAGTAGTGCCAATAATAAAAACAGAAATGAAGTCCAAACAGAAATCTTCGCCCCTTGAAGCCTCCGCCTCGTATGGCTTGCTATACTTGACAAGCTCGGGCTTGTAATATACAGGGGCCTTGGTAATTAGAAAGGGTTCTGGTGTAGATCATACAATAAAAAATAGTAAGGGGCCCCCAAAATAGTACAGGTAATTAGTACGGCCCCTATAGTATATGAGGCAGCACTACGATGGTCTTCGGCATAGCACTCTAGAAAGCTCACAGCCCTGAGCCCCTAAATGGCCCTAAATGGCCTAAATCCCAACCCTCCTTGTTTCATTCCCTGAAAAGCCCTCTCAAAGGCCCTCTTAACTCCCCCGGTTTAATCCCCCCGGTACCAAGGCCCTCTTATCTCAGATCTGCCGGACGGCCTGCGCTCCCGAGCAAAGCCTTCTCCGTCGCTGCTGCGGAAAGACGGAGCCGCGCTAAGGTGAGCTCCGGAAGGCCTAGCAGCATCTGACTGCACTTAGACGGGTGGTTGTCAAAATGATGGTCCCTTTTTGGATCCCTAATATAGTACGGCACCTATTACTTAGGTTTTTGGGACCATAACTTTGACAACTGCCCATATGATGTGTCCGATGATTCTTACTATTGTGATCATTATTAGGACCACTGGTCGTAGCACTAGCACAGGAAGTGGCAGCGGCGATAGCTGTAGCAGCAGCAGTGGGGGTGTAGTCGTAGTTGTAGTTGTAGTCGTGGTCGTAGTCGTACACATACACATACACATATACATATACATGTACATATACATATGCATATGCATATACATATACATATACATATACATATACATATACATATACATAGACATAGACATAGACATAGACATATACATAGACATATACATATACATATACATACACATACACATTTACATATGCATATACATATACAAACACAAATACATATACACATACAAAAACGCGGTACAACCCCTAAACCCAGCGCCTCCCATCCCGGGCCTCGGCCTCTCGCCATCTCGATGCCGTCGCTTCCTCCGAAAGCGGTTCTACTCATGGGCCACTACCCTAACCCCGAAACCCTAAACCGTGAACAACAACATTAGCTGGATTTGCATATATAAGTAAAGACTGATAAAGATGTAGATAGTACTGGTGACACTAGCAATCGCGAAAGACTGGTGGTGACCACAGCAACAAAAAGATAACTAATCAAAAGATACCAACAATCTTAATCACACTAATGATGAAATCGTAGTGGTCTTCGCGAGAATAACAGGAGAGCAATAGTCAGTCGAGGCAACAGAAGGAGTGATGATCGAGTTAAGGGCCTGGTGTTCCGGGCAGCAGCAAGTTTGGGGATTAGGTTTTGGGCTCGCTGTTCGGGGCTTAGGTGGCGGGATTTGCGGTTTAGGGTTAAGGTTTGGCTTTATGGTTCAGGGTCAGCTACCTTCAGGGTTGCAGGCTCACGCCAAGCGTTTGCAGTCTAGGTTTAGGAAGTATTTAGGGGCCTCCTAAAAACACTACTAAACGACCTCTGCAAGCGCGACCCTGAACCCTAAAGTCCCTAAATACAGCCCGATAGGCTTATGGACCCTGAGCTCTGTTCAAAAACCTGCAACCCTGCAACTTGCACGCAACCCTGAGCTGTAACGCCCCTTGTGGAAGACCTCAACCCCCAATACCTGCCGAAGGGTCACCCTAGAAGACAAAAAGCAACTACCCCAACTCGCCAGAAAACAAAGCCCACAAACTGCTTTCTTCCCTGGCAAGATGCATCCCTAAAACTTATACCTACACCCCAAGCGCCCTAACCCCAAGCCTGAACTCTCAGGCCCCAAAACCAAAACCCCAAAGAAAAAACACCTCCTTTGGTACATTTTGGAAGCCAAGGGCCCGGCTCAGGCCGCAGCAAAGACGGCCTAGGTCCAGGTCCTGGCGTATATATGATATATAGCTGCATGTATATACATGTATATATGTATATATGTATATATGTATATATGTATATATGTATATATGTATATATGTATATGTATATATATATATATATATATATATATATATTTAGTTTACGATTCAGGGTTTTTGTAGGGTGGTACAGGGGCTGATAGGGGTTTTCGTGTAGGGACTTCCTTCCAATTGGGTTGTTGGGCAGGGTATTGTCAGTTTTGATAGCGTTTTCTTAGGGTATTGCAATGCAATATATGAAGCTTCTACGGGTTGTGTAGGGTTTTCTGAAGACTTGCTTGCAAGGGCTTCGAAACAAGTTTGACCAGTCCAGGCGGTTGTGGGGATTTTAAACGACTGGCACACTCTCGAAGCGAGAACTGTGGGTTCTGGCTTTGACCAAGTGTGGCACTAGCAAGCTTTAAACCCGAAAAGCTCTACTTCTTGCTTGGCTGGGAACACTTGTGCAGTGTTCTGGCATCGATGATCAGAGCAGGTTCCAAACATTGTGTGGGCTTAAAGATGTGCCACAGCTCGATTTAGAAGCAGCAGACCGACCTAGCTCCGCCGGCAGCAATTGGTTCTCTGTTCGTTCTGTTCGTTGGAGCTCAGAGCTCCCCAAAAATTGTGTGAGTCACATTGATGCGTCCCATTCACGGCAACCTTTAGTAAAAGGCGAAAGATTGGTGCGCTATGAAGTGAACGCTGTGATGACCAGGCATGGAACTTTCGGCTTCTGCAGACAAGCTTCAGAGTGCTCAGCATACAGACATTTATGGATCGAGCCTCAGAGTTCCACCGTTTTCTCGACGTGTGCAAGCAGTTTCCAACAGTCAAAGTCAAAGCAGCCCGTTGCAACATGCATGGAGCTGCCAAAACCATCTGCATGCAGCAGGGTTTCGTCCAGAAACAGCAGCAACCTTGCTGCAGAACACCAGTCACCAGTTAGTGTGCAATGTTGTTGGGCCGAAGCCCACGTAAAAATTGCAAGAATGACCTTGACGATCAAACTTGACGGGAATTGGAGTAGTTTTCAACTAGCAAACAGCGCACCTCCGCTAAGCGTCACTGATAGCGCTATTGCCCCTTCCGCAAGGATGCCTGAGGCTGGATCCTCCGGGGAATCATTTTGTGGCTAGAACTAATCATTCCTGTTGTCAAAAAGCAAGCAGCAAGATTAAGAAAACCGGCAGCTAGAACTATAATCATTCCAGTTTTTCAAAAAGCAAAATTAAGAAAATGGGCAGCAACCGCCTCTTCCATTCTTGGCCGAGCATAGTTACCCCAGTAGGGTGTGCTGCCACTGGCTTGGTGCGATGCCAGCGCAACACGTGAAGGCTTCTGAGCGAGCTCATGAAGACACTTCCCCAGCAAAAATAGATGTGACAAGCAAGTCTCCAGTTGGAGACATATCAGTTGTCACACTGATAAGAACAGATACTACACTTGATCATAGCCAAAAGGCCGAGAAGGTATGCTCTAGGGTGCAGATTTCCAGATCTTGTGTGCAAGTGGCAATTGCATTGTATGCAACATATCGAATCGTTTTCAATTTGGAGGTTCCAAGAAAGAACGTCCGAGCAAGATTCAGTTGCTCTGACCAACTTCTCATTTGGAGTTCAGGGTGGAGAAGCTCTGGATTTCGAGTCTTGAGTTGAAAGTACGAGGCCATGTTTTAGAAGGGTTGAAACTGCATTTGGCAACCAAGATGGTCTGATGGTTTGAGAAAGGGTCAATTTGGGGGTTCAGGCCGAGTCCGGAGACAAGCTTTGGGGCTTACGTATGGCACTGTCCAATGCTGGTTCGATTGCCAGGGTCCGGCTGTTTGGGGTTTAAGAGTTAAAAAGTCCGGTCCCGGGTTGGGTTGGGTGAAGAGAGTTCGAGGTTTGGGGTTTGGGAAGGAAAAAAAGGTCCGCTGCCGCTGGAAGCTTTGGAATTTTGGGTTTGAGGTTGGTTTGGAATTTGTGGTTTTCGGCAGGTCTGGGTTTCGGGTTTGGGGTTGAGATCGTCCGAGTTGGGCCAAGTCGGTCCGGGCTTTCCATGACACTCCGCTTCAAGCCCCAACAAAGCTTTAATCCCGTAACCTCTACAAAACCAAACCTTATCGCTTTCAAGAACCCCAGACGGGCAACCAGGTTTCGGGGGCTGAGGATCTTGTGTACAGGGTATCGGGTTTATTTCGGCGGGGTTTAGCTGCTAGGGCAGGGTGTAGGGGTGGTAGACGGACCTTAATTGCCCCTATCAAATTTTGTAAAGGTCAGGAAAACCCTAAAAAACCTGACAAGACCCCATAAAGCCCCTCTGCTCTCTTAGAAGACCCTATGAAGTCCTGATAACCTCGAAACTCAGCTTCGGGATTTGGAGTTTAGGGTTTGGAGGTAAGGCGTCAGCACTCAGGAGAGGAATTAGGCCCACTGCTTGCGGCGTTTGGGTTAGGGACAAGGCTTTTTCGTAGTATTTTGAAGTGACTCCAGATTGACGTGCTGAGTTTTAAAAACCCTAAACCCGAAACCCTAAACCCTATTTAAGGTGTGAGCTATGAAATCCGAGTGCTCCAGGCCGCAAGCCGAAGTACCCCCGAAGCTCAAGAGCCTGCAAAGCCCCAAAGCATGAAACCTCCATTCAGAGATCCACTGGGGAACTTGTAGCATATTACGTATAGTATTATAGTATATTATAGTAAATTAGTATATGTTATAGTACATTATAGTATATTCACAGTATATGAGTGGGTTCCCATTCTACTCCCAGCCTTCAGCCCAAGGCTATACAAGCCCGAAGACGAAGAGCCCAACACACCCCTAGAAACCTCTCCGAAATGCGGAGAGGCCCCGAAACCCTCGCAATCCCCAAGCCTCCTCAGGGCCCCAGATCCTAAACTTGAAACACCTGAATAAATGACCCCCTGAATCCCAAACCCAACCCTCATCTCGCAAGCCCTAGACTTAAACAAAACTGTAAGGACCCTAAACCCCCTTAGCCCGTCCGTGAACCTAATGCCCTGCCAAACGGCCCTAAATTAAACCCGAGTCCTCCTCACGCTCGTATGCCCGGTACTCCACGCAAGCTTTGAAGAAAGCTAAGGCCTAAGCAGGAGGCTCGAGGTTGAAAGAGAAGTCAAAGGCTTAGAGTTCAGGGTTTGGGGTTTAGTGGTTAAAGGGGGTCTCTGTAAGGCATTCGATGAAGAGTTCTATGGGGACGTTTCGCAATAGTTTGATGAAGTGTTTGGGGAGTGCTTAGGATATCGGAATGTTCGGTTCAGGCGTGTTTTTCTCGGTTGGCGGGCGGTGTTGGAGTTTAAGGTTTCAGGTTTCGGGTTTGCAGCTAAAGAGTGAATTCAAACCTCCAACCCTCAGTTGTTCTGAAGGTTTCTTGGTGGCGTCAGTCACAGGGGTTAGAAATGAGGGTTTAGGGTTTAGGGTTTAGGGGTTAGTTAGGAATAGGAATGTGAATATACTTCTACTCACTGTTCCTGCTGTAACCTTGCTTCTTGCCATTATGGCTCTTGCTAGCTATCCCTTTGGGAGTTAGCTGGCTTAGTCCAGGATCTAATAAGACGCAGCAGCGTGCTACAAGAACTGTGCAAGCCCTGCACGCCCAGGACCAAAAGACTACAATATCAAACCATCCCTGAAGCAAGAAGCAACCGAAACTCAGAAGACACCAACCCTAAACCCTGAACCCTAAACCCTAAACCGCCCTAAACCGCCCTAAACCCTAAACCCTAAACCGCCCTAAACCCTGAACCCTAAACCCTAAACCGCCCTAAACCCTAAACCTGACAAACTCTCCAAAGTCCTAAAGCGATATGCCCCCCCCAACGCCCCGCAGCTGCCAACAAGATCCGAAGACCTACCGAAAATGTCCGGAAAGCCTCATACTTGGAGGATCATGGGACTTAGTAAGTAAGGTTATAAGTACCCTAAGTGGGGATTTAAGTAGTGATAAGTATAGTTACCTTAATTCTAACCCTAGTTACTAAGTCCCATGATCCTTCAAGTAGCCCAGACCCTCAGCTCCGAAAAGCCTCTGCCTTCTATAGGCCTTTCAAGTCGCCTATACTATTTTGGGGGGCTCCTTACTATCATTATAGTATAATTTACCCCCAAACCCTATTCGAATCATTCAGGCCCCTATACTTCTTCTCCGAACTTGGTCTCCGGGCTTCAGCCAAAGCCGTGCTGCCTGCTACAAAGGTTGATGAGGGCTTTCCAAGGCTTTATGGGCTTTGATCGGGGTTTTGGGTTTTAAGAGTGTTGAATGCTGTAGGGCAGTGGGGTTTTAAGGCTTTAAGGGTGCAGGATTTGAGAGGTTCACCTCTATTATAGTACCCTTATAGATCCCTTATAGTAACCCCTTTAAAGGAACCCTAAGATCCCTGTTTGGAGGTTTAGGGCTTACAGGTTCAAGGCTGGCGGTCGAGAGGTTTCAGAGCAAACGAGTCCCTACACCCCCCCAAACCCCAAAAAGCACGCGGCTCAGTTCGATCTCACCCGGCCTCGGGGGCCGATTTCCTGCCTCGGTCAGCGGATTCGATCAACAGGCTCTCCTTCTGACATGCAGAACACGGCATAGCGCTGACCACTGCAAACTGACTCCACATCGAACCCAACACCACGCCGTCGATCTGGTTGCTATCGCTTCAACGCTTCCGATGCCACCGGGATGGTGTAGATCCGCTTCCCCCCGCCCCCCTGGCCTGCGAGCGCCGCGCTGCAAGAGGGTCTGGGCCACCTTGCAAGGACCCTGATCTCTAAAGCCACCACCGCCAAAGGAATTCTATGGAAATCCTTGTTGTGCCCCTTCTGGCACCCTTGAAAGATCCCTTAAAGGCACGCCTTTTTGAAACCCGTTTCTGGACACTGCTAGGAATCTTTTTGACAAGGAGTTTGGAGGCCCTTTTGGGATTCCGGGCTCCTAGTCCCTGGATCGGACATCAACCGCCTTACAAAGGTGTCATGTGGTTTCGCAGGGGTTTTACAAGGTTTCATGGTATGCCCCCACTTTTTTGAAGAGGTTACATGTTCATTCTTGCGCTGGTATAAGGGTGTACGGGTTTTACCTGATTTGACCAGGGTTTGTGTTTCAGGGCGGTATGGGAGTTTACAACGTTTTAGGTTTTCTTGGATTGTAGAACGGTTTCATCGTTGAGGGCTTCATAAAGGGTTTAGGACAAAGGAGCGGCTGCTGTGGGATTTGCTCGGCCTGCCTTTGCCAGACCGCGGCTGCAAGCGGAGAGGAGTGGAGTGTAGCCATCTCTTGACGAGCGGTTGACATCGGCACCTGGAAGATTGACGCGTCGTGGACAAACACAACCACCACTGTGACAGGCAGCTATTGAGAAGAAGACCCAACTGCTGGATGAAATGTATGTCTCTTGTAAACCTCCTGCACCTTCAAAAACTCGTCATTTTACCAGCCTCTCGGCCGTGAGCAGTGTTACTTCAGTAGTGATGATAATTTCAACACGCAGCCCTCATCAAGTACCACTGCTAACTATGACAATTTAGGAAGACTCCTTACATATACATATATACATATATATATATATATATACGGATATATATATATATATATACGGATATATATATATATATATATATATATATATACTATATCTATATATATATACCATATATATATATATATAGGACTTGAAGACTTCTGTAAGAAGGGATTCTGGACTCGCAGTCGGCCTCCATTCATAAGCACAGACGCGAACTCTTCCACGTCTCCAGGTGGCAAGTTGGTCACCGCCCGCTCGAGCAGGTTGTTGCCCTGCTTAAAGGCTCATGGGACTTAGTAAGTAAGGTTATAAGTAGGTTATAATTAGGATAACCCCACTTAGGGGACTTATAACCGCAATGATAACCTACTTACTAAGTCCCATGATCCTATAAGTGTGGGATTGAAACATCCGAACAATGCTTTCGAGATACCTGCTCGAGACCATTTGCATGGCACAAGGAAGCTCTGACGAAGGAAAAGGTATCTTCCTCGATCACGGGCACACACGCCGACATTGATTGCGGAATATTGACGCGATTGGACCAATAAGGGTTTAGCGTTTAGGGAGTTTAGGGCTTGGTAGACCTTGAACCCAAACCAAGCCGTTGTATGAAACCCATCGGTCGGATCTCTGATTCTTCATTAGCAAGACGAGAACATACGACAAAAAAATGCTGAGCCCGACAACTTTGCAATGCTTCTCGGTACGAAGCAAGGACAAGTACAAAGAAGTGCAGATGTTAAGAGCATTGAGCACAGAACACGGAAAACTGCAAACCCTTAACGGCAGTAAACCACACCTTGTAGTTGAAGTCGATGTCACCCTGGAGGATATTCTCCCGGTGCTTGTTCAAGGCCTTGTCTCGGGCGAAGCACAACGGGCGTGTGCCTCTTGGGCTTCAGCCCGGGACCGTGTCGTCCTACTGCTACTACTACTACTACTGCTGCTACTGCTGCTACTGCTGCTACTGCTACTGCTACTGCTACTGCTACTGCTACTGCTACTGCTACTGCTATTACTACTGTTTGTCACTCTTCGTCTCATTCTATTTTTGCAGCTTCTGTTCTCAATGTTCTCGACTCTGCGTCCGAGTTTGTAATGTGGGGCTTGAGCTCTACTGCCGTGGGCACCAAGAAGCTGTGGATCCCCGGAGAGCCTGAGAACCGGATGACATTCTGAAAGCTATGAAAGGACGTGGGGTTGAAAGATATACGTGTGCAGGAACCTGCTGAATTCCACCTCTTCTAACCCCGAAAACCTGAATTCTAAACTGAAACCCCAGGCCCCAAGCCCCAAACCCTCTGTCTTGGCAGTCCTGGTGGCGCCAGAAGATGGTTCGGTTCACTCGGTAGAAGCCGTTCCTCGCACTCTGAGGCGTGGAGGCTTCTGGGCATGCGCTTCCGTGCACGAGTAGAGTAAGGGCGAGGTGCCAGAGGTGGGTGTGTGGGGAGCAGGCCCGAGGTCTAGAGCCATAGAGACATGCTCCTGAGTGCAACATGCTGCCGGCTTGCTACAACAACCCTGAAGCACGATGTTTGAGTCTGAGGGTTCAGGATACATGTAGGGTTTAGGGTTTAGGGGCACATCGCCCCCCTATGCCCGGGAACCCTCAAACCCTGAAGCCCTCAAAGCCCCCAGAGTTCTGAAACACCAAAACCGAAGATCCTCAAGCCCTGGGAAGCGCCCCTAAAATCCCGAAACCCTCAAGCCCCACGATCCGGAAAAGCATGAAACCAAAACCTTAAAAAAGCTTTAAAATCCCGGAAACTAAAACCCTGAAGTCCTGAATTCATGAAGGCCTGGAAACCTTAGAACGATAAAATCCCGAAACTAAAACCCCTGCACCGTAAACCTTCAACCCCGAAAGCCCAACCTAAACCCCCTAAACCCACGAAACCCCAAACCCTCAGCCTCTGAATCCCGAAATCCTACACTCTAAACCCCCAACCCGAAACACCAAAACCCCGAGCCTTAAATCCTAAACCCTAAACCCCTAAACCCCTAAATCCCAAAACCCCAAAATGCCTAACCCTTAACCCCTGCAGTACCTCATAGCCTCCCTTACAGGAGCCCCCATACCTCCTTTAAAGGAAACCCTGAAACCCCCCGTTCCGCTGCGCGGAGCGGGCCTGGAGCCCAAAGCCATGGCCAGATCTTCGCTGTTCTGCAAAACATCAGGGCCTTGGGCTTGGGGGGGTGGTTTTGGGGCTTTGGGGTTTAGGGGTTAGGGTTTTGGGTTTGGGGGTTGGGGGTTTAAGGTTTAGGGTTTAGGGTTTGGGGTTTAGGATTTAAGGCTCGGGGTTTTGGGGTTTTGGGTTTTGGGGCTTAGGGCTTAGGGGTTAGGGATTTAAGGTTTAGGGTCTCGGGGTTTCTGGATTTGGGGGTTTTAGGGGTTTAGGGTTGAAGGATTTTGGGATTCGGAGGCTGAGGATTTGGGGATTCTCGGGGGCTTTACGGGGTTTCCGGGGGGGTGTAAGGTGTTTAGGGGTCTTTCAGGGTTGAGGGCTTTGTGGCTTCAGGGTGTTACGGCGTAAGCTTCAGGGCTTCCGGGCCGAGGGTTCGGGCTCGACTTGTTCTACCATTTAGGGTTTAGGGTTTAGGGTTTAGGGTTTAGGGGTTTAGGGGTTTAGGTTTTTTTTTTGAACGCCTTTTTCCTCCTTGCTGTTACGGTCGGTGGAATCCACATCGTGGAACGCTGAAAACAAACCCCTCTCTCGGGTTTAGGGTTTAGGGTTTAGGATTTAGGGTTTAGGGTTAACACATAGGGTCCGAAAAGGCCACATCCATATCCTTCAAACCCCAGCCACAGCCCCTGACCGCAGGCCCAACTTGTGGCAAAAGCATACGAAAATCCATGTCTACAAGACCTCTGGGATTGTTCACGGCTTGGTTCGGGGCCCGTCCGCCACAAATTGATTGAAAAAGGGCTTGCTTCATCGCTAGACGCAACATGCAAACGAAAGACTCGCGCCAGAAACGATATGGAGAAAAAGGAACAGCGAGAGTTGCAGTTGCAGTCCTACGCCTGGGCACCAACATGCACCAACAGGCCAACAAATGCGGCGGTGATCATCTTAATGCCACCAGGCGGCGGTGGCGCATGGTGACAGCCGTGAGATCCAAGGTATCCTGGCTTCTGGAAACGATCTGCTGCACTTAAGCGATCGGGGGGCTGAGTAAGTAGGGCTATAAGCAGGTTTAGGGTTTAGTGTTTAGGGTTTAGGGTTAGTACCATGATCGGGGTTCGAAGTACATACAAGCACACTTACCCTCCCTGCAAAGCTCTCAGGCTTGAGCTCTGCCTCTAGTGGCTTAGGATCTCTCGGCATAGGGTGTCATGATTCAGGGTTTAGGATTCCTGTTTGGGTCTTTAGGATTCTTTTCATCTTACCGGCCGAAACCCCAAACTCCCAAAAATCTCAACACCGAAAATACGGACCGATTCTGGCTGGGAGCAACCATAAGCTTGGACGAGTTGGGACTTCGCAACCCCAGGGCCCGTACAACAAAGAAGACTTGACATTTGTGCACCTCCTCAGATGGCAGCAGGTCTGCAAGAACTCCGGTATTGGCCAGCCTCGGCCAGAATTTGCACCCTCGAATTAAAAACTACACAACAGTGGCTTGTGGTGTTGGTGTTTGTGTTGGCGGTGGTAGTAGTAGTGGTGGTGGCGGTGTCGGTGCCGGTGTCGGTGCCGGTGCCGGTGGCGGTGGTGGCGGTGGCGGTGGCGGCGGCGGCGGTAGGAGGAGGAGTGGGAGCAGGAGGAGAAGTATGGGTAGCAGTAGGAGTCCTAAACGCAGAGACGGACAGGTTTAGGCACATGCATGCACCCGCGTGCTGTTCATCCATAGTGTATTTGCACAGCTGCACATAGAAGTGTACGAACATTTTAGCTCCGGGCTCTCCATTCAGCTGCAGAAGCCTGGCAAAGTGAGAGGGTTATCTAATACGATCTATGGACATGTAGCCTACTTCTTATCATCATTCTGCTTGCTAAGCTGAATACATTTGCATTGCATAGTATAGCGTTCTTGCAAGTATCTGCTCCCATCGCTTGCCGCACCTCAGCTGCCAAGCGGTAACGCCCAGTGCATGGCTAGCCTCTTGCCTCCAGACGCAATTGAAGTCGAAGAAGTTTGGGGCTTCGGGGCCGTGGATTGAGGAATTTCCGCTTCGGAGCTTCAGGTGCTGTTATTAATAAGAAAGGGTTGGATGGATCTTTAGTTTCCAAAGTCATAGAATTGTTTTCATAAATGGGCGAAGGGTGCAGGCTCAGGAACGACAGCAGCGATTCTGAGGGGTAACGGTTCTGTCAGAAGCAGCATGGCGAGCACTCAGCAGAACACATTCCCGGAAACAAGAAGACAAAGGAGACCGAGGCTAACGTCTCGAAAACTGGACCACGAACAGCAGCATCATCAAGAATGACGGCAGCATCAACTATAGACACAGTTGCGGCAGCGGCAGCAGCAGCGGCAGCAGCAGCAGCAGCAGCACGACCACCACCACAAACTACACAACCAATACCACAGCCTTCAACTAGAAACGATATCGGTGAAAATTTGGCTCCTCGATATCATGTTGAGCGACAGCATCAGTGAGCATCATGGCACTGCAGATGCTGCCCAGAACACACTTGAACCTAAAACGACTGAAGCAGAAACCGCAATGAGCAGATAGGACCGTGTTCGTCGAAGTGATACCGAACACAAAGGATGCGAGATGACGAAATTGATCCGCTCGTTGTCCTTGTCACCATTGTCCCCATCACCATCAAGGTCGCCACCATCACCATCATCACCACCATCATGATCATCGTGTTGATGGTCATTTGTGACCTGAAACTCGCTGGACTGCAATCACTCATGTCCATTCTGGCTCGTAGCCGAAGCAGCCGTAGTTGCAGCGGTCCCTTAACCCCCAACCCATGACCCCTTCGCAGGCGTGCATGCCTCACCATCAGCATGGAGTCGTCCCGGCGAGCTCGCACCTCGAGGGAAGCGCCTGCGGGCCGATGATTTCGGTGAAAGACCCTGGCGCAGATGACGATGACTGCTTTTCGGAATGATAAGAAGATGATTAATGGACGAAAACCAATACCGAGAGACGGAAGGAGAGTCTCGGAATGGGAATGGGAGCGATGGCAGAGACAGCGCGAAAAGTAAAGTTACGGCAGCGACTTGGCTGCCAGGGCCGAAACAGACTTCGTGGCTTGCGGCTCTGGAGTTTATCTTGTAAGCAGGGTAATGCCTTCATAGTTCGAACAGGCAGAATAGGGTTTTGGGTGTTCCTTACTATAGCTACAGTATAACATACCCCCAAACCGTATTCTAATTATTTAGGCCCCTTCAGCAAGTAGCCGGGTAGAGGGCTGCGGTCGATGAGGGTTTACAGTAGGGCAGAAGATCTACAGAGCGTAGATCCAAGGTTAACGCTGTGAGGTATAAGTCAGGGTGGCAAATGACGGCAGAGACCTACGTTCAGGAATTAAGCATGAGAGCTGGGTAAAGGCTTGGCATCCTGGAATGGGTGTTACGGATGTTTATGCTTCGGACCTCGGAAATCTTTGGTCGCCAAGAGGGCCAGCTATTGGGATCAAACTGAGAATTATGGTTTGGCACTCCCAGCCTGAGAGCCCAGTCACGATGACGGTGACCTTTTCATCCATGGTGTGATAGGAGGAGAAGGAAGCTTTCTGAGGACTCAGGGGAGCATTCCGATGGTGCTTGAGCCCGGACGGCTGGGGGCACAGGCCAGACATAGCGAGAACGCACAAAAGCAGAAGGTGCTGCAGCCAACCTGCCCAGCTTCAAACGACATGCATGGGCAGCCACTCACCCAGTACCAGCCCCGGATGGCGAGAAGCTCGAAAAAATCGCAAAACTGAAGTTGTGACAAGAAAAGACAGCAGTGAATAAGAATGGCCGCCAAACTCAATAATGATCCAACATTGATGACTATTCCAACCTCACTGAACCCTAAATCGCCAAAATAGGGTCAAGAAAACCTTCCGTCTTGAGCTCTGAGTCCCAGCTGTTGACCCGTCATCCTAAACTTGACAAACCTAAACCGTAAAACTCCTAAACCTGAAACCCTAAACCTTAAACCAGGTAACCTGAAGATCAGGATCACTGAAAGAGCCCTCCGAGCCACCCTTGTAATAGCCCATATAGAACTCTTCTGAGAAGCTTTGTAGTAGCCCCTTTAGAAGTCTCGCAACCTATACAGTAACCCTTATGGAAGTCTCATCGTCGGTTTAGGGTTTAGGTTTAGGATTCAGGGTTTAAGGTTTAGGGTTTAGGTTTAGGGTCACCCTGCATAGCAACCGAGGAGTGGCCTTGAGCCATGGCACCTGCCTCTCCCGCAGCACGCGGCCATGGCAAGCCATGACTTCGGGCAGAAAGACGGCGTACTACAGCCCTGAACCCTAAACCCAAAGCCTCACCTGAACCCCTATACCCCTTAACCCCTAAACCCCTAAACCCCTAAACCCCTAAGCCCTAAACCCCTTAATGAAGTGTTGGGGTGGGAGCGACTTCTGCAGGAAAGGAGATCCTGCGCCTAGGAATGTGTGCTGAGTGACTACTGCAGGGGGGGCCTTAATATGGGGCCCACTATACTATAATGATAATAAGAAACCCGCAAAATAGTATAGGTAATTATTTAGGCCCCTATAGCATGACATCACTTCTCCTTTGGAGTTTGGCAGGTTATATCTCCAGTGATGGGGTCAAAACATGCCATTAAAGCCCAAGCTGTGGATCACCCCGCAGCTTCGGTCGGATTGCGAGCACGGCTTCGACATTACCATCAACGTCTCTGGCCAGTGCAACTCTTACATATTGAGTTGCACGTTCTTGCTGGCACTACCACTCCTGTTGTTGTCAGTACTGTGCCATTCATGGCTTTCCGGCCGGGGTTTCAAGGCTTCAGTGTTTCCTGCGGGGTTGAGAGCTTAAGCGTTTAGGGCGTAGACTTTCGGATCTAGACCGTCAGGGACACCGACAGGCCACTCGGTCTCCCATGAAGAACGGAATTCTTGTCAGCGCTCAGAACACAGAGAGACTTCCTTTCGATCAGGCCTTGATGTAGGGATATTAGGGCACCCTCGGGAATTCTCTGACAACTTCTTCAAGCCCCTACATCAGATCCTAGTATTCTGAGACTTGTCCTCGCCCAATGTCCACCCCAGGGTCCATCCTCGCTCTTGCCCTATTGCTACTTCAGCTCATAAGCACCGAAGCTAGAACCCCAAACCGCCTAAATTGCTGGTGGATTTCGGGTTTGGGATCTGCGTTTCAGGGTCCGGGCTGTTCGGTTTAGCTCCCCCAGTCTCGTCCTAGAGCTCTAGGACTCCGCATACAAGCACCCACTCTCGCCCTCTCTACCCCTCTGTGTCTGAGAATGCCGCAGCAGGCCGAAGGTTGCAACCACGACCACACCTCAGTGCCACAGCAGGTACTGTAGGGGCCTTTATCATTAGAGTAGAGTCTTGCGGGCTCCTAATTGTAGTTAGTATTATAGAGCCCAAAACCGTATTCTAATTGCTAAGGTCCCTACAGTACCGTAACTCCACACTCCATACCCGGTCTTCCACACAACACAACAGCCACTTTGCAGCTGCTCTATTGATCGCTGCGTCCCGCACGGTCGCTACGAAACAGACAGACCACATATTCTCGTGGACCGGTACAACAGGTAACAAGAGGTTTAGGGTTTAGGGTTTCCTAAACCCTAAACCCTAAACCCCAAGCTTAGGGTTTAGGGTTTAGGTAACTCTTCTGCGGCACACATCCCCTGTCCAGAGCGTGCAGACGTCGCAGCCCTCACGCATGACTGTCCGTAGACAAACTGCGATGCCGTCAACACAACTACACTGGCGTTTTCTTAGGGCTTGGGTACGCATGAATGCATACATTATATGCTGTAAACGTACACTGCTGAGCTCAGAAGCTAGAGGTGTTGCAGAGTTCGTCAAACGCGAGCGTCAGCGGATTGACAGATTGCAATTGCTTCATCACAGCCAGCCGTGTCTTCACTTCCCTCAGCGCTCGGGTATGAATGGTCACAAAAACCCATGCCACCCCGTCAACAGAGCAGCGCAAAGCTCAGAAGCTAGAGGTGTTGCAGAGTTCGTCAACCATGAGTGTCAGCGGATTGACAGATTGCAATTGCTTCATCACAGCCGTGTCTTCACTTCCCTCAGCGCTCGGGGTATGAATGGTCACAAGAAACCCATGCCACCCCGTCAACACAGCAGCACAACGCTCAGAAGCTAGAGGTGTTGCAGAGTTCGTCAACCGTGAGTGTCAGCGGATTGACAGATTGCAACTGCTTCATCAAAGCCGTGTCTTCACTTCCCTCAGTGCTTGGGCACGCACGGTCCACCCGGTCAACAGAGCAGCACGAAGCTCAGAAGCTAGAGGTGTTGCAGAGTTCGTCAACCGTGAGTGTCAGCGGATTGACAGATTGCAATTGCTTCATCACAGCCGTGTCTTCACTTCCCTCAGTGCTTGGACAATGAATGGTCACAAAAACCCATGCCACACCGTCAACAGAGCAGCGCAAAGCTCAGAAGCTAGAGGTGTTGCAGAGTTCGTCAACCGTGAGTGTCAGCGGATTGACAGATTGCAATTGCTTCATCACAGCCGTGTCTTCACTTCCCTCAGTGCTTGGGCACGCACGGTCACAAAAACCCATGCCACACCGTCAACAGAGCAGCGCAAAGCTCAGAAGCTAGAGGTGTTGCAGAGTTCGTCAACCGTGAGTGTCAGCGGATTGACAGATTGCAATTGCTTCATCACAGCCGTGTCTTCACGTCCTTCAGTGCTTGGACAATGAATGGTCACAAAAACCCATGCCACACCGTCAACAGAGCAGCGCAAAGCTCAGAAGCTAGAGGTGTTGCAGAGTTCGTCAACCGTGAGTGTCAGCGGATTGACAGATTGCAATTGCTTCATCACAGCCGTGTCTTCCCTTCCGCCAGTGCTTGGGCACGGACGCTCCACCCTGTCAACGGAGCAGCGCAAAGCTCAGAAGCTAGAGGTGTTGCAGAGTTCGTCAACCGTGAGTGTCAGCGGATTGACAGATTGCAATTGCTTCATCACAGCCGTGTCTTCCCTTCCGCCAGTGCTTGGGCACGGACGCTCCACCCTGTCAACGGAGCAGCGCAAAGCTCAGAAGCTAGAGGTGTTGCAGAGTTCGTCAACCGTGAGTGTCAGCGGATTGACAGATTGCAATTGCTTCATCACAGCCGTGTCTTCACTTTTCTTCGGGCTGTCGCATGCACTGTTCGCAAAACCACCCACGCCATCAAGATAACATTGCGCATCTCAAAGCTAGAGGTCGTCAAACGTGAGTGTCAGCGAAGAATGCAGCACCATTGCAGTGGCATTCGTTTCAGCACTCGGGAACGCACGATTACGAATGCAATCAATTAAGCAAGGCTTGGTAAATAAGCTAACCGCCCGTGTCATCAAGGACTAGAAGGTATCGGTCCACCCACCTCTTGAGCCCCAAACCCGGGGTGACCAAACTCCCGGCCCTGCTGTGTCCGTGACTTCTCAGTCCCAGGCTTCACGCCGAGGCCGCCATTGCAACAGGGGTCCAACATGAACTTAGGCTCCGTGGTTTATTGAGCTGCAAGATGCAAGAATGAAGAGGAGAGTAGCGATGCTTGTAAAGGGAGCATAATATGCCATGCGGTTGTCACACATAGGCTACTGTGTAACGGAAGACTTCACATCTCCAATTCAAGTCTTTGAGCCACAGAGACGACTGTTGGGCCACGAGAAACACAAACGTAGCCCTCCATGGATCCTGTTGCCAGGATCATCCTCACCATGATCGCTTGACTTTTTCGAATACCTGGGTCCTCGCCGCCATCAACATCACTACCCCAAACATTTGACATCACAACCGCGTCACAATCTGTAGGACTATCACCATGACCATGACGATCGCTCCCATCATCACAACAACTGCCATCATCAGAATCGATTGCAGCACTACTATCTCCATCAACACCACCATCATTGTCGCCATCAGCTCCATCCTCGCATCACGCCCTGATCTCCTTCACTGACGCTTTTAGTCGTCATCAACCAAGCCGTCATCTACTGCGAACAGAACTGAGACAATCAAAGTATAAACCTGTTCCACTACAAAAGACCTGAGCCCTGTCAAACAATGCAAACCGTCCATGTCAGCCTCACTTCGGAAGTCAACCCGAAGCCCTGAGCCCTAAAACCCTAAGCCCTGAACCCTTCAACTGCTCCGCCTGACTCCCGAGGACCATCCGCCGACACCACATTGGTGGCCAGCTGTTGGCCATCCTCCTCCCGTATCACGTCGAAGCCTGAAGTGGCTTTAGGGTTTACGGTTTAGGGTTTAGGGTTTACGGTTTACGGTTTAGGGTTTAGGGGTTTGGGGTTTAGGGTTTAGGGTTTAGGGTTTAGGGGTTTAGGGTTTAGGGTTTACGGTTTAGGGGTTTAGGGTTTAGGGTTTAGGGTTTACGGTTTAGGGTTTAGGGTTTAGGGGTCTTGAGTTTTAATGGGGCGGGCGATAATTGGACTAAGTCAGCCGGAAAGCAATTCCTACGGCCACAGCTTGGCTAGCCCAAAGAATAGCATTGGCTAACCCGATACCTCACAGCCTCTACTCCCGCAATACTCCCCCCACCGCCACAGCTGTTACACCGTTTTCTCAGCCAACCCATCGAGGCAACCGTTCAAAACCCATACAAGAAGCACCTCCCAAAACCTACAGAATAATCCGTAACAGACTCCAAAACACCATGCACCTCCCACAACCAAAACCAAGATCTCAAGATCCTCAAAACAACCCTACATCAAAGCCACTTAAACAGGTCCTACCCTCAACGACTCCACAACCTTTCCCAAAGGAGGTCTATAACCTTGCCGTTGGAGCTGCCGCAACGTAGTGGTCCCTGTATTTCATGGATGAATCAAGGCGATACTGTCTGGCATGAAGATATCTGTCTCACGGATGACAGTCTTCGTTGTCACACTTGTCCTGATCTAAGATCAAGTCTGCGTTGAATACAGCGTATATTCAACTTTGTTCTGTTCTTCATTATGTAGATGGAGATGATGGAGATGATGGAGATCATGGACATGATAGAGTCTGATAAAGGTGATGAGGATAGCGGATATGATGGAGATGACGGAGATGGTGAAAGCGATAAGTAAAAAATAATATGATTATGATGATGGAAATGATGGAGATGATCATGACGGATATGATTCACGCGATGAAGATGACGCTGATGCTGTTGCTTCTGATGATGATGATGATGATGATGATGGATGCTTAGGGTTCTTGGCTAGACAAAGGCCAACGAACTCCACGAAAGCGCGGGTGCAGCAGCACGGGGATGGGGGTGGTATTGGGTCAAATCCCGTCTTCAGAATTCGCTCTGGTTCACTCATTATCTCAGTGTCAATTGGAAAGACTTTCCGGTTCTTAATTGGGCATTATATACGGGCTACTCTAGGGATCCCCTCCCCCATTCCCAACCCTAAACCTAAACCCTAAACCCCTACGTAAACCCTAAATACTAAGCACCAGACAGAAGAATGACTTCCTTGGGCCCGGCTGGGGTCTCGGCGCACTCTGGTGCCAGGCGACGGCAACTTGCCATCGAAGTTGACGACTCCTTCCAGGCTTTGGGGGGTGCTCTCCGCTGCAAAGGCCTGTAGAAACCCCAAACCGTAGGGACTAAGACTTCTAAACCATAAACCCTAAACCCTAGTGTGAAGCCTTGGCTCCCTGCCTTTTCGGCGAAAGTAGAGCTTGAAGGGCGGCTCTTCCAGCTTGATGAAGCCGAAGTGCTGTCGGCCGCTCTTCACCACCACGCCTTTGGCACCCTGAACCCTCAACTCGCGGAAACCCCAACTCCTGAACTCTCTGGATGTGAATATGACGGAATCAGGGACCCGACGCAGTTGCTTCGAAAGCTTCACAAGTGACTCACAAGTCCGTCTGAAGTCCCAACAAGGCCCCAATGTGGACTGCATGCCGTCAGCACGCGCAACAGCATCCACACTTCTCGCAAAACTAGACAGCAGAAACATGCAGAAACACATGTCGGCGAATTCGTTGGCAACTCGTTTCAGTAACTTTTGTTGCTGCAGTGATTACGCATTGTCGCCACTGGGTCAGGGTGGTGATAGCTCCAGTACCACTCCGACTCATGATGATTGTCATGATGTTTCTCATGACTACAAGAAGCTGCAGCAGCAGCAGCAGCAACACTGAAACCAAGAAGGTCTTTCTCTTCCACGGTTATGCCTGGTCGTGGTCTGACCTGGTCGATATCCGCGGCTCTCCGGGGACCCTTCTCGACACTCGGAAATCCGCCTACGCCAGCTTTGTTGCCGTCCGTGGTGATGGTGTCTACGAAGATGCCTCGGGTTCATTCGTTTCGCGGCTTGGGGCACGAGTTCCGGCGAACCTCGAGTGGTGGGCTTGTTGGCAGATCTGCAAAAAATCTAGGTTGGACGTCTGCGGGTGCACAGTCGCCGACAGGATCTCAAAACAAGGCTCTGCTGAGGCATTCGGCTTAAGTGTTGAGCCTCGAATCTTCCGATATGAACTTTCGGGCTACGCCCCAAGTTCGGGGGTACTGCACAAACAAAACTGTGGGTCTGGAGACACAGTGACACTGCTCCCAAAAACGAGAAGGGAACAATCAAGTTCCGAGTCTGTGCCGAGTGGCCCAGGTTTTCGCGGAGAGTGGTGCCTGCGACACATGGACAGCTAGCCTTTAGGGTTTAGCGTTTAGGGTTAAATAAGTAGGTTCCTGCAATTCTCATGACTTCCAAGACCCCCGGAGACGCAGCTTAACGTTCAGACTGTATCTAACTTGCACCGTTAGCGTCACCATCACCGTCGTCATCATCGTAGTCGTAACCGTCGTGATCTTCGTGAGCACCATCATTTTTGTAATCGCCAGCTCTCATTCTGCCCCCGACCGTTGTCCACTGTGAACATGTTCTTCCTGCTCCTCCTGCTGTGCGTGGCACGGCCACTATTGCCATCTTGTTGTTCCTTCCCATCTTTGGAATCACATCGACAGCAGCAACAGCAGCACAACACTAGCGGCAACCTTCCGAGGCACCAATTGAGGCCCTGACCGCGGGGCAATCCATTTTCCAGCCACCTCAACTTCCCAAGGGCCCAAACAGATCAGAAAGTTGGTCTTCCGAAGCCCTTCATAGCAAGATCCTAGAGTCCTAGAATCCCAAAGATATCCCCTGTACAGTATGAGTCCACGGGTCCCAAAACCAGAGACGCGAAACCGCGCACTGCAGCAACTCCTCGAAGGCCCGATAACATTCGCTCTGATACTATACTGTATGGTATCAGGCATCAGTCTACCACGCATAACCAGCTGTCTAACATGTATGTCTGTCCATCCTTCTATCTGTCTGTCTCTACTTATCTACCTATCTGCGTCGTCTATCTATCTGTCTATCTCAATCAACCAGTCCCTATATATATATATATATATATATACATATATATATATATATACATATATATATATATGTATGTCTATCTATCTACTTATCTGCCTTTCTTTCCCTCGGTTCATGCATCTAACTATCTATCCATGTATCTATCTGTCTATCTATCTGTTCATCTAAATATCTAGCTAGCTATCGTAATTTATCTAGCTATCGATTTATTTGTCTAGCTACCCTTGATCTGGCGACCGATCTATCTGTCTACTGTATCTCCAAAGCTACCCTGACCTACCTGCCTTCCTGCCCGCCTACATACCTATCGATCCATCTATCGATGTGCCTACCTGCCTTGCCCGCCTACAGCTATCTGTTGCGGATGTGGGTGAGCCGCTCATGCGCTCTGCACCTTCTCTGGGGTCCGTGCCACAGCGCAGAGAGCTCGTCGCCCTTCAGGAAGTAGGCCTCTCGCCAGTGGCAGGGAGACCCATCCAAACAAGAAGAAACGCTGCAGAGCTGAGACCCAAGACCGGCGCCCAGAAAACATGCCCACAGCTCCGGGCTAGCATTTTACAGGAGTTGTGTTTCCAGGGCTCAGGTGCACTCCACTAACCTATGGGCGCTGGGTGAATTCCACTTCGGGCGCAGAGAGCGCCTGAGCCAGCTTGTTGCACTGCAGCGCCTGGAGCCTTGCTCAGGGTTTTGGGATGCTTTGGGGTTCAGGGTGTTGGGTTTTGGGGTTTAGGCTTGACGGAGTCTCCTGGAGTTAGGGTTAAGGCAAAAAGGTTGACAGGGCTCGGGGGCTACGGTTCGGGGCTTTGGGCGTTAGTGTCGGGGCCGGAGCCTGGGTTTCGCTTCAGGGTGCATCTGGCATCTTCAGTCTTACATGTGAAGGGCTTCGGGTGTAGGGTTTAGGGTTTAAGGTTCAGGGTTTAGGGTTTAGGATTCAGGGTTTAGGGTTTAGGGTTCAGGGTTTAGGGTTCAGGGTGTAGGGTTTAGGGTTCAGGGTTTAGGGTTCAGGGTTTAGGGTTTCGGGCTTAGGGTTTAGAGTTTGGATGGTGACGATGGTGATGATGGTGGCGGTCTTGGGTTTTCTTGCGTTCGCCATGCCCCTCATTACCACTTTTGTTGGTCCTGCTGATCCCAACCCGAACCTCAGGGCCAATCTTGAACTGCACGCCTGAAGTCTCAAAGCCCGACCTCTTAGTACAAGCGCTAACCCTGAACCTTAAATCAACCCTAAACCCTGCAACTCTATGCAAACCTCGAACCCTCCCCTACCTCCCACCCGCCCCTAAGGACAGTGCTCGTAGCCAGCAGCCCGCAGACGCGAAACCCACTCCTTCGCTAGGTCGGGCTGGCCAGCCTGCCGGGGATTGAAGAGGCCGTTTCATATAGGGGCCTTCGCAATTAGAATAGGGTTTTGTGGACCATTATACTATAGCTGCAATAAAGGAACCCCCAAAATAGTATAGGTAATTATTAAGGCCCCTGTATTATACTTCTGGTCCCTAAGGGTTTATGAGGTTTGAGGAGGATTCGGTTGTGGATTTGGAGGGGGTTCCATGAGGCAAATAGAAGGTTCTGCATAATTTGTGTCCTATCCGGTTTCTAGGTTGTGATGGTTTGGGGTTTGAAGCTACTGCTGCAACCAGCATTAAACCTGTGACCTGTGCGACCCTTCATTGTAGAGGCTCCGACAGTTTACGCTCTTGGCAACTCGGCTACTATAGGGTCCATTACACTATAACTATAATGAGGAACCCCCGAGATAGCATGCGTAATTATTAATGCCCCCATTCTATTTTAGTCAGCCGCAAGGCGCAAATCGCGAAACCCTGCACCGTAGCCCATGGAAACACCTCTTCGTAAGCCTTTTTGAAGCCGCCAATAAGCCTAGTGTAGGGGCCTTAATAATTAGAAAAGGGTTTGAAGGTATACTATATTATAATAAATACAATAAGGAACCCCCAAAATAGTATTGATAATTATTGAAGGCCCTATATTACAACAGTCAAAGGAAAGCGACGGATAATTACAAGAGGTATCTTATACTATAAATTCAATAAGGAACTCCCAAAATAGTCGAAAGAAAGCGATGGAGGCGGAGGAGGTCTCTCCGAGGCGGGCGCGTCGGACATCTCCGCAACAATCTGGTTGTACCTGGGGTTCAGGGCTGCAGGGCTTAGGGTTTAGGGTTTAGAGTTTAGAGTTTAGGGTTTAGGGTTTAGGGGTTAGAGTTTAGGGTTTAGGGTTTTTTTTTTGAGGTTTAGGGTTTAGGGTTTAGAGTTTAGGGTTTAGGGTTTAGAGTTTAGGGTTTAGGGTTTAGGGTTTAGAAGTTTTAACAGTGGGACTATATCAACCATGCTTGAAGGTTAGGGGTCAGGATTCAAGAATTGCACTATCACCAGGATGATTGCCCTGGCTATCTAGGAGTGGTTGTCAAAATTAGGGCCCCTTTTTGAGTACCCTAAATATTAGGTGCCGTATTATGTTAAGGACCCAGAAAGGGGCCCTAAGTTTGACAACCACCCAATTGCACCCGGGGGATCCTCGCGGAGGTCCTGCCAATCGGAATCCCACTGGGGCCACAACGGCGGGTCTGAGCATAAGGGTTCAGGGTTTAGGGTTTAGGGTGGGTAATGACCCAAAATATACATAATATAGGATCCTTAATAATTCGAATAGGGTTTTGGGGTCCAATATATACTATACGTATAGTAGGGAACCCCCAAAATAGTACTGGTAATTATTTAGGCCCCTATATTACATAACCCCCTCCGGGGAAGCTGTGGTAAAGCACCCCCAATCTGTAGAAATCCGAAGGCACTGCCAAGCCCTGAACTTCACCCCTGTAGAAACCCTGAATCCCGACCGAAACCCTTAGTAGAAATCCTGTAAATGCCCAAAAACTCCGGAGCACGCGTCCGAGATCTTCTTTGGGTTTTTCTTCGGCAGCAATGCCAAGATCTTGTCCAGCAGGGGATCGACTTCCAGAATCTGGCGAGGCCCATGCGGATATTTAATCGCGTGTTTTTGGTCAGTTATGTATCTTACTTACTTATGCGCTTACTGTTTTATTGGTGTACTTATTGATTTGGCTAGCTGCTAGCTTTGTATAGTGACTTTGAGAACGTCCAGCTTTGCTTTCGTGTAAAACCTCGGGTCTAGTGTTTTCAAGCTCCGGGCGTCTGCTTTCTCTGTTTGATTGACCGTTCGCAGATTCGCTCATGGTTTTCATTGCAAGGTGAATGCCTGCCACTGCTCTCACCTCGCGTCTGTCTTAGCCTGAGTATTGCAAGCACGCTGATAATGCCACTGTTCTTCGTCTTACAAGGTGCCTGCAAATGTAAACCTCAGGTATACGTCCTACTGTACGACCCATATTGAAGTACGAGGGCATTTGATACAGAAGATGCAGAACGGAACGCCGTAACGCCGGTAGACAAAAAATGACTGACGGAGACACTATTGCAAGACCATGACAAAACAGACTTCAGCTTTCAGACACGCCCCACATTCAACCCGTGGCATGCGGAGGAGAGGGTTCATGATGGTCCTAAAGCCTACAACCCCCCACCCCAGGACCAACGAAGCCCTATACCCTAAACCCTCACGAAACCCTAAACCCTCATGTAGGAACATGATTAAGAAACCTTGGGCTTCTATTAGGGTTCCTTTTCTGAATCCTACTGTTTTAGGGTTGTAGGCCCGGGGTTTCTTGATCAGGTACCTACATTAAACCTTTACTAAGCCCGGAACCCTAAAACCAAACCATGGGGCTACCTTCCCGCTTCGGAAGTCGCTGAAGAGCTGCCTTGCGGAGGTTTTGGGTTTAGCTTAAGATGTACAGGGCTTAGGGTTTAGGGTTGAACCGCTGGGCTTGCAGAGATCGGAAGGCGTGTGCGATGCAGAGGGTTGAGGGCGTATGATTGAAGCTTCACGGGTAGTTATAATGAAAGAAGTCGGGTTCTACGAACTTTACATGGGACCAGGATCAGAGACGCAGCTATAGCCACTCATTTCCGAACAATTCTGATGGCCTTCTAATTTCAAAATCGCAGAAGACCCGATTCAAGACCTCATGATTTCTGAAACCCCCCACGAAAACCCTCTAAAGCCGTACCCAGCCTCAGCACCACATTGATGTGTCGCCTGCACACGTCAGGCACCAAAATGTGGCTGACAAGATGGTGATGTCCATACGGGAGTTGCACACAACGGAAGGGCGAAGTAAAAAGTGACCTTACATGCCTACAAAATCGGATCCCTCCGGATAAGGCCCCCCGAAGTGTTCAGAAATCCTCCACGTGAACCAGCAGACCGTTTTCAGCTACAAGATGTCAGATGTTACAAGCATAGGCCCTTCAGGTCTGGGGTTTGGGATTCGGGTTTCAAGTTACTCACTGCTGCCTTATGTGGGAGCCTGATTCCATAGGATAGTTCTACCCTAATTCTAATCTACCCAACAACCAATTCAAGGATGTGTTCTGCTACTCTGGGATCCGACCTGCTGATGGCCGCCTGCATGTCAACCATAGACTCGAGCCTGGATGCCACCGGCGTCCATGGGAGGAGGCTGTTTGGAGGCTCAAGCTTGGGAATTGAGGGTTTAGGGTTTAGGGTTTTGGGTTTAGGGGCTTCGAGTTCGGAGGTTTAGGGTTTGCGGCTCAGGATTTAAGGTTAAGACTAGGGCGACTGGGGATTTCCCTCCTCGTGGAGAGGCACAGATGGTTACAGGGAGCACCTCTCCTTGCGCTACCTGCTATATGAGGTACAACTTCGGTTTTGGGATGCGGTTGCTCGTGTAACTATTGCCCTGATTGTTATCACTTGTTGAGGTGTCACCACTCCTGCTCCTGATCCTTCTCCTTCTCCTACACTACGACCACTCCCGCGACCAATACAACTACTACGACGTTTATCTCTTTCTGAGCTGCGGCCATTATGCCTAACGGGACCGTGGAGTGCGACGTGCATGCATATGTGTGAACTTCAACGCAAACAACCAAAAGAGCGCAAGCATGATAGCGATATCGGTTCCTCCTGCCACAGCACAGCAGAAATCGACAGACGCAACGAGTTCAGTTCAATGGATGTCGCAGCACACGGGCGGAGCCGTGTGAAATCTACCTATTTCTCTGCATATGATGCCGGTTCAAGCTTGTGGCATCATGCTCCTGGGAATGCGTTGAGATAATCCCGTCAGCGTGGCTCAAGCCCCGCAACTGATGGCTTCCAAACCTTTTCACGACTCCTTCCCGTGTGACAAGCAGCTCCCACCGCCCCCTACACCCCAAGCACAAGCCAGAGGGGCGTGAAGACGCCTCTCTTCCCGTCGCCTGCACGGTTGCACCTGCTCCCGGGCATCCATTCACAAGCCATTGAAATCATGGCGAAAACGACCAAACAGAACCCGAGGCGGCACAGACCCGTCTTCCAGGCCAAACGACGAAAACTAGGAGAGCAGCGACACCAGCCCCGAACGTAGCATCGGCTTCAAAAGCCTGAGATCGATAACAATTTTCGAAGTGAGCCTTGAGCACCTGGAGCATTTGACGCTAGGACGCTAATCAACCGGCAGCCACTCTACATAGGAATCGAATTCTAGAAGTCGGGCTTGGGGAACCAGGGAACAAGGGGCTTTGGCGGCAAGCCCTCACAGATTCCAGAAGTTTTGGGCATGCGGGACTGTCCTATGGTCGTGAGCTATGTACGGCTTTTGCGAAGGCTTTCATGGCGCACTATCGATTTGCGGCTTTCTTGCATTCTTTGAAATCAGATTTCAGGGCTTAGATTTTCGGGCTTAAGATGACCCTCCGCTCAAGGCCACCGTCAGAAAGACTTGAGTCAAGGGCTTCAGACAACTGAAGACTAGAGATGCTCAAGCCGTGAACCGATTTAGCCTAGCTTTCCTTCATGAGAACTCTTCAGGGAAACTGCTTGCCAGAATGACCACAAACAAAGCTTGAAAGGGGAAGCACCAGATCCAGTCCCACCTCGACATACGACAGAAGAAAAACAAATGTTGGTTTCAGACGTTCCGCTCTTACACTGATGCAAGGTGTACACGGAAAATAGACTATGTGCTGAAAAGCTGTTGCTGGAAGTACTATCCTGGAAAGCCCCCGCCCAAACACCAGAACTTCGAAAAACACACCTTGACGCCGGCGCCCTAAACCTACACCAGAGCACACCGGGAGCCAACGCCCTTTTCGCAGGAAGGGAGGAAACTGCTCAGGTCTCGAAAGAGGCGATCAGGTCAGCGATCTCATTGAGTCCTGGCTATCGGCGCGGAGAGCTTCAGATTTGAGGCCACAGGGCCTTACTTGGCTGAGGGCTTTAGGGTTAGGGTTAGGGTTTGGGGTTCAGGATTTCCCTACCGGCCCGAAGCAAAGCGAGATGGAGATCTGCAGAAGCTGAATACGGCTTCACTGACTCGACTTGCCAACTGATGCGGCGCTCTGCTTACAATGTTAAAAAAAACCTTTTAAGCATGCACGCCGATGTCTTGGAAGACTCGTCCTTGATTAGCAGCCCACTGCTGAGCAGTTTTCCCGTTGGCCTTCGCGCCTCGGTTCACTCAACTCAGACCATGATCGCAGACGCATCATCAATGCTGACACCTTCGATCGGGATTTCCAGCTAGCTCAGTTTACGTTCAGCGTTTCCTTCTTCTAATGCTGCTGGTAACAACGAATACGAAAAAGATGATGACATTCCTGTGCACATACAGACAGGCAGGCAGACAGCCATGCATCTATATATCCTATCTATATATATATATATATGTACATACATGCGTGTGCGTGTGCCTTTGTGTGCATATATGTTTGATCCGCAGTGTCGGCCGCGAGGCCGGTGTCGGCACCCGCTTCCAGGAGCGCCCTGGTCGCTTCGAGGTGGCCGGAGCGGGCCGCTCCCATCAGCGATGTCACACCAGCTCTGGAAGTCCTGCAAAAGCTTCATCTCAAGGGTTCTATCGGTCCTCATAGGGTTTCTACGGTTCCGGGTTCTTTCACAGCGTTTCAGGGTTTCTATAGGGTTCCTAGAAGATCTAGCGGGGTTTAGGCGTTCGCGGTAGCACCAAGTTCAGCTATAAGGACGTGAAACCGTGTGAAAGGTCATTCCAACTATCGCAACGTCGCACATAACCGGGTTTGTGAGTGCGAATCAGCACGGTAGGACACTAGGACACTTGCTCAGACTTCAGGGTTTGGGGTTTTTGGGTCCTGAGTTTAGGGTTCGGGGACTTAGGGTCCAGTCTAGGGGCTCAGAGTATGAGGGTTTCCGGGCTTTGAGTTTGGTGCTTCGGGATCCAAGGTTGAAGGATGTTGAAGACCTTGGGAGCTAAAGTCCCCTTGTCAGCACCTTTGGGGCCGGCTCCTCCTTAATATAGCTATTATATACCCATCATATAGCCCATTATAGGGTAGGGGTCCCTTGCAGAACTTCGGGGATGGGAAGCCGGACAACTCTCAGTCCCTCAGTGCTGGGCTCCTGTTGACATCAGCACCGCGGCGCAGCAACGCCTCCGGCCGACATCGCCCAAAAGCGCGACGTGAGAACACGAGTACTGAAAGGAATGGCGACAACCAAACTCACCATAATGTGAACAGCCTCGACGGTGGTGGTGATGGCAGACCCTATTTGCTTATTCCTTTTCTATTTCTTGTCTTCGTCTATGTCAGTATGGCAAGTCCTGGCAACACCATTGCCTTGACCAAACGGCGTGTTCTTTACGTCACTACCACGAGCCTGGGGCTTGGGAATCCCAGAGACGCACGCAGCTCGATGCCTGGATCACCTCCACGTGGCCTCCCTGAGCAGCGAAGTGCAGCGGAAGCCAGGCATCAGCTGCTTCAGCCTCGGTCCAACCATCGAGAGGGCCGTTCGTTACAGCAGCCTGACCCTCAACTCAGTTTGCCGAACCTTGAAGCTGAAAGCCTCAACCCGAGCCGCCCTGAACCCGCCGAACCGCCCTAAAGGCCGGAGCCGCAAAACCCAACTTCAACTCAACGACACGCCTCCGGGTCTGTCGCTTCCAGAAGCTTCTCAGCTACCGCTGCTTGGCCCATCGTGGCCGCCCAGTGGAGACTGGTGCGGCCCTTCTTGTCCCGTCCTTCGATTAAAGGCTTCGGGTTCCGGGTACAGGGTTGAGTTGTTAGGGATGTAGGAGTTAAGGATTCTGGGGTTCAGGGGGTTCGGGGCCACAGGCTCTGCAGCAGTCCAGCTAAGCAGAGGTGTTGAACCTTCGACCCAGACTTAAGCATCCCGACTTCTGCAGGCCTCAAACCGCACGACTTCAACACCCATGCCTGCATTCCGAATACTGAATAGATTCATGAAGACTAACCTTGCAATAGCTTGAATCACCAAGCAGGCAAACCCGCCTTGGGCATCTGCTCCCGCGCTGAGCAGTAGCTCGACGATTGCCTCCTGAATACACGCCCACATAAGCAATCAAGCCCTAAACCCCAAACCCTGACCCCCAAACCCTTTTTGCTACTGGACTCAAGTCTAGCCAGTCTACAACCTGAAAACTGAACCCTAAACCCCTAAACCCTAAACCCAAAGCCCTAAAGCCCAAAAGCCCGCAGAAGCGCTAAAGCCCAGCAGAGCTTCGCACTTCAGCCAGTCAAGTAACGCAAAAACTCATTGAAAATATCTACGGAATACTCAAAAGGGAAGTGCCCCTGCATCTTGTTTGCAGGTACCATAGCCGCTAGAGTCCCTAAGCTCCAATCTTAAGCGCCAAAATACCCCGGCCCGATGGAAAGGCAGACAACCGGGACATACGGTTGATGATATAATTCCTGCATTACCTTAAGGGTCCTAAACTACGGGAATAATGGTATATTCCTTATTATGGGTAATGCAGGATTTATATCATCAACCGTATTGAATTGAGGCTCTGAGACCCTGCTTGGGGTCACAACCGCACGGATGTTACCGAAGACTGATGTTGTTGCCTTAATAAACCACTGGGAATGTGCATGTTGGGTGCTTACACTAGAAACATAAGGAAACCCTGAAGAATGACGTTGCTAACTTTTCAGAGGCCCCTCATCTCAAACATCAAGCCTAAACCCTAAACCCTATATACTCTAAACCCTAAACCCCGGTTTCCCTGGTGAGGAGGACTTCTGGCCTTGCCGCTGCGCGCCGCCCAGTGAAGGGCCGTGAGGCCATCAGCATCAGCCCAGGTAATGTCCGCTCCCTTCACAAGATAATCTAGCATAATGTAACACAATATGGTATAATGGAATGTAGTATTGTATAATCTGATGTAATTAGTAATCTACAATGATCTCATACAAAATAAGATACTATACGAGACTAGAATAGAATAGAATAGGATTTAATAAAATGGAATAGACAGTATAGTACCATAGTATTTCGTGGCCGGAAGCCTGAGGTTTTTTGAGATTTGCTGCTCGGCTGTCCTGGCCTGCTTCAGCTGCCGCCGCAGCCGGCCGAGATCTCCTCGCTCGGCTGCCTTTATTAACGCCGCTGGTGTCACCTCTTCGTCCTCCTGGCACAAAAAATGGTTTAAGGGTTTAGGGTTAGGGTGGAGCATAGCCCAGGGGGTCCAAGTGCCCAAAGACTAGGGTTTCACGACACTCACTATCTGCGTCATCACCCGCATCTAGAAGCATCACGAGAATCAACAGCCTGGAAGGGTGTAACTGCGACCGACACCTTGCCTGTTACCGACACGATCATCCTCTAGCGAAACTCTGCTTGCTAGACTCAGAAGCCGCGATCCAAAGCGGGCTGGAGAGTGTTGAGGATTGAGACCTCCAGGCTTCTCTACACTTGGGACCTGCAGGCTTCTCTACACAAGGCCCATCGGGGGCACATCTACAACTCACTTCCTCCTCCTTCAGGCGCCCCACCAGGGGGTACTTGTTCTTGAAGGACATCACCTTCGATAGCCGGCGGAAGGAGGAGAGCATCTCCTGTCATGCCTCTGAGATTGCGGGATATACTTACAGGACATGGAAAACTGACCGGAAAGGCCTAATGGCCGGCACAGAAAATGCGCACAGACACTAAGACACAAACACCAGTAAGGAAGAAGTCAGAAGATTCCTCGTATTTGACATGCCAGTCGCTCACGGCAAGTACGGCACAGGTTCCGTAGTGTGGTATGTGAAAGTGGTGGGTGTGCCGTGCCCCAAACTTCCAGTGTTTAGTACTCCTTCGCCCGTATCAGCCGAGAGTGCCCGCAAACCACAATTACATCCGGTGAGGTCCCTGTCCTTATCACGTCTGCTGCGACGACGACAGACGTGGCTTGGCTGCGATAAACTACTACCTAACCACTCGAACTTATCATCTCTCACATTCGCCAGTTTGCCCACGCCGATAGGAAGGCCCTCTCCGCCAGGTTCAGGGGCATTTGCAGCGATGCTTCATCTTCCTCACTGTCCGACAGATCCGGCATTTTGGGGACGAGGCCTACAGGCTTTCAGGGTTTTCTGGTTCTTTGGGAGTTTCGTGGCTTCGTTGCGCGCGGGTATCGGGATGCAAAGGCTTTGGGGCTTCGAATTGAAGCGAACCTTCTTTCAAAACCCCATACTCTGAACCCTTGCCTTAGGCTCCAGGCCGATCGAGCCCTGAACCCAATCGCTCTGAACCCGACCTTGCGCCCTGAACCCCGAACTCGAAAGCCCAGCGGCATCCTAAACTTCCAAAAACCGCAGAATCAAAAAAAAAAAAAAAACAAACCCTCAGGACCGCTAGCGCAAAACCCCTTCTTTAAGGGCTGGGACAAACCCCCCCGAAACACCTCTCTAGGCTCCTCCTCCAAGGAGTTCTTCCCCAGCAGCCTGGAGGCATCCCGCCCGGCAAGTGCCGCGTACTTCCCGCCGGGGCCGTACAGGTTCCTTCAAAGCGTTTCGGGTTTATGTAAGGTTTAGGATTTAGGGTTTAGGGGTTTAGGGTTTAAGGTTTAGGGTTTGGATTGCTTGAAGGATCAGGACACTTAGATACACTAAGTAAGTAAGACTAGGCATACCAAAAAGGTCTCATATCTAGATCTGTAATTCTAGTTGCCCTGCCATACCTACCGTCCGACATACTCAGTCTCCCCATCCTTTCAGTAGGATCTGTGGACCAAAGCTTTAGGGTGTCAGGCTTAAGGGTTTAAAGGTTTAGGCTTCGAGGTCTGGGGCCGGCAAGGCTTCCTGAAGAACCAGGGCTTCAGGATTCAAGGGCTTGGGCTATACTCGGAGGATCATGGGACTAAGTAAGTATGGTTATAAGTAGCTTAAGTGGGGCTCTAAGTAAATACAGGTATAGTTACCTTAATTATAACCCTAGTTACTAAGTCCCATGATCCTCTAAGTAGGGTTTCGGTGTTGAGAGAAGCTATGAGACCAGGCTTTTGGATCGAAAGTGTAGAGCTTGGAATTGAAGCATGTGAGCCTGCCCGACAGATTTAGTGTTGATACTTCGTCCTACTTTTCGGCATTGGCAAGTCCGGATCTACTTAGAGGATCATGGGACTTAGCAACTAGGGTTATAATTCAGGTAACTGTACTTATAACTACTTATATCACCACTTAGGGTACTTATAACCATACTTACTAAGTCCCATGATCCTCCAAGTAGGGTTCACGGCTTCAGGGCCTTGCAGAGGCCACGTTGAAGACGAGGCCATCCGCAGCCAGGAGGATGGGCCCTGACCCGGAAGCACCTCAGACATGGCGTCGAGAATCCACAGCTTACGAATACAAAGAAGAGGAGTAGCTCTACAAGGGGCATAGTGGAAATAATAGTACTCACGCTCCTGAGAACCCGAGGCGAAGAAGGATTGAGCTTTAGGATTGTAGGTTGATGACTTGTTTGCTGTCCAACCGTCCCCTGCTCCATCCTCCAAGCTCGCACTCACCCCCACAACCAAAAAACAGTGAACTGCACAACACCTGCATCTTACGATGCTTCCTGGAGTCCAGCCTCGGGCAAGCCAAACAAATCCTAAAGCGATATCCAAAATTTGGTTTTCCGCGAATTACGGGTTTAGGTTTCTGGGGTCTGATTAAACCGCGGTACCAGATCCGTAGCAGCTCCCTACAGACCACAAGTCCTCCACGCTAAACTGGAGCGAGCCACGGGCGCTGTCACGCACGGCAAGCATAAACTGCACTACCCCAACCTCCCGCAAACACCTCCACCTCAATCCGAACTTTTATAGGGCTCTCCACCTCTCAGCCGCCCTTCTGATGCGAATTCCCCAACGTCGGGATGATCCATTTGTCAATCAATCGGCCAGCCCTCTCAGGGCTTCCACTCCAAACGTTGGATAGAGCACTGTTGTGATCAACCTGAACACGCTAGTATAGGGGCCTTCATAATTTGACTAGGGTTTTGGGGCCATCATACTATAATCATAAAAAGGAACCCCCAAAATCAGGCCGAGGTATGTGGGACATCCCTTGCAGGTTTCACCCACTGGTGTGTGACCCCCTGAGGTTTTTTGGTTTAGGGGTTCAGGGTTTAGAGTTTAGGGCACTTTGGAATAGTGAGCTCAAGCTGTCTTCGGCACTCGGCACCTGCAACACTGAGGGACTCTCGGCGCATGTCATGCGATCAGCCTGCCGGAAGTGTGTCATGGCCGCAGATGGCGCAGCTCGACTCCGCAATGCAGCTGGGCTCCATTCCATGACGCTTTTCTCAACTCGGCCTCCTACAGTCCGACTCGGCGCCCAGCACGCGCAGCCCGCAACTCCTCCCAGCACTTCGTCTCGATGGCAGCAGGAATGTCGTGGAGTTGTGCTGGGTCCGCGTCGCTCGGCAGAGTCCCCGCAACGAACTGCTCTCTCTCTCTCTCTCTCTCTCTCTCTCTCTCTCTCTCCGCACCCTGGTGCCGATTAAGGCATTTGGTGACCCCTCCAACAACACGAGAAAGCCTAAACGCCCTAAACCCAACCTGTTGAGATGCGGGTGGAACCGTCAAGCGCTAGGTGTGCCGCAACCACGCTCTTGCCCTAAACCCTAAACCCTAAACCCTAAACCCTAAATCCTAAACCCTAAACCCTCAAAAACCCTCAAAAACCCTCAAAACCCTCAAAACCCTCAAAACCCTCAAAACCCCCAACGCGCCAACGCGCACCAGGGCTCCATCGAAGTCCCGAAGCTCTTCTTCCAACCAGTCTTTTGCCTCAACTTACCGCTGGTTAGTAGGGAATGGAAGAATGGTAGTAATAGCAGTTATACTTGTACCCCATTCCTCCAATCCCTACTAGCCAGACTTGTTGAGTTCAGGGCCCAGGAAGACATAATTGTACCCCATTCCTCCATTTCTTCCAACCAGTCTTTTGCCTCAACTTACCGCTGGTTAGTAGGGAATGGAAGAATGGTAGTAATAGCAGTTATACTTGTACCCCATTCCTCCAATCCCTACTAACCAGACTTGTTGAGTTCAGGGCCCAGGAAGACATAATTGTACCCCATTCCTCCATTTCTTCCAACCAGTCTTTTGCCTCAACGTACCGGGTCCGTAAAGGGATCTCTAGGGCTCCTTAAGAGATCTATAGGGGTTCCTTATAGTGGGATCTATAGGGGTAGTCTTACCTTTGGTTAGTAGGGAATGGAAGAATGATAGTAATAGTAGTTATAATTGTACCCCATGCCTCCAATCCCTACTAACCAGACTTGTTGAGTTCAGGGCCCAGGAAGACATAATTGTACCCCATTCCTCCATTTCTTCCAACCAGTCTTTTGCCTCAACTTACCGCTGGTTAGTAGGGAATGGAAGAATGGTAGTAATAGCAGTTATACTTGTACCCCATTCCTCCAATCCCTACTAACCAGACTTGTTGAGTTCAGGGCCCAGGAACACCTCACTTACCGGGGTCCGTAAGGGATCTCTAGGCTCCTTAAAGGGATCTATAGGGGTTTTCCTTATAGTGGGATCTATAGGGGTAGTCTTACCTTTTGGTTAGTAGGGAATGGAAGAATGGTAGTAATAGTATTATAATTGTACCCCATGCCTCCATCCTACTAACGAGCCTTGTTGAGTTCAGGGCCCAGGAAGACCATAACTGTACCCCATTCCTCCATTTCTTCCAACCAGTCTTTTGCCTCACTGCCGTGTTTAGTAGGGAAGTACGAATTGTAGTAATAGCACAGTATACTTGTACCCCTTCTCCAATCTACTAACCACTTGTTGATTTCAGGGCCCAGAAAGACATAATTGTACCCATTCTCCATTTCTTCCAACCAGTCTTTTGCTCAACTTACCGCTGGTTAGTAGGGAATGGAAGAATGGTAGAATAGCAGTTATACTTGTACCCCATTCCTCCAATCCCTACTAACCAAGGTAAGACTTGTTGAGTTCAGGGCTCAGGAAGACATAATTGTACCCCATTCCTCCATTTCTTCCAACCAGTCTTTTGCCTCAACTTACCGGGTCCGTAAAGGGATCTCTAGGGCTCCTTAAAGGGATCTATAGGGGTTCCTTGTAGTGGGATCTATAGGGGTTGTCTTACCTTTGGTTAGTAGGGAATGGAAGAATGGTAGTAATAGTACTTATAATTGTACCCCATGCCTCCAATCCCTACTAACCAGACTTGTTGAGTTCAGGGCCCAGGAAGACATAATTGTACCCCATTCCTCCATTTCTTCCAACCAGTCTTTTGCCTCAACTTACCGCTGGTTAGTAGGGAATGGAAGAATTGTAGTAATAGCAGTTATACTTGTACCCCATTCCTCCAATCCCTACTAACCAGACTTGTTGAGTTCAGGGCCCAGGAAGACATAATTGTACCCCATTCCGCCATTTCTTCCAACCAGTCTTTTGCCTCAACTTACCGCTGGTTAGTAGGGAATGGAAGAATGGTAGTAATAGCAGTTATACTTGTACCCCATTCCTCCAATCCCTACTAACCAGACTTGTTGAGTTCAGGGCCCAGGAAGACATAATTGTACCCCATTCTTCCATTTCTTCCGACCAGTCTTTTGCCTCAACTTACCGCTGGTTAGTAGGGGATGGAAGAATGGTAGTACTAGCAGTTATACTTGTACCCCATTCCTCCAATCCCTACTAACCAAAGGTAAGACTTGTTGAGTTCAGGGCTCAGGAAGACATAATTGTACCCCATTCCTCCATTTCTTCCAACCAGTCTTTTGCCTCAACTTACCGCTGGTTAGTAGGGAATGGAAGAATGGTAGTAATAGCAGTTATACTTGTACCCCATTCCTCCAATCCCTACTAACCAAAGGTAAGACTTGTTGAGTTCAGGGCCCAGGAAGACATAATTGTACCCCATTCCTCCATTTCTTCCAACCAGTCTTTTGCCTCAACTTACCGCTGGTTAGTAGGGAATGGAAGAATGGTAGTAATAGCAGTTATACTTGTACCCCATTCCTCCAATCCCTACTAACCAAAGGTAAGACTTGTTGAGTTCAGGGCTCAGGAAGACATAATTGTACCCCATTCCTCCATTTCTTCCAACCAGTCTTTTGCCTCAACTTACCGCTGGTTAGTAGGGACTGGAAGAATGGTAGTAATAGCAGTTATACTTGTACCTCATTCCTCCAATCCCTACTAACCAGACTTGTTGAGTTCAGGGCCCAGGAAGACATAATTGTACCCCATTCCTCCATTTCTTCCAACCAGTCTTTTGCCTCAACTTACCGCTGGTTAGTAGGGAATGGAAGAATGGTAGTAATAGCAGTTATACTTGCACCCCATTCCTCCAATCCCTACAAACCAGACTTGTTGAGTTCAGGGCCCAGGAAGACATAATTGTACCCCATTCCTCCATTTCTTCCAACCAGTCTTTTGCCTCAACTTACCGCTGGTTAGTAGGGAATGGAAGAATTGTAGTAATAGCAGTTATACTTGTACCCCATTCCTCCAATCCCTACTAACCAGACTTGTTGAGTTCAGGGCCCAGGAAGACATAATTGTACCCCATTCCTCCATTTCTTCCAACCAGTCTTTTGCCTCAACGTACCGGGTCCGTAAAGGGATCTCTAGGGCTCCTTAAGAGATCTATAGGGGTTCCTTATAGTGGGATCTATAGGGGTAGTCTTACCTTTGGTTAGTAGGGAATGGAAGAATGATAGTAATAGTAGTTATAATTGTACCCCATGCCTCCAATCCCTACTAACCAGACTTGTTGAGTTCAGGGCCCAGGAAGACATAATTGTACCCCATTCCTCCATTTCTTCCAACCAGTCTTTTGCCTCAACTTACCGCTGGTTAGTAGGGAATGGAAGAATGGTAGTAATAGCAGTTATACTTGTACCCCATTCCTCCAATCCCTACTAACCAGACTTGTTGAGTTCAGGGCCCAGGAAGACATAATTGTACCCCATTCCTCCATTTCTTCCAACCAGTCTTTTGCCTCAACTTACCGCTGGTTAGTAGGGAATGGAAGAATGGTAGTAATAGCAGTTGTACTTGTACCCCATTCCTCCAATCCCTACTAACCAAAGGTAAGACTTGTTGAGTTCAGGGCTCAGGAAGACATAATTGTACCCCATTCCTCCATTTCTTCCAACCAGTCTTTTGCCTCCACGGCGTCCTCGCCACTCGCAGCGCTTGCCGGATCGGTGCCGCCGGGCCCTGGAAGGGGATCCGTAGCATAGGGGCCTTAGTAATTAGAATAGGGTTGTGGGGGGGTATATTATACTATAGGTATATTTTTCTATGATTATAATAACTATAATAGGAAGGAGCCTCCAAAAGAGTGTAGGCAATTAATTATTAAGGCCCCTATAGTAGTCAGATTCTGTGGCATTGGGGATTTTGGACGACGGCCTTAGCTTTTGAGGGTTGAAGCTTCTGGGGTTTGGGAGCTGCGGGTTTCGTTCATGGTTGGGATAGGTTTAAAAGCTTGAATTTTTCTATTCCTTATTGAGTTTAAGTACCCTTAAAAATGTAAAGTTTTACCCAACTAGAGGTTTTGGTATTTTCATTCAGGGCTTCGGGTCGTGGGCCGCAGGTCTTGCTGTTTTGACGTTTTCGGTCGGGTTTAGGGTTTAGGGGTTTAGGCTTTAGGGGTTTAGGGTTTTTTCGTTTGGGGGCTTAGGGGTCTAGGGTTGAGGGTTTGGGGTTTAGGGGTTTAGGGTTTAGGGTGTGGGCTGTCCCGACGTGCCCTCCCCTGGCCCCAGATGGAAAACCGAAACGGGAATTAGCTGCAGCGTTGACAAGGTGGAACACTGCTGCGACTCCTGAAAGGTCTGGCGATCAGCAAGTGGCAGGTTGGGAAATAAAACAACGTGGCATAACGTACAATAACAGAACACAACGTAGTATAATGTCACACCGTATAACATACAATATTAGAACAAACTAACTACAATATGTCATAATGTGATCTAATTAAAAATGTAATATAATATAGTTTTTAATAAAGTCTAGTTCAAATTAGCTATGAGTATATTTTATAAACTAAATATGAAACGCCGCCCGCGAGTCTAAAAGCCTTACTACCGATCCTACTGCATCATCATGATTGGGACCATCTCCATCTCCGTTTCATAATCGTAACAACCGCCGGAAAGTCTTTGTTTTGATTTGTAATTAGAATGTTACTGGCTCAAAATAACTCATGGAGCCAGAGGCCCTGAACTTTTAGGCAAAGATGCTCCCCCCCCCCCCCATGGCTAGTTCCCGAACAGTGCACTGTCATCCGAAATCTCTGTCGCCTGCCTGGGGCCCGCAACAGCCCAAATATATCAGGGTCTAAGGTTTGGGTACTCTGGAGTACTGTAGGGGCTCAAGCCTTATTCCTTAACCCCGCAACCTTGAGGTTGGGTCCTGCACGCTGCATCCAGGCAGCCGTGGCAGCTGCGGCGACGGCCGCAGCCAGCGGCAGAGCTATGTCCGGCTCGCCGCCTGGATTTGGTGTTAGGTTTTGGCTTTAAGGTTTAGGTTTTGGGTTTGCACTTCTTGGGTTGTCTGGATTTGGGCATTAGGTCTGGGGGTTTCCCAAACTGTCTCGGGGGATAAAAGATTTTCTGGGACATAGTTTGAGGCTTGCGGAGACTATGAGGATGTTGAATGTGTGTGTGTATATATATATATATATATATATATATATATATATATACATATAGCTTGTATACACACGAGAGAGACAGAGAAACATACATACATAGGTAAAAAGATACATAGTTATACATCTGTATGTATGTATGTGGGTAAGTAAGTAAATAAGTAAGTATGTATGTATGTATGTATACACATATCTGTTCACATATGCGAAGATAGTTACATACATACGTATGTGCATATATGTGTATATATACATATGTATATATATATATAGACAAATAGATAAATAGCTGTAAATATGTATGTGTAATGCAAATATGTTTATGTGTAAAGATATGATGCTCTCGGGGACCCGGGCTTGATTTCATGGCTTCCAAGGGGTTGGGACTTGACCATTAAAATACCAAGGCCGCCTGCCCGCCGTTGCAGCCTACGCGCTGGTCGGGCGGCCGGCTGTGTGGCCAGGGGAAGCCTGCAACCTTGATTTAGGGATTTTGAGGGGTTTGAGCATTTAGAGCTTTAGGGGTTTAGAGGTTGCAGGGTCTTGGCTTTAGGGTCCGGTCGGGTGTAATATCAGGGGGACTGTTGCTCAGAAAATGGTTCGGGGTCATTTATAAAGGGATACGTATAGGGGTCCGAGAGAAGTTCCAGAAGGGTTCTAGACGATACCACACAGGTCCTAAAGGGCTCCGCAAAGGTACTATAGCTTTGCAGTGGCGTTAGGTTCAGAGCAGACTTTAGGTTTCAGTCGTAGGGGCTTCTGGAATAGTTTTAGTTATAGTTCTAGTACGGTTATAATATTTATAAAAGTATATTTATGATAAATGTATACAATGAATAGTTATAGTAAAGTGATTGATTGATTTTGCGGTCGATGCTGTGCGCGAGCCAGGCGGAACCAGAGCTGGAGCAGAAGGCGTGGCAGTTCAGCACTCGCAGTTTAGGGTTTAGCGGTTTAGGGGTTTAGGGGTTTAGGGGTACAGGGAAAAGGGTTTAGGGTTATAGGGGTTTAGGGGTTTAGGGTTTGGGGCAGTTGTTGCTGTTGTTCTAGCTGCCATCGCACATGCGGACTCTGGCCCAGCATTTGACAAACACATGCATCGAAGCCTCTCTTGTTGCTGGGCGCCCGGCCCTGAGGGGAGCGCATCCACGGGCACAGCGCCATGCCCGCCACAAGCTCACCAGAGTCTTCGCTCACTCAGTCTCTCTCTCTCTCTCTCTCTCTCTGAGCCGCACCCCCTTTCTATGCTCATTTGGTGGTATCCTGTACTTTGCACAGAGCCACACTCTTTTTCCCTGACATGATGCAGAGAAAATTCCGCGTTTGTTGGCCTGTTTCGCACAAACCTCGAGCCACGCACCGGGCTTGGTGAAATCGAGCATTTCAAGCATCAAGAGTCGTGGAGTTCCCAAGTGTTTCGCGATGACAACGACGATAAACCAAAACCCTGGCCTGGAACACGGAACTCAATGCCCCGTTCGATAATACATACTTTTACGGTACTACAATGTACATATACGTATACATGTACACCTACATATACATATGAATATGAATATGCGCATACATACATAAATACATAAATACATAAATACATATATATATATATACACATGTATATATATATATATATATATATATATATATGTGTGTGTGTGTGTGTGTGTGCGTGTATATGCATATACATATGCATATGCATAAACACATGCTGTGTACAATACACACACATAGAGATAGACATATACATGTGCGTATATAGATAGTATACAATGTACAATCTACATTGTACAATGACCTACAACATATACATATACATATACATATACATATACATATACACATGTGCGGAACCAACCCCAACCAAAACACTCCAAATCGCAGCCCTGGGCTCCGGCCTCAACAGCAGCGTCCAGGTAATCTCGTTCGGCTGCGTGACGGGCAAGATGGTGTTCATGAGGAAAGCTTTAGCCATCCTGCTGCATAGCTTCGGGTGCAGTAGCTTACGTCTCTCATGCTGCTAAGGCAGAAAACTCGACTCCGACCACGAATAAGCATATGGTGCTGCGGTTAGTAATTCTTACTGTCCTGGACCGAACTATTCGTAGTGACCAACATAACTTCTAGCGCCTACACTTCTGCAAGGGCATCACGGAAGTGGCTTCCAAGGCGGATAGTCCGACGACCACGGCGGCAGCACCAGCGCAGCGGCAACGACGACGGCGGCGACGATGACCGAGAACGAGGACGAGGAGGAGGGAAGGAGGAGGAGGACGACGACGACTGGACTTCCTCCTGCTCGCCGCAGTCCAGCGACTACGTACTTACGTCGAACTATGTACTTGCTACTTACACAGACTACCAACAAGTAGCTGAGGCTAGGACCTGGTAGATGACGAGAATCTGCTTTGACGCGCTTATGCCGGGGCTGGCAACTGCAAAGAACGTCCGGTACGAGGAACATACTACCACCTCTTCAACCACCACTGGCATACCACTTTCAAAGGTCTCTGCATGTTCGTCTTGAAAAGCTCCGCTTACTCGCGATACTGTTCTATTGTTATAGTGTTATTCTTTTATGCTCGATACGATTGTAGAGTATGGTTGGCCTTGTTATTATCGTTATTATTATCAGTAGAGTAGTACTTTATGAATAGCATTACTACTCCCATTACTACTCCCCTTATTATTGCCATTACTAGTACTGTCACCATCACTACGACTAGTACTAGTACTAGTACTAGTACTAGTCCTAGTACTAGTACTAGTACTAGTACTAGTACTAGTACTAGTACTAGTACTAGTATTAGTATTAGTATTAGTATTAGTATTAGTATTAGTATTAGTATTAGTATTAGTATTCGTATTCGTATTAGTTTTCCTATTACTATTACTTTTACTGTTACTGTTACTATTACTAGTACCAGTACTCGTACTAGTACGAGTACTAGTACTAGCACTTACTCTCCGAGTTCTTCCCACAATTTCGATCATCGGCCGGGAGCCCAGCGAGAACCGAGGCTGCTGGCTCACGGCGAAAGCCTTCATGACCTCTCAGCAGCTTGGTAAGGCCGGTTTTTTAAAGCTCCTTTTTGATGTCCGCCAGGTAGTTGGCACACTTCAAGAGTTAGGGTTTAGGGTTTAAGAGAAAATACAACCTGCAAAAGAACCTGGTCTCTGTAAAGGCGACTGCCAACTCCTGTCATCCACATACTCACACTTTGATTGACATTGTCTCGCCCGTGCGGAGTGCCCAACGAACTCCTGGTGTAGGCTCTAAATGCGGGCCTACGATCCCAGCAAGTTGAAAGCTCAGGCACAGGGTTCAGGGAATGCTGTGCCTTGTTGAAGTCCCATATGGTCGGTGTCTCACCTGGTCTCGAGCAGATGGCAAAGGTATTTGGGGCACCGGGAAGCCGGAAGAAGCATGAGAGAGGGGCTTTAGGGTTTAGGGGTTAAGCGGTTTAGGCTTTTGGGTTTTGGGGTTGCCGAGACCGCAATCAGCCAGATGTAGCGCGTGTGAGCGTGGGCTACGACTCACACAGACTCAATAACTTTCATACTGAAGCCTCTGCCAAGATCCTCCTCCTCATCCTGATCCTCCTCAGCACCAGCATCATCAGCGGCAGCAATATCGTACTCGCAATGACCGCGCGTTAGCCTGTGGCTAGTGCAGCTGAACTAGTACACGCATCAGCAGCCGACTTGCATGACGTGAAGTAAACCCTAAACCCTAAGATCCCTCCCTGCGGTCATGGCCTTCAGCCTTCATCTCCTCCAGGATCTTCAACTCTGTCTCAATGTCAGAGACAGCCTCCTGCTTCAGGGTTACATGCCTGCATATCTCTCTATCTACCTGTCTATCTTAAAGTGTAATGTGCTGCATTGCAATGGAGAATGATTTACGGCATGGTATGGCACGCTTCGGCACTATACAGTACAGTACAGTACAGTATGGAACAGTTCGACATCATGTAGTACGGGTAGGAATGGCAGAGAACAGAATGGAAAGAAATGGAATGGAATGACTTGGAATGGAATGGAACATGTCTGAATTGCATGCATACATGTGTGCGTGATGCATGTAGATATGCAGCTTGCACGTGAGTCGCTTCGAAGCTATGCAGCGGTGTAGCTACATAGCTATGTATCGAAATTCGAGTGTAGCTGTCTGTAATTATGCGTGTGTGTGTGTATGTATGTGTGCATGCATGTATAACTTAAATGCAGAAGTATATGTACATGTGTATAGATATATATATATATATATGTGTGTACATATATGTATACACACAAATGCGTTGCATGTATGGCGACAGGGGTCGAAATCCTTGCCATATGGGAGCTTCCGGATATTAGGGGTCCTTATAATAAGGATCCTACTATTTAGGATACTATCTTAGGGTCCCAAATTTTCGGGAACTCCCATGTAGGTTACTGTAGGATCCTTAGTATAAGGGCCCCAAAATGAGGTACCCCTAATCCCTAATTTTCGGAAACTCCCAAAGGGGCTCCCTGGTCGGGGCCTCGGAGGACGAAGCTCGCCGGGTTTCCTGGCGGGACACGACTACACCATAATAAACCCCAAACCCTAAGCGCTAAACGCTAAACCGTTACGGTACTATGGTACACTTCCTTACACTAAAACAGACTATACTATGCTATAGTGTTGTCATCTTTCCCTGTACTATACGATACCATACTGCCCTGTACTATACTATACTGTACTATACCTGCTATACTTATACTAGACTATACTTGGTTCTACTTTATCCTACGTTGTGATTTTATGCTATGTTCTGGTGTATTAAACCATGTTGTGTTTGCATCGCGTGTTTCAGGCTTTGGGCTCTTTTGGAGGCGGAGGCTGAAGTTTCAGGGTTTGGGCTTTAGGGTAGGGTCGGGGGTTTAGGTGTGGGGGGCTGGGGTTTAGGGGTCGAGGGTTCAGGGCTTAGGATTTCGGTTAGGGTCTGAGGCTTAGGGCTTTGGGCATGATCTCAACGAAGCTTGTGCTACTTAGCTTTTGCATATGATGATCCGCAGCCCGATGTTGTACGAGCAAACAATCAGGATGAACCCAGCCTGAACCTTCAAGCAGACAATTGACTCTACTTGGGATCAGCGAATCCGGAATCCCTGCACAGTTTTGATGGGTGGTTCGGAATTTACAGGGTTCAGACGGTTTGGGTACACCCAAACCATAGCCGTAAACTCTCAAGCCAGAACCAAACCACAAGTTCCAAACTTCCGCAAACCCTCACGGACCTTTCGGACCACTTTCTGTTGTGGCCGTGGCCTGCACTGGATGTCGGTGGATGGGCTGTTGGGTGCTCGGTCTCGACACGCATGGCAGTGGGACTCTACCAGCTGCAAACTGTACTCTGAACACCCACAATGGTGGCTCAGGCGCCATCAGAGCACACAACAAGCCCCACAACTGCAGTCGCTTTAACACTCTGCACGAACTTACACCGTTTGCCTCGTCGCATCCCATCCTTCCTCAATGCCAGAGCCCTCAGCCCAAAGGAGAGCAGAAAATACGTAATAGAATGATCTTAATAATTAGAATAGGGTTTCGGGACCCATTATATTATACAAACAACATGGAACCAACAAAATGGTATAGGTAATTATTAAGGCCCCTATAGTAAACTCAAAATACCAAAACACACCCACAGGCAACCCGGCCGCTTCAGCACGAAGTCCTGCATCCACACCTGATATTCTCGAAGGCAACAAGAGAAGCTGACTTTAAAGAGGGCAGAGTGAACATTCACAGTGCACAGTTTCCGGATGCCTGCAAGCTATAGAACAGACATGTCTGTGTCGTGCATATGTATTGTATTTACTTTGACCCTCTGACTAAACGTGCATGCACGCATACATTCGGCTCTTTAGGTTGAGCCATGTACGTATATAGCTACACACAAACACTTGTACTCATATACGAATATGACGATGCAAATGATGGCAGCTGCCGAATATACCAACGTCAAGCAATGGCGCAGCGACATACTATAGGGCCTTTGTGATTAGAACTTGGGTTTGGGCCCATTATACTATAACGATAACAAGAAACCCAAAAGTAATATTGGTAATTATGTAAATTCGTGGTTAAGGGTTTAGTGGTTTCGGGGTTCGGGGGTAAGCTCAGGCTTGAGTGCTGGCTCTTGGTGATCAAGTTGGCAACTGCGAAGAGTTTTGGAGCCCGAATCACCAAAACTCTGAACTCCAAACCCTAAACTCGTATTTTTACGAGTATGTGCTTGGCTCTCATGGAGGTGTGTTTGACTTGACAGACGCATATTGGAAGTAGTGTATGCGATTTCATGCCAATGTTCTTGTCTAATGCTTAGCAAGCTCTACATTTACTTTAACACAAAAACCTGTTCGTTTGCAAGCACAAGATTTACGCACTTCGACGTGGAGACTTTCTACACCGTGCTTGCCCACGTTTACACAATTTGGCTGCCCCCATGCAAGAATCAATCTGTCTGTCTGTCTGTTCGTCTGTCTAAAGTTGTCTAAATCTATCTATCTATAAGCCTTCCGATCTGTGCACGCTTCTGCACCCTAGACCCTGACCCCATCCACCCTATCAGCCACCGCGCCTTCGTGTCCGGGGAGAGATCTGGGAAGCCTCGCGCTGCGGGCTGAAAACTTCTCGGTTGAGGCTTCTTAAGCCTTGGAGCTTCGAGGTTTCGGGCTAGAGGTCTACTTGGAGGATCATGGGACTTAGTAAGCAGGGTTATAAGTACCCTAAGTGGGGTTATAAAGTAGTTATAAGTATAGTTACCTTAATTATAACCCTAGTTACTAAGTCCCACGATCCTCTAAGTAAGCCCTCAACCCTGGCCCATCCCTAAACCCTAAACCATGAAGCCCTAAACCCAAACCCCTGAACCCTTGAATCCCAAACCCTAAACCCTGAAGCCTAAACCCCAACCCCTAAACCCAAACCCCTGAACCCTACTTAGAGGATCGTGGGACGTAGTAACTAGGGTCATAATTAAGGTAACTATACTTATAAGTATTTATAACCCCACTTAGGGTACTTATAACCCTACTTACTAAGTTACATGATCCTCCAAGTAAACCCTAAACCCTAAACCCTATAGATCCCTTTAAGGAGCCCTTTAAGGAACCCTACTTACTAAGTTACATGATCCTCCAAGTAGGGTTTTAGTGGACTTGGGGTCTCCCGGGCTTTCGGGGATTCAGAGTTTCGAAACTTCGGAGCTTCCGGGCTGTCGGGTTTCGATGTTGAGACATATTTGCTTAAGTGTCTAAACATTTATTTCTTTACTTGCTACGCATATATATATATATATATATATATATGTATATGTATATATATATATATATATGTATATGTATATGTATATGTATATGTATATGTATACACATATATGTATATGTCTTTGTTTGCCGATTTCTTTATTTATATGCATATGTAGCTGTTGAGTTCTGTCCCACCTTTGCGCTGGGATGTCTTAGGCAACACTCGAACTAGACTGGCGGCGTCGAGTCAGTGGTCGGTATAGTCAGCAGTGTGACGGTTAATTTCTGTGATGTCGTGATGACACAGTGTCGCGGTGCCAACAGTGTAAACTGCTTTCGCATGACTGTTGAGCTTGCTATGTGCGTCATTTGGATAAGACCAGCATGTCTGACTTCAAGCGCTGTTGCCAGCTGCAGTCTTAGCCGAGCTCGACCGCTGCTACTTCGGTGCAGTCTCAGCGATTGTCTCTTTGTCAGCCAGTCTAAGAATACTGCTTGACTGGAAAGTTTCGATGCTATTAGTGTGCGATTCGTCGTCCTGCAGTTGGTCATGTTCTTCTCGTGTAAGTTAAATGCACACTTTGAGGAAACGTTACGTCCGATACTCAAAACTTTTGCCACAGCCAGCACGTCCAGAACAATGAGTTTCCATACCAACACACCCTGACACCCCTTTGCTCAGTTCATGTGCCCAAAGAAGTTCACACTTTCAGTTCAGGATAAAGCTCTCCCTAAACGCACGAAGTGTAGTCTTCCAGCTACTAAGTCCCTCACCCCAAACCTTAAACCTTAAACCCTAAACCCTAAACCCTTCTCCGGGCGCCTTGATCCTCGGAATACTCCGTCCATCGCTCCACTGACTCCTGGTCGCCGGCCTGGCTGTTTTTATTCTGTTGCGAGGCTATAAGAGGCAAAGTTACCCTTGCGTCTCATAAGTTCTCGTAACACAGAGAAGGAATGAAGAACAGTGAAAGGGTACATGTATGTATGTGTGTTTACTCATGTATGTATGTCTGTTATATGTGTGTGTGTGATGTTATACATATATACATATATATATATATATGTGTGTGACTAGAGGGTGATTCTGTTTTGGAGCTCGTACCTCGGCTTCTGCCGGATGTAGGGCTCCTGCCGTGTGGGGCTTTCGGCCTCTGCGTCCTGCTGCCACCAGAGGATATACGATAGTATACTGGCGAATATTCTAGTATACGGTAGTATACTGAATATTATTGTACGATTTTGGACGATTTTGCTACAGATATGTATTCTGGCATATATGAGTATATCAGAAGGATCACAGCGGGCTCCGTCAGTCAAGCCTTATCAAAGCAGCGCAGGGCGGAGACCATCATGGCTTCCCAGGTACTCCTGTGCTTCTTCAAATGACAGAGCACATGAGCATAAAGACATCTGTTCGAACCTTCTGCACAACCCGGCATGTCGGGGCTTATGTGCATATAGACATGCATGCTTGCATGCAAAGGATAATCTCAGTTGTCCGTACGTATGCACACTGTGTTATGTGTATTGCCGATATGCGACTCTGTAACAAGCTACATCTTGGTACCGCAAAACTGCCCTTGTCCCAACATGTCTCACCTTTCGGCAAGACGCCGCGCACACACACACATACGTGTACAGATTCTATATATAGCTGCACGAAAGCACAGCAGTTGGAACGTGCGAGAATCTGTAATTGGTACACAGCAGCATATGCGAGCATGATAACATTGACAAGGCATACTGGCACAAAAGACAGTCTCTTGATCTTCAGACGAAACCATCGTCAAAAGGAGATGAGCTACACAGCAACGGATGGGCTCACAAAGTAAGTAACGGCCACGTTCTGGTGCAATCATGCTGAAATGCGCACAGTGTCATGGATTATAACCAAGTGTGCGTGCGTTTCGCAGGACATCCAATGCCATAACACACGAGCACGCACCAGCACATCATCAGAACGAAGCATGCCACAATGCAGTTGGAATCTCAGAAGACTCAAACGCTAGGACAATACATTGAATAACATGCGCTGCACAAACAAAATACTTCTACAGAAATCTGGACCGAACCCGAACCCTGCCCCCTCCGTGTCTCCTGTCTATCTTGCTAGTCATCCTTCGGGTGGACATCTCCTCCAGGAACCTCCGCACAGTTCCGGGGTCGAGGAAGGCGCTTAGCTTGAAACCGCATTTCTGCCGTTTAGGTTGAGGACTGATGTAGCTACACACGGCTCGTCTACAGGGAAGCAATCCGGCTTCAAGTTTCAGGTCGTGGTGACGGCTGGGGTGGAATCTGCGGCTGTGTAGCGGTGATGGCTGTGGTTGGGGTTTGCAGGTTGCTGATGACGGCTTGCTGGTCGTTTATTGCTTTTCACTGGTTGCTGTCTGTCGGCCACCTGTGCTCGCTGGTCACCTGTTGTTTGTTTGAGGTCGTTGAAAGTGTGCTGCCTTATAGGTTGCTTTTTGCTACTGGTTGCAATCACAGCTGCTCTTGGCATCTTGGTATCTTGAACGACCGAGTGCCCGTCTCGCTGGTCTCTTCAGCGCGCCCGGCGACGGCCGCTCCCCGAATCATTGCGGCATAGATAGGGAAGGTGGGCCTGAGACTGTCTGGCCATGGTGAATTGAGGCGTCAGGGGATAATACTATACATTATGTTATATCGTATTATGTTATTATCTTATATATATATATATAAAGTATATGATATATATATATATATATATATATATATGATATGTTTAAAAGCCGTCCCCATCTGAAGCATCTCGAGCTTAAGGTCTGCTTACCTTTGGTTAGTAGGGAATGGAAGAATGGTAGTAATAGTGGCTATAATTGTACCCCATTCCTCCATTCCCTACTAACCAAAGGTAAGTCTGCCCACCCCCCCTGAAGACATCCCCGAAAGCCTGAAATGGTACTGCATTTGGCATCGTAGCAAGGCGCCATCGACCACTGAGCCGGCTGCTTCACGTCCATGCTGAGCATTTCCTTGAACCTGTCCAAATGCCCCGGAGGAGCTGCGACTTCACATCGTTCTGGCAACGGGAACAGAAACAATTCTATGTGCTGAGGTCCACATGTGCTGAAGGTGCTAAGTCTTGAGTGTTATCGCCCAAATCGAGACAGCAACGCATACCATACGCATAACACCGATCCGACGATGTGAAAACTGGGAGGGGTTGAAATTCGCTGTTCGCCCGAAAATGCTAGGAAGGCCAGCTTTCGAACTGAGGAAGGCCACCTTAAGCGCAGGAACTAGTTTAGGGTTTAGGGTTTAGGGTTTGGACAAGAGCCCTCCCTTCCACTATCCCTATTGTTCAAACTCTAAACCTTCGAAACCTCGGAGGGACCCGAGAAACTCCTTTTGACTGTCCTACCGCCCCTCGTAACCTCCTATACATCCCGAAGCAAAAACCGGGCGAGCCGATTCAGCTCAGCGCTGCCCCAAAGCTCTGAGTCGGTACAATTGGACCCTGAAAAGCACCTCCGCCCCATTTTGAAATTTAGACGGTAAGAAAGACCCTTCAGGATTCACTCAAATCTGGGGTTTAGGGGTTTAGGGGTTTAGGGTTCCTGAAGCACACCGACTTTTTGTCGGATTCTCTTTAGGCTTTAGGGTTTTGTGAGGGTTCTGGGTGGAGATGTTCTCATAACTAACAGTCTACTTCTACGTAGGCTGCTTGGATGTTCATGTAGGTACAGTAAGTTTGGGGTCTTCATAATATGTCCTCGCAACTGTATGTGACTGATAAGAACTAAGTCTGGCAGAGGTCCTTACACCCATATCGCATGTAGTCAAGCCCCTATAGTTGACCTCGGGCGCTGGATTCAGTCTTATGGGTGTGCGGCTTACACAACCGCTTCAAGAATGCGAAGACAAGGCATGCTAGATCTCCCATCACTTGTTCAAGACCGAGAAACACGTGTAATTCTGTAATATCTTGAAATCTGTGAAACCACGCATAGGTACAAGCTAGCTACTCAAGGTCCTAAAGCCGAATTCCTTTTGTGTCCGTCGCGCTTCGGCTGCAAGGCCGCAGACAGCCCTGATCCCCAATCCCTAAGCCACACAAGCCCTAAAACCCCTACAGTAGAAGCCAGAAGGTTGGAACATCAATATCCCCATGCCCTTAAGGCAAAGTATAAGGGATCCTAACACTAATCCTCCTAAATCCATGTTCCGACTTTCTGGCTTCTACTATAAGCCATGTACAGCTTTGAGCTTTTATGTTTCATCTTTTCGAGGACGCAGGTATCCCTGAGGGTCCAAAGTACCTCATATTGAGGTGCTTGGTTTGGGATATTAGTAGCAAACAGGGTTGCAGAATCGTAGCATCTAGGATATACTGGGCTACAGGGGATGCGCATATCTTTGCTGCTTGCTTTGTTCCTTAGGGCCATGCTGGGTTCAAAGAATTGTTTTTGATTCGGGTTTCAGCAAGTTTCATAATGAACTTACTAAACACCCATTGCAAACCACATGAGGCCTACAATCGCCCTAATCACCCGGTTGCAGCGCCAAAGCCAATGCAAAAAGCCCTCGTCGAAACCCTAAAGGCTAAACCCTTCAAAAAACTAATACAGGGGCCCACTATACAATAACTATAATAAGGAACCCCCAAAATAGTACTGGTATTTATTAAGCCCATGTAGTATGAAGTTTTCGAGGCTCTGACCAGGCCCGCGCGCGGTCGAAGTCGAGGCGCCGAGCCTTCGCACACGACTGAAAGTGTACGAGAGAGAGAGAGAATAAGAATGAGAATGAGAATGAGTATGAGTGTGACAATGGACAGAAACAAAGACAGAGAGAGAGAGAGAGGGGGAGCTAGATGGGTAGATTGGCGGGCCCAAGGGCATATGTGCTTTGCCTGAATGGCCGTCTTCTGGATCTCTCTGTGTCTTCGTTATACATATGTATGTGCATTTATACATTTAGATATACAAGCAAGCGTGCATGCATGCCTGCATGTATGCATCTAAACGTGTATACAACTACGTGAATGCAGCTGCTCATTCATCTACATGTACATAGACAAAGGTATGCACAATGTCTGTATGCATATGTATATGCGTACGCCTATATGCATATGTCATGGACATGCACGTGTCCTCATACATACGTGCACACAGGCATATGCCTGCATATATCCAAATGCGTATATACATACACACACATATATATATATATATAATCATATGCGTAGACGTATGTGTATACGCATAAATACATTTACAACTACGTATGCAATCTAAGATATGCAAATAAATATGTGTATTTATATATATATATATACACACACATGCATATTCATCTATTGGGAATGAAACCGATACACATACACTTAAACAATGCCAGATGTGTGTCGACTTACGCTACGTCTGATATTTCGTATGTATATACAGAGCTGTATATGTATATATCTTTGTGTGTATAAGCCTCTAGATACACAACTGTCGATCTGCGGGTAATCTTTCTTGTCCTGTGTGTTTCTCACCATTTTCGTTGGTGGAGCCGTTCGTCCGTTGATGTTTATATCTGTGTCCGTGGGTTTAATTTATCCGTTTGTGTGTGTGCACATATCTATATATATATATATATACATGTGTATAGAGCTGCGTTGCAAGGAGTTGCCTCGCTTGTTGCACACGCCTGCCCGAATTTGTGCATGTAGCTCAGTGTACATAGGCATTTTTATGCCTGCATCCTAAGAAGGCGAAGCATGATTGACACATGATCAACATGCCTGAAGCAAACGTCAATGAAGCCCAAATCCCAAGCCCTGAACCCTAAGCTCCCAACTCCGTTAAGCTTAGTCGCAAGTTGCTTTAAAATAGAAATGGGAATAATCAGTGGAGATTCCAGTGGAGATATCTCCTCGCCGTGCTTATACCGTTTGTGTGCAAATTGCCCGACAAACCCTATTCTTGTTGGTAGTTAAGGCTCCTATAGTAGACAGAGTCCCGGGCGTGGCATTGGATGAGGAAGAGGAATGTCCTGAACTTCGTAGATGGTGGTGCCGTGTGGGCTATATCAAGACTGTACAGGGTGTTATTGCAGGGGCTCTATTGCGGCTTTGTAAGGATGCAGTGTTCTAGGATGTGGGGTTTAGGCCAAGGTGTAGCTGTCAGGGAATTTGCGGCTTGGGCACCGGGGACACGGGGTGTGCGGCTTCTCAGACAAGCGTCTCAGAGTTGCAAAAGTCTCTGCGACCTCACACCCTGCATCCGACACTCGGACCTCTAAATCCTCAAAGCCCCCACTTCCAAGCCCCGGGCCCTGCGCCCCAGAAACCCCATAATCCGAAAGCGACAGCCCTAAACCCCAGTTTGAAGCACTGCAGAATTGGGGACTCGCGCTTCTCATTCGGATACCTCCCAGCCACCGTGAGCCTGGCAGGGTGTAGAACTGAGGGGTTCATGGCTCCGAGCTGAGGACTCCGGCTCGGGGCTCAGAAAGTTGCAGCTTGAAGGTTTGAGGCTTGGGGTCGGGGTTTTCGGCTTTCTTAGGGCCTACTATGGTTTTCGGCTTTCCACTCTAAGCCTTGACGTTTTGTGTTTTTGATTGCAGAATGGGGTGTACTCGAACCTGCAAGGCTTACACCGCTGCTAGCGTTTAGCGGCCTTGAGGGGTTTTGGATGTAGACTTGCAGCAAGATGCACAACGCGACAACCTGAACCTGAACCTCAAGCCGCAAGCCCAGCCCCTGAAGCCTGAAACTTATCCTATAGCATACTGTAGGATACGATGATATAGTATCGTATAGTACAATACAAACTGCGAGCCGGAAGCCAAAGGCCTCCGCGCCCGATTCCCTTATTGAACCAGGCATAGCCATCATAGGGTTTAGGGTTTAGAGGAAGCGTTGCAGAACACATCCCGAACTCTGAACTCTAAACCATTAGAACCTTTCCCAAAAGCCAATGTCATTAGCCCAAATCTTTGCCTCTTGTACATTTCCTCGGCCGAGGCCGCATCACCAGCTTCGGCGAAAGCTCTGATGGCCTCTGGGAAGAACTCGGGAAAATTGTTGAATAGGCTTAGGGCATGAGTCTGCTCATGAAGGTTCTCGCTTAGGGCTCAATGGCTTAAGCGGTGGGTGTGGTACTTCGGGGTTCAGAATAGTCCTAACTAATGAAGGCCCTGAGTGGGGGCTTATTCCATCTTTCACCTTCCTACTTGTCAAGTCTCTGAGCCTTGAGAGCTGGGGCATTGGGATTGGACTATGCGGACCTGGGCGGAGCTCCGGGTTCAGCGTGTCAGTTCCGCTGCTTCGGGTTTGGGGTCTGGTTCCTTATTATAATTGTAGTATGATGAGCCCCAAAACCCTATGCTAATTCTTAAGGCCAGCATATTCGGATGTTGGGATTTGGCTTTGGGATCTCTGAGCATCCCGCGATGTTGTAGGATCCGGCATTGGGAGTCAGCCCCTCCAACACGGCCCAGTCGAGAATTTGCCTCAGACCCGCGGCACCAGAATGACTCAGGTTTAGGGTTGAGGGTTTAGGGGTTTAGGGTTCAAGTCCAAACTCTGAAGCCCTGGACCCGCAACTCCCCTTTAGTCCGGATGCCCTGCGCTGAAGGGGCGCATGGAGCCCAGGGGCCGCAAGCCTAAACTTACCTTTGGTTAGTAGGGAATGGAAGAAAGGTAGTAATAGTACTTATAATTGTACCCCATTCCTCCATTCCCTACTAACCCAAGGTAAGTAAACAGAAGGGTGGAGACGACAGTCTCCTGGATCGCTCTGCTCGTGGACCCTGCAGTATCAGCTGTAGGCTAAAGATAGAAGGATAGGAAGAAAGATTGATGGATAGATAGGTATACAGAGAGATAGATAGATAGATGAGTAGATTTGTACTTTCCGGTTCAAGCAGCGTATACGTCTGCTCATTTCTTTGCTGCTGTACCTACTAAGGCACATGCATGATCCTGCTGTCCTGTCTCACTATTGTTGTTGTGGCTATTCCCCTGAACCCTAAACCCTAAACCCCACATGGGAGTTTCCGAAAAAACGGGGGGCCCTAATATAGTACTCTAAATAGCAGGATCCTTATTATAAGGACCCCAAAAGAATAAGGTACCCCTACTTTTCGAAAACTCCCAAACCCTTAAATCCTAAAGCCTATAGTGTCCTTACAGACCCATTGTACACCTCTTTAAAGGACCCCTTCAAAGGGAACCCTATTCTAATTAAGGCCACATGGGTTCAGGGCCGAGGCCCTGGCCGGACGCCGGCCGGATCCTTCGCCCGGGCATAGCCCTGCATCAGCGCCGAGTAGGCCGACATGTGGGGTCCTTGGGAGCAGCGCCGTGAGATGCTCGGCATTTTGGGCTGGAGGTGCTGCGAGTGGCAAAAATTTAAAAAGCAAGCTGACGGGGCTTTGTAGAATTTGTATGACAGGTGCTACTTGAGTGGTTTGCGCTTTGGGTTTGGAAGTCAATTCCAGGGGTGAGGCCTGCTTTGGGTACCCCCAAGACATTAGATCAACAGCATCCGAAGCTCGCTATCATACAGACACCATAAACTCTAGATCCAAGCCCTCGAATCCGCTTGAAACAAAGACAAGTGGCATAAGCTTTCCTGTTTTCTAGCCTCTCCCTGCAATCTGCCCCGATGACTGTATGCTCTGCATGCGAAGAAAGGCATCAGAAAAAATCCTCAACTCGAAGCCACACAAGGATCGCAATGGCACCCTCCAAACCCGGCAGAATTTGGTCATACCTTTGTAGGGCTTCGGGTCTCAGAAAGAACACGGCAGCAAAATGTCTACATCGCTCTACGACCCCCAGTAAACAAAAAGGCTGAGAGGCAGACTGATGCCGGTGGCTGCAAGCTTGGAAAGCCACTGGCCGGCCTCGTCCTCCGCTGTTCTCTGCAGCTGGGGGCTTCCAGATTTTAGGCCCGGGCATTACATTTACAGCCAGAGAACATTAGTAGCAGTGGAAGTTGCGGTAATCACCGCAATGGTCCTCGTCGTCGTCGTCGCTTCGTCGTGTTCGTCTTCTTCGTAGTCCTCGTCGTCGTTCGTCGTCGTCATCGTGGCGGCAGCAGCAGCAGGAGGAGGAGCTACTGTTATTGCCTTTGGCGTAGTCATAGGGGTAGCATGGTAGCAGCATCAGCGGCAGCACGTGTGCAGCAGCTGCTGCTGTCGCAGTTGGCAATGACAATGCTCCAAGGGTGCCCCATCGCCCGAACGAATCTTACGACTTGAGAGGCAGTTGCTTGGACCCTTCTTAGTTTGGGAGTTTTTGAGAATTTGGAAATCTTGAGCTCTCAGGCCCTAAACCCTAAACTAAACCCTTCTGGGTGACCAGCCGTATGGTTGGCTCCCGCGTAGGCCGCGATCATCTGGGTGTAGGTCTCCTCAAGGGGTCTACGGCTAAGGCCGATAAATATATATATATATATATATCATATATCATATACCATATACCATATATCATGTATTACATGTTGGCTGAATTCTAATCATATATATATATATATATATATATATATATATATATTCATATATATATATATATATATATATATATTCATATATATATATACACTATGCGACTACGACTCCGTGTATTGCTTGCATACTCACAATGATGTCACATACCAGTTTCGGGGTTCAGCGTTTGGGCTTGGATATCCTTCCATTCTGGAATTCTTTGACCAAGATCGCAACTTGAACCCTCCGGAAGATCTGGTTTCAAACAATCCTGCACAGCTGCAGTTTCAACGAGAACTTCGCTGATATCAGAAGATGGCAATCAAAGCAATGAACCTGCCTAATTCAGACGGAAAACCCTCACGGGCCCTGCCTCTGTTGCAGAGATGCCAGCTTCAAGCATCCTGCGGGGAATTGATCACCCTGCGTTCTTGCCTGGAGTTTGTGGATATAGCTCTGTAATTAAACATGACAGTCAAGCGGGAACTGGCCAACAGCTTTTGCAAGAGCTTACTCAGAGGATCATGGGACTTAATTAGTAACCAGGGTTATAACTAGGGTAACTATACTTATAATTGCTTATGACCCCACTTAGGGTACTTATGACCTTACTTACTAAGTCCCATGATCCTTCAAGCATACCTCTACTTAACAGCCGATGCGCGCCTGTCGAACCAAGACCGTGCCGCCAGAGCGCCCTTCCCGCTGCGCAGGGAGGCGAAGTAGCGGATCGCGGCACTGAGCGGACAGCTCAAGGATCCGAAACACCCGGAGGAAATCCCCAAACCCTTAAAGCTCTGAACCCTAACACCTCTGAACCCTAAACCCTAAACCCCCCTAACACCTCTGAACCCTAAACCCTAGACCCCCCCAAAACCCTAAACCCTAAACCCCCCCAACACCTTTGAACTCTAGACCCTAAACCCCCCTAACACCTCTGAACCCTAAACCCGAAACCCCCCTAAAACCCTAAACCCCTAAACCCTAAGCCCCAAACCCTAAACCACGGCTCAAAGCCGTCGAGCTCAGGAAGAGGATCGGAGCCCCTACATCCCGACCCCGTGCCCCTGATCCCGAAGCTCGAAACCCACACTTGAGACCCCACTATTTTGTTACAGAATACTATAGTGTGTAATGTAACGTGTTACAACCTGTGTGATATATCCTAACATGAGATTAGGTAACATACGGTAACATAACATAGCATGATGCAATATAGTGCACTAGTACAATAGAGTGGTCTACTACAGCATGTCATGCAATACTATATCATACTCTACCATACCATATTGGATTACATTATACCATGTTATATCCATGTTGTACTACATTGCGGTACGTTCGATTACAATGTATTCTGCTGTATTCTTGTATGTTATACTACAACGAAGGCAAACTATACTATATGCTATCCTTCACTATAGTCTACTATACTATATTATGTTAAGTCATATTACATTGTGTTATACTGCGTTAAGGCAATTCCTATCATGGTATTTTGTCTTAAAGTAAACGATATTATAATGTATTACAGTGGTGTCATATATACATATATATAGCGAAAAAGAAAGTGTATACATATATGATAGGATATGTTATGATATGATACGATGTGATGCGATGTTATATGGTTTCATATGATGTGATATGATATCATGTTTCCACTACATCAGATTACATATTGCAGTACCTTCTGTGATGCTAAACAGTATCTTATGCTACAGTATCGTGTATTACAGTGCTGATATGCTAGCAGTTAGTATGGTTTAATATTATATCATATTATTTTACGCTATACTGCACTATAGTTATTATGCCCCCAGATCCTTCCAAGCTTGATCAAGTGGCTTGTAGCTCTCAGCCGATGCCGACACGCCCTCCTCCTCCATTTTTTCGAGCCATTGTCCGACCTGCCCAAGCGGGGTCAGGGTTTAGGGTTTAGGGTTTAGGGTTTAGGAGACCTGGGCTTCGAGCCTCAGAGGTTTAGGGTTGGGGGTATCGGTTTGTGGTGCTTGGGGATTTGGGGCTTTGGGGCTTAAAGGTTTGGGGTTCCGGATTCAGGGTTTGTAGCATTCAGGGTTCGGAGACCACAGCTAGAAGATGAGATGAAAAGAGCTAGCCAAAAAAAGAACCTTCGCTGAAAGCCGGAGCCTCTGCGGGGAGTTGCGCAGTTGATCTCAGAGAAGTAGAGTTTTGGGGGGCCCATAATTTTAGAAATATACGAAGGAAACCCAAAGCAATTATTCAGGCCCTGGGACAAGAAACTGTCTCCAAGGCGCACTGACATCACGGCAACATTGCATCAGGCGCTGTTAGTCAGAGCCAGCATCGCAGGCCTTCCTTGGCGATGTCCTCACCAGACAGCACAGCGCGCAGCAGATCTGCAAAGCCAAAATACCTAGCTGTCCCCTAAACCCCTACCCCCAAGCCCTCCACCGCTTCAGAGTCTCAACCGCTCCTGATGAACTCCAAGTAGATGCTCTCGTCTGGGGTGGTGCCGTTTCCCTTCATCCACTGGAGCCACAGCCTTTGGCAGCACAAGGGGCCGTTGAATCTTTTCCGACAGAGCTACAGTATAGCATGCGCTGAACCGATATCCTGCCTAGACTGCGGTGCCAATGCATACTCCGTCATATGTACTGGTATTGATAAACATGGCAAGTGCATTGGAACGAACTTTCTGGAAAAACAAAGCATATAATATAGTTACCATATCTAGGAGCATGAACGTGAAGCATGGCTCTACTGAGGAGCTACACATGTTCTAAACCGAACGCCAGCTGGGTTTTTATCAGATGGCAGAAGCAACAAGCGGAATACCAAAAGCAGCAGCGGCAGCAGGAGTAAAAGCAAGAGTAGGAGCTGGAGCACGAGCGAGAGTGGGTAATTGTAGCTTGTGTCGCTGACTCTTGAATACTCCTCGGGTGCGGGCTGTGCTGCATCCATGTTCTTTTCATTCAAGAAAGCCTGGATCACCTCAGCCAACCGATCTGGACTGTGAAAGACGCGAAAGGACTGCAAATGCAGTGTTGCAATTGCTATGAATGTTGTCGACTCCCCTTGCAGCTACTACTGCATGTAACATCATCAACACTACCACGACAGTAGCGACACGACCACAACGACGACTGCGCTTATGACGAACTACCCCTGGCTTCTCAGCTCCAAGCCGACTTGTAAGCCTGGAAGCTCGGCCTGTAGCCCGCTTCGAGGGAGAGAGCGACCTGCTGCGTCTTCTTTCAAGCCTTAACTTTAGGGTTTAGGGTTTAGGGCCTGGAGGGGAAGAGGGGACGACACTCGCCAGACGTCACGAGGCTCGTGAGCATGCTGCAAGGTTTTTGGGCCCCCTCTTGTCGGTCCGCCTTAAACTTTGAAACGCGCTTGGGAGGAGCGTGGCCCTGCGAGCTCGCTGCCGACTCCACCTGAGAATGCTCCCGAACGGTCTCAGAGACCCCAAGGTGCTCCAAAGCTCCCTGAGCTCCCTGAGCTCCCCGAGCTCCGGTAGCTTCGGGAGCTCCGGGACTCGGATAGGACTTCGATCGCCTCTCCGAGGACTCCATGAGCCTAAAGAGATCGGCAGGGCTCGGGGCCTGGGCTTTCGGGGCCCCTTTGGGGAGCAGGTCGAAGTTCATCGGCTCTCCAGCTTTCGCCTCTGCGTCCGCGTAGGACTCCACGATCCGGTCGAGCTCGGAGAGTTCGTCTTCGTAGGAGTCGCCGGGAGCCTCGGCCGGGCCGTCGGAGCCCTCCTCCATCTGCTCAAGCTCACGGAGCCGCGAGAGGGTGGAGTCGGATCCGCGGTCCCGCGCCGCCGGGTTCTGCCAAAACTTCCAAGCGTCCTCTTCTGCGGATTCTGCACCGGAAGACTCCTTGGGAAGCGCCGGCTCGGGCTCCAAGGGCTCGCGGATGTCCAGGAAGCCATTCTCGTCCACGCGGATGCTGCTACCCGCCGGACCCGAGCCCGAATTCGCAGATTCCGCCTCGGACTCTCCGCCTGCGAGACGCCGCCGCAGCGAGAGCTCCTGGAGCTCGCGGTCGGCGCTCGTCTGCTCGTCCTGGAGGCGCCGAAGCCGGCGATCGACCATCTTTAAGGCATTGCCGGTGGTGCGCAGGGCGAAGTACTCGGAGGACAGCCTCAGCCCCAAAGACCCAAAGCTCTACGTGTCAAAAACACAAAAAAAGCACTTCCAAAAAAAAAGCCGAGCCAGTCCCGGCTCGAAGCCCGAATCCTAGAGTCCTAGGGCCTCACGAAACTTCGCCCCTCTTTTTCCGCCGCGTGGCTGGCAGAGGACCTCGTTGGTATGCACCAGCTGCCCTGGAAAGCTGGCCATGGGCCCAAAAGGCACCATCACCGGGTGGGACACCTTCAAGGGTTCCTAAAAAAGGGGACTATAAGGGCTACTATCAGGGATTTAAAGGGTTCCTCAAAAAGGGGCTATAAGGGCTACGATAAGGGATTTAAAGGGTTCCTTAAAAGGGGACTATAAGGGTTACTATAAGGGCTACTACAAGGGATTTAAGGACCTTAAAGGGGACTGCTTAAGGGCTCATGGGACTTAGTAAGTAAGGTTATCAGTAGGTTAATCAAGATAACCCCACTTGGACTTATAACCCCAATTAGAACCTATACTTGCTAAGTCCCATGATCCTCTAAGTGTAAGGGTTACAATAAGGATTACTATAAGGGATTTAGGGATATAGGGGCCTACAGAACTGTCTGGTTCTTCGTAGGGAATGGGGGAATGGACAAGGAGACTATTATTGGGGATTCTACAGGGGCTACTACAGTTTACTCTAGGGATCCATTCCCCCATTCTGTACTAAGAACCAGGGAGCCTTGTCGGGGAGCTCTGCCAGCACGCCACGCAGCTCCCGATATTCGCGGCTGCGTTCGGAGATGGCCTCGGCATTCTGCCGGGCCTGGGCCAGCTGTGCATCGAGGCGCCGCAGCGCCGAAGTGAAGACCTCCCGGCGGACCCTCACCGTGCCACCGCCATCGCCAGCGCCACCACTGGCCATGATGTCGGACCCCAGATTTGATTTTTTTTAGAAACTGCAACTTGCTTCAGTCCTGCGTCTCAGAAGATCCAAGAGTTATCAGCAAGAACATGTGAAAAGTCGGACGTCATCTTTGCCACGGGACCCCTGATGAGCCATGAACTGCGCTCGGGGCCTACCGCCTTCGATTCAGCACAGCCTCCGCTCCTTGCTGAAGCCCAGAGATGTCCCTACTGTCCTCATTTTATCACCATGGTATGATACAATAGGACAAATGTTTGAGAATATAATAGAGACAGTATCTCAATTTTTCTTATGTCCTATAATGGCTGTCCGCACAAGAGCCCTGCGCACCCATTCGGCAGCGTAATCGGCCGAGATGGTTGCACTGCTGGCACTGGCTTTGATCACCTGCCAGACGAGGTGGTCACTGGCGACTTCCCTCAAAACTACTTAGCACCGCTCCAACGTGGCTCTGTGTGCATGTACACGTCTAGCAGTCCTGCACAAGTTGTGCTAGCAGGGAAAAGCTATTCTCGCATCGCTGCAAGGAGTTTTTGTCGGCGGTGGTAGTGTTGTGCGTTGATGTGCCTCTGCCTGCGAATACCAGTAGGGGATCTTAAAGCCAAAACATGGCACATGTGCAGATGCAAGTGCGTGCATGAAACCTGTGAGTGCGCGCAGGTATGGGTGTAGGATGGTGTAGGTGTGGCTGTGCGCGCGCGTGCGCCTCTGTGTCTGCGTGTGCATGCATATATACAGCACTAGATCAGATGTTGCCTTCGCATGATAAGGAAGCTCCCACCAAAAATGCAGGCGCTGCCTCGTTGAACTGGATCCCTCTTGCAGAAAGGCCTTGGAGCAACTTCGTTTCACAATAACCGTCTCTGAATGTCAGCCAGAAGTATCCGAGAGCATCAAGCAGTCGCAGCCCGTGAAAAATGCAAAAATCATACCTTATTCTCGCACTCATCAAAAACGGCCGCAGTGCCACCTAACCCGCGAGTGCGCAGCCGGCTTTCTTCATCTGCCGGAACCAGACGATCGCGAGCTTAGGCTTTCCGGCCTCTAGCAGCTGGGCTGCAAAGGGCTTAGGGTTTAGGGCTTACAGGGTTTTATAGGGGTTTGTAGGGTTTTTTTAGGGCTTATGGAGCTTATAGGGCTTGTAGGGTTTACAGGGCTTATTGGGCTTATAGGGTTTAGGGTTCAGGGTTGAGGGCTGAGGGCCGGTCTCTAGAGGTGTGTTTTTGGGTTTCAAGGCCTTGAGGCCCCTCAGACCTTGGGGTTTGTGGAGTTTCGGGATGCCCTGCCTTGGCGCAGGCCTTGATGACGTGGTTGTAGGACGTGGCGTCGGGTTTGGCACCCTGTCAGGGCCGCTGTTGCGCTGCAACAGCCGCAACGGAATGAAACGGGACGGCCTTTTTGATGTTGATCATGCGATTGAGGATCTTCTGCGCATTATCGGCATCTTTGGCCACCTCACATGCCTGCCGGTGGCGCCCTCTGAGTCAAAATCTCTCAGATGGATTCAGGTCCTGCGGGATCTGCACCGTGTCGCGCGCCTTCAGTACGGAGTTCCAGTTGTTGGTGCCCGGCCCCTTGTGCGCTTTGCGCATCTTTGTCAGCCTCAACTCCAGACTCGAGCCTGAAAGGCGACATGGCGGAGGAGCCCTCTGAGACCCGCGCCACAGCTCCGCACGCTTCACGTTGCCATACTTGGCCGGCACCTGAGACGAGGTAGAGGAGCTATGCAACAAGACGTTTTATGGTGACTTCCGAGGCTGGCGCCCCGATGAGCACGTTGTAAACGTCTCTGTCAGGCTTCTTCTTCAGCCCGGCGAGGCGCTTGAGCCTCAGCACCGGAGACTCCGACTCCGTCATCTTCTTATAATAGGGACCCTAATGTAGTACCCTAAATAGTAGGATCCTTATTATAAGGACCCCAAATAAGGTACCCATATCTTATTGCCCATAATATTGCGGCAGGTTCGGCTGAGGTCGGGCACCAGAAATCCTCCCAGAAGTCCTGCAGCTCTGCGTCCCGCCTCGACTGCGCGGCCTCGCTGTTCAGGGTTTAGGGTTTGGGGTTTAGGGGTTTAGGGTTCAGGTACCATCGTCATAAGGAATATTCGGAATGTTGCGGCCCGATTGCCTCCAAAACGGCTTCGTAGCACCTGGACAGTACTGCGACGCGACGCAAGAGCTTTGCTTGCCGTTCGACTTGTATGCTGAGAGTAACGCTGCCAATTGGGCTCAAAGCCGCTGTCGATCATCCTGCGGCAGAGCTTCGCAACGATGACACGGTCACAAAAGGCATGTCCGACAAGGCTAAGACTCCTCTCCATCCATTGGGACAGCACTTCTACCTGTCATGGTTTGTGACTTCGGCCCGTGGCGTCCCCTTTGTGCAAACAGGCTGGCTGCGCATCTCTGGCCTTACCAGGCAGCAGTTCTGACAAGTCTGTCTACTCAGGGCTTGGGATTTGGGGGTTCGGGGGCTCAAGGCTGCTTGGGAAGACTTTGCAAGCGGACTCTCAAACGTTGCCGAGCATGGCACCGGCGCAAGGGCCAAGATGACGTGCACAAACGCCCTTGGGCCGCCAGGAGCGAAAACAGGCACCACTCGCTCAAGCTTGCAACTTTGCGCTTCCACCATGCTAAATCTTGCTCTCTTGTGACCGATTGTTGAACTTGCGATGATCATCAGCATGACATGACCATCATCATCAACAACATCATTATAGCCATCAAACTGTCATCACTACCATCAGCAGCAGCAAGTAGCACCACCATGACCACCATCACGATCCTTTGCCACGGATACCCTGATGGGCAGACGTAGCTTCAGGTAGGTGGAACAACAAGAACACAGGCAGCGTAAAAGCAAGAGGCACAACGTCAGAAAGGAGATCTGCCGGACAGCTCGGGCACCGACGCGCTTGTCAATTTGACATCTGCCTGCGGCTGGTCATGATGCAAGCGATTGTCGTACGAATATCAACAAAAGAAAGCATGAGAGACGTATGCGCAACAAACCACTATCCGAAATTGTTGATGCTCGAAAAAATAGCGATTACCATCAGAATCATGGCAGTGGCAACGCACTGGTAACGATGATGCCCCCCTCGTCATCCATAGCATGATTATTGCGAGTAACCTTGCATAGGTTTTCCTCCCCTATGATGATTAAAGCAGGTTTGCCATGCTTTCGGATCGATCTGGCTCTGGAAATCTAGGGAGGAGCCACGCAGTGTTGGCTTTTTTGCCTTTCAAGGTCCGGGGCCTTGGGGTTCTCTTGCCTTGGCGCGTTGATTTTTTCTTTTCTTTCAAGGGCCTTTTTCGTCGCCTTGGTTTAGGGTTTAGGGCTTAAGGCCTGCATTGAGCCCTGGAAGCGCGGAGAAAGACACGGGCGTGCTATGCACGATGGCACTCGAAGGCTTAAGCCTCGCAATTACCACATCGGAAACCCGGAAACTCCAAGCATTCAAGCTTACATAATCCAACGATCTCCCCACCTCAGCACCTGAAACCGAAAAACCCTGACCCCATGACTCCAAACCTGAACCTCACAGCCGAAGCCCAAAACTCCAAGACTCCAATAATGCTCCTTAGGGTTCCTCATTATGATTGCACTATCATATCCTAAAAACTCGACTCGAATCATTGCGGGCCCAAACCTCCCCTAGACCCTAAACCCCAAACCCTAAACCAACTCCCAAGTGCTTCAGAGCCACGGAGACCATCTGGTTGAAGTGGGCGATCGCCTTTTCGGGCTCCTTGGCCTGCACTTTTTGGCCGGTTGAAGGCGCTACTTAAAGGCTCATGGGTCTTAGTACGTAAGGTTATAAGTAGGTTATAATTAGGATAACCCCACTTAGGGGGGACTTATAACCCCAATTACAACCTACTTACTAAGTCCCATGATCCTCTAAGTAGGCAGGTTTCAGGGGTCTCGGGGATGTAAGGTTTAGGGTTAAGGGTTTAAGGACTTATAGGGTTCAAGGACTTAGGGTTCAAGGACTTAGGGTTCAAGGACTTAGGGTTTAAGGACTTAGGGTTTAAGGACTTAGGGTTCAAGGACTTAGGGTTTAGGGTCTAAGAAATTAGGGTGACTGGGTTTAGGGTTTGTTTTGATGTGGACCTGTTTCCTCCTCACCGAGGGCCTGTCAGGCTTACAACCCAACGCGATCAGGACAGAGGCTTTCACACCCAGCTCAAAACCATAATACTAATCATATTGGCAATAAGGCAATAACCATCATCATAATCCTAGTCATCATTATAATAGTAACAGTGCCCATACCAATAATGATAGCTAATGATAGTAGTGACAGTGATGATTATATGGAGCCCTCAGGATCAGTTCACCACTGGCTCGAACATGTCATGATAAGGAACTAGTTGCAATACAGTAAATGTAAAGCTCACGAAGGCTAAACCTCATGAAACCTCCGAAAGCTTCAGCTTCAAGTGAGTGATAATATATGCAGCTGGTCGCTTTATGCAGTCGGCGAAAGTTCACGAAAGAAGCTATCATATGCCAATTTCCCCTCTGCACTTTCGCCGATGAGTCATGATAATCGCCGCTACATCTATATGGAGGATGCCTCGGCCCACTGTTCGTGAAGAAGGTGGTGGCTGGCGTTGCTATTACGGTGTCTACCTACACCTGAAGCGAAACCTGTCCAGCCTCCCCAACCCGAGCCTCAGGGGTCTCTCTCTGTTACGACTCCACTACAGCGAGAAGCCGAGAAAGCCCGTGGTCTCGGGGCTCATAGCTTGTGTACTCTTTACGATTCACGGTTTAGGGTTTTGAGGTTTAGCGGAAATCAACCGCAAAGCCTTTTGTCCGATGCCTTCCGGGACGCCTCGATCAGCAGGACCTCAGGGAAGGGCAGGATCCGTCATGAGACCGCCTTGCTGCCTTCCGGCTTTGCGTGTCTCACGAGAGGCATCAAATGCCAAGGACCTCCCTAATCGACCAACGATCTAGCAGGAGGGTTTAGGATTTCTGACTGTGGTCTTTTTGGAGGCGCGGGCTTCCCTTTGAGGACACCAGGAGTCTAAGGCCAGAGCATAGAGCGCTGCGTCCGGCGTGAAGCCGTCCTCCCGCCTGGCAGCTGCCCGGGTCTGGTAAATGCAGTATCCTCTACTTAAAGGCTCATGGGACTTAGTAAGTAAGACTATCAGTAGGTTGTAATCAGGATAACCCCACTTAGGGGACTTATAACCCCAGTTATAACCTACTTACTAAGTCCCGTGATCCTCTAAGTAGTTCTTGTGCCTTCCGTAAAATTGCACACGACCGGACATCTGACCTGGTGCGCGCTTGCTACCTGGCATGGACATGCCAGGTAGGCAGCTGCTGAGACCATCCTTCTGCCATCTCCACGTTCCCAACCTCGGTTCACCGACTCTGCTGCAGTCAGCCATAGTTTGAAATGTTTTTTGAATTTCGATACAAGAGACTATCATATACTACAGGATGCTATACTAGACTGTCAAAACTTGACGCACAGCGCCGCGGCCGGGTGCCGCGCAGTTGCGGCGAGGTTCACCATATCTTTGTACATCGGGTAGCTCGGCTGCACACCAAGCGCTGGCAAGCTGCTCATGAGCCTCCACAAGAAATCATGTAGTATACTATAGTACATTATAGTATGTATAGTATAGTCTCGATAATCTAGTACGGTACATTATAGTATGTGAAAGTCCTTTATGTATTGGGCTGCAATATAGTACAGTATGTTTATTAAACTGCCAGATATGAGAGTATTTTATTGTAAATGATGGCCTCTTGGAGCATATTCAAGCGTATTCTCATGTACTACAGTTACTGCAGTACATGAATTATTAAAGTATACCATAGTTTAGCATTGCATTTTATAGCATATTGTAGGATGGCGAATGGCATAAGGTACCCTAAACCGCAACCACACACGCTTCGGCGACGAAGCTCCTCGTCGCACCTGCCAGGTCCTTCGCTCCGTTCAAACCTCAGAAAGAAAGACTCCGAGATCCATTAAATGAAGGATATAGAGTTAAGAGTATGGAATTTCGGGTTTTGGAGTGTAGGGAGGATCCCGAGCACACTTGACGAAGGAATTGTGGAGTCCTCATCAGGAGGATGTAAGGGCTTTCAGAATTTCAAGGCTTTGAGGTGTCGGGGTGTACGGGTGACGTCGGGACCCAAGGCCGTGACTGAACAAGACGTTCTTGCACGTCTTCATCAGAGGCTTCCCTGCTTCGAAGAGGGACCTGCCAAACGAAGGCAAATGCTGTCTAGAGGTTTAGCCTTTGAGGCATGGGTGCCAGACCCGTCAACTCGAGGCTTAAAGGCTTTCAACGCACGGGCTTCGACGGGGATGAGCTCTGCAAGGTGTCGATTGAAGTACCAGTCTTGATCATGGCAGAAGCAGTTTCCGAAAAGAAGTGTGGTGGTGGTGTGTGGCTAGTACCAGTAGTAGTAGCAGTTGTCATCGTAGCAGTAGTAGCAGTAGCAGCAGGAGGGGAGAGTAGCACAAGTAGTAATAGTGTTTGCAGCGGTGGTAGTAGTAGCGGTGGCAGTAGCATCACAGCAGCAGCACTTGTCGCCGTGGTGCGAGTACCATACGTGTACTGGGAAGCGGAGGAGGAGGAGGAGGAGGAGGAGCGGCAGCAGCAGCAGCAGTTGTTGCCGTGGTACTAGTAGTAACACCACACGAAGAAAACGAGACATGATTCTGTGCAGGGCAATCTTGATGGATGGACATCTCGGACCTCGATTGTCCTAATCATAACGCCAGCAGGGACAACAAGGATCGCAAAATTCTGACAGAAAGAACTCAAATGAGATAAGACGAGTAGAAGAAAGGAAACTGCTGGTACTGGATCAGGATAGCAGATAGCACACAGCCACAGTTATATTGGCATGGTAAGCACAAAAGCAATTGCGCTCGTAACTCGTGCAGTAGTCACAGTAGCACTAGCTACAGCAACATACAACAACAACAACAGCAGCATAATCAAAACAAAAAAACTAATGCTGAGAACCGTCAACAAGACAAAAGCAAGAGGGATAACAAGAGAAACTATAGAGAGCGATTCAATCAACGTGATCTTTGTGGGCGTCATCGTGGTCATCAACGCCGTTATCGACGCAGCGAGCCTGGACTCCACACCCAAAAACCTCGGAGAAGTCTGAGACCCGAACTTCATCGCCCCCTCAATGTTGCCAGCGGCCAGGTGGCTCTGGACCAGGAAGTCGTACGTCGACCTCAGCGTCATCGTTAGGAATCCGGGGAGACGAGCACGGGGCTTCAGAGGGCTGATACACCGACAGAATGTTGGTTGTCCTACTATTCTGATGGTCTTTGTTGACAGTTCATTCCTGGCATGTTGAATCTTGAGGCATTCTTGTCGGAAAGCACGCGCATAGTCTTCTCTATCACTCCTCCTCCTCCGACCACCACTACTACTGCTACTACTAGTACTAGTTACTAGCACTAGTACTGGTACTAGTACTAGAACTAGTACCAGTAGTACTACAACTACTACTACGACTACTACGACTACTACTACTACTACTACTACTACTACTACTACTACTACTACTACTACTACTACTACTACTACGACTACGACTACTACTACTACTACACTACTACTACTACTGCCACTTGCCACTGCCACTGCCACTGCCTGCTTACTGCTACTGCTACTGCTACTGCTACTGCTGCTGCTGATGCTGCGGCTGCTGCTGCTGCTGCTACTGCTACTGCTGCTACTACTGCGACTACTGCGACTGCGACTGCGACTGCGACTGCGACGCGACTGCGACTGCGACTGCGACTGCGACTGCGACTGCGACTGCGACTGCGACTGCGACTGCGACTGCGACTGCGACTGCGACTGCGACTGCGACTGCGACTGCGACTACGACTGCGACTACGACTACGACTACGACTACGACTACGACTACGACTACGACTACGACTACTACTGCTGCTACGACTACGACTTCGACTACGACTACGACGACTACGACTACGACTACGACTACCACTACTACTACTTACTACCACTACTGCCAAGGCTACTGCTGCTACTGCTACTGCTACTGCTACTGGTACTGGTAAGACCACCACCACCACCGCCACGACAACAACTGCTCCTGCTCCTGGGACTACGACTGCGACTCCTGCTGCTACTGCTGCTACTGCTACGAGGAGGGTGAGGAGCACAACGAAGGGGACGCTGGGACGACGAGCATCACCACTGCGTCTTATACTGGCAGCACTTTCCTGTGCCGGATTGCTGGTTGGAGAGCCGCCACCCAACGCGTTTCGTGTCAGAATCAGGCGCCTTTCTACAGGTTTGCTCCTTGGGGATCAGCGATGGCAGGGTCCGGATATTGGGCCTCAGCGGAAGCATCCGTGTTAGACCCAGTTTTGCCTCTCAACCGAGCAGCGGGCAGCCTTTTCCGAGAAGCATTCACAAAGAGCCCCGTCTAGGGTGGAGGGAGGCTGTTCCTCCCGACTAGGGTCCAATATAGGAGCCACACTCATTGCAAGTGCTGCTTCCCCATCCCCATATGATCTCAGCTCAGGGCTCCTACATTGGTACATAAGAGGCAAGTCAAACTCAAGTGCCTTGACTGTCCCATTCGGGCCTACAAGGCTAGCATGGCCAGAAGGCACACATTAACTGGAAAAGAACTTACCTTTGGTTAGTAGGGAATGGAAGAATGGTAGCAATAGTAGCTATAATTGCACACCATTCCTTCATTCCCCACTAACCAAAGGTAAGAGAAAGCTCCACCTCCACCGCAGGATTTGCAAGATGGTTCGGAAGCATGGCTCTTCTGCGATCGGAAGCTCCAACAACAAACTGGGAGTTCCCGAAAAATAGGGGACCCTAATATGGTACCCTAAATAGTAGGATCCTTACTATAAGGACCCCAAAAGAAGGTACCCCTAGTTTTCGGAAACTCCCAACTGCCTGCAAGGTAGGCACAGGCTTTACAGAACGTCGGCGGTGCCATGTTCATGACACCTCAGCTGATGCATTGCACGTCACACATACAAGCCAGCTGTGTGCACCATGACGAACCATGAGCTGCCATGGAGCTCGTTGTTCTTCTGCATCGCGACGGAAATTTTCTCCGCCGGACACTCGGCCTTGTGCGATGCAGGATACAGTTCACACTTAGGGACCGCAGGAAAACGCTGAAGTTTTCGCCACTGCTGCAATGGCAAGTCAACTTGCAGCTGTCAGAACCCATGTCTACTGAACCCTTGCTGCAACTACCTTCCTGCCCTTCTCTAGTGAGTGTGCTAGGCTCTTCCAGAAATCCAACAGGCTTCGGGCTTGGGCTTTAGGGTGTCCAAACACTAAACCATCCTCCTTTTCGGCCAAACGTCCTGGCCGCCCACATGCCACAGAGCAGTCTCTGACGCATCGGGACTGGGAGGAATCTCCGTCCAGTTGGAGAACTTGTCCACCCCTGGGAATGTTCGGGGGCTTCCGGGTCTCCCCTTGTGGGGTTCTCGGGGTTTCTGGATTGGGGCTTCCCTTCCCTTTTCGGCTTGCGCTCGCGAGAGCTCTAGGATTCCGATTGGCCCGTCCTGCCCTCAGATTCGACCCCAACTCTGGAGTCCAGACTGCGCGCGCTATCCAACCTCTTAAATCTCTGCACAACCTGCAAACTCCACGAGAAGGGCAGGTCGTAGATGCTGCCGGCTTGCGGTGCTTCCTCATGATCTTCATCCAGACTGCCCTCACCAATGCAAAGCTCACTTCGGGTCTTCCCAACACGAAGCTCTACATCCATTCCCCTTAGTTAAAATCCCCACCTCACCTGCTTTGATGGTTCCACTTCCTGGCTAGGGCTTTATGGGGCGCCTGCCCCGCCACGTTGTGGGCTTCGGGCTACGGCCAGAAGGAGTCTCGCGCTGCACAAAGGTAGGGAAGATACTTGGAGGGTTCAGACGTATGTTATGCCACACTTATCACACGCCCTGACCCTTGGAGATCCTTGAAGTGGGGGGCGTCGGATGTGGTTTCGGGCTGGGGAGTTCTACAGGTCTAAGCCGAAACCTCGCGGTTCGGGGCTGGGTCCTTCGGCCCTAAAGACCTCTGAGGGATCAGAAGGCTCAGGCTGCTCTGATGCTCGTTCTCCAGATGCAGGCCAGGCACTCACTGGGGCACGTCGGCCTCCGCAAGGTCGAAGCTAATGCGGATGGGGGGGATTCTTTTCAAGGGTCTTATTGGTAAGGATCCTATATGCTGCTGCTGCCTGCACTAGTACCTTTTTCTGGAAACTCCGATAATCTATACCTTGATACAGCACCCTGAACACGATAACGAGTTGCTCCATGCAAGGCCTTCAGAGCTTTGAGCCTGTGGGGCTGTATACCGAAAGATACTCCATCGCAGGGACGGGTCCGGAAAAGCCACTTCCTGCATCTTCAACAGGCCGGGCTTGCTAAACCCATCTACTCGTTGCATACTTCTGGGCCTCTGCGACTGTATACTGTCTCTCCTGGCTGCACATGTCTTGCTTCTTGCCTGGAAAAAACAGCTGATTTGTGGAACTCCATGGTGATCGCAAAACTTTGTCGGATTCAAAACTGCAATCTCTCGGGTCAACCTAACCTTCACAAGCAAGCCCCAAACCCGCTCCGGTAGGTCACAACCAGCGACGACTGCCGCAGCTGGCTTGGATGAGCATGCACATAGATGTAGAAACATCTTGGACCCTGCGAAGTCAGATGCAGAAAACCCCGAACTCTAGTGCTAGTGCGAGTGCTCCTGTGCTCTCTACCCTAAGCCCGAGAGGGCGAAACCCCTCGAAGCCCAAAAAAATCTCCAAAAGGCATCTAACAAGGCAAAAAAAAACCCGAAACCCTAAACCCTCAAAGGTCGCCTGTGGTGCTTGTCCTCCAAGGCGTGGACTTCGGAGGGTGTGAAGTTGCACTCAGCCACCTCTGAAGGGCTTGCGTCCTGGGCGCAAGGCTTTAGGATGGCCTTCAGGATGTGCACGTTGAGGTTCAGGGTGTTCAAACTTCAGGGCTTTTGGTTTAGGGCTGCTGCTTCTCTCAGTGCCAACCGGTTGCTTCCAAGCCTTGACATCCCTCGAAAAATCTAAACTGATTGTCGCGAGTACAGGCTTCGCGGTTTGCTGCATGGCTATGAGGTGGTGACTCGTGCGATTTCAGGCACCAAACCAGGTGTAGGTATGCTGGCACACTCTACAGGAAGCAGCCCTTTGTAACTTTGAAACTCCAGTCGCATCCCCCGTCTGTTGGCCCTGAAGCACTACATTCACTACATGAAATTCGACGTGCTCGTTCAAAAACCGGTCTGTAAGGCACGAGCCCACTGCGAGCTCACGTTGTACTCGTGGAAGACCTTCCAAACAAGGGGTACAAGGCTACCAGAATGAGAATGTTGTTGAGATTCTTCGATCTTCTCCCTCCCACAATACGCAAAACCCTGGCTCCGCCTGCCACCCCGATCTCGGCGAGGGAGTAGGAGCTCAATGCGAGCTTACTTAGGTTTTACCGGTTAGGGTTTAAAGGAAGCACAACCGGTTCCTCTGGACGGGCCTTCTGCAGATTGAAGTAGTTGTCAAGCCTCGCGCATCGAGCCAATGGGAGCTTATCATCTGATAATCAACTGTGCACATACATAAACATGTATGTACTATATATGTATGAACAAACCCGGCATGTGTTCGTGTGTGTATGTATGTGCGTGTACGTATGTATGTATGTATGTGTGTGTATATATATATATGTATGTATATGTGTATATAGGTATATAGATATAGACATGATATAGAGACACATATATATATATATATATTCATAAATACGCATATTGAATGTGTATATATGGTGCGACAGCGACGTGGGGCGGTCGTGGTTAGGGGGTGGGCGGGAAGGGGTCAGTGAACCGACGACCAATCTCATGCATGTATTTGCATTTATTTGCGAAACCACGTGCTCCTCAAGGAAATAGTACAATTCAGTTGCGGAAAGGGCGCAGGTACAACTCCGTCTGATTGACCAGGAAGTTCGGAGAGAGCGTCAACCCGTACCTTCTGCACACCCCCTGGATTTAGCGTTTGTGGTGAGAAGCTGCTAGGGTTTAGGGTTTAGGGTTTTGTGGCACTCTTGCCAACATTTCCCGGTGGGTGTGTTGGTAGTTGTTGTTGTTGGTTGTTGTTGTTGTTGTATTTAACTGGCTGCTGAGCTAACGAGGCGACTACGAATCATAAGGGCATGTCATGCGGCTTGGCTTCCAATTGTTTTGTAGCGGTGGCTGTCTGGTATCTTGCGATTTCTCGCTTCTCAAACAACACTCAAAATTGTTCGAATCATGTATGTTGTCTAAGTCGTCATCATAGACATTGGAAGTTGCTTCTGCCGTTGCAGGCAGAGTCGTTGAGTTGTCATCGTTACCAAAACCCTCCTCACCGCCATCATCATCATCATCATCATGGCCGAGGCCACCGTCATTGTCAGCATCGCCTCCAGAGCAGCACCACCACCACCAGCACCACCAGCATCATTTGCATCGTCGGCACCTGCGTCCTGGTCATCGTCGGTATCATCAAGACACCACCATGTTACAGTTGTTACAATCACGATAGTCAGTACAACCATGATGCTATATGAACCAGAAAGATGCAAGGAAAGCGATCATCATGACGAGCGCTATTGTTGCCTTTTCAGACAAAGCTTTGGCGCACAATTGCATGGATAAGAGGAGCTGAGGCTATGCTGGGGCACAAAATTGGTTCACTACTCTCATCCTCATTGGCTGCAAGCAGAATCCAAAACTCCAGGGTCTATCAACCAAAAACCGCCAATTGATCCACGAAAGCTTCGTCCGAGCCACTCTTCCTTGTCCATGGAGAACTGGAAGGCGATCGCACCTGACCCAAGAAAGAGGATGACAACGCACATCCTGTACTTTTGACGAGGGTTGTTGTCTGTGCGACAGGCAAGATGTCCCGCACTTATGCTGAGAACAGACATGCGCAAGACTGTATGGAAGAAGTCGTCGCTCCAGGTCCTCCTTGAGGCCCCGGCCGCTGATGATCTCACCCATGTCCTTCCCAACCAGATGCTTCACTTCGGGCCAGGTTCGGCCATCGGGGTACCTGAGCTCCGGCGGCTGAGCGCTCTGCCCCGCGGCCCGCAGGGGTCTGAGCGATTAAAATAGGGCTTCGGGCTGGTATCGGCATAGGGTTTAGGGTTTAGGGTTTAGGGCCTGGGCCGACAATGTCCTTAAGTTTTTGGCATGCGGGCAGCCAAAGATGGGAAGGACAACAGGACTTCAGAGCTCAGGGCTTCAAGCTTCAGGCTGCTCGGATCTCCAAGGCTTTTTGGTTTTGTGCAACATGGCTTCATGGCCCAAGGCTCCACGACTTGAGGATTCAGGGTCGAGGGTCCAGGGATTCACGCCCTTGTGGTGAGGACTCCATGACTTGAGTTTAGGGGTTTGGGGTTTAGGGTTTGGGGTTTGCACCTTCCATGCTAATCGCAGCCAGGTGCGGACACTTGGTCTTGAAGACACCCAGGTTGCACCCGAACTCCGTGAACAGCATAGGAACCTTCGGCTCATTGAGAGAAATCCCAGGTTGAAACAGATTTCGAGACCATACTAGTGCCATACTAAATCTCATGTGAACTTGGTCGCTGTATCTGTCGATGCGCCTATGGGTCTTTCTTTCTTTCTATATGTCTGTCCATCTGCCTGTGTGCTCATCTCTCTTTATTGCGACTGGTCCCACTAGGACAGCCCCAAACCTTCAATCACAAACCCCCAATACCCAAGGGGCTTGTCAAGAATCCTGAAATCCAACACCTCAACCCTCAAATTGCAGCCCGTGGAACTGCAAGATCTTTGAAGTCCTTCTTGATCTCGTAGTACGGAGAATACCTCGGGTCCATGGGCCCGGATGTCAAGGGACCACGACTGGTAGCGAGAACAGAAGAACAGAAGTAAGAGTAAAGCGAAGTAGAGCAGGCCGGAAGGTAGCAGTAGTAAGTACTAGCACGAATAAACCCGCTAAAGTCATAAGAACGACAAGCATCGGACTCTGAAGCCTTCCTGACCCTGAAGCGTAAACCTTACGACATGAGATCATATCATCAGAACTTCCCAAAACCCACATATCTCCATCCATAAAACCCAAAAGCCTCGCCCGAGCTTCCTCATCTACCGAGGTGCTGGAAGTTGTCGGCGAGCCCATCACCGGGATAGGTCTGCGAGGGACCCAAACAGCAAGGAACCCAGAAACTCCAAAATCCCGTGAGCAAGACATATTCCTGAAGTGATGTCATAGTAGGGGGTGTAGGGTTTAGGGATACCTGGTATGGTAGGCGGAGCCGGTGCAGAGAGCTCGACAACGCATTGCCTTTCCGCAGCTCACTGTTCAACAACGCAGGTATCTGCAAAGATTCGCAAATACATGTACATGTACATACACGCTTATGTACTAGTTTCCCCGAAATGCGCGCATGCGTGTGTGAGAGAAGAAGGGAAAGAGAGAGGGAGAGGGAGAGGGACATAGACATAGAAGTATACATGCACACAAAAATGTACACAGACATACACACTTCTGATGAGCATACCTGCCCATCCACACATGTCGCGACCCCGGGCCTCGTCACACCAGGAGTACACATTGAGGCCGTACACATCCACGGCGTCTTCCTTTGGGGGTTTAGAGTTTAGGATTCAGGGGGAACAGCACCGGCCAACTTTCAGGTAAGCTTGCGGCAGGTGGAACGTAAGCGACGAGGTCCAGGCAGATTGGTTAAGTCGAATACAGAATCCGATTGGAAGCAGATTATCGAAGCTGGACATGACAGGAGTACCCTCACACTTAGGGTTTAGGGTTTGGGGTTTAGGGTTTAAGGTTTAGGGTTTAGGGTTTGGGGCTGTATGCACAACCTAGATCTCAATGAACGTGATATGCCAGCCTCACTGCTCATGGCACCACCGTTCCAATTTCCTACACTATTTTGGAGGTTACTTATCATTATTATAGTATAATGGGCCCCAAAACCCTATTCTAATTAATTCCGAAACCCCTCCTGTTGGTACCCTTAGAGTAAATAACTAACAAATTTTTAGGGTATTTATAGTAGATCCTTAAAATGGAACCCTTATAGAAACCCCTGTGAAAACAAAAAACCTTATAGTCTGTTTAAAAAAAAAAAGCAAACCATTTAAAGAAATCCTCTCTGACGGCTCCTCGCTGTCCAGTGCGCAAGTCAGGTACCGCGCCACCTCCCCGCGGTCTCCTCGCTGGAATCGCGGAAAAAGGCGGTTTCGGAGGGGGGGGGGTTTAGGATTGTTTTGGTGGTTTGCATGTGTTGGATTCTTCTTTTTGGATTACGGCTTCAGGCTTAGCATGTAAGGCTTGGGAGAGACCAGCAAGAGCAGACGATACAACTAGATCGTTTACCGAAGGACCAGCGCCCGCATTTAGATTCCGGAGTATGTTCACGGTCCGGTCCTGCACCCATGTCCACATCGGAATAGATCCTTGGTGCTTGAAACCCTCCACCAAGCAACTTTCACGCACGAAAAGGGACCAATTACCCATGTGTGAATCCAAGTGACAGCGGCACTCGGCGCATGGAGCTGCCGCACGATTTCTCAGCATACCGGCGGTGTTCAGCAGACAAGAACAGATGTGCATCTCAATCGATTTCTGGTATGATGTCCTTCCATCAAAATACACGCGAAAACCAAAGTTCAGAGTACTCGAACAGCAGATTGTCCCAATGACACTGAGGCCCTGCCAGACTCAGCTCTTATGGGCTTTGACGCTTTTTCATTAAGTGTTCCAGTATCATGAGACTTGAGAGCTATCTGCAATTCAACCGCGGAAACCCAAACCTCTGAAACGATAAACCAGGGCAGGCCTGATAGAGGTGCACATCCCTTGTGAGGGCTTTGACGCATGGGAAGGCCGCCCATCCGTTCTTGTCGTTCTGGGCCTGGCCGGCAATGACAGTTGCGACTTCCATGGCAATAATGGTGATACTCATATTATTATTATTATTATTATCATTATTAGTATTATTATTACCAGCAATAATAAGGATAGAATATTAAATAGTAATGAGTAGTAATGCGGGCTGAGGCTTGCGGTTTGGAGCTGAGGGCTTCGAAGCCTCGGTCCTGCAATCAACGCCGCTTTTGCTACGAGGAGCTCGAGGCCCTTGAGCTTGCGACAAGACTCGGAGAAACAGAGCGGCTGGGAGTCCTATCGAAAGTTTAGCATCTGGAGATTTGCATTTGGGGGTTTCGGGCAAGGAGATTGAAAAAATTCCGGCAGCTGATGCATACAGAATCATACAGAGAGCACACAAGGCAAATCAATTCGAGACTGAGAATACGGCCAGTTCGTTTGCGACCGTAAAGAGGAGGGTATTGTTGAACTGGCTGAATTCCTTCACAACCTGCTTGGCAAAACCTGAGCATCGCATCGACGCCAGCAGACAGCAATCCAATCCACCTCGCTGACAGACATAAAGACGAGGCACTCAGGGCATTCACACCCACATTCCCATAACCTTCGATCTCCTGCAGGGGCAGGCCGTCGTTCCGCTGCGAGGGACGCAACACTCCACCCTCGATTTATTGCTTCTAGATCCGGTAATGGGCCATAGACATAAAACGCGCCAGCACTTCAGGCGATTCATCAACAGAAACCGATGACACACTGCAAGAGCCTGCAAACTTCCTTGATGACCGTACACAACCTATAGTATCGGTACACGTATCAAATAATTGACAGAAGAATGTGGTAGCAGCACCAAAACAACCAGACAATGATAACCTCTGATGACATCGGCGATGCATCGCCAAGAAAGTTCGGAACACCGAATGAATGACCGCACGGTGGTACTACGAAAAGCAACGGAAGCAGCAGCAGGACCTGCAGCACCGTAGCCAGAGCGTATCGAAGATGAGGCTTCTGATATACTCATTAGTCACACTCCTCTCAGCGAACCCCTAAACCCTAATCCCTAAACCCTAAACCCTAATCTCTAAACCCTAAACCCTAGTCCCTAAACCCTGAACCCTAACCCCTAAACGCCAAACCCCTCAAGAATGGTAGCCAGGTCTCCTGCGTGTAGCAGTCCGGGGCCGGGAAGGCTGGGAGGAAGCCCCAGTCTTTGCCGTTCAGGGGGACGATGACCTGATAAGCTTGCTGAGGGTTTCGGGAGTTTGTCTAGGGTCGACATACGACATGCACATAGTATACCAAAATCGATCGGACCTGTTTTCAGATTTATACATGTATATATAGACATCGATACATATATATATATATATATTATATGACATCGATACATATATATATATATATATTATATGTATTAAATTAACTAAATAATACATATATATATATATATATATATATATATGTTCCTTTGAGTTCAGAGTGCATGCTTGAAAAAGACTCACAGTACTGCTTGCTGCTTCTTCACTTGATTTTGTGGATCGTTTGCCAGAGGTTCGGGACAACAAGTTCATGAAGATCTCATGCTCCTGCCACTGCCACTACCACTAGCACTACCACGAACACCAGCACTACTATCAGCATCACTACTGGCACCACTACTAGCGCTACTACTAGCACTGCTACTGGCACTCCTACTAGCACTACTCCTACTACTTCTTCTTCTACTTCTATTTATTTCGACTTCTTATTTCTACTTCTATGTCTACTTCGTCTGCTGTGGGCACTGCCACTGCTAGTGCTGCTGCTCCCGCCGCCCCCCCCCCCCCGCTACTGCATTTGCTACTGCACTTCTACTTACTTCTACGTCTACCCCTAGTGCTACTCCTACTCCTGCGCCTACTCCTCCTCCTACTACTGCTGCTACTACTACTACTACTACTCCTCCTCCTGCTGCTCCTACTACTACTACTACTACCACCACCACCACTATATACTGCTCTAGCACAGTGACCAGTACGTCGGGAAGCAAGACATTCATCGTCAGCTGCCCAATCTTCAGAATCTTCATCAACAGAGTTATCAGCCACAAGCACCGCCATCACCATCACCATGATCATCGCCATTACACTACCACTACATACCAAGTGTAGTCGCTCACAATCGACACCAATGTTTGAATCTAACCACTGGATTCTGACAACACGATAGCACGATCCTACAAATTGTCAACCGAGCATCGTAGATTCCCAGCGAGGCCGCCTCAAAGAGGGAGAAATGATATCAACAAACACTGACGAGCCGGACTGAAGTACTAGCAGCCTTCTCCATGAACTTGGTGTGGTTATTCTTGGGGTCGACATTGTAAAGCCGCACAGTGTTGGCACCTGTCTCAGCAACAGTAACACAGCCCGCACTACTTTGAAACTTTGCTGTCGCCAAATGTCACTGGTGTTTCTGATCTTGGCCCTGAACCCTAAAGCCCTGCACGCTAAAGAGCTAAAGCAATGCACACTCTGAACCCTAACCTAGACTTCAAAGCCCTAAACCCCACAACTGCAACATTCTGTTTGTTATCAGTACTGTATTTCTCTGATCAGAATTGTCACTAAGATTACTATTGTTGCTATCAATGTTATGCTATGTTCTTGTTCTTCACGACCTTTTCACCATTATTATTACTACTGTTACTATCAATACTATTCTTATGTTCTTGCTCTTTAATCGCTTGGAGGTGCGAGTCCTCCACTGCACCGGCATCCCGGTCACTGGGGTGCCCACCAAGGTTCGCTATGGCGTCGAGGTCCTCGCCTTGGTATCGGCTTAGGGCTTAGGGTTCCCTTTAAGAGAACTAAAGGGGTTCCTTTAAAGGAACCCTTAGGGCTCCTTTGAAGGAACTGCAAGGGCTCCTCTAGGGGAACTATGTCTACTTGCAGGTGCATGGCTCGAAGTTCCGTACTGTGGGTTATGACTGAATTTACCCTACTTATAAGCCCACTTCTAACGACCATGAACCTCAAGCAGGGTTTAGGGCTTGCGGCCTTGGAGGAGCAGATCACCCGTTTCGGGAACAGGGTTTGGTGGCTTCGGGGTTCGGAGTAAGGCTTCGAAACATTGCTCCAAGGACAGGAGGTAGACCCATGCAGGAGTCCGGGACCATTGATATAAATCTCGCTGCAATAGCAACAATGACATGAGCCTCTCTTGACTTGACGGTATCTCCGACGAATTCCATGACATGGGTTGACAGCTCTTCTTCTTCCTCAAGGAAGCTTCGCACAGCCGGGAGTCTCGATGCTTGCAGAAGCTCCCTACACTTCTTTCGCCAAAGGTCCTCAAGTCCTACGGCCGTCCCTTGAATTACCGACGTTAGTAACACAAAGAGGATGTCGGAAAGGAATGAATCAAGAGCGTTCCCAGACACTTTGCAAGCCGCTTCAGATCCGTCGGAACGAACGACCTGCCAGGGCACTCCACATGTCCTCGTGCTCGTCAGAAATGACATCCTGTCATCAGCAATGCTGATAACGGGCTGCTTGCTTGATGGTAGGACTTCGGGGGCTGGAGGCTTGGGGACTTCGAATTCCTGGACGAAGCCATCCGAATCATCAGCAGCACTCTCACCATAGCCATCGCCAATATCAGTATAGTTGCTCATTCGAAAACGGTACTACACAGTACTAATGGTCATGTAAGCCTGAAACGGCCAATACATCATCACGACGAAGCGCAATGAAGCCAGGAAGCTAAAAGCTCCAACAAGAAAGTATCGATATTGACTCTACAAGGTCGAAAAGCGGTGCGTTGCCAATTCCTGCAAAAACAGACAACAGCGGCCCAAACTAAAACACCAAGCTTAAAGACGCACAAAGTGAACATCTCATCGCCCACTTCCAGCAAGAAGCAGGTGAAAACAGGCAGAACCCAACACCGTGCCAAAATCGCAGAAAGCCCTAAGCTCTCCTAAACCCCCCAACCCGAAACCTTGAGCCCCTAAGCACCAAACCGGAAACCCTGAACCCCGTGTTTGATGGAAGTCCTCGGTGTAGGTCCACTCACCTCCCTTCGGATGTCCCGGGACGCAGTGATCCTCGGCGTTTTCAGCTCTTGGGCTCACGGTTGAGTTTCAAGCGTTGGCCAAAGGATGTAGCTTTTAAACTGTGTACCGGCTTGGGCTTTGGCTTTAGATTTAGGGCTTGGGGCTTCCGGATAAGAGCTTGGGGCTGGGCGCGCAGACTGCCCGAACCCCAAACGAGCCACGGACAAGCACACCCCAGCATACCTGCGAGAGTGTGTGTGTGTGTGTGTGTATATATATATATATATATAGACTGGCGTATTAGGTGTGCATGTGTATGTGTGTATATTTATATTTATATATATATATATATATACATATACCTATACCTTTGCATCTACATCTACATATACATATACGTATAGTCGCCCAGCTCGTCCAAGTGGCCACCCAGCCCTCGACCTGGCAAGACCCGGGAGGAAGAGTTCAGCATTTCGGACTTCAGAATTTAGGGATAAGGGCCCCTGAAGCTTAGCAGTTGGGGTTTAGGATTTAGCGGGCCTAGAGAGTTTATTCTGAGGCGCTTGAGCTTTGAGTTCGAGAGCAACAGGTCTTCGTGCCCGAGGAGGAACTTGACTATCATGCTACAGTACATTATTAGATACTACACTAGAGTAGAAGAAGATATAAGATGAGTATTCTACGTATAGTATACTAGAAAAAGCGATCATACGGAGATCTTCGAACAAGCTTAAGTACTTGTAAAAACTACAGTTACCTCATATCAACATTACTACTACTACTACTACTACTACTACTACCACCACTACTACTACTACTACTACCACCACTACTACTACTACTACTACTACTACTGCTATGTTTGCTACTTGGCGTTCCTGCCCTTGTTGGCGGTATTGAGAATTAGCCAACTTCTCGTTTCTCCTATCATCGTTGATCTTGTCTTTACGCTCTTTGCCTGGCTACCCTTGACAATCCTGTGGCTCTTGATACCGGCAGTTCCCTCCAGTTCTACACTTCTAATTTTAATACTCTTACGACCCTTTCTCTTCTAACTATCTATGCTTTAGCAGTATCCGACTCTCGCCATTGCTCCTACATGTTGAACGCCTGCAAATCTTCTGCAGTGTTATGACCAAAACCGCTGACAGCCTCTCACCAGCCCCCCAACCCCGCCCCCTTTAAACAGAAACACTAAAACCTCAAACCCCGAAATCTCCAAAACCCTGAACCCTTAACTCCGAAAACCCGAGATGAACCCCTGGATGAAGACGTCGATAACGTCAAACCAGACCCTTCCTGCACGTTGTTCCCGAAGGAGTGGTCGTACCGCTCCTAAGCAGAAGATGGGTGTGTGGGGTTTAGGATCGAGAGTTTGGGGTTTTGGGGTTTAGGGGCGGTTCAGAGCTTTGGTCCGGGCGTTCGGACATATGTCGGATGGCAGCGCAGCTGGATGCTGGCGTGCCGCATTCCGCGGGTTGTAGGCCACGCCTTTGGCGAAAAAGCGCTTTCCGGTAACCTGGGATGGAGGGCTCGCTGCATCAAGGCACCGTTGAGGATGACTGTTATGAGAGCAGCGTACTCGTTTGCGGATTCAGAAAGAAGACCCCAGTTTCGAGACCTATCTGCCTGAGCCAGCAAGACCGAGTCACATATCACTTCGTTTTGGCGCAGAAGGCTGCCACAGAGTCTGCACTAATAAACGTGGGATCACTGAAACCCCTGCCAGTGCTCAACTCACACCTTCGCAACACGATCGTGGGCCCTCAGCTTGAGCTCCTCTTTGAGGATGGGCCAGGAAAGTACGGCCTACGACCTACGGCGCAGCAGCCAGAGCCCCTCAAAAAGGGGCTCAGTGCCAGACCACCTGGGCTACCTCGGCAATGCTCCGGGGCACATGCTTCGGGGTTCCGGGCTTCTGGGCAGAGTGTAGGGCTTCATGGGCGTAGCGGGTGTGGGATTTAGGGTAGCACGGTCGACAGCGGAGGCTTCTGGAAACTTGCTCGCCAAACTGCCACGGTGAGCATGGCACCGACGGCGGCAAGGCTGCGAGATCCTGCGAAGCTGGGAGGACCCTCCTACGCCCCACCCGAGAAAACCACCGTCCTGAGTTGACGAGGTAGCAAGGCATGGCTGTGTCTCCCCTTGGCATTGTGACAGCGCTTCCGGTGAAAGTACGGCAACTAGATCGAACTCAAACCATGCAGGCAAGAATCTTGCAGTATCCCACTTTGGTGTCGGTCTCTGACCTCTGGACCTGGCGACAAGAGCCGACGGAGCCCCAGATCCCAGAGATCCCAGGGCCCGACCCTCAGCTCCCAAAAGCTGAAGCTTAGGCCAGCGCGCACTTGCAGGCATAGGGATAGTCGTCCGACAAGGTGAACATCACAGTGCTGTACACCCTGCGAGGCAGGACGGATCATGAGACTCTTGGTACTCATCGCAACCGTCGCAAGCAACACTGCAAGCAAGCTACGGAAAAGGACAGGCAGAAACAGCGGAACCAATGGACATAAATACAACACACACACACACACACACACACGTATGCACCAGCACCAGCACAACATTAAACACGACTAGAACCACAACACCAGCACACTCGCAATGACAGTGTCTGTGGCTCCCCTTCGGTCTCAGCTGCGCGCCCCGAGACAGTGACATCACCATCCGGTGTTTGCACCGCCTTTCGAGAAAACTGCAAAGGGACTTCTGGGGGGGGGGGGGCTAAGGAAATAGGATTTAAGAGGGTTCGGGCTTTCGGGTTTGGGGGCTGAGGATTTAGGGTTGTGTTTGGAGGGTCCTGGGGTTAGGGGCTAGGATTTGGGTAACTCTCTAACAAGGCAATCAACGTAATCTTTTCGGCCTCCGAAACTGGGGACCTTGCTTTGGGGAACCCCTCTCTTATGGCCGGGACTTCAGGGGTTCGAATCCGGAATCGGGAAAAAAGAAATGACACCCATAGTCGTCAGAGTAAGAGAACGAGCCCGCATGAAGATGATTCCGAAGACCACCAAACATAGCAAATGCTAAATGATGAAAACCAAGCCCCTCCACCCCAGACCAAAAACGCTCCGCCCAAATCTTGAACCGAAACCCTGAATAGGTCCTGAACCCTGAAAGCCTCCACCACGTCTCCGAAGACATACCCGGAGGACACCCTGGCAAAACGCGTGGGCTCATGGATCTAAAGACCTTCGGGAAATTTGGGCGGAGGAATTCGGCTTTCTGGCCTTGAGACTGAACTGTACGCAGGCTGCTGGAGCCCTGAAAGACCGAAAGAGTGCATCATGACGCTCCGAGTTGCCAAAAACCTGGCACCCTGCAACCCTAGGATCTTAAACCCTATGCCATTAAACAATCAACACTCTCGACCTCAAAGGCTGAGACACGAATTCCCCTCAGCTCAAACCATACCTTGCGAAAGCTGATTGCGTCGGTGTTGATGGCATGTGTTCATAGTTCGGGCTACCTTCCGTAGGGTTTCCACGGGTTTCATACCATTCTCGGCAGCTGTGCGGGGTTTTCGTGTGCTGGCTTGCAGTGTTCGCCAGATGCTTGAGTTTCTAGATCAAGAAACTCTAGACTCTAAATGCTGCTGAAACCATAAACTTAAACAAAAGAAGCCTGGGCATATGCTGACATCTTGTGGGACACTCCGAAAGAGCATACAAACCTTCTTGATGCTGCCGGGGAAGATGCCAAGTTGTTACGGCTGACCTTGTTATCACAACTTTTATTAGCATCGGCCCTGGCACGATGTTGCTATCGTGAAGATTCGGTCGTACTACTGGTGCACGTTATCATGTTAGCTGTGGTGCGCTGTTGCTTCTCTAGCGACCTAGCAACCTGGCACTGGCCTTGTTCTTCTCACTGTTTGCCTTCATTGCATAGTTGTGTTAAGCGTCCCTGCGTTCTTCTGTCTCTTCTTCAACTGTCCTGGCTCTTGCGCGCTACTTATATTACCTTTCGTACTCAAGGTATTGTTGGTTTATCTAGAATGTTAGCCATCTTGTCTACACCTGCATCGGCATCATCTCTAACTACTGCTACAGCCTGTCAAGACAGACGCGACGTATTTCGAGCTACAGAGCCGCACACAACCGGCCCAAACAAGCGCGCCGGGGACACCGAAGAAGTGCGGCCAGGACCGCGGCGTGTAAGGCGAAGTGACGCATCGGGAGCCTTCTCGACAGCAAACCCCAGTCCCGGAAGGGTCTTGGTTGGAGGTGGCTGAGGTGGTTGTTGCTTGCACTATAATTACTTGTAGCAAAGTAGGTTGTGAAGTTTGTACTACAGGGATTCGTTGCGGATCTCCCGGCCTTCCTGCAGCGTCAACAGCTGCCTGTGGAGATTCGGCGATATCCGGTGCTCTACTCAGACTTTGCTCGTTCTGAACATACAAGCATCTCATGGCCAATATGTAACTATTTGCTTAAGAAACCTCCAAAAAATAAAAATAATAATCCCTATATTACCCCCATAAGGAAAATATTTTTTATAGTTGTGTTGAAACTTTAACTCCTGTATCTTGTGCAATATCATCGCGTCCCTCTGCCCGAGTGCTCATAGTCACGTGCTCGCAAGCCACTACTGGTAAGCCAGGGCAGGACAACGCCTTGAGCCGACAGAGCAAGCGAGAGAGGCGAGTGGATCCAAGATGCCCCACATCCATCCACATCCCAACACTGACCGTTTCCGTTGAATCGTGCTTAGCCTTACAACAGCGCGGCAGACGCCGGCTGTACCAACCCGCCGACATGTTGCACAGCCTTTGCCAACCAGAACTCGCCCCATTCCCAAGCTCAATCAAGGTGAGCGTCACAGCGCCATGACCGTAAACCACACCTTGATTAGTAGCATCACCGTCGTCCTCTTCCTCATCATCATCATCATCAACAACAAATAATCATCGGCAGCAGTAGCAGGAACATCACCATGGCAAGGGTGATCGTCATCGTCGCCGCGATCATCAGCAGCAGCAGCATCAGCAGCAGCACCAACAACACCAGCCTTGCCGTCATCATCGACACCTCTTCCTTGACGACTGTTATTATTTTCACCAGCGCCACTAACCCGCACCTGCACCAGCGCTAATCGTGACCCTGATCACAGTTATCATCAGCGTCCCCATACCACCACCATCATGGTGTCCCTGTGATGGCGATGATGGTGGTCGAGATGATGGTTGTGGTGAGGGCCACCATGGAACCTGAAAAGCCAAAGGAGCAGAATCATAGAGGAAGTTGCTCTTGACAACGACGGGATGCACCGACCTTCGAAGCCAGCTTGAGAGATACTCAGCTTCGCCACACCAAGCTTGCGGTTTACAAGTCTTCGGTCAAGTTCTGTTCTGCTCATTCTTGCGAGCACTGTTTTTTTAGTTCATGCTCGTGGCCACAGCACAAAAAAGCGAAGAGCAAGGAGACGGTGGAGGAAGGCGAAGGGGCCTAGGAAAAGAAGTTGAGCACGAGGATGAGGACGAGAGCGAGGCTGTGGGTGACGGCATGTGAGGACCGGTAACAGAGCGGGTGCTGGTGATAGTGGGTGTGCGGACGGTGCTGGTCTTAGCTGTGATGGAAGCAAGAGCATGAAAACTTCAGTCATGGCAGCAGCGAACCACGACCCTTCTTCTCCAAGTCTGCCGAGCGGCTGTACAGTGGGTGGCGTGGACATGGGCCGCCGGGCAGGTAGAGGAGGCATGGTCCTCACTTGCGGGGCTTTTCGGGCTCCGACTTCAGGTTCTACAGATCCCAGAAGGCCTTAGTGTTTTATGTTGTTGGCGCTGGCTCCATGAAGCTTGAGGCAGTTGAAGACCGGAGGCCTTGCCTTCGAAGGCTTTCGGGCATCTGCCAAAGGCTCGAAACCCGCTGAGAACGGGACGCAGTCGGAGTCGCAGGCGTCTGCTCCTGGGAGCTTCAGCGCTTAGGAATTTCGGTTTAGGGTGTTGGGGGTTTCAGGCGTTCGGCTTTAGGTGCTAAGATGTGCTACGGGCTACAGCGGGTTTGGGGTTGAGGGTTTCAGGGAATTCGGATACTACGGGTGTGGGATGCAAGGGCCCTAAACCCTAAACCCTAAGTAAACCCCAAAGAGGAGATTCAGGTTTAGGACTGCCTAAACCCAAAACAGGAGCTTAAGGTTTAGGAGTTCGGATTTCCCAAACCCGACCTCGGGATGCTCTTCCGGGCTTTCGTGGCTGTGGTCCGCCTCCTCCGGCTCCTCAGGGCTAGGGGGTGGAGAAGGGGTTTTCAGAGTTCAGGGTTTAGGGTTTAGGGTTTAGGGTTTAGGGGTTTGGGGTTTAGGGTTTAGGGTTTAGGGTTTAGGGGTTTGGGGGCCCTAGGGGTTGCAGTAGGGTTTAAGGTCTAGTCTGGGGGCTTCGGGTTTAGGAGTTCGGGCTTCTGCCATGAACCCCAGGTCCTCCTGGGGAGTCTCAGTCTCCGAGTCATCCTCGGAATCTTCATCGTCCTGATCTACGGGATCGTCTTCATCCGGAAGGTCCTGGCGCTTCCGGGCTCAGGGCTCCAACTCCAAGTGCAGCAGAACCCAGATTACGGCCTTGCAACGTGAAAGCGGCAGAGGCTCGCCGCCGAACTACCACGACTACCCCTACCGTGAAAGAGCCGTTTGCATGCTTGGCGTCTCCATCACCACCAAGCATCACAACTCCGACTAGAAAAGATTGCTGCAAAGACGAGTCTCTCCCATTCCCGGTAGACCGGGTATGACCAGGTCCGGAGAAGCCGTGTGTTCGCCAATCCTCCTGCCATGTTGCTCTTGTTTAGGGTTTAGGGTTTTAGGGTTTAGGGTTTGGGGCGGCATTTGCTCAGCCAAGAATCACAAAATCTGTTGCCGATCAACGATGCGTTATGGCAATGATACCTTGCCATCAAGCTCATGCGTGATGGCAATACACGAGACACGAAACACGAGATGACGAAAGCACAACACCTCCAGCCCAAAAACCCCAAAAAAACCCAACAGTCAAACACCCTAAAACCCCTGAACCCGAAACTCTGAACCCTCTCCCTTAAAAGCCCATACGAATCATACAACCCCAAAGCCGAAATTGCAACCCCAGCTCACAGCCTACACCCTAGGACAGGCCCTGGAAGTGAACGCCTCGTGCGAACCGCTATAGAACCCGCATGCAACCTTTGTGGGAGCCCTCTAGAACGGGAACCGCATGGAACCCAACAGACCCCTGAAAACACCCACGTAGAACCCTCATGGAACCCATACAGATCTCTGCTCGAACCCCAACCCGATACCAGTGGTATCGAAAATAATGTTCTCACTAACAATAGCATTCACAAAAGCAGTAGTACTAGCCGGCTAGCTAGCTTCCTCGATGCAGCTCGCCGCTGCAGGGCATTCAGAGAACACTCGGCATCTTGGAAGCACTCGCTGTCCTTTATGGCGCAGTTGGGGTTTAGGCCTCTACAAGGGGTTACCACGGGCAGGATTGACAATTGAAGGGTTTAGATAAAGGGCTTGGGTAGAGGTAGAGACTTAAGGGTTCTGGGTCTGGGATTTTCGGCTTCAGGGCTCCAGACAATTTAAAGCATTTGGGGTCAGGGTATATAGGCTTTAGTTCACTCTTCTGGTTCCGCTGCTGGCCTTTCAGTTACCTCATGTGATCCCAAGAAAACATCCCAACCCCATCAACGACAGCTTCAAACCCAGAATCGCACGACGCAGACTATAATGGGCTATATAATGGGTGTATAATAGCTATATTATAAAGGGTATATATGCCAAAAATCGTCACAAACGCGAAGCCCTGAACCCTAAACGGCCGGGCCTGGGCCAAGAGGTTGTCAAGAGCCGCGGCGCGCGCCGCCAGAGCGGCGAGAATGCATCGAAAAGCCTGGGCTGGACTCCCAGTGATGGATCTGGTCTAGGTTTTAAGGATTTGGGGTTTAGGGATTTAGGGTTTAGGGTTTAGGGTTTAGGGGTTAGGGTTTAGGGGTTAAGGTTTAGGGTTTAGGGTTTAGGGTTTAGGTTTTATGGATTTGGGATGGAGTTACGATTTTTGTTCAGGGCTTCAGGTTCTTGAGTGTTGCACTTGCACTGGCATGAACACCAACACCGAAACCAGCACAAAAACAACGACCACCAAAAACATCACCACCACGACTGCTGGATTGTTCTGTGGCGATCTTTGCCATGACACGTCTAATTTCAACTACGGCTCGCCATTTCTCAGATGATTTTGCCAGCACTAAACGTATGACGTATGAAATAGCGTCAGTCCTTCAACCTCTGTGACTGCTCGTTTCCTTAGGTCTTAGTAGTGCTGTGCGAAGCTTTGGATGTAGAACATGCCAGCCTACAGTATCAGTCTTACTGGAAACAATTGCAATCCAAGCCACCATTGCAGAAAGCGCTGTCAACAGAGACAATAGACGAAAGGCTTGAGGCAAAAATGGCCCGCGCATACAAAACTGCAGCATCACACACAGAACTGACTCTTTGCATCCATGCCTGAGCATTCCATCATACATTGCTAACGTCTGAGACAGGAGCGCATCTGGCTGGACCTGGCATAGGAAGCTTCGCTTGCGCGATACGCGGTAGATGCCTCAACAAAGCAAATAAGATCCGAAGTAGTTGGATCCCCATGACATGGGCACCTTGCATACGGGCACCCTTTGTTAAGAACCCCCGATGCCGTTGTTGAAAGGTGGTCTTGCCTCCTTCTCGGCCATGTACGCCATCCAGGAACGGGCATCTTCTGGGCGTCCCTCCGTGGCACAGACCTCTGGAAACTGAAGCCCAAGGCTTTCAGGGTCCCAAGAGCTTCAGACTCCAGACCTAACTATTTTGGGTTTGGGGTTTAGGGTTTGGGGCTTAGGGTTTGGGTTTAGGGTTTAGGCTTTTTGGTCTCGGGTTAAGGGTTCGGTACTTAAACTTGACCACATCCGAGGCCTCGGAAGTCCACCAAAAAAGGGACCCTTGGATGCAGGTTCAGGCCTAAGGTCCCAGACTATTCTTATTTGCCGAAGTGAGGGAACCGAACTTCCTTGCTGATGCGTTTTGCAAGCTTGCGCCGGCCTTCAGGGGTCCCTTGAAGGCCGACGGATGGAGAGCAACGCCTTCCAAGCCCGACGGACAACAGCCAGGATTGGTCGTTACAACAAGGGGGTTGATGGATTGCAATCATAAGCAGCATGCTCATAGGGATCATCACCATGATCATCATCATCATCATCATCCCGGCATATAGTCCAGTCGATTGGGAGCCGAATGGGCATCATCACCAACATGTAGCTCAAAAGGTTCATCACCAGCAACAACAAATTGAAGGGAAAATAATTACACCACCAACACAAGAACAGCTTCACCTACAAAAAGTATCCACCACGAGTGAAAGACAAAAGCGGTCCAAAGACAGCGTCGACGGCAAATGCAGGACATGAACACTCCTGCCTGATGTGTCAATCGAAACCACTCAGGAGCATGAAATGCCTGTCTGGCCTACGACTACCAGAGAAAGAGACACAGCACAAGGAAGCTTAATCTCGAATGAAGCACAAGATCAAGCCTTCTTCGACCAGCTGCTCAAAGGACTGCTTCACCGCAGACAAGTCAGCAGTTGTTGCAAAGTCTGACGCGATGTCTTCGAGTCTCTTGCCCACGGGCCTGGTCAGGCGATACCCTTCGACGACTTCTGCAGCTTAGGGTGGGGTTTAGGGTTTAGGGTTTAGGGTTTAGGGGTTTAGGGTTTAGGGTTGCAAGAAGCATCATCAGGCCCCGGCCTACTGTCTACAGCGGACGTCGTAGCAACGGCTGCATGGCAAGTACGCCAGTCCCGCGTCCTGCACAGCTCAGCTTCATTGTGTCGAAGCCTCCTAGATGGATCGAAGGAAGTTAACGCAGATCGTGTCATCTGTTAGGATACCAATACCACGTCAAAACATGATCTCTTGTTCTGCAGACAGTGGAGCACTGCACAGGGAACATCTCAGGCCTCTGCAGACCATTCTCCAGGGCACCCTTGGAGGGAGTACAAAAAGTCGTCCAACCAGATGGGCCTCAGCTGCTGGTTCAGCTTTCAGGGCAGGCGTGATGTGAGCCACGGGCGTACGGCCGGTGAGGCATGTGTCAGCTGTGCAGCACATGACTGTACTCTTAAATTCTTAAACCGCCTTGCATCTTCCTTCAATCTAGCACAACATGACTGAGCCCTTTCTTCTTTCGAGGCTGTGACCTTGATTTTTCCTTACTCAATAATGCATTTTGAAGTCATGGCCTTCAGGCTATAAACACTGAGTTTCGGGTTTAGGGCTGCATCATCCATTGCACCACGTTTAAGTACTTCCTCCTACACGACATATCACTAATTGCAGCAGCGTCTGACACCTTCTAGCCCTGAACACCAAACCCTGAACTCTGTGACCCTGAAATTCCTGGACCCTAAACCCTTGTGACCCCAGCTTGTGACACTAAATCCTAATCCCCCAAACCCACAAACAATCGAACCCTTATCGAATCCCTCAAAATTGCCCTCAGAACCCTGAAAGGGTGCCTTCAAGGTTCCTTTAAGGGGTCCCTTTAAGGGCCCCCTTTGGCGGAAGCCCCAAAGGCACAGTTCTTCACGAGCGGGTCCTCGGACTGGCTCCGAGGAGCGGGCGGCCAGGAGGAGCTGACTGCCACAGAAGGAGGAGGACGAGAAGCGTTGCGGAAGACGCCTTCAGGTTACCCTAAACCCTAAACCCTAAAACCCTTAAACCCTTAAACCCTAAACCCCTAAACCCTGTAAACCCCTAGACCCTAAAGCGGTTTAGGGGCTTCAGGATGCTTCAGGGCGGTTAAGGGCTGTGGGGTATAGGGTTTAGGGGTTTAGGGCTTTAAGGTTTAAGGTTTGGGCCAACGACAGATACAGGGTTTTGCACTCCAAACGACGAAGCTTCCTCAAAGGATCGGGCAGGAGGTGCCCGGAGCGCCGAAAAACTAGCAAACGCGAGAGGAGGCAGGAAGAGCCCGCTGTTTCCGTCAGCATTAGGGTGGGATTCCCCAAATAAGAACCGAGGTCCGCACATGTCGTCGTCGCCGACATGAGTTGTGTTGGCTCATGACGCTGTCGGGTACGTAACTGCTGTGGCACCTGGAGCTGTGGAATGACCTTAGGTGCTGTTGCCTCCCTGGTGTAAACCTCGGTGCAAACCCTTTGCAAACCTCGGTCTAAACCCGGCTTTTCAACAGAACTGTCTGCACCGTTGCAAACAACAGGCGTTGCGTAGAAACGACATCTCAAGAACAGCATGCACGTCATCCCATGTCAACACGGCTCTTGTTCCTGACCTGAAGCCTCTGCGGCAGGGTCGTGCGGATAAAGGCGCCCTGGCCCAGAAAGCATACCACGCTTCCGCGAGCTTTGATGCTTCACAATGAGCCACTAGCCTCGCATCCAGGCTCAACTCGAAGTCACACCTACAACTACAGAAAAAGGGTGCCAGCATCACAGTAGCAGTAGCCGCTAGCAGTTGTAGTGATTCATGAGTGGCGGAGGAAGTTTCTACGAGGCCGTTCAACTTCACATCTTTTTTTGTCTTGTAGGCAGCGAGCAGTCGGGTTACGCAGCCGTGGCTCGGAATCTGATCGAGACTTGGCCCAGCAACTCTTATCATACATTCGGAGCCCTGAGCCCCCTGTGGGCTAGAAAGCCTGAAACCGAAGCCCTAAACTTTAGACCTAAACCCTAAACTCCTGATCCTGATCTCGTTAAGATGATGGGGCTGTTGCTCGGCAGCCTGGTCCGGGTCGAAGGCCCGGCCCGCTCTCTCTGGCCCAACCCACGCCCGTTTCAAAAAACTTCTGGGGCTTAAGGGTTTAGGCTTTAGGGTTGAGAGGTTTAGGATTTCGGGACTGCTCGAAGCTTACTCAAGGTAGCTTGTGTGGCTGAGGGCTTACCGGTCTGGGCTCGAAGCCGATCTGAACCCAGATTCTGGAGAGTGGCTTTTAGGGTTTAGAGGCAGAGTTTAGGGGAACCGAAGCTACCTAGTACCTGTGCTGAGGCCCTGGGCGGGAGGTGGCGAGCACAGACATGGGAAATTGCCCCACTCACGGCTCATCTCCTGCCAGGAAGATGGAAGCTGCTTTTCCTAGCTACCAACACTTGTTTGGCTCGCGGCTCTGCTTCCTTTTTCTGAGATCAAGGAGCTGAGTAGCGTGCCCGCTTGGCCTTTGGCTCTTCAGGCTCGAGGGACTCTGCGACGTCTCTGCGGAGGTAGTCAGCTTGAACGTGGCTCTCAGATCCGTCTGCATCCCAGGCAATCTGGAAGGACCCGTCCTCATGCGCCCCGATGATCATGGCCGGCAAGTACTCCTCATCTTCAGGCCAGTATGCCTTCACTGTGTCTCCGACTTGGAAGCTGAAGGCTTCCTCTGTGGCCTCGAACTCCCCCTCGGCCACGGATTCCTCCAACAACTCTTCGCCCACATCACACTCGGCCTCTTCAGCCCCTTCAGCCTCTTCGGCCTCTTCGGCCTCTTCAGCTTCATCAACGTCGATGAGAATTTCTTCTGGCCCGGGCGGTTCATCTGTCTCTGTCGCGACTTGGGGCCATTCACCGGTGACGTAGACAAGCCCCTCGCAATGCGCAGGCCTCATGCCGCGCACAGGTGCCTCCAGAGTGAAGGGCTCGCCGGCGGCATCGCGCAGCAACGTCACGTCGGGGCGGAACTCCAGCTCCGGCAGGAGCTCGCTAGCACAGCGCTCCGCGACCTCAGCATCTACCTCCCAGAGAGGGACCACGTCGATGTCACTTCCTCCCTGCTTTATCTTCTCCATCTCTTGCTGGGCGGCAGTCAACTTTGCCTTTACACTCCGGTCGTCCAAGCCCTGTGCCCGGAGGCTCATCATCTCCTGCTGGAGCGAAGCAGTCTTCTGCTTGCAATCCTTCAAGGCCTCGCATCGCTCGATGGAATTCACAGAGCCCAAAAGGGGGTGCTCCACCCCGAACATGGGCTCCAGCATCGGCGCAGCAGGGCACAGGTACTGCTCCGCGTTCTGAACCGGAAGGATGCAGATGGCACAGGAGATCGGCCGCATGGGCTGGAACTCCGACCTTGGCGGAGCCAAGGGCGCCTCTTTGGGCTTCAGGGACGGGAGAAACTGCGTGATCAGCCGAGCGCTCGCAAAGCTGTGCAAGCTCTTCTCTAGCACGAAGTAGAAGTCCCCGCAATAGCCATGGTGGTACATCTCCAGAATCCACAGCAATCCCTCCAAATATCTTCGCACACCCTCCGACGCTCTACCATCAAGTGTTGATGGCGCTGCCGATCCCCCTGCTGCAACTGTCATAAACTTGGACAAGAACGACAAGTTGAATGAGAAATGCTCATAAGGCTCAACGGCAAAAGCGGCCCCAGTTTCCCCTACTGAAAGCGCCCAACCGCCCTCCTGATGCGAGAGCGGCAGACCCTCCTCCGAGAGCGAGCTTTGCAGAAGCGATGTTGAAGGGAACTTCTTCCGCCTCAAAGCTAAATACTGCTCCCAAAGCTGCTGGGGATTTAGGCTGCACTTCAGTTCCGGCAAGTAATCGTTCCCGGCAAGCAGGGACACCAGAGCAAAGTCCCGGCGCAAGGCTGCCTCATCTGGTGAAGTGCGAGGCGCGCCTGGGCGTGAGAGCTCTTTGTGTATGTACCTGGCAAGCACCTCGGCATTCCAGATCTGCAGCGTGCCCCGGCGCCTCTTCCCGCCCCAATGGCCTTCCTTGCCTTGGGCACTCGAATCCTGCCGGTCCGAAACAACCCGCACTTGCCGGCATGCACTTTGCACCAGCGAGAGCAAGAAGATATCCGCATCACCGCTCGAGATGACGTGAGACTCCTGGGAGGCCGTGCCCGCGTTGCGCAGCATCTGGGAAACAATCTTGTGCTCACCCTCCCCGATAGCCTGCGCTCCACTAACAGTGACTGCCTCACAGCTGGCAAAGCACCCATTACCGGCCATCCGGCTCGCTGCATAATACTCAAGGGCGCTGGTCAATTTCGTCATGAACGGCACACCTGGCGTTAGCATGTTGTTCGACAGCTGCTCCGATGACATGCCACGGCCGCCATCCCACTTTCCTCGCTTCCCTCTGCCACCTTTGCCTCTGCCTGTCCCTTTCGAGCTCCTGGCGTCTTTTTGAGCATGAGCCCTGCGCCGTTGACGCTGGGTCAGACACTTCGCGCAGGACGCGGGTCCGTCTACTGCCAGGAAGACACTCTTCCAGGGCACTACAATTCGGAAAAGGGCGTCGAGCTTGCGGAAGAGATGCTGATAGAAGCCCTCCTCGCTTGAAGCATGACGCATGCAATCGTGCAGCAACGTGTTGATGTCCACGTACACGTGATCGGCACTCTCTTCGCTTGCCTCGGCAAATGCATCGGGATATCGCTGCGTGAGCCACTTGTGGTACTTGGGGATGCCCATGCGATTGGCCGGATGCTGCAGCCAGACTTTCAGGGATCATTCGAATCGGCCCAAAATGTGCATGTAGCTGTGTAGGCTTGTTGGTGTGAAGGTATGCTGTCTGTGTTGCAGTGCCTCGCGTGGTGCAAGAGTATGACAGGAAGCTCGAGACTATGTGCAGGTCAAACATTGCCGAGAATGACCCTTCGCATTTCTGTCGAGGCAAGAAAGGGTCAGAGGAGACAACAAAAGACGCTGAAGGAGTGTACTGACTCTGATTGGCGAGGTGGGGTCTCGGTCTCGGGATATGGAAGAGGAGCAGACTCAGGCGCAGCAGATGCAACCAGCCCGTCAGTTGATGCTCTTATCTCCTACCTGCACTCCCAGAGGAGGCCATATGCTCGAACCTACAAGTAGCTTGGATGCTGAGCCTCCTCCCCTAGATTCCGAGCCCCATTTTCCACCTCAAGAGGAAACCCTCCAAAGCATCGGCTGCAGAACTGATGGGGTCAGGGGCATGATTTAAAAAGCCTGGCGTTTTAGCTGTTGCAGGTTGCCCTGGATGAATTCAAACTGGATGTTTCAGGCAGTTTCCAATGTTCCTGCTACGAGGATTCGGGCTTGTAGGCTGTATAGCAGCTACATACGGTTCGCGGCATGTAAGGGCAAGGTTTGGGGTTAAGGGTCTAGGGGATTAGGCCTGCAGGGTGTAATTATGGCTCAGGGTCTACAGGGCTTTCTGGCTTCGAGGGTTTGGAGTTTAGGTAGGCCTCAAGGCCTTAGGGACCCTAAGCATTAGGATTACTTGGAGGTTCATGGGTAGCTACTAGTGGAGTTGTAAATTCCATGTGGGTTACAACTATACGTAATATCGGGTGTGTGGACGGTGCGCGGGGGAGGGCGGGGACAAGGGGCAGGAGCGCGATATCGGGTCGGCGGAGGCGTTCGTCATGCCACTGTGCGAAGGGCGATCCCACCCTGAACCCAAGACATCAAAACAAGAATGCTGCGCTGCATAGCTTGCACCGCCTAAGCCAGAGAGCAAATCGGGACTTTGACAAAGAACAAATCGCTCGAGCAGAAACCCATTCGAGTTATTTGCTGCTTCTTGTTGGGTCTGGATTACTTGACAGTGATTCATGTACACAACACGAGCTTGCAGGGCAACACCCTAAACCCTCAACTCCTAAACCCCTAAACCCTGAACCCGGCAAAGCATAGTCAAAGCAGCTGAGCTGTGCACCATCCGCTTTCGGACTGAAGCGTAATGTTGGGGCGTGAGTAGTTAGAAGCCCTCCCTTTGCTGTAACAGCGCTTGCCAACCCTCTTCTTTGCTGGTATGAAACTCAATGCCGACGTTTGTGCGGTGGCTGGGTTGCCAATGAGGGGGGTGTTCGACGCGTGTTTTTCTCCCTTCGTTTGTGACCGGCCGAGTAAATGCCCTGGTACTAGTCAGAAAACTCATGCTCGGTGCGATGCTGCCTTGATTCAAGGAGGTAGCCTGACCCTCCCCTGAACTTCCAAAGAGATTGCAGCTTGCGCCTTGTGGGCCACAACCATGGCCAACCCATGCTCGTGGCAAGCACCAGCGCCACGAATGCCACGATTATTGCTCATACGACTGTTGTCCTGCCTAGCAATAAAGAAGTGAATGATTGTCATTGGTGGTGCGGTTAGTGTGTTTTTATAGGTAAATGGTTTAGGCAGCGTTTCTATTGTGACTATGATTGGTCGTCGTGTCCTTCTTTTCCTTCTTACATGCGCATGTACAGGGATGGGGCGTCAAGGAGGAATGGAACACCAGGTTACATGTACAATCTGTATAATGTATATGCTATGGTCCGTGCCGAGAACCTGACCTACCCGCAAAAACGCTGCAGCAACAAATCTACCCTCCCAAAATCGATCGTCCCAGCTCAAGTCTGCGGACAAAGCGAACTTGGCCTTGTCGCACCCCAGGCATGAGCACACATCGTCCACCCATCATGGCGCGGGTCTGAAACCACACTTACTACCACCCATAGACCCCTGTAGTATTGCACACAAATAGAAGCAGGCTCTTTCCTAGGTGATAAGGGAGATTCCAAACGGCAGAGCAGCTCAAGCGGCTTGGTGTGAACACCCTTGAAGAGCTCTGCCTGGGCGCCGTTTCTCTGTCGTGCACCCCATCTGCTGCCGCACTGGTCGGGTTACAGAGCGAACCTGCACCAGAAACAAAATGCTTATCCGAGTTCCTTGACTGTGCACAACCGCAGGTTCATCCTGGTGGATGCGGATTGCATCCGGTGACACTGGCCGAAGCTGTTCCCTACACAAGCATCTGGCACACGAGCTAGAAGGGGTCGTCCTTCACCCCATGCATTCCCAGTAACTAGTAACACTTCCGACAGTCATGTAACTTGTGACACTTCCGACAGCCAAGACAACCTCTTCCTTGCCGCGCTTGAGGCGATGGTCAGGGCCGAATTTGAGCCCTATCCCTGCATGCCGCCATCGCTCTTCATGGACTTCCCGGCTCGGATAACCTTTCGCGGACATTCAAGGTTGTGCAGCGGCCACAACAAGAAGAGAGACGGTTGCGGCTGCTGCCGAAGCGGAGCAATCCTCTCTCCAGCCTTTACCTTCAAACCCTTGCAACCCTGCCCCTCGAAGCTCCGCAGGCTGAAAAAAGAATACCGGGCCTCGTCCACGAGCAGTAACTGTTCAGCCAGCACTGGCGCCTCAGGTCACCCAATTGGAGCCCGAAAGGAAGGAAAGCCGAACAGTTGGAACAAGCCTTTGGACGGACATGCTGCGTTTTGTAGGCGAGCTTGCCTGCGGTGCTCCGCTTGGTGGTGCCGCTGGAGGTGAGTGTAGCACTTGGCTTGAAGATGGCAGATCTGGCACAGCCGTAATCAGACCCGGACCAGACCAAGCATCTGTTTTTTCACCAGGAAGTTGTCGTAGATACCTGAGAAACAGTGTCGCGTCCTGTGAACTGTTGTGCAATCCTCTTGCAATTGCTACAGCACATGTGACACACACTGCTCTGCCAATCCTTCTTTCCAGTCCGATTACAATAGGCTGAGGCCCACGACCCTCGATGGCTGGATCGATGGGGTCGCCACTGGCCACACTGACGCCAACCTCATGCGCCAACGCAATTCAAGCAAGCGTTCTGAGCAAAGCAACAGGGCCAGAAACCTGAAGCTGAATTCGACGGTCCCAGCAGTGATGCCCAGCAAAACAAAATCCCGCCTAAAAGCAAGGAAGCTCAAACCCCACCCTGCTAAGGCCACCGCTACCCTGTGTTTGTTCTCACGGTCTGCCAGCACTCTAAGCAGTTTGTCCTGGCTGCAGGAATTCAGGTCTTCCCATTAAGCTTTTGAGGCTAAACTAACTTCTGGCCCTGCAACGCAATCCCAGCAGACATCGAATGATGGCGGCCTCGGATAGCGGACCTGAACCCTGAGAGAAGCAAGCGGCTAGCACCGTAAGCAGCGGAAGCATGGTTGGGCGCTTGTTGGGGAGCTGCGGATCTCTTGACTGGGCCCTTCGTATGTGGTGAGAGATTGACGAGTGTCTTTACCTTTCGTGCAGTAGACCCTAGCAAACGGCATCCAGGAAAGTTCTACACGAGCCCGGGCAGAGAGCTTAAATAGATCGCAGCCTGGACATCCAAGCCAGAGTTTTCCAGGAGTGTCTTCGGCACCACTAGCAGCGCCTTCGCAAAAATTTCCACCTGGGAGCCATTGCGGCTGATCACCATCATGGTCATGATCGTGGACATGGTGCGTAGGTGAGTATCGCAACAGTCCAGCAACATCACTTCTATCCACAATATTGTAAAGGTTCAAATTGACATAGCCTCCCTGAGGAGGCAGGCATTCACACGGAGCTAGGCCACGGACTCCTAAACGCGGCTTGCCCTCCACAGTTCGCTTGAACTGCTCCAGGTGCACATGAGCGGCGATCTGAGGCGCAACTTGCTCTGAGAAGACTGGAGCTGACGGGTGGGAGGCAGCGAGCTGTGTGAGTTCGGGCAGTGTGGTTATGCATGCGAACACCCAGCACTTCCCCTTCAAGCCCTAAATCACAGGCTTCGACAGCTTCGTAACAACGTTCCTGAATGCTTACCTGCCGTACACCCTTCAAACGGTACTCCACACCTGGCCAAGCCCTCCGAACTTTACCGACCCATTGCCTCAAAAGCTCCTGCGCCGGGCACGATGGCCTCTCGAGCGAAAGGGTGTAGGGACAGCTTCATGTCAAAGCTGCTGCCGTCGTTGTATACTGCTTTTGCTTTAGCTGTTGCTGCTGTCGGTGTGCTGCTTGTTCTGCTGGTGCTGCTGCTCTTGCTTTGCATATAGATAACGACGACGATGGGATGGTGATGGTGGTGATGGTGATGATGATGATGATGATGACCATGGCGCTGATGCTGATGGTGCTGATGCTGGTGCTCGTGCTTGCTGCCGCCAAGGCTGTTGAGTACTGCTATCACTGTGCTGCTGCCGACTGGTCTTATCAGAAGTGTCAGCTTGAAGAAGGTCGCCTCATCCTCGACGCAGTTCTGTGTGGCACGCAGCCCGTCTTTGATGGCGTCCTGCAATAGCACAGAAGGCTTCCAGGCTTCAGCGCCCTACACAGAATAAGCAAACATCCCGACTTTCCGACATGAGGCCTTCATCTGCGCGATCGCGTGATCCGTGGAGCCCTGGATCAAGACCGTGCAGCTGTGCGGATTCTTCACCTCAGCCCAGAACATCGAGAAGGGCATCTCTGCATCAGTGAACGCACGCTGATCCAACTCCGTGGCTGGCAAAATGCAAATTCAAAGACACTAACAGGTCCTGAAGCTCAACTTTCGAGCTCTGGACGCCCTCGATGAAGGTGAACTTGTCATCCTCCGGGTTGCTGCACTTCATAAGAGCAAGGAAACCAGTCGTTAGCCCCCAGCCACTGGAAAGTCATCATTCCCGACTTGTGAGTGTGGGTTTCACCGTGCAGGATCGGCGAAGGATGTGGGCAAGAGTGGGCCTGACCATGGACCTCAGTCACCGAAACACGGTGGACACATCAGGGTTTAGCATCGGGGCCAGCGGGCAGGGGATTAGAAGTTTGGGAGGCAAGGGGTTCAAGACTCTCGACGTACCCACCGCCTTTGAACCAACTCCTGAAACCGCGAGCGCGACACCCCAAGCCCAAAGCTCCTCGAAGCTATACTCCAATCCCAGACGGCCAAGCCCCAAGCTGCAACACTACATGATCCCAGACCCCAGACTCAACCTCCAGCGACTGCTCGTAGACGAGGTCGGCATAGCCTCAAGCCATGGCATTCGAGGCGTCAAGCCCTTGACGTCGAACAGCTCCAGCAGTTGTGACGAACCCAAACCATGTTCCATTTTGGCTCTTGGAACACGGACGCTTCCCTAAGGGCTTGGGCATTTTTGGTTGAAGGGGTGGAGTGTGGCCGTTTCGTTTCAGACAGGGGCTTTTGGCGCTGGGTTCGGGGATGATCATAGTATCACGTTCGATCTCGCTGGAGGCTTGCTGCTCTCGCCGATGATTAACAGGCATGCAACAAGACGCGGGATGGTTCAGGTTTTCACTATGATATGCTACGACCGGTCATGCTGCAGTTCAACATGAACCCGTATGCCACATCCCCCCCTTACAAAACCGCGTTCAAAGACCCAACATGCCAAGTGCCGGGCCCAGGTCATCGAGATCTAGGTCATCTACGGAGTTCACGGCCTGGCCACCGCAGGCCAGAGGGAGGCGCCTCGGAGGCAGAGCAAGCCTCTCAACTGTGATGATAACACTGCGATATAATCGTCATATTCACATTGATATGAATACCAATATGCTAGGATTAGAAATAAGAATACTCGGAATACTAATAATAGCAGTAGCAATAGTGGGAACCTATTTCCGTGGGACCTGGGGTATTATAAAAAACATATGCAACTACACGTGCAATACACAGAGACCTGGACCGTTCGAGGCATGCGTACATTGTTTGCATGTTTTGCACGTCCGTGCAGATTTGTGTGGTTGTATGCCTAACTACCAAGTCCAGTCCCATGCACCGTCGTCCAAGGTATAGGGCTTGAAGGCATAGGGTTAGCGCCCAGGGATGCCCAGGGTTTAGACCAATAGTGTCAAGGTTAACCGGTTCTGGCCATGGCGCGAAGACGAGCGGCATTGGTAGCATGATCGCTGAAATTCACCGGGAAACACATGTAGTGGTTGTCATGCGACAATCTATCCAGAATCCATGTTTCAGTTCTTATGCGGCATTGCGATATGGGAAGTGTCTCTAAGTTCCTCTCACCGGGACTTCTGTTACCAGGCTCCAGATCTGCGAGTAATCTCTCTTCGAACCTGCTCCCTGCTGCATGCTACCAAGTCTTGTCTCCGTGTTCTTGCTAATGGCGACAAGCATGATGAACATGCTGGTGCTGATGCTGGTGCTGGTGCTGATGCTGCTGCTGATGATGAGTGCGGGTGACTGTGATGAAGGAGATGATACCGATGATGCTGACGATGATAATGATGATGGTGATGATGATGACGACGGCGAAAAATAGTATAATGATGATGATGATGATGCTGTGGCTAAGGCCGACGCATATAGATATAGTGAGACAGATGCCCTTCAAGGATGAGTGAGGTGAGGAGGATGAAGATGAAGCGAGGAGGAAGAGGATGGCAACAGTGACGATTTTCTGTTGGTAAAGAGTAGCCATAAAGATCACGACTACGACGAAGATGATTGTCACGAGTGTGATGAGAATGATTGTCAAGATGGTGATAAAGAAAACGATGGCGACAATGATGGCAATAACTTCGCCGACGAACATAGATATGACAAAACATGTTTGCAGCTACTGTGGCGTGATCTTCTTTTGATGCTAAATAGGTCCTCTAATCTGGCTTCCGGGTACAGGAGCTTGCCCTGCCATCCAGCTCAGCAAACAAAACTTGGGGGCTTTGATTCAGCAGTCGAGGTTCGAGATCGTGGCACAAGATATCACCGAACATGTATTGAATTGTCGTGCGGTGAGGAGTCGTTAGAAGATCCCTGCCCAGCTGTTGTGAGCCGCAGTCATGAATACGAGGCCCGGACTCCATATTTCGGCGCTTTGCGCGGCGGAGAGCAATGATGCCCTGGCAATGCCCATACAGAGTGGAGGAAAGAGAGAGCAACGTTTCACAGATTGCACATTGTCATCATCATCACCATCATCGTCAGGATCATCTAAATTATCAACAGCATCATGTCCTCATCGTTCCGGCAGCCAGAGAGCTACCTCCGTGAGATGAGGGACAGGCCCTTCTTCCCATTACTCCGACTGCCACCGCTGCTACTGCTACCAGGACTACTGCTACTACTACTACTACTACTACTGCTGCTGCTGCTGCTGCTGCTGCTGCTGCTGCTGCTGCTGCTGCTGCTGCTGCTGCTGCTGCTGCTGCTGTTGCTTTGCATGCACAACCGCTCACGAGCGACCTAGTGTAAGAAGCCGGCAACGCATATGCATTGGCTCCTCTGGGGAGCGCACAAGGCCCGAATAACAGAAAAGAATGCTATAAACATAGCAAATCTGTACCATGGAACTTCGGTTCGTCCCAACAGCAGCATCGTGCCGACAGCACCAAGCATACTACTGTGTCCCCGTAGGCGAGCCGTCAGCTCCAAGCCCTACGAGTAGGACAAAACACACAACTTGTGCGACTCAGGAGTTGACTTGAACGTTCTGTACAGCATTCATTCAACAAGCTGATTACACAGGCTATCAGAAATCAGACTGAAGGAGATCCCATCGCCGATAAGAGTGACCTCCAAGCGTACATCCAAGGCAGGAACATAATGCACTGTAATTTGCCCTCTCCACGCCATCCAGCCTGTGAGAGGCTCTAGACATTGCACCTCAGAAAATTTGCACACACGACCAGGTGACACCACAATAGGTGAAGCATACATATAGACTGCGATTGGTCAATCTTTTGCACCAGTCTGTACAGCTCGCCCGCTCAGCATCTATTGCAGCGGTGACAGCTGCTATGCCATGTCAAAATCCGGATGAAAACCCGTTTCACACAGGAGCTTTGAGTCATCACACTTAAGGAGACTCGTATGGCGCACATGGTATCCGATCAACACAAGCCGATCACCTCCCCATGGAACTGTAGCATGCTCGGCCCGCGGCTCGAATCTGGTTGGCGTGTCCGTTGGCATGACCCTTCCTGCATGACCCTGCATGGTGAGATACACGGATCCTTGATCATCTTGTATCCAAAGTCCTCCTCCGACACAAGTGGAGCACGGAACCGCAAGATTCCAGCTTCCCCTGGCATTGAATTTGTCGCGATGAGGCCTTGCCACAACATTTCGAGCAAAGGTCAGCGTGCTAAAGCGATGCTGCGTGTCAATGTGCCTGATGATATGCGCTAACAATCGACTGACCACCGGAAACCTGCTCATTGTGTTGGTTAGCCCTTAGTATGGGCCTCTGGCATAGGCCCCAGTCATAAAGGACTTGGCCGGCATCACTCCCTGATCCTGCTGATCCCACCGTAGCTTGCCATCACCAGGTAAAGCATCCATGATGTCGGCTAACACCTTCCAGGGCACCTTCCCAGCGCGCAAACACTGGGCTGCAAGCACCTCCGCCCCATGAGCATCAGGAGAAAGGTCGACTGGAATTGACGGCACAAGGTACTGCTGATTCTGCAGACACTCGCGTAAAAGCATGCCATCCGCCGCATAAACAGAAGTCAGAACACATGGAGGCCCAATACATCTTTGAATTTTGTTCGGTTGTAGGACCTCGCACTCCGATTCCGATGAAATGGCCATCACCACATCATCATCCGGCTCCTGCGCGATCGTCCCTGGCTTCGCTTCCGGCAATCTATCCTTCTGCGTCAACCCAAAGTATCGGTGCAGTCCTTGTGGGCCCCGGGGTTCGCGCTGGGACCGAAAATAAGCATGAAGCCCACTCATGGCTTGGCCCCGCCCGCCCAGGAACTAGCACAACTGCACTCTGAGGTAGCCAGCTGGAAGACCGTCACGAAAAGGGCTCGGCGCTCTGCACTCCAGGATACACTGCTCAAGAAGTATCTCACATCAGCATGTTCGAGACTGAGCATCAAGCAATGAATCGGCAGCTGCATGTAATACTCGCCCAAACATAACCTCAGAGGCAACACGATGCGACATAGCTCCGCTCTCCACCCCTCGTTGAAAGCCACGAAATTATTCAGCGCAAACACCGTGTGGGATGTGCAGCCTTCTCATGGGTCAATGTGGCAGTTCTGTTGACCGCCATCGACCACGTTCGAGTCGATCAATGATGACAAAAGAGCTGTTGCTACCGCTCTCAAAAAGAAGCCCGTTCTCCACCCTGATCTGGAATGCGTTCTGGTCTGAATCTAGTAGAAAATGAAGGGCAGAGGATGCCAAGTAGGAGTGACCGAGCATCAAAACCACGCACAGATGTCGCACCGACAGTGCCAAGCACACCTGCAATCAAAATGGTACATCAGCCGACTCAATACAGCAATTTACTGATTTGATTCGCCAGCTGACTCCGGGAGCTCCTTTCTTTACGAATTTCAATGCCAGAAACCATGGTCGATCCGCATTGGCATAGCTGACTCATGTCCGCATACATCTGCAGTCCCCTTTCGTTCTGCAGCGAAAACTGCAACAGGAATGCCACGGTTCCTTCCGGCATCTGATCCGTGATCGGCCTGGTCGGGCGAAATCTCAGGAGTGCCTCCACCGTGCTGCACTTGGTCATCATTTCTTGAAGAATGGCCATCGCATCATCGTACAACAACGTGGGCCCCTCTTCATCAACCACCCTCTTCTTGAGCTTGGCATCCCAACGCAGCTTCTGGAAGGAGTTCTCCTTCAGCCAGCCCAACTTGATCATGCTGGCTCTTCTCTGCTCATCCTCCTTGAGAGTCTGCAGCCGGTCGTGCATCTCTTTCACCAGGCAACTGAACAGCACGGAGCGGAGCGGGCGCTTCACCTGTTCCGGGTTTGTCTCACGCAACTTTTGCCATTCGGATTTGGCAGCAAATAGCGCAGGCACCAGAGAGCCAGGAATCCCAGCTCGTACAAAGAGCACAAAGGAACTCTCCGCTCGCCACAGGTTCACCGCATCCTCGTGCCGCAAACACAGTCGAGCAATCTGAAAGACCAGAGCCTTGAGCTCCGCAAGCTCCTTATTCCCGTACTCATCATCTCTCCATGAGGAGGAGCCCCACGGACGTCGTCCCCCATTGCCATTGCCCCCTCCATTGCCGCCTCCCTGATGTCTGGATCTTCCGCCGCGGTTTCCGAAGCCTTGGCCCGAGCTTGTGCCACCTCCGCCTCCCCATTTGAGGAGGTCTGAGTCGCCGCCTTTGCTCTGATCGCCCGCTGGTGGCGCATCAGTGTCAGCCGCATTGGTGCCAGAAGCAGGCGCCGGATCTTTGCCCTCTCCCTCTTGCCCTCAGGTCGACTAAACTTGGGCGCCCGATCCTTGTCCAGTGCCTCCGCCTCCCCCGTCAGCCCCCTGTTTGAAGGCGTTCCATATCTGGAGCTCCAACTCCGTCTCCATGGGCGTCTCTAGCTCCGCAAGCGCAGTCATGCCGTGCTATCACTCCGTATGGGATGCGGGGGCTGCCGTAGGCCTTTTCCGGAGCCAAACTAGATACAGATTGCGCTGATGCTCTCTACCCGGTTCGCAAGCCACCGCCGCCACTCCATCGTCAGTAATGAGCCAGCTGCAACCGTCTCTGAGGATCGAGCGATAGTGTCCTGCATGTGGCGACGGTCCATAATGTAGAACGCCTGCGCACAGCTCATAGGGAACCCACTGCAGCTCGCCATCGGAACCAAAGACCGGCACATTGACTTGTTGCCTAAATCGCACCTGCGCTCTCGATTTGCCTCGTTGGGGGAACCTGCCGAGCTGCACAATCACCGTCTCCTGTGCCCAGATCAGCGCATGGGTTTGCGCCAGCCCCGACCATGCACTCATAAGCTCCTGGATATCCGTCGCTCCGTTCGGTAAGTCCAGAAAAATGATACCTGATCCAGAGTCCGTCACTTGTCGTACTCCCCGCACATTGATTCTCGCCTCCCACGCCACATACGCGTACCCCGCCTTGCGGAGCAGGAAATCCGTGAATTCAGCTGCATCCCTTTGCCTCGGATCCAAGGGCCACCCCTGAAATACATGTCGAAGCCCAAAGTGCGCTGAAAGAGTAAGTTCACCACTCCGAACTTGACGTATGACCGAATACACCTGCTCAAGCAACCTCGGCATAGTCAGATACCCATGTGCATGCAGCATAGCGAGAATACTCGCGTTCACATAACAGAGCTGATGAGGATTGCGAAGTCGAATGGTAGCAACAGTGTGAGGCTGAGCAACCGCACTGGAGCCAGCAGACGGCACCACTGCACCTTCCGTCACCTGTGCAGGAGAGCTCTGTACCACCATTTCAGTACTGGACGCTCCGCTGCGCGCAATCTCCCGGGTGGCCTCCTCGTCTCCACTCTGTGGTACCGCAGAACATAGCTGCGCATGGATGCCCGTCCTCTCTAGAACACGATATTGCCGCTCCTTCTCGTGCTGCTTGAGTGCCGGACCTCTGGTGCCATGAAGATGCACTCCAAGTATGTTCCTGCGCCATAGACATCGTGCAGCCAGAACCTGGAAGAACGGAGAGCACCGCGTAGCATGATTGTTAGAATCCGAGGACCCGTACTTGGCCATACTCCCGCAGTGCTGACACGGTCTCCTGAACGTGGCTTTCAGGCTACGTGCTGCAGACTCCGCATCGCTTTGCACCAACTTCCATGCCTCGCCATGCGTGGTTTGCCAGTGCTTCTTGATGCTTCCAGTCGCCTTCACCTGTTGCGAGCACAAGATGCATTTCTTGTCGTATTGCCGAATGAGCGCAGAATGATGAGGAAGATCCTTATCACCACATTCCAGGAGTTCCCGCTCAATGTCACCCGGAGTATGCGCCTGCTGCACAGTGGCCGTCGGCGGTACCGGTGGCGATGTGACCTCATCGGCTTTAACTTGCTCCATCAGTGCATCAATGCTCATGCCCTCCGCCGCCGCCAGCTTTAGCCTAGGACAACGACCCTCGGTGATGTGTCGCTCCATGGAAGCCCAGTCGTACAACTGGCCACGGCACAATCGACATTGTGGGAGCCCAAAGAGAGTATGATCCCTTCTGTCAAAGCTTGCTCGCGCCTGCAGTGCAGGTGGATCTCGGCATGGCTCGCCGTGTAATGTGCCTCAAGGCTCTTTTGACTTCCAAACTCGAGACCACATACTTTACATACGACGACCACTGAGTTATCCCGGTCCACCTCGACAAGTCCAGAGCTTTGCAATGAAGAGATTCGATCAAGTTCCTGTAGCACATCTTGCAATCTAGCTGTTGCTCGCTGAGACAATGTCGGAGATTGCATTGTGCTCTGCTCCAAAGTCCGCGCCTTGGCCGCGATCATATTGCGCAGAATGTCGCTCGGCTGTATCTCTGCACGATGAAGGACCTCTTCATTGGTGACTCCATGCTGATATACGCGTAGGAGCTTTCGCAACATCCGGGCAAGAGTCGAGACAACTGTGCGAAGGCTAGCCGAACTAACCCCAACCCCGACAATCCCATAGAGCAGGGCCGTAACCACACATGCTCTGAACATTCTCAGCCTCTGCTTCAGACTGAAGTCGGAGGCCGTACGAAGCATTGGCCTGAGTTTGGCGAAATTTGCCCAGGCTTTGGCTGCCCTGACTTGCACCGTCTGAGCCTCCATGGACCCATAAGAGAGCACCGCCCCCAGGTATTCCATCTGATCCTGTACAGGTAGGTACACATCACGGCCAGTGTTCGGGTCGGTGCCAATCCAGAGCACCTGTTTATTGCCCTGCCACTTGAGATAGCGGCTCTTCAAGCTTTTGGCTTCCCTTCCCCGAAGTGTGAGTACTGCAACAGACTTATCAAAGTTGATGCTCATGCCAGCTCGATGTAGCAGCTCCACTATGCGCAAGATGTGCTTTCTCGCCTCCATGAACTCAGCCACCGTACTTATCTCCCAGTGCCCATGAACATCATCCGCAAAGAAACTTGTATGTTCATTGCACCAGCTAATACCCAGCGTCCTGCACAGCAAGATAGTCCATGATGAGTACACGCTTGGCGCGAGCGGACACCCTTGGCGGAGTCCACGCTTCATGGTCACACTGATCTCTGTGCCCCCGTGTCTCACTACGCATCGAGACTGCCTATGCACCTCTACAATAAGTCTTGCAAGATTGTCTGGCACGTTTATGGAGCGCAATCCGGCATACATCTCATGGAAAGGCAGGTAGTCAAAAGCCTTGCTCAAATCCAGACTTATCATCACCCCTCCACACAACTCGGGCAAGGCTCCAGTGGCAGCTTGACGGAGACACTTGTGTTCACCTCCCCAAGAGCAGCGCGTACCCTACGACAATGCGAACTGCCGCGTAGAAGAGCATCAATGGTGCTAGACTGGGGTCTGTAGGCAAATTGAGGAATGTCCCATAATCCCTGCATGAGCTCGGCCTGCATCGCCTCCTTCAGTACCATCATGAACATTTTGGTATCACCAGCCATCAACCCAACTGATCTGAGGTTTTCCGGCTTACAGGGGCACTTCTTGGGTTTAGCCAGCCATGCCAGCTGCACTACCGTCCAATCCTCCGGTATGCTGGGGTTATCACAACAGAGCATCTGACACGCAATCCGGTGCACCTGCGGCACGATGAGCTCACCATGTTGCTTCCAATTCCTGAGAGGTGGCGTCTGATTGGGCGCAGCCTTTTCAGCCTTCAGCTTCCTCCACGCAGAGCTCCACTTATCAAGAGAAAGAACCTCATAAGGAATACGTTGTAACTGGAAAGGCTCAGTGGAGGCCGCCCCAAAGAGCGCCGCCGCATACTTGGCCAACACTTTGCACTCCGACTCACCATTCATGAGATTGCCTTTAGCATCACGAAGACGGATTTTTTGTGAGTGCCTAGATGGACAAAGTAGCCTGACCACGCCATAAACTCCGCGTACATCATTGCGTTGCGCTGCATCTTCCGCTTGACATAGCAGCTCCAGAGTTCTCCGCCGCTTACGCGCTCGCAGAGCTTTCTTGAGGAGTCTATGTGCTTTCAGATACTGCAGTTTCGTTTTAAAGTACCTGAAAACAAACACAAATCCATAGCCAAGTAGCGATGCTTGCACATTGAGCTTGCGTCGCAGCCGCCAGCATGCTGCCACATCGACCTCAACCGATGTTGGCTCAGGCCGAACAGGGACCTCAGGACGTTGTCCTCCAGCCAGTTGAACCGCATCCCTAAGTTCGCTGATCTTCGGTGGAGCGTCGCTCTGTTGAATAGACAGCAGCTTTTGAGTTGAGACTCCACGTGTAGGTTCGCTTCGCCTTGGCTTCAGAGTCCATGGCGTCCACTTGAAGGGCACCGTGCCCACAAGTGGAAGGTGACCTGTTGTGCGCCATCCAGCCATTGTGGTTTTAATCGGTCTGGTCAGTTTCGCCTGTCCATCAGCAACAGACTGCCGTACGCAGACAAAGTCTATCTGACTCTCCCCTTTGGCATGGACATATGTGGCTGCCTGAGACTTCTTGCCCCACGTGTTAAGAGTAGACAGGCGATGCCGCTTCAGAACCTGAAGCAGCTGCTGTTGATCCTCAGCCTCTTTATCCCCAAGCTCCTTATGTAGCAATCCAAATCCGCTGACCTTCGGTTCCCGAACCACCGCCGTGTTGAAGTCACCAGCCAGTACAATGTGCGACCGCGCTGGTAGCGAGGCAAGCAAAGCATCCAGTTTGTTCAGTAGTCTGCGTCTGTGCGTAAACACACTCTCAGTCTGTCCCGCTTTTTGCAGATAGGCATGCTGATACACCCCCACTACATCAATCTGTTGCTTTTCCAGAAAGCACCGGACCTGAAGGATCCGCCCTGGCTCAGCTTCCTGCCATCTTATGCTTGAGGAATCCGAGAGATGAGCCCTGATCCCCACAAGAATGCCCCCGCTGCCCTTGCGTCCCGTAGCTGAATGACAAAAGTGCCACTCTGATGTGCTCCAGTCCATTGTGGTATCCCAGTGTGTTTCTTGCAAAATGATGATGCTAATGTCTTTCTGCCCCTCCTGTTGTAGCCATTGCTTCAGCTCGGTGAACAGAATGTCTGATAATCCTCCCACGTTCCATGACACAAAACGAATTCTAGGTTTTACGCTCGCCTCATCAGGCTGAACCGGAAGTATCGGCCCATCCGAAATCAAGCGCCTGCCCCTGTACATAGTTGTTCCATGCAGCTGTGCACGTCGCAATGCTCGTTTATACGACCTCTTGCGAATACGAGAAAATTTGACCCCCGAGGTCAGTGCTGAGGCTTCCTGGTTCCCTCCTAAGTTCGTTGCCGTGGCAACTTCAGGTTTCCCGGAGGGGAGAAACCAACCCTCGCGCCGGCAGTCTCCGATAGAGCCTTTCTGTCCAGCCATGTACTATGCCCCCGGACTTGGGACCGGGATGAGTATACGGATATAAGATCGTCTCGCAATGGCTCCCAGCAGATGTCAGTCGTAGACGCTGTACGGCCCACAAGCATAGCCCTCTCGGCTCTGAACGACCAAGAGACTGCAGTTCCACCACAATTGCAAAGCCCCGCTGGAACACTACAAACGTTCAGATTGCGGGACAGGAGCCTTCTAGAGAGCTTACGTTCCTAGACAGGCCCACAGTTTCAAGGACGATCCTCAGGCTTGGACCACTCATGGCGCTTTGCTGCTGCTGCTGCTGCTGCTGCTGCTGCTGCTGCTGCTGCTGCTGCTGCTATCACTGACTCTTCTTCGTCTTCTTGTTGATGCTGTTGTTGCTGTCGCTCCTACTGCTAATAAGTGAAGGAGCAGTGGCAGTTGCATAGCAGTTGAACATCACTAGCTTATAAGAAATACGAGATGCGTCCACAGCAGTTACATCATACATCCATTGCACGTAGCAGCTGGTACATGCATCTGTCGGTATTGACCGCCAGCAGCATTCATGGCAAATGCGATGCTAGTCTTTTCTGATCGCGGTATATGTAGCGGATTCCAGGTGCGTTCATGGCAATCTTGCCGCCAACGTCGGTGGCTCCTGTTTGGAACATACTGCAGCTGTTGTGCAGACTTTGGCCTCCCAAGCTGGATCTCGAGCAAATTGCCACCTCACGCGGCGAAGCCTCATCCTGTCTAGTGCGTCTTAGAATGCTTCTGAGCCTTTCTCACAAAAGGGCTCCGCAGGTGTAGTGTAGCTTAAGCTGGTGCACGCAGTGCAGTCCATGGAATGCAGTCCAGAGACGTACCACCGGTGCACGTATATTTCTATGGTACAGACACGATGGATCTTCTGAAAAGGTCGGTGATACGGTGATACCTGCGGCACCAGCACGCCCACTTTTGTCCGGCTACCGAATTGTATGGTCGAGCTGCACACAACAAGACGACAACACAACGAAAGACGGCGAAGACACAACGTCTCGATTCCCACTTGGAACCTGCAGCTCGAGGTCTAAATCGATCAAATGATCTGGGTGGTTGCTCAAGGCTAGAAACCAGGAGTGCCTGCCGAAAGTCTGTGATCTGCTCTATATAATAGGTAAATATGTCTATAATATAGAGTTTATATATGTATATATGAACATCAGAGGCCCAGGGGAGTCCCGAAGCGCTGACTTAGAGCCTCAGGGAACTCCACGCAACCACGTCAGGGATCGGCCCCTTCCCCTCCCTTAAGGAAAGGGCCATCATTGCTTCAAAAAGCGGGGGCTGCGGCACAAACCCTAAACCTTCTACCCTAACTCAGAAGCTGGGATTCTGCCAAGCCATAAGCCAGAACTAAGAACCAAGGCTTATCAGCGCTTCAGGGGTTTTTTCAGTTTCGGGGCTGGAGGCCTAAGACTGGAAATGTTTCTAGAAGCTTCCGACCGAAGTGGCAGCCTCTCCGAGGCCTACGTGCCCGTTCTGCTGATGGGCGCTTGAAGCCCTACATAAAACCATGTTAAGGGTTTAAGGTTTAGGGTTTAGGGTTTAAGGTTTAGGGTTCGCCAGCGCAGCGTGGCGCCCAAGCCAACTGCCTCTGTAGTGGGGCTGCCCTAACATCCAATCTCGTCAAATTGGAAGTTTTCAAAGCTTCGTTTCGAGTGAAGTTTCAAACAAGGTGTTTAATCCTTCTGCTCGCATGTGGGTTTGGTTGAATTTGCCCAGCCCAGTCTCCGCGGTGCCCCGCCCTCCAATCTCTTCATATGCGCAGAATCGGTTCGCGGATGGGATTGGTCGAAACGGATGTTTTCAAATTTTCGCTTCGAGCGAGCTCTGCTCGCAATGTGTTTGGTTAAATTTGCAGCCCCCAGCCAGCGCCTCAGCCTCCAGCCCCAGCCCCAAACCCAGCCCCCCACCCCAGCCCCAACCCCAGCCCCAGCCCCAGCCCGCCTCAGCCTTCAGCCCCAAACCCAGCCCCCCAGCAGCCCCAAGCCCCCCAACCCCAGCCCCCCGCGCGCCACCCCCACCTCCATCCCAGACCCCAGCCCCAGCCCCAGCCCCAGCCCCAGCCCCGGCCCAGCCAGCCCCAGTTCCTCACAAAAGCTTCATCGCCTCTCTTCAAATCGCAAAATCGGTTCGCGGCTGGCCTTGGTCGAATCGGAAGTTTTCACATCTTCGCTTCCAGCAAGGTTAAATTTGCAGCCCCCAGCCCCAGCGCTTGCCCTAGCCCCAGCCCCAGCACCAGCGCCAGCACCAGCACCAGTTTCAGCCAGCCCCAGCCCCAGTTCTTCACAAAAGCTTCATCCACAAAAGGCCCAAGTCTTCCAAAGGTTTAAGTAAATGGGCTTGAATCTCTGTTGACGTTGCTTCCTACAATGAAAACAACAAATGCTGCGCTGGCGCACAAGGGCGCAGCCCCTAAAAGTTTAGGGTTTAGGTTTTTTTTGAGCACCTTTTTCCACCTACTCTAGCTGCACCATACTATCTGTACATCTGTGATGGCCGCAGCCCCTCTGTCACGAGTCTCTTCCCGCCTCGGTCCAATCACACCTGGAACGCCGGCTCCAGACACCGTGGAAACCTCTTGCGGCTTGGAGTTTTATGGCTAGTTTGAGGGATTGTCAGACCTGCCCAGAGCTCTTTTGGATGATGTTTAGCAAGTTGGGTTTACATTGCGGCAAAAACTCACAACTTCCTAGGACGATAGCAGGCACAATGGATTAACCATCTTACTGCCAGCAATACCAGAGCAATACCAGAACTCATGCTGAAGATTTGAGCAAAGCTTGGCAGGAATTCACTGGGTTGCTGAATCGATGGAGTCCCGTGTGCTCTCTCCTCGCTTGGCTTGATCACGTCTACGGCTTTGGCATAGTGTTCGAGTGTGCTGTTTGCTACACTCGACTGCATTTCCTTCACCAGTGTGCTGCATTGCATGACGGTAAATCCTTCGTCGCACTGTACAAGATTGTTTACGTCTGGTCCAACAATTGTTTAGCTTTCGAGGTCGTACCACAACTTAATGGAGGCCAGTTTGTCGATGAGAGGTGAAGCGGAGAAAGAATATTCTGATCAAGATTTCGGATGGGTGGCCACAAACCCCTCCCTATGATCATCGCCGGCAGCTGCTACTAGCAGCGGTGATTCTACCACAACTACAGCGAATGGTCAATACCGAATAGCTGCGACAACCCTGATAGTGAGAGCACCTTCAATCTCAGTACAACGACAACACTGCTCACCTCCCCCTTTTCCCCTCCCCCCGATGCCTTGAAAGCTTAAGAAAGAGTTGAAGATGTCGGCACTGCCTAGGACGCCGCCTCGATGCGCTCGTACCTCGGCGGGCGCTTGGGGCATCTCGCAGTTCTCCTTGCACTCTCTCTCTCGTATGCTTGGGCCCGGGCAGTGCCTCCATCCTGGCGTTCTCCTCAGGGCTGCTTTCGGCCATATCGTTGGAAACGGCCAAGTTGTAGTCATCGTCAAGCATGCCGTCCATGTCGTCGGCCAGGGCATTCTTCTGGGCCTTCCTCTTGGAAGAGATCATCCGGTTCTTCTCCTCCCTCAAGGAGTGCCGCAGGACGTCGGTCATGTGATCGACAGCCTCAGTCAAGCTGGGCTGAGCGTGCTTCTCCGGGTTCGTCAAGGCCACCTTGTGGTGGTTGGCCAAGGTCAGAGTGGCCTTCACGATGAAGGGGGTCAGCATCTTGTGCCCGGCTTCCTGCTGGACCTCCATGGGAACTTCATCGCCCTCTTCGTCCACCGTCATCGTGGTCTTGGGCACCTTGTCCGGGCGCTTCTCGCGGTGGAAGTGTGGGGACACCTGCAAATGGACCTGCCCGGGGGGGAGTGCTCGGACGAGCAGCAAAAAAAACACACCCTGGGACCCAGTACTTAGGCTTCAGCTTCGCTCCAGGCTCCCTATTTGTCTCCCGATGCCTCCACATGCCGGATCAGGTCCTCGAAGTTTTCGAAGGCACCCACCAGCTTCTCCTCGATGAACTTCCTCGCATTGCTCTCCTCGTGGAGGTGCTTGTGCTGCGGGAGCTGGGTGACGATGTGCATGGAGTAGGGCACCCTCTTCTCGGGCATCTCCGGCTTGGCCTCCTCCTCTGCCTCCTCCTCCTCCAGGGGAATCTCCACCACCCCCCCCAGCTTGTCCTGAACAGAAAAGCGATAAGAGAGCTATGGAGCTACGAGGAGGAGCAGATGGAGACCCCTTTGTCCTTGTTTCGGATGTTGCCGTGCATCTGCTTCCGGTTAAGGCCGCCCCCTGCTGGCGCGGTGTAAGACTGGCCAGGAGCAAGGCTCCAAAGGGCGGCCGCCTCGCATCGAAGCAACTCCGATCCAAGCGCGAACAAAATCCCCTGTCATTTGAGACAGACGAGAGTGCAATAGTGCGAGCCCGGCTACCAGGATTGCCAGCGCGGCCACGGATCGCTTGGGCGAGGTGCGGGTCATTGCTGGAGCCTCGGAAGCTTGAACTGGGCTCCACTTACGAAGAACTCGTGGGAGCATCAGAGCGCGGGACAGGAGTCCGAAGGGACAGGAGGCCGTAAGAGGCTAGGACACTGGGATCCAAATGGCTGCGAACCATCAAGTGCCCTCTCCCTCTCCTTCGCATTCTCTCTCTCCCTCTCGCGTCTGCCACTTCAGGAACTTTGGACAACCTGCTTCTAAGACAGAGTCTGTGGCCTCCCGAGCCAGCATCTCGAGGGAAGGCGGATCAATTCCCTTCTGGTTGATGACGACGAAAGTCCTGCCGTTCTCCTGCCACACGGCGCAGTGAGAAGCGCATCCTGAAGACGGAACTCAAGCTTTGCGGGCCATCCTCGGTGCAGACTTTCCGCTTCAGCTCCTGAAGAAGCAGACAGCGCAGACGATGATGTCAAGGCAGGTTGCCAGAATCCCGCAGCCCAAAATGATCATCAGCAAGAGCACAGTCTTCTAGCCGAACGAACTCCAGAGGAGCAGCACGACATCGCTGCTGCGCAACTCAAGAATGACTTGTGGGCCATCAACAGATCCAAAAGAAACAGGAGCTGACTGACCATGCAGTCAAGGAACGATGATTTTCTTCACCTTCTCGTCTGTGAACTTCCGCTCGGAACTGGCAAGACCACATGGCTCCAGGCCGGTAGGCACTCTGTCACTCACACCGAGGCGGCGACGGACGGACGGACGACGAGTCGCTTCTGACAGGCAGCTACATCCAAGGCGTGGCAGCGTCGCTCGACCAACTTCTCACGCTGCTCTGAGCTGCTGTAGAAGAAGCCGGCGTTCACCTTCGCGAGTCGAGATCGCCCGCAAACCAAGCGCAACGCCTCCGAATCCAAAGAGATCGCGTCTTTTCCTCTTTCGCGGCCTCGCTCTTCTCGTACTCCAGGGAGACGTTACACGTCAAAATGTAGCCTCGGCGGCGGCTTTCTGGAGCCGACGGCTTCCGGCGCTTCGGATTTCTTGAGGGCCCCGGGGGCCCCAGCGCTTTTGCGCATGTCGTGCGGTCACGGAAGGATGGTGAGATGATCGGGCCAACGATGCACAGTTCGGCCACCCTGAATCTCACATCTCAAATGTTAAAGCTTTACATGCTGCTGCTGAGACCGAGTACCGCAAGACTTGGTGTACAGCCCTCCCCATTCCAGGAAAGTCCCGTGCAGGCGTCTGCAGCCCACCCAAGTAACACCGATTTAGATTGAGGGTGTATCGCTTGGGGTTTTGGGAAAGTTGAACTCTTGCATCTTGCACCTGAGGACCTGGCAGTTCTCCAGCTTCTTCGGCATGTCCTCGGCTCTGCTTTAATCTGCACATTTGCCGCGACGACTTCACCCATGATAGCAATGCTATAGTTACTCTGGACACTGGCGTCTGTAGTCATGCAAGACAAACTCATTATCCCCAGTGGTGGCGGTAGCGCTGATTGTGGTCGTGGGTGGCACTGGTGGCAGCAGCAGCAGCAGCAGCAGCAGCAGGAGCAGGAGGAGGAGAAGTGCAGCAGTAGCAGCAGCAGCAGCAGCAGCAGCAATAGTAGTGGTGGTGACTGGTGCCCGTCCTGGTATGACCGAAACCACCACCACACCAACTATGGCGGCACTGATGATTGCAACTTGCACACGTCCTTCACGAAGGCACTGACTATACTTGACTGTGGTACTGGCGCTGCCATGTTTATGACTGCTCTTGGAAAAAGGATCATCTCAGACATGGTTGCTCCCTTTTTTGCGACTTCATGACAGTTACTACTATTTCTTGCCATTAGCATTTACGATCGCCAGAGACTGGGACCCCAGCCGGATGTCGGGCGCCGTGGTCCAAAACGAGGCCCTTGATGAGCCGGGTCTCCGTTATGAGCTTGTTCCTGACACAAGAAAAACGCAACCAAATCACAGCACTATCGTAATAGTGGGAATACACACGGCAAGACAAGCGGCGGCCACAAGAACAGAGTGGCTAGCGATGCACAGTAAGAACAAGAACCGTGACCGCAACAATACTACATAAAGAAACTCACGGCAAGAGCGGCAACATCCGTCGTGCTGACAACGACGACAGCGAATATCGTCAATACACTGACTATAACCCTGCCCCTGTTCCGCAGAGCCGGAACGCGACAAGCTCACAGCAGACAAAGGCTTAGCACTGCGATGATGCAGATGCTCGGGCGCACTTCATGTGAAGAATCTCCACCATGTTGAGATCGAGCGGGGATCCCTGCTTCTTGATCATGCGCACCTCGGCGCGGCCCCCGATCAACAATCGGAAGACAGGCAAAGGGGGTCTACCCACATGCCGTTCTGAAACTCCGAAGCCCGAGTTTTGGAGAAGGCGCACTATGAGTTTGGGAGAGTATCCAGGGGAATGCCCAACCAGTTCAGCCCGGCATGATCAGCAGCCTGGGGAACGAATCTAAAGTTCCCGCAATGGGCACTTGATGTACGACCTTGGCAAAAACTTGAAATTCGAAGATGCAGGCGAATGCCCGACCAGCGCACCATGCAGAACGCTTGTAACGCAAAAAAATTATGAAGCTCCCGTATATGACAAAGGAGTAGGCATGATGGTGATGACGACAACACCAAGAACGATGATAATAATCATGGTGATGATGGCGGCGATGGCAGTCATGGTGATAGAGGGCATGGAGGTCATGGGGCGATGGTGACGAGGCTGGTGCTGATGATAATGGTGGTGACTTCCCTTCTTGTTTCTGGTTAGGTATGCCACTCTCACCTTCCCGTCACGGCACAGAATCGACCACAACCTCCGCCATGGGATCTGCGAGGGCCGGGACGATCTTGGTCCTGGACAGATTTCGGACTGCATTGGGGTGGGTAGGTGGAGGGGCTGATCCGGAAAATCCGTTGAAGCAGCTCAGTGCCCAGTGCATCAATTCTCAGGCTGCAGTCAGTAGTAGCAGTAGTAGTACTAGTGGTAGTAGTAGTCGTAGTAGTAGTAGTAGTAGTAGTAGTAGTAGTAGTAGTAGTAGTAGTGGTAGTAGCAGTAGGAAACAGGCGAAGCAACAAGCGGGATTCGAAGACCAGCCTCAGGGAGGTTCTCGCTACACAGACGAGCTTCTCTCGATCGCTGAGAGGGTCATCCATGTGGACCTGCGGCTACGTGTGAGTTCTGCAAGAAAATCAAAGCAGGAATACAGATGATGACAACAAGGAATCACCCTATCCCAGAGGTAGCAACAGAAAAAGGATGGTGCATTGCTTTCAACATTATAAACATGAACATCATCAACAACAACAACAGACAAATGATGATGCTCTCCATCACCTGCTTCAACAGCAACATCACTATCATAGTCGTAGTCATCGTCAGCGGCGTCATCGCTTCATTCTCACCTTCATACTGGTAGCAATCTTTATCCTCACCATGACCGTTCTGGTCACCACGTTCATGCTCAGTGCCTTCAACGTCAACTTAACGCTCGGATGTGTCGGGCCGTCCACACGCGAAGACAAAAACTAGCGATACTGATGCGAGGTCTAGATCTGATGATTCTTCTTTACACCAGCATGATTCACGGTGCTGATGTCCACATTCGCAAACCTGAAAATGGGAATGTCGATGCTGATACCGATACCGATACCGCAACCGACACCAACCTTGACACCCAGCAGAATAATGCAAGGGAACATTGGAGATCATGAGGCAGCTTTGGTAAGGATAAAGACCGAGCAGAATGCCTTCTCTGAGCTTTCGCTTACAACGACTGGCACAGCATCTCACGGCCATCCAGAAGCCTGAACCGGCCAATAACCCGAAGCTTCCACTGCCCCCTGGAAAGTAAGGGCCTTGAAGGAGTCCAGAAACTTCACTGTCTCCTCACGGGCCAGCTCGAAGCCCTGAGAGCGCTGCAAAAGAGCGCATGAGGGCTTCAGGGGTCGGATCCTCTCAGGATAGAAGGGGTGTTAGGCCTAGGTCTACCTGAAGCCAGCATCTGTCAGGACAGATGCCCTGACCGTTCGAAATACAACTCAGATGCTTCATGTTCTTGTTGCTGTCGGCATTGTTTCTTGAGCTGCCGTCTCGAACCTGCTGCACACATGTTTGGCTTTTGCCTGTGTGTGCAGTGTCCTGATTCTCCTGAAAATTGCGTATGCATTCCCTGTCTCATTTGTAGCCGTTGTCGATGAAGCTGTTGAGCTTTGTGGCTTCTGCTGTATGATCACTCTTCTTGCTGTCTTGATTGCAGTGGAAAAAAACTACTCTCGACTTAGCAACCCCAAGCTCCAAACCCAAAAGCCAGCCCAAGCAGTACAATCCAAAGCGCCTCTGCGATGAGCCTCGGGTGGAGTCCTTCAGCTAGGCTCTGTTCAGCCAATTTCATCAGCTCGCCGATGAACATCACACTGGGGCCAGGTCGCGTTTTATTGCGAGGGGAGGAGGCATTCGGGTATGGGGTTTTGGGGCGTGAATACGTTTTTACTGGAGTCCGAAGTCAGCGCAGGAACTTGGTGCTTCAAGGTGGTCCAAGCAGCCTGCGCTTCGTGTTCATGGCCCGCGTCTGAATAGCCCCGATACATGCACCGAAGACAATTTCAGGCGACATGATCTCATGCCAGGAACCTAGATGTTGTTCCATCACCGGTGAACTCGTCCTGGCAGGACTTGCAAAAGCAACAGAGGCAACATCTGCTGCGGTGCGGCTGCTCGCCAACCTGCTCATGTGCAGAAGATGGCAGTTTCTTGCTGTGCTCAGTCCTGAGCACTCGCAGCTCTGGCGATCATGGAGGCCGTCGGATGCTGAATTTGCATCTCGCCGAGCAGAACTGACCCATCCTGCCACTGAGAGTCTGTAACGATTTATGTCAAGCTTGCTAAACCTACGTCGTTGCCCGTTGAGTGTCATCTTTGTTCACATCGTGGCGCGGAGACTGGTACAACATGATCACAACCTGCCATCTTGGAAATACTGAAAGCAACTGCCACCACGATACGACTATGACAACACGACTACGACTACGACTGCATCTAAGACAACGATTGCGACTACTACTACTCCTGCTCTTGCTGCGGCTGTTGCTACCGACTCGTCCTACTGTCGACATCATCATCGCAGTCAGCCCCATCACAGTTGCTGCTGCCGCTGCAGGTTGCCATTAGCACTGAGCTGTTAAAACTTAACCTTCCTAATGCCGATACCATCTGCGCTCACCATAATCAGTGATTTGACTCTCATTGTGCCCACGAATATCGCTGTTCCTCAGATGAATTCCTGTGTTATGAGTCCTCCTTGCCTGCTCTGTTGCAAAAACACTCCCGCCAGTATCGCCATAACCTCTACTCCACCATTGATAAGACATGTACCAACACTGCCGTTCTCTCTCCCATTCGCATGACCATGACCACTGCCATCACCAGTACCATTGTAACTGCCTTTGCCAGCACCATCTTCAATTGCATCTTTATCACTTGCATGACCAACACATGATCACAGTACTCAATCACCTTCGGTTTCTTCATCGTCGTCACCAGTGCCAAGATCATGTCAACAATTGTAATCATACTTCATGCTGAATATCTTTATCAGAACCATCATCTACCTCGCACTTCATCTTGTCTGTGGTCCTCACCTTCACCACATTTACTCCACTAATTGTTTAGGCCAATCATCCTCTTCATCCTCTGCATCTTCTAAATCATGGACATCATTTAACGAACCTTCGCAACCATCTTGATATCATGATCATCGCTATCTTCATGCTGGTATTTCGGTCCATCGTGATCATCAGTTTCATCCGAACCATTCCCACCAGCACGAGCAGCAAAACCAGGAATGCACTGCACTCCAATCCTTGGTGATCTTGATCTGTCCAGCGCCGCCCACCAACATCTTCAGAGTCCCTGGGTTCAAGGGTTCGCTCGGAACTCCAGCTTCGAACCCTCTGCGAAGCCTGAACGAACTCCGAAAACAACACACAAAGCTTTCCCGCTCCTCGAGGTCCCAGGTTGGACTTCATCACCTGGCAGCATGGTGATGTAAAGAGCGCTCGGTGCTTTGAGGTTTGCTTTAGAACTTTGGGAAAGGATGAGATACTCAGCAGCTTGTGCAGCAACCGCAATTGGTGGCACTTCTGCAGGAGCCTCTTGCAGCCCTTTCGCTGCATTGAGGTTGACGGCCAGGGCCTGGGAAGCCTGGCGTGCAGAGGAGTCAACTGGAGAGATGCACGTTCCTCGCGACTCCACCGGTCTGGCCTTGAGGACGTCTGCTTTCGAGTTGACCACCGTCACCATGTTTGCAGCGGGTACCTTGGGCAAGCATAGCGTAGGAAAAGGTTAAAGGCGATGGGGCCCACCACCAGCCTGCTCAAGCGGCCACTCCGAACCGCGAGCGACCCAAAAAGCCCGCTGACGCTTGGAGCCAAGGTCGAAGCGGATCCAGGTGAAACCTCCTGACTGCCTCTTCAGATCGTAGTGGAAGCAATCGTAGTAGTACTCGTCGTCGTGGTGGTGGTAGTCGTCGTAGCAATAGAAGAAGAAGGAGTAACAGTAATAGTAGTAGTCGTGTTAGCAGTAGCAGTAGCGGTAGCAGTAAACATAACATTAGCGGTAGCGGTAGTAATGGCGGTATCGATATCGGTATTCGTACTGGCATTGGTATTGGCATCAGTCTCTCTGTCAGTATCAGTATGAGTGTGAGCATTAGCATTTGCACTAGCATTAGCATTTGCATTTGCATTCGCATTCGCATTAGTATTAATGTTCGTATTAGTCTTAATCTTATTCTTTGTCCTGGTTTTAGTCTAAGCCTTGGTGTTAGTGGTAGCATGAGGTACTAGTATTAGTATTAGTATTGGTATTTCTATTGCGTGGGGATTTGATCTCAATGATGTTGCTGCTCTCCCCACCAGAGCTGTAATGAATATAGGTGTGGCTGGCTTGCACTCTCCACAGACTGGGACCCTGTCTCTCTCACACTTCCACACGTGCAATCCTATGCAGGCAGAACCGGCGGCCGTTCCTTTTTCACTCGCTGCCGGCGGCGGTTCGTCTGTGCACGGGATAGCTCTGATTGCTCAGGATAGAAGACACATATAGCACTTAGCTATGGGCATTGACTTGAGCCAAACGTTGCGTGGGCGGTCACATAGAAAGGTAAGGAGAAGCGATGCGGTGTGCGTAGCACGTCCACAAGCTTACTCCTAGAGTCGAGGGACGCGTAGCGTGCCCCCTTCTCTTGCACTTTACACGGTCTTGCTCACAGCTCTTATAGTGACACCTTAGAACTTGACAAGGCATCGCAGTCCGTTCGCACCCCCCATGAGTTGCGTCTCCGACGCTGCTCACCCGGAAGATGGCACGATAGGACAACAGAAAATGTTCCGCCGCAACGTTGACATTGAAAATCAGAGCCTTGCATCCCAATTAGAAACGTTGTGACACTCATCTACGTCAGTAACGACCCCCTGAAATGGCAAACGAATCAGGCGTCACCGAAGAAAGAAGCATTCGCGATGGAATTCCACGGGCGAAGCACAGAGGTCACAATCTGGAAGATGAGGTAGATCATGTGTTGTCTCACCGCCATCTCCGCGTTGACGTAGTATCGCGGTTCCAAGGCCGGAGGCTCTCCTCTGGATACTGGTCCCTTTGCTTTCCTTTGTCCTTGCCTTTATTTCGGCCTTTAACGGCGATGTAGTCGTGGTAGGAATTGGCATTCCAGCCACCATGTTGCTCATCTCCGGTCCTTTCACGCCCTTTTGAAGGTCCCTTGGCCGAAGAAGCGCTTGCACGTTCCTCCGTAGTAACAGGCGTGTCCATGATGGAAGTACCACCTGGAGGGAGATACTCAGCGGCCGAGATGTGATGTAGGGCTTCAGTACGTTTGGTTGTCGGATTTTGCTGTCTCTCAGCCTTGGATCTGACCAATCTGTCCATGAAATGCGCAGGCATTTGCACATTGTGGTCCACCAGCAATCCAATGGTCTGGACTGAATGATCGGCATGAGTCAGCAGGATACCGACGGGGTCGATGTACAGGAAGTCCACCGGTCCAGTTGGCGTTGGTCGTAGCACTGAGAATTGTTGGTGTCCTGTCACCATCGGAATCACCTCGCACAGGACGTTCAGGCAACAGAAGTGCATAGCCTTCACATCTTCATCCCTGTTGCTCTTCAAGTACGTAGTAGGGTTGAAGTTGTCCCTGCCAATTCCCATCATGTTGGCTCCCCGTGTAAGCAACGAAAGCATCTGATTCGTCCGGAAGCGCTTCAAAGTGTAAGTCCCGTTGGGATCGTACTGCTTGAGGTTCTCAGGCTCCTTGGCAAAGCGAATGATCTCCTCGTCAGTCACATCCCTGCTCACACCCGTTTCTCTGTCCACTCCAGCCAAAGATCCCCACTTTCCGAGCACATCATAGCGTTGGCCAAGTGCGAAATTCTCCCTCATCTGGAACAACGGCATAGTCGCCCACTTCGCGAATCCTGACCAAGCCTTGTAGATGGTTCTGCACACCACGAATGCCATATACGAAAGAGCGGCCATGTTGGCGTCAATGCAATGGGCATTTCGCTTTCCTGGGTAGTAGGATGGCTGCATGGCGGTACGTGCGAGTTGTAGTTCAGGATCGATGTTCAAAGACTGGCCGGCGATGAGGACGGGACGTCGTTCCTGTGCAACTGCATCTGGTACTGCGTCATCAAAGTCCTCTCCTGGCTCTGTGTCCATTTCTTCATCAGGTTCCTGTTCTGGATCGTCCTCCGCGACGACAGATGGCTCTGGGATTTCCTCAGGTTCCGCAACGGTCTCTGTCTCCATGGCTTCCTGCTCCTCGACGGTCGCCTCAGGCACTGCTGCTGCCGCAGCTTCCATTGTCTGAGCAATGAAGTCACTGGGGATCTCCGTAGGAGTCTCCCGTTGTGGAGTACCTTGGTAGTATCCGCAAGAAACGAATTGTGACCAGCAGGACGTGCATCGGGAGAAGCATGCTGGAACGATGTTGTAGCATGCCGGGCACACCCTCATTCTCCTTCCATCCTCGTCTCTGCGTAGGTCTTCGGGTCGCCAATTCTTGATGACAAACTTGATCCCTTTGTCCATGTAGTGATGCCGAACCGTGTTCTCCCTGTGGGACTCCAGGACAGTCGTAAGGTCTCGCATGATCTGCTCCTTGCTGGTGTCGTGGGGTCCAGGAGGCATCTCGCAAAGCAATTCCATGATCTTGCTTGGTGTTCGGTATCTCTCGAATTCAGGGAGCAAAGGTGATGCATAGTAGTCCAACACCATCTCTTTCTCCAATCGTTCATCGTAGATCTTTTCCACCAGAGCGAAAGAGTGTGTATCTTGAGGATTCGGGACGCAAAACCATACCTCCTTGACGAACTGGAACGGTATCGTTCGGCCAACGATGATGATGCCGCTGTCTGTGATACGTCCATCTTCTCGTGCAAGGTCCTGCGAAGGGACATGGAGGACCGCCAGCGGCATGTGCTTGGCTTGTGGTCCATGTACCCGCATCTTGGTCGTCGCATTCCGGTGATCGAACGGTGCGAATACCCCCCAATAGCTGTGGAGTCTGCCGCCTTGGTTGCCTCGAAATTGGCGCCTATGGTCGAAGTCCCCGTCGGGGTCCTCCGAACCAGGCATGATGCCTTGCGTGACAATGGAATCCAGTTGCGGCATGCCGTAGCGTGGAACGCGCCTCCAAGACGTTGCAAGAGGGTCATAGATGGAGATATTGCGAACCTGTTCTTGTCCAACTGAAGCAAATTGTTCTGGGGATCGGAGTGCGCAGAGTGACCACTCGTAGCCCGAACTGCCCATGGCTTCACCCAGCCGTTGCAAACGTTCAGGTACCTCTGGCTGTGCCGGCAACGATCATTGTTCTGGATCTCTGTGATCTGGTCAGGAATCGATACCAACATGTTCGAGCCTGCGGATCCAAGAGTCTCCGTGCCGGGGTCCTTCACTCTCACTCCCAGGAACTGCAGCCGAATCTTGGCCTTGTGGCGTCTCGTGGCTGCGAGCATGTTCCCTTGGAACAATAGCTGGAGTCTTTCATTGTACACTCTCTTCCTCTGTTGATCATCGGTCCTTGAGACCGCTTCGGTGATGCGTCTGCTGTCATGGGTCCATAGTTGCTCATGCCTCACCAAATCTCGATCAGCACCCACCCTCCTTCATCACATCGAATGACGCTGCTGAATGCCACTTGGCACCTGTTGTCAAGCCATTCCGAGCCTGGGCGCCTGGCGATTCTGTGACGCAGGTCAGATTGAATGCATGATAGCGCCCAATCCGCGTTCCTTCTTCGATGATGGGTGATGTTGCGAAGGACAACTTCGTTCACGAGGTCCCATCGATTGTGGATGAAGCTTGCACCCTTGGTTGGGATCAGGTCGAGAATCCCGCATCGGATTGGCCTTCCGCCGCCGATGGATTCGTAGCCTGCATTGGTGTAGCCCTGAATAGTATCATCATATTCAAAGCTAGGACGGTCTCCTCGTTGAGGTAGGCGTCGGTCGCGATGGTCCGAAAGCTGCTCAATGAGGTCCACCACCCGCTGACTGTTCTCTGGTCCCATGTCCTGCAGCGGCACACCACAAGCATCATGTAAGCCCCGACGGTTCTCCACATCCGTGCAGAGATTGTGTTTGTTCTCGTAACGGATCAAGACCACATCACCCCGTACGGCTTCGCCTCCGCGTCGCGGTCGGGCTTTGGCCTTGGGTCGTCGGTCCGAGGATGCAACACTCACATGGTCTGTGGTGTCAACGTCCATTGGCTCATCTTGTTGTGGCGGTATTCGACGTGGATATCGAAGAAGGCTTTCCTTGATGATCTGGATGCTCCGAAGTATCAGATCCCGGGTCGCAGCATTTTCCGTGCAATTGGACAGATGGTGTTGATCACTGCCACAAGCGATACAGAACGTGAGGCTATTGCTTCCGACCGACATTTCGCCCTGAGCAAGTATTCCCACATAGTCCTGAAGCTGCGCGACAAATCCTTCACGAATCATCTGCCTGGGATCAGGGTCTTCTGCACCTTGTTCTTCTTCGGGTTGTGCATCCACATCTACATCCTGTGCAGGTATTGGTGGAGCAACAGAGACCCCTGGATCGTCCGTGACGTTGTCAGCGGCCTGTGTCTCGTCGGTCCTTGCAATCTCTACGGGGTAGATATCGCCATCGACGATCACTGTGAAGTCAATCACGAGGTCAGCGGACATGTTGTTGACGATCTCAGCGACTTGTTCATTCTTCTTGGGCGGTGTCCTCTTGCGTGGGGAGTCAACCGTGATCAGCTCGATAGCTTCGGCCGACGCGTAGCGGAAGAATGATCTTTCGATCCCCCTCACGCACGCATTTGCCCCCTCAAGGCCACCCCAATTTGGAAAATGACTTGGGTGTCTCATTGCAATTGTAAGAAGCCCGAGTGCCAGCTCCATCGTGTCACCCAGGAGTTCCTCCTTGGGCAAGGCTGACCCTCTGTAGCATTCTTGGCGCTCCTCCGGAGTCAAAAGCATTCTCATGAAACCAGCATAAGCGCAGTTCCCGGCATCGTAGTAGCAGATGTAGCATGTCTTGCCTTCGGAATCGTATCCTCTGTCCCATGCCAACTGTTTGGCCTTTCCCCATGCCGCGTACTCGATGGCCTGACTGGCTGTGATTCGGAGACCACCGTAGTGAGAAACCGTCTTGCCAATGTCTTCGTAGACCACTTCCGCACAAGCTTTGAGGAACTCCTTGATGTCCATGCGAGGGTCCACAAATTGAAGCCTCAGGTCATAAAGGTGCTTTGCGCAAGCCAAGGTGTATTTCTGGGACGCGACTAAGTCATTGAAGGAGCTGACCTGATGCTGCATCTTCAAGGCTGAAGTATGCGCGCACCCAATGCAGTGTCCAGGATACCCGTTTCCAGTCGGCTTGAAGAAGGCCTGTGCGTAGCACTCAGCCAACTTCATTGCGTCACATCCAGGGCAATAGAACGTTCTCCCTTTGACATAGCCGGTGTTCGGGGTCGCGTAGGTGTCGATCCGGAACCAGTAGTGCCTGTTGTCGTAATAGGCTTCGGGGACGGTCATGGCGATGTCAAAGTCCTGCCAGGTGACTGCGGACGATTCAGCGACCGTGTCACCCTGGGCACCCGACCTGATCTGTTGCTGTTGTTCTCCCGTGAACCATGTCTGCGAAATCTTGGTGGACGTCTTGACTTCACTCTTGTCCTCCCAAATCTCGACAAGCGACGGGTGAGCGACTGTGTCGGCGCGGACAGTTTCATCCCATGAGCGGATTCTCGATGCCTCAACGAAGCACGTGGATACCATCTTCTCGCAGAACAGCTGCTTCTCATAGATAGCGTAGCCCAATTTGAACCTGACCCGAGAGTCCGGTGCTGGCACCTTTTCGGCTGACAGTGTATGCACGCCTGATGACGCATGCTTCATCTGGCTGTACATTCTTGACCAAAACGAAGATCCATGAATCACCACGCATGCTCGGGCTCGCAACTCCAGTTCAATATACATTCCCAGCGCGTGGAAACCGTTGAACAGAGAAGCTTTGTGCTGAAGGTAATTGCTAGCTGCTCCAACGAACCGTAAGTCGTGGTTGATGTTGACAATTGGAGGGCGCGTGGTACGCTTCCCTGCTGCGATGATAGGGTCAACGTACGTCACCTTGAGCTGTCGCTGCAAGTCAGTACGGATCGCTGCTCCGTCTCCGACTTCACTCATCGGAAAAGACATGTTCTCGATGAGGATTGCCTGGAGAGACAGATGGTAATGCAGTGTGACGGTTGCAAGCTGCTCTTCAGTCAAGCCATCCAATGTCGCATTCACAGATTCCAACGATCCTTTTGTGACTTGGAAGTTGTAGTTGGCACCTGTGGTGATCGACGGGCTCACAATGTAGATCTCGCTCCACCCATGCATGCCGAGGTTCTCTCTCACGTGTGCGTTGATCCCCTGGTCCTTGCAACCATGTCAAAGTCCTGGACGAGGATTGTGCATTGAGAGCGCATAGTCGCGGCATCAGGTTTGCCACCCATACCCAAACTATTGCGAAATCCGTTCAGCGTGTTCATGGTGTTGATCCTTGCTTCTTCCGGAATGTCATCGTTGTCGACAAGATCGCGATCTGCCTCGATCATCACTGCCGAGGTAAGCATTGGAGGAGAAGGAAGATGCACGCATGATACCAATGCCAATGCATGGTACAGCCGTGAATACATCCGAAGCCACGCCTTTGTACTCAGCTTCACGTAGACCTTCAGGTTGAGACCCTTGTCATCACTTTGTGAGACGGAACGAATCCTTGCCAAATAGGTCACCAGTCTTCTGACGTAATGCTGAATCGGCGTGGTCCCCACGTCGTGGTTGGCCACAAACTTTGGCGTCTCATCAATGGTAGGTGGGTACTCGTCGTGATCACGGGTCGTCGTCAGCAAGATCGAACGACAGCCTTTCTCATTGATGTTGACATAATGATACCAACTTTCCTGAGCGCCAGCAGGGATTGGAGCTTCCTCCCATGTCGGTTGCGATGGTTCCTCTTCCGGTTGCGAAGGCGGTTGTTGTGGAGGAGGTGCCGCAGAAGATGACGACGCCGATGCCGTTGCCTCGTCCGTCCTTGCCCTCTTTGGTCCGTGGCTAGGGGTGGCTCGAGGTCCGGCAGCGGATCCTTGCGATTGTTCCGGCGTTCTTCCATGCTCAGGGTGCACGATTCCTTCCGGTTCGAGGTTGCTTGCCGTAGGCATCGCAACTCTCCCCGTTGAGTATACCCAGCTAGGATGCCGTTGAAGGTTGGGCGGAAACAGGCCATCATCTTGCATAAGCGGACTCGGAGCTCTCATCTGTTGGAATTCAGCTTCCCATATGCCCAAGGTTTCACGTTTGAAAGCGCAGTCAGCCACGTAGCCAGATTCAACTCCGCATTGGTTCCAGGCGTAGCCACGGAACGACTCCGGCAGCTGGAATCCGTTCTTGTCTTGAGCTGCACATACGGCATCCACATGGTACTTGAGGAAAGCATACGTGGTGTAGTCGGAATCGGGGAGCACGTCATTAGACCATCGATAGTGCGGGAGTCCAGTTTGTGGATCGATCCATGATACATAGGAATGAAGCACGTAGAGACAAACACTGAACGCCTGGAGTGAATTCATCGCAAAGGCGAGCGGATGTCCCATGCCTTGAGGCAATGTGCGCATCATTAAAGCCAGCTGGTGAACGTTGATTGGCGAAGCGCCATCGTTGCCCGCTGCACATTCCTGGTTGTAGGTCCGAAGCCCATACCCAGTGTGCTTTGCGAACATGTACATCAGCTTGCACACCCTGCATAACGTAGGCTCTCCCAACAGGTCGGATTGGTCAGGTGCTCTGCCTGACATAGGCAACTTGTGGTAGTAGTCCTGATTCACCGTATACCATTGTTGAATTCTCGTGTCCGTCACGGCCTGGTAGGGCGTCTCCACGGAATTGATGAGAACAGCGAGATTGTAGTACACGTCCGCATTGACGATGTTCCTGGTTGCAGTGTTCAAGTCGAACCGAACTTGTTGTCTTTCTTGTTCCAGTTCAACTACAGCCAACTTTGCATCATCACGGATCACTTCCTCATCCACCATAAATCTTGTGATGGCATGAAACTTCCCTCCGTAATCAGCAACGATGTGCTTGAGGCCTCCACCAAATTTGATGACCATGGCGAGAACCTCCCCATAAGGTTTATTCATGTACTCCTCCGGGGCGGCGAACAAGCAAGCCTTGAGGATTTCTCGAACTCGAATGGAAAGATCCCCTCCTGGCGACAGATTTGCACACGTGAACAGCAAGACCAAAGGAGGTGCTTTGAAAGCTGCCCATGTGCGAATGAGATCATTGTCGACCACTTTGTCTTTCGTAATCTTTGGCGGGAGCGAAACGCTCTGCGACGAGTCCTCAGAATACATCTGCAGAAACTTGTGGAACTTCAGGAACGTCCGCATCATCCCACCAGAAGGGAAAACTTCTTCATGGTCCACTCCTTCGAAGGCCAGCTCGTAGGCATTGTAGCTTTCACCCATGGCTCGGGATTCGGTCCTTCCTCCGTGAGAGAGAAGTACCCACCCCTATGCGACTTCACGGTTCCGGGTGCTCTGTAAGAGGCACCCTTCCCCGATCCGTCGGGTCAGACCTTAGTTGTTCCTTAGTTGGGGCTGTGTTATAGCCCCTTCATCAGCGTCTATACACTGACGTTGCTGCCATGCAATGTCCTCAGATTCATGTGCAACATGACTGACACTGACATGAGCTCGAACAAGGCTGCGAACATTCCTCGCAATCGACCGCCATGACACATCAATGCGCTGCGACAAACTGCTCTTCGATTCATGGTCCAAGCAATCATCCATTCTCACCATCAAACGATCCGCTTCAGGCATGTTAGAGAACATGATCCTGCGTCCACCACCATCGCCACCAGCACCAACATGGTCATCAATCTTAACCTTCGTCACCTTGCCACTTGAAACAAGAGCATGCAACTCTGGCCAAGACCAACATGAACATGAAGAAGGCATGTCAAGCGAAAAATAGACGTCGGAAAATTCCGCACACTTCTTCAGCAGGCGTTTGAGAGATTTCAAGACACTTCTGAAAACCTTGTACTTCCCACCGGAACGTTTCTCACCCCCCACGCAAGCCCCTTCACTACTTCCAGGACCAACACCTGATCGCAAAAGCGATGCCACGAATAGCACAGGTGTGCGCAGGTCATTCCGGCACGAATCCTTCATTGCACCGATAAGGCTGTCCTCATCGGCCTTAGAGCCAATTAGCTCTTGCAAGTTATGCGAGCGCATCCCTTAGTGGACTTAGGCACGGCGTAGCCATTGCCCAAGCCACAGAGGTCAACAATCATGCGGTCAGGCTTTCGTCCACCAGCCTTCGACGGCATTGCTACCAATCTCCCATCGCCCGTTGCCTGAAATTTCAAGGCTTTAAGCAATCTCCTGGAGATTTGGCTAGTCAACTCGCATTTATCAGATCGATCCTTAGCGTCCGAATCGGTCATGTGCAAATGTTTGGACGAGCACACGTCAGACGACTTAGGATGCAACGCGACGTTTGCGGCAATGTACTCCCATTCATCCTTGCAGTAGCCGAGCTCAACGGCGGTTCCGGGAGATACAGGATCCCGAAAGGTATAACGTTGCCCGTGAGTGCATCCTTGGATCTTGATGCTCTTCCACATGGCATCTTCCTGAAGTCCCTTGTACTGCTTGGTTTCCTGGACTTGTACTCGAGGAGGTACTTCGATGATGATTTGGAACCCCCACGATGCCGCTCTGCGCGCAATTCTTTGGACGACCTCCCCCCATGGGTAGTCTGTCCGCAATTTGGCCCTTTCAGGGTTGTCAGCGATTTTCCGACTCAGCCACGAATTCTTGCCCAACACCCCTGCGCCAATGAAGATCACGGAGTTAGGGTTGTTTTTCCTCGCTTCCACCACATCGAAGAGGTAGGCACACATGGCGTCGTCAACTTCTCGCCCCATACTCAACACGTTCACTTGTGACCCAGGGTCATAGTAAGAATCGGGAGCATGCTGCGCAATGCAATCTTTTCCGGGAGCATACTCATTCCACCAATTCTCCTCATCGACTCCTACCAATGTCCACACCGTCACTGCCTTCGGAGCATCTTTGATGGTGATACGGTATTTCCATCGGCTGTAAGGGTTCCTGTAGGTATGGACCAACCCTCCATCGTGGTCGAAAAATTGGATCACCAGGCCCTCTTTGGGTTTACCTTCGGCGAACTCAACCACGTGAGGCACAATTGCTCCTTCATGTCCTTGATATTCCCTTTTCTGTTCGGCCGCATCATGCCACACATCCTGATACACTGACGACCAATGATCATGACCAAACTGAGAGGCATGACTTTTGCAAAGGCCATTGAAGCAAGAGGAAAGCCCTGGCACCCCCCATGGATGGCACGCGCCAGTGTGACAACCACCGCTCGCCAGTTGGCGGGCAGGGCGCGCACATAAGACTGGCCCAAAGGCGGGTCAGGAGGAGGCAAAAACGGCGGCGCAAGGACGTCCGCAATAGCGGCTGGGCGCAAATGCCCCCGTACCGGATGGTACTGAAACACAGCACGCTCCACATAGCGGTCGAACTTGCCCGGTTGATCAAGGATAGCAGCACGGTCCTCCATTTGGTGCCACTGCCCTTCACGAAGAATCCAAGTCGACCGAAGGTAGCGACCAGGCGGCAACGCGGAAGGCGGCCCCCGCAGCATGCGCGGGAACTTGACAACCAGGATGGGGTCCACACTGTCATGTTCTTGCAAGCCTTCCTTACTCGACAATCCAGCGCGATACAACACCTGAGGGAGGATCGGCGTCTGCGTGTAAGGAAAACAGGGCACTTCGCTCTTGAATGAGTAGTGCTGTTGACCCTTCTCATCCGTGCTCTGGGTATGAGTAGGGCGCATCAGATCCATAATCTCTTGGGAGCCAATGATGGCCGGCGGAAAAATGTTGATGAGCTGACACGCATGTGTCCAGGACACAGAATCCTTGAACGACTTGGTGTGTATGTCCGCTGACATCTTGGCAGTGACCTCATAGGCAAGAGAAACGTAACCTTCCTGAAAGATAGAATGCATCCATCCAATGCAGATGCCGTGGGTACGTTCCAAATGACGCATAGTCGGATTCTTGCCCGTGCGAATCACCCCGATCATGGTCTGGTTGTCGTCGTAGAAGACGAAGTTGGGGTCTTGCCCCCCAAGCTGCTGCCACAACGTGATAGCAGGCAATCCAAGACGTGACATGGCAAAGTCGGCCGCGACAATCTCGGCCTCAGGTGTGGAATGACTCAAGCACCCCTGCCTTTTGCTAAGTCCCGCCAAGGGAAATCTTGTGTGAGAACCTTGAATGTGCAAGTGAGCACCGGAGGTAGATTTCAAACTTTCTCCACAACCTGCATAGTCCGCATCTGCAAACAGCCCGATGGACGAGTCCTCCAAGGAGTTCCCGACCCATCCAATCATCATGTGATGTTTGGACTGGTGCACATAGGCCATGAGATGATGAAGAAGAGCATCCTCCTTCTTGGTCCATTTCGTGATCTTGCGTGCGAGATTGTTGATACTGCGCAGAAGATCAAAGCGGCAAATGCGCGCGGCATAAAGCAATTTCATGAGAATGCTTGCTGCCTGCGGAGCAAGTGCACCGCGATTAGCCTCGTTGATCTCCTCTTCCTCTGGCGCCTTGGGAATAGGTGGAGGCGGAACAAGCCGACCATCCTTATCAACAGGCATGGTGTGTCCACACCACGTGCATCGATGGCTTTTACCTGACTGTGCCGGAGCGCGAGCTGGGTGATTCTTAGTCTCCTCAGCCGGACTCGGCGATGGTACCGTCTTGAATTTTGTCGGATCGAACCCAGTCACGTCGCAGTACTTCTTGACTGTCATGTCCAGGTACGTCTCCATGTCGTAGGTAACGGTCTGCACCTTCGTTTTGTCATGCAACGTTGCCTCGCCCTTGGAGATGCGACAACCCAGATACAAACCTAGTGGCGTTTCTTCTTCCAATCGAAGTTCTTGGCGCAGCATGTCCCAACCCTTGGGCAGGTTCTCTTTGGGCCCTGCCATCTTGAGATCATCCACGTAGATGACAAGTAAGAGCTTCATCTGCGGGTGGAAATACAATGATGGCCATTCGTCGCCAATCGGCTTGAATCCTACTTTCTGTACCGCGGTATGGCAATGTTGTTCCCACATGGTTCCTGCATCAGGATGTCCATATAGAGCTTTGATCAGGCGACACACAGGTCTACGGAATTTATGCCTTTTCGCAGATGGATGCCAGGCTTCATCAGGCAGTTCAACCCAACATGGAGTGCCCGATAGTCTCGCCTGAATGTATGCTTGGATAGCATCCGCCATCTGGACATCGTTGCCAGGAAGGCATCCGTAATAATCTGCCCACCGTGAGGCGTCAAACGTAGCCGGGGAATTCCCCAAATCCTGAAACAACGCGGCTTCCATATTTTGATCTTTGACCTGATCACCGAGTAGTACACCTCGCCCTTTGAACTTCCTGGCAGGATCGTCCTCTTTGAGCTGATAGTTCTTCTCATATATCAGTCCATGTACTCGCGCCATATGTACTTTCTCACCTTTCTTCTTTGCCTCAGCGACGACGTCGTCATATTCACGCGTAGTTGAGAAATCAAACACCTCTTGGTCCCACAATCCCTTCCATTCTTTCATGAAAGCTTCCATGGCCTTGGGGTTGTTGACCATCTCCTTGCGTGTGACGGGTCGAGTGACCATGGCATTGAAGCATGATCCTCCTGCATGATTCTTTTCCCGATGTACGTTTCTGTGAGAAGTCGTACACGGCATAGACGGAATCCAGTTATCATCCATGACCATATGCGCCGGAACGGCCGGCACGACGTCTGACAAGAATTGCTCTTGTGTGTATTGATCCACATAGGACTGTGCCCAGGACCATCCATCGTCGTCGTCAATGGACACGTTGAGTTGCAGATCAATTTCTTCACATGGAACAATCTTGGGAAAGATCATGTTGTCCAAAATCTTGGTGACTATCTTCTTTCCTATCACAGCCTTCTTCCGGTCCTTCTTGGCAACTCGAGCTTTGTCTCGCTTTTCTTTCTTGTACGCTGCCTTCTTCTCCGCTTCACTCATTTTCTTCCATGCTTCCGGAGAATAGGAATGGATAGGTCGCCGTGTAGGGAGAGTTCGTCGACCGTCGCTTCGGATCTTGTATGGAACTCCCCTTTTATCGATCTTGCAGGCTTCACCATCATCAGTGAGATATACAATGCCGTCCCCTTTCTTCCCCGTACTCCAATGTTCAATCTCCTCAGGAGCCAACTTCTTTTCTTTCAAGATCTTAATGATCTCTCCAGGTTCTTCGATGTCTCCTTCGGGGATGAGTCTACCGGTTGGACCGACTTCGCGGGGCGATCGCCGATCTTTCCCAGTGACCTTTGGTTCAGAAGGAGGCGGTGCTGCACGTAGACCTAGCTCTTCGTCTAGTTCTTCGAGTCTTTTGTCTCCTATAGCATCAATAGCTTCATGTTCTGCTGACTTGAAGACTTCGCCAGACGGCTCCGTCTCTATGTCAGATGGATCTATGTCCTGTAAGTCAGGATCTTCTCCGGGATCCGGTGGAGGAAGAAGACCATCTTGATCATCATCATCCCCGTTGCCACCATTTCCTCCAGGCGGACCGTCATCCCCGTCATCGACGTCTTTTATCTCCTTGCCAGCGAGGTCAACGTTGTCCCTGAGTCCCTCAATGGTTGAGTTCATCCTCTCGTACTCGGCTTTCAGGGGAAACGTTATCTCCTCTGGGAAGTAGATAACTTCTGTCTCGTACGGTCTCATCAACTTCCTGGGAACAGATGCGTCCATCGACAAGTTCGCATTGGCAAATTCCTTCATGTCCCACACGCGATACTTCTTGGACCACCCTTGACCAGCAGTGATGATGTATCCGGCAAAAATGCCTGGGATCCCCTTTGGATCGAACTTGTTGCCATATGTCTTCGGCCTTGTATCCGTCGGCTTGAAGAAGACTTTGGCCCCAAATGGTATGGCTTTTCCCTCGAAGTCCTTTCCAGTCATTCGTTTCCATGCTGAATCACCATCGCCCTCCACGTCTTCAATGTTGAGGTTCTGCATCACGCAATTCAGCGCAAAGGACCAGTATTGGGCGGGTAACCCGGCGTGTAGCATGGATGCTGCGACTGCGTTGATCACTTCTTGATTTGATCGTTCAGCGAGTGAATTGTTACTGGGTTTCCCTGGAAGGGAATGATCTATCACGATCTTCAACTGCGCCATAGCTGAATCGAACTCTGGTGCTTCATCACTATACGCCATATGAATCTTGCGTCTCCCCATTAGGCGTCTGATGGCCATGACGACCTCGTCAGTATTCCTTGAAGCCGTGGGAATCGCTGCGATCATTTTGGTGGCGATGTCTCTGATGACTAGAACTTCACGTGCTCCATCATCGAGTCCGATACCCGCTTCGGCGGCCTTGCGCATATCGAGGAAGTCGAACGTCACTTAATTTACTTAGTTGTTCTTCCGATTGAGCAGAAACGGCAGCGCTAAAATAAAATGATTCGTGAATCTATTTGCAGCGAACCGATATACATATATGTATTGCATAAATTCCTTCAGGAAGCCACACTCGCACTGTCTTCATTTTCACTGGTGACATCGGGCAAGACTCCGGTAACGACATGCTCAACCGCGGCTGCGATTGAGACATGTCGTATGTGCAAGCGAGGTTAGGCAGCGGGGACTCAGCAGTCCACACGCACACAAGCTACGGCAGGCATAGTCACCCCGCTACGGCAGGCAAAGTCACCCCTCAAGGGACTAGACAGTCCAGATGCCCACGGTGGAGCATTGCAATGGAGACACAGCCTGAGAGGCCCAAGGCAAGAGGAATCAAGCAGGGGCAGATTCTCAAGTCGACAAGCTGGAGACAACCAGCGGCCCAAGAAGCACTGTAACAAGGGTTTGCGTCATTATCACTGGGCGGGCGGGCGGGACAAAAATTTCTGCCCATGCCCATGTTGCATGCTGTTTTCACTTGCTCCCTTGAGCATGACCTCGCGGCGGTGCACACAAGTAATCACATGCTCGGCTGCACACAGAAGTGTTCAAAGCTTGCAAGAGAAAATCACTTTGCAAATTTTCTTTCCAACTCAATCGGAAGAAGTAAAACTAACCTAGTTTTACAAAACAACCACGAAAATTAAAGCGCTATCAACCCGTTGACCGCTAGCTTAATTTACTTAGTTGTTCTTCCGATTGAGCAGAAACGGCAGCGCTAAAATAAAATGATTCGTGAATCTATTTGCAGCGAACCGATATACATATATGTATTGCTTATTTCCAACTATTCAGGTAAGGTACACATACAGCAAGTGCAATCCAACTATTCAGTTAAGGTACACATACAGCCAGTGCAACGAAGCGAGGCAGTCGGACACCTTCTTTTTCAATCCAAAGCGGGGTATGTCTGGTGAGTCCGTAGCTAAAGAAGGTGCACACACCAGCAAGGATGCACACATCCAACAAGATGATCGGCACACCGTCATCACTCACCCACCCCAGGGGAGGGCGGGCGGGACAAAAATTTCTCATGAGCTGCACACAGCCAAAACTGCAACATCAAGCGTGAATGTTGAGCAAGTGGTCAATCGTCACAATGCATCGAATGCCAAAGACAAGTCGCCAGCAAATCAAAAAGATCAAAAATTAGCAAAGGCGACACCGACAGAGAATAGTTTGGGAAATAAAATGCTGTCTCGCAAGCGAGAAGGCTTATTTATTTCCAACTATTCAGGTAAGGTACACATACAGCAAGTGCAATCCAACTATTCAGTTAAGGTACACATACAGCCAGTGCAACGAAGCGAGGCAGTCGGACACCTTCTTTTTCAATCCAAAGCGGGGTATGTCTGGTGAGTCCGTAGCTAAAGAAGGTGCACACACCAGCAAGGATGCACACATCCAACAAGATGATCGGCACACCGTCATCACTCACCCACCCCACTCAAGAAGATGACGGCTAGGGAAGGGTTATGATGGATTGCACTAAGCTGTCGAAAAGAGCTCTCACGCAAGGCTCTGTCGATGCGCGACTGCGAGGAAGCATACTGCAGTCCTTACCTCTACTGGGGTGGTCTGCCACATTGCTGCACGACGGGACACGTGCTAGCCAGGGCAGCACCGTGTGCGATTCACAAGTCTTAGCGAAGATGTGACAGATCCGCGTGATAGACCAAGACGATGAGCAGCCCTTGATCAGCGAACATCGTGCGCCTTCGTTGTCAAGGTATGCCACGCACTCGGTGGACTTCAAGTGTTCCTCCCACAGCTGAAATGCAAGTACAACCGCTATCGCTTCCAACTCGCCGATGCCTGTCTCCGCTTTCAAGGGCAGCAAAGGGCGAATGTCGGCGCTCTCCAGGAGCAGTGAAAACCACCCGACTACGGAACCCGAAGGCGAGATCAGCACACCACCTAAACCTCCGGTATAGTCAGGCTCAAAACTGGCATCAGTGTACACGAACCATGGCAGGCCTAGCGGCTTATGAATCCTTCTGGGTTGTCCTTCAAGTATGCGAGCCATCAGAAAGCTCAATGCGTCGGTCGTGGCAGCACTCAACTTCGGCATGAAAGGGTATGCATGCACGTGTGTGCTGACATGCTTGAGGGCGTAATGCCCGGCTTTACCCATAACCTGCGAGTTTGCAAAAGCAAGTTTGCCACGCAACTCCATGCCACCTTTGTAAGAGAGCTGGCCCTTGGCAAGCACGTCCGAAACCAAAGCATGGATGTCCCTCTTCCTCTTCTCGGTGTTGTCCACGGTAACGACACCACCCCCGCTCTCAGACAAGTCAAAGTGCAATCCAAGAGCCGAGACATCCCGAGAGAAGGTGTCGGCTTTCGGGCCCACCGTGTCGAACACCCAACCTAACAGCTGGAACAGTAGCTCCATCGTGCTTCCTGTATTGTCTGCTAGGCAGTCGGGCGACGCTACTATGAAGTCGTCGTAATATGAAGTCGTCGGTACAAGGAGGCAGCGCGTCGCTAACCATTGGATGCACCGAGAGCACCTGATAAAGCCGTTGACCGATGCTCGGGAACCGAACGGGAGGCAAATCTGTGTGAAAAGGCATGTCTTCCCCGTGTGAGGGTTGTAAACGGCAATCACTGCAAACTTCCTGGAGGCAGTGGAGACACACAGCTGCCTATATGCAGCGGTCAAGTCGAAAGAACGGCCCTTGATCCAGGAGGGTCGCTTGGCCTTCCCGAGTCCCTCGCACAGCTTGGCAAACATGGCGGCCGCCACGTCCGCCGTGTCCACTGTGGGCTGCTCTAGGGTGGTCACGCATGCATTCACCCCGCTGCGGCTGTAGTCATCGATGGGCCTCAATTTGTCGTGTTGCCACAAAGGGAAGCGGTGCGATACGACATACCCGTCAGGCAGGTCGTCCCAACCATATGGGCCCACAAGCCAGCCAGCCCCTGTCTACCTCCTGCATGGTCTTTTCCCACAACTTCAAGTCAGTGGCATGATCCCCCGATGAACCAAGCGACATCCGAAGGGCTTCATTTGCGCGACCCGCGGCAGCGCTGACATCGTCAGGGTGAAGGGATGCTGGAGACACTTTCCCAGGCAGCACGTTCGACACAGGCGAGGTCCCCACTAAGTCGAAACCCGATCTTATGTCACTGGCCAAGCTCACATCCTCATAGCCCTCGCTCGCGATAATCTCGTCCAACAGCTGTAGTCGTTTGCGTCGCAGCACCTCCCTCATGTGCGGGTCCTCGACTTCCCAGATAGGGTCGGGACGCACACCTATCTCAGCGGCGCGGGCGGTCCACTTATCCAGCCACTGCTTGCGCCGTTCAACAATGGCACTCGGCGGGGCCTTCGACACTAGATCTATGCAAGATTCAAGATGTGCTGGCAACGAGTCAACCATTGCTTTAGGGTGACCCGCCTTCACGGCGGCACGCACGAACTCGCTTTCAGTATGATACACGCCAAACGTCAAGGTACACAGCTCTCGATCCCGCTCCTCGGCAAGCTCAACTTGTGGAGTGTCAGCCCCGTCAACCTGAGGCGCCGCGATGGCTGGCAGGATCGGGGGGTTGTGACCCGGCAGCGGAAAGCCCAGGTCTAGAAGAAGTCTAGTGTCACTCTGCTTCAGCGACGAAAGATTTCTCGGGGTGAAGCCGATCAGGACGATTCTTGATCCGAGCCAAGGCAATGTGCAATGAAAGCGGTGTGCATCAAATTGCACGGGGCCCTCGCAGACTTGCAATACACGGCCTGTGGATTGGCCGCATGGCGTCATCCGGGAGTGAGTGCCCCCATCATCCTGCACCCAGATGCCTCCATCTTTGAAAGATGTGAGGGGAGCAACATAGTTCAGAGTGCCCTCCAAGTTGTTTGCATCCCTGTGCATCGGAGTGCAAACGTTGGAGTAAAAGGCAATCGTCGCGAAGCATGCATCTGGGAAGCATGTACGCAAGTACCTGACCGCGGCAGAGACAACACGAGGGAAAGCTCTGGTGTGCTTCCGCAGGCCACATAGCTTGTTCTGGGAATAAGCTCCCGCGGTCCAAGCCTTCTCACGAGCATCATCAACGCCACGTGCTGGCACTTCAGCCGGTAAGGTTTCGAATATACTGACAAGGCTGCTGGCATCAACTCTGGCACCAAGATTCGAGGCCAGCATCTCTGCTTCACACTCGGTCGCACATACCAGCGAGCCTGAACATGTGGGGCTTAAAGCTAATGGAGCAGCACCGCCTACACCCGAAGGGGAAAAGGGGAAGGCGGGAGAACCACAACTGGAAGGTGCTGCTCGCCCAACAGACTGCATGCGAGGGGGCATATCGGCATCGCAAGAGGGATGAACACTCTCACAGGCAGCACCCACTAGACCCGAAGAGGAAGGGAGGTCACAGGCAGCACCCACTAGACCCGAAGAGGAAGGGAGGGCACCGGCGGAACCACAAGGGGGGGGTGCTGCCTGATTCACACCACTCGACGCGTCCGAAGCGTCTGGATTGTGTTCGGCGAGCGATGCTCCAGCCTGCGAAGTACGATGCACCTGGTTGCAGATCAAACCTTCCCCCTCTACACGATCGGCAGCCAGTCGAGAAAGAGGCGGCACAAGCTTGGAACCAGCAGGCACAACAGTGTCCTGCACGCGAAGAGTGGCCAGCAGCCGGTTCTTGGAGTCCAGGGGTGGACATTGCGGCACAGCAATTTGCACAAAACGCTTAAATTCAGGAACTGGGGCCAGAGGGAACTTGCGTGGCTGCATCCCCGTCGCAACCTGAGCTGCAGCAAGTGGTGGAACCTGCGGAGTGCGAACATGCAGATGCTCGAGCATGACTGATGCGAGCGCACGGTAGAGCTGCCCCACAGCAACATCAGTGGAAGACTTTTGGCGACTGGCAGTCGCCAAGCTCGCACAAGATCGAAGGACAAGTGGCAGGGAGGATGCAAACCGAATGCAACCGGGTGTTGGGGAGCCAAAGGCACAGAGATCAAAGTCAACCGAAGATTTAAGCAAGCTCTTACCCAAGTCAGTTGTCCAGAACGACGACCTCGACGCAGCTTCCACCGTCCAAGGCGTTTCGGTATCATTGCAGTGTTTCAAAAGCTGAGAGATTGCATACACACAGCGGTCAGCATTGTCACAAGAAAGATGCGGAGATTTCTGACGATTTGGAAATATAGAACGAGGGCACCTGATATGCACCCAAGCACATGAAGGTTCGCGGGCCCATGACGCACAAAGGGCAAGGCCACCCGGAGACAAAATATCCATTGGAACAACCGGTGCCGCGGCAGCCTGTGAGCAACCCTTGCCAACTGCAAAGGAATTCGGCAACCCCATTCGGAGACAACCACACAAGCAGGCACGACGAGCAAAAACTTCAACGCAAAATGCGCTTGCACTGCAAAATTTGCCGTCATCTGACGGCTGGCGCTGTTGTTGCACAGGTGCCTCAGACTCTTCGGGATCAGCATGTGCAATGAGATCACCTGTGCACACTGCATGTCACTCAGAAGTGGCCGAGTCATGCTCGGACATGGGATGCGATTTGTAACAGCCCGGCTTGCAACACACATGCTTGAACTTGCACTTCGCACCCGCTTTGCACTTTCCAAGATTAAAATTGAAACAGATGGGTTTGTTGTCAGGCGTCCGCGAGTGCATCCCTTTCAAGGCATCTGGTATTGGGTCGCGGGTGATCTTCAACTTCTTATTTTTGCCATCCCCTGGTGTGTCGCTAGTGCGCTTCTTTCCATTGCCTTTGTCGCCAGGCTTGCCGGAGCCCTTGCCCTTACCTTTGACAGGTAGCAGAAAATACATGACCGATTGGTTGTACTCCAGCTTCTCAAACTCCTTGTCAAGCGGGAGCACGCCCCTTGCATCAGGCTTCAGGTTCCCATTGCACGTGCGGGCAAGCTCCAAGAAACATTGCCGATCTGCCCTCAGCACCTGTGCCCTCGAGACCTTCTGGAACTCCGGTGGCGGGTCCTGGCTCATGATGCGGAAGAGCCGTTCATTCCACTTCTGCACCGTCTCATAAGAAGCTAAACCAACAAGGTCCATGGCCAAAGCTCGCCTCATCATTGCCTGGTAAAGTTGCAAATCGCTGTCCACTGACATGGTGGCTAGGGCTTCCTCATCCTTCACCACGATGCCCATCTTATTAGCGTCGAGCTGCAAGGCCTTGGGAGGCTTCTCACAACACAGCTCAGCATCACGGGTGATGCACTCGCCGGGGGAGAGGTACTTCAGTTCGTCGTTCTCGCGCATGTTTGCGAGCTTGTCATACACGCAATGGGCTACGGACAAAGGGCCTTCCAGCGGGAGGCCTTTGAGGCGTTGCTTCTGATCCTCGATGCGCATTGAGCGCTCCGATGCCGGAAGCTTCCGAGACACATCCTCACCGGATTGCATGGTAGCTCGGAGCTCTGCCACTGTCATGGTCTGGGCTTCGAAGATAAGCTGTTTCATTGCGGAGCTGTCGCCCAAATTGACTCTCGCCCCGGGCCTCAAAGTAGCAGTGAAGCTATCCATCTCGTCGGCCGTCGGTTGCGTTCCTGGGAGTGATACTGCATAGCTCAACTTGCCCAGCGTAGTGATGCCTGAAGCTTTCATGGCAGCGATCCAATCCGCTGCCAAGCCCACCCTTTCACATTGCTTGTCGAAGGCTGCAGCCGAAGTAAGAATTGAAACCGCCGCCATCCCGCAAGGTCACCAATCTCTACACTGCTGTGAAGTACAATGTGTCAACAAGGGTCCAGGCCTGATCTAGAGAGAACATGCAAGCGCCTGGTCCGAATGCACACAAGCTGTTGAAACAAAGCGAGTAGACAAAAGCATGGACATGACATGTCTACCATAGGCCTCAGCCATAACTGGTGCATTCACAAAGATCATGAACTGGTGCTGACCATTGCCCAAGCACAGTAAGGCATCCACTAGATGGTGCATTCACTCAAACAGCACATGCTGCACACAGCATGGGCAAATCAGACTGCACACAGTCGCAACCGCACTTCAAGAACATTTCATACGCAGCTCACACTAGCTACGATCCATAAGCTCATTGAGCTTGTCGGCCAAAGCCCCTTGGGAGTCCAGCAGTTCTCCCTTCCAGCACACTGCGCACCTAGTCCACTTAAAGTAAGCACCCTCAAGCCACCTGTACACCGTGGTCGTCCGTCGACCACAACGGGTCCTACATGCTGACTGGTCGCCCTGGGCTCGATGCAACATCCTGGATTTGACGTGTTGCCAACAAGGTTCGTTGATCTCATAGTCCTGGTTGACTCCGCAATTCGAAACCAACTGCTCCTCATCTTCACTGTCACCTGAAGAGCTAGAGCTCGAAGAGGAGGATGAGCTTGTCTGCGCCAAGGCAGCCTCCTGCATAGGTGTCGCAGGCACACTACTTGCATGCACAATCGGAGACGGTGCACAATCCCCGGGCGTCGGCGAATGTTCTGAAGGTGGGCTTGCTGAACCGTTATCAACCCGATCCCAAGAACTGAAGTCTGGATCATGCCCAAATGCCGATGAGTCAGGGGCACGGTTGAGTGAGCGGTAGTGCTCCAACTCGCCGTGTTCATCGAGATCATCTCCTTGTCCCGTCCCGCTAGCTGCAGGACCCTCAGCTTGCACGGTCGGAGCTTCGAAGGGGCATGCATCCTTGGGGTCATCGAGGAAGGAATCCCGAAAGGCACGCAGATTCTCGTCAGCATGTGAGGCAAGCCACCCCGAACGGGTTGCATCGGGCTTGAAAATGTTTGTGCGTATCTCCCATAACATTCTGCGGTAAGCCCTCAGCGGTGCGCTCAGCAACTCTCGGCTGTAACAAGCAAGTGAACAATGTCAGTGTCACAGAGCCTCACCTCACCCCCCCCCCCCGCAGAAGAGGAGAGGCCGGGGAAACTATTCGGCTCGCCAGCAGGCGGCATGCGGTGAAGCTGCTCTAGCGACGAGAAAAGCAAGCGCAAAACGAGCTGAGCGAAGCGGCCCACGTGACCTCTGATGCAGATCCTGGCGATGACAGAAGCTGCTGCTCCAACTGCCTGATGCGCCTTTGACAGGCAGACACGTGGGCTTCAAGAGTGTTAACCTGCAATTGAAGCTCGTAGAGATGCCTGCTGATGACGCTCACAGTACTGGGAGACTCGCCGTCACTGGGCACACTGGAACCTGCAGCCAAAGCTTCTGCGAAGTCCATCCGACTGCCCCACAACGGGCAGTCTTGCACAGCGGGCTAATCCCAGCCTTTGTTTTAGCACCTTGGGGCTTTTAGCAAGCAATACAGCCTCTAGAGAGCCCCACAAAAATTTCTCATGAGCTGCACACAGCCAAAACTGCAACATCAAGCGTGAATGTTGAGCAAGTGGTCAATCGTCACAATGCATCGAATGCCAAAGACAAGTCGCCAGCAAATCAAAAAGATCAAAAATTAGCAAAGGCGACACCGACAGAGAATAGTTTGGGAAATAAAATGCTGTCTCGCAAGCGAGAAGGCTTATATAAATTCCTTCAGGAAGCCACACTCGCACTGTCTTCATTTTCACTGGTGACATCGGGCAAGACTCCGGTACCGACATGCTCAACCGCGGCTGCGATTGAGACATGTCGTATGTGCAAGCGAGGTTAGGCATCGGGGACTCAGCAGTCCACACGCACACAAGCTACGGCAGGCATAGTCACCCCTAATTAACCGCGGTCCTAAGCAAGAATGTCATCAAGCGTTTTTGCAACCGGAGTCGCCTTGATAATCCCTGCCTTTCCCTTCAAGACTTTAACTAGCTTTCTAGACAAAATGTCAGAGGGATTCGAAGGACTCGGAACACGGGATATCCAAGTGTTTAGCCCTGCCATGTCTTCCACCGAGAGGAGTAACTCGATGAGCATCTTGCCTGTGTCGTTTCTTGCCCTCCCCGAAATGCACACGTCTCGAGCGCTATTGTTATCCACGTAGGCAACTAATGCATGATGCATGACGCGCTTGCGCCAAAGCACTATTGCAGCAATGTACGCTACAAGTTCCGCCTCGAAGATGATGGTTTTCTTCGTGGCGCTGCCAAGCTTCTCCATTTGTTTCCGGTCCAGTTCATACGAGAAGAAACTCAGCATCTCGCCCTCATGATCATAAAGCACGCCGCCTATGCCGCACTTGGGGCCCTGAGCGCCTGCCTCATAAGCGGCGTCGGTGAAGATGTATCGCGGGGTGTGGGCTGGCCTCGCCAGCACACGTGGCTTTGAGTCTCTGAGAAGCAGTGCATATCGATTCAAGGCAACAAGAGCGTCCTGTCCAAGTTCCGCTTGGCCCAACGCGATATGTGCATCCAACTCCTTGAGGCAGAGCTTGCTGGCACGGCCAAAAACTTGGCCGTCGGCAAATTGTAGCCGACCCCTGAGCCGCTGTGCATCTTTGTTGCGCAGCTCCTTGCTTTCAACTGCATGGGTAAGTGCAGTCAGGAGTTCTTGCACCCTGCAGTCAGTGTTCCCAACCTCCACACGCCCGCTGCTGAAATGTTCCAAGTGAAACCTCACCCCTAATGATTCGAACGTGCTGCCAAACTCCTGTGCCTTCTTCCCCTCCTCTGCGAACTGCCACCCTAAGAGTCTAAAGAAACGGGGAATGTGATCGGCAGTGAAGGCGCAATCCGATTGTCTTGCTAGCGTGGGGAAGTCGTCGAAGTAGCACGTCCATAAGAAGCCCAGGTGGCACCCGAGCGTCCAGACTGAATGCACGGTCCTGAGAAAGGAGTGCACACTTCTCACCGCTCCGAAGGGTAAAGCTTTAAGGCGATGCACTGAAGGTCGACCTGACTGCTCATCATGGAAAGCTACGTATGCATCCTTTAGGGCATCCTTACTTAGGCCAAGCTGGCGGTAAGCGGACTTAAGGTCATAACTTCGGCCTTTAAGGTTATCCCTAGGGAAGGATTCCAAACATTGCAGCATCAAGCATGCCAGCACGTCTGTCGTGTGCGGTTGCGGCGATTCGCACGCCTGCACGGCTGCATTCACGGAGCTCCCAGACAAGTCATCTATGAGTCGCACCTTTTGAGATTCGCCGGAACCTTGCGATAACCCAAACCTTCTACTGACTAAGGCCTCATCCTCCAAATCGCTAGGATTGATCGGCCCTTCTAACCAACCCTTGTCATGCTCTTCGGCTGTTTTGCGTTTCACCTCCCGGTCTAGCTCGCCTTGGGATCGCACCGACTCCAAGACGTGCTTCCTGGATTGCGATGCTTTGCGGTGGACCTCTTGCGGTGATGCCGCAGCAGGCTTGAACACTTGGGGAAACAATCCTGTAAGTGGCACCTGACCCACCAAGTCTGTGCCGTTGATCATTTCTTCGACAACTTCCATGTCCTCGTAGCCGATGTCCTGCAGGAGCTCTTTCCACAAGAGGATTTTCTTAGACCCTAAGATGGCCCTTAGGTGGTCTGGCATCTCGGCTTTGAGTGCCTCCTCACTCTCCTCCAAGGCTGCTGCCCTGGCTTCCCACTTCTCAAACCACCTTTCCCTGAACTCAAGTAATTCTTTAGAAGACAACGATCGGTTGATTTCCACAGCCTTCTGAAGTGCCCGCGGCAGAGGAATCCTCAACAGTTTAGGGTGTCCCGCTTTGCATGCGGCCTGAACAAAAGCCTCGGGGGAATAGGGCACGCCCCACGCCTGTTCAAGAGTAGGCTCAGTAGAGTTCAGATTCACAGCAGAATCGTTGACCCCCGAATCGCCGACCCCCTCTTTAACCGAAAGTGGTACAGTTCGAAGAAGTTGCGCATTGGCGGGAATGCGGCGCACAGAAGCAGAACAGGCCTCGGGCAGATCCCACGGTTGTGCTAGGCGGCCCATGGGGGCGCATGGAGCAGCATCGAGGGCCGTTTTCGGGCCACGAACCAGCAGTACAGTGCAAGGCTCCGGCACGAGAGCGGGAAATTTAGCCGCAGCAGGCTGAGGTCCAGACGCGGCGCGGCAAGCAGACAGCAAGCTAGCTGGCTTGGGCAAGGTTTGGGATGGCTGCCAGCCAGTATGCACCAAATGAGTTGCAACACAATGGGCGATGGCGGCCGCCAGAGGCGGCGGGTAAGCTGTCTCGGCTTTGGTTGCGAAGCCGTTGGGAGTGAGGCCCCAGGGCTCATGGTGATGTTCCGGAGACTGGCCCGGGCAAGAGCGCTGCAGCGATGAGAAGACATCATGGGTGGCCGCTAAGGTCGTCCGTTTCGGGCGGGAGCCTCCGAACATGCAGTGGTCGAAGGAGGTGCGGAAAGGGCACAGGTGCGCTATGGCTTGGAAAGGCGTGGTGGCCCAGAACCACGACCGGTGCGGATTCTCGCACACGAAAAGCACATCCCGACGGTGGCATTCCAGAGCAACCTTGGCCAAGAAGGCATACAAGACATTGGCGGCCTCAACTCGTTGCTTATCTGAACCCTGAAGGTCTGGCAAACCGTCGGGAAACTCGGAGGAGCGCAGAGGCGGTGGGCTTGGGATTGGCACGCCTGAAGCATCGTAGACTGGGATGTCTCGTGCACGGCTGGAAGTACCACAAGGTGGGGCTGCTACCACAGCCGATAGCAGCGGATTGCACAACCAAAACATGGCCAGATCCTGGCCATCCTGAGTGGTGAGGTCTGCGATCAAGGGAGCACACGCCGCAGATTCAACATGTTTGTGGTCGATTCCGTGGGCTGTAACTCCCAGGCGGCGGAGGCAGGCTGTAACACGAGAAGTGCCAGAGAACAGCTCGAACACGACGGGCGTGGCTGGTGCCTTGAAGATTGGACGCGGTACTGGCACCATGGTTCCTTGCTGAATGACGTCACCTGTGGCTAGGTCGGGGGGGCTAAACCCTAGGGAGACCAACGCTGAATGATCAGCTTCTGACAGGGCCGCGAAATCGCGGACTACAAACCCGGCTAAAACTACCCGGTAACCGCTCCAAGGCATGGTGGCATGCCGTCGATGGGCATCGAATGTGATACATGTATTCGAGACCGGTAAAAGCTCTCCGCACAAGTGCGCATGGGGCAGCGGCCCTGCATGCTCGCCTGAAGCGCCTTCGAGCCACAACTGGCCCTCAGTGAAGGTGGAGACCCCAATCAAGAAATTCGGAAAATCTTTGGCATTATTTCGGTCGGCGTGCAGCGGTGTGAGCACCTGAGCCATCAAGGCCAAGGAAGTGAATGGCAAATCGTGCCCCCAACTCTTAGCATAGGTGGTTAGCATCCGACACACCGTCGGGAATTCATGACACGTGCGGCGCAGCCCCAACATGGGGCCTTGGACATAGGCACCGACACTGAAAGAAAAACTGGATTGATGAGTGATGTCAGGGTGTGATCTGGCCGGCGCTTCTGAAGGCAACAAGCTTATGAGCTGTATTATGTCATCAGAAGTAATTCTAGGCTTACTGAGGCAAGCGGCTGCGAACTCCTCAGCTGTGGCATGCATTTGATCCTGTTGTGCACTGAGGTCTCCTGTCAAGGTGGTTGCGGCTGAACAGTCATGGACGCGCTCAGCAGGATCATGAAAAGTGACAGGATCAGTTCAAGCTCCACCCGCAGCCGGACATTGGCCGATCGGGTGAGCTCCCTCGCACTTGGCACACACGTGGGCCCTGCTGCAATTGGGATGCGTGCATCCCTCCAGGTTGAACGCGAAGCAGATGCGCTGCCCCTGCTTTGTCATGGGCTTGGCTCCTTTCTGTCGCAAAACCAAGGGCATAGGAATGCTATTGGCATCCGGCGCGCCCTTGCCCTTCCCTGTTTTGCCCTTGCCCGGTTGTTTGCCCTTGCCTGAGCCTTTACCCCCTTTGGCACCGTCGTGGCCACGCCACTTGTTCGCATGATCACCGGTGGATGGATTCTTTCGCTTGAAGCCCGCTGGCAAGGGAACCAGGAGGGATGACACTGTGTATGATTCAAGAGCGACATGAAGTGCGCGGTCCATGTCGCAGCTTCCATCTGGATTGGCACGGGGTCGCCTGTTCTCCTCAAGCATATGCACCCAAACGGCCCTGTCTGCTTGAATCAGCTGCTCGATGCCGACACGCTGGTGGTTTGCTGGGGCAGGCCGGCGAAAGTGCATCATAAGCTTAGCCAGGTAACCTTCATACTCGCCAAGGCTGACGCAATTAGCCATGACGTAAGCATAACCCCTTCGTTTGAACCCTTCAAGCAGAGCCAACGCACCGTGAACTGGTTGATCTGTAGTTTCAGCATGCTCACGCACTGCGATTTTCCCTGCCTCCACTTCAAGAACTTTCGACGGCTTATGGTGATTTAACAGCTCGTGCTGGCGAGAGACACACTTTTCAATCGGAATGTGCTTGAAGACATTTTCGCGGTGCTGTTCACAAGTCAGATCAAGCAATGAATGCCCAGGCTCCATGGTTGAGTCGATGTGCAGTCCAGGATTAGCAGCCTTAAACATGGACAAGCGTTGGGACTTCTCGGCCTCTGGTAGCTTCTGCTTAGTGTATTGTCTGGATCCAGGATCGACTGACGGAGTGCACTTAGCTGCAGGGTTTGCGATTCAAACAACAGGCGCTTAAAGGCAGCAACATCTCCCAAAGACAAACCAGGGAGGTTCGACTCAAGCCACTCCTTCAAAACCTCTTCGGGCAGGTCTTGACCGGGCGTCCCGATGAGATGTGCTGTGGTCCCCAGTGTCTTAACTCCCAGGCCCCCTAACTTGCCCACTGTTGGCTGACTCAAATTGATCTCCTTGCATCGTCGCTGAAAGTGAGCCTCAGAGTCAAGAATGGCAGTCATTGCAAAAATTGGACGAGAGACTCAAGCTGTAATGTTCCTAGTTTGTACCGGAAGTAGCATGCTGATGTTGTGCTAAATTCACATGACGCTCAACATGTCAATACTCTCAGCCGGACTGCGCGGGAGCAACGACACTCTCATGCACTCCTAGGCTGCGCTCACTAACACTCGCAAAACCCTCAGCACACAGTGCGCACTCATTCCGACTTCACGGCAAAAGTACCGCGAGCTGCTCTCTTTTGGTGCCCTCGCACTTGTCCCCTCGGACTGGCCTCTAAAGGCCGGCAGCGACCCTTCTACAGTTGTGGCACGTGCCACTGATTTGCCCAAAACTTTTTGGGACGACATAATTGGAGGTCCCAACTTTCCCACATGCCAAAATGGCATTTCCTCCCCCAGACCGCGCAACCACATAATGGCATTTCTTGGACTTCACATGCACAAGTGAGTCTTTCAAGCCCCACGGCCAGTCCTGCTTCTGAACCTTCTGAGCGGGCTGCTCATCCTCGGACGATGATCCCGAACTCTCAGCACTCTCGCTGTCGGATGAGGAGCTGGAATCCGAACTGACGTCCACAATCTCGCCTTGACTCGGCATCCCGTCACAAGCGTCTGGCTCTGACTTAATTGCATCCTGGGACGGCTCGGGAGGAGCGACGAAATATTCTGCCCGCGGGTTGTCTGGTTTGAAACGTCCTGATGAGATGTCTCGAAGAACTTGCTCAAACTCTTTCACTGCCGAAGTAGCTAAGTCAACGGCATAAATAGCCTGCGATCCGATCGTGGCAGATGCATGCCTGCCCAAAACTGATCTTACTGGTTCGCTTGTCCCGAACTTGGAGCACCAGGCTAGTGGAGTGCACTTGAGCGAATGTGAAGAGATGCGCTTCAGGCGCTCTTCATCACACACCGGGCCCAATGCGATCCTCAAGAATGACGTGATCTCCGCTGCTCTGATCTCACGCTTAGACAGCATTTCACCATCTGCAGACATGGGGGCCCTCAGAAGCGGGCCCTCAACTTTGCCCTGGACCTCCATGCCCACAGCGCTGAGAGCGTCCAGCGCCGAAGACACCCATTGGGTGCCAGTGACGCCTATCGCTGGGATCAGAACTGGAAGAAGCTTCTTCGAACGTGCAGTGACATTGTTCGTCTTATGCATCCCCAGATACAAGACCACATACCCAGAAGACTCGCTGAACTCATGCTCAATCCACTGGATGTCCGAAAGGTCGCTGTTTCTACAACGCCCATAGAGCGCAAAGAGACATCTGGCTGCCATGGCTCTATCGAAGCTGTGGGCTCCCCGGTCTTCCACCATGGTGTGCAATCGGCATGTTTCGCCCACTGTCAAGGCTTCAGCTTGACGCAACCAATGGACCCCAACAGACATTTGTTCCGCAATTCCACACACCCGCCGGCTCTGCAAGACATCGTCCAAGTGGAAGCCAAGCACATGGTGAAGGAAGCGCATTGCACTGAGGATCCCAGCCCCTTTCGAGGCCGCTGCACCTGCCCTTTTGAGGTCGGTCATATATGCCCACAGCGACGCTTCTGACAAGCAGTCTGACTCTGATGCAGGGCCGTTAAGGTATCATCTGAGGAATGTGTTGAAGGCATTCGCACGCTTGTCTATCGTCCAAGGGGAGCGAGTGCCGACAGCAGCCGTCACCGATTCTGGATCAACCTTCCCGCTGCGCTGCAGCGTGCAAGGAACCAAGTTCAGGGGCACAAGCCGGAGGCACGCAACCAACTTACCTAAACTAACTTCCAAGACCTCAGCACGCCTCTCGCGGAAGGATAGGTTCTTAGTGGCTTTGATGGCCACTGCGAAAATCGGTTTACCTTGAAGATACACCTTGGCGCTCACAGCTACGTGGGTCGTTTCTTGATGGGTTGGCTCCTGGGGCACAAGGAGCCTTTTGGCAATCAAGGGCATCTTAGGTACCGTTGGCAGTGATGGCAAGGATTCACTGAAGACGGCGCGCATGGGGCCGCGCTCCCACGGAAACTTCAGTTTGCTCAGTGACGGATTCGAGACCAACTCGGTCGACACCACGGCAGCCACATCAACAAGCGGTGCTATCATGGGCTCCTGAGGGCTGGTAGTGAAAACCCCGGCTACAGGAGGTGTGATCAAGCTTGCATCTGATCCTACCGGTCGCCAAGAGGAGCTGGATCCTGCAGCTAGCTGCTCTAAGTGTTTATCGAACTCACTCAAAAGCCCTGCCTCGGTTTCAGCTACTTCCTTATAATGCTGCCATTCTGCCGAAGGGTCACAACTTTCTTGTTCTTCCCAGCCTTCCGGTTCCAAGTCTGGTGAGGGATCCACATTTTCGGGCTCGGAAGTGCCCGCCAGGCCTAAACCACAAGAAAGTTGAAGGTCTACACCACTAGGAACCGAAGGGGGGAGTGGTGGAAACTCGGGTCGGGGCTCTGGGTTTTCTCCACTGTCTACACCACCGAGCGGCTGCTCGTTCGACGTCTCAAGCTGTTCTGAAGGGTCTGCTACCCCGGCCGCAAGTTGGTCTGCAGGCAGAGGTGTCAAGATCTCAACTTCTGGCGCAAGATGGTCCGAAGGCAGAACCGCAACCCCCTGATTATCCGAAACATGGCCCGTAGCATCAGGCACCGAGTGAGCCGCCTCGGGCGCAGCTGGAAGCAGGCGCGGGAGCGCACCTGTTGCTGAGTCAGACATGACGATATTGCAGGGCAGGATCACGGAGGGCAATACGGTAAAACGATGTGCGGGCTGGCTCTAACACGAAGGCAGCTGTTTGCAGAAGGGCTCCGCGCGCTCGAAATGACAGAAAATTCAGCAGCACTGCGCAGGGCCGTGGGGTAAAGGTGATATCCCCGAGATCAAGAAGAACCAAAGTGGAAGTAGCTGTGCTGGCACCGACTGAGCTGGCTGATGGAGACTGCAGAGGACTTGGGCGCAAGCGGTACTCCAAAACTGTGACCCTGAATTGCAATGCAGCGATCTGATCCTGCAAGTCCTCCCGCAGCACGCGGAGGTCCTCTGAAAGCACGGCGCTGGGACCCACGGAGGTGGAGTCACTCATGAGGCACGAAGCCGATGTGTTGTGCTACAGAAGACTAAGTGTAGAAATGTGATGCTGAAGATATGTGTCCAGACAAAAATTTCTGCCCATGCCCATGTTGCATGCTGTTTTCACTTGCTCCCTTGAGCATGACCTCGCGGCGGTGCACACAAGTAATCACATGCTCGGCTGCACACCCTAGTTTTACAAAACAACCACGAAAATTAAAGCGCTATCAACCCGTTGACCGCTAGCAAGATCCCCCCAGTGTTTGATCACACGTTGAAACGCACCTCGTTGTGTCCGCAAGTGCTTCATCTTCGCGCGTATGCACGATTCGCAATATGGATTGCGGTAGCGATGAGTACACAGATGTGCCAACGTCTTGGCTTCGGCTTTCAGTGTTCCGACTCTGGCCTTGCGGCTCGGCGCACCGTCGCCTTCCACATCAATGATCACCTCATCGTCACCGTCCAATGGAATTTCACCCACTCCTTTTCCTTCGTCGTCCGGAGGTCGTCCGGCCTCGGACTCTGGTACTTCTTCTATAGGAGGTTCTTGGGGTTCAGGGTCAGGAGGTCGTTCATGAGCGTCACCTTCTTCTTCTGCTTCAATTTCGCTCGGTGCAGCTTCAGCGGCAGCTGCGACACTGACGTCAACATCACCCGCGGTTAGCACACCCTTGAAGATTTCGGTGATCGCTTTGGCCTCCGGATCATCATGAACCAGTGACTTGGAACTCCCGGCGCGAATGTACGGAATGTCACCGTTCACGAACAGAGATATTCTCTTGCCCTGCGGGTTGATCATGAATGGTTCCCTTCCGGGTGGCCACACAAACCCGTAGTTGAAGTTCATGCATCTCTTACCTATGGAAAGCACCGACGGTGTGTCATCCAACACATAAGCGTTGATCGGTTCCTCGAACGACTCAGTCTGGAAGTTCGACACAAGATCGGTATCGGTGATTCCATTTGCTGTCTGAAATGATATGGGCTCTGGAGTCACGAGTGTCTCGAGACTGTGCTTCTCGATCTTCTTCTGAGATATGAGGTCATGGCCACACCCAGTGTCCATGAGAAACTTGATCTTCTTCTTGAGGATGACTGGTTGAACCATGCATTTGAATACACCTTGATTGATGATCCGTTTGCTGTGCGCAGCATCGAGTTCACGCTCAACGATGGAATCCTCACCGTCGTAGAAGGAAACTTCTTCCACCCGAGACGTTCCTGGGATTCGTACGAATGAAACTCGATCTCCGCATTGATCATCATCGTCGTCAACCATGTCTCTCATGATCTGTGCCCTCAATCTCGCTTTGTGCTTAGCGAATTCCAAATTCACGGCGCGATCCTCATTGTTGACAAGCGCTTCCATGTCGACGTACTTCACCTTCCGCTCCTTGTCCTTCTTCGATCTTCTAGGACACGAAGAAATGAACTTCACGTCATCGGCGAATGTCACGTTACGCTTGATCTCTTTTCGGGTCGACGTAGTCGGTCCCGAGGATTCGTCGTCAGTTGAACAATCCGAATCAGCGTCGCTGTCAACGGATGGACAATCTGACTCTTCCTCATCTTGTCTTGAAGATCGCTTCCATATAGCCGGGGCTGATGGATTCCACCTTCGGCACAATCTGATGGCGGGTGCCGCAGGGAGTGCCTTGGCCTTGGCATTCGGCTTCGCTGGAGCTGCCTTTGCTTCGGATTTGGCTTTAGCTTTTGCCTTTGGTTCCGGAGCTGGGGTAGCTGCTGCCTCATGCTTGAAAGGACAATTCTCTCTTGAGCACGAGCCTGTGTTCTTGAAAGAGTAGCATATCCTATTTCCTCCTCCTCCAGACGGACTTGGAGTTCTCGTCCTCGGCGTAAAGGGTCGCTCTGGAGTCTTCTTCGAGTGACTGAATGGGCACTTGTCACCATTTCGACACCCTGCATCTGTGAAATGGAACTTGCAGCGGATTTGCTTCTTGCTCTTGTCGCCTCTGTTGTCCGCTGACTCACTCCTCGTCTTCTTCTTGGGCTTTGGCTTGGTCTTCGCATGACTCTTCGCTTTGCTTTGAGGTAGTACAGGTGTTGCTTTATCCGGCTTGGTAGGCGAAGCTTTGACCTTTGCGGATGGAGCTGCGTTAGGCGTTGGTTTCTCAGGTACCTTGGCCGGTGCAGCGAGCAAATCCTTGCCCTCAAGCATCTGGCGCAAGCCAATTTGGGTCTGAGTGAGATTTGATTGTTCTCGTCTCCGCATGATGGTACGGTCGATGATCTTCATCAGATTGTCGTACGATCGGTCTTCATGATTGTAGGGCAAGTGTTCGTAGTGCATGCCCAACTCCATCTTCATTGCGGGCGAGTCCTTGATCTTGCTGTACAAGCAATCACGGAGAGCTGTTTTGGATGGTATGTCTTCTGGCCTCATCCGTCCCAGAACTTCCAACCACGTCTGCTTGAACGTATGAAGTTTGTTGTCGCCTTGGTACTGGAGCTTCACCAGATACTCGAGAGTGATGATCATGTCGAGACGATCGTGCGTTCGAAAACTTTCATACATCATCGCAATGATTTGTCGTCCTTTGATGATCTTCCCTTCGGGCCTGCTGATGTAATCGTTGGCCTTCCGGTTCACCTCCAGGTACAGATCAGCAGATTTGTCACCACCAGCGCGTAGCATTGCGACCATGGCGATCCCCAATTTGACGTCTACGCTCTTGAACTTCTTGTGTCCCGAATCGTTCAGTGCTTCGACATCAGGGAATGGATTGAACGCTGGTGCCAGCCATAACATCCAGTCCTCATGATTTGGGTCGGCTGATGCCCCTAAGACATTCGCCGTGCATACGGATCGCCAGTTGTTGAGGTGAGTGAGAGTAGGCCATGGAGGAACGGTCACTTTATCGGCCTCCCTCCTGGAAATTCTCACCTCTGTGACTTCAGGATCTGCGTCTCCATCAGGATCACGCACATGAGGGTCAGGATCCGGGTCAGGTTTGCCTCTACCGCTTCTCTTCTTATCATCATCGTCATCATCAGGCGGATCTGGAGGGTCATACCCCGTGCCGGCTCCTTCATCATGCTCTCCCTCTCCGTTCTCGTCGCCAGCTTCATCACCGTCATCGTCTCCATTGTCTTCCTGAATCGTTTCAGCAAATAATCTCCACTCATCACGATCAGCTCTGAGACGCTGTTCGGCTTTCTGGGCCTTGAGTACTTCGCTTCGCAGATCAGCAATCTTCTCTTCGTACCGTTCCGCGACCTCTTTCTCGATCTGACGCCTCCTTGCCTCATGGATGGAATCGTCATAGGCGACAGGGGCACCAATGAGGTCGTTGCCCTTCGTAGATGCGATAATGCCGTCGATACCAACAGGTCTTGAGGAGCTGGCAGATGCTGTGGACTTCGATCCCAACATCCCGCGATCCTCCAAGAGTTCACGTAGCTGTCGATCACGCACGGCTGCCGCATCACTTTGCCCATGAAATCCGCTTGGTATGCCAAACAGAGTGGCTGCACTAGGCGTGGAACGCGCATGTGCTGGGCTGCTAATACCTGGCACGTAGTGCTCGGGCATTGCATCCGCCACGATTGGCGTTGAATAGGATTTATTCACCTCACCTTTGATGCGGCCAGTGAAGAAGTTTCCACCGGTAAATGGAATTCCATCCATCGCAAGGTTCTTGTCCTTGTCCGATTCCGAGAATGCGAACTTCTCTTTGGCGACTGGACTAACTTGACTTGGGGACCGTATTTCAGGGGATCGTACCTCACCTCCTACGGAAAATGCAGGCACTACTTCCTTTCCTACGTGCTCCCAGCCAGACTCAGTAGTCCTCGAAGACATGGGCATGCTCGAAGGCCGTGTCACTCCGCCATGGTAGTTGGAGTTCCGTGCTGCCTCCAATTCGCTGCGTGTCCTCGCTTGAAGATCTTCTTGTGCTTTGAGCGTTTTCCTGAGTTCACTCAGCTCGTCGTGCAAGGTAGGCAATGCGCGCCTTGCATGATCTTCATTCTGATGAAGTCGGTCCTCTGCATCTTGCATCCTCCTCACAGCCATTTTGCGGTACTCTTCCTCTTCACCAAGACGTTCGCGAAGCCGAAGTCGTTCTTGATCAATGGCTGCGCTGTTCCCAGCTAGCCCTTGGATCTCGTTCACGGCCCGCAACTCCTGATTCTTGACCAAGTGGAATCGTTCCTGCATTGCTTGTAAGGCTTGTTCCGAACTTGCTGTGTTCGACCGGAGGAACAAGTTCTCTCTGGCTTGTTCATGAAGTTCATGAGTCAGATGCTCATACTCACGTGCCATAAGCTCACCATCGCCTTGCGCTCTTGCCTCCAACTGCACAAAGTTAGTGGCTGCTTCCGTGCGAAACACATGTAGCTGCTGAGCCAACTCCTCGGCAACGGCGTGTGCTTGACGTTGTTGAGCAGAGTTCTGTTCATCCATGCGAAACAAAGCTGCTTCATAGTCTCGCTTCATCTCCTGATTGACATTGTTGATGTGCCTCATGGCTAAGCATGCATGGTCACGTTGTCGTTCCAATTCTTCGATGCGAATCCCAGATCCTTCATCTTCTTGTTGCATCTCCTTGATCTTATCCATCAGGGTCTGGACAACTCCTTCGTACTCTTGCATCTGACTGCGATAGTACATCTGCTGCGCAAGGTTCGATGCTTCGAGCTGTTGCGAAATCGTCAGTTCCTGATAGGCATTCGGACCATCGGCTATGGCTGGCGTGGTCACCGATGACGCATCACCACGTGCAGGATAGTGTCCAGAGTCATATCCAGATCGTCAGCATCGCGTGGTTGATTGGTAACCATCCGATTCCATGTCATGGACTTGTCACGCCCACGAGTAGCCGAAGTCCTTGATCGTGCTGAAGAGCTTCTCGAAGATGATGGTCTCGACTTCTTTTCCAAGGTCTTCACTCCTTTGTCCTTGGCCCTGGACGTAGTCCGAGGTGCCTGAAAACCAGACGCTTCGGCTCGTCGTTCTGGAGCCTTGCCCGTCCTCGAACCTGTGGATGTCGGACGCGAAGGCGTAGATGCTCTTGGTAGACTCTTTGCTTTCACCTTGGGAACTGCCTTTGCAATGGCAAGCGCAGAAGATTGACCTTTGTCATCTTCCGTGGAGCTATCAACGGATTGCACCACTGTGTCATCAGCTGTTGACTCACCAACGGCTGGCGCTGCCACATCGGCACCGAAAGTCATTGTCGTATCTTGGCTTGATCCCGAGTTCATCGTGGTCGTAGTAGATCAAGTAGTCGTTGCTGCAGAAAGGCAGAGCCGCGTACGGCTGATAACCTGCGTGGGGATTTGATCTCAATGATGTTGCTGCTCTCCCCACCAGAGCTGTAATGAATATAGGTGTGGCTGGCTTGCACTCTCCACAGACTGGGACCCTGTCTCTCTCACACTTCCACACGTGCAATCCTATGCAGGCAGAACCGGCGGCCGTTCCTTTTTCACTCGCTGCCGGCGGCGGTTCGTCTGTGCACGGGATAGCTCTGATTGCTCAGGATAGAAGACACATATAGCACTTAGCTATGGGCATTGACTTGAGCCAAACGTTGCGTGGGCGGTCACATAGAAAGGTAAGGAGAAGCGATGCGGTGTGCGTAGCACGTCCACAAGCTTACTCCTAGAGTCGAGGGACGCGTAGCGTGCCCCCTTCTCTTGCACTCTACACGGTCTTGCTCACAGCTCTTATAGTGACACCTTAGAACTTGACAAGGCATCGCAGTCCGTTCGCATCTATTGGCATTAGTACTAGTATTAGTATTGGAATTAGTATTGGTATTGGTATTGCCATTGGTATTGGTATTGGTATTTAGTTTTAGTATGAGTATTAGTACTAGAATTAGGACTGGTATTGGTATTGGTACTAGTCCAAGTATGTGTATCAGTATCAGCATCAGCATCAGTGTCAGTATCAGTAACAGTATTCGTATTAGTATAAGTATTAGTTTTCGTATAAGTATTGGCATTAGTATCAGTACCAATATCAGTATCAGTATTAGTATTAATATCAATAATACTACTAGCAGTAGCATTAGCATTAGTATTTGTATTCGTATGAGTATTAGTATTGATATTAGTATTAGTATTAGTATTAGTATTAGTATTAGTATTAGTTTTTGTATTAGTATTAGTATTAGTATTACTATTAGTATTAATATTAGTATCAGAATTAGTATTAGTATTAGTATTAATATTAGTATTAGTATTAGTATTAGTATTAGTATTAGTATTAGTATGAATATTAGTATTAGTATTAGTATTAGTATTAGCATTAGTATTAGTATTAATATTAGTATTAGTATTAGTATTAATATTAGTAGTAGTATTAGTAATAGTATTAGTATTAGTATTAGTATTAGTATTAGCATGAATATTAGTATTAGTATTAGTATTAGTATTAATATTAGTATTAGTATTAGTATTAGCATTAGTATCAGTATTAGTATTAGAATTAGTATTAGTACTAATATTAGTATTAGTATTAGTATTAGTATTGGTATTTGCGTGGGGATTTGTTCGTGTTGTTGCCCGTAATGCTCACCCCACAGAGCTGTTGTATTGATAGCGTGGTTGCCCTTCAGGTACACGATCGCAACTGCTCCCTTCTCCCACTCTTGTCCCTATCCCTGTGCAAGCAGATACCACGCAGCTTCCTTTTGCACTCTGCGGCCGGCAGTGCTGTCGGTGCACGGGATTGGCTCTGATCTCTAGGAATCACGAAGAACGAATGCTTTCACTATGGGCATATGCGTTCTAGCGCATGTGCTCACACTTGAGCCTTGAGCCTTGAGCCAAAGTTGCGATTGGCGGAAGTCAGAAAAGAATGGCTTAGCATCACGGCGTGCGTAGCACTGCCGCTAGCTTAACCGAAGATGAGGGACGCGTAGCGTGCCCTCTTTGTTGACCTGTACATGGCCATGCTCACAGCTCTTATCGTGATACCATAGGATTTGACTAGGCATCGAAGTCCGTTCGCACCCCCCATGAGTTGCGTCTCCGACGCTGCTCACCGGAAATAGCGCGATAGGAACTCTACGGATTAGTCCGCCGCAACTTTGAAGTTTGATATCAGAGCCCTTGCATCCCAATTAGAAATGGTGTGACACTCTGCTACGTCAGTGACGATCCCCTGAAATGACAAACGAATCAGGCGTCACCGAAGAAGGATGCAATCGCGATGAACCACATGGGCGATGCAAAGAGGTCACATTGAAGACAGCAATGATGATCAGGTGTTGTCCCGCAACCATTGGCGCGTGCGCTCTGGGTTGTGTTCCCATGGCCTGAGGTTGTCCTCGGGGTATGGAGATCTGCCTTTCCCTTTGTTCCGTCCCTTGTTCCTGCCCTTGGTCGTGATGAAGTCATGGTAGGTATTGGAATTCCAACCTCCGTGTTCTCCAGCGTCATGTTTTCGGGCGTCAGGGGCGGCACTGGATGCAGCAGCACCTGATGTTTCATCTGCGGTGACGGGCGTGTCCATGATGGATGTTCGTCCTTGAGGAAGATACTCCGCGGCTGTAATATGTTGCAGCGCATCAGGACGACGTGCATTTGGATGTTGCTGTCTTTCGATCCTGCTGCTCCGAAGCTTGTCCGAGAAGTGGGATGGCATCTGCACGTTGTGGTCTACCAACAACGCAATGGTCTTCACCGAGACGTCGCTGTGCGCCAAGAGAATCCCGACGGGGTCGATGTACAGAAATTCCACTGGTCCGCTTGGGGTAGGTCGAAGAACAGAAAATTGCGAATGCCCTGTCACCATGGGAATGACTTCGCAGAGGACGTTCAGGCAACAAAAGTGCATTGCCTTCACCTCGGCTGGGGATTCATCCTTCAGGTACCTGCTGGGGTTGAAATCGTCTCTGCTGATTCCCATCATAATGGCACCGCGGATCAGTGTTGAGACCAGCTGGTTCGTGCGGAAGCGCTTCAGAGTGTACGTCCCGTTGGGATCATACCCTTTGCGATTGACAGGTTCCTTGGCAAAGCGAATGATCTCCTCATCGGTTACCTCCCTGCTGATACCAGTCTCTGTATCCAATAAAGCTAAGTCCCCCCATTTTCCAAGCACATCATAGCGTTGCCCTTGTGAGAGATTCTCCCTCAGTTGGAATAGCGGCATGGTCGTCCATTTCGAGAAGCCAGTCCATGTCTTGTGGATGACCCTGCAAACAACGTATGCCATGTAGGAGAGCGCAGCCATGTTGGCGTCGATGCAGCGAGCGTTTGGCTTGCCGTGGTAATAGGGCGGTTGCATTGCGGTGCGAGCGATTTGCAATTCAGGGTCGATGCTCAAGGAATGTCCGGCAACAAGGACTGGTCGACGTTCCTGCGCCACAGCATCAGGCACATCGTCGTCGAAGTCCGCATTGGGCTCGGTATCCATCTCTTCATCAGGTTCCTGCTCTGCATCGTCGTCACCAGCGATGGAGGCATCGGGAACGCCTTCAGGTTCCGGTACCGTCTCCCGCTCGATAGCTTCTTGCTCTTCTGCAGTCAACTCAGGTACCGCCGCTGCCGCAGCTTCCATCGTCTGAGCAATGAATTCACTAGGGATCTCCGTAGGAGCCTCCCTTTGTGATGTACCTTGATAGTAACCACAGGAGATGAAGATTGACCAGCATGACGTACAGCGTGAGAAGCATGCCGGCACGATGTTGAAGCATGCGGGGCACACCCTCATTCTCCTGCCATCATCTTGTCTCCGAAGATCTTCAGGTCGCCAGTTCTTGATGATGAACTTGATGGCCTTGTCCATGTAGTGAAACCGGACAGTGTTCTCCCTGTGAGCCTCGAGCACGGTTGTGAGGTCACCCAGTATCCGCTCCTTGGTTGCATCGTGAGGACCCGGAGGCATGTCACACAGCAGTTCCATGAGCTTGGCTGGGGTCCTGTACCTTTCGAACTCCGGGAGCAACGGCGACCCTTGGTAGTCCAACACCATTTCTCGTTCCAAACGTTCGTCAAAGATCTTTTCGATCAGTGCGAAAGAATGCGTGTTCCGAGGATCAGGAACGCAGAACCATACCTCCTTGACGAATGCGAACGATATCGTGCGCCCAACCATGAGCACGCCACTGTCGGTGATACGTCCGCCTTCTCGGGCAAGGTCATTGGAAGCAACGTGCAGAACTGCCAATGGCATGTGCTTGGCCTCCGGACCATGTACCCTTGTCTTTGTTGTCGCATTCCTTGGATCGAACGGCGCGAATACCCCCCAGTAGCTGTGGAGTCGTCCTCCCCTGTCACTCCGTCCACGTCGGCGCTGGTCGAAGTCCCCGTCGGGGTCCTCCGATCCAGGAATGATGCCTTGAAGCACGATGGAATCCAGGTTGCGGCAGGCCGTCGCATGGAATGCTCCTCCCAGTCGTCCCAGGAGAGTCATAGATGGAGATATTGCGAATCTGTCCTTGTCCAACTGTAGCAAATTGTTCCGAGGGTCCGAGTGCGAGGAGTGTCCACTGGCAGCCCGTACCGCCCACGGCTTGACCCATGCGTTGCATTGGGTCAAATACTGCTGGTTGGGTCGGCAACTGTTGCTGTTCTGGATCTCGGAGATCTGGTCACGGACTGACACAAGCATGTTCGAGCCCGCGGATCCAAGAGGTCCACCGCTAGGTTCTTTCACTCTCACACCCAGAAATTGAAGCCGAATCTTTGCTTTGTGCCTCTTCGTGGCTGCCAACATGTTTCCCTGGAACAGTAGCTGCAGTCTCTCATTGTACACTCTCCGCCGATGGTCGGGATCACGATTGTTGACCCCTTCGGTTATGCGCCTGCTCTCATGGGTCCAAAGCTCCTCTTGTCGGACCAGGTCGTCGATCAGCACCCATCCTCCTTCATCGCATCGAATCACGCTGTTGAAGGCCACTCGGCAATGTCCATCGAGCCATTCTGAAAGTTTAAACCCTTAAGTCAGTATCCACTTATAATCACGGCACGAGTCGGGAATCTTTTCTTCACTTCCCAGCTCCGCTGTCGGCTGTGCTTGAGCCTACGTTTGACCTACGGAGACACGCAGTGAAACGCTCTAAATTGGGCATGAGGGGAAATTGAACATTCTGTTACGCCCTCATCACATACACAGCTTTGTCGTGTAATGTGATCCTTGTGAAACTTTTCCACTCTTGTCACATGCTCCTTTGAGCTTGATCTTCTCTTCTCACATGCTTCTTTAATCCTTTTGAAGCTTTCTTTTCTTTCTTTGGTCTTCATCCTCAGTCCTGTAATACGGCGAATTTGCATTCCACACTCACTTGGCATGGTGCTCTACATCCTACATGCAATCTCTCACTTTTCTGCACGTCGCAGTAGATCTCGTAGTCTGGCGACGTAACCTTGGCCTTTTGGCTTTTCTTTTGAAATGCCTTTGGCTTTTAGGTCTTTCTTCAAAAGCCTTCGTGGTGCTCGTGGTGCTTTGTCGTGAGCTTTAGCTTTTGCTGTAGCGGCGTTGTACGCCCTTTCCGTGAAATTCCGCTCCTTTCTTTGGAATTCACTTCCAGCATAGCTTTATCCCTTTTCACACGAAAGGATAGGCTTTACTGCCCCTTCTTTCATGCATTGTGAAACTTCGCTCCTTGAGTGGCCTTTTCCCACTCTCATATGCCTTGGGCAAAATGCCCTCACTTTTGTCTGCCTTGGGCTTACGCCGGTGGTCCTTCAGTGGCTGCCTCTGTGCTGTCTGGTGTCCCCGGACTGACAGGCCTTGTCATCGTGGCGCTTACGGCTTGGATTCGACGTCTCAATCTTGATCTGTCTTCATCATTGTGGTCGCTGTTGGACCTAAACCTTAAACCTTGAGTGTTTGATCTTGTCTGACTTCCGTGGCGAACTTGCGTCCGCTCTTCAATCAGTTCATCAAGGCCTTGGTCTTCTTCTTCTTGGTGTAACTGTGCGAGCAAAGCTGGGCCCAGCTGCTCAGCTTCCTGTCTGCTGTTTTGAACAAATTCTTCAGCGCCATCCATGTTTCCCAACCAGGTCCTTCTTTCATCGAACGTCATAACGTTCCACCGTTCTTCTGGAACATCTTCTGGCCTTTCATACAAAACATTCCTTGGCGGCTGAATCTCTCCTTCATAACCTTGCTCTTCGGTGATGTCGTCTGCGTCGTATTTCTGCCGCCACACACTCTCGGCGTGGTCTCTTATGCACTCGACACAGCTGTGTGTCACGTGCACCTTCTTGTTCCTTCCGCATCTGTTCTCATTACACCATTGGCAAATCCCATCGCACATTGCACCTTGTGCCCTTGTTGGGGATTGCTCTGCTTCATAAGCTGCTTTATCTCCTGGGTGACAAACCCAGCATGATCGATAACCTCGTTCTTGTGCAGTTCGAACCGTCATCTTCTCAGTTCCAGGGCTCCACCATTTGCATGACCGTTTGTGGTAGACATACCTTCCATTGTAAACATACACGGGTTCTTCGCCCCTGAGGAAATAATATCCTTCTCTAGCCTTCTTGAATAAACCCGTCACTTGTTGCATCAGGAAGATCAGTCCCATAATGCTTAATGTGACCATCGCCAGGTCCATCATTTCTTCCATTCTTCCACTTACTTCTTCAGCCTTCTGATCTTCTCTGCTGTGGGCCGAAATGCCTGCGGTTGCGGTTGTTCCATGGATGCACACAATCCATACAGCAATACCCACATAAGCTCCTCTCGTGTACTTCCTTGAGAATTTCTTGTGCTTCTTCGACTCTTCCTGAGGATTCGCTTCCTTTTCCTTCTTCTCTTCACCTGAGGATTCGCTTCCTCTTGTTCCTTCTTCGTCTGACTCTGGATCTGATCCTGGCTCGCTCTCTGACTTCTTTTCCTTTTGTTCTTCTGACTGCTTCTTCTCCTTTTCCTTGTCGTCATCAGTCTCTATATCCTCGCGGTACTGTCTGTTCATCGCTTGAACTTCCTTCCATAGTTCATCAGCGCTTGGCCGCTCACTTCTGTCTTTGCTTAACAGCTTCCGCAAGTGTTCTGTCGTTTCGAGACTTCTGCTTTGCTCCTTGATCATGTACTTGACTGCTTCATCATCTGCACCGGTGGTGCTTGCCATAGCTCTTTCGATCTTCTTTGTGTCTTCCTCTTCTTCTCTCTTGAGCAAAATGGCTGCGATTGCACTCTATGCACAACAACAATCATGCACAACAGAATGCAAATGTAGCTTACTATTCCCAGTCCTTGTTCACCTTCTTCATCAAATCTTCTTGCTTCAGCCAAGGTTAACAACACTGCAGTTGTAACCGTCTGGATAATCCTTGTGATCATCTTTTCATCGAATCTTGTGATGCTTCTTGTCTTTGTTCTTCTCACTTCTGCTTCTTGCTCTTCTTGAACGCTTGTTGTCAGAAATTCACCTTTGTATCCGAGCCTTAGCATATACTTGCGTATCTTCTCCTTTGTCAGGGATTTGGTCCCTAAGTCTGAGGGATTCTCCTTTCCGGCTATCGCCTTTATAATAAGCTTGGGAATCTTTTGGATCCATAAGAGGTCCACTTGTAAATGGCGTGCCTTGCCTAAGCCTTTCCTTGAGATCAACTGTCTTGAGCTTGACGAATCGCTGTATAACATCAGTCTTGGTTCAATTCCTAGGATTCTCTTCAGCAATCCTTTCAGGAATACACCTTCGCTTAGAATTGATGTTGCCGCAATTGTCTCAGCTTCGCAAGATGACAATGCTACGCTCTTTTGCCTCTTGCTTTGGAAATGAATCAGGTTTCCATTCACCATGATCACTCCACATGAAACGCTTTGCCTTGACTCTCGGTCTGCTGCCCAGTCGCTGTCGCTTATCACTTCGATGAGCGCGGGCACTTTGTAGTTGTCCCTCTCGACGTTTCCTTCATCTCTTCTGCTTTTCACTTCGAGGAAACTTTTCCCAGGGTAACTCTTTTGATGTACCAGTTCCACTTCTGGCGTTCCTTTGAGATACTTTCCAACGTATCGTAGCAGTTCCATATCTGCTTCAACAGGTGTGGCTAGCTTTGTTGAAAGCTTTTTCAAGACGATACATGATGTCTGGCCTCTCTGGTGCCAGATACAGTAGTATCCCAACTCCTTTCCTGAACGTGTGGTGGTCTGCTTCGTTCAGCGGTTCCATTCCACCTTTCTTTGCCTGAAACGCTCTTCCGTTGTCTGCTGGACACGGTAGCTTCTTTGGATATGCTCCTTCCAACTTGAGCACTTCTACCAGTCCCTCAATGTACTTTGTGTTCATTGTGATCTCTACGTTTCCATTTCCTTTTGACTTGAACTTTCTCTTCAGGAAACTCATTGATCCGTCTTCTTCATCCAATGGTCCTTCTACTTTGATCTTCAGTCCTTTGCTTCTCAGGAATTCAACCAACTTCTTGAACTCTTGTCTTGATGCGTATAACTCCATGTCATCTACATGACTCAGCACGATGATTCCGAATCCTTCTTTGTCTGGCATTCTTGAGAATAGCGCCGGGAGTCCGCTATCACTTGCTAACCCATACTCTTCTAGGTAGCTTTTCAATTTTCCAAACCAAGCTGCACTCCCGATTCTCTGTCCGGGCAATGTGTACCCGAGTTCATAAATTTCTCCATCGACTTCAACGATAGTCGGCTATTCCTGCTCTACCATAAGATAGGCGTCAGCTACATCAATACTTCCAAGAACATATCCTTCTGATGATGCAAACAGAGCTGACAGTAGCTTCACGGTGCTTGCTACACCGGTTGGTGAAAACAAACTTGCAATATCTGTATCACCTAACCACTTGAATTCTCTCGCTACCAGGCGTCCTCGCCTTCTCCATTCTTTGTCTCTGTGCCTCCAGTCATACACTATCTTTGTTGACAGAAACTTGTACTTTGAGGTATCTGTTCCCTTCGGAAGTTTGTTCAGCACTTTCATCTTCTCGAGTCTTTCCAATTCGTGCTTCTTGGACACACCTTCAACCTTCTCCATTTCATCATCTTCTAGCTTTGGTGGTCCGCTTTCGAAATCATTCGACCATTTTGGCATTTCTTCTGGTATCTCTTCTTCTCCGTCTGATTCTTGCCATTCTTCTTCTTCTTCGAATTCAGCTTCCATTTCTTCAAATTCTTCCAATTCAACTTCTTCATCATCATGAAATTGTGGGAGTTCTTTTCTTAGAAATGGTTCTATCTTCTTCACACTTCTCATCGCAATAACTCTTCTCACTGAGCTTGATGCTTCTCCGACGGCTATGAACTTCTCCGGGCGTTCTTCTGCGTTCGCCGGTCCTTCATCCATCTTTTGCCTCACCGCTTCTGGCTGCTCGCCTTTTTCAAGGATCCTCTTTGGCGATGCTGGCGGTGGATTCTCTCCCGAAATCAACTCAGCAGATTCATCGCTTCTTTCACTTCTTCTTCTTGTGACTCCTTGTCCGCGACTGCTTGAACTGCTGCTTGATGATCCAATTTGTCCTTCTCCTGGATCTTCGTCCTTGTCTTGTTCAGTCTCACTTGGCGGGTCTGATGCCGCTTCTTGACTTGGGCTGTAGTCTCTCAATTCATCTTCTTGCTCTTGAGTTCTTTCTTTCCTTTGAACAAATTCTGGCTTGTTGTCGATCGCAATCTCGATTCCACTGTGTGGTGGCAATCTCTTCGTGGATTTCCTTCCTACCAACGTATCTTGCGTGTAGTTCCACGGTGTCCCTGTAGCTTCAGCTAGCACTTCCACATCATACAGTGGCGTACACTGTCTTATCGTTCTGCTCTTGATGATTCCTTGTCTTGTGCTAACCAGGTTCAGGTTGTTCACAGAATCCTTTCCAACGAAGATTCCTTTTCTCCATGCTTCACCTTTCTCCTTGACTTTTGGTACTGGCTTTGCCAACACAACGCTTCCCCATGGTGCCAATGTTCCTTTGTACTCCCTGTCGAATAAAACTTCAAATGGTGTTGATCCTTTCTTTACAACAAATCTGTTCAGCAGAAATGCTGCATGTCTTGCTGCCCATGGATACAGCGTACTTTCTGAAGTAATCTTCACTTTCGCTTGCGACTCAACTCCGTACACCAGTGTCTTGGATAAGTTCCTGACCGTTTGAACCCATCTTTCAACTTGCAATCCTTGGTGTTCATCTGGTGCTACGTCTTGTATCTCTGTCTCCAGATTCTTCATCTTCCGTATTCCTTGCACTTTCTTTCTTAGCGCGATCATTGCTGGTTCTGTGTCTGTCCTCAGAATGACTTTCGAATTCAACAACATCAATACTCTGCACACTTCTTCCACGACGTATGATGTTGCTTCCTTTGTTGCTACTGGGATGACATGTACGAACTTTGTTGCTTCATCAACCATCACTAGTCCGATTGTCAATGCATCTTTGTTGTCTTTCGTATTCTCTTCATCTCTTGTCCCAGTGAACTTGAAATCCATTGAAACCAACGATGCTTCATATTTCTTCTCTGACACATCAAAGTTATCTTCTCTTGATCTTGTTGCTTGGCAACTCTCGCACCAATCAGCTTTCGGTAGGTGCGTCAATTCGTGTCTCTTTCTTTCTTCTTCGGTTGGCATCTCAGGTCTCTTTTCACCTTTCGGTTCTCTTGTAAATTCCAACTCCAGACCTTTTGAGATTTCTACCAACTCTTTCATCTTGTTTGACGATACGGCTTGTTTCAACCGTTGCCATAGTTGAACTTTACTTCCAGTCTTTCCTATCTTCAGGAATTCACATGCTGTTCTCAACTGCTTGAGTGAGCTTTCTGGACTTAGCTCGACTCCTGCCACAGACATTGCTTCATCCAACTTCTCTCCTAGTTTTGGTAGTTGTTCTTCTATTTTCTTCCATTCTTTCATCTCTTCTTCTGCAGGCGGTTCACTTGGAAACAGGTTCTCCATCGCTTCTGCAGCTTCTTTCTCAACTTCTTCTATCTTCTTCTTTGTACTCTTTTCTTCTTCGTGAACAACTGCCTTCTCCTTCTGAGCTGACATCTCCACGTCTGCTGCTTCCACTTCTTTCTCTTGTTCCTTTCTCTTCTTCTTTGGCGGTGTTCTTTCGTACTCACCATACTCTTCAAGTCCTAGAGATCTTCTCTCCAAGATCGTGATGATAACCGAGTTCTCTTCAACTGCATCTATCACGACTTCTCCTCGGTCTTCCCACTCTTCAGCGCACTCCACAAACTCCAGTTCGCTCCATATGATGGTGTCACCTTCATACCTCGATACCAAAGTAGTTCTGAACTTGAATGCTTTCACATCATCGCTTGTGGGGTCATATGTTGTATACATGTCATAATCGATTCTTGCTGGCTTCCCATCTGTCATGAAAAACCATCCTTCATGATACTTCATCTTTTCAAGATCACTCTCCATCTGCTTGATCAACGTGAGCTTCCTCACTTGTGCTTCATCGACTTCATCCTTCACCTGAGCTCTGTATATCTTGAGGTCTGTCACTGTTGAGTTCCTTGCAAACCTCACTGGCACTTTTGCTGATCCTTTCTTCAGGTAAGCATTGAACTGGTCTAGAGGATCAAGTCCCCATCCGACTTTCCACAACTTGCCTACTGCAAAGAGTGGTTGTGTTACATCTCCGAACACAGCTGAATCTTTTACTCTTATCACTCTTCCATCTGTTCTTTGAAACTCAAATGTGATGTTCGCTCTTGTCTCAGTGGTTCTTATCCTGTTGCCTTGTGCGTCCTGAATCACCATTCTCAAAGCTGGGAACTCTACGGTTCCTAAGTCTTCACTGTAATAGCATAGCGGAAGTACGTGACAATCCGCTCCACTATCCAGTACGACTTCGACGAGTTCTGAGTAGCTTGAGTTAACGGCTCTAACTCGATGCACTTCAGGCTCTTCATCTTCTGTCCTTGGGTAAGAACTGTTAACTCCAAAGACTCTTGCCTTTTCAGCATTCTTCTTGTCCACTTCCATATCTTCATACCACTTGTGAAGTTCATCCTTCTCATAATCTTCTTCATCAATTTCATCGGCGATGTTCGCCCATTTCACTGTGTGGACTTTTACTGCTCGCGCAGCGTAATCCATCACCATCTCTTCGAACATCCCTACAAGGTCTATGTAGTCTTCTTCTTCATCGAACACTTCTTCGATCACTGGCATAGGCGTTGTGACCAACCTACGCACTTGTTCGTTTCCTTTTGCTCCTTGTGGTAACCTTGCTTGTGCTTGAGTAGAAGAACTAGGTTGCTCTTCGTACCATTCTTCTTCACCTGTCTCTTGGACATTCCGAACTTTTCCTTTTCCACCTTTTCCTTTACCTGTTGGTGGTGACCAACACTCCGAAGAGTAATGTCCGGTTCTTCCGCAATTGAAACACACCGGTCCGTTGTGTCCACTTTTGCCTTTTCCTTTGTCACTTTCGTAGCCTTTCCCTTCGGCCTGCCTGATGCTCTTTCCTCCTTTCTTTCCACCTTTTCCTTTTCCAAATCCTTTTCCTTTTCCTTTTGATCTTCCTCTACCACCTTTTCCTTTTCCGTATCCTTTTCCTTTTCCTTTGTCTCCTTTTCCTTTTCCGTACAGGCTTCCTTTTCCTCCTTTGTCGCCTTTACCTTTTCCGTCTCCTTTGCCTTTTCTCATGTGCAATCTATCCAGTTCCATCGGTATTGGTCCTTGGTAAGCCTTATTGCTTGAGTGTGACGTTGGGTCTGGAACACTCAATGATCCTAAGATATTTTCGGCTGACCATGTCTGATTGCTTCTTTCGTATTGTAGCAACTTTGCTCTGAGCTCTTCATAAGTGGTCTTATCAGTGATATCGACCATCACATGTTGCTTGAGGTGCTGTGGAATTCCTTTTAGCAGTGTACCGATCTTCAAGTTGTCGTCATACTTCTGTCCTGAGAGTTTTTCGTACTCTGCTGCAAGCTTCTCGTACGTCAAGACGTAATCCATCAGCGATGCTCCTTTACTCATGGCCGGGAATCCAACCAATGCTTGAGCCATTGCAAGACTTCTTGAACGGGAGGTCGGCTCTAATTCAGCCGTCAACTTTCTCCACACTTCAAATCCATTCATCCCGCTCACGCTTCTCAACACTTTCAGAGGTCTGTTCTTCAAGTAGCTGCTTAACACTGAGTAAAGCTTTGTTCCTCTGTTCACTCTTGCTTGATCATTGTTAAAGAATGAATTTGCCGCGTCCGATGTTATCGGAGCCTTCTCTTCCTCTGCTGACTTCAGGTCCTTCAGGAATTCTTGGTCCATAAACGCTAAGAAGTTCTTGAACGTGAATGACCAGTCACTCCATTGTGACACTTCTTCTTCAATCGTTGCAGGATTGAACGCTTCCGGTGGCTTGAGGATCTTGCCTCCAGTATCGAAACTTACTGAGGCTGGCTGGCCGCTTGGAGGTGCGGCTGCAGCTTTCGGTGATGCTTGTGCTCTCACCAATGCATCCATTGCTGTTACCAGCTGTTGCTGCTGCACTGCTGTTCCTTGTGCAACTCTCTGCATAGCTTCCGTAGCTTGTCCTAAAGTAGTCATCAGCTGTTCCAACCTTGCCGTCTGCGGGTTCGGCTGGTGCTGTGGCTGTTGAGCTTGTTGATGCTCCATCTTTTCAACTCTTTGGCAGGTCCTTGTATAACTGGCTCAAGGTCTTCCACTTTCACTCTTTATCCGACTTTGCAAGGTGCTTTTGGCTTAGCCGTAACTCCTCGCTGTTCTCCGGCAGGATGCTCTTGGTAAACCGTAACTTCCTGCTTGTACTTTTCACCTTGTTCCAGCTAGTTGCTGGCTTCCCTGGATCTTTGCTTGTTCAGCTACTGGTCTTTGCCAGCAGCTCCGCTACCATGAAAGTTTAAACCCTTAAGTCAGTATCCACTTATAATCACGGCACGAGTCGGGAATCTTTTCTTCACTTCCCAGCTCCGCTGTCGGCTGTGCTTGAGCCTACGTTTGACCTACGGAGACACGCAGTGAAACGCTCTAAATTGGGCATGAGGGGAAATTGAACATTCTGTTACATTCAGACCCTGGACGTCTTGCGATCCTGTGGCGCAAATCAGACTGGATGCACGACAGTGCCCAGTCAGCGCGTCCTTTCCGATGGTAGTTCAGGTTTCGAGTCACGACTGTGTCCACAATGTCCCATCGTTGGTTGATGAATCGCGCTCCCCGGGTAGGGATCAGATCAAGAATGCCACATCTGATTGGCCTTCCACCTCCGATGGACTCGTAGCCTTCGTTCGCCCATTCACCAGTAGCCTCATTGAAATCGTAACTCGCACGATCTCCTCGTTGAGGTAGTCGGCGGTCACGGTGGTCTGACAACTCTTCAATGAGATCCACCACACGCTGACTATTCTCTGGTCCAACCTCCTGTAGTGGAATACCACAAACATCCTGTAGACCACGGCGATTCTCGACCTCCGTACATAGGTTGTGAAGGTTCTCGTAGCGAATCAGGACAACATCATTCCGCACGGCCTCGCCTCCACGTCGTGGTCGGGCTTTGGCCTTGGGTCGTCGATCTGATGATGCTACGCTCACATGGTCGGTGGAATCGACTTCCATAGTTTCAGCTTGTTGTGCAGGTGGTCGACGTGGATATCGAAGAAGACTGTCCCTGATGATCTGAATGCTGCGTTGTACCAAATCTCGTGTTGCAGCATTCTCGGTGCAATCGGACAATTGGTGGGCATCACTGCCGCAGGCGACACAGAATGTGAAAGTGTGGGTCCCCGCTTGCATTTCACCTTCGGAGATCAAATTCACACAGTCGCGAAGCTGTGCCACGAGTCCTTCACGAAGCATTTGGCGCTGATTAGGCTCTTCAGTATCTAGCTCCTCTTCTGGTTGTCCATCCATGTCAGCCTCCTGAGGTGGCATTGGTGGCGCAATTGAAACTCCTGCTTGGTCCGTGACGTTGTCAGCGGCCTGCAGTTCACTCTCACGTGCAACGTCCATTGGATAGATGAAGGCTAGCGTGCCCATCGTTGTGACTCCTCCGTCTTCCAGCAGTTTGAGAAAGTCAGCAGGTAAACCTATCTCAAGTGCACGTGCATGAAATGCGGCAGCGGAGTCCAAGGTGGAATTCATGGCACCTAAGAGGGCTTGAGGCCAAAGTTGCGTCACTCATGAAGAAACTTCTCTGGCAGGCACTCTCACTCAGAACGGATGCGGAAAACACTGCGCAGCCTGAAGGCTCGACGGCAGTACACTGTTGAGTACGGAACCCGGGCACAGCCGAAGCTCAACGGCCCATCCTCAAGTCGACAACCTCCTCAGGGAAGACAAGTACAACTGGAAAGAAGCGGAAAACACTGCGTAGCCAGACGGCTCAACGGCAGTACACTGTTGAAGTACCAAACCCGGGCACAGCCGAAGCTCAACGGCCCATTCTCAAGTCGACAACCTGCTCAGGGAAGACAAGTACAACTCCCAGGAAGCGGAGAACACTCCCAGCCAGACGGCTCAACGGCAGTACACTGTTGAAGTACCAACCCCGGGCACAGCCGAAGCTCAGCGGCCCATTCTCAAGTCGACAATCCCGCTGGAAGACAACACACCGGTGAAGGAAACACTGCTCAGCCGTGTGGCTCAACGGCAGCTTGAAACGACCCCTTGAACCCAGGGCTCAGCCGCAGCTCAACGGCCCCATCTCGAGTCGATCGACAGCAACCCTGTAGGGGTAGAGGCGCAGCTGTAGCTCAACGACCTTACCCTGAAAGCGGGAAGCTCGGGCAATATTTCACGCCGCAACGGAAGCCTTAGCGCACTGTCCACATACAGGCAGGTCGCTCAAAGGGACATCTGGGTCGAGCCTGCTATAATTTGCCGAATCGTTGCGGCCACACAAAAATCGGGCCCCGCTCAAAATGTGCACGACCCTGGAATGGACATGCATCTTACAGTCCTTGGCGGCATCCAGCTCAGCCGCCGTCATGGTCCTGCCCAAAGTCAAACCTGACGCTGCCCCCTGAAGATCGGCTTCGGCTATGTCCTCATCTTCAGCTTCAGATTCCAACATATCTGGAGCATCAGCACAAACGCGCTCGAGGAGGGCCTCAGAACCATCCGAGTTCCTGATGAGCTGAGCCAGGCGCCACACCCTGGACTCGTCAGGCTTGAGAGCTCCCTTCCGAATGAGCACGATCAAGTCGTGCACAACCTTCATGAGGCGAGTGAGCTCATCACGAGCATAAGTCAAGGGGGACATCACAGCAGGATCCACGTGATGTCCTAAGAGGCGGCGGTCAGACAGTGGAACTATCGTGCTTTTAGCTGCCCATGATAGGACTGTGCACTTCAAGCTGTGCGTGCCAATTCCTTCGATGCCTTGACTAGCGGCTGTGAGAAACTCTTTAAGGTAGCAGCATGCCTCTCCTGTGCTCATCGGTCTGTCCAGCCAACAGTTAGCGCTCTCAGACCATGCAGGGAGAGCCGGATGCAAACCCAGAGAATATTCCTCTCTTGCCTTCATCCACAAGTCAGCCCAGTTGCTGTCTGCAAAGAATTTACCCAGCGAACACATGGGTAACAGCTGAGACTTGCGCGATGCTACGGGTGCGGTCTTCCAGTGGGAGCTCTCGGCTTCAACCAAGCAAAGGCCCTGATGGAACGACACAACAAGGCTTCCTAACCAAAGCGAGTCGCCGAACCGGGCGCTAGCCCCGAGGCAAAACAACAGGTGCCCAGCGATGACTTTCCAATGGCAGTACGGCGCATGAATCACCACGTACTCTAAAGTCTAAAGCCTTGACCTGTTTCACAGACAAAGGGATCGCCTGCTGCAAACGACGTTTGCCTTGGTACATCTTGAGCGCCAAACCCTTCACACGAGAAGAAACGGCTCGCAGAGCCGCCTGATCCTTAAACTGCAAGGTGCCCGCTGCGAAATTCCAGGCCTGGAGAAAAGAAGACCCTGAGGTAGGTCGCGCATTCGCCTCGAGTTCCTGCAAGTACTGATACAGGATTCTCTCTCCGGCAGTGAAAGGATTGCCATACCCTGAATCAAGGGTCCACTTGGCGAAAGCCCACAAAGCAGAGGCCCTCTTCACGAGGGTGGAGGTAGCTTTCCCACTGAAAACATCACTGAACGTTCTTGCAATCTGTTGGTCTTCCTTGAGCAAGGAAGCTTCAGCCAAAAGAATGCATCCTAGCTCGGTGACGCCAGGCTCGAGCATGACGAGAACCCTGAACTTACGGAGAGCCTCCCACCTGGCAGAGTCCGAGGTCTTCATCATGGCAACAATTTGAAGACGCTTCTTTGCAAAGTCAGGCACCTGCTTCAACGCAGGTACAGCACTCGGGGCGCAGGATTGCCGTGCGGGTTCATGATCATAGGGCATCGGAATGCAGGGACGCTTGCTAGGCTGACCAAAAACCCAGGCAAAAGGCCCCCTCTCCCAAGGAAGGAGAATCACAGAAGTCCTGTTATCCTTAAGCGTTTGGTTCCAAGAAAAACTTCTGATGAGTACAGCTCTTGCGTCCAAAGCCGGGAAGTCATCTTCGGCTTTAGCCAGCCTGCTGAAGAAGGTATCAGGAGTTTGCAAAAACGATGCAGTCTGGTCCTGCGAGGCGGCGGCACCTGAAGATCCGGCTGGACCTCCCAGACTCCCTTGCGAAGAAGAGGCCAAGGCCGGATTGCCTGTTGTAACCATCTAGTCTGGCAAGCCAACCTACGGGAACACAAGCGGAAAAGTGCCAAAATTTCCTTCAAGCAGACTGCTCGCGCGGTTCAAGAAATGTTCTGAATGCTGCTCGCAGGCCCTGAATGATCCCCTCTAGCCACGAGAGGCGTTGGTGGTGGCCCGTCTGGTTCACCCAGACACGCGCCAAGGACTCTTCCAAAGTTTGCAAATCGGACCTGAGGGCTTGAACTTGAAGCCTCAGGGCGTTGACCTCCAATTGGAGATCGTAGATATGCTGACTGTGGAGCTCACGAGTGCTAGTAGAGCTGCCCTCGGAACGATTAGAAGACCCGTCGACGAGTGCGTCGCCGAAGTCCATCCGTGGTCCCTTCGAGGGACCACTTGCACTGAGGGCTAGCCCCGAACGTCCACTGGTTGAGTTCAGGCCTCTTGAGGTTGACACGGAGCCCAGAGCCTGAAAACCCAAAATCGTTTCTCTGCTGCAGCTTTCTTCAGAGCCACAACTGCCGGCGCGAACATATCGTCAAAGTCAGATGCACCGACAGAAGCTCTAGCAAACATGAAATTCCTTCGGTTCAACTTCCCACAACATGTAAAATGTTCGACGTGAGAACACAAAGGTCTTTAGCAGTTTTGCGTCGCTGTGTTAGCGACTATAAATCAAAGACAACATGATCACATTCGTGAAATAGTCTTCTTCCTCGACTTCGCCTGGAACCGCCTTTGCGGCTGCGGCAACGCTTGTGTTGACAGCTTCTGCAGGCATGACACCGTTGAGGATTTCGGTAATTGCTTTTGCCTCAAGGTCGTCATGAACGCACGACTTTGAGCTCCCAGCACGAATGTAGGGAATATCACCGTCCACGAACAAGGAAATCCTTTTACCTTGCGGAGTGATCATGAATGGCTCTCTTCCCGGAGGCCACACGAACCCGTAGTTGAACTTCATGCATCGTTTGCCGATGGAGAGGACTGTCGGTGTGTCGTCCAAAACGTAAGCGTTGATCGGTTCCTCAAACGACTCAGTCTGGAAGTTCGACACAAGGTCAGTGTCTGTAATGCCGTTGGCAGTCTGGAACGATATGGGTTCCGGGGTTACGAGCGTCTCAAGACTGTGCTTCTCGATCTTCTTCTGGGATATGAGATCATGTCCGCAACCGGTGTCCATAAGAAACTTGATCTTCTTCTTGAGGATGACGGGTTGCACCATGCATTTGAACACTCCTTGATCGATGATCCGCTTGCTGTGTGCAGCGTCAAGTTCTCGTTCGACAATGGAGTCTTCACCATCGTAGAATGCAACTTCCTCCACACGAGAGGTTCCTGGTATGCGAACGAACGAGACTCGATCACCTTCATGACCATCGTCAATCATGTCCCTCATAATCTGTGCTTTCAGCCTTGCCTTGTGCTTGGCGAACTCCAAGTCGACGGCTCGATCCTCATCGTTGATGATTGCGTTCACGTCCACAGGTGTGACTTTCCTCCTTCTGTCTTTGCACGACTTCCTTGGCCGTGAGGAAACAAACTTCACATCCTCGGAGAACGTCACGCGAAACTTAGCAGATTTCCGGGTCGACGTAGTCGGTCCCGTTGACTCGTCGTCAGTCGAACAATCCGAATCAGCGTCGCTGTCTACGGATGAACACACTGATTCCTCGTCATTCTGTCTTGAGGATCGCTTCCATATTGCCGGTGCCGACGGGTTCCATCTTCGGCACAATCTGATGGCAGGGGCAGCTGGGAGTGCTTTGGCCTTAGCATTCGGTTTGGCTGGCGCTGCTTTGGCTTCCGATTTGGCCTTGGCCTTCGCCTTCGGTTCAGGAGCCGGAGTAGCAGCAGCTTCATGCTTGAAAGGGCAATTCTCCCGTGAGCACGAACCAGTGTTCTTGAACGAGTAGCATATTCGTTCCCCCCTTCCGGATGGACTTGGAGTTCTTGACCTCGGAGTATGCGGTCTTTCTGGAGTCTTCTTGGAGTGGCTAAACGGGCACTTGTCACAGTTTCGACATCCAGCATCTGTGAAATGGAACTTGCAGCGGATATGCTTCTTCCTTTTGTCACCCTTGTTGTCCGCTGACTCACTTCTACTCTTCTTCTTCGGCTTTGGTTTGACCTTTGCATGATTCTTCGCCTTGCTCTGAGGCAGGACGGGAGCCACTTTGTCAGGTTTGTCAGGAGTAGCTTTACCCTTCGGCGAGGGTGCTGCTTTAGCCGGTGTCTTGTCAGGCGTCTTTGCCGGCGCAGCAAGCATGTCCTTTCCTTCCAACATCTGTCGTAGGCCAATCTGAGTCTGAGTGAGATTTGACTGTTCCCTCCTCCGCATGATAGTTCGATCGATGATCTTCATGAGGTTCTCATACGATCGATCCTCGTGGTTGTAGGGTAGATGTTCATAGTGCATACCCAATTCCAGCTTCATTGCGGGAGATTCCTTGATCTTGCCGTACAAGCAATCCCGGAGAGCAGTTTTGGATGGTATGTCCTCCGGCCTCATCCGTCCGAGAACTTCCAACCATGTTTGCTTGAACGTATGAAGTTTGTTGTCCCCTTGGTACTGAAGCTTCACCAGGTACTCGAGCGTGATGATCATGTCGAGACGATCATGTGTTCGGAAGCTTTCATACATCATCGCAATGGTTTGTCGTCCCTTTATGATCTTGCCCTCAGGCCGACTGATGTAGTCATTTGCCTTCCGGTTCACTTCCAGGCACAAGTCAGCAGATTTGTCTCCACCGGCACGCAACATCGCCACCATGGCAACGCCCAACTTGACGTCAATGCTCTTGAACTTCTTATGTCCGGAGTCATTCAAGGCTTCGACATCCGGGAAAGTGTTGAACGCTGGTGCCAACCATAACATCCAGTCTTCATGGTTGGGATCTGCTGCCGCTCCGAGGACATTTGCTGTGCACACAGACCGCCAGTTGTTCAGGTGAGTGAGCGTAGGCCAAGGGGGAACGATCACTTTGTCTGCTTCCCTCCTGGAGATTCTCACTTCTGTCACCTCTGGGTCTGCGTCCCCATCAGGGTCACGTGCATCAGGAGGATCCGGATCAGGTTTACCATCATCTTTCTTCCCTTTTCCGCTACCATCATCAGGATCAGATGGATCGGGAGGACCAAACCCTGTTCCGGCCCCATTTCCATGATCATCGTCCTCATTTTCTTCACCTTCTTCGCCACCATCGCCATCTGCTTCACCCTCTTGCATTCCTTCAGCGAATAGCTTCCATTCATCACGGTCAATGCGGAGTCGCTGTTCTGCTTTCTGGGCCTTGATGACTTCGCTTCGCAAGTCAGCTAGCTTCTCCTCATACCGTTCCGCAACTTCTTCCTCAATCCGGCGTCGTCTTTCTTCAGCGATTGACTCATCGAACGCTACCGGTTTGGGCCGTTGCGAATCAATGGACCTCAGACCTTTGAGTAACTCTCCGACCTGAGCACCAAAAGCTGTTGGTGTTGCCGCCCGTCGTGGATTACCAGAGTCAAAGTTTCTGATCGATGCAGTCGCGTTGTCGTGGTCGACATTTCTGGAAGAGCTGGACGATGCTGTAGGATTCGGCCCCAACATCCCGCGATCTTTCAGAAGTTCGTGTAGCTGTCGGTCACGTACAGCTGCCGCATCACTTGATCTCTGGGTGCCTCCACTTGGGATACCGAACAGCTCAGCCGCGGTTGGCGTCTTTGGAATACCAAACAACTCGGCTGCATTCGGCGTGGCCGGAATGCCAAATAGCTCTGCTGCACTAGGCGTGGAACGCGCGAGTGCTGCATTGCTGGTACCAGGCACGTTGTGCACAGGTACTGATCCCGCCACGTCTGCTGCTGTTCCCCGAACAGGATCCATCTTCCCCCTCGGGTTGCCGGTGAAGAAGTTTCCATCCGTGAACTTCATATCTTCATCAGCAAGGTTCTTGGCCGCACTCGGTTCAGGGAATGCAATCCTCTCTTTGGCGACAGGACTAACCTGACTAGGAGATCGTATTTCAGGGGATCGTACCTCAGCTCCTACGGAAAATGAGTGTACTACATCCTTTCCTACATGCTCCCAGCCAGACTCAGTAGTCCTCGATGACATGGGCATACTCGACGGTCGGGCCGATCCAGCAAACAAGTTGGAGCTTCGCGCCGCCTCGAGTTCACTGCGTGTCCTTGATTGAAGATCCTCTTGCGTTCTGAGCGCTCTCCTGAGTTCATTCAGCTCATCATGCAGAGTCGGCAATGATTGCCTTGCGTGATCTTCATTCATCTGAAGCAAATCTTCCGCATCCTGCATCCTCTTCACTGCCATTCTACGGTACTCTTCCTCTTCACCAAGCTTTTCGCGAAGCCGTTGGTGCTCTTGGCGAATCGCTGTGTTGTCACCAACCAATCCCTGGACTTCGTCCATGACTCTTTGTTCCTGATTCTTGGCGATAAGGAATCGTTCCTGCATAGCATGCATGGCTTGTTCCGAACTTGCCGTGCTTGATCGGAGGTGCAGATTTTCCCTGGCTCGTTCATGAAGTTCCTGGGTCAGATGCTCATACTCTCGTGCCATGAGTTCACCGTCACCTTGAGCTCGAGCTTCCAACTGCACAAAGTTAGTAGCCGCTTCAGCGCGTAGCGCGTGAAGTTGTTGAGCAAGTTCTTCGGCAACTGCGTACCCACGACGTTGCTGGGCAGAGCTCTGTTCGTCCATACGGAACAATGCCACTTCATAGTCTCTCTTCATCTCTTGGTTGACATTGTTGAGATGTTGCATAGCCAAGCATGCGTTATCTCGTTGTCGTTCCAATTCTCCTATGCGAATTCCAGAACCTTCATCTTCTTGTTGCATCTCATTGATCTTTTCCATCAGGTTTTGGACAACGCCCTCGTACTCCTGCACTTGACTTCGGTAGTACATCTGCTGTGCAAGACTTGACGCTTCGAGCTGCTGTCGCAATTCCTGAAAGCCGGTCGTACCATCAGTTATGGCCGGGGTGTTGACTGAGGAAGCATCACCTTGAGCTGGTATGGTATCAAGGGTCATGTCGGCGTCGTCTGCCTCGTGAGGATGGTTTGTAACCATCTGCCTCCACGTCATCGATCTGTCCCGCCCCCTGGTGTTCGACGTTCTTGTTCTTGATCGTGCTGAAGAGCTTCTCGAAGATGCCGGTTTCGACTTCTTCTCCAACATAATCACTCCTTTGTCCTTCGTCCTTGACGGAGCTCTCGGCGTCTGAAAACCAGAGGCTTCGGTCCGTCGTTCTGTTGCCTTGCCAGTCCTCGATCCTGAGGATGTTGACCGTAAAGGCGTAGGTGATCTCGGTGAGGTCTTTGCTTTTCCTTTGGGAACTGCCTTTGCTGTGGCAAGCGCAGAAGATTGACCTTTGTCATCTTCCGTGGAACTGTCAACGGACTGCACCACTGTGTCATCGGCAGTTGAATCACTAACCGCCGGTGCTGCCACGTCGGCACCGAAAGTCATTGTCGTATCTTGACTTGATCCCGAGTTCATTGTTGAAGTGGTAGGTCAAGTAGTGCTCGTAGTAGAAAGGCAGAGCCGCGTACGGCTGATAACCTGCGTGGGGATTTGTTCGTGTTGTTGCCCGTAATGCTCACCCCACAGAGCTGTTGTATTGATAGCGTGGTTGCCCTTCAGGTACACGATCGCAACTGCTCCCTTCTCCCACTCTTGTCCCTATCCCTGTGCAAGCAGATACCACGCAGCTTCCTTTTGCACTCTGCGGCCGGCAGTGCTGTCGGTGCACGGGATTGGCTCTGATCTCTAGGAATCACGAAGAACGAATGCTTTCACTATGGGCATATGCGTTCTAGCGCATGTGCTCACACTTGAGCCTTGAGCCTTGAGCCAAAGTTGCGATTGGCGGAAGTCAGAAAAGAATGGCTTAGCATCACGGCGTGCGTAGCACTGCCGCTAGCTTAACCGAAGATGAGGGACGCGTAGCGTGCCCTCTTTGTTGACCTGTACATGGCCATGCTCACAGCTCTTATCGTGATACCATAGGATTTGACTAGGCATCGAAGTCCGTTCGCAGTATTAGTATTAGAATTAGTATTAGTATTAGTATTAGCATTAGCATTAGCATTAGTATTAATATTAGTACTAATATTAGTATTAGTATTGGCATTAGTATTAGTATTAGTATTAGTATTAGTATTTATATTAGTATGAGTATTAATATTAATATTAGTATTAGTATTAGTATTAGTATTAGTATTAGTATTAGTATTAGTATTAGTATTAGTATTAATATGAGTATGAGTATGAGTATTAATAGGATTACTAAAACTAAAACTAGTATCAGCATTGGCATTGGCACTAGTCACTGGTAATCGTACCCGTATTCGTATTCGTATCCGAAGTATTCGTTTTCGCATTCGCATTCGTATTGGTATTCGTATCCGTGTCGGCAAAAATAGTATTTACCGTAAATCACAACCCGCAGTGACAGTAATAGTACGTCTTTCTGATGTCTAAAATTAACAATTTTTTTCAAAGAAACAGGCTGGTTTCCTTGTTTTGAAAAAAGGCAGATTGAACCGAAAAGATGAAGGGCAACATACATCGAATCTGGTTCTGCTTGCTGTTTGATGTGTGTGTTGCAGCCAAATCACGTGCCTCTGCGCCTCTTCAGGGCTGCGCGCTTTTCAAACCTATGCAGTTTACGACCCGTCCGATGCCGAATCTGAGCTCTTTCAACAATTGGCTGTGCCATTCGGTTCAACTGGTCAAAGGAGCTCTGATCTCCAACCACTTCGACCTTTAGTCTTGCTCGCAAAAGCTCATGCCTCAAGATGCTTCGCGTTTGATAAAGTTTTGGGCAATCAGACTTGAAAGAGATGGAAAAGTTTCAATCTGCAACAGCTCAAAAGCTGTGTTGGTTGGAGTGGCTGCGTAAGCAAAAAAAACTCCTTGGAATTGAGAATTCAAAAAAAAGTGAGAAGCAGACCAAAAATGGATTCAAAGCCTTCACAGACCCCTTCGAAGGCTTCCGCCATCTTGACGGATCGCTCTTTTGAGAGAACCCACCCCATCTGCTGCAAAGCCAAGAGATGAGTCACTGCGTGACAAGCTACGCAGCAACAAGACTGAAGTAACTACCTCGAAGTCGGCACGATTGCAACCTGCTAAGCGAATTTTTGGAGCAGTGTGAATTCTCAAAAACAGTGCTTAAATTGTTTCTGGAAATTGGAACAGACTTTGCTTTTTTTGGCGTGGGCGGGCCTCAAAGACAGCAGGTTGCTGCACTCGGCCCCAGTAAGAACTACAATAATGCCAAGACCAAGAACAAAATCAACTGTACAAAAGAAAAGACGAAGCATAACAGGGTGAGACAGGCCGCGACTAGCAGACTTAGCCGGCAGACGTCGTTCGGCAAGACATGCCCGGAACCTAGCAACTACCACCGCTCAGATGCCCCGCTTCCCAGTCGGACTGAGTTGCGCAATGGCACATAAGTTGCCCAGCATCCAAAAGGGGGCGGGCAAAACAACATACCCTTCCCGTCCGTTTTGTGCACTTGGCCCAGCTTCCCAAAGAGGGCCTCGCAAGGGCAAGACGGAGAGGCGCTTGGTGTGGTGGAATACGCCCAAGCACCCATACAGAAGCGGAGAGCGTCCTGCAGTGGCAAGTGCAGGAGCACTTTGATTCAAGCCCAGCTTCCCAACAATGTGGGCCTCGCAAGGGCAGACACTCTGATTTTCGCACTATGCAGCAAGCCAGGAAGCACTGGACAGGGGCCGTGCTGGACAGTCAGCAGCGTGCAGGGCGCCACGCGTTCCTAGCCCAGCTTCCCACACGTGGGTCTCGCAAGGGCAGAGAAAGAACAGGCAGCGACCACACCAAACACCATTTTTTCAAGAGGCCAGTTCGACCCTGAGCTGCTCAGTAAATGCGCCCATGCCCAGCTTCCCACCGACGTGGGCCTCGCAAGGGCAAGGGCTAATCGGAGCAAGAGGAATCCCGGCAAGGTAGGACGAAAACCGGCAGCGGAGATCGCAGGCGTGTAATGGGGAGCTCACCCAAGGGCTCCATGGGAAAGTAAAGCAGTCTCGCCAAACCAGGCCATCCCACAGCCCAGGGTTGCATTGCTGTTAAGGCCGACTGAATGGCCTCGGCGCGAAAGAAGTCAGCGCCCTCGTACAGTGCGAGGACAATCCGACAGACAAGTCGCGACGCCGGAGCCAGCACCATTAAGGCCTCGAGATCGATTTGTAGAATGGTGGCGCGCACCTGAAAGCCAAGTCGTACGATCAACTGAAAGTTGGTCGCGACCCAGACTCCTCTGAAAGTGCGCTGCGCCAAGAAGGCAGAGACTCGGCCCTGGTACTCAGCAAACTGCTGTCGAAGGACCAGGCCAGCTGCCCTTCGCTCATGCGGGTCAGTTGCGGACAGCAACTGCCGAGTGGCATCCGATGGTGGGGCACAGAAGAGCACCTGCAGCGAGCGCCCAGAGACGTAATGGACAATCTGAGCCACAAGATTCTCAGGAAGCGTGGCCATGGCTCGAAACCTAACCAGTGCCCCGAGAACCGATGCGGCTGCGAGGATGCAACGCACGTGCCAGGCGAGATGATCTCAACCACAAGCGCAGCTTCCCACCAAGTGGGCCTCGCAAGGGCAAAAAGCACGCCGTGCTGAAGGTCGTGTCAAGTAGACAGGTCGCCATGGACCGCATCGCTGCATAAACATAGACAGGGGCAGCTCGTTGACCAAAAGAGTGCCGGCCGTACCACTGGCGGCCCGCACACCTTACCAGGGCCACACGGGAGGCAGCCCAGCTTCCCACCCAAGTAAGACTCGCAAAAGCAACTGCAATCCCGGAGCAGTCACATCCACCTACTAGACACAGCACACCAGTGGTGGCACCGTTCCGATGAGAGGACCTGAGCATGCCAAATGTAAAGCCAATGATCCAGGCCTCAAATCCTCACCATCCCAGCCACCGCCGCTTTGCCGAATGGCCAGGGCGGGGCTGTGATGTGGCATCAAAGTTTGCGGGGCCTGATCCAATGCGCCAGCACTACGGCTGCAGGCGAACCTGCGGTGCATGCCATCCCCAATAGTGAATCGCAAGATCCCACAGAATCCGACGAAAAGAAGCAGGGTCCTCCATGTGCTCATCATTGAGAGTGTATGAAAAGGTCCACTCGCAAGGTCCTGGCGCCGGGCGAGCTGTGCCCTGGTAAACAGATACGTATTAGAGGGCTTGTGGAATTTGGGACAACCTGTAGCCCAAAACGGGATAGCGCAGGCCGTCCGCCAGCCCCTTGCGCCCGAAATGCCGGGCCGCTTTCGCCACTCTGCTGTGGATTGGCTTCCGTCTGCAAGATGTTGGTTACGAGGTCACACTCAGCTCTTACACCCAGTCAGCAACCACTCCTCGAAGCTGATCCCCGTCGCCCAATGTAAAGGGCGCGTACTCAACATAAGGAAACATCGGCACATCGGCAAAGTCCCTTCGGACAATCTCTGCAAACGGCCCATCAAGAAGAAGCGCAAGATACCACATGTTGATCCGCTTGGGCCCCGGACGCCTGCTGGAGGTAGCCGCCTTGCTGGGTCCACTGACGAACGTGCGCCAGCGCACACGGCAGGCCTCAGGCCGAGCACTGGGGTTGTCAGCTGCTGGGTATGACAGGAACGATCCCCAATCAGTTCGGGAGCCGGTGTTAAGGAGGACGAGCTGTTCGCCGCCCTGCATTTTCCAAACAAGTCATCGTAGGAGAATTTAGACAAGTCACTCCAAGCTCTGGACGCTCATCCCACCCAGCACCATCCCACCCTGACAAGGCCACCAGCAACGTGGCGCCCACGGATGATCCCGCCACTCTTACTCTGCGGGACGGGGCCCCCTCCGCCTGGGCAAGCAGCGGGCGTACACGCAGACGATCTGCGCGGCATCCTCCCTTCTCGGGCGGCCTGTGACACGCGATTGTATCTGGGTTTGTGTGCAATTGATCTTCTGCACCACCCACGACTGAGCCAATGAGCGACAGGCAGCAGGCGTTTCTCTGCGGGTCCGTCAGCAGGATCTGGCCGTGTGTCGACCTTTTTGGCGCAGTGTGTTTTCCTGCGGGGTTGATCGGATCTTTCAGATGATAGTTCGGGCCAGCGAAGCCAAAAGGTGGCATCTGGTTCGGCTTGTCCCCACTTCAAACCATCAGACCCTGCCGCCGAAGGACGTCGTGGACCCCCCTTGTGAGACCCACAATGAAAGCTGGACAATGGTGTCGGGTGCCCCAGTGTGCGCTGCTGTTGCCCTCCCGGACCTTGCACTCCCCACCTACCACTGCAGCATTTGCGCCATTTGAGCTGGTTACTGGCCCACAGCTTGGCTGGGTGTGCTGGCCCTTGCGAGACCGCCCTGATGGGAAGCTGAGTGTGCGTTACATTCATCGGTGGTAGTTCTTCGTGCAGCACCAGAGCCGCAGAGCTCTGTCGGCAAAGCTGCAGATGTCGCATCCCAATTGGTCGACGTTGATGCGTATTGACCCTGCCGTGAGGGACAGGGACAATCAGGTGTTGTCAGGGAGAGCAGCCACCTGTCGGCGGTGCTGGTGGGGACCAGGGTCGACATAGCAGAACACTTGTATCGGCAGGGGCATTCAGTACTGTCGGAAAAAGGCTTAGCTCAGTGATCCGCATGCTGCCATGATGCGGCAATTTTATCTGCCAGCAACCACCACCAATTCCCTCCACGAAGGTCACAAGCTTTGTCATCCGTGAGCTGGAACTCGCAGAGCTCTGCCAGTGCTGCATTGTCGCGATGAGAGAATTCACGCAGAAGCGCCAATGCTTGCAAAACGTGAGCCCGTTACTGCTGCACTCTGCTGCCCTTGCGATGCCCGCCTCGGTGGGAAGCTGGCTCGGACTGCGCTGCTTTCGCCTCTCGGAGCATTTTCGATATCTCTCTCTCGGGAGAGTGTTTCAGTCCCTGCCCTGTGTCGTCCACAGGCCTCGTTTCGAGACATAGGTCAGAATTCGGCATTTCACGGTGCAGATCTGAGGGTCTGGACGCACCAGAACGTGCAATTTTTGGGGCTCCAAAGTGCTTGCAATTCGGCCGTGCGCAGGCCTCGGAGCTACTTGGAAGCCTGTGAGAGCCTAGGAAGTTAGGAGACCTGCGAGCCACTAGCGAGCCACTGGGACGGCGCTTTTCGAGCCTGCTACAGGGCGCTTTGTTGGCCTGCGAGCTGCTAGGAAAACGTTTTTCGGGTCTGCGAGCCACTAGGAAGACGTTTTGTGGGTCTGCGAGTAGCGTGGAAGCCACTCAGGGGCCTCAGAAGCCTGCAAGTGCTGTTTCCGAATCGCAGGCCTGCGAAGTTGCTGGCTAGGGGGCCCCCTAAAGCCACTTGGAGGCTCTTTGCAAGCACTTTTGAGCCCCAGAGATTGCTTGAGCTCCGGCCCGCACGTTGCAGAATCGATAGGCCTTCGAAGTGCCGAAGTCTGACCTATGTCTCGAAACGAGGCCTGTAGACGACACAGGACAGGGAATTGGAACACTCTCCCCAGAGGGAGAAAAAGCCCCGAAACCTCGATTGATATTCTTGCCGGGGAAATATCAATCGCCATCAATCGCCTGTTTTGGGGGCCCGCAAGCACCGATTTCGACCCCGTCCACGTAAGCGGAAAGCGCGCGAAGCGAGCTCGAGCCCGTTCCTGGGCTCCGGAAGCGCTGTTTGCAGCCCGAAGAGCCGATTGATGGAATTGATGGAATTGATGGTTTTTCCGGCCCTCTCCCGGCTGGATTTTTTGAAGCAGGATTCGCACTTTCAGAAGAGGTTAGTTTCGCATTCCGTGCGAAACTTCCATTTTCAAGTGTACGGCGAAAACGTACACTTCCCGGACCTCACGATATCACACACTTCCCCCCAGTTTTCAGGAAGTAAACGACGAAGATCGTTTACAACGAGGTAACGGAAAACCCGCTCCTCTCAGTGCCTCCCGGTGCTGTTCTGTCGCCCGAGCATAGGCTTGTGGCACGTAGGCAGCCAGAGCCCACATGCTGCCCTCGTGGGGCTCGACCTTGTGATATCGACGAGCATCGAAGCTCACTGGCTTGTCGTGCATGTCCAGCCACCTGCCCCGCAGTTCCCGGTCCCCTTTCTTGTCGGCCAGCCGGGCCGTCGAGTCCCCCTCATCGTCTTCGATCCACACCCGCCCTCCTGTGCAATCACCCAGAGCCAGCGCATGATTCAGGTGCCCGGGCATGTTGAATGTCGCGGTGCAAGCCCATGCGCGGGTTGAAGAGTACAGCTATGGACGTCCAAGTGCCGTTCGGAAAGCGGCTCCGGAGAAAGCCGTTGACGGCTGCGCAGGCCTCCCGCAGGCCGGTGGCATTGGACACCCCGACCACGCCGCCGTGCCCGAACAGCCCCAGCGTTGCGTACCTTTCGTACGCCCCCGGCCCCACCGCCCGGGTGCGCCCCCGGTGCTTCCAATCCGCCGACCACAGATCCAGCAGCCGCACGAGGTTGGCTTCGCTGGGGTCCTCCGTGGCGTTCCGGCACGCCACATCCATTTTTTACATTGCCGGCATTTATCACTCCAAACACGCATGCCTCTAAAACACCATGCCGCACCCCAATTTTTTTGGATTTTGAAGCCGCCCGGCGAGGGTGCGCCCCGACCGCCCCCCAGCGCCGCCCGTTTTGCGAGCCGACCACGCACGGGTGTGAACCCCGATTCTCAACACAACCCCCGCTTGTGTTGAGCGCCTGTTCCGGGCCAGGCGGCCAAATCGGTGCCAGCCAGCCCCGGAACGTGGTCGGGGAGGGTTTAGGATGGGTCGAACACAGCCACACGGAATCGCCGGGCATCACGGGCCTGCCGCGGCCCCGATTTTCAACACAACCCCCGGTTATGTTGAGCGCATGTTCCGGGCCCGCCGGCCAGAAAGCGACACAGCCCCGAGAAGGCCCGCGAGACCAAAAAGACCTTCCCGGGCCGTGAGTGCATCCCTCATAGGTTTGGCTCAAGGTCTCGCGGTTTGGAGCGTTCAGTGTCGATTGGTGGAGAGCCATCGCATTGCCCCCATGAGCTTCAGCGCACCCAGTCGTGCCATTCGAACGCAGCCACCTATAGGACAAGTGGCTAAGGAAAACCATCATGTTTCCACTTCCCTACAAGGTTATTCTGAGAAGGTTGGCGAATTGTTTGAAGATCGAGCGCCTGCCAAAAAGCCTCGGATACCCCGCTGACCATGCCGGCAGATCCGCAGAACCATGTTTTTCCTTTCTCTGCCAGGCTAGTGCAAGAAAGTTGTTTGCAGAGGATGTTTCATGTGAAGTGTTTCCTTCGTGGGCAGGCATTGATGGTAGGGCCTTTTGCGCAGGTGCTTGATGGCGCCAGATTTGATGTGTCCGTTAATGCAGATGTTGGCACAACCCATTGAGCCGAGGTTTGTCACTCAAGCAGTCAGCTGCGGCATTCATGAACAGCGCACGTTTTGACAGACTGTTTGCCTTTTTATCATGCACACATTGAGTATCCAGGTTGTGGGACACGTTAGATGTCCTCTGCCCATGAAGCGACCTGCAAAAGGTGGAAAAGAGCGACCTGCTAAGAAGCCTCGAACGCTGCAACCGATTGGACAGGTGGCTCGGGAAGACCAACATGTCTTCATTTCCCTACAAGGTTCTTCTGAGCGGGTTGGCGAATTGTTTGAAGGCGGACATAGTGTTGTCTTCATCCGCAGCGGTGTAGCCACCGGCAAGACCACATGGGCGGAGCATTTGGCACGTCAGTTTGACAAGTACGTCATGGTGCCCTTCACGGGTGCAGGAAAGCAAGCTGCTTGGCAGCTGGGGACTGTGGAAGCCATCGAGAAGGCGACGAGCCAAACGATCAACAAGGATGACCTGGCCTTTCGGAATGCGCTGAAGCTGGCGGCAAACGAGAGCCTGACCCTTGTCTACGACGAGGCGCACACGCTTTTTGCGTCATCAGATCTATGCTCAGCGCTCTTCAAGGGCGACACAGAGCATCGACCAAAACTTTTGCTATTTTCAGCCTCAGGCGATGCATCCGTATCCGAAACTCTCACAGCGTCCACGCCTGGTGAAATCACCCAAAAGTTCATGTGGGCGCCACCCTTAATCTACACAAACGAGCTGGAGACTCAACTGAGGGAAGCGGGTGTGAGGCTGGACCAGAAGAGCATCGAGTTCTTCATCCAATTTTGCGGTGGACATCGTGGCATCTTCATCGCAGCAATGCACTGGGTGCAGAGTAAACAAACAAGTGGTGAAAGCTGGGACTTCAAGGAGACAGCGGGGTTTGTGCGGAATAGCCATGGCGATGGAAGGTGGGATTGTAGCGATGCTGAGATTCTGGGAGCTTTGAGAGAGAGCCGCGCCGTGAAAGTGAATGGACGATACAGCTCTGTTGAGAATACTCCCAAAGAGTTTGTAGAGCTCTTGTGTGGAGGGGCACGGACCATCGGACACGACATTCGGAGGGAGCTCGCCATCAACGGCTTCGTGCTTCCAAGACATGACAGCGCAGAAGAGCTTCAGAAGCTGAACTGGACCAATGACAACTTGCCCTACAAGGTGGCGAACCCTTTACTGGCCGCGTACTACCGCTTCCAACTACAGAAGACCTGTGGGTTAGAGCTTGAGTTCTGCTCCAGCAAACCCGAAAGCTGTGCAGACTTACTGATGAGAGCGTTGCCCTACCTGTTCTTCTCCAAGGTTGTGAGCTTCGAAGAAGTAACATCTGAGCTGGGGGTGGCAGACGGTCTTCCACATGAGCCACATTATAGCCAAGCCATCATCAGTGTATTGACGGAAATGGGCTACAAGGCCTTTGCTCCACAATCGTCGAAGGAGGGTCACGGGAAGCCAGACCTTATTGTCAACATTTCTGGGGAGACATTCGTCATGGAGGGCGCCAAGAGCGGGATCAAGCAGCACCTTAAGCCCTTCAACCAGAAGCTCCATAACTACAAGAATGCCAAGCACAAGGGCTTATACATCATCGGCAACAACAATGAGAAGATGCTCGAGACCGTGAGGAAGACTGAAGGAGACGAAGTCCAAATCATAGGCTTGGTCCCCAACATCGCCCACACCGCTTACACCGTTCACGTGAAGAACAAGGGCATCGAACACATCAACACCTTCAGGGTGGACTGCGACCTCGTGGCAAGGAGGTTGGTGCTCAAAGACGATGGCGAGCCTGAGCTCTACAGCGTCCAATCGCTGAAGAGCATCAACCTGTCTCCAAAAGCTCAGAGCAGACGCTGGGTGAGAAGTCTGGTAGTATTGTTTTTGTTTTGTCTGTCACCGTTCTCTGCTTCGGTGTTTCGGAAGTAGGTTCTCTTGCCCTCGCGCATCATGATGCTTCGGAGTCCTTTTCTCTTGTTTGATCTGCAATTCTCGGCTGCCTTGCGTCCGTTATAGCACCCTGTGAGGCCCATCTGCCGGACCTGCAGGCACAAGAGTTGCAAGGTTTGAGACCGTTGCTCCAGGTGCTAAGACATGTGACCATGGAGGCTGGAGGATTCGAGATACCAGCCTTTGGCGTTCTGCGAGGCACGACCTCCTCATCCGTCGTCTGGGTGAGGGAGCTGGCCCGGAAGGACGGCGTTGTGTGCGCATGCAGTGTTAGCCCTGTGGTGGAGTTCTTGGCCGGGCTTGGTGGGCCCTGGCGTGGGATGTGGTGGAGGTGCTGGGCTCGGGATTGCTGGAGTGCTTCTGAGCGTCGGCAGGGGCGGAGCATGACAAGTCGGGGAGGGGCTTCGGGAGGTGGTTCGGGGCTGGGAGTTTCGACACCGCTCGCCGCCGATGCTCTGGATGCCGATGCTCTGGATGCCGATGCTACCCCGGGACAGGGATCAAAAGCATCAAAGGCATCAAATCCGGTATTTTCGACTCAAAGCACAGCCCGAATCGATGGATTTCATGGGGGTTCCTCCCGCCTCCGATGCTCTGGATGCCGATGCTACCCTGCGACAGGGATCAACATCAACAGCATCAAATCCGTCCTTTTCGACTGGAAAAGCAGCTCGAATCGTCATCATGTGATGGTTTTGATGGAGGTCCTCCCGCCTCCGATGCTCTGGATGCCGATGCTCTGGATGCCGATGCTACCCCGCGTCAGGGATCAAAGCCATCAATTCCATCAATTCCGTCAATCGGTTCTTCGGGATCGAAAATCGTCTTCTCGACCTCGTTGACGCCTTCAACGCAAACGGAGCCCACACAAAAGCAGCTTCGAGCCCTTTTTTGCTCTGGAAGCACGTTTTTGGACCCCAATGAACCGATTGACGGAATTCTCGTTGACGCCTTCAACGCAAACGGAGCCCACACAAAAGCAGCTTCGAGCCCGTTTTTGTGCTCTGGAAGCACGTTTTTGGACCCCAATGAACCGATTGACGGAATTGATGGAATTGATGGGTTTTCTCCGGTCCCGGGTCCGGAGTTGTTTTTGGCCTCTGCTCCAAGCCCCCGGGGGCCCGGAAAGAACCATCAATTCCATCAATTCCGTCAATCGGTTCTTCGGGATCGAAAATCGTCTTCTCGACCTCGTTGACGCCTTCAACGCAAACGGAGCCCACACAACAGCAGCTTCGAGCCCTTTTTTTGTGCTCTGGAATCACGTTTTTGGACCCCAATGCACCGATTGACGGAATTGATGGAATTGATGGGTTTTCTCCGGTCCCGGGTCCGGAGTTGTTTTTGGCCTCTACTCCAAGCCCCCGGATCCCCGGAAAGAACCATCAATTCCATCAATTCCGTCAATCGGTTCTTCGGGATCGAAAATCGTCTTCTCGACCTCGTTGACGCCTTCAGCACAAACGGAGCCCACACAAAAGCAGCTTCGAGCCCGTTTTTTGTGCTCTGGAAGCACGTTTTTGGACCCCAATGAACCGATTGACGGAATTGATGGAATTGATGGGTTTTCTCCGGTCCCGGGTCCGGAGTTGTTTTTGGCCTCTACCCCAAGCCCCCGGGGGCCCGGAAAGAACCATCCTTTCCGTCAATTCCGTCAATCGGTTCTTCGGGATCGAAAGTCGTCTTCTCGACCTCGTTGACGCCTTCAACGCAAACGGAGCCCACACAACAGCAGCTTCGAGCCCGTTTTTGTGCTCTGGAAGCACGTTTTTGGACCCCAATGAACCGATTGACGGAATTGATGGAATTGATGGGTTTTCTCCGGTCCCGGGTCCGGAGTTGTTTTTGGCCTCTGCTCCAAGCCCCCGGGGGCCCGGAAAGAACCATCAATTCCATCAATTCCGTCAATCGGTTCTTCGGGATCGAAAATCGTCTTCTCGACCTCGTTGCCGCCTTCAACGCAAACGGAGCCCACACAACAGCAGCTTCGAGCCCGTTTTTTGTGCTCTGGAATCACGTTTTTGGACCCCAATGAACCGATTGACGGAATTGATGGAATTGATGGGGGCCTTCCCCTTTGTGTCGAGGCAGTTTGCACTGTAGTGGAAAACTCAGGGGGAATCCGCCACTTGATGGAATTGATGGGTCACGGCGGGATGGTTCGGGTGGCGGTTCGGGAGGCGGTTCGGGGCTGGGAGTTTCGACACCACTCGCCGCGCAGGATGGGACGGTCACCGCCAAGCTGAGGCCCAAGGAGGATTCCGATTGCCGGTCGTTTTGGGAGCAGCGCCTCTGCGCAGATAAGGTCTCGTCAAGACCCTGAGGGCGAGGAGGAGCTCGAGCCGGCGTTTCAGGTGGAGTCCCCTCAGGCCATCGGACGCTGCTCGATGTGAAGTGGAGTTTGGTGCATTCCGGCAAGGACCATCCGATACTCAAAAATGTGGACCACTTGAAAACAGACCCGACCTCGGCATGCTAACTTTTGCTGCCTGTCCCGACATTTGCCCAAGTCCACGAGGCCATCAAGCAGAAGAATCCCGTCAGTCTCAAGGACATCGATGCAAGGAATATCGACATCTACTCACAAGAAGCGCGGAGCCCCAGACTGCCTTTTGTGTTGGATCCTTCCCTCGCCTCCGATTCTGGCAGGCTGGAGCGTGGGAACGCGTCAAAAACGCATCAACCTCCCTGCGTCAGAACACCAGCGAGCCCAACACTCGGCTCTGTGATCAGCCATTTGACTTCCACATGACGGCATCACTGCTAGGCTAGACTGCTACGGCTTTTTGCCGTGGCAGCGAACTTGAAAGGCCGGGCGATGTGATTTGTGAAGGAAACCGGAGAATCAGTGCTGTGCAGGCACCATCTAGCTCTGCACATCCTTTTGCACGGTCTCTCTCGTTTGCGATGTGCATTATGCCAGTCTTCGGTGTGGTCAGTTTTGCTGCAAGTGGCGCGCTTAGATCGGCAGCAGCAGCGATCTAGGTCACTGCTGTAGTGAACTAGATGACTGCAGCAAAGATGTCACTACTTCCTGGCCACACCACGTTTAGATTAAGCTCTCGTGGCGTGCAGGTCCCCGGCTATCCCTAAGTCCCGCCCCTCAGCGCCCGAAACCTCCAGAACCCTGAACCTTACAAGGCTGCCCTGTGAGTGCCCTGCGGTGGCAAGGAGCCGACGCAGTCGACCGTGCCGCCCTGAGCAGCGGATGAGCCCGGATGGTCCACCCTCCTTGCACAATTGTTTGGGTTACTTAGAGTCAGACAGCATCGTATCTAGATGCCTAGGCGACTTAGGGTCAGGGCCGGTTCAACACATACATGTAGTAAAAACCAACCCTTTAAGTCTGCCTTACAAGCAATATTTCAAATTTGTAAACAATCTCTGTTTGGAAACCCTGAATGCGTGGAAAACGGCGCGAGTGGGGCAAGGAGGGCGACCGGAAACCTCGGGCCCGGTCTGGCCAGTCTCGGAAGATCCCGATGCACAGGGGACGCGGGGACGGGGCCGACCGGCCGACGTTGCACAGCATAGAGGGGTGGAAAAAAAAGCCAAACAGCCGAAGCCATTGAGGTGTCATGTCGGTCCGTGGATGCAATCTGAGTGCCGTGAGTGCATGAGTGTGAGTGTGTCTGTGTGTGCGTGCGCCGAAAAAAAGGCGGCTCTGTGTATCCTGGGGTCGGTGCGCCGGCGCGTCTCTAGGCAGGCGGTGACGGCTCCGCGAGCTACGAGGCGGGACTCTTCAGCCCTCTTTTTTCGCACTCTTTCGAAGCCAACCTGTGCAGGTCTCTCGAGCTCTTCCTGGCCTCGGCGTCGACTCACCCCGGTTAGCACCCTAATCCCTACTAGGCTGCCCTGCATCGCCCCGCAGTGCGCTAGTGTTCGCTGGATGGGGCTGTGACGGCTCCGGGATTTGCTTGTTCCGCGATGCCCGCGACGGGCACCAAGCCCATCAATTCCATCAATCGGGCTTTTGATGGGTTTCTGTAGCGTTTGGGGACTCGTTTTGGCCTCTAGGGTGATTGCTGGTTGTTTCGATTATTCGCTTCCTTTCCCGGGGGCGAGTTTTGGCGACCGAAGTCGCCGATTCGGCCCTCGCGAGGCCGATTGATATTTCCCCCTCCGTAATATCAATCGTGTTTTGGGGCGTTACAGGTTCAAAGAAGGGGATTGATATTTCGCGGGCCAAAATATCAATCGACATCAATTGGCCGATTCTGATGTCTAGGAGCCCCACTTTTCGACCTCCGGAGCGACAGCGAGGCAACCCAAGCGGGTCAGAGCCCGTTTTCGGGGTCCTTGAGCGTAATTTTTCGACCCCGAGGAGCCGATTGACGGAATTGATGGGTTTTTTCCGGGGTCCGGGCCAGGACTTTCGGCCCCCATACTTGGCAAGTCTACGGCGGCGCCACAGGCCCGGGATTGAAATCTCTAAGCTGCCGCACCGCTAAAGGTACTGGCCGTCGAGTCAGCCGAGCTTTAGGCTCCGCGGATCCCCGGGGCACCGGGAGCGCATGCTTCAGCAGAGTCTCCGAACCCAGTGGCCCGCACCGTCATCGAATCGTAGCTCGAAACCTCCCGCACCGCCCCGTACTGGGGCTGGAAGCTCCTCGCCGCATTGGTGGGGGCCCGGAACGCCCCCGCCTCCTCGAGCCGGCGCTGACGGCTCCTCGTCAGCTCGTCGTTGTGCTTGAACTTTCGAGCGTTGTCTTGATAGACCCGAAAAGTCGCAGCCGGCATTGTCTCGACGTCCTCGGGCGCCACCGTGACCGCCTGGTGCGGCCGGGCGTTGTAGGCCTCCGAGACCTCGTCGATGTGGTCTCCCCAGCCGCCGCCGTCCCGGGCCACCTTGCCCGCCAGGTCCTCCTTCAGGGTCTGGATGGCCCGGTCGATCACCGCCGTGGCGTTCCGGTCCTCCGGGCGCTTCTGCCGGTGCACCGCGTCCCCCGGCAGCGCCTCCTCCAGGCCCCGAAACTCGTTCCCCTGGTCCGTGGTCACCACGAAGTTCCCCCCGCCCTCCACCAGCTGGGGGACGATCTCCCCGGCCGCCCGGGTCACCGTCTCCGCCCGCTTGTCGGGCAGCGCCTTCGTCGCCACCTCCCTCGTGAAGACGTCCTGCACCACCAGCCCGTACTTGTTCCTTCCTTTGGTGTTCTGGGAGAAGTCGATGAGGTCCGCCTGGAGCCGCTTGTCGGGCCCCTCGGCCGCGCTCTTCCCCAGGCTCCTGAGGATCTGCCTCGCCACGTCGCTCCTCAGCGCCGCCTGGGCCCGCGCCGAGGTGAGGTCGCGCCGATCGGGAAACTCCCGCCGGGCGATCTGGAAGAGCTTCCTAGCGTCTCTGACGTTAAAGTCCCGGGCCAGCTGCTGCAGCAGCCCGATGGCCTCCTCCTCCGCCATTTTTATTCAAAATCGCATTCCTCAAGTACTCCAATCAACTGGAGGACTTGAGGAATAGCCTTTTCGAGCCCGACAAGAAGCCTAATCGGAGTCTCCCTTGCTCTTCTTCTTCTTCTTCTCCAGGGCCTCCACCCGCTTCTGCAGCTTCTTCACCACGCCCCACAGGACCACGGAGAGCTTCTGGTAGTCGAGGGCCATCAGCTCCCGGCCGTCCAGGTTCTTGGTCTTGCACATCGTCGCGCCCAGCTTGCCGCTGGCCTGCACGTCCTGGGCCACGAAGCCGATCTGCTCCCTGCCGCCGTCGATGCGGTCGAAGAGCTGCGGCTCCACGGCGTCGAAGGTCTCTTGCAGCTCCTCGTCCGGGATGGCCCGCACGTTCTCCTTGAGCGCCCGGTCGCTCAGGTTCACGAAGCCGTAGCCGAAGATCACCTCTCCGTCGTTGCTGCCCCCGATGTTGGGCTCGATGGCCAGGTTCGCCAGCCCCGTGGTGTTGTTGAAGCTTATGAACTGCTGGAAGGTGTTGAGCTGCACGCCGCCCCCGGCCAGGGCCTTGAGCTCCGCCACGCAGGTCTGATTGTTCGCGTCGAGGAGCAGCTGCACCTCGCCCGTCGGCGCGGCGTTCCGGATCACCGTGCCCACGGTGCCGTTCGGCGGCCCCACGGCGATTTGCTCCAGCAAGGGGGCGAGGACCTGCACGCCGCTGGTGCCCCCCGAGAGGGACAGGAAGGGCAGCGACGCCTCGGGGGCCACGGCCCCGTTGACCCGCAGGGTGGCGTTCACCAGCACGCCCTGGGTGCCTCCTTCGATGCTGAGTCGCAGCGCACCAGGGGCGCTTCCAGGCGCAGGTTGCTCGCCACCTGCAGGTTCGCGGTGACGCTGCTGCTGGAGTTGAAGGTCCCCGTGGCCGCCGTGGAGCCCACGAAGAACTGGGCGAAATCCGCCGTGGTGGCGTTCAGCGTCTTCGCCGCGTTGCGTGATCCCCGCGGCGGCGAAGGAGGCCAGGGGCGTGTTGTCGATGGCCCTCAGCACGATCGGGGTGCCCCGGAGCTCGGGGGTCTCCACGAAGCTGGAGGCGGTGAGGCTGGTGCAGAAGATGTCGGCGGGGAGCGGGCTCGCCTCCAGGGCGGCCACGCGCCCGTCGAGGGCTGTGACCTGGGACCCCAGCGAGTTGAAGGTGGCCGTCAGGGGGTAGCGCCCGTCGCTCTGGGCCTTGCTCCAACAGTCCGCCTCGATCTCGATCACGCTGCCGTTGCCCAGGATCTGGCCGGAAGAGCAGGCTGCGGTGATGTGGGGCGTGAACTGGTCCTGCACCAGGTGGAAGAGGCCGTTGCCCTCGGGCACCGACGGGTTGTTGGGGAAGTACCTGGCGTCGAGCGGCCCGAAGTCGTTGTTGAGCAGGTAGCGCCCGTCGGATTGCGCCTTCGTGTAGGCGTCGCAGGTGAGCTCCAGCGTGGTGTCCGAGAGGATGGTGGAGGCTCCCAGGGGCGCCCGGGGCAGGAGGGCCTTGATCATCGGGGGCGTCACGTTCGTGCGCCGAAGCTGTTGTTGGCGTTCACCGCGAAGTAGCGGGCGTCCCCCTGCGCCTGGGTGAGGAAGCCGGCGCCAGAGATCTTGGCGTCCACCTCCGCCGAGGTGTCGTAGTTCGTCAGGGCGATGTTGATCTCGTTCTGGATCGGGCCCTGGAGCTCCGTCCAGCGCACGTAGACGCCCACCAGCCCGGCGATGGCGTCGGCGATCTCCTGGTCCGTCTGGGCCGAGGTGTAGTAGCCCGCCAGGTCGATGCCCGCGAGGGCGTTGGCGATCTCCTGGTCTCTGCCCGGGTGTAGAAGTCCAGCAGGGCCGTGACGATTTTGTTGTCGACCTGGGTGCTGTCGTCGTAGGAGCTGAGGGCCGAGGAGATGGCCGAGGAAACCGAGGCCGCCGTGGCGTAGTTGGCCAGCTCTCCCGCCACGAAGCTGGAGACCTCGCTTTGGTCCCAGTAGGGCACCAGCTCGCCGGCGATGAGCGCCAGCACCTGGGCCTCCGTCCGGTACTGGGAGAGATTGAGCGCGTCGATGGCCGCCGTGATCGCGGCTCCGGTTTCCAGCTGGGTGTAGGTCTCGCTGCGGGCATAGGAGTCCGATTCGATGAGGATGGTGTCGTCCAGGTTTTGGAAGCTGGCGGTGAGGGCTCCTCCCACGGAAAGGTTCCGGAGCACGTTGGTTCCCCGGAGCAGGTTGAAGGTCGGCCCGCCGGTCCAGGTCTGGCCGTTGCTCAGGGTGACGGGCACCAGCGCAGCGGTGATCGCCGCCTGGACCTGGGCTATTGTCCAGTAGTTGCTGAAGTCGATTGTGGCCAGGCCCGCCGCGATCGCAGCGTTCATGGCTGCGGTGTCCGAGTAGGGCAGCAGCGCCGCCGTGATGGCGTCGTTGCTCTCCTGGACCGTGTAGTAGTTGCCGAGCGTGGCGAGGACCCAGGACTCGCTGGCCTTCGGGAGCAGGAGGCCCTGAAACTCCGAGAAGCTCCAATTCGGGAAGCTCCAAATCGAAGCTCCAATTTGGAGCTGGCAGCTCCGATTTGGAGCTTCCGACTTTGAGGTGTCAAACGGCGGAGAGAAGCTCCAATTCGGAGCTTCCAGAAGCTCAGTTCGACTGGGAAAACCCTCTAAAACACCGTTGAAAACTACCTGCAAACCCACAAGCAAATGAAGTGCCAAAGCTTTTGCAGCCCTGCAAGCACTAAAGCTCGGCCGAATCTTTTTCTCGGAGCGGCAGCAAGGCAGGTGCTGCAGACTTGTGCTGCCAAGCTCAAGTCTTCCTACAGGGAGCCTTCTGCAGGCTAGCTTTATCGCAAGCCTCTTCGAGCCCGGTCCAGGCAGCAGCAGCAGCAGCAGCAGCAGCAGCTGTTTTGCTTCAAGGCCTGGCAACGGCAGGAAATGGCGCAATCTGCTGCCATTTCTCCAAAGCTCGAGCACAGTTTTCGCCGGGATTGTTTGCACCACCTCTGCGAAGGAAGAGCTGTGCTAAGTGCCCTCCCAGGGTTTCATCTGAATAACACCAAAAATCCTTGGCATTGAAACCGCTTTCACAGATGTGTTGGAATTGATGCAGCTTGGGCATGATATGCCAGTTCAAAGAGTCCTCTGCTTCGAGTGCTTCCTTCTCCAAAGCCATATACTGGCTAGCCACTTTGGCAGAGGCCTTGTCCAAGCCAGAGTGCTCATTCGTTTCCACTTTGTTGTAGACTCTGGCCAAAAATTTGGCCAGCTTGTGGCAAGCCACTTCGTGATCGCTGCCTACGGCAAAATGCTTGCCTGTCAAAATCGGAAGCAAAGGCATCATGTGCCTCACCGTGGCTGCTGGGCATTTGAGGGTCGGCGGACCCGTGCTTTTTTTCCCTTTGTTTAGCACTTCAGGTGTCAACTTGTGCAGCCTGTCCGTCACCATGTGTTCTTTGTAAAGCTCTTGCACATCTAGCCACAGGCTCGAAACCCTATCCTTGAGACTTCTGCCTTCATATTTCGCAGCCAGCTCGAGCAAGAGCTGCCCAGCAATATCGGCCGAAATACCCATGTCGACGGCATGAAGCCAATCAGGCAAAATCAACGTTCGAGGGGCCAATTCTGGCCAGTGCCACAGTGGGCACACCGGCTTGCCCATGTTGCGAACTCTGGTCAAGAATTCGGCCTTGCTCAGGCCTGAATTTCTTTCATTCGCTGTGCAGTTTCTGAAAGTCTCAAACGTGGTCTTGCACAGCCAGCACATACCACTTTTGGTGTTGTATGTCGGAATGTTGTACCAACTGTTCAGCCAGTCCCAATCGCCCCTGATCTCCACGAGAATGCCTTTTGCAGGCAAGTCCCTCCCAACATATGTTCGCCTTTGCTTGTCGGATTTGAGCCACGGGCTTCCATCATGTCTGCAGCTGGGGAATTTCCCTTCCTTCAAGCACTGCATGCTCCAGAGAAGCACTTTGAGTATGCTGTCTTTGGTTTCATACTCCCAGTGAAAATCGTTCTGCAACAACGTGAAGGGAACAGGGGATCTGTGCTTGGCATCTTGAGCTGCGGGAAGATTGATCGTCAGGAAATCAAGCCCTTCCTTTCTCATAGTGCCTTGCACAGGCACACCATCGCCGTGGAGGGCAAAAGGAATCACTGCTTCCTCGCCCCATCCCAACTTCTGCTTGATTTCCTTCGCAGCGATCCAAGTTTTGGAGCCTTGTGCAGGCTGGCACCTTGCCAAGGCAGCAGGATCAGCAAAAAAAACTGCCATCCATTCATGCGGCAATTGAAATGCATGCCACATGAGTGCTTTCTTATTATTCTTCTTGCTTTTCATTGGGATCCGGCACCAGTAAAGCTGAGGCCAAACAGTCTTCTTGAAAGCTCTCATGAGAGTTCTCGCTGCGTTTTTTTTTCCCTTTCTTGCCTTTGAGCTTGCAGCCCTGTGCTCCTGCTGAGGTGGCTTTTTCGAGATTTCGCTTTGCCAAAGTTCCTGGCAAGATATTCCTGCCATAAAGTCCCATGGCATAGTCAGTAAACTCCTCAGAGGTATCCGAAGCCTCATCCCTCAATCGTTTCTTGGTGGGCCCTGCAATTGCCTTCTGCAGGCAAGCTTGCCAGCATGCCAAAAACAAAAGCAAGGACAACGGAGCCATATGTGCTGTGAACCGAAAAAGCTGCGGAAAAAATCACAAGTAGTAGTAGAGGCAACCCTCGGCGGCACCCTGCAAATCGAACGGGTTTTCCACACCGCCAAAAGCGACTCGTCCAGAGTCAAAGCTAAATGCCCCAGAGTTGGGGCTTTGCGAAAAGCTGCAGGCGGCCTTGTGCAGGCCAGGGGCTGCGACCCAAGTGAGTTTCGCCGCTGAAGCGCTTTGACTTTCAGGCATTCTCTTCATCCCACTTCTTGTGCGATGAGAGCTCCCTTTTCAGAGGCTTCAACTTCTCAGAGATGCTTGCCACGACTTCCGCCAGATTGCTGGCCAACTTTTCGTGATCCTTTTCGGGCTGAGTGGGGAACTTGTGCTGGCTGTCCATCACTTCCTTTTTGCAGGAATAGAACTTCGACTCCAACTCTGCCACCTGTGCCAGCACCACGGTTGCCATCTTGTGCTTCTTGTGGTCAAGCGAGACCTTGAGCAGCTCCACAGTTGCCAGTTCTGTGCTCACTTGGGTGAGCTGGCCAGTGAGCTTCTTTCGCTGGTCCTTGTAGTTCTGCTCATGGTCGATGCGAACCTCGGCTTCCTTCTCCTTGCCTTCTCCTGGCAACCTGCCGGACTGGCCTTTGCTAATCATCTTCTGGGTGGCCGCACCCTTGAGCTTCTTGCGGATTTCCTCAAAATCCTCCTGGCCCACGTCCCCAACGTTCTCCTCCAGCTGAAGCTCTCTTTTCTTGGAGCTGCTGCTGAAAGTCTTGCAGTGCTCGAAGTAGTACTGCTTGATTCCCAACTTGGCTAAGTTCTCATCCTCATGCTCTCTCTCGAGCAAGTCCTGAACACAAGCCTTCTTCAGGCTAGAGTAGTCACTCGAGTGAGGGAAAATCCCTTTGAAGCCGGCGATCTCGTCGTCTGTGAACCAGCCCTTCTGGGTGTCGTCTCTGTCCTCCTCTGCTTGCACGTCTGTCTTCGCGACCCTCCTCTCAGAGATTTCGGGATCCAGCAGATACACCTCGTAAAAAAACTGTCTCTTCTCTGCCTGGCTTTTGCACTTAGCAAAAGCGTCAGGCAGGGCCGTCTTGCCGGCCTTGGCCAAAGCCTTCAGTTTCTGGTTCATCTTCTTCGCTTCGGACTGCCCGATTTTCGGGTGAGCCTTGGCGGCAGCCGAGGTAGCCCTTTTCGGGCTAGCCCCTTTCTTCGGGCTCACCAACTCCAGCTTCACCGGGGGAGCCTTGGCTGGGCTTTTGGGCTCAGCCTTCACTAGTGTGCCTTCTGCAGGCAAGCCGCCGTTGCCGGCATTGCCTTGCTCAGGCTTCTTCTCGTTGCCTTGCTCAGGCAAGGCCTGCTCCTGGGCAGCAGGCTTTTTCATCTTGGAGGGACCGGCCATCGTCCTGATCTCTAAAACCGTGAGCTTGAGCCTAAGTGCTTCAACTGAAACCCTGGTTGAAATCCGCAGCCAGGCCCAGGCCCGAGGCCAGAAAAAAGTTCCTAAAAAAGTTCCTTTAGGAACTTTCCGCCGGAAAGTTCCTATAGGAACTTTTTCTCTTTATTATTACAAACCTAATAAAACCTAAAAGTTCATATAAAAGTTCATGAAAAAAGTTCCTAAAAAAAGTTCCTATAGGAACTTTTTTGGGGAACTTTTTGGGGCCTGAGCCCATCCTGGGGGTCTGATTTTTTCGCGGCTGGGGGCTTCAGGTCTGGAGGGCTGCTGCTTCGTGGCTTCGGGGCTTTAGGAGCAAGGGTTTAGGGTTGTGGGGTTTGGGGGTTTAGGGGTTTAGGGTGTGTCACAGTGCCACGGCGCGCCCCACCCATGGAGTGGTCGTGGGTCGCGCCGTCTTCGTAACGTGGAACCCACCCACAACCACCCGAAGCAGGACTAGAACGGGTTTTGTGTTCTGCTTCTTCTTTTTCGAGTGCTGCACTAGCCGAAAAGACGTTGCAATGTTGAGGAACGTCAAAGGGACATCCGAGTGATGTAGTCACAAAATAGCAGCGACGTCCTCGCTCGTCCTCGCCGGCCGCCAGAGTCGTCCGTCAGCCGTCGTCAGAGTCGTCCGTCAGGGCCCAGTGCCAGGCCTCCAGAAGTGGTCTGCAGCCGTCCGCTGTCCGTGCCAGTCCGGCCAAGAGTGCTGATCATCCAGTCGGCCGCCAGGGTTTTTTCGCCCGGCAGTCCGTGCCAGAATTGTCCAGCTTTGCCGCCAGACTCGCACTCCAAGCTCCTTGCCAGAGTCGGCCACTGTCCCCAAGCTCTTTCTAGGACGTCCCGTCCCCGTCAAACTATAGTCGTCAGCCGCCAGAGACGTGAAACGGACATTTCCGCCTGGCCACGGCGCTGTGACACACCCTGTACAGTGACGGGGCTAAGTCGCATCATGCTTGTTGGATCCCAGCCCACCTTGCGGGGAAGCACCCGGGGGGGTCGCATCACCGGGCGTCTACTTGGGGATACGTGATTATGTTGATTCGGGAATATTGAGAATTGAGTGCGATTTTCGTTTTTGAAACGATTTGGTTTGCTAGCCCTCAAAGCCCGGAAGGCAAGTTTTGATTTTCAACACATGCCTTTTTCCTTTGCGCATGCTTGGACGTGGCAGTGTTGAATTTCGCTTTCGTTTGTCTTTCTAGCCTGGCTGCTGCATGCCGGCAGCTTCTCGACGAAGCTCATCGGCTTCCGGCGATGACGCCACTGATTCTTACAATGGCGACCATGATGCCGGGCGTCGTGCTGATCGGGCTTCGGCAGGGGTCTCCTCTGAGCTTTTGACCGGTGCAGATGAGCCTGACATGGAGGACGAAGGGAGCGATGCTGCACGTTGGGCTCGTCTCCGGCGGCTTGAACAGGCTCGGCGGCCGCTCTCGTTGTCACTGGCACTGAACAACGTGGTTGCGGGCGGTGTGGCTTCAGCTTCTGCTGGGCCTATGGACACCAGTGCCGCTTCGACTCCTTTGTCGACATTGACTGCGGGTGCTCCTAGCCTTCTCGAGCTGGCTCGGCGCCTGGAGGTGGCGGTTGAGCGCTTGGATGGCCTTGATACTATGGTGGCCATCTTGACCCACCGTCTGGATTCTGCGCTTAATCGCCTTGGCTTCATCGAGGACCATTCTCTTGTCCAGCTGGAGAAAATTATCCGCGATCTTCGACTACGACTCTCTGAGTGTGAATCCAATGCGTTGAATGACCTCAGCAATCGCAACGAGCTTCGAGATGATCTCACTCGGCATGTTCAGGCTTGCAATACCCCTGAGGCTCATGCAGGACTCCGTCGTCAGCTGGCGCAGATTTCTCAGGATGTTCATTTCTTGATGGAGACACGCCCTGGGCCTCGTACTCCATGATGCCGTGACGGATGCAGGGTGGTTTTGACTCTGGGGGACGGCTGGTTTTGGATCTTTTGGCACATTGCTGTGCAGACGGGGAAGCTCGCCGAGTCGTACTTCCTTGCCTTAGCTGTCATTTTGGTGGCGGGTCTCAGCCTGCAAGCTCCTACCGTGAGTGCCTCCGGCTCTCCCGAATGAAAGGCTTTCTGCATTTGCAGCGTCATGTATCAACTGCACAATTATGTCATTGATGTGTTGCTGAACATTTGGTTCTTGCTGCCTCGGTATGCATGTACTTGCTTGTGCCTTTACCGCTTGCCGGCTCCGAGTGCGGGCTGTGCTTACGGGACGGGTCTGGGGGTGGGCCACGCTGGCGCCGCTTCCTCAGTCGGAGCCTTCACGCCTGTGGTGCGTAGTGGCCCTCGACCTGGCCCCCCTGCCCCCCCCCCGCATCAAGCCTGTCCTGTCCTGCTTTTCAGGTCGCGGTGACTTCGGCTCCTGCTGGCCAGCTCCTTGGCTTTTGAGTCCCCGAGGCTTCTCCTGGGATCTCACGTCATGCCTTTTGTCGCTTTTCAGGTCGCGGTGAGGATTATTTTTACTGGCCAGCCCCTCGTGTTGAGTCCCGGTGGCTTTCCCTGGGAGCTCACGTCATGTTCATCAGGTCGTGGCTGTGACTGAAGAGCCTTGCCACGCCCCTAGGTGGATGCACTGGAGCCGTTCTCTCGGTTCCCGTTGTGCTTTCAGGTCTTTCCGACGGATCTGAGTGAAGGGGCTCGCCCCTCATCTTGAGTCCTTTGGCTTGCCCGGGGGTTTCACGTGTCTCTTCAGGTCGGTGCTTGATTGCTGGGACCCAGCACCGTTCTCAGTTTTGAAGCGCTGGAACCGTGGCATGCTCGGTTCCCGTGGTGCTTCTGGCGGCTTCAGGTCGCTTGGCGTTATTCGCCACGGGGACCCCTGGCCCTAACCTTGGCTGCGTCTGGCAGACTATTCTGCCTCAGCCAAATCACGGGGGTTCTGTGTACCCCATCGATCAGGTCTGGGTACTTCCTAGTTCACGCTGTACTGGGACGGCGCTTCTGCGCTAGGCCGTTGTGCTTTGCACTATCGCTGCCTTTTTGCCCCCTTGTCCCCATTCACGCCCCACCCCTTTCCCTCCGCTGTCAGGTCGGTTCTCTATGTCGCGGCGGAGCTCTTCACCGTTTTGCTTCAGGTTCAATCGGAGGCGCCCCTACAGTTCTCTTGAGGATGATCCGATCGTTGATACAAGCCCGCCTCGCTCGGGACCTGCGTTGGTCCAGCCGGCCTGGGCCACTGCCTCGGATCTAGCGGAACTCGCCCAGGATCTTCGATTGTGTATGTCTCAGGCTGCGAACCTTGAGGGCAGGCTTCTTAATATGGAACATTTGGTGTGGCCTCCGAACTCTGACAATACTCTTTTGTCGGATGCGGCGGATCGGTTTCTGGCTATCGAACAGAGAGTTGCTGCTCTATCCGAGGGCTTGGATTCTGTGTCGCTTCATGTCAGCCAGTCTGCCTTACAGACGGATGCACTGTCCTGGAGGTTGGATCGCTTGGAAACTCGTGTCAGGTTGCTCTGGGAAAATGTTGATGATCTGCGATCGGCTCTGGGCCTATTGGTTCCAACGATCACAGGTGATCCCCAGGTGGCGGCGCAGGCATTATCAGATGCTCTCCCAGCAAGGTTGGCGCGGGTTGAACAGGCCCTCCAGTCATTGTCTCAGCAGGATACGACATCAGGGTCCAGTTCACTTTTTGACCGTGTGGCTCGCCTTGAGTCCTTGGTGTCGCGGCTGCCGGCGACCTTGAGCTCAGACACCCTTAGCCTCCGCTCCGACTGACAGCTTGTGTTTACCGGGCACCAAGGCGATTTTGGCAAATTGATCTGGAAAACTCTGCGATGCACCGGTTCTCGTTGAACCGTTTGCCTGGGCTTGCTGTGTTTGCTTGCGGATCAGCCAGTCGCTCTGACCTTTCTGCTAGGCTCAGGTTTTGGGGGTGGGTCTCCTAGTTTAGGGTCTCTCTGTGTGATCATGGCCAGTCGCTGGCTGCCGGATGGAACGCCTCGCCAGCCGTCTGCTCCTGCACTACTGCCGGCTCCGAGCCCGGCTCTGGCTCCATTGCTGCTACCGAGGTGCCACCGCGCGCCTTTGGGTTCGGAGCAACCGGCTCCTGCACCGCCACTGGCGCCGAAGTTTCGACCTCCGAGCCCGGTGGACGAGTCAGTGGTCTCCAAGGGCGGATTTGCTCCGCTCCGCAGTGCAAGGGTGCCCTCGAACATGAAGGATTTTCCTCCTGCTCCGGCTCATCCTTACAAGCCGGCTGCACCGGGCACTATGTTGTCGGCTTGGCAGAATGCCAAAAACGAGCAGCTTAAGGTCTGGCTGGCACTGGCAGCCACAGCCGCTGCTGCCTCAGCAATGGTGTCAGAGCTTTTGCAGAGTCCGAATTCTTCGGTACTTCTGGTGCGCCTGGTTCAGGGGAATGCTCCGTCGACTCTCACCAACTACTTCGGACGTTGGAAACATTGGGTCGAGTTTTGCCAGGTCCAATCGGCAGATGAATGGGCACCCAAGGTTGCATTCCTCTGCGATTTCCTGATCACGCACTGCAAAGGTCTTCTGGGATCGGCTATCGCATGGCTCAAGGCCTTCAGGTTCGTCACTACGCGGCTGGAGGTCGAATCATTCAAGTTGGCACTACAGTCTGAGGCGGTCCGGGCCTTTGGCAAATCCGTGAATGTGGTTCAGCGCAGAGAGACAGCACCTTTCCCACTTTCTTTCGTCATTTGGTTGGAAAAGCAAGTGCTGGATGCGACCCAGTCAGCGGCACATCGAATTCGGTGTGGCTTCCTTCTGGTGTGCGTGTTTGCCAGCCTTCGCTGGTCTGATGCTCAGTGGTCTCCGCCTTCCTTTCTTCACTTGGATCGGCAGGCGCTTCTTGGTTGTGCTACAAGGACGAAAACTACTTCTCGATCCATGCCGTGGGGAGCCTGGGCTCCCGGGTTTCTCGCTCGGCCTCAAACGGCCCCCGGCTGGGGCCAGGTCTGGCTGTGTCTGGTCCAAGAGGCGGTGACCCGCACTTCGGCCGCTCGCCCTGGGTTTCAGCCCGACTTTCTGGTGGCCGACTTGGGTCCGGATGACCGTGCTCCGGTTTTCTTGGCTCCTCTGAGCCGTGCTGCGGGGGTGGTCCTGATCCGCCGACTGTTGGCGATGTGCTATGAGAGCTACCCGGCGGACCAACGGCCGGACTTGTCACTCATTGGCGTGCACAGTGCCAAAGTCACGTTCTTATCTTTGGCTAAGCAGCTCTTGTTGGACGAAGCCTTGCGGCGAGAGCAAGGACACCACCGCCCGCCGCCGGGGCACGCCATGACCCGGTTATACGGCAGAGATGATGTTTCAGGTCCCCTGGCACTCCAGTCTTCTATCGTCCAGGCAGTGGCGAATGGATTCAGACCGCTGAGGCCAGCCCTCCGAGGTGGCGCGCCGTCACTCCCTGACATCACAGTTGCTGTGCCGGCTTTGGAGCCGGCCGCCTCGGACTCTCGAGCCCATCCGGTGGTGCCCAGGCTCCACGACAGAGAGCCTTTGGTCCTTGATCAAGATTCGAGCTCGGATTCCGAAGATGATGCTCCGGCAGCTCCTGAGGTCGAGTCCACATCAGCGGCCCCGGCCGCTGCTTGGGAACTGGTCTCGTCCGGTGATGCGGCGCCTTCACCGCAGGATCTTGGTGAGCCGGAAGAGTTCGAATTTTTATTTAATCCAATGACGTCAATTGTGCATCTTGCCAAGCCTTGCCGGGCAGACCATCCAGCTTGTCAGTTCCGCCCAGCTCCGGATGCAGTTGGGGATGCTCCTCTTCGCCCAGGTTGCTCCATAAGAGGTAATCTGGCAATTGGAGCCTTAGTTCGGACATCTGTGATCCCGAAGGGTGCACGTTTGTGCTTGAAGCACGGGTGTGGGAAGGACCCCGCACTTGCATCCTTGCTGGACTCCTAGGTCTTGTTCAGGCGTGGTTGCGGGGCTTCGTTGCATGCCTGGGGATGCACGCTTGCACCCCGGGCCTTGTGCACGGTCGGAGCCGCTTTTGCATCTGCCTCGCCGGACTTGCTTCCTGGCATCTTTTGTTCGGCCGGTGTTAGTGCATTTGGTACTACGCGGCTCTCTGCTTTGTGCTAGACGAGCTCGGCCAACCGGCCGTGGTCTTCTACGTAACCTCAGGTTGCAAAAGCTGGGATCCCCGCTTGGTGCATTAGGTTCTCTGCACTTCTCGGCATTCGGCAATCGCTAGCGTTTGGCTGCTAGGGACTTAAGAAAAGCCATGGCAGGATCCACCGTCATGCTCGATGACCCCGCCGCTTTCACGGGCCTTCTTACCAGGTGGGCGGTGCCGGATGCAGTCAAGGACAAGCTTCGTGATGCAGGCTACAACACCATGGCTCTGCTGGCCCATGCTCTTCCGTCTTTGGATGACCTCGAGGCCTTTGTTGAGTCTTTGCTGGGCAGAGCAGTGGGTGCGGACCCGACGGTCCCCATTTTCTCTCCGGAGGCGGCTGCCCTTCGTCGTGTGCTTAAAGAGTGCATCAATCTGGCAGGGCCGGCCGGTGCTTCGTCTCCGGCTGCACCGACCCCGGCAGCTGCGAGACCAAAACTGCAATCGGCGGATGTGCAATCGCTTGTGGTGGAGTTCTCGCGCAAATATCCTTCGGAACTCCTTCGCCCGGAAGTCATGCCAAGCCTGCCTTTCCTGAATGCGGTCAAGGATGCGGTCGACTCTAAGCAGCTCTCCTGGATCTCCTGGCGACTTCGAACGAGTGAGTCAGATGAACAGGCTCTCACCGAGCGACGCAAACCGCGCACGGATTCGCAGATGCTACAGTCACTGCTTGGTCCGGTCTCGGACGAACTGGTGGTGGATGTCCCGCAGCACCTCCCCCTTGAGTCGGTGATTCGTCGCTACCTCGACCGCATGTCTTATGCCCTCGCGGTTCTTGATGCATGCCACTTACTGACTCTGAAGAAACTCTCGGAGAAATTTGTGAGCCTGGCGACCGCCATCCCGATTGACCGTTCTCTGCGAGGACCAACGCTGGCTGAGGCTATGGATGCCGATCGTGTGCTTTGGAGTGCCATCTGCTCCCTGCAAAAGGAATATGGCTGGTCCTTGCAGGATTGTGTCTCGGAACTGACACATGTACGATCGGACCTTCATAACGCTTTGGCTCCGCGGCCGAAGGCGCACCAGGGTGGTGGTGAGCCTCGCGTCAAACGCCAGCGCACTGAACCGCCGCCCGCTCCACATCCCAATCCTCGAGCCAAAGCCAAGAGCAAGGCCAAGCCACGCAAGAGTGGGGATGCGGCTCCCTCCAAAGATCGCGTCTCCATCAGCAACTGGCCGAGCAATTGGGCTCGCCAGATCGGCGGGGTCGGTGCGTGTATCCGCTATCACACGGATAAGTGCAGAAACAAATCCTGCCGTTTCAGTCACAAGTGCCCGATCCTTGGTGCTGATGGGAAGCCATGTGGGGCCGCCCACCCTGCTTCCGCGCATAATGCTGCCCCCCATTGACAGGCAGCGGTGGAGGATGGCATGGACCTTGATCCCCCGCCTGATTTTGCCCCTGTTGCCTCTGTGTCCTCTCAGTCTGAGGCTGAGTCCTTTGCAGATTCGATTTTGTCCAAATCAGTGGCCTTATCGTGTAAAAGCGTTGAGAGGCTTGCTGACCTTTTGCTGCAAGAAGCACCTGACCTTGACGATCGTTTCTCTAGCGGTGCATCGGTCTCGGCTGGTCTTTACCATCGGATCAAGGTTGGCCTACGCAAGGTATGCGGGTCACACCCTTCATCGGTGCGAGTGCTGAATTCGCTCATTTCTTCAATGTCACCTGGGTTTTTCCACTCATCTTTTGTCCTGATCGACGGCATTGCGTCGGAGGCCCACTGTGATACTGCCAACTCGGACCTCCCCAATGTGGTCATTCCCATTTCTTGTTTCTCCGGTGGTGAGTTGCGGGTTGCGCACCCCTCCGGGGCTGATGTGATGATGCATGATGGCGTCCGGCACTCGGCCGTCTCTCTTCCTGTGTGTCGCGGCCCCGTGATCTTCACTGCATCGTCTTGCCTTCATGAAGTTCTGCCCTTTGAAGGTCGCCGTCTGGTTCTAGTGGGTTACACACTTCGAGCTTGTGAGTCGCTGGCTGCCGATACTTCCGCCCGCCTTTCCTCCCTAGGGTTTAGGCCTCCTTCCCCTTCGGTTGTGACTGGTGCTGTGCCCATTGCACCTCGTGCTCTTGCACTCACTGAGGAGCAGCGGGACTTGCTCCCTCGGCCAAATTCTGTCAGTGCGGTTGCTTCTGGCCACCACCTCCGAACAGGGATCTCCCCTGACTTGCCTCGGTTGCCTATTTCTGACTTCGTCTCTGACTGCAATTCGGGGCGTTTCTTTCTGGATCTCTGTTCCGGGGCTGGGGCTCCTGTCAGCGCGGCCATGCAAGCCTTGGGCAAGGACTGCTTTCAACCAGTTGACATCATTCATTGCAAGGATTTCGACCTTCTGGAGGATGAATTTTTCGCTCAACTCCTGGCGCTCTGCTCCAGCGGCGTGGTTGGAGCGGCTATTGCATCTCCGCCCTGCGGGGAATTCAGCCTTCTCAAACTGCGACCGGGCGGACCACCCCCGTGCCGCACACCGGAGGAGCCGCTCGGGTGCCTTTCCAACGATTGGCATCAATCTATGGTGGCTCAGAACAGTGCTCTACTTCACGATCGATGTCGAGAGCTTCTCTCCAGTGTCGCGGCTCTTGGAGGCTGCATTGTTTTTGAGCAGCCGCCATCTTCCATGACTTTCTTGACGGAAACAATGCAACAGTGGATTTGCAGCACACTTTCATTCGGTGCCCAAGTTGCAGCTTGTCATCATGGCATGGATGTGTCCAAGCGCTGGCTCTTCTTGTCCAACAGGCCGGATATCCTTGACCTCGCGTCGGAGTGCCATCATGGATCCAGGGCACACAAGGCTGTGTGGGGGGTTCGTGCAGCTGATGGGAGTTTCCTTAGCCGAATGACGGCTGCGTACCCGAAATCGCTGGCTGCCGCTTTGGCTGCGCTTCTGGGAAGGTACACTTCGTCTCAGGGCCGGCTGCTTCCATGCGCAGAGTGGCGCTCTGTGCTCCCCATGGACCCTGTTTGGCCTCAGCTGAGTCGCCGCGTTGAGGATGGTGCGGGTGTCAACAGTACAGCGTGCTGGATTACTCCCCAAGCCGATGACCACCTTGCAGGTCTTCGCAAGAAGTGGACGCAGCGTCTGGTCGACAGTCGTCTCTGTCTCCGCATCTGTTCCACTTTGCGTGCTGGTACCGATTGTCCACCTATCAGCGCGGAGGAACTTCAGCCATTTCTCGATGATCTGTGTTGCTTTTGTGAGGTCCCGGATTCGGAGATCGAGAATTTTCTATCAATCCCACCGGGACAGCCTTTCCGCTTGAACGTCCTGGAGAAGCTGCTGGCTCTTACCAAGGACCCTGAATCAGATCTGTGCCAGCATCTACGGAAAGGGGTGCGGATAGGTGTGGACCACGAACTGCAGCCCTCGCCTCATTGGCCACTTCGCACAGCAGATCCGGTCGTGTCGGACCTCGTGATTTGCGAAGGTTCTTGGAAGAGTGCCTCTGACCACCCGGATCAGGTCCGGGAGCTCCTGGCCCAGGAAATCGCTGAAGGCTGGATCGTGGAGCGACCTTCAGTTCAGTACCTGCACGATAACTTCCCGGCGGTGGCGATCGGCAAACTTGGCTTGGTTCTGGCTGAAGGCAGGTCACCTCGACTCACGGTTGACAGCTCCATTAGTGGTGTCACGGCCGCTTGTCAGATTCCAAATCATATGCTGCTGCCACGCATATCTGACGTCGAGGATTGCGCTCCTTCCTGCCTAGGCCGTCAACCTTGGATCACGATTTCTTTGGATGTGCGCAAGGCTCACCGCATGGTCATGGTGGAACACTGTGACCAGGCTTTGCTGGCCTTCACCTTCGAAGGACGGGTTTTTACGTCCAGCACCCTTAACTTCGGGGCCCGAGCCTCTGCTTTTTGGTGGGCCAGAGTTGGTGGAGCCCTACTTCGTCTGTCGCACGCAGCGATCTGGCTTTCACATCTGCTCTGGGGCTACGTGGACGATTTTTTGGGAGGCTTTCGCGGTGATGTGGCTCCGATCTCTGCCTCCATCTGGATTCTCCTGCTCTTAGCACTGGGAGTACCACTTTCTTGGCCAAAGTGTGTCTGGTCGTCGGAGTGCATTTGGATTGGATGGTCCATCAATCTTGAAAGTTGGATTTGTGAGCTCCCGTCTGCTAAAATTTCCAAAATTCTTGATCAAATCGCTGAGCTTCTTTCTGCTGGGGACAAGGTCAGGTTCAAGACTTTGGAATCACTCATTGGACGTCTCTTGTGGGTTACAGGCTTGTGGACGGTGCTTCGGCCTTTGCTGTCCCCACTTTATGCAGCTCTGCAGCGCTTACCAGCTTCCTCGGTTGGTGTCAGCCCTGAGTTATGGGCTGCGATCAAGCGCAACATTGCTGAGGATTGTGTGCTGACCCGCTCGGTTGGACATCCGTCCTTCCATAAAGGTGCTTGCATCACTCGTGCGGCCAATACCTTTGTGTCTTGCAAGCAGGATCTTGATCAGGTTCCTTTCAGGAAGCGCCGATTGTGGGTCGAGGTTAAGGATCCTGGGCATCCACTGCGAGTCCTCGGGGATGTAGGCAGGTCAAGCTTAATTGCTTGGCGTGCCATCTTCCAGGGAACCCCATTCTTGAAGGCGCTTCGCAGCCCGCTCCCTTTGAAGGTCATTGCGGAGGCGGACGCTTTTGCAGATGCGGATGTGTCTGGGCTAGGAGGCTACGCCATGTGGCCCAGTGGTCGCACTGTCTGGTTTTCCATTAGAAAAGACAGTCAGGAGTGGGCTGCTCTCACTTCGTGGTTTCCTCCGCCCCTCCAGACACATATTTCGGCGCTGGAACTCCTGGCTCAATTGCTCCTGCTTTGGGCTGTCTTCGCCACGCTGCCTTCCAATCGTGGACTATGTCGGGCTTGCCTTCGTTCGGACAACTCCGGTGCGGAGGCCTGTGCCTCCAAGGGCCTCTCATCGGTGCTGTCCATGAGCGAGATCGTGAAGAAGTTCCTTGCGTTTCAGGCGTGGTCTGGTGTACAGGCTGAGATCGAGCATGTACCTGGGTATCGCAATGAACTTGCAGATGCACTCAGCCGGCTTACGCCGAACGACATTGCACCACTGCCCTTGGGTGACCGGGTGCATCCGCCTTTGCAATGGCTTCTTGAGCAGCGGCTCTTTCTTGAACCAGCTTCGGCCTCGTGGCCGCCTCCTTTCAAGACGTGGATGAGTAGACCCTGAGTGTCATGTTTCTTGTCACTTCCAACTGTTTGCAGGCATGTTCGCCAGCGGCGAAAATACATCGCGGTATGCATCACTGCATTGTCTGGAGCCTCATTGCTGAAAGCTGCTCTGTTGTCATGCCGTGCACGTGCGGGAACTGTGCGACCGGATGATCTTCAGCACGCTTGCTGACGTCGATCATGCGTGCCGCCCCGGCCTTATTGGTTGGCACCAGCTCCTTCTTGCACTCTGAAGCGGACTTCGAGCTTCGGCTTGACGGTGTTCGTCTCTTAATCTGTGATGCTTGACTGCTGCCGGCCTCGCTTGCCTTCCGCAGTCTTTTACTTCCAGTATCCAGAGGGTTTTCTTGTCTTGCACCAACATGTCGGGCCACTCGGAAGAATCTTCTTCCCGTCTTTCCGGGGCTGCTCCAGAGTCGTCTCCACTTTCGGGGCCGGTTCTACGGGAGGCTGATCTTGGAGCGTTGGGGGCCTGTCCTCCGCCGTGTCTCCAGTGTGATCTCCTTCGTGCGGAGGTGCTGATGCTACGTGCTGAAGTTGCGAGCCTGCGCAACTCCAGCTTGGTTGCACTCTGGGATGCGATCTATGCCTTGCAGGGCCAGCTCAACGAGGTTCGCCCACGCGGCGAGGATGACCATTTTTCATTCGTGTTTACGGCGGTCGAAGAGAACACTGCAGCTCGACTGCTGCGCTCGCCTTTGGCGAATGTTCGCTGCCTTCGCTATCATGAACAACGTCTGGACGCCCTTGTCAATCTCAATGCTGACATCGAAAGGCGACTCCGCTTGCTGGACTTGGCATTGTCTCGAGCCTCAGGTTAGCTCTGACAGCAGGTTTTGCATCCGAGTGAAAACCAGCGAGTGTGTGCTGCACTGCATGACATGTTTCTCGATTGATTTCGGGTCTTTTCCCCTGTCCGGGTCGCGAAACGATTTTTACTTGGCTTTCGACCCTTTCATTCCCTTCCCTCTGCCCAGTGCGTTTCCCCTTTCCCTTTGGAGATTGCTCTCCACGGTGGGACGGGGTTTGAACGTTTGCTGCATTGGCTGGGGGTTTCGTCGGGTTGGTCGATCGTTGACTCGGCATTTCCTTTCGAGAAAACATGTCGTTTGAGTGCGTGCACATTTCTCTATCTTTCGGAATGGAATTATATTTCGATTCCGTCTGCTCCCATTTTGGGAATATCTTTCGGATATATATGCTTATATATATTTTGACTGGGAACTTGAACGTATACGGACTAAGAGGGCTTCAAACGATTTTCGTTTTTGAAACGATTTGGTTTGCTAGCCCTCAAAGCCCGGAAGGCAAGTTTTGATTTTCAACACATGCCTTTTTCCTTTGCGCATGCTTGGACGTGGCAGTGTTGAATTTCGCTTTCGTTTGTCTTTTTGGTTCAAGTTCCTTTTCTGGTCAAATTTTTCACCCACCACCATCCCCTTGCACCTGCCTTGGGGGTAGTTGCGGTACGGCTTTCGACCCTTTCATTCCCTTCCCTCTGCCCAGTGCGTTTCCCCTTTCCCTTTGGAGATTGCTCTCCACGGTGGGACGGGGTTTGAACGTTTGCTGCATTGGCTGGGGGTTTCGTCGGGTTGGTCGATCGTTGACTCGGCATTTCCTTTCGAGAAAACATGTCGTTTGAGTGCGTGCACTCTATCTTTCGGAATGGAATTATATTTCGATTCCGTCTGCTCCCATTTTGGGAATATCTTTCGGATATATATGCTTATATATATTTTGACTGGAACTTGAACGTATACGGACTAAGAGGGCTTCAAACTGAAGCTGAATTTACAGCAATTTACTTGCAGATTCGTTCTCTCTGTGTTACTTGGTGCTTGCTGGGTGCTTGCAAAATCGAGCGTCTACATGGGGAACGGCTGGTTTTTGTTTGCTGTTTGATTCGATGTCGCTGATGTATTTCTGGAGCGGGCGCTTGCTAAATCGAGCGTCTACATAGGGAATGGCTGGTTTTGATGTGCTGTCCGCTGCGATGCCACTGATGTGTTTCTGGAGCGGGTGCTTGCAAAATCGAGCGTCTACATGGGCAACGGCTGGTTTTCATGGGCTGATTGCTGCGATGCCCCTGAGAGAGGGTGCTTGCCAAATCGAACGTCTACATGGGGAACGGCTGGTTTTCATTTGCTGTTTGATGCGATGTCGCTGATGTATTTCTGGAACGGGTGCAAGTCCCCGCCAGGGTCGTCAGCCGTCCCCGCCAGAGTCGCCCGCCATACCCGCCAGGGTCGCTCGTCGAGCTCTTTCTACCAGGTCCCGTCCCCGCCAGGGTTCTCGCGCTGGGAGATAAGGGTACCCAATTTTACTATTGTGCCCCATGGCTAGCAGTGCCAAATCAGGTCTGGTAGACTCGATCTGCTTGGCCAAGCAAGCAGATCTCGAAGCGGTAGCGTTCAGTGGTACCGGCCGCCGCCGGGCGCGGGCGGCCAATGGTTTAGGGGTTTAGGGTTGAAGGGCTGTAGGTTTTTATGCGGTGCTTTAAAGGGCTTCAGTCGGTTTAGGGTTTAGGGGTTTAAGGGTTTTAGGTTTGTACGTTTTGCTCTAAGGCTTGGGGCCCTGCAGCCTGGGGGTTTGTTTAGGGACCGCAAACCTATACACCTTGAAAGACACATCCTAGCAAACACGTGAACCGAAACCATCTGAAGTAACACCCTACAAGTTATAACCCTTAAACCCTCAAGCCCCGAACCCCGGCACGATGGATTTTTTCACAGCTGCGGACCGGTGCCGTCTGCACGTGTTCAAAGCTACTTGGCTATGCCTTTTGCAGGCAAGGCAGCCACTGCCACAAAACGACAGGCTTAATTAGCCCGTGTAGTCCGCCTCATGGACGACATTCCAGCCCGAGGTGTTCACGGACATTGCAGATTGCGACGTATGCGACTGCATCTCCCACGATTCTTCTGTCGCGATACTCAACGTGTCGTGGCCAGAAATGTCTCCTGCAGGCAAGCTGCTTGCAGCACCTGTGCCTTCTGCAGGCAAGCTGCTTGCAGCACCTGTGCCTTCTGCAGGCAAGCTGCTTGCAGCACCTGTGCCTTCTGCAGGCAAGCTGACCGAAACGGGAGCAGCCGCATCATCAACAACGTCAGGCTTCGCTTCCTCATCAGAGGATTCGGCCTTCGTATCGCCTTCTTCAGGCGAGGCCACCCTTGGGCCAGGATCGCTCTGTGTCTCCCTTGGATCGGCCGTGTCCATGAGACTGCTGCTGTTGGACTCCTCGGCAGTTGGGTCTGCAGGCCAGGCAGCTGGCCTGGGGCCTGCAGTGCTGCCACTTGGCCTCGGGCCGTCGTCCGGCTGGCTGCTCTTGCTGGAGCTGCTGCTGGAGCTGCTGCTGCTGCTGTTGCTGATGCCCGGCCCTTCATCGAGAGGGGCCTCTTCACGGAGGCGAGCCAATCTGTTCCGCAGGCTGTTTGTGAGCCCTTCCATCTCCCGCAACACGACGGTGGCTCCGGATGGCATGGGGCCTGCAGCACTTCCGCCTTCTTCAGGCGAAGGGTTCCCCCCACAGCCGCTATCTCTTTGCCGGCGGCGAAATTCGACCTCATGCCGAACTTGTTTTGCCCAGCGGGCAAATTGTGCCACCCGGCCTTTTTCGCCGGAAAACAACCACGACGGAAGCGGAATTCCTTCTCGTTCCAAAAAGCGCCGCAGGTTCCGCCTGACTTGGGATCTAAACCCTCTCGTGTCAAAGCGGCTGCATCTTGGAAGCAGCTGGCCCAAGATGTCCAAGGCCTTTTGCAGGCCAGAGTCTTCCTCATGACCATCTCCATCGTCGGGCTCCGTCTTTGGCTGCTTGAGGTCCGCCTGCCCGTCCGGACCCCTGCTGCTGGAACTTGCACTGCCGCTGCCACTGCTGCAGCTGTTGCCTTGTGCAGGCAAGGGACAACTCCCACTGCTGGGGCCTTGTGCATGCCAGGGTGAAGTCCCACTGCCATCTGCTGGCGAGGGCCAGGGTCCCACATATTGGCCATGTTGCCACATGGCCTGGTCCCAGCCATTGCTGAAGACCGGCTCAGGCAACCACCCGTGCGGCCCCGTCTGGAGCCAGGCACCGGTCGGCAGGTGCTGCCTCCACCACCTGCCGTGCCAGTCCTCCTCCGGCACACCCCAGATCTCGTGCAGAGGCCAGTCGACGACTGCAAGCACCGTCATACAAAGGCACATCATGATGGCCTTCTGCAGGCCAGGGCCATTGCCCATGAGAGCCTTCTGCAGGCTAGCCAGCATGGCAAAACCCAGAAAGCTAAAGGGAGATCTAACAGTTGCTACCTGCAAAGCTTGAGCTCTCAAAATGCGGACGAACAAATAGTATTCAACAAACAAACTCGACACATGCACTGCACTTCGACATGACCTGCTTCAAAATACAAAACATGAAAAGCTTTCCCAAACAAAAACCGTTAAAAAACCGTTCTAAAAATTTAGGGCTTTATATGATTTGTGGTTTTAGGGTTTAGGGTTTAGGGGCGACCTGCGATTTGCGATTTTTTTGCACCAGCCGAAGCGAGAGCCATGTGAAGTCGCGAGAACTGCCTTTGCAGGCAAGCACAGTGCATTAATATCCAGTCCTGCCCCCCCCCCCCCATCTTTGATTGAGGGTGCTACTGCAGCAGAAAGTGCCAAGCACACAGCTAGCCTTGCACAGGCTCGGCCTGGGCTGTTGCCAAAAGGGCAACCCTGATCTTCTCCCGCTGGGCGATCACATCCTCCTTGGTCAAGCCAGCTTCCTCCTGGCACACCCACTCCATGAGCTGCCTCACGATAGCAGCATGGTCACCCAAGCCCTGACAGTTCACCAGCGACCTCTCTTTCGAGGCTTTGTCCTCTTTGAACACGATGTACGACTTGTCTTTGGCAAAGGTTGGCTTGACCAAGCCGAAGCTCTTCGACTCCTTCCAGGGGTTGGCCTTGTGCAGGCCAGCAGGCCTCTTGCAAGACTGGGCTTTCGCTTTGGCCTTTGCTTTGGCTTTGCCCTTCGCCTTAGCTTTGTTCTTTTTCTCAGTCCCCAAGCTTTGCACAGGAGTGCTAGCGGCCGAACTTGACTCAACAAGCTCTGCACTCGAGGGTACACTAGCAGCAACGGATCCGACCGAAGGCTCTTTCCTCAAGATCCTTCGTTTGGGCGGTGTCGCTTCTGCCACTGCAGCAGGTGCAACTGCAGCAACCTCGGGCTGCGAGTCCGTACCCGTAGTAGAGATCCTTCGCACAGGACGTGCAGATGCAGGCTCCTTCAAAGCCTGCAACAACTCTTTCAGCCACGATGCCATCTGCTCGCCTGTCTTGGAATTTCGGTCTTTTCTGTTGCACATCGATTTCACTGCAGCGATCTTCTTCAAAACCGAATTTCGGCTGGCCTTGTCCAGGCCAGGGAAAGCTTCTTGCCATATCTTCCTTGTCACTTGAATGCTCATCGGAGGCTGCCTAAACCAAAGGCAAAGGAATTTATGGTGCTTTTCGCCGACTTCCTCTGGGGTACCATTCCACAAGCTTTCTTTCATGTCTTTGCCACCGAAGCTGCCCCGGAGCATGGCCGCAATACTCCTGATTTGATCCATTTCCATGCTCTTGCTGCCGCCTTGTGCAGGCGAGCTGGGCCCAGCAGTACTGCTGGCCATGCCTTCTGCAGGCGAGCCACCTGGCTTGCCTTGCCCTGCTTTCACAGCCCTACCTAACAACATCGCTCCCTGCGATATTCTCGAGCCGAAAGTCGTCCTATAACCTGCAAATTTAACAAGCACAAAAAGAACCCAGAAGCTCGATTTGGAAGCTCCAAATCGGAGCTTCTAGAAGCTCCGATTTGGAGCTTCTGAGAAGCTCCGAATTGGAGCTGCTGACACTGTTCAAGCATCGAAACACGGAAGCTCCAGTAGTTTTCCTAGTTTAAATCGTTGCTGCATGGCTTCGACGCTGTCTTGCGAAAGAGCCAACGTGGACGACGCCGGCGGAGGACAACGTTCGATTAGATTGCTCCGCTGTCTTGTCATGCTTGTGTTCGTGAGCTGACCTTGCTTGGTCTGTCATGGCAGCGCACCCGTGTGCTTGTGGCAGGTGCTGACGTCTTCGGGTGGGTCCAAGTCGAGAGTCGCTTTTCTTAGGAGGCCGGGACGGTTGACCGAAGCACAGAGCTCTGTGAGTTTTAAAGCCTGGTTCTATTGTCGAGATGTCAGACCTTTCACTTTTGGATATATTGGATATAAAGGGGGGGGGTGGGACAGAAACCAGTCCGAAGGGGCATTGCGCTTAGTCGTCTTTGATCTTTGACGCACTTATGTAGCATTGCAGATCGTGGGGATCATGCTCCTTGAGGCAAGTCGAGTTAAGAATTAAGAGGATTCCTGGATTCTGCTGCTTCGTTGGCTTTTCAAGCCAGAAATCCGCCGAACGACATGGAATGGACGCACCTTCGCCGTCGACCTCATCTCTCTCACGATGACCACGAAGGAGGCGATGGAACACGTCCGAGCACTGGCGCGGCCTTGACCAAGCACGGGGCGCCCGGTTGCAGGTGGGAGACCTGCCACCTTGGACCTTACGCTACCTGAGCGATGCGGCAAGCATGCCCCGTGAGGAACAGTTTCGCTGTGGAAGCGCTGGCCATGGAGTTGATGCTACATAAAGACTGGCTACTGGATCCCGCTGGCATGTGCTGTTTTCGTATCCTACTTCTGGACTGACCCCCTACAGTCCCAGTGACATCTGTTAGGATACTTGCTGGACCCTCCCGACAAGCCGTATCATGTCCTGTCCTTACCTGTGATCGCAACATAATCGGCAGGAAAGGTGCAGAGAGCGACTTTTAGCCACGGTCTTTTTGCGGTTCTTTCTTTGCAGTCTGGAGATCTCGCACGAAACCGTCTTCAGCGGTCAGAGAACCTGTTGTACTGGGTTTTCGAGGCTCCACAACGACTTGCGCTTTCAGTTCGGTTAGGTGTCGTTGCGGTACAAGGGTTTTGGTAGCTTCTTGGTTCTGCTTTCAGACGTGGCCTTTGCGTTGACCTTCGGCCATGTGCTTCCTTCTTTTCTTGCATTGCCGCCTGGAGATCTTGCACGAAGCGGTATCCAGCTAGCAGAGAACAATCATGCGCTGGCTTTGCGAGGCTCCACGTAAGCCCCTCTTCTCCCTGAATCTGCTGATGCGGATCACTCGCTGTGGGTGACTGCAACCAGAGCAGTAATACAAAGCGTACGGCGTACACCTCAAGCCTTAAACTTTGGCCTGGAGACGTCGTCGTGAGTGCTATGCAGCTAGCAAACAGAATTGACGCACCAGGTTCGCGAGGCCCAGTAAGCTGTTGCTTTTGGTGGAACCGCTCCCGGCACCTGCAAAGGTGCCCGGGATCTGCAAAGCGACATTTTCACAGGCCGGGACGATCGACTGGGGGTGATGATGTGGAAACGTCTTGCCTGGTTTGCTTCGTAAGGCACTTCAACGGATTCAGGATTCCTCCTGGGTCGAATGGAAGGGAGAAGGTTGGCCGGAGACACGACGATTGTTGATTCTTGGACACTTCGGAGTAGAGGGAAGGGCACAAGCTGTGTATGTTGGCTTTCGGAGTTTGAATCCATCTGTGGTTGTAGAGCAGAAAGAAAGAGGCCGTTTGCGACGCCGGGCTGGCATCTTCGCAGGCTGCCGCCGCCTGTCTCTGTTCCGGCAGCTCGCGCCGGGGAGGCCGGGGAGCCCGATCGGGGACGGACCCCTGGAACCCTAGCACGAAGAACGCCGCATTTTCTTAAGATTTGGCGCTGGGATAGGCGAGCTTGTATTGATGGTGACTTCAGAGTTTGGCATGGGGATGCTGCTTCTCGCCTTGCTTCGTATAAACACGCAGTATGAGAGATTGGCGGTTCGGAGGGTTCTTCTTTCGAATGATAATATTCTCAAGGCTTCTTTCTTTGTTCTGTTTGTTATAAGCGCGTAGTTATTCGGAGGACGCTTGTTTTCGATTCAATACCTTAAGATTATGAAGGATTCTTTCTGTTCATTTCAAGTGGCCCACAGCGGGCAAGTGACGCCGCGGGCCGGTGTACTTGAATCTGGAAAGGCTGTGAGGGAGCGATGCCCCGCGTAACCCGTGGAGATGCGGACACTGGTGGAGACTGAGCCTGTCGAGCAGAGGTGCAGGACATGTAGCTGGGAAAGGCTGCGAGGCATCTTTCCCGATGGCTCGCGTGACCTGTGCGGAGAGGAGTACCGCCAAAGGGCACCCACGCCGATGTCTTTCAAATGGAATGTGTCCGTCGACCTGTCCGAGAGAGCAGGCACTTCGGCGTGTGTCTGAAGGTCATGTACCGGTCTTCTGACTGTCCCCAGCTATCTGCAGCTGAAAGCGAAGAGAGGACCGCACTGCCGGTTCGCGATCGTGGGCGACATCTGCTAGGAATTTGGATGTTTCTGGTTCTCGAACAGGAACGAAACACAAAGCGGTTTAGTCCCCTTCCCGTTCCTTCCTCGGCGATCACTGGCGCGTCGCTGCCGGCGAGGCTGGTCCGTAATGGGTTTAGCCCCTAGGACCTAGGATAATTTTCCGCTCCGAACGATTCCACGAACCAAAAAACGATGTGGGTCCCGGATTATGTTGCAGATGTCGCCTTAAGTGGGGTTTCGTTTCATCCTCTCTGTTACTGGATGTCGTCGATGCACGTCGTTCCGTTTGCGATGTCTGTCTAATGTAATTGATGCACTTGTTCCACGTTGGTTGCGATGGAGTCTTATATCGTCTATAGCGGATTACTCGGTGTGGGTGACCGCTTGTTGTAGATGTTCCACTGCCTGGTTGGCTTCTTATAAGAGCCTGGAGACATCGCATGCGGCAGTTATGCAGCTAGTGGCGAGAGTGATGCCCGAGGTTTCCGAGGCTCGGTAGGCGTCCTCGGTCGAAGCTCCCCCGACATCTTTCCAGGCCAGTTGTTCAACGACGCCGCACGACGAAGGGAGGCCGTTCTTGGGACATGGCTGTGTTCCATCGTCTCGTTCATGCATGTTATCACAGAGAACCTTGCTTGGTTTGCTGTTCAGTGCTGTGCTTGCTATTGATCAGAGAACTCTTGTCGATTCGCTTGCCGGCACGTTCAGGCATGAGTGTGGCCGCTACCCAGGACTCGCTGTTTCGTGCACAGCTTCCTTGAGAGAAGAACGTAGTGCAAGGCAGCTTGTAGTTGTAGGCCGTTATCCGGGTGTCACTTCCCTGAAGGATTGCTTGTGCCGGGCAGCTTGTAGTCCACACCGTTAGCCGGGTGTGGCGGGCCGCTGTTTGGGATTTTCGAGCTCTTGAGGCCAACGGGGATCTGCTCCCTATGACAGCAGGGCATATGAGCTAACGTGCCTGCTGGGAGCTCCCTTTATGTCTCTGCACGTTCTGGCTAGCCAGTAGTCTGTGCGAGATGATGACCCGCTCGGTGGCAGCAGGGGAGGCTTCCAGCGTCGTGTTCAAGTCGGGTTGGTTGTTGCATGCCATGACATTTCTCGTGTGTTTTCAGGTTCAGGACCGACAGCAGCCGTCGCAGTTTTTAGGATGGATCGAGGAGTTGCGGAGGTTATGTCGGATGGATGCGATTCGGCACAGTCTCTCATTTCGGAGCAGATGAGCTGTTCTTCGTCAGTCTATGCAGACGACACGAGTGAGTTCATGAACAATGATCTTTCTTCGAATGCGACGTCTCATTGCATCTCACCGGAGGTTTATTCTGAGGTTATGTCGGATGCATGCGATTCGGCGCAGTTTCTCATTTCGGAGCAGATGAGCTGCTCGTCGTCAGTCTATGCGGACGACACGAGTGAATTCATGAACAATGAATTTTCTTCGAATGCTACGTCTCATTGCATCTCGCCGGAGGTTTATTCTGATCCGGATTCTGCGCTCATGGAAGATGAGGCAGAGATCAGCTCGCAGTTCATTCAGTCACCAGTCAAGGACGCTGCTCCTCGTCCACCACCGGAATCGGCACCCAATAAACCCAGGAGACGTTTGCGCATGATGGATGAAGATTCTGATGGAGTTCGAGTGAAGATTCTCCCCAGTCCTAAACGTCGCTTCACGCAAAGCATGGAGGGCACTCGAATTTTGGGTGATGACTTCTACACCTGTAATCGTGCTTCGCTCATACTTTCTTTCCTTCAGAAACACGGGAAACGCCTGGTGAAGGAAAAGCCCGGACCTAAGAAGAGGTTTCCGAGTACACTTGCTTTGGTTCGCCATGTCTTGAAGACGGCGAAGAAATCCTGAGGACGTTAAGTGCCGAGACTTGATCAGGTCTGCCGATAAGAGAAAAACAACTCCGCGTCTTGCAATTGGATTGCTCTGTTGCTTGGATTGCTTTGGGGTTAGTGATACCTGCGTTTAGTGGTGTGCTGCGTTTGCTTTTGAGACTTCCCGGGTTCCACCAAGTTGGGTCGTTGGTGGGGGCAGTGATCCAGTCCCGGAGCTATATGCTTGGCCACTACGCCTGATGCGCCTGCTGGGGGTGGCTTAAATGGTGGGGGGGGGGCTGTGTGCCCGCCCTACCGACGAACGAGTTGTTTCAGATTGTAGTGTCTCTGTTGTCATGCCGACCTTACCAACAGGCCGCGGTGTGTCCAGTTTTGATTCACCAGCCGCGCTTGCATGCCGATGGCCGGGCATGGGGTCGCTTTGGGGGACCGCGAAAGACGGAACCGACGAGGACTTGGGGCCAACCACCAGACCGGACACCTGGTGATGACAGGCACATGGGCTATCGTGCTGGCTGGGTCCGAGCTCGGCACCCGAGTGTCTTCTTCTGCAACATGGGAGGCCAAATCGAGTAGCATAGCCGAGGGGGCGCTAGAGACCTGCCGGGTTCCACCAAGTTGGGTCGTTGGTGGGGGCAGTGATCCAATCCCGGAGCTACATGCTTCGCCACTGATGCTTGAGTGGCCACTCGTGGCGGCCACCCTTGAGGCCAACGCCCCCAAAGCCCGAGGGGTATGACAGCGGAGCGATGCGCTAATGCGCCCGCTGGGAGCGGAGGGCCGGTGCGTTCGTACCTCCCCGGCGGATCCGGAAAGGGAGACCCGTTGCTTCGCTTGCTTTGTTCAGCATCATTGCTTGGAGTTGTTGCAATGCCTCTAGGCAGCCGCCTTGCATCAGGTGATTGCTCGCGCTCTACGGCAACGTCCATCTATGCTTTGGTGCCCGAGCCCTATTCAAGCACACAGTCTTTGCACATGGAAAATTGCATCCTGCGACATGATGGTTGTTCAACGAAGCTTTTGGCTCCGTCGACGTTCATACTTTCCCGGGGAATCGCTGAGTCGACGCCGTCTTGCGAAAGCTCAGTTGCTCGATGGCTGATTTCGGTGATTTTTTAACAAAATTGCGACTCGATGCTGACAGTGCTAAATGGATAGACGTGGACACTGTGAGGAACAAGTATCGCATGGTACGGAGAGACGTTCGTCGGAAGGAAGCCGCGGATGCAGGGTTCCAGACATGGCTCGACACTGAGATGGAAAGGTTTGAGCGATGGTGCGAGACTCGGCAAAAACCGTTTTCAGCATGGCCAAGTGCCTCTCCGCGGCAGGTTTGGCCTAAAGCCCCTCCGCGGCAACCCAACACCGCCGGCGGAGGCTGTGCTGCTGCTGGCGCTTCCATTCCCTCTCAGACGTTTCGAGTTCATTGGGCAAGAAATGTCCCTCCGCCACCCCCGTCGCCGCCCGACGTTGCGAACGAAGGCTGTGGTCCTAGTTCTGCTTCACGGACACCGGGCTCCGGTGTTACATGGGCAAGTGCCCCTTCGCGGACACCCAGCACTGCGGCCGGAGGCACTGGCCCTTCCTCCGCTCCGAGGTCGCCAAGCCCTACGGCCGCAGAGACAGGCGAAGTTCCGTGCGATACCTCGTCGTCAAGCAGCATGTCTAGTGAGAGTAGTGATACATCGGTGGATTACACACTTTGTGAAAAGCAGCCTCATTGCCCGAAATGGCAAAAAAGGCATGCACATCTGGATGAAGCTCGTCAACTGGAGTACAAATTTCTATATGCGGCCAGCGCTGGCTGTGTGCAGTGCATGCAGTACTATGCCAGCCTCCCTAACTTCGATGTGCACTGCTCCTCTTCGGAGAAGAACGCTCGCGGATGGGCGGAAGACCCCGATCAGCAGACGGAGGACTTCTTACGGCGTCTGGGGCTCTGATGCATAGTAGGCGAAGTTGCTCACCGTGCAGCCGAATCGACGCTGTCTTGCGAAAGTTCGGTTGCACGGGTGCCGTGACATTTCCGCGCGTCGTACTACACACAAAGCCCCGGGGAAGCACGCGAACTTGCTCACCGCGTGCAGCCGAATCGACGCTGTCTTGCGAAAGTTCGGTTGCATGGGTGCCGTGACATTTCCGGGCCTCGTGAGACATAGAAAGCCCCGGGAAGGTAAAATGACGCGATTTCGTTTGCTCTCTCTCTCTCTCTCTCTCTCTCTCTCTCTCTCTCTCTCTCTCTCTCTCTCTCTCTCTCTCTCTCTCTCTCTCTCTCTCTCTCTCTCTCTCTCTTCTCTCTCTCTCTCTCTCTCTCTCTCTCTCTCTCTCTCTCTCTCTCTCTCTCTCTCTCTCTCTCTCTCTCTCTCTCTCTCTCTCTCTCTCTCTCTCTCTCTCTCTCTCTCTCTCTCTCTCTCTCTCTCTCTCTCTCTCTAGTGGGCGGCAAAGCAATCCTGAGCATTCCGTGCCATCGAGGCCCGGCGGCCCGGACTGTAAATCCGGGGGAACTTAAATCTTGACTCAGGCTGCCGCCAGCTGTTACAGCAAGCTTGCTCATTCGCTCGGACGTGTGTACCTCATCAACATCATCCGCCAGACCCTAAGGAGTAGGGACTTCTGGGGATGTGGTTGGGATACTTCTGTTCTGGATTCGATCATTTTGGCGGTCTTCTATGTCTATAAGCGAATCTATTGGGCCCGTGCAGAGAATCCCTGCAGACGCAGCAAGCAAGGCTTTGCAAGAATCAACGCAGCTTATAGTGGCTGGTAAGACTGACCGGACTATAAGTTACCTAAGTGAGGCCTTTAATTCGGACGGGTGTTCAGACTCATTTACCCTACCAGACAAAGCGATTGGGAAGTAAAACCCCCGCAACTATGAGTGACTAGACTTGGTTAAAAGGCCCCCGACCCAGTGCAGTCGTGACTACTTCGAAGACCCAAGACAAGACCTATCCTATCCACGACTTCGAGTCAGCTTGCAAAGGCCATGCGGCGGAGCATGCGCGACCTGATGTCAGCGAAGATGTGGAGATCTGGCCATGGGACGTTGACTTGACCTTGAAGGGCCGTCTTCAGCATTTCTTCCACGGCGCTTCTTCTACGACGATGCCGATCTTGACTGGTACGACGCGACATCCGCCGAGGCGCACGAGACGCAACGACCGGCGCACCACGCGGGCCAATCGAGGCGCAAGACGCAACGACCGGCGCCCCACGGGCCAATTCTTTCGACCTGAAGCTCAAGGCCTGTTCTTCCTCTTCCTCCCTTTGTTGCTTCATTGCATTGCTGCTGGAATCACTGCTCCCTACTAGTGCTGCGTCTTAATTATAGAGGGGGTTCGCAAACACGTTTTTGGCGCTGGTCCTCGTGCGGCCCAGGTGCACAGATGCTGCCGCACCCTCATCGCAGTTGGGTTTAGCTCCCTAAGAACCTTAACCCGCAGTGGAATCGCATGTGAAAACAAATCACACGTGGTTTCCCTAGGCTGCCGTTTGCCTGCGTGCTCGTTCTTCCATCCGAGTCCTTTCTCGACTCTCGTGACCATGACGCCTCTGGAGGTTCCAAGCCAGGATTTGCAGCTACTGCTGGCTCCGTACTTTGACCTGATTCCAAAGCCCTCCCATGAATGTAAGTTGTCCTCGCCCTCCAAGTATCGAAGCCATGATGATCGCTGTCCGAGCAGAATGTAGGTCCTAGCCAAACCCTCGGTGTCGCGGTAAGTTGCACTCCAGTGAATAAACCCCGCATCATGCTCTGGTCTATACCTTCCGTACTTTGAGCTAATGCGAAAGCCCTCCGATGAATGCGAGTTGCCCTTGCCCTCGAAGTGTCGGAACCATGATGATCGGTGTTCGCCTGCTCGGTCTGTATGTATGTTCATAGACCATATAGTCGACGAGCAGAACATAGGTCCCGGGTAGGTTGCACCCCATCAAATACACCCAACATCATGCTCTTTTGTAGATGGTAAGCCTGTCAAGCTTCCACACACTAACCCGACCCTCGATTCGTGAGTCGGGCCTTCATGTTCGGATTTGGATTCTTGGTGGTTTGGGCATTGGTCTGGCTGCCCAGGCCTTTGCCGAGTCGCGTCATTGCCATGGCGCCAGGTGCCCGGGAAAAGGGGTCTCTGTGTACTTGGTTACATCAATAGCGAAAACCCGTGCCGCTCTGCGACGAAGCTTTGGCTGCATTGCTGTTCATACCCTTTTGATTGCCGAGTCGACGCTGTCTTGCGAAAGCTCGGTGCCTCCCTAGAACTTCATTCATTACCGAGTCGACGCTGTCTTGCGAAAGCTCGGTGCCTCCCTAGAAGTTCACCGGTGCCATGGCGTTAGCCATGGAAACACGTGACGACATCTTTTTCCACGTGGTTGGGCTGTCCGGCAACAGCAGCTCACACAGCATCCCATTGCACGCCAGCTGGAAAGTGCACTTGGATGCCCTGCTCAACCCCGACGGCACGGATGATCTGCAGTACTGCATCGGAACCGAGCAAGTCGTCGATCATCGCTTCGTTGCTGACCTTGCCCACGAAGGCACCGTGGTCAGCGTGCTTCGCACACGTCGGCGAGTACGAGTCCGAGTGTGCGTTCCGAGGGATGGCCGGTCCTACAACGGCATCATGGCGAGCGTCGTGGAGCTGGAGGACGTGGACGTGATCTTGCCGTGTGACTCTGCCTCCTTGCGCTCTCTGATGCAGCCAATGGAGACAGCGACTGATGGGCTGGACGACAGTACGCTCGGAGGCGCAGCCAAGCTCGCCTTGAAGCGATGCTTAAGCGTAAAACAAATCGCTCGACGTCAGCTGGAGGAGTTCCCTGCCGAAGGCCGCTACATCTTCCTGAACATCGTCTTCGCGGACTGGGGCCCCCGTGTGCGAGCCCACATCAGGGGAGAAGTAACCATGTCCCTGCCCGGCAGCACTTCACTGTTCGCGCTCCGCAGCCATCCTGAGCCTTCCCAGCTGACGTCCAAAGCGATTCACTGCGGTCGCCTGGCCGACCTCATGCTGATGGAAGCTGACGCGGACCGCTGACGTGTGCATTGCTTTAAGCCGTGAGTGTAAAAACATAGCGTTTCGGAGCTTCGTGCTGTAGCGCCTTCTCACACCCAACTCGGCCGTGCGGGCTTGCCCATTTGCTTCAGTGAAAGGCACATTCCTGAGCGGTGAGTTGCTGCGCCGCACTCGCAAGGTCTCGGCTCGCTAGCCAGGCCAAGCCGCAATCAATTCTTCGGCCGTAGCACGGCAGTCCGGGCTGCTCGTCGTCGTCATCAGTTGTTGGTATGTAGGCACGGCTTGACGATTTCTAGCACTGATTTCGATTTGCTTCGAAACTGCAGGCATCATGGCATACTACTTACTGCCTGGAGAATGCCGAAGGACAAGGAACAGTTCACTCCGCGGCGGCTGGAGGAGGTAAGATCCGTGCAAGACAACGAAAGTTGTGCAGCTTGCGGCTATTCCGATAGCGAACAAGTCTCGGAGGAATCCAACAACAACGATGGAACCCTGAGTGTGGAGAACGAAATGAAACGACACTGCAAGAGACGCAGAGTTCTCGAATCGATCAGCAGATCACCTGCTTTCCGGGCTATCGACTTCTACCTCTCAATGATGCCTGCAGAAGAAATCCCCCTGGACCCGCTTCCGGAGCCAGAATCCTTTCTCTACGAAAGCAAACGAGTTTGGGAAAAGAAGTTTCGCGAGCTTCGACAGAGTGTCCGGGAATGGATCTCCTTTCTGGATGCCCTGGCCGAAAATGAAGGGGCCGAGCCTGACTTGTGAGCGAGCCATAATTCAAGGCTTCTTCTTTAATTAGATAATTAGACACTCGTCTGCGTGGATGTTTCTGCGCTCCTGATCTTGCATCCTTATTGCTTGCTGCTCGAAGATGCGTTTTGCTTGCTCCGACGCTGTCTTGCGAACGATCGAGCAAAACGATCGTCGCCGCAGGAGGAAGCTTGTTACTTGAAGCTGCTCCGCAAACAAAGAGCCGCATCTCTCTCTCTCTCTCTCTTTTTCTCTCTCTCTCTCTCTCTCTCTCTCTCTCTCTCTCTCTCTCTCTCTCTCTCTCTCTCCCTCCCTCTCTCTCTCTCTCTCTCTCTCTCTCTCTCTCTCTCTCTCTCATGTCTCTTTCTCTCCTTCTCTGTCTTTCTCTCTCTGCTCTGTGAGGATGCGGCCTTTGCGGTCTTTGCGAATCCCGGTCGTCGAGCCATGTTCGCATGCTTCCGGGACCCCTTTCCTTCTGTGATGCACTTGACTCTATGCACTGGATTATGCACGTGGTGCTTGTGCAGTCTGGTTCAAGAAAAGCTGGTGATACGGCGGCAGAACCAGCCATGGTGAAGGCTTCTTGCTTGCCGGCGCCGTTGCTGGAGAAACTGCTGTGCCATGCATTGTGGGTTCGCGTGAGTGTGCAGGTTGGGAATCTCGGACAGGTCGTCCAGACCACGCATCGCGATGTGCAGGGTTACTTTGTTTGTCGTCGAGATGGCGTCTGCCAGCAAACGATTCTCAACCGCGCGGAACAGTGGCGGCCGTTCATTCCGAGTGTGACAGCCAGGGTCGGAGGGGACGTGGTCATGATCCAGCTGGAGCAGGTGGGAGTGCGACAACGACAGGCGATCACCGCCGTGTCCCGGAGCTGGGCTTCTGCGGTGGCCGCGACGGTCCGGTGCACTTGGCGGTTGCGAGTGCCGGAGTTCTACGTCGATGTCTTCGATCGGCCCTCTGCGATTTTCATGCGTGTGCACGCAGCGAACTTCGACAAGGTGCAGTTGCGCAAAGGTCTTTCGGCGAGGATGGCTGCGTGTCTCGGCGTCAGGCAGGGAAGCAGCTATACCAGACTGCTTACAAAGGCGCCTGTTTGCGACATCGTGCTTCGTGCTCGGGCCGCGGATTTCAAGGACGCAGCTGAGCGCAAGTTCTTGCGTCGTTTAATCAGCCGATGGCGGTACACGCGGATGCTGAGCAAATGAAGATGTCGACGGTTTCCGTCTCGTTTCCTTCCTTGCTCGGACGCTGTCTTGCGAATGAGCGAGCTTGGACGAATGAGATGTCGACCGTTTCTGTCTCGTTTCCTTGCTCGCTCGGACGCCGTCTTGCGAATGAGCGAGCTTGGACAACGCGGCCGCCGCCGCCGCCACGAGGAAAAGGTTCGCTGGCTGTTGCCTGCTGTTGTTTATAAGTAGTTGGAGTGTGGCGCGTACACGCGCGTGTAGTTTTCGCAGGTTTTTGCATGTTTTGCGGCTTCGGGGGGTGGGGGGGGGGTGGGGGGGGGGGTTAATGACGAACCTGTTCTACTCTTAGCAATTCCACTACTGCTGATGCCTGCTGCCCTTTAGTGCTTTGTGTTCAGACTAGCTCTACTACTGCTGCTGCCTGCTGCCCTGCGGTGCTTTATGTTCAGACTAGCTCTACTACTGCTGATGCCTGCTGCCCTGCGGTGCTTTGTGTTCAGACTAGCTCTACTACTGCTGATGCCTGCTGCCCTTGAGTGCTTTATGTTCAGACTAGCTCTACTACTGCTGATGCCTGCTGCCCTTGAGTGCTTTATGTTCAGACTAGCTCTACTACTGCTGATGCCTGCTGCCCTTGAGTGCTTTGTGTTCAGACTAGCTGTACTACTGCCGATGCCTGCTGCCCTGCGGTGCTTGGTGTTCAGACTAGCTCTACTACTGCTGATGCCTGCTGCCCTGCGGTGCTTGGTGTTCAGACTAGCTCTACTACTGCTGATGCCTGCTGCCCTTTAGTGCTTTGTGTTCAGACTACTACTGCTGCGGCCTCCTGCGCTCTGGCCCGAAGAAGGGTCTCAGAAGGGTCGCCGAGCATGTGCCAGTGGCTGGCATTGGCCGTGAGCTCGCTACTCTTGCTGCGCGGCGTTGGCACTCGATGTCCTAGCCCTGTGCTGGCGCCCTTTTGGTCTGTGTCTGCAGTGTAAAAGGCCACTTTCCGCAACAACTACTTGCGACCAAGTACTCAAACAGCCTGCCCCCCAATGTAGGAAAAAAAGCCTGATCTCTTGAACACCCACCCCTGCCGATGTATTCTGCACTTGCATCGCCCAGTTCAGTGCGAGCAAGTAGTCAAATAGCCTCCCCCCCCTCAAATAGGCATGCGTTGGCCGGAATGCTGAAAACCCACCCTTGCCGATGTTTTCTGCACGTCCATGACCGTTTTCAATACAAGCAAGTAGGCAAATAGGCTCCCTCCTAAAATAGGCATGCCTTGACCGACATGCTCAAAACCCGCCCCTGCCGATGTTTTCTGCACGTCCGTCGATGAGAACATGCCTTTTGTACCACGCGCGGGAACGCGCCACGAACCAAGTAGTTCAACGTGAAGTCGTTGAGTCTGAAATCTGAAACCTCGTGCTAATTGCCGCTGCTCAGGTTGCTTGCGCTTAGACAAGGCTCGCCCAGTCGCGATGGATTTGTCGAGGCCGGGAAGGTCTGCATCTTAATTAAAGGGGCGTCGGAAAGGTGTTTTTAGTGCTCGCCCTAGTGCGGCCCAGGTGCACAGATGCTGCCGCACGCTCATCACGGTTGGGTTTAGGTCCCTAAGAACCTTAACCCGCAGTGCAATTGCATTGGAAAGCAGCTTGCATGCGGTTTCCCTAGGCTGCCGGATTTGGATGCTTCACTGGTCTGGGCATTGGTCTGGCTGCCCAGGTCCTTCGTGGCAAGCAATCGTCTGGAGTACAAGTTTCTGTACGCGGCGAACGCTGGCTGTGTGCGGTGCAACCAGTGCTACGCCGGCCTCCTAACTTCGATGTGCACTGCCTCTCTTCAAGAAGACTATTTCACGAATGTGATCATGTTGTCTTTGATTTATAGTCGCTAACACAGCGACGCAAAACTGCCAAAGAACTTTGTTTTCTCACGTCGAACATTTTATATGTTGTGAGACACTGAAGTTACTTGCCTCACGTCGAGCTTTCATGCTGTGCGAGTTGGTAGCTTCTGATGTCTGTTCATATCAGCAGTTGTGGCTCCGAAGACAGCTGCAACAGAGAAAGAATTTTGGGTTTCCAGGCTCTGGGCTCCGTGTCAACCTCAAGAGGCCTGAAATCAACCGGTGGACGTTCGGGGCTAGCCCTCAGTGCAAGTGGTCCCTCGAAGGGCCCACGGATGGACTTCGGCGACGCACTCGCTGACGGGTCTTCTCATCGTTCCGAGGGCAGCTCTACTAGCACTCGTGAGCTCCACAGTCAGCATATCTACGATCTCCAATTGGAGGTCAACGCCCTGAGGCTTCAAGTTCAAGCCCTCAGGTCCGACTTGCAAACTTTGGAGGAGTCCTTGGCGCGTGTCTGGGTGAACCAGACGGGCCACCACCAACGCCTCTCGTGGCTCGAGGGGATCATTCAGGGCCTGCGAGCAGCATTCAGAGCATTTCTTGAACCGCGCGAGCAGTCTGCTTGAAGCAAGTTTTGGCACTTCGCTTGTGTTGCCGTAGGTTGGCTTGCCAGACTAGATGGTTACAACAGGCAATCCGGCCTTGGCCTCTTCTTCGCAAGGGAGTCTGGGAGGTCCAGCCGGATCTTCAGGTGCCGCCGCCTCTCAGGACCAGACTGCATCGTTTTTGCAAACTCCTGACACCTTCTTCAGCAGGCTGGCTAAAGCCGAAGATGACTTCCCGGCTTTGGATGCAAGAGCTGTACTCATCAGGAATTTCTCTTGGAACGAAATGCTTAAGGATAACAGGACTTCTGTGATTCTCCTTCCTTGGGAGAGGGGGCCTTTTGCCTGGGTTTTTGGTCAGCCTAGCAAGCGTCCCTGCATTCCGATGCCCTATGATCATGAACCCGCACGGCAATCCTGCGCCCCGAGTGCTGTACCTGCGCTGAAGCAGGTGCCTGACTTTGCAAAGAAGCGTCTTCAAATTGTTGCCATGATGAAGACCTCGGACTCTGCCAGGTGGGAGGCTCTCCGTAAGTTCAGGGTTCTCGTCATGCTCGAGCCTGGCGTCACCGAGCTAGGATGCATTCTTCTGGCTGAAGCTTCCTTGCTCAAGGAAGACCAACAGATTGCAAGAACGTTCAGTGATGTTTTCAGTGGGAAAGCTACTTCCACCCTCGTGAAGAGAGCCTCTGCTTTGTGGGCTTTCGCCAAGTGGACCCTTGATTCAGGGTATGGCAATCCTTTCACTGCCGGAGAGAGAATCCTGTATCAGTACTTGCAGGAACTCGAGGCACATGCGCGACCTACCTCAGGGTCTTCTTTTCTCCAGGCCTGGAATTTCGCATCACCTTGCAATTTAAGGATCAGGCGGCGCTGCGGGCCGTTTCTTCTCGCGTGAAGGGTTTGGCGCTCAAGATGTACCAAGGCAAACGTCGTTTGCAGCAGGCGATCCCTTTGACTGTGAAACAGGTCAAGGCTTTAGAGTACGTGGTGATTCATGCGCCGTACAGCCATTGGAAAGTCATTGCGGGGCACCTGTTGTTTTGCCTCGGTGCCAGTGCCCGGTTCGGCGACTCGCTTTGGTTAGGAAGCCTTGTTGTTTCGTTCCATCAGGGCCTTTGCTTGGTTGAAGCCGAGAGCTCCCACTGGAAGACCGCACCCGTAGCATCGCGCAAGTCTCAGCTGTTACCCATGTGTTCGCTTGGTAAATTCTTTGCAGACAGCAACTGGGCTGACTTGTGGATGAAGGCAAGAGAGGAATGTTCTCTGGGTTTGCATCCGGCTCTCCCTGCATGGTCTGAGAGCGCTAACTGTTGGCTGGACAGACCGATGAGCACAGGGGAGGCAGGCTGCTACCTTAAAGAGTTTCTCACAGCCGCTAGTCAAGGCATCGAAGGGATTGGCACGCACAGCTTGAAGTGCACAGTCCTATCATGGGCAGCTAAAAGCACGATAGTTCCACTGTCTGACCGCCGCCTCTTAGGGCATCACGTGGATCCTGCTGTGATGTCCCCCTTGACTTATGCTCGTGACGAGCTCACTCGCCTCATGAAGGTTGTGCACGACTTGATCGTGCTCATTCGGAAGGGAGCTCTCAAGCCTGACGAGTCCAGGGTGTGGCGCCTGGCTCAGCTCATCAGGAACTCGGATGGTTCTGAGGCCCTCCTCGAGCGCGTTTGTGCTGATGCTCCAGATATGTTGGAATCTGAAGCTGAAGATGAGGACATAGCCGAAGCCGATCTTCAGGGGGCAGCGTCAGGTTTGACTTTGGGCAGGACCATGACGGCGGCTGAGCTCGATGCCGCCAAGGACTGTAAGATGCATGTCCATTCCAGGGTCGTGCACATTTTGAGCGGGGCCCGATTTTTGTGTGGCCGCAACGATTCGGCAAATTATAGCAGGCTCGACCCAGATGTCCCTTTGAGCGACCTGCCTGTATGTGGACAGTGCGCTAAGGCTTCCGTTGCGGCGTGAAATATTGCCCGAGCTTCCCGCTTTCAGGGTAAGGTCGTTGAGCTACAGCTGCGCCTCTACCCCTACAGGGTTGCTGTCGATCGACTCGAGATGGGGCCGTTGAGCTGCGGCTGAGCCCTGGGTTCAAGGGGTCGTTTCAAGCTGCCGTTGAGCCACACGGCTGAGCAGTGTTTCCTTCACCGGTGTGTTGTCTTCCGGCGGGGTTGTCGACTTGAGAATGGGCCGTTGAGCTTCGGCTGTGCCCGGGGTTGGTACTTCAACAGTGTACTGCCGTTGAGCCTTCTGGCTGGGAGTGTTTTCCGCTTCCTGGGAGTTGTACTTGTCTTCCCTGAGCAGGTTGTCGACTTGAGAATGGGCCGTTGAGCTTCGGCTGTGCCCGGGTTTGGTACTACAACAGTGTACTGCCGTTGAGCCGTCTGGCTACGCCGTGTTTTCCGCTTCATTCCAGTTGTACTTGTCTTCCCTGAGGAGGTTGTCGTCTTGAGAATGGGCCGTTGAGCTTCGGCTGTGCCCGGGTTCCGTACTCAACAGTGTGCTGCCGTCGAGCCTTCAGGCTGCGCAGTGTTTTCCGCATCCGTCCTGAGTGAGAGTGCCTGCCAGAGAAGTTTCTTCATGAGTGACGCAACTTTGGCCTCAAGCCCTCTTAGGTGCCATGAATTCCACCTTGGACTCCGCTGCCGCATTTCATGCACGTGCACTTGAGATAGGTTTACCTGCTGACTTTCTCAAACTGCTGGAAGACGGAGGAGTCACAACGATGGGCACGCTAGCCTTCATCTCACCCTTCCAGGTGGGCCACTCGGATGAGAAGCCTCTCATCGACGCACTCAAGACAGTCGTCAAGCGTGATCTCACACAGAAGGAGCTTTTCGTGACGAGGCGTCTGTGGTATGAGGCCTCTACCACAGCAATGGGAGAGCTCAAACAGAAGGTGGAAAGGAGCGACTCAGCAGAACCGATCCGCTTGGCAGTCGCTGAGAGGACTACGCGAATCGAGGAGCAACGCAAGCGCCTCAACGGGGTTCACTTCTCCAGCGACAGTGAGCCAAGCTATCGCGTCACAGATCTGGTGTTTCAGCAAGGAACCGACCAACAGCTCATCTGGCTGCCTTGGGAAAAATACACAAGCAGGGCACAGGAGATCGTTTCGAGCAAGTCTGACTTATCCATCAGCTTTGACAACAGTGGAAATCTGCGCTTGAACAAAAAGTTCCAGGATGCCCAGTGTTCTTGACAGGCGAATTGCAGGTGCGTCAAGCTCTCCAGCGCAGGTCCTTGTGTTACGATCTGGCGCAACTCTGCACTTATTCAGTGATGGAAGCCTACCATGAAGAGATGTTTGCGCTTCTCTCACGCCCGCCAGTGCCGGGCCGCATGTGCATCACCATGGGCCAGGTCAAGGAGGCTGACAAGGTCCTTTTTCTCAAAATTGCAGAGGAAACCAGAGGTGCCCTTAGCGTTCGGCCGGACGGATCCAAGCCGATGGAGCTGCAGATTCTTGCCCTTAAGTCCCACCCCCAGGTGCAGTTCTGTGTGATTCCTGGAGCCGCGAGCCCTGCCACTCCGTACAGGGTTGAGCCTTACGAAACCTGGGTTCCGGGCGGTAAAGGCAAGGGTAAGAAGGGTAAAACAGGCAAAGGCAAGGATGGCAAGGGCAAGACCGGCGGCAAGCAGAATCAGGGTTCAGAAGTGCCGCAGCCCCCTCCTGCCTTTGTGCTGCCCGATGGCTGTTCCAGCAAGGATCCGGAAGGTGTCCCGATTTGTTTCCCGTATAACAAGGATGGGTGCAAATTTGCTAAGGATGGCAAGCGTTGCCGCCGTGGCAAACACATCTGCTGGAAGTGCTTCAAGCCTCACTCTTACACCGCTTGCACTAAGGGCGGCGCCTGATTAATTCTGGCTTCACCGCCCTCGCGAGTGACGCTGCCAGCCGAGTGCGAGGGCTCACCGTTGCAAACGGGGGATTTCTGCGACCCCCTTGTTCCATTCGGGGCTTCAGACTCTTCCGCTTCTTCGGCTTGCAGGCATCATGATGCCGTGGAGAGGATTCTTTCAATTTTCCGAACTGTCCCAGGTGACCCGCTCCCAGAGGGCAAGCAGGCCGCCGAGGGCCGCTGCTTCACAACAGGCTCTTTCGTTAGAGGGTCCTTAGTCGGGTTGAGGGCAAATAGCCGTTTGCATCCCGAGTTCACCAGGACCCTGTGTGAGTTTGTCAATGCCGAAGCACACCCGGAGTTTATGTACAGCACCATCGCCATTTTCGAGCAACTTCACGTGGGCCGTCACAGAGATGCCAACAACCTCCAGAATTCGCTTAATTTTGTTTATCCGCTTACGCAATTTTCAGGGGGCCAGGTTCGCTGCTTTCCAGCTGACGAGCCGTCACCGAAGACCCTTTCCTTCGAGGGAGGCCCAGTTTACTTCGATGCCAGATCATACGATCATGACGTGTGCCAGTGGAGCGGCCGCTGCATCGTCTTGGTTGCCTTCAGCACTCGTGGTGTCTGCGACTTGCCTGCCAAGGATCGCAGATTCCTGTGCAACCTCGGTTTCAGGCTGCCCGTTTCAGGCTTTACCAATCTGCACTTGCAATCCGATTTCGACTGGGCGCCGGATCAGGAGACCCCGCTCAACGCCGCTCCTAGCGCCAAGCCAGTGCCACCAACAGTCGGCATTTTGCCGCCCCCCCCACAGTTGCCGCTGCCTTCACCTTTGCCCTGTAATCCCAGCGAGCCTTCAGTCTCGCCTGCACAGTCTGGCAAGCTACTCTTCGATGCTTCGGCCGCCGGGGCCAAGCCTGCTTTTCCACCCGCCCCCCCTGCATCTGGGGCCAGTGCGAGTCAGCCGACTCATTTGTTCGTCGAGGTTTTCGCGGGGAGTGCCAGACTGTCTTCTACCTTTGCAGCCGCCGGTTTTCAGGTGCTCGCAATCGACGGGCCGCGCAACAAGCATTCGCCTCTGCATCAGGTGTGGACGCTCGACCTGACCGTCCGGCATTGTCAAGAAGCACTTGTTCAGCGGCTACTGCGTTCCCCCGTGTTCCTGGTGCACATTGCGCTGCCTTGCGGCACTGCCCGGGAGCGTCCCTTGCCTGCACACCTCCTGGCGGCTGGTGCGCCTCAACCACAGCCGTTGCGTTCCAGTCAGCACGTGCTTGGCCTGCCAGATCTCTGCCCCAGCGACGAGGCACGCGTGACTTCAGCTAATCTTCTAGCCGAGTTTACAGTTAAGCTGCTTGCATTGTGCCAGGACAAAGGCTGGCATGTTTCTATAGAGAATCCGGTCAGGAGCTGGATGTGGGCTGTGCTGGCCCACTTCACTCGCCAGCTCAGGTCCCCGACCGTGGCCTCGTTCTTCAACGACCTTCATGCCGTCGACTATGCACAATGCATGCTCGGAGGTTCTAGGGATAAGGTTTCACGACTGCTTACTTCGATGCAGGCCTTGTGCCCACTGGCTTGTGAGTGCGACAGAAAGCATAAGCATTTGCCCTTTGCAGTAGCTCGTGCAGCCGGCCGTTGGAGCTTTGCTACTGCCTCGGAGGCCGAGTATCCTCCCCAGTTGTGTGATACGTTCTGTCGCCTTGCTAGAAGTTCCCTACCCTCTTGTCCCGCGCCCTTGCCTAGGCCCTCGGTGCGGCAGTCTCGCCGTGCACCGCAGTTAATCCCCGAGTTTAAGGAGTTTCGGAGTTCTAGGCCTGCCCAGGGTGAGTTTCGCGAGCTTGTGCGTGACGGGGGCAGCAACGGAAGCTGCTCAACCTTCGGCATCTTTCACACAAAGCAGGAGTTCACCCATAAGGCCCTTAAGCTCGATCACCCCTTCGACGACGCAGCGGCGATTGACGACAGCGCTAGAAGGAACATTTTCGATCTCCTTACCGAAGGCCTCTCGTCTGTCGCTCAGAAGCGCATCAATGCCACTAAGAAGGTGAATCAGATGGCTAAGGAGCTCTCAGTGGAGGAGGCGAGGTTCCACGCTTCATTGCCACAGCATGCTCAAGAGGTCTTGAAAGGCAAACGCATACTGTTGTGGAGAAAGCTGCTGCAAGAAACTGGATTCCCAGATGTTTCGGTCGGTGAGCTCATGGAAGGTGTCGACCTTGTCGGCAAACCGACCAAATCGCCGCTTTTCGAGTGGAAGGAGGTCCCTGCGACCTCTTCCGTACAAGATCTCCTGGACTCATCTGTTTGGCGTAATCACGCACTTCAGAGGTCGCCGGATGTTGGCGACTCGGGCGATCTTACGAGCAAGCTTTGGGAGTGCACTCTGCAGGAGGTTGAGAAAGGTTTCTTGAAGGGGCCGTTCCAGTCGGAGGAGCAAGTTCGTGCAGCGCTTGGCGAAGAAGCTGTCTGCTGCACCCGAAGATTCCTTGTTGTCCAGGGTAGTGCTGAGAATCCGAAGCTCAGGCCCATCGATGATTTTCGAGAAAGTGGCATCAACGCAGCCTTTCATTCCCTTGATCTCCTGCGTCTGCACGACGTCGACTTCTTCATAACCTTGTGCCGATTCATTTGCAATGCTGTGGACGAGAAAGGAGTAGTTGCGGTGCTCCTCAGAAGCGGCGAACAACTTCGAGGAAAGCTTAGCCCGGATTTTGGGCGGGGCTGCGCATGGGTTGGGAGGTGCATCGACTTGGAAAAAGCTTATAAGCAGGTACCGCTGGCTTTACAGAGCCTTAGGCTGGCGGTACTCCTCGTCTGCGAGCCGCTCACGAATGCTTTTCGCTTTTTCGTGAGTAACTCCCTGCCATTCGGCGCGTGCGCAGCTGTGTACAGCTTTAATCGAATAAGTCGTAGCTTACATCACCTTGCAACCACTCTTTGTGGTATCATAGGAGGCGTATTTTATGATGATTTTCCTTTGGTCGAACCTGCCCTGACCGCCAGGCTGTGCACTGTTTCGATCGAATCGCTGCTTGACACTCTCGGGTGGCGATACAGTCGCGACAGCGAAAAGGACAGGCCGTTCGCAAGCCAGTTCAACTTGTTGGGAGTCCAGCTCTCGCTTGACTCTCTTCATCTTGGCAGCATCGCTCTGGAAAACAAACCGTCAAGAGTTGCGAAGCTTCTGCTAGTCGCTCAGCAGATGTGTGCAAGTGGCGAGCTCCCGCGAGCGGAGGCCATGTCTTTGCAGGGTCAGCTTAACTTCATGGTGGGTTTTGCGTCAGGTAGGTCACTCAAGCTTGTTTGCCGAGCACTTTCGAACCTCGTCTACTCCAACCGAGCCTGGACGCGAGACGAAGTCAAGCAACTGGGAGCTTACCTTAAGTGCTGTCTCGAGGCTCTTACGCCAAAGACGATGTGCTTGAAAGGAGGCGCAAGGCCACTTGTGATTTTCACTGACGCCGCCTATGAGCAAGGGGTTGCTAGTTGGGGTTTAGTGGTTCTCGATCCCGATTCGGGTAGGCGCGAAGTTGCCGGTGGTCGAATCCCCTCTTCTCTGATCGAGCTGTGGCACCAAGACACAGAGGATCAGATTATCGCTCAGGCCGAAGCGTTTGCAATGGTGATTGCAAGGGATTATGCAGCAACCTTCGCAAAGGGCCGTAGGGCCTTCTTCTTCGTTGACAACGAGTCCGCGCGATATTGCATGATCCGCGGTAGCAGTCCCGTGAGATCGCTGCTGGCGCTGGCTCACGCTTTTTATGCCAGCGAGTGCAGGGACCACCTTGTCACTTGGATAGAGCGCGTGCCATCAGCCTCCAACATCGCAGACCTCCCCAGCAAGCCTCCGGCTCAAGCTGTGTTTTGTTGGGGAGGGGTAGTTTGTACATAGCTGTGCCCCAACAGAGGGTACACGCCACGTTAGTCGATGCCATGGAAGGACATGCATAATAACAGCCCTTGCCGTGAGCTGGGCTCTCTTGACAGGAACTCAAAATCAGTCATGACCAGCGACCTGCCGTTTATGAGGTGGGAGAGAGCGAATTTTCAGCAGCAACTTTGCAACCGCCGCAGAAGAAACAACGCAGGAAGGAACCGGCCCCGGAAGGGAGCCGTAGCTTTGCAATCGCAGGATCGAGCGCAGCAGCCCGCTCTCCGTCATCAGAGAGTGCGAACATCAGCATGTTTTCGACACATAATAAGATGCCTTCTTGTTATTATCACACTGCAGGCAGCGTTCAGTCTCGAGGAACCGCGGTGCCACCAAAGCTGGCCCGGGCCTTTGAGAACACCGCACCTACTTCAGGCACAGCCAGGCAACAGCGTGATCTTCTCGCTGAGCATGCCAATGCAGCGGCCCCAAAAATCACACCAGAAGTGGATTCAACAATCAACCCGTCAGGGACTGCAGGTACTGGACCTGCACAGCTTGGATTAATCTGTCAGGTAGCAGGGATGTGGCAAGCCGCCACCCCCAAGGGCGACCGGAATCGGCCCCTACTAAGGTACGGGAGGCCAGCAGCACCAACAGTACTAAGGAGCAGTCAGGTCAGATGCCTTGGCATATCGGGCCATCCACCGGCTCATCTAGCCGCGACCTACATGCTTTGTTTCCTTCGTGCTTCAGTGCTGTGCTAGTGATGGTCGACCTTGAGCTTATTCTTTATTGCGATCAGCACAGCCCAAATGCCAGCAGCCGAGTTAACACCCTACACACTACCAGGGAAGTAGCTACCCTGCGGCCTTCAGGTCCTTTGCATCCTCCGGATCCTGACCCTCGGAAGCGCAGGACCCCGAATCGTCCGTCAGTTGCAGCAGTAGGTAAGCCCAGCAGCCCAAGTCAGTGCATGGTCGCCAGTTGCACCACTACCCATAGCATTCCTGTCCGCAGAAGTGCTGCCGACTCAAGCACCATGCCGCCAGCAGGGAGAGGAGGCTATCGCCAACAGCGCGACGACCGGGACGACCGGGATGATGACGCCCGGGACGACCAGGAGCCCGAAGAAGAAGAGAGGCCACAACGCTACCCGCGATCCAGGTACCGTCCGGATGGAACCCGCAGAAGATCATCGGGCGAACTCCTAGCTCGACAACAAAAGGGCAAAGGAAAAGGGAAGGACCCTGCCCCGAAAGGGGGACCTGGAAAAGGACGAGGCAAAGCTGCAGATCGTGGTAAAGGACGTGGGGAGCAGCCGGAACGTCGGCCCCAGTACCAGCCTTCTACTCGCCAGCAAGACCAGCGCCAGCAGGATAGGCGGACCGAACGGCGAGCAGAACCAGATCAAGATCGCAGTCGTGACAGAGACTGGGATCAGGATGATCGTCGGCCCGCAGGCGGCCGTACCCGAACCCAGGCTGACAACTGGGATGGAGGTGGATGGATTGATTACTCACGGAAGTGGGAGGATTGGCGCTCCCACAATGCGGATCGACGCCCTGAGAGACGACGGGATGATCGCCCACGAGCTGACAGAGAAGATGCTCCCCCTCGCAGGGTTGAGCAGCAACGGGATACTCGAGAAGAAGCTCCCCGAAGGAGGGTTGATCGGCAGAGGGAGACACAAGATGATGCTCCCCATCGCACGGTCGAGCGCCGCGAGACCAGAACACAGGGACGTCCACCGACCCCTCCTCGCAGTCCCCCGAAACGAGGTCAACGGTGGGAGGCCGACGACCGGCCCCCAGCTACGGAGAGCAGCCTTCCCGCCACCTTGCCGCGTGGCCCGCCCCAGAAAGGCTCAAGTAGCCAAACAAGAGGAGCGCTGGCAGCTACTTCGGGACAATCTCAGGAAGCTGAGACAGAACGGGGCTACGGAACACATGGAATCCTTCTTCGGCCGAGGCCACTACGGAAAAAAGCACGACTCTTTTCACAAAGAAGTGAAATTACCTTCTTATGGGAACTGGAACTGGGCAAGCTTTGCCCACTTGCTCTGTGGAGAGCTCTACGGGACCCAGGAGACCTCAAAAGAGGGGACCTACGGAGCAGCCATCGAGGGCTGGGTCGGGACAGTCCATGCTGAAGAGGACCCCGAATTCAGAGCCATGTATACCTGGATCGTGGAATCCATGGACACATGGGTCGATCTCTTAAGTGAGATCCCCAGCCAGATGCATGACATCATGGGTTGGAAGATTACGGAACCGGAGGTGGATCGGCTCCTACGGCACTTCTATCCGGGTGCCTGGCACCAACAAGAGGTCCCGTCATCCTCCTCGCATCAGGACAGGGAAGTGATACATTCGACCCCTGCACAGAACGTCGATCATCAGAACAACGGCGATGACTACTACTATGAAGATGACGACGAGGAAGACGAAGAAGAAGAGGAGGATCAGTACTGGGGCAGAGCGGGTGCGGATCAGGACGACACCCGACAGGGCTATGTCAAGGATGAGTACGACCCCGCAAGCCTGGAAGCCCTTGGCATCTATGAGGAGGTGCCGGAAACACCGGCCCCCGAAACAGGACCGGCCCACAGCACACTGACCGAGCCGTCGGGCAGCCTGGAGCAGGCCCCCACCTTCACCCCGTACTCCTTCGCATTCCCGCCGACAAGGCTCAGCCACAAAAGAGACGAGACACTGTCGAAGCGGTTGAGTAAAGTCTTACGGCACGACAAGGGCGAGTTCGGCTTGACCTTCCACAAGAATGCTACGGCATCGTTGGAGTCAATCACCAGGTTGGATATATTCGCCCAAGTAGGGGCGACGATAGAGGAATTGGCAGTGATCTACTGGAACAAAAAACAGCGGTTTCGCATCTTGTATGCCCGCGAGAATGGCGTCTCCCGCATTGTTGCGGGAGCGGTACAGGGCCACAGCCGTGAAGTGGACCCGGAGGCAGTGCATGATCGGGTCGACCCCAAGGAGGTCCCCTACCTACTCCACGCCACCCACTATGAATTCTACAAGAAGATCTACAATGAAGGTCTCCACCCCGGCGGGGGTGGAGGAAGCTCCTGGCGACAGCAACTTCACCTTTTACCCGATGAGAAGGGCAGCGAGAAGTACTTTCCCACTCGCACTGACATTGTGCTGCATGTGACGCCGAGTTCGGCCACAGAAAGCGTGTACTACCGCTCCCAGAACGGGTACTATCTCACGTCTGACCCCATCGCCCCAAAGTTCATTCAGGCCGTGACAATTCGTGAGAGCGGGGAAAGGGTAGAGTCAACAGATGACTCCCCTCCACTCCCATCTGTGGTGCTACAGGCCTACCTACGGCCACATCTAGGAAAGGCAGGCCAGCAAATGGCCCCGGACAATTCGAACTCTGAGCAAGTGCGTGCATATATGCTGCTTTTTACTAATCGTAGCGACACTACGGTGCTGCTTTGCTTTGCTTGTGCCTTTGCCTCACCCCACCTGGCAGGACCTAGACAAGACTCTCACCATCAACCTCCTGGCGAAGGCTGGACTGCATATGTCTTCGTCATGCCTCAGATCTGGTGTGCCTCATGCATGGCTGCTATTCCTCTCTGCAATGGATCACAAGGGGACAGTGCCCAAACAGTCACCAGGGCCCCCCTCAGCGAACATCGGGCGCCGCACCATGTCTTCTGACTCAGAGTTTTGGGAGACCCTACAACAGGAATTTCCGGATGTGGATAGTGATTGTGACGACATTCTGGAATGGACCCCTCCTAGGGAGACCGAGGCCGGTCCCCCACAGGACCCGCCGTACCAACCAGTTTATCCAGGAACTCCAATACACGATATTATGGCGAGGGTCACCCGATCCCCCAAATTGGAGCAGCCGACCAACCGGCCCCAAAGCGAGGTTCAGCAGAGTCGAAAACCAGATGATTGTGGGAAACACCGAAGGCGGGACGATCCGACGGGTCGCACTGCCCCCACAGAGGACGATATGCATCACGACCTCGCTGTCTCCAGTCATTCTGGACCGAGAATGCCCTCTAGCAGTGCGAACGCTCAGCACTTTGGGCAACCTAGCGCAGGTTCGAGGGTGACAAATCTCCGTCCCGAACCAGATCAGGCTACGCTCCCCATGGAGCTTCCCTCGGATTACCGAATGGAAGACGACGTTGGTCTCTACATGCATACGGCCCCCCGTGAGGGGGCGCCGACAAGGACAAACCACCCCTTTGCAGCGGCCAAGATGCTGGTCAGATCAGGTCTCAGATGCGCCGGCTGCTTCAGGCATCACCACGAATGCGCTTGTGTGCGGAGGCCAAAACAAGACTCGATTTATTCCAAGTACTGTCAAGAGAGCCACAGATGCTACGGTTCTGGCTTTGTCAGCAGCACATGGAGCCCGCCTGCACTCCGACAGGTCTCTCACTCCAGAGCCCTGAAAGAAGGCGACAGATACGAGGCGGGTCGCACTTGTCAATCACAATATCACTGCAGGGTGCGCTTGCTCTCTGCTGCCTTGGGTATGGACTCCGGCTACTGAGCAAACGGCACAATCTCCCCAGGCCCAGTCACACCAGGGCACTCAAAAAGGGGAGAGGGAGGTGAGGGTTCCCTCTGGGCCCCCCACAGAGGGAAGACCACATCACGTTCTGAAAACGTGCTCTTCCCATGGTGGGAAGGTGGTGGGCGGCGCGTCCAAACACCGGATTACTACGAAAGAGGGCAACAAGACACCACAACCGGACAGTCTACACATCAGTGGTATCGGGTTGATCAGGAAGATCCCCAGCCACGCTACAGGGATGGCCCCAAGAGGCCCCCTTGGTCATCCGAAACCGGGACTTTTAGGCTACGTAATCCTCCTTCTTCTGCTGCTCCCTACTGCACAGGCTGTTACAATCAGAGGAGATAACGATGTAGCCCGTCTTCCTGGATCCAAACGAGCAATCAGGAGAGCCAAACAACGCGCGCAAACCCAGGGATTCACCTGGTACAAAGGGCGCCGCATCACGGCCCCTCAAATAGCTGATGTCGTCCTTCGTCAAACGGGGCGACATGCCACTGAAACCCGGACCACCAGAGGCAACCGAGCCGGCCAACGCTATGTTGAGAGACTCAGCGTCCTGTCTCTTAACGTAGGCTCCCTCTCGACCTTGCTCTGGCAGGAGTTAAAGGAGTACTTGGCAACGGCGCAGTCCGATGTTATCTGTCTCCAAGAAACTCATTGGTCCACGACCTCAGATTTTGTAGTACAGGGGTGGCGAGCAATCCACTCAGGCACGAAGGCCCGAGCTGACGGAGTTCTCACACTTGTCCACCCGAGACACAACAAACACGTGGTGAGACATGAAGAAATTGTCCCGGGGCGAGCGCTTAGAGTTCAGATTCAAGCCGAGCAAGGCCGCATTGAAATTTATAATTGCTATCAGCACCCCCGCAACTACACTTGTTCTCCGGACTCCCTGAGGGAGAGGAGACACGCTTTTCTGAATAAGGTCGCCCGCTCACTCACGGGCATCCCCCTTCGAGCAACACTCATTGTGGCAGGGGACTTCCAGGCGGAAGTTAGACCCTCCCCCCCCTTTGTAGGACGCTCCACATGCAACACCCCATTCCATGTAGGCCCGGAGGCCCTCGACCCGGACGCACTGGGGATGTTCATGGAATCAAATGGGCTCGTTGCCCTCAACACCTGGCATGGCGCTGCCAAGCCTACCCAGTTCAATCAGGCTCCCCAAAACCAGGTGGGTACGAGCCAAATAGATTACATCATGACACGCACGGTCACTGCGGATCCGCGAGCAAAATTCGTGAAAGTGGCGAAACCGCCAATTGGCACGTGGCGCCTTCACATAGGCCATTACAGCCTTGCTACTGATATCCGCATCATGAACCATTACCTGCTTCCCACCCGTCGTCCGGCACAACCGGCATACAATAAAAAAGAGCTTGATGAAGCCGTTCGCAAGGGTACGGAACAGGCCAGGGCACTGGAACTTGAAATCAAGACAAGGGTTGAGCTCCTCCCACAGGACTCCCCTCACCTCAACCAGGCTATCATGCAGGCCTGCTGTCATGTTTTCCCCCCGGCTGCTAAGTCCCCGCTTAAATCTAATCCCCACATCCTCCACCTTTGGCAACTCCGTAGAGCTGCCCGTTATTCACCCGTACAAGTCAATCGACAGGGTAGAATCTTTGCGGCCTGGAAGGCTACGGTTCGCTATCGCATGGCAGCCAAGAAGGCACAAAAACAATGCTATGCTGACAAGCGACAGGCCACGCTTGACCTCTTAGGCCAAGCTGAAGCAGCAGCCACAAGTGGAGACCAAAGGAAGGTATACCAAGTCGTCAAGCAGCTCGCACCATGGGCCCCTCGGAATAGGGTAATGCTCAAGGATGATCAAGGCACGCTGCTCACCCAAAAGCAAGAGCACGACTCACTGGTCAGCTACAGCAGGGGCCTCTTCGCTCCTCCACAAGAACAGCCCCGTAGAGAGGGTGTCATACTCCCCCTCATCTTCACACTGGAGGAGGTCTACGGCCAACTTCGAATAACTAGTGTAGGCAAAGCGGTCCCCCCAGGGGTTGCACCGACTGCTGCGTGGAAAGTGGGGGCCACCTCCCTTGCTCCCCTGCTACGATTTACGATGGAGACTTATGCCCAAGCTAATGTCACTCTCCCCCCCCGGTGGACTGATGCTTGGATCATCTGCTTGCCGAAGCCAGGGAAGGCGCCGTCACATCCTTCGGCCCTCAGGCCCATAGGATTGATGAGCCCCGAGGCTACAGTTCTGGCGGCCCTCATCAAGGAGCGGCTTTACGCCGTCATACGGCCCCAGTTGCAGTGGGTGCCGCAGTATGCTTACCAGCCCAACAGAGACATCTTCGATGCATTGGCCAGGGTTCACTCTTGGATGAATCTCTTTAGAAGTACCCTCAACAGAGCTGGTACAGGTCGATTTGCTCTTAAAGCACGCGAAGAGGACGATACCCAGAAGAATCTCTGCGTAGGAGGGGCAATCCTAAGTCTGGACCTAAAACAGGCCTTCGACAGAGTTGAGCGGACGGCACTGGCCTCCTCTCTCAGGAGACTGGGTGCCCCGGACGACCTGATAGCTGCGGTGATAGCACTACATGATACGTCGTCGTACCACCTCCAAGACGACTTCTACGAAACGTCGGTTGATACTACTCGCGGTATCCGTCAGGGATGTCGCATAGCGCCCCTCCTCTGGGTGGCTATATCAACAACAATTCTACATGAACTCCGGGGAGCCCTGTCGGGCCCCAAGCGGCAGGGAACAACATTTGCCGATGATACTTTATGCCAATGGCTCATCGAACAGGAAAGTGACGTCCATCAACTGGCGGCTCTTCTTGCACAGGTGCTCAAAGTCATGGCTGAGCTTGGACTCCATGTGAATCTTACCAAGACGTCACTGCTCCTAAAAATTAGGGGCCCCGGAGCCAAGCGGGCACTCAAGCAGTACATTGTTCGCAAAGAAGGCAAACAGCACTGGCAGGTGGAGACCGAAACCGGCCCCGCGCACATTCCCTTGGCTAAATCTGTAGTCTACCTAGGAACCCACCTTGAACTGGGCGACTGTGCCCTTCCCAACACCCGTCACCGCATCAATGAAGCCAAAGGCAGAGAGGCCAAACTTCATAGATCCACCCGTGCCCGCAAGGTCTTTAGCCTTTCTCACCGCCTACGCATCTGGACTGCTTGCGCTGTCTCCAGTGCGACGTACGGCCTACTTCCGGTAGGTATGACCTATGCAGCAGCCACCCGCCTTCGCAACTGGTTCTATAGGCAACTACGGGCGGTGGTTAACTCCCCGGCACACCTGACTCACGAAAGCAACTCGGCTCTCTGTGCCAAATTTCACATAAGCGACCCCCTTGATTCCCTTCATCACGCCATTCAAAGAAAAATTGAAAAACTGCAACACAAACCAGCTGACATCACGAACACGCCGGAGATCATCCAGTACTGGCAAGACACCGCCAAAGAGTTTCAGCAAGTCACCACCACTGCTCTGCCTTCTCAGGCTCTGATTCCTGTCAAACCCACCACTAATGGTCTGCCCTGCCCGGAATGCGGCCTCTACTTTCCGTCAACAAAGACACTGCGTCAGCACCTTGCTCAAAAACACAAGCAAAAAGTCGCCGTTGATGCGGAGGAGGAGCGGAATTATAAGCAACATGAGCACTGCATTCAAGGTATGCCACAGTGCAGACACTGCAACAAAAAACTTCAATCTTGGGGAGCGTTTAAACAACACATACTCACCTATGCTTGCAGAGACAAGCCCACCCCCGACAGTCTGCGGGAAGGCTCGAGGGAGCCTGATAGGGAGCCGTCGCCGGCCCCTACACCCAGGCACTCCGGCGAGCTTCCCAACACACAAGACACGGTGCTCTACCACCAAACTCAAGAAGGCCTCGCTAGGGACCCTGTAATTGATCGTCCGGAGCCAGACAACCCAGCTGACCTTCCCATCCTGCGGATGCCAGAGGCGGAGACCCTTCTCATGCGACCCCCTGTTCCCCTGCACCGCCTGACAGAGTGGGCCCCGCTTCTTCACACACATTGCGGCTTCTGTGGGCAATGGATTGCGAAGCAGGGATCCGTCAAAGAGCACATCAAGCGAATGCACCCGGAAATATGGGACGCTGGTCTTGAGCACTTCATCAGTAAATGTGAGGAATATAGAGATCTCATCCACAGGGATCATGACTGTGAACTGTGTCAGCATAAGGTCTACTCTGCCGACAGGCATGTTCGCAGTTGCGTAGTCATCTTTCAGGTTGCACTTGCAACAGCCTGGTACCAGGCTGGCAAGCCGGAGACCTCCACACAATCCACCGTTTCACCACAGCAATTCACTACAGCGAAAGTCCGTAGCCTGCTTCAGGACACCACGGCCCCCCTTGGGGACGCCGACAGGCCACTGATGCAATTCCTTGAGCGCCACTGTTGTCTTTGTGCTACCTCTGTAACGAATCAGCAGGACTGGAGACGGCACATGGCCAAGTCCCACAAAGACATCTGGTGCGCTCCTCAGCTTCAGGACCGTGTCACTGCCGAGATCAAAGCCACTCACCTCTCCAGACCTTGCAAGTTCTGCAGAGACACCTATACAAAAACTCCCAAGGTTCATGCTGGTAGGTGCCTCCCACTCCTCCAACTGAGAGTCCTGCAGTGCCATGGCGGAGAACCATGCCCTTGCCCAGATCGCAGCGGTGTGGGGGTTCAACTCCCCAATGGAGAAGATGGACATGGGCGAGGACCCCTTCGACGACGAGGAACTCATGACCACACCCAGAGCCAAGGCACAACGGCTGAACGGCAAGGGAGGAGGAAGATCGGATCAAAAGCGTGCCCGAGCTCGGCCGCCCCCGAGCGCGCAGATATTGGCCCTTGCGAAGATTATGGCCCGCCACGAAACGGCCCTGCAGCAACTGGAAGCCGATCGCTCCTGGATTATGTTCATGGACAACGGCGACCTGGGGATAACGCAGCAACTGATCCAGACGACCCACACCTGGAGAAAAAGTCGTGCACAAGGGAAGTGCGACTGCGGTCTTCGTCAGGCCCTCATGGGTGCCTTACTGATGGAATTGGAAGCCAAGCTGACCACGGACAAGGACGCACAGTCCAAATTGATCACGGCGGGTCTGCTGGCAGCCAGCCCCCTCAAGTGGTCGTACACCAAGTGGGACGCGGAGAAGCACACCCACACACCGACAGACAGGGAGCCCCTGGCACACGATCGGGCCCTGACCCTCATACAGGAACTCAAGCCAGTAATGGTCAAGGAGGGCACAATGCATGCCTTCCACGCAATGGGGGGCCTTCCGGAGGAGAAATCGGAGCAGAACAAGGTCACCCTGCTAAAACTGACAGTATCTCAGGAAGCCCCGGACAAAATGAAGATCAGGGAAGCTTTGAGCATCCTGACCGAAAACTCGGTGCTGCGCCTCGTAGGGGTCCGACTGCGTCCGGAACGCAGTCACAGGCCGCTCCCAAAGGAGCTCCTGCAGCTTCTGAAGGCAGCCCAGTGAAGAAGCCATTCACAAATGGGAAGCCGACACCGGCCCCAACAGAAGCCAAAAAGGAAGGGGAGCCCATACCGGCCCCCAGGCAAACTATTTTCAGCAGAGGGAGACTGAAACAGTTTGAGGCACTACCAACTGGTGTGTTACCGGAGGACCTACAACGCATTGACAGAAGAGGCCACAAGGCAGAAGGCCATCCGGGGAAGCCGAAGTCCGGCCCCCAAAAGGGGAAGCTGAAGCATCAGCACGGGGATACCCCTAACACAGGGACAAAGGGGACGCTCAAGCAATGGCTTGAGCAACCGGGGACATCGGAAGCTGCATCATCGAGTGCTGCAAACATTCGATCACGAGTCGCTCCTATGGCTCTTGACATGCCACCGTCGCTCGTTCTAGCCAATCCCCACAATCTGTGCTATCTTAACTCGCTCGTTCAGGCACTCATGTGGATATACCATGCTCGGGCCTCAGAGCGCAACTTACATTTTGGCGATCTCCATCCACTTCTGAGACCCCTCCTTACGTCGACAGGAGCGGTCCAGCTCTATCGGAGGAAGGCATGGCTTGACATACTTAGGACTTGGCCTAGATTAACTCAGCAGCATGACGTAGCGGAATTCCTCAAGTTCATGACGGATCACGCACGCCTGCCAGGCATACATGGCTCATGGGAAGCCCGATCAATGGAAGGGCCCCAAATCCATGCTCATCAACGGATGAGCCCTGTGCCGCTCATCACTTTACCTTGCACACCAAACAAAACCCTGCAGCAGCTCGTGGAGGATTGGACCTATGAGCAAGACACAGGAGAGGTCACAGCCCTTGTCAGACCCCCACCAATCCTGAGCATACAACTTATGCGATTCAGTGGGGACCTCAGGGGAGACATCGACAAACTGCAACACAGAATCAGCCTCTCACCACGTTTACAGGTGCCCACATTCACCGATGGTGTTCACACAGAGCCCTGCACCTACGTGCTCAGCTCGGTAGTGTATCACATTGGATGCACTCCGGACTCAGGTCACTATCGCTCCATGGGCGTAACGGCCCCCACGGAGGAGCCGACTGCTGCTTTCTACAGTGAGCTCCAAAGGAGCCTAGCCGAGGATGCCGCCCATCCGGCCCTCCATGTACAGAATGATGACACCCCGACTGTCGTAGCTAACTCTACTGACTTACAGGAGATCAGTAGGACGTGGTACTTAGCTTTCTTTTCATGGCCGCAATAGTCGGCCTGCCGCCCTGGGAAGCGGCTTCGTAGTAGTCCGGCGTGCCTGAATAGGCCGTTCCCGTATTCAATCGAAAATACGGGTACGTAGCGCCCGCTGAATAGTCGACTCGACTAAAGCGTGTGAATGAAAAAAAGACCTCCCCAGCCGTGGCGAGTGTGCAGCTGCAGCCAAGATGGTAGGAGGGCGTGTCATCAACATTGACAGCATCGTGAAGATTGCTGCTCAGCGGTGCTCGGATGTCAGCGCTCTGCCTTGGAGCCTCCTAGCGTGCCACTTCAAGGGCCCCGTTCCTGCTTTTCACTTCTCGTGAGCTTCGGACGTCTGCAAGGGGGGCAAACGGGTCCTGTGGTGCCCTTGAGCTGTGTCTCGTTGTGCGAGGGCGTTGCTACCACGGACGTAGGCGGTTTGCATGCTTTTGGATTACCCCCTGTTCCGTTGCTCGTGCAAAAAAAGAGGGCAGTCCGAGTGTTTGCACTACTCCGAGATTGAAGTACATATTCTTGCGAATAATTTTGAAGATCATTTTGATTGCAAGTTTTTCTCGTCTCACATATTGCGAATACTCTGCGGGACATATTCCGCATACATCCTCCCTTTTACAGGTACGCAGTTTTGTAAATCACGAAGACGACTATTTCACGAATGTGATCATGTTGTCTTTGAATTATAGTCGCTAACACAGCGACGCAAAACTGCCAAAGAACTTTGTTTTCTCACGTCGAACATTTTATATGTTGTGAGACACTGAAGTTACTTGCCTCACGTCGAGCTTTCATGCTGTGCGAGTTGGTAGCTTCTGATGTCTGTTCATATCAGCAGTTGTGGCTCGCGATTGAATGGGTGACAAACTCCGATCGGCATATGGAAGACTTGTTGCAGCATTTGGTTTTTCTCAAGCTTGCTCTTTGCTAGCGGGCGAAGTTGCTCACCCTGTGCTGAAGCCGAATCGACGCTGTCTTGCGAAAGTTCGGCTGAGCCTTCAGCAGTGTGCCATGGCTCGTGTTCGCGGTGCTCGCCTGTTCATGGTGGTGAGCTTGCTTTTGCTGCTCCGGCTTTGTGCTGCAGCGCCGAAGAAGGAGACTTCGTGTGCTTCTAATGAAGATGCTCAATCCGATGATGCTGATGAGCAGTACCGCGCCGCCTTGCGTGCTGTCTTCACTTTCATGAAACAGTACGGAACCAGCGCTGACCATTGGCAGTCGGAGTACGACGTGGCTGCGCGTCGTGTTGAAAATCTGTTAAGCAGCTTGAGCGAGGCGGACTCGGAGCGGATGAACAGAGACCTTGTCGTGCTTATGTCGGGAACGGATCCGGCTGCTCAGAGGGAGATGATTTTGCGGCTCCAGCTGCAGACGGTCGTCACAGAATGCGGAGGCTGGGCCTGTCGAGCGATCCCCGACCCGAAGCCGATAAATTGAAGATGTAGTGGCCTCGCTTTGCAGTTGAGCCAAGCACCCGACCTGGCGGCTCCGGCTCTGGCTCTGGTTTGGTCCTCAGAGTGTTTTGCGATGTAAGTGCTTCGGAGCCCACGACGACATGCCATGCCTATTTCTTCATGTCCGGTGTTATCCGGGTTTCTTCGCCGATGATCATCTGAACTGCTGAGTGAGTGCAGGTCCGTGTGTGTGTGTGTGTGTGTGTGTGTCGCCACGCAACATGAACTGGAGCATCATGTCGCCCAGGCTCCGCCTCCTAAGCACTTTATGACGCGAAAGGAAGTGGAAGACTCAGTCCAATGTCTTGCTTAAGGAGCACCGGTCGAGAAAGCGTAGTCCGCGGCTGCTGCAGGGAGACTGGCAGTGGGCAGAGGATCGACGTGCGAAGATACTTCGCCAAAGCCCTGCAGATTGGTCGGAGCTCTGAGGCTGCGAGAAAAACAAAGTAGGCCTCCAGGCGCCTGCGCCTGGTCCAGTTTGGCAGCACTCTCACAACTGAGCAACCGGCCGTTGAACGGATGCCATCTTGTTTGATTTATTTGTCATCGCTGTGCTTCATGTCATCATTCGGAATGTCACAATCTTCCTGCAGTGTTTTGGCAGGAGGAACACTTTCATCTGTAGCAAGCCGAGCTGCAACATGGGCGAAGAGGCAGCTGCCGGGGAACGCCGACTGGCCAAACTTTGGCGGATGAACAAGCAATTGATCGATGACTCGGCTCCACTTTATGGCTGTGTCGGTTTTGACTTGATGAGCTGCCTGGTTCCACGCCCGGTGCTTGGAGAAAGAAAACAAGACTGGGAGGATAAGGTCTACAACTTCAAAGCGCTCATGAAACTCAATCCTTCCGCTTCGCAGCTGATGGGGCTTGTCCTCCAATCGGCAATATTGGCAACGCTTGCACGGCTGAATCAATGAATCTCAATTTGTAATTCGAACCATTCAGCCAGCTGCCTGATTCGTGACCAGAACAGATGCCCATTGAGAGTTGAATGTGAGCTTCGCTGTCATGTTCGTGGGAACACAGGGGAATGTTGCCGACGAGTTGAAGAATGTCTCAATGCCCTTGTTCTAAGCATCCATCTGATAGCTCGCTGTAGCTCGCGATCGGCATGAAACGTGTCACTGTACATCTCCTGAGCGGAGAACAGGTTTCATTGGAGGAGGCGCGAGCAAGAGGTAGGGGCCGCCTTGATGAGGCCAATCTCTACCTCTTCCTCGAAGCGGCTTTGAGCTCGAGCGCGTTCTCTTGTGCGTTGCTCCGCCGCGATGGCTCGGTCGCGTCCTATGGGAATGCTATGACTGGTGGTGACAGCAAATCTGTTCAGGACCGATTGAAAAACGTGCAGGCCGTTGCATCATCTCAGGAAGGGGCCGCCTTTGCGGTTCTTGATGATGGTTCCGTTGTTGCATGGGGCTCGCAAGACTACGGAGGCGGCATCGAGCCCGCTATGCAAAATCAGCTGAAGAACGTGCGGCAGATTCAAGCGGGACGATCTTCTTTTGCCGCTATCAAGGCCGATGGTTCTGTTGTTACCTGGGGCTGCCGAGCTGGCGGTGGGGACAGCCTGGGAGTGCAGGAACGTTTAATGAACGTGCAGGCCATCCAGACCACTGGCGATGCTTTTGCGGCAACATGCACAGATGGCTCTGTCGTGACGTGGGGAAGACGTGAACACGGAGGCGACTCCGGTGGAGTGCAGAAGCAACTCAAAGGCGTGCGGCAGATTCAAGCGGCACGAGAAGCCTTTGCGGCGCTGCTCGACGATGGATCCGTCGTTACCTGGGGCAAATGCAGTTCTGTGCCTGTGCGAAACGTCACCGCCATCCAATCCTCATCGAGGGCTTTTGCAGCCATTCTGACCGACGGATCCGTTTTTACATGGGGTGAAGACTTCAGCGGAGGCGACTCTAGCGCGGTGCAGGACCAGTTGTCCAATGTCTCGGCCATCCAATCGACGACGAATGCGTTTGCAGCGATCCGCACAGATGGTTCCGTGGTTACATGGGGTGGGGGTCGATATTCTGGTGCGGACAGTAGTGAAGTGCAAAAACAGCTGAAGGACGTCAGGGAAATCCAAAGTAACCGCGGAGCCTTTGCGGCGCTTCTACGCGATGGCTCAGTCGTAACCTGGGGCTGTGGCCTTCATGGTGGCAACAGCAGCATCGTGCAACATCAGTTGACAGATGTGGAGCAAATCGCAAGCAACTTCAATGCTTTCGCTGCCATTAAGGCCGACGGCACGGTTGTATCATGGGGCTTCCCAGAGCGCGGTGGCGACAGCAGTGCCGTGCGAGATCAGCTCAAGAACGTGCGGGCTATCGCAGCCTCCGCTCTTGGTTTTGCTGCCGTTGTTGACAGCGACCAAGTCGTGAGCTGGGGCGACTGGGTGGCGCGGCCCTTGACTCCACGGTGAGCCGTGCGGGCCGCGAATTCTTCGCTCTGGCCAGGTTGCACCGTTGCTTGCTTGCTTGGACGCTGTCTTGCGAAAGAGCGGGCATGGACGACGCCGCCGCGAGAAGAAAATCGCTTGTTTGTTAACTGGACGCTGTCTTGTGAAAGTTCCGCTGCTTGGGCAGAGCAACCCTGCTGCTCAGGTTGCCTGCACTGCCCGGTCGCTTTGGATTCCTCGAGGCTGGGAGGGTCGGTCTAACAGAAACCTTTTCATTTCCTGAGATCCCGACTGCGGACTGCTGGGCTTGGTTGGTTTGAATTCAGAATTTCCGTTGTGTGGCCGAAAGGTGTTCGGGGTTCTGCTCAACCCGGTGTCCCAGCATCGTTGCCTACTGCTACTGTTTGGATCCTTAGATGATTCGTTCTTCCTCTTGAGAAGTTGACATTGAGATGGCACACTTTGCAACCCTTCAGACGAGCTTAGCCAGCACTACTCCAAATGCGCGGCTTGTCCAACCTGCGAGTTCGTTGTGCTGGCCAGACGAGAAGCAAGTCATCTTGGCCGCCTCGCCACAAAATGTGGCCAGGCTTGGAGGCTTGGACCTGCTCTGGTGGTATCAGCCCGACGACACCGCCGCCGGCACAAGGGGTGGCACCGTCGTCGTCCATTGGGAATGCAGGAGCTCTGCCCGACGAGATCTGTCCAAGGAACCGCAGAAGAAATCGTGTCGGTCGTCCGCTACCACGGACGTTTCGGGTCGACTGACAACAGAAGGCTAAATGCCTTTCGCGGTGACTGCCTAGATGGCTGCTGTGAGCGGACAACGATTCGAAGGCTAAATGCCAAAGCAGTGACTGCCTGGATGGCTGCTGTGAGCGGACAAGGATTCGTCAAGACGCAGGAGTTTCTCTATGGCTTGACGCGCTACATAATTTGCGGCATCTGGCGGGGTTTCCTAGTGAAGTAAGGTGTTTCACTTCGGAACGTTGTCTTTCCAAATCCCTAATGGCTGCACTGCCTTTCGCTGCTGGAATCTCGGCGCCACGGATCGCGCAGCAGCTCAGCGAGGTGGACCCGTTTGTGGTATAGGATAGATCTTAAATCCCCAATCATCCTTTGAGAGACCTGTGTTGTGACTGCCGCTTGGGAATGTTTGCCAGATGCCGCCGGGTTTCTTCTTCTGAGATAGTATACCTTGGGTTGATACACAGGGTGTCACCGAAGCCTGGGGCTCTCGATGAATGTCTGCAGCTAGAATCAATCTTTCTACAGGAGGCTCTGGACCACCGTGATCCCTGCATTAGTCCTACTAGGCCCTGGTGGATTACCCGGTGTGGGTAGACACGAAATAAGGAGCCCATAAGCCCCTTGCGCCCCCCTGGAGTCTGTTGAATCGGCTAAGTAGCACACGCTGGCCTGTTGTGGTTTGAGATGAAGAGCGAGACCCTAATCCCTACTCCTTTCAGCGGCCTGTGTTGCGACTCGCGTTTAGGGATGTTGGTCAGCTGCCGCTATGTTTCTTCTTCCATGATACTATACCCTGGGTTGGTACAATGCGTGCTATGGAGGCTCGGGGTTCCCGACGAACCTTTGCAACTACAATCAGCCATTTTCACAAGGCTCCGGACCACCGTAATCCGTGTATGACCTCTCCCAGCACCTCCTCAGGCCGCCTCTCCGATGCCGGTCTTTGGGACGTTGCTTGCTTGCTTCGACGCTGTCTTGCGAAAGAGCAAGCAAGCAACGACGCCGCCATGACAAGAAGATCGCTTGTGTGTTGAAGAAGTCTTCAGGAAGATTTTAAGATGTGCCATGGCTGATCAGAGACCAGTTCAGTGCTGTCAGAATGTAAACAAGTCAGTCACCTGTGAGTCTGTCCTCATTCGCAGCTCTATTATCAAGTCAGTGAAGCTTCTTGCAATAACGCCATTATCTGCCGCTGGTGTTTCCGATTGCGATGGGGAACCGATTTTGTCCACATCGAGCAGGAAAATCCGAACGCCTGTGTGGTCATCATCGTGATGGTGGAGGAAGCTGTTTGTTCAATTGTGAGATGCACAATGAACCTTGCATGAGAACCAAATGGTCGCACCAAGTGCATTATTGCACCCGGTGCATAGTGGACTGGTACAATGAGGACGATGTGAGGCGTTCCACCCTTCATAACTTGAGAGGCAGGAATGCCGAGGACGAGTGGCCAGTTCTTGGCCAGGCACATTTGAGTGAATGAAAGTAATGAGGTGAGTTTCACCAGTCCTGGTTGCAAACAACAGTAATTGTGCTCATTGCATGCCGCCGAATGGACGCTGTCTTGCGAAAGTTCGGCGGCGCTGCGGCCGGCCGTCGAATGGACGCTGTCTTGCGAAAGTTCGGCGGTGCGGTGCAGGGCTGTTGGCTTCGTTTCACCGACGCGAAAGTTCGGCGACGCACAGCCGGTGGTGAACATGGGCACAGCGATGCACGGGCAAAAGGAGCGTTTCGTCGGGCCAGTTCTTGGCCAGGCACATTTGAGTGAATGAAATCATGAAAGTGGAGAGGTGAGTTTCACTGATTCTGGTGGCATGTTCCTGCATTGCTGGCAAAACATCTGTGTGTGTGTGTGTGTGTGTGTTGCAAGACTTAGCATCTTTGGAGGCGGCATTGAGCCCGCTATGCAAAATCAGCTGAAGAACGTGCGGCGATGGTTCTGTTGTTACCTGAGGCTCGCGACACGATCGAGGTCCAGGTCAGGGATGAGCCCTCACGCTATGGGGATCTCCATTAAGCGTTCCCACACATAGAGCATAGAGTGAACTACATCGAGTCAACTGCATGGTACATAGATCACTCCATGACTCTGTGACTCTATTTCACTATGACTCTATGACGCTATCTCACTGTAACTCTATGACTTTATGACTCATGACTCATGGACTCTATGACTCTTGACTGTATGTGCCTATGACTCTATGACGCTATCTCACTGTAACTCTATGACTTTATGACTCATGACTCATGGACTCTATGACTCTTGACTGTATGTGCCTATGACTCTATGACGCTATCTCACTGTAACTCTATGACTTTATGACTCATGACTCATGGACTCTATGACTCTTTCCTATACACTGGATCTATCACATAGCCCCACACTCTTCGCTGATGATGCTTTCGGGCCAATTGTCTTCTAGTTGCTTTGATTTCATGCTTTTTGCATTGCATTCGGCATGTGATTTTCGCTTCGCTTCCGCTCCCAGCTTGGCTGTTGCTTCGGCCGTGGGTGGGTGTGGGACTGTGCACTGTCCTTCCAATTCGTCTGGCCCTCAGCTTTGCTTTGCTCAGTGAGTGAGTCTTTGGCTTCGCTTGCTTCGGCGGCTTGCTTCATTGAGCTGCTTGCTGCAGCATTCTTTTGCGTCAAAGATTTCCAACAGCTTGCTGCTTTAGCTCCTCCTGACTTGCGGTCAGAATGTCGGATGCTTTGGCGACCAATCTTCTCATTGCGCTTCTCCAGGAACGCGGGTTCAATGCTGTGCCAGCTGTTACTCAGCAGGCCGCCGATGCAGCATCACCGCCAGATGCAGCTGGCCCTGCTTTGGGAGCTGCAGATGCTCCGGCTTCGGCTAAGGCTCCCCCACCTTCTGTGGTGAATGCTGAGGCCCCGCCGCCTCCGGTTCCAGACTCAGTCTCGGACACGGTGGACCCCCCCGGTGGTTGAGCCTGCTTTGCCTGCAGAGTCAGCGGTGGGGCAGCCTGCTGTGACTGCTGAGTCACCTTCGGAGCCTCTTGCTGTGGATCCCGTGGACCCTGCTTTGTCCATGCAGGTCTGGGGGGTGCCCCTCGAGACGTACGACAATTGGCTTGGGTACTCCATGCACGACTGGCTGGAGTTCTGGAGCTTTCAAGCTCCAGGACTCCAGCCGCCTGAGATGAGAGATGCTTTATTTTGGGGGAGGTACCACAGGTCGGTTGCATCTCAGACGGGTGCGGCTCCTGCTTCTCAGTCTTCCGATGGTGATGGTGGGGCATCGCAATCGGTGCCAGCTCCTGCTGTCGATCCTCCTGCTGGTGATGGCGTGGACAGCTACTTGGGCGACCCCTGGCAGGGGTATAGGGGACTTGACGCTACCAAAGGAACGGCCCCAGACCCTGCCGGGGACGCACTTTGGCTCTGGTACTTCTCCTGCTTTGGATCCAGCCACTTCTGGAGCGCAGACGGTGGGCGATCAGGGGCGCGCTTCGGCCACGGACCCTGGACCTGCTGCTGCTGCTGATTCCACCGGCAAAGATCATGCTTTTGCTGCCTCTTCGGGGGACGGCGCTCCTGGCGGTCAGGACCAGGGTGGCAATGCCGACTCTGCGCAGCCTGCTGTGGATGAGCCGCCGGAGCCACACTTTGAGATGATCTATCGTTGTCGATCCAAGTGCATGGACTGCCAGTCTGCTTTTTGCGGTAAGTCAGCTCCCTCGTACAACGCGGCGAAGTTTCACCCCCACCACCGCTGTCGCTACTGTTGGGCGACGTTTAAGGCGAACAACTTGTAAATCTCCGCTCTAGTGCTGCTTTATTTTGTGGGTTTCATGCTTTAGCCTGGTATACAGTTATTCGCCTTAACTTTTCAGCCATTGCTTTGATCGTGGCAGCTTATTGCTGCTCTTGCTCCTTTTGTCGCAAGACCGTGAGCCCTATGCTTTCTGCAGCACAAATCCCATTTCTTGCCTTGTGGGCTTTGAGACAGCTGTGCACTCTTCTGCTCTCAGGTCAAACACTGCTGGCCTCGAGGTGGGACTTCCTTTGCACTGCTTTAGCCGTCTGTCTCGCCCCGTGCAGGATGGCTTCAGGTGCCGTTTCTTTCAAGGATCGCCTGCTTTCTGGCGAGGTGCCCGAGGCTGTGGCTGATGCTTTAGTGGATGCAGGCCTCTCTGACCGCCTGTTCTCAGCACTTGTTGTGAAAGTGGAAGATTTGGAGACTGCTTTGGATCAATGGGTGCCGGCCGCGCTCTTGACAGCGGACCCTGCGGCAGTGCCTGCTTTGCGATTGCTTTGGCTTGAGAATTGCCACGCTTCCTTGCGTCCGCAATCTTCGGGCAGCTTCCCCCCGAGCCCTCCTACAGGTGGCTTAGGTGCATCACCGGAGGGTACGACCCCTGGATCTTGGGCCGAGACCTTTGCGCCCAAGCTTTCTCCAACGAAGGTCAAAGAGATGCGGGATGCTTTTGTTGTACAATACCCTAGCGAGCTTTTGGATCCAGATCTGATGCCATCCATTCGCTTGCTTTCTCACGTCTACAAGCAGACATGCACCAAGGAGTTTGCTTTTGTACCTTGGAAGTTTCGCATGTCGGTCAAGTTGCACGAGGAGCAGCAGATGGCCAAACCGGCAAAGCGAGCTCGCTCGGAGCTTTCGGACTTGCTTTTTGATGACGTGCCTACGAGGGACATTCCTTCGTCGGGTGGAATGGGGATGTATCATTGTCAACAAATCCTTGGCCTGCTTTCTACTGCTTTGGCCTTGTGCGAGGCTGCGCACCTGCACACCTTGCGAAGCTACGAGCGCGCCTTCATGCGCTTTGCTTTCGCGAAGGTCGGTGCGGATTCCGGCCTCTCTTGGCCGTGGCCTTCGACACTGGATCGTACCCAGTGACGGAGTAGGCCGTCGCATTCCAGCTGACTAGAGCCATCCATGACCATCGACATACGTCGTAGGGTCCATTTCCTGGCTCTTGCCGCTGGTTGTGGGTTCCACCGTGGACTTGTGGACTTTGTGTGCACGATCGCGACGCAACAGGACCCCGGGGCTGACCGTTGTTCGACGGAACTAGAACGGCGGCCGGAGCTCCGACTTTGGGTTCCACCGGTGGTCTTGGACAGCTCCAGGCGACGGCCTTTAGCTGTTGTGGATCGGTCGCTGAGGCCCCGTAGCTCGTGCTGAACGGCCAACACCGGCAAAGCCTGTGCGCCGCAGCTAGCTTTTTGCCTCTTTTTATCGAGCCGCCCTGTTTCACAGCTGTTTTTGTTCGTTTGTTGGTTTGTCTAGTTTGTAGGGACCGGGTGCTACAGCTGTAGTCGACGAGGCCCGCCCACGCCAAAAAAAACTGCTGTGTATGCTTGTAGATGTCGCCTTTCCAGCAAGCAATATCATACTTATCATACTTCCATCGTCAACGTATTGTGGGTGTGGTACCCAGATTCCTTGGACCAGCGGCCAGCGGTCAAACCGAAGGTTGCAGAACAGAGTAAAGAGGTCAGTACTTGTTTGCATTTCGTGAGGACAGCTAGGAGGAGCACAGCCATGGCAAGGATTCCAGTGCCCATGCGCAAGTGTCGCCATGTGCTTGCGCTGTCAGCATTTGGCTTGTGGGCAATGCCAGCATGGTGCCTGCCAGCATTACGCCTGCCAGAGCCTAAGAACAGCGCTGCTCAGCCTCCCATTTGCGCAATGCTGCAGACCTTACAGGCGAGCAACGCAGACAGCACGCGCTGCGAACGCAGCAGGGAGCCGAGACCGAGAGAAAGTTCGGCCTTTAGCTTTTGCCCGGAGAAGCCCAGGCTGATGCCGTGGAGCTACCTCGCAAAAAAGTCTTTCAACGAGAAGAAGTGATCTACTTCTTAAGCTCCAAGGAGCAGACCATCCGCTCCAAGGGCGAAACCATCCGCTCCATGCACCCCTTGTCCCTGCAGGCAGCCTGGATTAGACCCCATCCCTGTGTCGCTGCTTGTTCCTGTCTGCGAGCGCGACCTTCCTTTCGTTCTGGCAGGAGATCTCAACGTGGGCTTTGACCACGACCTCCCGGATATTCTGTCGGGGCCTTCTGTCGCAGAGCCACTATGGGACCTGTCAGGACGACGTCGCCGCGCATCCGAGGCTGCAGGCATGTTGGCACGTTTCCAAGCAGTGCTGCAGTGCTTGATTTGTTTGCAGTGAGTGGGCATTGGAGTGCTGTTGAGTTCATGTCTTGCACCGTGCCACTCACGCCGTTTCCGCATGTTGGTGATCATCGTTCTGTCCAGTTGTGCATTCCAGCTGTATGGGGTCAGAAACCTATTGATTGAGGGAGACTCGGCGAGCCACCAGCTCCTGGTGCGGGGTTTGGTCGGAGTCGCACTTGGCTTGTGTCAGTTTTGAAGAAAGTAGTTAACCGTACTCGAGCCCCACGTACTTGCATGATGTAGCTAAGATCGTACTACAAGAGGTAGATGAAGAGCAGCTTGAACGACGCACACGAACCTGTTTGGCTCAAGTAGAAGAAGTGCTTTGTGTGCTTGCTTTTGCTTGTCTTGTAACACGACGGGTTTACTTCGTGTTCAACTGGTTAACAGCCTCAGCATTTCATATCATTCACTGTGGTCGTCTAGGGAGAGTCTAGGACCCCTGCGAGCCATAGTGCCCCGCGTGCAGGCCTAGTGTCTGTGCATTCCATATCTGAAAGCAACTAGCGAGGTTGCGTGAAATCGGTTCGCCGTAGGTCTAGTGAGAGACCTGCCCATCCTCCATACCACTTTCCATATCCTGCGCTGTCAATCTCCTGGGGTTAGAGCCAGAACCCTACAGTTGAGATCCCAACCAGCGCCCGCATCGCAGCCTGGTTTTGCACATTATCTGTGAGGTCCAAATCTGCTGCGTGCTTCGCCTGCTTGCTCAGGCATCCGCGTGGTAACCTTCTTCGGGTTTTCTAAAGCCCCGCCTTAGCACCTCTCCCGTAGTCCCGTTCACGGACAAAGGAGGCCAGGCCTTGTGGTGCGACAGGCGATCCAGTAGAGCTCAGAACAGAACCGCAACGAGTCAGGAGTGAGATTGCATCCCAGCAACCCTCCTGTAAGAGTTCAGCTGAGATCAGAGGTTGATTGAGATTTCTGGTTTGGGTTAGCGTGGGTGTTTCCCGTGCTCGGCCTTCGAACCGCTTCCTCAGTCCCTCATCCCAGCTGTAGACTGCCTCGGCAGCACAGCACAACAGCCAAAGGCAAACACAGAATCAATTCCACATCCCTTCGGCTCTCAGTCTGCCAGCCAGGGGGTTTTCCTAGTTGACAGTTGTTCATCTGGGTTATCTGTGGGTAATCAAGGAGGTTATCCGGATTGAGCTTCCAGAGGCAAGGCATTGAGGCGTGCTTACGCAGCCAACGGGGGATAATTGAGTAGGGCCTCGAGGCGAGCCTTACAGCGGTTTCCCTTTTAAGTCGTCACTGCATGCCAGCTGCTCCAGCCGATACTCCAGAAGCTCGATTTGCGTTGCAAGCCGCTCTCCTTCTCCACGAGACAAAGAGAGGTGGCGGCGGGTCAAGCGGACGTGCCAGACGATCGCTTCACATTAAAATCGTCTCTGGATTTGCGGTGGAGCTGAGGTCACTTGCTGTCCTGTCTGAGCCAGACAGGCATAATCTTCAAGTGGCCGAGGAATACATTGAGTGGCTGGAACACAACACGCCTGATCGTGGGGCGGGTCTCCCTGTTTTCTTGAATTCACCTGGCCCTACGCTCTTCCCGCGGGTTCATTCTGTTCCTCCAGCGGTACCTGCTAGCCCTTCTTCTGTTTCCACTCCGCCTTCGCCTTCGGTACGTGCCTTGGGTACTGATCCGGAAAGGGTTGCGGGATCTTCAGGGCTAGAGGCTTCCGGGTCGATAAGTGTTCTTCCGAGTGGGAGAAGGTTGCCGCCCCAACCTCCTGTTCCAAAAGCTAAAACAGGAATCCCGCCATCTACTGCACCAAACGTTGGACCATATCTAACGCTCGGACAGCGAGCAGCGGTTATCTCACCTAACAATCCGTTGCTTCGCGTGCGGTCGAGATCTCCACCACGGTCTTCGAGCAGCGGGGTTGGACCCGGGAGGGAGCGCGAGGCGGCCGAACATCTTGCGAATCCACTTGAAATCGCCGCGGATCCAGCCGAGGAGGCTGCCGAGGAGATTCTTGAGCCAGCCGAGGAGGCTGCCGAGGAGATTCTTGAGCCAGCCGAGGAGGCTGCCGAGGAGATTCTTGAATCAGCCGAGGAGGCTGCTGAGGAGACTCTTGATACAGGCGTGTCATCGGCGAGCGGGGCTGTACCCGAGTTGAGGTTCCGGCCTGTGGCGCGGCAGGTGACTTCGCTTAAGGTTGCGGAGGGGTTGCTTCCGCCGGGTACTTCGGTGCTGCTGTCATTGGACATTCATTTGGTCGCTGACCGTAGTGAGGCAGGAACATCTGCGTGCCTTGAGGATCTTGCGAGAGCACTCGAATTTGGCTGTTATTTTCTGCTCGTACGCGGTGAAGCAAAAGACCATTGATAAGGCGGTCCAGTGTATCCACCGAATTTGTGATCAGACGATTGTGCGGCGCCCTTTGACCTTTCCCATTTTCTTCACGACATCCAAGACTGCGCCGGGCACAGGCAAAGGAGCACGATTGTCTAATTTGGCGGATATCTTTAGCCGATCGCGCCCCACTCCACTGACTTATCTGTATCACGTGGACGACCAAGATCCGATCAGTAAGAACGTGACATCCTACGGCCATCACGGTGTGACGTGGGCGGAGGAGGGCCCGCGTTCTCTGGATCAGATCGTGTGGGAGCTCTGTTGGCTCTAGCCGCCGACTGCCAAAACAGAAAGGCAGAGGAAGACTGCAGACGCAGCTCCTCGGGTGTGGGTTTTGTTGAGGGTCGACTTGGAAGGTTGGGGTGAAGTATTTTTACAACCCTTAGACCTCGGTTGGACCACAATCTCAACCATGCCATTAGCATCACAACTGGGATTCGAGGAATCTTCATTGGAAATTTCATCGTCAAGCACACCCCCTAGGGCTCCAGCACTTAGCGTGCGCCCGGAGGCAGCTAGACAGTCGGATTCATCAAGTTCGGGGCCGATTCGGAGGAACCGGGCTAGATCATTGTCGTATGGACCCGCGTCGAGGTCTTCATCCCTGCAACCGGCACCAACCTTTGCAGCGAATGTTGGCCCTGCCCATAGTCAGAACCCAACCGGCCCGAACACGAGCCATCAGGAGTTGCACTTGCATCAACATGCCCATCGGCAGCAGGTCCTTCAGGTTGGGGTTGACTCGGTAACCCATGCGAACATGCAATCCGAAGCAACAACTGCCATCATGAACGCCAGAGCTGAGACAGCAGCCGTGTTTGGTGAAGCCGAAGCAGTGATTCAGTCTCTAAGATCAGAGAACCAACAGCTAGGCGCCCAGGCCGTTGCGATTCAGGGTGAGTCGTATGCCACCATACAGGCGCTAAGGACCGAAAACCAGCAGTTGGGTTCACGCGCTTCGGTGATTCAGGGTGAAGCTGAAACGGTGATCGGAAACCTCCGAACTGAGAATCAACAGTTAGGGGAGATGAACCGTGAGCTCAACCAGAGGCTCGAAAAGCAAGCTAAGATGATCCTTGAGCAGCAAGAGTTATCTAAGGCTATGCATCAACAGCTAATCGCACTTCAATCGCATGTGCAAGCTGCCGAACCAAAGAACCCAAGCATCCCTTCATCAGCTTTCCCCGCGAGCTCTACCCAAAATGGCGCGGATCAGGCTGCGTCTGCATTCAACGCATTGCAGGCACTCGCGGGTGAAGTTGGGGGAACAATGCGAAGGATTGAACAAGCAATTGAGGTAGCCCTTAGTCCCAAAGCCAAAGCAAAGAAGCAGAAAGCTAAAGCCGAGGCTACTGCTAGGGCCATTGCACCATCAGTTGCGCTGCCAATCCCCGCTAAGGCTTCCGGTTCTAGTGGTTTCGTTGCTTCGGGTCCGGTTGAGTTTGGGGTGCCACCGTACCAATGCAGTCGTAAGAGCATCTTCACGGGTAGATTGCATTCCGCAACACCCGCACCACCTCCTCCTCCATCACATTCTGCACCGCAGAAGCTCAAGCCACAAGTCCTCGACATAGCAGATGAAGATGACTTTGATGAGCATGGTGAAGATGAGGATGATAAGGGCGGAGAAGATTTTGAGGATGATCCAATCATCCCGGTTGCGGCTCACGAGCCCGAGGATGACAGAGATTACGAGTCTAGCATTTACAAGTACAAAGACCTGAAAGACATCAAGCTTCCCAAATTCCGGATTCTAGCGTTGAGTTCAGGGCTTACCGCAATTCGGTGTTAACACAGATCGCGTCAATAGATTGCAGCGGCAAAGCCGTCCTGTTGAAGTGGCTTCAAAAGAGCTTAGATCCATCAGGTAGCATTGCATTGACACGGTCGCTCCAGCGGGATTGTGAGGGTTTGCCTAGACTTGATGGGTGGATCTCCGCATGCATCAGTGATGCGAAACACCTAAAAGGTGAATGGGGATTGCAAGCGCAGTCGTACTTGGAAAGGTGTCATGCGTCTGGAACGATGCCATCGGGTCGTGCACTCTTGTCCATTCTTAGCAGAAGATACCGGATAGATAAAGTGCGCGGGCCATTAGTGACACTACAATCCTTGTTCGATTTAGAACCTGACTCATTCTCCTACCAATCGCTTGTAGCCTTCAAACAACGCGTCGAGTACGTGTTGAACGGCTTACCGGAGCGGCAATGGCCAGACGCCGAAACAATGTTTTCCTGGATCTATTCACGGCTAAAGGGTTGCAGGATGCTTTCACGCACCATTGATCGGGTCAAAGATGCCAAGCCGGGTTCCAAGCGTAGGACATTTGAGTACATTTGGAATGGGCTCGAAGAGGTTCTTGCAGAAGTGCGCGAGGATCGAAATGAGCAAGCGCTAAAGGATTCGCTCAAGGAGGATTCCAAACAGAAGCAGAAACCAGATGCCAACGCGAAAGCGGCCGCGGCTAAGGCTACGCCCGCCGCTCCTGCTGCAAAGGCAAATGCAAAGGCTAAGGCCAAAGGCCAAGGCAATGATAAGCCCCCGAAGGCCCCGAGCAAAGCAACTCCAGGAGTCCCCGACACCAATCGTGGTGCCGGTGAGGGTGCCGATAAGGACAAAGGCAAAGGTAAAGGGAAAGGCGGGGGTAAGGATGGCAAAACTAAGCCTCAGAAACCTCCAGCTGCAAAGGATTCGTCAGCAGGACAATCCGGCCAAAGGCCAGCGTGCTTCTTCTACCCAAAGGGAACATGCACTAGGGGAAAGGATTGCCCTTTTGAGCATGTAGATGCACCAAAGAAAGCTGCTCCATCAAAGGCCGCCCCAAAGGTGCCTGCCGGAGTCGCCGTGTTAGCAGCCGCGTCGACGGGCGCGAGCGCATGCAACATCCCTTCATCATTTGTCCGCGGTTTCAAAGCCACATGTCGCTTGATCACCGCTCCCTTTCGTGTGTTTGCCCGCTTCGCGGCAGCACTTTCATTTGCGTTGCCCGCAACTGTGCATCATTCGCATGAACGCATTGCCGCGACAGTCAGTAGACCTAACTGTTCAGGGGGGTCGTACTTCCTTGATTGGGTTGCTGACTCTGGGGCAGGGAGAAGCCTGCTAAGCCAGTCCGCACTTGCAGATCAGGGCATTTTGACTGACACGTTCAGTGATCACATCCAGTCAACAAAGCCGTTGCAGTTTGAGACCGGGAATGGGGTTACGAGTAGTGGCACCTTCCTTACTACAACGAGCGATGCCTTTGGATCAGTAGAGTCCTATGTTCTGCAAAGCTGCCCGGTAGTGCGGTCTTTAGGCCAACTAGTAGAGTTGCAGCGAAAACCTTTTGTTTGGCTTCCTGGTAGCATGCCGTTCTTCGGTACCAATGAAGATTGCATCCAGATCACTTGGGATTCGGATCGAGTCATCTATGCCCATAAGGTTGATGATTATGTTCCGGTATTTCGTGAGCAGATCAGGTTTGGTGGCGACGGTTTGCATAGGGCCTTAGCCGCTGGTGAGTCTGCCCCGGCAGCCCCAGCAGAGGTTCCTGCACCCGCCGTCCCAGCAGAGGCCCCTCCTCTCCCAGCTCCCGCAGCGCCCCCCTGATCCAGGGGAAGGTTCTGGTGCTGACGATGAGGGTGATGAGGATGCACCAACCAAGGCTCAGCGGCTAATCACTGAAGCCCAGAGTCTAGAGCATCGCTTAACGCATATGCCAAAGAACCCATACTGTGATGTTTGCAGTCGGAGCCGAATGCTAAAGAAGCGAACGGCAAGGACGCGATATGCAAGGTGTGATGATGAGCTAGATCCGGTTGAAGAGTTCGGCCAACGGATAGCGGCTGATTTCATCATCGTGCACAAAGACTCTAGAAGCACTGAGACCGTCGTTCTGACGGTGAGGGATGAGGCCACAGGGTACATAAGAACATTCCCGTTAGTGTCCAGGCACGAAGACGGAGTGGTACGATCCTTGTTATCCTTCCTCGGTAGGCGCGCTTCTGGACCTTGTGTATTGTTTAAAAGCGACAATGCACGGGAGCTCCTCGCCGCATGTGCGACGTTGGGGTTTACTTCAGAACCAAGCCTTGAGCGGAGATGGCCTCACAACTCAGTTCTTGAACGGGAAATCCGGACAATCGAGGAGTGTTCAAGAGCTCTCCACATTGCGGCAGGTTTTCAGCTGCATTCGGGTCTTTGGGTCCACACTGTTCGGTATGCGGCACACACCATTAACCTTTTCCACCCTGCGGTTGGGATTGAGGGTAGCCGGTATGCGAACGCGACGGGATCCGAGTTTGGTGGCATGAAACTACAACTTGGTCAGTTAGTCTATTACAGACTTGACCCGGCACATCGTGAAAAGTTTCAGGCATCAGCAGCGCCAGGTGTCTTCGCAGGTTGGAGGTTCGACCGCGGTCCATCATCTTTCAGAGAAGTCTATTATGTGTTGGACTATGGTAAGCTAAAGAACCGTGAACCGGGGTACGAGAAGGCGATCTCCGTCCCTAGAGAGGAGATACACGTTCCCCGCGGTAATCCCATCCTTCCGATGTTCACCGCTGCAGAAGCTGCTTTGTCCAGTTTCACGAAAGCCGAGTATGAAGCCATCGAATTCCTTGATGTGCCGTTCAGCACGGTCGCGCCGTCAACACCTGTGGCCAAGCGTCACGAGTACATCACTTTAGATAGGCTCATGCGACTAGGCGCAACACCTGGTTGTAAAGCCTGCAAGTTCGATGGAACAGTACACACGCCAGTATGTAAGGCAAGATTCGATGGTTTGATTAAAGCCGAGAAGATTGCCGCGAGCAAGTCAGTCAGAGACGCGGCACCGCCCGATGTCGAGCGCCCTGATCCTTCGGCGGAGTCTGCACCCGCAGCCCCCGAGGGTGACGAGGATGCTCCAGAGCGCGCGAGCTCCTCTGCTGGCCCACGAGCTCCAGCTGGTGTTGTAGTTCAGCCTTCCGAAAGCAAAGTTTCAACAGGTGAGTTTGGTTTGAGTGCAAGGTTTCTCGCAAACGAGAGAGCGCGCAACAACACCAGAAGGGTTAAGGAACTTCCAGGGGAAAATGTTCTGATCGAGTATGGTTGTGAAGATGAGTCTGAGATAAGAGATGCTTGTGAACGTTGTAAGGTAGGTTCATTGTGTTAGTCTTTCCCAGTCAACGCTGGACTTGACTTCGCAGGATGACATGCAACAAGTCGTTTCCCAAGCAATCCCAGGTGTAGATGCTTGGTTCACCATACCTTGCACGCATATGTCTTCGCATCAAGCCGTACATCGTGAATCCCAAAGTCCTAAGTATGCGCGCAAGATTGCACAAAGGCAAGCCACTTCCAAGCGAATGTTGGTTTTAGCCCTTAATGTTGCCGATCATATCATTGAGCAGGGGGGTCGAGTTTCGTTCCAGTGGAGTTCTGATTCAGGGGTGTTTAGGCAGCCTGAGTGGATCGATTTCGCGTCGAAACACGAGCTTTCCAATGTAGCCTGTGTTAGCGGCAACAAGGCCATCACCATCGCTTCAAACTCTAAGCGAGTACTGGAGCACTTCGCAAAGGTGTCAACAAAGGAGTCGTCAGAGATCAACGCAACCAACATCGAAGCATATGAGTTTGCAGATCTCGTGATACAATCCTTGTTTCCCCAGCGGTACTTCAAACATGTCCCCAATCTTGGTAAAGCGAGCGCGCTTATCACCAAGAATCTCTCCCGCCGAGAATGGCAAGCTGAGCCGAAGGCGCTTGAGGCCATCGCTCAAGAAGCAGAGGGATTGCGCCGAAACGGCACATGGGATGACACAACAGCCATGCCACTGCATGAGCTGAGAAGTCAGGCCAGGTCTCAGGGACGCAAGCTTCGCGTCGCAGAGCTGATGACCTTGTGCGGGGTAAAGCATGCCGAACTTGCACCTGAATTTCAAAAGTTCAAAGGGAGAATTGTTTATAGAGGGGATAGGGTTTTGGATGAGTTCAACAATCTGGTTTTCTTCGAGGAGACTAGTACGACTCCAACGGGGTTGATAGCCTTGAACGCCTCCCTCTTCTGGGGTTGCTTACCGGAGCACTCTGTGACATGCTCCGACGCAATCCAAGCATACCTCCAATCAGAACTCAAAGAAGAGACATACGTAATCCTGCCAAGGGAGTTATGGCTCCCTGGTTGGGAGGAGCGTTTTGGAGCGCAAGCGCGAATAGTTGTTCGACTTCGCAAGAGCTTGTACGGCCATCCACAGGCCGGACGGCTCTGGCAAGAGTATTTGTCTAGGATTTTGATCTCATTAGGCGGAAAGGAGTCCCAGGAGTTTCCAAGCAACTGGTTCTTTGAGTACAAAGATGGGGTTCTCATCTTAAACATTTACGTCGATGACTTGAGTTTGTGCGGATTAACAAAATTGCACACGCCATTCTGGCAAGCGTTGAGGGCAAAAGTCAGACTTGATCCCGAGTGTTTTATAGGTTCTGAGGGTGTTCGGATCTTAGGTAGACTGCATTGTCGGTACGATGACCCATCGTCGACCACAATGGCGTTTAAGATGCCTGAGTATGCTGAGCAAATCGTACAAACCTATTGCGAGATCACCGGGACAACACCCGACAAGCTTCGTCGAGTGACTACGCCTTGCATCGCTGAGTCAGCGATGACTGACGAAGAGATCTCAGCGCAAGGCGAGCTCCATGATACAGCATCACGCATCCTAATGCGCTGCTTGTGGTTAGCTCGTCTCTGTAGAGCTGACATCGCATTCGCGGTAACTCGCCTAGCTTCCAGGGTCACTAGGTGGACTGCCTGGGAGGACAGACAAGTGCTGAGACTTGTGTCGTATATCCATCACACTAGAGATGTTTGCATGAATGCCAGTTGCTCTTGGGATGCCGCTCCCGAGCTGCGGGTGTATACAGATGCTGACTTTGCAGCCTGTCCCTACACTTCACGTAGCACGTCCGGGATTGTGGTCCACATAGGCACAGGTCAGCATGCATTCCCTGTGATGTGGCAAAGTCGTAAGCAAACGTCTGTTGCGAGGTCGACACCAGAGGCCGAAATGATCTCAATGGCATCAGCTATGTTTTCAGAGGTCATAAACTTACAGACGTTCTTACAGTCAGCCTTCAAAAGCACAGTGCCAATCATCTTCTTTCAAGACAATGAAACTGTCTTGGCCATCCTGAAGTCAGGATACAGTCCAAAGCTTCGCCACTTAGGGCGCGTGCACCGCGTGAACGTGGCAAGTATGGCAGAGATCTTTGAGCAAGAAGAGTTTTCGGCTACTTACGTGAACAGTAAGGATCAATTAGCTAATGGTTTGACTAAGATCATCCCTCCTGCTGAGTGGTCTGATATGCTCACACAGTTGTGCCTTCACGAAGGCGTCCCTCACAATGCGACCGTCTCAAAGGTCGTAGCTGAGGAAGCAGAGCGTTTCGCAAGATCACTGCCTAGGAAGATCACACAAGAAGACCTTGTGCAGCTGTTGTCGTACTTGCCAGGGGAAAGCGCCGTACGCCCCTCTGCAAGTGAGGCAATGTGCTTCACCACCGGTGCATTCGCACACGGAGGTGGGATCGCAGGTTTAAGGCAAAATGTAACCCTCTTCCCAGTAGTCACTGCGGTTTTGTGCAGGTTCATCCGTAGGGTGCTGCCTAAGCATAAGTTTACTGCGGTGATGTTGGCCAAGAATCAAATTACCTTGACTCATAAGGATTCTTACAACGAGCCATGCAGCAAGAATGCTGTAATCCCACTTGAAGTTTTCGAGGGGGGCCACGTGTGGGTTCAGTCACAAGACGGTGGCTACCCATGCCCAGGCCTCAGTCGAGGTGAGAAGGGCGAGATCCTTAAATGGCCAGCGATCTTTGATCCAAGACGGTTACATGCAACGACTCCCTGCACGAGAGGTGACAGAATCGTCGTAATTGCCTTCACTCCTAGAAACGTGAGCAGGCTGCCCGTCGACAGCCAGCTGAAGCTGCGCGAGCTTGGATTCCACTTCTAATTGGAGTGGCGATTCCACCAAGTAGGTAGTCTGCGTAACTAAGTTCAGTGTAGCGTTTCACGCTGTCTTCAAGGGGGGAGTTAACCGTACTCGAGCCCCACGTACTTGCATGATGTAGCTAAGATCGTACTACAAGAGGTAGATGAAGAGCAGCTTGAACGACGCACACGAACCTGTTTGGCTCAAGTAAAAGAAGTGCTTTGTGTGCTTGCTTTTGCTTGTCTTGTAACACGACGGGTTTACTTCGTGTTCAACTAAAGTGACAAAAGTTGGTTTCCAGGAACGCCCCCCTCCACAGCCCCCTCCACAGCCCCACAGAGCGCCAGGTGACAAAAGTGACGGTTTCTGGGAACAGCCCTCTCCGAGCCCCCCCCACACACACGAAAGTCGTCACTCCTCAACCACTCAACTCGTGCGCATTTCCCCAGTCTGTCAGAATGACCTGCATTTCCTTGAGGTACGGGTTAAGGTGGAAGTGCCTGCCTCCCTTGTGGGGCGGCCCCAAATCGCTATTGCTGCACGGATGCTGGAAGGCTTCCATCGTGGGCTTCTCCTTGCTAGACGTGGTGACTTCGACCCCCAAGTGTTCTCATACCCGGGCGTGTGCAAGGGCACTTTTAGACTCATGCTCCCGCTGGACGATGTCCCCTTGGGTCTGCAAACGCCGCCCACGCTTCCCATCCAGTCCGCGGGCCTTCTGCACGCTGCCCTGTGGCGCCTTCGGGCGGCTGCTACCACCTCTGGTTGGGATCTTAGCGCGGTGGTGGTTTATTGGCTGAGAGGTCCACAGAAAAAGGACTTTTATTTCCCGGTGCGCCTGTGGCGCCACGCCCATTTCGACGCGTGGGATACGAGGGCCAAGGTTCTCATCCACCACTTGGTGGCCCAAGAGACGAACGATAAGACCCTGCCCGACGGACGCCGTGCATGGTTTCGGCTAGGAGACCCTTGGGGCCAGGAACGCTGGAGAGACGAAGCTGAAGCCTTCATTGAGCGGGGAGGAATCGGCCCAGGCATTCAAATCCCGTTCATCTCTACTGAGCTGATGCCTCATCTCCATGAGCCGGATCAAGATACACACCGGTATGGTTTTTACCGCCTACAGGAGCTGCATGAGCAGCGCAATTACCAAATGTTATACCTGTTGCGCGAATCCCACTTTCCGACCAGCGGCAACGACATGCAGCGCCTGCTGGATTCTTGGCCGTGGCCTTCGACACTGGATCGTACCCAGTGACGGTGTTGGCCGTCGCTTTCCAGATGACTAGAGCCATCTTTGACCATCGACATACGTCGTAGGGTCCATTTCCTGGCTCTTGCCGCTGGTTGTGGGTTCCACTGTGGACTTGTGGACTTTGTGTGCACGATCGCGACACAACAGGACCCCGGGGCTGACCGTTGTTCGACGGAACTAGAACGGCGGCCGGAGCTCCGACTTTGGACTCCACCGGTGGTCTTGGACAGCTCTAGGCGACGGCCTTTTGCTGTTGTGGATCGGTCGCTGAGGCCCCGTAGCTCGTGCTGAACGGCCAACACCGGCAAAGCCTGTGCGCCGCAGCTAGCTCTTTGCCTCTTTTTATCGAGCCGCCCTGTTTCATTCGTTTGTTAGTTTGTCTTGTTTGTAGGGACCGAGTGCTACAGCCGTAGTCGACGAGGCCCGCCCACGCCAAAAAAAAATCACTTCTCAACCACTGCCCAAAAAAAATATCACAAGCAGGCAACACTCCACTCCGAAAAGCCTGTCATTTTTGTCACTTCTCAACCGCGGGCGAAACTTGTCACTTGTGTCACTTCTCAACCGCTGACAAAACAATCACGAGCAGGCAACACTCTGCTCCGAAAAACCTGTCATTTTTTCGCTTTTGTACCTTCTCAACCGGCCGTAGTGAGGCCAGATCCGCTCGAAGAAAGATCACCCCGTGATCTGGCCCTCTTCGCCAGGTCCCTGAGCAGCCGAGTGGAGCACGCCTTAAGGTTACCAAAACTCCTTAGCCCTGCCATCTCCAGGTCCTTCTCATGCCCTTTGTTCGCATTGCACGGTGGGAGGAGCCCGCGGTACCTCCATTAACCCTGCTCGTATTGGCAGTGGCCCGGGAGCTGCTCAGTCACGATTGTCACCTTGCGTGCAGCATGGGAGCTTCCGCGTGCGCAACAGAAGAAGTGACAAAAATGACAATTTTTGAAACTATAATGTTGTGGTGGATACCTCTGCTCGCCGTCGCCGCCCACCCCGCCCCTGCCCAGGATGCTCCTGCTTTGCTCTCCGCCCGCCGCTACTGATCTGCTTTGCCCTCCGCCCACCGCTGCTGATGCTCATGATGCTCATTCTTTGCCTCCACGCCGACTGATGCTCCTCTGCCCGCCCACTGATGCTCATCTGCTTCGCCGCATCCGCCCGCCCCCGCATCCGCCCGCCCCTGCCTGCACGCCCGCAGGCTGCCTGGGCCGTGGAGACGGCCGCCGGCTGATGCTCATCTGATGGGCAGCCAGATGAAACACGTCAGCCCGCGCCGGCGAGCAGCGCCAGTCATCGCGCCGCCGGTGCCCCTGGCGGTCAATGTCCTTGAAAGAAGCGAGCCCATCCACGGGCGACGCCCCGAGATCGAGCTCCTGCTCCGCTGGTGCTCATGCTCTTGCTCGCCCGCTGATGCTCCTCTTGCTAGCTCACTACTGCCCGCGCGCCCACTGATGCCTGCTCGCCCGCTGATGCTTGCTGGTGCTCACAGCCCGCTCACCCACTGATGCTCCTCTGCTCGTCGAAAGATCTGTTTGACACTTTTTCACCGTATGAGACAAACACTGCATCGAGCGCGGCAGCAACTGTTCTCATGCAGCCATTTCACTCAAAGGCATAATTCAGAACCAAAGGTGGATTTTTCCGCATGGGGCAACTTGTAGCCGCCACATCCAGCAGCCGGCCACTTGAGAAGATCCATGGGAATTTTGGACCGTGTCTGAGTTTGAATCGTTGTTTTGTTTTGGAAGCCGTTTCAATTTTCAATATCTAGATGTGAATCCAGAAACTCGAATGTTAACCCACTGTCTAAGCTCTACTTCAATTCAAGCGGTAGCCGTGTTTTTCTTGCTTCTTATTGGGGCCTGTGAAGAGCATGGGCCGACTACGTGACGGTGGAAGGACGGACGTGCACGGTGGAAAGGAAGTTTGTGCGTATGTGTGTGTGTGTGTGTGTGTGCTGCTTCTCAAGCAGGACATCAATGCGCATGGGATGAGGAAAGGCGCAGCTTGGTGTGGGAGCTGGCTGACCAGTCTTGGCGATCTTGGCAGCTGATCACACCAGCAAGCAGCAAGTAGGCAAGATTTGCAAGTCCAGATCAGGTGCCCATCAGTTTTCGTGTTGTTGCAATTTTGGAATGTGGGAGTGTGCGACTGGCTGACAGGCGCAGGCTTGCCGCGATTGGCAAGGTCGCGCAGCGAGAGGGGCGTTCAGAGGGTGGGAGTCTGCGAGAATGCTCATGGCGAGACTAAAAAGGGCATTTTCTGGAACACAACTTCACGAAGACATGGAACCTCAAATGCATGCAAGAGCAGAAGGTACGAACAGCAAGGCCAGGAGTTCCAGCTCTGTTTTTTTTTGTGCCGGATGTGGTTGGCTGTTATGTGGACAGTTGACAGTGTGATTTGTCGTAGTGTTGATGATCGTGATAGTGACGATGGTGATCATGCGCATGGTGTCGATTATGAAGGTTGTGATCTTGCTGCTGTTGATTGCGATGATGTTGGTGTTCTCAAGCTTCTGGTTGTTGATGTTTGTCGTTGGTAGTGTTGGTACAGATGAATGCTGACGATGAGCAGGTCCTCGCCCGTGAGCCCCAAGCCAAAACTAAGCAAGGCCCGTCCCTGAACCTTGATGCCCGAAACCCCAAGCCCTTTGAACCTTCGTCCCGAATTCTGAAAGTCTAAGCCTAAACCCTCAGCTCATGGGCCGTGTCGCCAGGGCAGCCGACCCGGCCGAAGGGAGAGTGCGGTGCTCAGCTCGGGGCGAACCCTGCGGATTCGTTTCGGAGCCTTGGGCTGTTAAATTAGAAGCTCGCGTCCAGCTTTGGTTTAATCAGGGTCTAAGGCTCACCGTGTTTGGGAGGAGAGCCAAATGATTTCGACTCCAGCTCGACACAGCTTCAGTTCCAGAACTTAGCTCGAGACAGAGGCGGAGCGTCAGGCTGTACATGACGCCTGAGGCACCCAAATAAAGCTTTGCAGGCAAGCCGCCGCAGGTGGCAGAGTGTCGTCGATCGGGAGAGTGCCGGGGTTTTTGTTCTCAACATTGTGACCCTCAGTGTTTTCTTTGATTGTTTCAGTCACCCCCGATGAAGCCGAAATCTGCTCACGCTCACACCCCCACGATTTCCGATAGATGCACACGAAAGATCCCTTAGTTTGGTTGCAGACTCCGATGACAGCAAAGCAAGAAACTTCAGAGGTCCAGTGCCGAGACCCGATGATTGGAACAGAAAATATACCGTCCGTGCCTCCTCTGTTGAGAGCAAGGAAACTGATCTTGGATCGTTCTTGAGGTGTCGGAGTCCGCATTTGGCCGCGAACCTAGCTGCTAACTGGGACGCTCGGACGTTAAATGCACGTTGAGCAGAGTCAGAGTTTGTGAAGCTTTGCGGTCTGCGGCGGCAGCAAAGTCTCGAGCTGCATGTTGGAAGGTTTCAGGCTTGCGGTTGCAGGCGCTAGAAACCGATGGGGATTTAATGATTTAGTGCACAAGGTTTTAGGAGTACAAGTTCAAGGTTCAAGGCTTCGGCAGCATGTTTGGAGTCCAGGAGGCCAGGAAGTGGGACGCAAAGATCGCGCATGTAAGTCGGAACAAGGTGCTGACCGGCTGGGTGCAGAAAAGGTATTGGTGAGAACAGCAGCCGTACTAGTTGCTGTCATGTCATGGCAACATCAGTGGCAGTGGCGACGACACTGCAGTCGCAGGTTCGATTGTGACTAGTGGCAGTTTCAGTCACTGTCGAAGCAGCAGTGGTAGTAGCGGCGGCAGCGGTATCGGCAACGGTAGTGGTGATGAGCAGCGGTAGGGGTAGGAGTATCAGTCGTTGTAGTTGTAGCTGTAGCCATAGTAGTTGTCGCAGAAGTAGAAGTAGGAGGAATAGAGGAGAGGTCAAAAGCAGAAGCCTGAAGGTGCCCCCGTACGTGTTTTACGCCGGGCACAGAACGACCTCCGGGCGCTCTGGGGGCATCTCGGGATCAAGGCCGGGTGTCGGGTTGCGTTTAAATCCAACAACATCGCATTGATACTGATACTCAAGAGAAGACGACACAACTGCAAGAACTTTATGTAGTTGGACTTTTCGGACGGTAGGTGCCTTTGGATGTCGGGCATGTTTCGCTTGTTTCTCAATCTCACTGGATTGCTACTTCTACAACTACCACAGCTACTACTGTTATTGCTGCTGCTCATCCTCCACCTCTTCCTCCTCCTCCTCCTCCTCCTCCACGACCACGGCCACCACCACCATTACCACCAATAGCAACAGCATCAGCAACAACAACGACGAGCAAGCCAGTAGAAAGCAGCAACAACAACAGCAAACGCTACCGCTACCTCTGCCTCTGCCGCTGCTGCTGCCTCTGCCGCTTCTGCTGCCCCTGCCCGTGTCTCTGCCACTGCCACTGCGACTGCGACTGCTGCTACTGCTGCTGCTGCTGCTCCTGCTGCTGCTACTGCTACTGCTACAGCTGCTACTACTACTACTACTGCTACCACCACTGCTACTACTGCTATTGCTACTACTTCTACTACTACTACTACTACTACTACTACTACTACTACTGCTTCCAGTACTACTCCAGCCACTGCAGCTACCATTGCTAACGTGTTTATCGATTACTACCTCCCCAAACTCTTGTACCACTACTCACTACCCGCAGCCTTAGCATGAAGTATTTGGTTGCATGATTCCCGACTCATTGATAGCCCTTTATCCGACCTCATGAAAGTCCTACGGAAGGTCGGCTTGGCTGTGCCGGCAGCCGGTGGTTTGGACTGGGAGCTCTTGGTGCTGGACTGTGGCAAGGCGGGTTGGGCAGCTGAGAGATTGAGTGTTGTTCAAGACAGCTTGGCTTATGTGGGAGCTCAGATTTGGGCACAATCATCTTCAGGTGTCGGTGCTTTCTGCCGCGCGCCTTAGACGAGGAGACCGCATCGTTCGAGTCCAGGAGGCAGCGCTGCAGAGACCAATGTGCGAGAGCTAAAAGGTAGAGCAAAAGAGATCAGTTACATGGTCTCGTGTCGATGGAATTTATGCCTGATTTGATGCTTATCACTGCTGTGTGCCACAACAACCCGCCCAGGAAACAGAGCTGCGCGCAATGAGTCTTGGCACATTTTGGGATGACACTATTGTAGCGGGTCCGGTCTGGGGACATTGCGCCGTGTGTCTACAACTTTTGATGGAGCCGCCCAGCACTGGCACCGGAATCGCATCCCAAGATGCTCCTTCTGCAGCAGTACGTAGGAGCAGCAGGAGAGTCGCAGTAGGTGGTGGTGGTGATAGCAGCTCATGGTGCTAGTAACAGTTTGGTAACTACTAGTTTCGACGTTGTAACATGATCATGTTAAACTGTGGCAACTTATTTTCCATGCGTTTAGCAGGATTACTGCACTATATCACGACAGAAGATACACACCTGTTCAAACGGTTGTGCATGCGTTTTGAGTTGTAGTTGAGAAGTGCAGTCATGTAGCACATTTTGAAGACAGTAGCGTAGTTAACACACCGAAAGCAACGAGGATCGCTCGGCTTGCCCTCCTCGACTCCTGTGGTGAGAACGAGCCACAGGCAATGTCTTGATCCACTGACTTTAAAGTTTTTCGTGTCTCAGGTTTGTGTTGCGGGTCATTCGGATTCCTGAGCATTTGCTTGCGACAACCTTGCGGTATAGCTTGAGGTAGCATCTTTGTCGGTAGCCAAATTCGTTTATGTTTGACCGAAACTTTTCCGCCACAAGGGAGCACTAGCTTGCGCAGACTTTGAGATCTTTGCACGGTTATGTTCATGAGCTTGTCTGGCAACTGCACTCCTGGCTTGACTTTGGCGTGTCGTACAATCACACGCCGGCCAAATCGCCGCGCAGGAACAAGAGGAGTTCATGCGGTGGTGATGGTAATAAATATTACAGTCAACGGCAGCAGCGGCAGCCGTAGCAGTTGCCAAGAGTCGTCGTGGTGATTCTCGTCGTCGTCGTCGTCGTCGAAGTCGTTGCAGGGGAGCAGTAGCAGAATGGAGAAATCAGCGTTTATTGCATTGAGCCCTGGAAGCATTCCCTCCGAGATTCAAGCTCAGTCAGGTGGTTGAGCTCGAGGTGGAGTTCCGAACACTGGCAGAGGCTGCTAGTAACCCTAGGAATTGACAGCTTCTGAGCTTGCGAAGGGCTCTGTCAGGTTTGGGGTCCTCTAGGAGTGCAGTCGTGACAGTAGCAGAGGCTGTTGTTTCTGCTCCGATGCCGCCGTTGCAGGCTGCTTCCGTGGCGGAGACAGCCATGCCGCTGAAGTGCCAGGTGGGCCCCGGCCGAGTCGCATGTGGATCTGTGTAGTCTTGAAACTATGACACTATGAGTATACATATACACCACAGAATTCCGACCAGGTATGTGCGCAGCGATGTGCTCGGGTTTCATCGGGTTTCTGGAGTCTAGAGTACCTCGTTGTATTGCTCCAGGTTCAGAGGCAGTCTTGGGTATGGCCAGGCAGTGCTTTCGCCTCCACTCCCTTGCCTACTCAGGGCCTCGACTTGTCCGACTGGGAGGACGCTGCCTGGAAGCTCGTTCATGCCGTAAGCTCGAACCATCCAATGCCTGCAGCCACGGGAGGCGCCGATTCTGACTCCGAAGCTTTGCGAGCATGGCACGTAACCTCTGCATGTTTGAGGTGGAACGCCCTCAGTCCGTGAGACGGGACTCTGTCAGGACGATGACCTCCCCTCGCTGCCGTGCCTTGGCCGAGAGACGCAGCACCTCCACTAATTCGACTCCTTAGAGTGGTGTCTGAGATTCGGACAAGCATAGCAAGTCCTAGTTGCCCAGCATGTCACAAAACCTTCTTCCAGTCGCCAGGACGAGCCCCCACTACCTTCTGACACCGTGGCACCTCAAACCAATTGAGCCTGGTGGAAGCGCGCACAGACCATCGCCCCGACGAACAACATCCTTGATCCCTCATCCCCAAAACCCTCAAGCAATGATGCCTGAGCCTGAAACATCCCCTAGACTCTACCTTAACCCACGAGACCTACCTTTTCAAGGACTTGAACAAGGAAGTCATCATAGGGAATGCAAAAGGTCTTTAGGGTCCAGGTAAAACCCAAACAAACCACAAAGCGACCCCCTCCCAGAACCCAGGAGCTACTCAGAGAATAGCCGGAGCCTGGACATCCTGGCAGGGGTGCGCCAGACAACGTTCCCCGGGTTCCGGGGTCTCAGGGTTTGAGGTTTAGAGTTTAGGGATAGGGGTTTAGGGTTGCGGGTCTCAGGGTGGAGAACTGTGACGATCTGTTGGTGCTGGAGTGCTGAGTATGCGGTAAGTGTTGGCAGGGACGCATGTAGAGGGACTTTGACTCGAAAGGGCTTAAACTTGAACACTTCAGAAGCATAAGCGTGTAGTACAGTGCAATAGATCCCAAATGGCCCAAATCCATTAAGAGACTTTGACCCTCAGCCTTTTTTGGCCGGTGTAGGTCCGGTGACATATTGGGTGCTAGTTTCTTGACATTGACAGTCACATTGACATTATTGACATTGAGAGCTCCAGGTGTTGAGTCTCGCCGATTTTCTTCTTGTGGAGTTCGCGAGCTTCTATTCAGGACAGGATTTGCGACTGTGGGCTTAGGTGCAAGCCAGTCAGAGGTTTCCTTGCAGTCTGACCTACGAGCGACCTCGTTACGACCTCTGGTACCTTTGCCAACTTGGATTGGGTCTAACATTTAACATTTAGCCTGTAAGACTCTCCTGAGAAGATTTCTTTTCGCCTTGATGAGATTTCACATCCGCAGCGCCAGGCCGGTGACAGCCGCGAGCGCACCATGATGATCCGGCTGAGGAGGCAAGCGGAAGATGGAACAAGAGTGCCAGAGGAGGTTTGCACGGAATCTGGGTTGTGGTGCAAGGGGATGAGGTCTTGGGCTTTAACCGGTGAGCATCTACGGAACAAGGAAGGTTCCGAGATGGCGGTTCAGCAGTAGTAGCTCTTCTCATACTCCTGCTGCTGCTGCTGCTTCTGCTACTTCTACTCCTACTCCTGCTTCTCCTACTCCAAACTTGCTCCTACTCCCACTCCTCTGCTACTGCTACTGCCACGCCACTGTGTCTGCGACTGCTACCGCTACCGCTACTGCAACTCCTAGTGCTACTGCTCCTGCTGCTACTACTGCCATGCAAAGTCAGCAGTGATGAGTTGTTGTGTGACAACTTTGCGTGACGACAGCTTCGGCATGTGTCATCGAGGAGCCAGCGAGCCGCTACAACTGCAGCTTTCAGCTGCCTTCGTAAAAGTTTGTTGTTCCAGTTGCTCGCTATGCCAAAGCGCCTGCCAGGGTGATCCGTGGCCTTCGCGAAGCAGAGATCCAGGTGATCCTGGATAAGATGATCCTGCAAGGGGAGTGCGCGGCCCAAAATCGAGTGGGCCGGATAGGAGGCAATACACAACCCTCGTCGGATTGAAGGGTTCTTCCCCTCGTGTCGATGCGCAGCTTGCGGCTATTTGTGGCTCTTTGACAGCCTTGGGGTTTCCGATTTGGAGGGTGCATGCAGCTGAGCTGTAAGCTGTGCTGACAGGACATAAGCCCCATGCACACACAGACGAATCCCAGGCCGTTGGTGTCTGCTTCGAGCCCGGGTGGTTCTGATGCAATCGCGGTGGAGGCATGTGGGGTTCGGATTGCAGGCTTGGAGTTTAGTGTGGAGTTTTGGATCTTCGGGTTCCAGGCTTGAAGGATGAGATGAGTTTGGGGCTACAGGGCCTACCTGTTGACCTCGCTGCGACTACAACGACGGCGACGGTGATGACGACGGCAACCGCGATGACGCAGCTCACGATGACGACTACGACGACAACGACGACTACGCGACCACGACGACCACTACGACCACTACGACCACTACGACCACTACGACCACTACGACCACTACGACCACTACGACTACAATTGACTGCAATGCTAATGTACTGCTGCTGCCACAGTTTTCCATGGTACAGCAACACTCTCTTCGTGACACAGACTTGTAACGAAAAATCTGCAGCCCGACGACCCTGGTGCCCGCTTGAGGCTGAGCGGCTCAGCCAGACGCTGCTGAGAGTGGCAGGCCGTGTTTCTGAGAAGCTGCGCTGGCCCTCAACCCTCCCCCCCCAAACCTGCAGCCTTTGCCATGTTCTGGCCACTGGCGTCGGAGGAAGAGCGCCCCAAAAGCCCCAGCCAGTGTGCAGGTTTCCAGGAAGACGACAGCGACCACAAGGCACCATTCCTACCTGCGGTCTTGGAATTAGATTCTGGAAAGACTTCGTGCCTGAACTCTGATCCTCAACCCCCTGATATAAAGTGCCGGCCAAGCTTTTCCGTGTGCGGGTCTTACATTCATAAAGGGATACAGCAGCCCCCGCAAAACAAAAAACTATCGCTAGACCGCCGCGATATCTCGTCCGCTGCGTCGAATCCTTTCAATCCCCGGGGCCGGAACACGCGGGCTTGGAAAGCTGAAGACTTAAGTGGGTGGTTGTCAAAATTAGGGTCCCTTGTTGGATACCCTAAATATTAGGTGCCGTACTATACTAAGGACCCAAAGAGGGACCCTAATATTGACAACCGCCCAAGTATACAGCTGAAGCTCCAAGAAAGCCTGGCGTCCGTTGCTCAGGTTTGTTATTTGTCGGACTTTATACATTGTGCTTTAGTAAGACCTTGGCCGCTGAGACCTTCCGCATGTCCCGTGCAATTCATCAGCAACAGCACATTCAATCGGTGTAGGTTCGGTTTGGGTTCAGAGATGTTTCAGGATTAATGGCTTCTTCTTGTTGTGTTTTCGCAGTTTGCACTGAACCGGCCAACGACCTCGACTTGGTGGCCACATCGGTATCTGGAGCTGGGTGGAGCTGCGAGCCAAAAAAAATCCAACTGCATGACTGCGATATAAAGTCGTAGAACTCCGAATGTTTTGTGCACACTGCTTGATTGAACATGCAACGGTCTTGTGGAGGTACAGAATCTTGGGATATTATGTATCTTTGCTTGACCTGTCGATCCCGAAACGCATTCTAGGACGCTTGCTCCGTGATGCCATTGCGATTGGTCGTTGTGTTGCAGCTAGATGTGTCTCTCCGTTCTGCCGAAGTAGTTTTAGACTTGAAAAAGCATGGTGGCCACTGCAGGAATCCGATCAAAGTTTTGCAGCATGTCCGGAAGACAACACTTGTACCATACTTAAATCCCTGGCACGTGTGAGACCGATACGGTGTGTCAGCCCTGCTGGTGCCACGTTCCAGCACGCAAGGATGTCGGCGGCAAGCGGCTGTGGAGAGCATTGGTGGATGGCCGCCAAGGCCATGTCGGACATCGAGCTAGTTGTAGTCAGCCTTGCACCAGGCTTCTGTATATTCTGTCGGTATAGTTAGGAGTTGTTGTCGTGTCTGATCGTAGATTTGTAGTTTGCTTGCACAGCTTTCAAGCGAAGCCAAAAGAGGTTTATCAGTCCTTGTAGCAGGTGCAGGCCGCACTGGCGCTGCTGTCGATCAGGAGCAGCGAGCTAAGGTGCAATTGCTCTCAGGGCGGTGATGCTGGTGATCTGGTGGTACCGTGAGTCCTGAGGTGCCGTAGTGACGACCTACTGCCTTTGCACTTCGCAGGATCTTCCGGTGCCCCTCAACAGTCTCTGGTCGGAGGCCAGTGAATGCGTGGCTGAGGCTGTTTATTCCGAAGGCTTCCTAATGTCGACAAGAAGGTTGTGTGGTAACAACCCCAGATCAGCGAATGCAGGTATCGGGTTACGGCAAAGGATCATGAGAATGATGGGTATGGGAAGCAAAACTAAGCACAAAGTGGCTTCGACTCCGCCGCCCTACACGGGAATCTCCCGCAGCGTACAAGTCTGGAGGGGAAAGGGATGCGCATGCCTTTCATCGATGGCTTCTGGCAGCCACCACTTCAGGTGTATGATTTGGGGTTCAGAGTTCATGTTTCTGCGGGAGGGTTGAGGGCTTACTGCGGGGTTTAGGCAGAATCGAAGCGCAGAATGGATGCCAGAACTCTTTTTTCCTGCCCTCAGCACTGAAGTCCTTGGATACCTGCAAACTTCCGACCCCAAGCTACACCTCGCCTCCAGCAGGCGTTTCAAGGCCCGGAGACCCCGAAGAAGATCTCCTGGGTCTCCCGAGCCGAAAATTAACTCTCCTTCATGAAAGTCCTCGAGTTCTGCGTGGGAGTCGCGAGTCCAAAGGCGCTGTTGCGGATCAGTGCCGAGTCGCTGGAGCTCCGACGAGAGGCGATGAGCCCTGGGGTGGAGGGTGGAGGGTGTAACGGTTGACGGTTTTGGGCTGAAGGGTTTCGAGGTTCGAGTGGTAGTTTCGGGGCAAGTGTGAGAGCTCACCAAGGCTAATATCAAGCTATATCATGATAGACCATCGAGATTATCATGTTGGTTTATGTTATGTTATGGCCATGTTGTTCTTGGAATCTCCGCGAGCCCGAGGGAGCTAAGGCCCCTCCTGAAGCTCACGGCGTTTGTCTTGTCTATAAAAACAACAGCACCGAGGTCCGGGTTTGAGGAGAACCCGCCCCCCCGCCCCCCAAAACCCAAGCTGCATTGCGACCCCCAAGGCCCGCCCCAAAGGCCTGCCCCCGAAGCTCTCAGCAGCCTCGAACGGAGGAGCTCATGGCCTACGCCGAGATGTGGTCGACTCGTCAGGGCCCAAGGGAAGGGTCCCTCCAGACAAGAGGTTCAACGCGCACAGCGTGAAGTCGGCATGTGAGGCAAGGCAATGCAGTCACTAAACACCTTCAGACTGGTAGTGCAAGCTGGAAACGCAAATGGCCCTCTCCTCTTCTCTCTGCGGCATATGTGTGTGTCGAAACTCTCGTCCCCGGGCCGGGGCCATATAATGCCTTCGCCTTCGTGTTCTTGCCACTTGCAGCAGGGTCCAAGATGATAAGCACGATGTTGATTGTGATGTTCATGGTTTTTGCGATGCTGCGGTCGGTGGATGTTGGTGTTGGTTCAGGTGTCTATGTGCATGATGACTTCATGATCTGATCAGTGATGATCATGATGACGACGACTGTTATTGAGCCCTTATCGATGCTTTGAGCTCGGGGTGCAGGCCTTGGGGCAGCGAGTTTAGACCGGGATACTAGTCATCTTTCCTCCAAATCCTCGTATGCCCTTCCGAAATCTGTTCGGTTTGGGACTAATGCCCCCCCGGCGCGAAGGTCTGATCGAAGCGGAGCACTACAACCAGCTGGACGAGGCCGTCTTTGCTGCGGAGTGCCGTGAGTTGGTTCCAAACTCGGGAGTCTCAATTTTTGGATTTCTGTATAGATTCTACAACGATTGAGATCATCAAAGCGGGTCCGGATGTCCAGCCCCGTGTTGCGCCGACAGATCGATGAGACCATCGGCTGGGTGAGCCTGCAGATTGATCGTCTCAAGGCCGTGTCGGTTTAGGATTCAGCGGCTTTTAGGGTCTATGAATAGTAGGCCAGGGTTTTCGATGTAATTAGGGATGAGGCTTTTGAGGCTCAGGCTCAGGGCTTCGGTGCATGCGAAGCGTTGGACAATACACACACAGTCATGCTGGCAGTGTCACCTGCAAGAAAGTACAGGCTGGACAGGAGCATTGGCGAGATCGGTGATGATAGCGACATTCCGAATCAAGAATAAGAGCTATGACGATATGCATCGTGGTTGCAACAGAAGGAGAGCCCAACCAGACAGCCAGACTTGACCCCCCGCCCGAAGCCTCAGCCCAGCCTCCTTGGCAGAGAGGGTGCTTCGGAGTTTAGGCGTTTTCTTTGTAAGACCAACCTTAAGCCGGAATAACCTACCTTTTTAGGACTTATAAGGAAATGATAATAAGGAACCCTAAGAAGGTAGGTTATTCCGGCTTAAGGAATGGTTCAGACCGCCTTGGAGCAACCACCGAAGCCCGAAGCAGTTTCAGAGCAGGCCAAAGCCCAGCAGAATGTGCTCTTGAAGCGCATGGAGGCGGAAGGCCCAGGGCCCCAGCTTCCTCGGAGGGCTCCGAACCCCAAAAGGGGCAAAGTACAGGCTTGCTGGGTCTTTTTGTCAGAGGACAGCCTTGTTGTAGGGCCGAGACGAGAAAGGATCGAGACGATAAGGATTTGGGGTTTACAGGTCGGAATGCGCCACGTTCAAGTTTGTGGGTATCAGGTCCTTTCTGCACCAAACAGGGGCAGCATCAATCAGCATCATGAGCATGAGCTGTGTTTGTCGGCAATACGAGCGGGCACTTGCCGACCGAATGGGGCAGCATCATGAGTTTGTGGGCCAGCACTTTCACTGGACATCATGAGCATCACCCGCCGATGCTGACATCTTAAGCGAACATCATCTGCATCAGCGGTCCGCCCCTCCACATCATCGGGGCAGCAACATGAGCATCAGCTGCGTTTGTCCGCAATGTGGTCGAGCAATTATAACGGACATCGTGAGCATCACCCGCCGATATGTGTTTCGTCCGCAGTCCGAGCGAGTGCTTTGACTGGACATCACTTGTCCCGAAGAGCACTTTGGGTGGGCAAGTCTCGGAGGACAGAGCGTGTTTCTGCGCTTGATACAGTACCTTGTTTGCATTGTCGATATTAGCTGCACGAGAGTGTTTCTCACAGGAAAAGCAGAACGAAAGGTCAGCCAAGAGACGACGTCGACCATCGCCACGACCAGGAGGAGGAGGAACACGACGACGATTAATCAGCAAGCTTGAGTAACTTTCGAGAGCATTCCTTAGGTTTCCTTCTGTTTAATTTACGCCACACCATGCTGTTGGTTCTTCGCAGTACGAAGAATGGGCACAATGATACGAATGTTGCGGATACAGCGACTGGGGCCACTGCCAGAAGCCGCGGCATGGAAGACGACAACATGCGACAACCTTGTTCTTAGTGTTGTGGTTGCGGTTGTCTGGCTGTTTCGACGTGTTAGGAGTGCAGGTTTGAAGAGTCACGGTTCGCAAGCCCTTTGCCCCTCGCGACAGACAGAGCATGATCTCAGAGGTAGGACCGTAAGCACAGGCCTCAATGTCACATGCTCGGTCCGACTTTGAACTTACATATGTGCAGAGTCCACCCGTGCATGTGCTCCCAGCTAAGACCGGTCGACGCCGCTCCTGATGGAGCCGCAGTACCCCAAGGACAGACTGGCATGGAGCGGCCAGGTCTGCTTGTGGTTTCAATCCAGTCTTCAGAAGCAGAACTGCAGTACTTCTATGGAGAGAAAAGGCCAAACTAAAAAATCATGGACACAGTGGCGCAGTGGGTAGTACGCATCAAACGCTTGGCGGCCATAGGTTGCAACGGAACAATATCAGCGACAGGCAGACGGATGGTATCAAGCACCATCAGAACAGTCATTGATGTACCTAATCACTAGTTAGTTAATCAGTTCTTATGTCGGAGATAGTGAAGCGAACGTCGACGGTAAGATGATGGTGTGGGCAAGGGACATGCATGTCGCATTCATAGCAGCTCGGAAAGATAAGACAGCAGAACCGCGACAGCAACCACAGCAACCACAGCAGCAGCGGCAGCAACACGAACAATCGCAATAGCAGTGATGATGCCACCAACAAGAATATCATCCATGTGAAGACTCGCAGCAACCACAACACGAAAACAAGAATGGCTATAACAGCAGTACGGAGAATAATGAGGGTACGAATGAGACCGCGGACAAAAACTCAACTTTCGCATGCGCAGAAATTGTGACAACTTGGCTAGTAGCACTAGCCACTCCTTGCACTCAGTATCGGTAGTCACCCTTCGTGGCTGCAAGTACAGCAGCACGACAGGAAGAACTGTGAGGATAAATATCTTTAGGTCTTTTTGCAGTCTTGTTTTCATTGCACAGATGTATTGTGCACGCGCATGCATGCATGTGGATCATGAGTGGTGGCATATCAGAAAAAGTTTAGGGTAGGAGTTCTTCACGGATTTCCTGTAAAATATCTGCCTGTGAATTCAGTGACAGAAGTTATCTTGCATGTGCCGTCGTGGACTTTGCACATATGTTGGATAGGCCTTCATCCACAGAGAAATTCACAATACCTTTTGATCTCAACCGGCCATTGTCCTACGAATTGTAGCCTGCAGGACTCCAAAGTGGGACCTTCTCCGCTGACTTTGCGATGGGTGCGCTTGCAATCCGTGGTGATTCTCGCATCGGTGGGGCAGGACGAGCCCCGAGATTTCTGTTATCTGGCAGGCCATGCTCAAGAAGCCTGCAAGAGACCTTGCCAGGGGCCGAGTACGCATTGGCTTGCTGAAGACCCGAAACCCCCTAAACCCGTAAACCGCAGTGGCTGCTTGCATAGACCCGTAAACCTCTAAACCTCTAAACCCCTACTAAACGCCTCAGCCCGTAAACCCTAAACCCTAAACTTCTAAACCCAGAAAGGCAGAGTTCCGGCAACGCATCAGAACTCCAAGGTCCGCGAGGTCGGACGCCTCCGGCAGCGGCCCCCGAAAGTCCCGGCACTCGGAGTCGTTTCTGGTGCAAATATCATACATAAAAGATGTGTATGTATATGTAATAACATTATGTTTGATATATATATATATATAGATAGTATGTATAAGTATATCTCTGTCGTTCTCTCGCTCTCTCACTCGAACACTCACTCACTCACCACTCACTCTCTCTCTCTCTCTCTTTCTCTCGCTCTCTCTCTCTCTCTCGCGCTCTCTCTTTCTATGTCTATCTCCCGCTCTATCGTGTGTATGTATGTATGTATTAAGCTTTTTGCCAGCCCCGACCCAAGGACCAACCTGTTGGACGTAATTCGCTAAAGCTCTTAATCCCCAGCCCTTTGTATTGGTTTTTTGGAGTTCGCTAACACCGCGATGGTGAATGCCATTTGTTGGCCCACATGTTCATGCTGCATATGTTGCTCTTGATGAACACCCTTCCGTATCCAATTAGGAAGCTCTCATCAAGATCTCAGCCTTTGCAGATCCCAGTGAGCAAGGTATGAGTGTGCCATCGGTACACTCAACGTGTCCGAAAATCACTGGTTTTCTCACTCAAAGCATATTGTTCCAACATCCATGTTCGCAGTTTATCTTTAAATCGCATGCGTGCAGAAACGGAGATTCATCGCTACAAGCACGTTCTGTTCCTTGCCCGTGGTGGCTACGACTATTATCTTCGTTCCGATGAGTGGCGATTGTGGCGAGTGTACGAGATCTCTGCCTACATTTGTAAGAGATTGCGCGGTATGTCGAGTCTTCGCACGAGGCCCTTCGCACAAGGCTTGCATCTGCATACGATTGTTTGTCGTGCTGCAAGGGAGCGCAACCTCGCCTGTGTGTTCTGTGTGCGTCTACCTAAGCAGATGTTTACATGCAGCGTGGGCTGTGAAAGACGGCGAGATTGTAGATAGTGTCCGGTCGAGCTTGTAGACAGTGTCCATGAACACGAAATCTGTCGAATTGTATCAGTAACTATACAGAGACACACATGAGCAATCACATGGTCGAGGTTTTTCCTTGGGGGGTATATATATATATAGAAACAGAAAAACGTGGAATATTTGGAACGTGGAATATTTGGATTCTCGACTGTCGGAGATGTCGAGAGCGCTTTGGGAATCACTCCGAGGCACCGCCGGCAACGCAGTCGGGAGGCTGGCTCTTGACAGTGTTTCGCTGGGGTTCTTGCTGTGGATGCCGTTTACCTGAGCTGTTGCAGCTCAAGCAGAGCCGATGGCAGATGTATGCCGATGTATGCCGTCCGTGCGCTCATGATGTAGCAAGAAAGAAGGGCCAATGTGGCTACGAGGACGATTTTCTGATCTTCCTCTTGTCGTCAAGTCTTCGTGGTTCCTCCCCCAAAAAACAACGGCTTCAATGCATACACATAGCCCTGACATCCCAGACCCCCCAATCCCCGCAGAGAGCCTTCGAAGACCCTGCAGCTCGCTGCCATGGTCAAACGCCTGGGCTTGGCCCTTGCGGCGCCGCTGGCGGCTTTCCTGGCCTCCCGGCTCCAGCGGCGCGCGAACATCCCCGAGCATTTGCTGCACCACGTGGCCTTCCAAGAAGGCATGCAGTCATAGCCGGATACGCAGGGATGGTTCCGGCTTCACATGGCGGTCTTCTGGAGCACGTTGAAGGTTCAAGGCGTCGTTTCTCAGACGTTCGCAGATACGCATTGACTGACTGGTGCATGTGCCTGACCATGCCCGACCTGTGCAGATGCCCTCATCGATGTTGACAGTGGGCGCTTGCTGAACCAGGTCCTCCGCGAAATGGCCGCGGACGAGATTCTTATTCTGCAGAAGATGGGAGTGGTTATGATGTATTGACGCTGGAACAGTTGAGGTTTGAAATGCCACTTGACCGATTGAAATGTCGGCGGCAGCACTGATAGCCGGGGAAAGTGAACCTGATAGCTACGCATACGTAATACTCCGAAGTCTTGATCTCCCATGCTTGGAAGCCCCAGCTTCTCTCGAATCCGAAACCATGAAGCTGCCTGGCTCCCTGCACTCGTTGCTTGACCTCACTTGTTCCCAACATTCCCGATGTCGGTTCCGAAACCCCAGTCGAAAACCTCAAACTTGAACTGTGAACCGGCTAACGTCAAAATGTCATAACTTTGGAGGCTTGAGCCTTCAACAGTTCGAACTAGTGTGCGCATACGGTGCATATAGATATGGACTACAGATGATTGGACTACAGATGCATGAGTGGATTCTGAACGCAGCATGCAATGAATACAACGAGTACATGCATGCATGGAATGAGCGAATGAACGCATGAACGAACGACTGAATGATCGAATGAACGAATCAGCGAATCAACGAATGAACGAACGAACGAATGAATGAATGCATGCATGCGCAAATCAACGAACAAACAAACGAACGAACGAACGAAGCAACGAATAACTTGATGAATGAAGGAATGTGGGGATAAATAATATGACATGAAATGTAATGTAAGAATGAAGTAATGAAAGAATGAGGGAATGAACGAGATAACAAAGTTAATGATTGAATGAACGAACGAATGAACGATTGAGCGAAGAAGCGAGTGAACGCTTGAACATGTGTATGTATATGCACAGGTACATTTGTTATTCGCATATATATATATATATATATATATATATATGCATGCTAATGCATATACATATATACATATATACATACATACACACATATATATATATATATATACATATATATATATATATATATATATTATTGGCATATATATATATATATGTCTAGATGTCTATATATATATATATATATATATATATATATATATATATATATGTATGAGAGTGCTACCTCTTGGGTCTATTTAGCTACTATGCTTTCTTTATTTAGTTATATATATATATATATATGTATATATGGTAAACAATTGAAAAAATTGAAATAATTTAAATATGTGAAACCGATTTCAATTATTTCAATGATTTGTGTTACCCAACTACTTTAAATAATTGAAATAATTGAAATCCTGGTGGTCCGTGGGTCTCTTCCACGAAACCCTAGTATTTCAATTAATTGAATAATTGAAATAATTAGGCCTATTTCAATTATTTCAATTATTTGAACTATTTCAATTATTTCAAATCCAAGTAATCGGGCCATATCCCTCAGCTCTCAGCCTCCTTCTCTGCCCCCCACCCCCTGCCCCCTTCCTCCTGCCCTCCCTCCCCCCTGCCCTCCCCCTCCTGCTTATTATGTCCCCCCGCTCTGCCCCGGCTCCCTTCACATTTCTGTTCTGCTCCGTCCTCTCCGCTGCCCTCTTGCCTCCTGCCCTCATCCCACACTCCCTTCCCCTGCCCTGCCTCCCCACCCTTGACGACCCCCGTTTTGTTTCGCTCGCAACCCTTCCCCTTCCCTACCTTCTCTGCCCTCCTTCCCTGCGCCTCCCCACCACCCACCACCCACCACCCACCACCCACCACCCACCACCCACCACCCACCACCCACCACCCACCACCCACCACCCCCCACCCACCACCCACCACCCACCACCCCCCACCCCCCACCCACCACCCACCACCCACCACCACCACCACCACCCCACCCCCCACCACCCACCACCCACCACCCACCACCCACCACCCACCACCCACCACCCACCACCCACCACCCACAAACTTCATCAGACAGTTCCAGTTCTAGCAAAGACGCCGTGGAGAAGGCACCGGTTGTAGCGAAGAAGGCAGTGAAGGCCAAACCGGCAGCAGCGGCTGACACAGCGAAGGACAAGGAGGGAAGAAAGAGTGAAGGGACTGGCAAGGGGCCACCCGAGGAGTTCCCTGTCCTTGCTCCAGGTGACCCCGCACCTAACCACCGCGGCAAACCGGATGCCGACGGTGTTTTTTTACCCTGGGTTTCCCAGAGGGCATCCCCAGCGGTGTGACACATGCGAAGTTCTCCGTCGTGGCTTTTCCCGAACGGGAAAGAAACACAACGAGAACTGTCGTTGGCGCTCTCGTGGTGTTCGTTCCCAGGGCGTCGCGAAGTGATGCGTCACACTCGCACCGAGAAAAACTGTGAGTGATGGAATACGTTTTGACGCGGCTGTCATGTGCGAGAAGTACACCAGCGGAATCATGACAGGTACTGTCCTCATGCTGGCCCAGTGTCTGGGGCGACCGAGGCAGATCAAAGCAACCCGCATGCAATCAGACACTGTATCCGTGTATGTTTGTATAAGCTTCGGAGCGGTTACAGCCGGCTTGGAGCTGCTTCTAACATGGTCCTAACAGAGCCCTTGTCGGCGCTCGCACACAAACAATCTGCCGGGATCTTCAAGGCAGGAGGGTACACAATACTTAACATATTTATTTTGATTAATCATAGATACTTCCTGTTTGATAGGATTCGTAGTGACAGGGATGCAGTAATATTCCTAACAATATTTTGGTTGGATTGTTGACAACCAATGTTTTACAGGATTCGTCGTGACACGGGTGTAGGCAATACGTAGTAGGATTAGTTTGCATGTAGCGGGGGTAACTTACGCTGAATAGGATTCATAGTCGCAGGGGCGTAGACAATACTTAATAGAATTACTTTTGGTTACATTGTTTGTAGTTTCTGTTCGACCGCATTAGCATTGACACAGTATATGCAATACTTAGTAGACGAACGTAGTGGTGATAACTTACGTCAGGTTGGATTCGCAATGGCAGGGGTGTAAGCAATACTTGCTATGATTATTTTGGTTGGATCGTTGCTGCTTTCTGTTTGATAGGAGTCGTAGTGACACGGATTTAGGCAAGAAGTAGTAGAATTAGTTTGCATGTAGCGGAGGTAACTTACGATGAATAGGATTCATAGTCGCAGGGGCGTAGACAATACTTAATAGAATTATTTTTGGTTACATTGTTTGCAATTTCTGTTCGACTGCATTAGCATTGACACGGTATATGCAATACTTAGTAGACGATTGTAGTGGTGATAACTTACGTTAGATAGGATTCGCAGTGACATGGGTGTAAGCAATATTTACTATGATTATTTTGGTTGGATTGTTGCTGCTTTCTGTTTGATAGGAGTCGTAGTGACACGGATTTAGGCAAGAAGTAGTAGAATTAGTTTGCATGTAGCGGAGGTAACTTACGCTGAGCAGGATTCAAAGTCGCAGGGGCGTAGACAATACTTAATGTAATTTTTTTGGTTACATTGTTTGCAATTTCTGTTCGACTGCATTAGTATTGACACGGTATATGCAATACCTAGTAGACGATTGTAGTGGTGATAACTTACGTTCGGTAGGATTCGCAGTGACAGGGGTGTAAGCAATACTTACTATGATTATTTTGGTTGGATTGTTGCTGCTCTCTGTTTGATAGGATTCGTGTTGATAATGTTATAGGTACTAATTATTAAAATTCGCTTGCCTGTATAGGTGACAATGTATATTAAGCAGGATTCGTAGTGGCAGGAGTGTCGGCAATAATGCGAAAACTATTATAGACCCAAGTAATGCTAAACTTTTCAGAACATAAGTCTTGTAACAGAAAAAGGTAGGAATATAGCATTTATCTAGGGATCTTATACTGTATATATGGCAGAATAGTTAGACCCTAAAGGTATCGGTCTCATATATGTATATGTATATGTATATGTATATGTATATGTAGATGTACATGTACATGTACATGTACATGTACTTGTACTTGTACTTGTACATGTACATGTACATGTACATGAATATATATATATATATATATATATGTATATATATATATATATATATGTATATGTATATGTGTATGTATATGTATATGTATATGTATATGTATATGTATATGTATATGTATATGTATATGTATATGTATATGTATCTGTGTATATATGTATATATGTATATATGTATATATGTATATATGTATATATGTATATATGTATATATGTATATATGTATATATGTACAAATGTATATATGTATATGTATATATGCATATATGTATATACGTTTTTATGTATATATGTATAGATTTACATTTATACTTATATTTGTATTCAAATTTGTATTCATATTTATTATATTCACATGTGTTATGTTGTTCATTTATTTATTTATGTATCTTTTCGCCATTTTGTCATGGGGCATTGAGGATGGGCCTTCCAACCAATGTCGCAGCAGATCTCAAGCCGTGTGGCTGAAGTGGCGGCAAGAATTAGGGCTTTGACGGTTCGGGTTGGGGGGGTTTTATCATAGGGCTTGGGATTTTCTTTAGGGCTCCCGGCCCTGTGGGGTCTCTTTGAGGTGAGGTATGCTAATCTGGCGGCTTTGTACGATTTCGATAGGTTCCATAGTTCGTGATTATCAGCAGATCCAGACAATCCTAACTTCTCTACTCTCTACCTAGCCGGCCATAACCACCCGCAAGGTTGCACGAGGCAACGCCTGAGTCCAAACCTTTGAGCCAAGCCGTACCGGAGGACGGCCGTGAGGCCCTTGCACCGCCACGTGGGCGAAGCGCGCCCAGTGGAGGTCGCGCAGGGCCTGGGGCCTTTCGGAAGCTCTTCTTGATTTTTCTTGTCAGTGCTCTTGCACCTGTCTTTTTTTGTTCATGGTTGTTCTTGTTGCTGTTGCTGATGGTTCTCAGGATTCTCAGCATGAGTGCTGCTCGGAATATAGGTAAGCCAATGGTCAGCTGGACCGGGCTCCCGGGTCACATTGAGGTATGCACTCGATATCATGGCACTGACGACCACGAAAGGTGACCAGAATGCAAAACAGCCCATGTATCTAGAATCTAGTATCAACAACAGCAACGCGAGCTTCTTCAGACACCTCGGCAATGAGGGTGATGACGCCAAGAAGAAATCTCTGAAAGTGGTCAGTGGTGGTTGGACGGGCAATCAGATCCAATATCAGTCCGAGCGAGAATTATGTCGTTAGGTTTTAGATTACAGCAGCAGCAGCAGCAGCAAGTGAGACAGACCTAAACCATCTGCAAGGAGTAGTCCAGGATCTTTTGCTGCAGTGCTCAGGCTTTGGTCGGTTTCAACCTTTTCATGCCTGTGTTTTGGACCTCGGATAGTATTTACAAAAGTGGCATCTTGCAATTCGCGAGACCTTGAACCCCAAGCCCTGAACGTCAAGGCCACCCCGAACCCCATATAAAATCCAATCCTGAACATCCCAACCTTCAACCTCCCCATATCTCTACCCCTAGACCCAGAACATCACGTTGGCACTCACCTTGCAAGACCTTCCAGAGGCGGACGGGAGCTGCTCGCATCACCTCTTAGTGCGCGACGGGAACAGCTCCGCGTCCAATTCGGGCTATGGTGATTCAGCATAGGTCCCCCAACTGCAGTCGCGGGTTTAGGCTGGAGGCTGTGGGTTTGGGATTCCGAGGCCCCGAACTGCGAATTCCCGCGCAACTCAACAGGTGGGGGGTCTGGCCGTTCTTTCGGGGCCATTGCTGCATTCTGCTATTTGGGAATAGAGCTATCCCAGCGATGCCACGACTTCTCTCTAGCAGAATTGAAGGCTGGCTATTCAGAATACCACAAGACAAAGTGCAACGGTTTTGGTTCGATCAAAAGAAGGAAGCAATTGCGATGGATGCTTGCCGCTTTCAAACCGCCCTCACATCAGCGGTGTTTTTCCTGTCTACTTCAACTCCAGAGTTTCATTCTGGGCCCGAAATTCTACGTCTCTCCGAGGCAGCGAGTGCATCTTGCCTCAACGGATCGACGTGGCCAAGCACTACATCATGACAGGGGGTCCGGAGGTGGCCCTAGGGTTTAGGGCCGTTTAGGGTTCGGGTTTAGGGGTTTAGGGGTTCCGGGGTCCGGAGGTGGCCCGCCTTCTCGAAACTCCGAAACTCTTTCGGTCTCCGGTTGTTTGTGTTGATGACGATGATGATGTTGATCGTGATGACGGCCGGCAGCATGGCCATTTCCCGTATCATCTTCTGACTTGTGAAGACGTGCTGTAGTTTTCCAGACGGTGGCAGAACTTCATAGTGTTTGTCCCATTCTGCTATTTTGCTTGCAATCTTCATATCTGTTTTCTATGCTGCTGCTCTCCTATGCTAGTTGTCGGCATCAAGAGGCTGGCAATGGCCCCGGTATGATCATTGCCGCCATCACTTCCGTTGTATCATGTCAGCCTCATTCGGCCTGAATGTCACCATTGTCGTCATCACTTTTGCCTATATAGACAGTCGGGTCAGAGCGCAACCAACCCATTCAATCACAAGTTCCAGTGATTCCAGTGCTGACAGTGCTACCGACATGTCCATTCTGCGTCTTCTCATGTCTGCCTGCGCACCAGGCTATCCGGGAGCCTTTCGAGGACATGGTTTCGCGCGTTTCGTCTTTCGGCCGCTACATGCTGCCCGGCAGGGATTGATCCAAACTCGGGACCGTCTTCGTGAAATAGGACTATGATACATGATGCGATGATAAAAACGACGATGATGGCGACGACAATGACACTGGTGCTGGTGAGAGATGATGGTGACGGTGATGAGGATGAGGCTGAACATTCCTAGGAATACATTGATGATGACCATCGCCAGCATTGACGATGACAGCCCTCGACATGTCGTGGGGTTTAGGGTGTTGGAGGGTTTTGCTTGCACTGCTTCACGGCAGATCTAGAACGGAAAGACCTACACCCTGTCCTTAAGCTGTGCACCTACACCGCGAAGTCTTACACCGCAAACCCTATGGCTTCCCAGTGTTTCGCACAGTGGGGGGGGCGTGGGTGGCCAATGCATGCCAATGCTTGCGTTTTCGCCGGTTGTCTCCCGTTGACTCCCTTCATGTGGGACTGGCGCAGGTAGCCAGCTCTTGTCTCCCCGTGTCGCACACCAATGAAAGGGGAAGGAAGCACTTTTTTAACCTCCGTCGCACGAGTGTCATGCTAGAGGAGCAAGAGGCCGCGGTCGCAGCACTCTTCCTCGGTAGTAAGATCCATGATGCTGCCAGTGGCGCATCCTGTCAAAAGCTGGGAAAGAAATACTAGAGACATCAGCAAACCGCTTGAAAGAGAGAGGCAGAGGCGAACTCGAAGAAGAGGAGCAAGCCAGTCGAAAGGATTAGAAAACGGGCGCCGCAGCCCTGAACCGCGTGAACTTTCACTCCATTCACGAAGTGTTCAAGATGCAGAAGAAACCGCTCGGAATAGACTGGGGAATCTGACAAGGAGAAGAGGAGAAAACGGTCGAAAGGGATTAGAAGCGTTGAGAAGCAGCAAACCTCTTGAAAGATACTAGAAACTTGAACAGAAGAAGAAACTAGTCAAAAGGGAGTTTGATATTTCAGGTTTCCTTTGAGCTTGAATACTGCTTTCCTCTCCTTTGTATGTCCTCTTCTCCTCCTCTTCCTTCCTCTCCTTCCTCCTTGCCTTTGCTTCTTGAACCTCTCCTGCTCTTGGGTCCTCACCGTTCTCTTTCTTTTTTCTTCTTTGCCTTTGGTTTTGCCTCGGGCTTTCCGTTGTGCTAGGCCCTTGCGTTTGGCTTAGTCCCCAGAGCCTTCGAGGACTTCGAGAAAGGGAAGCAATTCAGTCGATAGGGAATTGAAAGTTTGACAAAGAGGTGCAGCCCACTCGACAGATAGATATGTGATCGTCCGACAAAGTGGAGACTTTGAGAAAGAGAAGCCGACCAATACAAAGCGGCAGCAGAAAGGAGAAGCAGCAGCAAACCGTTCGAAAGACACGGGAAAACCTGGCAGAGAGGAGGCTCTGAGAAAGCGCAGCAAGCCAGTCGAAAACGGTTTGAACATTTGAGAAAGAGGAGCAAGTTGCTCGAAAGAGGCTTGAGAGACAGAGCACAGTGTGAAAAAAACCCAAAGGAGATAGCTCGAAAGAACAACAAGGGGTAGCAGAAAGCATGATCAGCACGAGCAAACGGCACGAAAGAGACTAGCAAATTGGAGAAAAAGGATTAGAAACATTGGCGTGCGACGAGGAAAGCTTGATACAGCGGAGCAAACGTGCTGAAAGGGGGTAAGGAATTTGAGAAGCGGGAGCAAACCGGAACGAGACTCGGCAACTTGACAAGACTTGAGAAAGAGGAACAAGCAGTCGAAATGGAATAGAAAGCTTGAGACACAGCAGCACGCAGTTCGAAAACCATGGAGAAGTTGAGAGTCTTGGACAAACGGGAAACGATGAGAAAGAAGAGCAAACCAATCGACAGTTGCCGAGGAAGTTTGACAAACATGACAAAGCCACTTGAGAGAGATAAGAGAGTCTGACGAACAAGAGAGTTTGAGAACGAGTTGCAACCCAGCTGAAAGGGACTAGAAAATTTGAGAGGGAGGAGCAAACCACATGAACGAGGGTAGGAAGCGGACGCAAGGAGATAATGAAAGGGAGCAAGCCAGTGCAAGGGACCAGAAACTGAATGGGAAAGAATAAACAACAGGATCGAACCGCTCGAAAGAGACCGGAGAATTTGACAAAGAGGAGAATTTGAGACATGTTGTGGCTGGGTGGCCAATGCTGGTACGGTGGCGGTGGTCAATGCAGCCACCCGTTTGCTGTAAAGCTTCTTGTTGTCTCCCTTCATAGGGGCTCTTGAAGCCCAAGCAGGAACTTTGGTTTGAATGTTCGAACTAAAGCCCCCAGCCCCTAAACCCCTAAACCCCTGAAAACCTGAACCCTTGAACCCGTAAAGCCCAAAGCCCGAAACCCAGGTTCAACCTCACCGAAATGCCGGTCGTCGAGCAGCTCTTTGCCGGGCCCAAGTTCCAGCGTGCGGCGAAGAGCGTCTGCCCCAACAGCAAACAAGTGCTCGAGGCTCTCTTGCGCTGGTGCAGGGCTGCAGGGCCTTGTGGTTTTGTTCCTAGATATTTTGTTGGGTTTGGGATCTTGCGGTTTCGGGGCCTTGGGCACCCAGAAGCTTTCAACCCCAACACCTGAACCCCTTCTTTGCTTTGGCCCTCGAGAGTCATAGTCAACGGTGCTATGAACTCGCTGGGGAAGTCTTGCGCCAACTCAGGATCCCTTCCAGTACAACTTTATCCTGTCTGTTCCGGGGCAGACGGTCGCACTTCATCTGGATGCTCCCTGGTTCCTGGGCGCCACACGTGCCTCGGCGGACCAGAGGATGGCGCTTGGGGAAGGCTGGAGCCGAAGGCTTCATGAGGCTGCTGTACTTGTACATTCGAAGGAGCTTTGGTCTGGAGTCTCGACCTCCAGATGTTCAGAAAAGCATTGCACACCTGCGTGTAGGCTTCTACTTCACCAGGCTGCGGGATTAGTCGGAGCGTTCCAATCAAACAAGAGACAACTACAACAGGTGCGTCCAACATCCACAGAGCCAGAATAGCACGCGTTGCTGCTGCAGATGCATCCTAGTTGCTGGTTCCACTCAGGCTTCCAGTTTCCGCAGTGGCTGTTCCTCGGCAAGCATCACTTAGAAGCCGCATTGCCCGATGACTGGGACTCTCTGATCTTGTTATCTTTATAGGATTAGATAAGGTGAGATTTGCAGGGTTTTGCAGGGTGTGTTTTGCCGACGCGAATGCTAAACAATCCCAGGCTTTCGAGGGGCTGTTGGCCGGCAGCTGCAAGCACTTCGAAGCTATCCTAGACCCAAAACCCTAAACCCTAACCTCTTGCTGCGGTTGGGGTGCTCGCAGCAGGCTCGCCGTCATGGTCTTTTCCAACCTGTTCCAGGAGCGCTTCGTGGATCAGGCGCGGTTTTCGTTCGCTGTTTCCGCTGTTCCCAGACCCTGATCGAAAGCGCGGCACTCCCAGGTTCAGGTCGTCGGCTACTTGCATGATCGTCCGGCTTTGGACGACGATTCAGGAGGCTAGAAGTGCTTGGGATCTATTCATGGAACTGATTGATACTTTTGGCAAATGGCCCAGATTCCAGTCGGACCCTAATGCAGAGAATGGAACTCCTCATCTCCGGGTTGGGCTCAGGGCGATTCCTGTACTACGACCAGAACTCGGCGACGCCCAAGGCGGTGCTTTCCAAGCCGCTCTCCGGTGTGGCAGCGCCTCGGCTCAGGATGCAGAGCTTCATCAGTTCCTAGGCTTTCGGGTTGACTCAGCTTAGGACCAGGACTTGACATGATTCCTTCCGAGCTAGGGTCTCCAGATGCTGAGTTCGCATTCGCACGGTGGGGGTTGGGTTTGGAAGCCTAGGCAGCCAGGTGAGCTTGTCTGTCATACCATGGTGCCTCACGGCCCAGGTAGACGGAAGCAAGACACTGCACGCTGCCGGCGTGTTCCGTCCAAGCGTCAAAGCCCCGTTGCTGGACAAGGACCCTGCGTGCGGGTCACGCCGTTCAATACTTAAGCAGCGTAAACTGCAATGTGAAGCTGGACTTAACAGCTTCTGTTACTATTACCATGCCTTCCGCCTCGATGCAGCAAGTCAAGCATTGCCCTCCTTCTGCCCATGCCAGAACCAGCTCAATTCGATTCGTGTTTGCAGGACAAAGACAACGCCCTTTTCTATGCTTGGGACTAAGACATATTGCTGGGCATTGTGTTTTCTGGTATTCACCCTGAACAATTGTTTCCGGAGGTGGGCGATGAGAAATGGCAGCTGCGGAGCAACGGCGAGGCTGCCTCGCGATCAAGATAATTCAAGAGTGATTTGGGACCAGGACTGTCTGCGAAGCGATGGAGTCCTTGCGGTCAACAGGTGCTCCAGATTTACAACTCCTCCGACCTGCGCATGACCATCGTGTACAGGCCATCTTTTTCAGACATGTCAAGTTGACAGACTCGCCCGAAGTAGCGCCACGTCCGCTGCCCTCGCCAGGGCAAGGTGCTTCGCTTCGGAGGAGGACCTCGGACCCAAGCAGTGGTGCACGGTGGTGATGTAGCAGCGAAGCGAGTAGTGGGAGAGGAGAAGCAGTAGATCTCGCCGCGTGATGGTGGTGGCCGAGAGTGTGTGCAATCAAGCCAGGCACCAATCAATGCCCAACGGTAGTGGTGGTGACAGGAGCGGCTCCGATTCCGGGAGGGTGCCGCGGAGGACCAGCTCAGCCGCTCGGTCCAGCCAGCGGCTCCCTTGTGTTTGCAGAAGTTTTCGAAGCCGAGATCTTTTGGGATACAGGTTGGAGCTTCAGGGGTTTGCGGAGGTCTCAGCTCTAGTTGTTCTGTCTTGGGCTGGGTAAGGATCAGCTGGTGTAATGTAGGGGCTTAAACAATACCAATATACTGTTTTGGGGGTTCCTTGTTATAATTACAGTATAGTGGGCCCCAAAACCTTCGTAGCCCTTATGTAGACCCCTTTAAAGGGAAGCCCTACTCTACTTGTTGAGGTCCCAGTGGCCGCTGAGGCTTGGAAGCCATCCTCGGCCGCCTGACCGAAGACCTCGTGGGCCGGCAGAAGCTGTCAAGGCGAAGACCGTTTTTGGGCTAAGGGCCGTAGGGCTTTTTCCCGCTGCTTTTCGCTTTTTCAGAAGATAAGGCAGGTCGAAGGTTTTTTGGTGCCTGTGTTGGCGGCACGGGTGATCTGCGCTCCTCTTCTTAGGGAGACAAACCCGAGATCAGTGCTCCGTTGCAGGGCCGCCGCCGAGTCGATCGACCGGCTGGACCTGGCGATAATGCTCTTGGATACCTATGTCCAGTGTGCTGGTTGCAAGGGCACGGAATCCCTGCTGTGGTCGGTGTCACGATTCGATGATCCTAAAGTAATGATGTCTAGCGCAAAGGCCGTGTGAACTTCTGCGAGCGGTGCCTTTCTGGAGGATGGTCGAGGCTAGACGAACCCGCATCCGAAGACGTGATCTCTAAACTCTCGATACCATCCTTCATGTGAATTCCGAAGCCCCGGCCCACGCCAGACAATGTCAAGGGCTCACACTGAAGGCACCAAAAAAGAATAAGGAAATCTCATTATTTACGAATGAGCCCTCTTATGGTAACTTAAACTAAATCCCTTAACAAGAACCCAGACCCAAGGTATCCTTTGCCAGCCTGGACGGAGGCGGGTCGTCGCAACAGTCATAGGCATCTCCATCCCAGAAGAACATTTCAAGAGGGGGATTGGAAAGTTAGGGTTTAGGGTTCAGGGCTCAGGGTTCCGGGGGATGACTTAAAGGCACAATCTGTCTTCAACGCTGTAGACCCGGGGCGCAAAGCTGTAATCCGAAGCTATTGATTGTCCCTCAGAAGGCTGGAGAGCGAAGCTTGTCACTCCAGCAGCCGCATGATCAGCTTAGTTTGTCCGGGAAACCATACACCCCGGGAGGCTTGGATTCCTTTAAACTACTGCGCGCTGCCTCGGCGCGCTGGCAAGCAGCCTGTCTGGGACTTTTAGAGTTTAGAGCTTCACATAGCACACTGAGTCTTAAACCTTGCATCCTGCGCCCTGAGCCGGGAATGCTGCGATTGTGCTGAGCTGAGGTACAAAGATCTCTTGAAGAGGCTCTTGAGCCCTGTCTGTGCATAGGCATTTTCCCGAAAGGAAGACGAGTAATCAGGATTGCGGACCAGCAGCTTAGGGAGTCTAAACGTTCAAGAATCAGAGGTCCTCCAAGGGCAGGGTTGCAGCTGTCGGAGCAGAGTGACTCGTGTTGAATCTATCGACCCCCGGTCTGAAGTCTGCACCCAGCAATCGGGGGCCATGGTTGCTTATCTGGAAGAGAAAGGCCGTTAAGTAAATGCACGGCAGGGCGCCTTCTTCTAGTGCTATTGGGCTTGGATCAAATCCTGGTCCGAAGCTGCACTGTAGCTGCCTGAGTGTCAAGGGACCTCATGCACACATGGTGCTAGGCATATAAGCCTATCGAGCACACCTCGGGGCACTGCTCTTGCTGTTGTGATGCTAACTGTGACTGTGGGATGGGATCGGACTCATGCTAAGACTACAGTGGCCAGGATAAGGCGATGATGGTCATGATGATTATTTGATTATCTTGTCGGTGACTGTCATGGTGATAGTGGCGATGATAATGGTGCGGGTGGTGGTGGTGGTGGTGTTGGTGGTGTTGGTGGTGGTGGTGGTGGTGAGGGTGCTGGTGGTGCTGGTGGTGCTGACGGTGATCATGATGCCCATTGTAGTCGTGTTGATGATGGCAATGACGATGGTCTTGGTTGTCATGCTGCTGATGATGAAGATGGTGAGATTGCTGCTACGGCAGATGGTGGTGATGATGATGATCACGAAGATACTCTGGTAATGTTGATGAGGACGATGTTCATGTGATGTCATGGTGTGGATGTCCGCGCTTTAAACCTCACGTTGTTTGTTTCTGTGTTTTCATCTTGATTGGAGCTGCGAGTATGCTTAAAGTTTAGCTTGCTATAGAGGTGTGATCTGGCTGTGCCTATCCGGGTCTAGACTTCGCAGTGGGGTGTCAAAGTACGACGGATGCTGTTGCTGATTTCATGATTGCCATTCATCACTCAATCGTTTTTGTTTCGACTTTCTGTCAATTCCTTCTTCAATGGCTGCTGGCCACTAGGTCTGCGCGTACGGCGTCTGTCGCATTAACACCAGTGCTAGAGTGTCGTGTTGATGAGCTTTTGCACGGCAGTGTCATCATAGAATCCCGGCTTGTTCACGTGACTTACGTGCAGTTGTGTTTTGTGAAGTTATTGCGAGTCCTGACTCCTGAAGACATCGCAACAAGCGGGGCAAGGGCCTTTAGTTTGCCAAGCCCCGAGGGATTGCGCCGTCTGGTCACACTCCCTCGGGAAGTGAATAGCAGCACGCTCATGCCCAGAAAGCTGTGGAAAAGATTGAATGGTGTGTGAATAGTATGTTTGTGTGAAAAACAAGCCGCTCTAACTTACACACCCTAACTCCTAAACTGCCTTGTGTGCAAAGCCCTATACCCTGCATCGAAACCCTGAGCCGTTTGGCCGTAACCCCAAACCAAAGCCATGCTGAACCTGTAACCAGGCGGCCAGTGTCAGGCCTTAGCCTTGTAGAGCCGCCTAGAACCTGCATAGAAACCCTCAAACACGCTTTATGGAGCCCTTGCAGAACCCTCATAGAAAACCTCATGGAACCCCTTATATAGAACCCTTATAGACTTATAGAGTCCTGGCTGAACTCTTGCCGAACCCTTACAGAACCCTCATGTAGAACCCAATCCTCATAGCGGCCTCATGGTGCGCCTATGGAACCCTACTGAACCCGCAGCCCCGAAGCCCTAAACCCCCCAACCCCTAAACCCCTAACCCTGAACCCCTAAACCCCTCAACCCCTCAATCCCTAAAAAACCCCAAACTCTCAACCCCGAAAGCTAAATCTGTAGCCCCTGCTTTTCTCGCGGCAGATGTCCTCAAACCAGCTCCTGGCCAGCTGTTGAGCTTTCAGCAGTGGCCGCGGCCTCAGGTAAGGATAGGCTTCTGGGGCGTTCTCGGTTTTGTTCTTGTTGTTTTTGCGGGTTTTCGTGCTAGAGGCTTTGTTCAGGGTTTGAAGGTTTTTCGGTTCTGCAGGCTTAAATGCTCTTTTGTCTTCGTGTGCCCGATGCGACATCTTGTGACTCCAGCTTCGGGAGGGCGTTTGCAGACCCATGTCGGTCTTGCAAACTATCATGGCGTCTTTATCACCACAGCAGGCGCCGCTGCCACCATCATGCTCATCACACACGCCAGATCCAGCCAGGAACCAGGCTCAATGCCCCTGCATCGAATCATGGTTACGGTCATGTTCGCAACAGCACATCCATGGTCACAACTCGGTTGAGCAATATCCAAGGCGAGTGATGCTTACGCCAGCACTGACGTCTTAATAGAAACTAACCATACCGGCACATGCAATAGGAAGACAAAAAGAAGCGTTCTATAACCATGAGAGAACAGTGAGCGCGCTTGTGAAGATGTGCCCGCTCACGGTACGACCACAGGTACTAGGACTATCAAAACCAGGAAGTGTGGCGATCAGAACCGTGAAAGTGTGGGAGCAAAAAGAACTCGGATCCCAACAAGGCTGACGACCGCAGCCACAAGCAAGGACAGCGACAACAGTGCCCGCAGATGGGAAGCTGCACCACCAACCGCAACAACAGCAAAATGCAAGTACGAAAACAGTAATGTCCAACACAAGGGACGGAAATTTTATAAAGCAGCAACAAGGAGGCCAGCAGCATCACCATCAGCAACAGCATCAACATCGTCACCACCAGCCGTAGTTGTTATCAGCAGCATCATCACGTAGATCATGATGTGCGTTCGTGTAGTTTTCGGAACATCCATGTTGGTGTCTTGCGAGGGTTTGGGTTTAGGGTTCAGAGGCTTCAGAGCTCTGCTGGCCGGGCAGTGGTGGACAAGTACCGCGGCCGTGGTGGGGCTCCCGGATTCTTTCCTCAAACATGATTCTTCTTGTGGAATTTAGGGTTTAGGGTTTAGGGTGAAATGTAGGAAGAGAGCTGACCGCAGTTAGAAGTTGCTTGTTCTACCTGTTGCGGTTCTGTCGTTGACATCGCTGCTTGGGGCAAGGTCACTTTAAAGGGGCCGCTATGGTTATAAGGGTTACTATAAGGGATGACGCCAATATCCCTTAATTAAGGAATAAACCCACGGGGCCTGATCTTCTTCGGTCCCCTAGCTTTCGTTCTTCATCAGCGAGAAACTGTCTTTAACACACCCATTAGATATGAGCTATTTCTTTCGACTTCCAGGAATGCTTCTTCAAGTGGTGCAGTCTCATGTCAGGTCTGTAATGTCAGGTTTAGTGTCTGGGGCCACAGAGAAATCTTGGCATGGTTTCAAGCTTGGGTTCATTGATACCAGGTTGGAGTGAGTTGGAGTGAAAACTTCGCTTGCGTTGTTTGGGGCATCTTGCGGACATCATTGAAATCATTGGGTTCAGTTTTTCTTTGGGCTTGGCACGGTTTGGGGACTCATCTTGTGAGCTTTGGACACTGTCTGGTTCGGAGGGGCTTCTTCTTTGGCAGCTCCTAGCGCTGTGATGTTACTTGGAGGTCACATGGCCCGCCTAAGGCCGAAGGGCACAGCGGGATGGGTTGCCCTTTCGTTTATGCCATGCTTCTGGGCGGTGGTCGGCTGCTTTCTTGTTTTTTGCCGCTGCCGGGCTGCGTGCTCAAAGCTTCCGGTGGATGAGTTTGCCCAGCGCTGCATTGGCCCAGGTTAGAGCTTCCAGAAGTGAGGCCTTCCCAAACGGGAAGGGCTTCTTTCCTGATTTGTCGATGCCAGAACAGGAATCCTGCAAGTGCAAGGCTAAGGCAAGGCTGCGCTGAAGTAACGGCACGCTACTAGTGGTATCGGTATGTTTGCTTCGGTGCCGACACATCAAGAACCCAAGCTCGCACTTTTCGTGATGCACTCTGCTGGGAACCAGCCAGAAGCAAAAGAGTTCGGTTGTCTTGTCCATGCAAAATCAGACAGGGGACAAACATAAATCAGAGTGGGCGCCAGAATAAGTCATGACCACCAAAGTCTATTTATCATAAGAGTCGACGTGCGGGTGAACACAAGCAGTAGGAGGAGGAGAAGGGGGTAGGAGTCGGGGTAGGGGTCGGAGTCGCCTGCGAGCAGAAGACACATTCAGTATTCCAGCGGCGTTGCGGCTGTACTGTATTACTGAGAAGAGACATTCGATTAGAGTTCGTTACAGCAGTCGCAGATACCGCATACTCCAAGTTATTCGAAGTTTGCTGTGGTCGTTGTTGTTGTTACTGTGCAGATGGCGATCGTGCTGTTGGTGGTGCTGTCGGTGGTCATAATGATGACAATGTCGGCATCGTTCATGGTGATGGCGATGATGGTTACGAGAGGATGATGATGATGATGATGATGAGGATGATGTTCATCTTGGTGTTGATGCTGATGTTGCTGATGCTGCTTATGCTGATACTGATGATGACGCTGACGACGACGAGGATGATGATGAAGAAGATGATGAGGATGATGATGATGATGATGACGAGGATGATGGTGATGATGATGATCGTGTTGCCACTGTTGCTGCTGTTGGTGGTGCGCTTGCCGCCGTGGAGGATGTGTCGGTTTTGGTCTGCGAAGTGCCAGAACTCGGGAGACTTGGCACTTCGCAAGTCCCGCAGGTGATGGCTTCCATGCTACACATTCCTTTTGTGTGGACATATACAAGTGTCTCACTTGGGCTCCGTCTCAGCATGTGCATGCCTGCCGTGCTAGATGACCTTGGCTAAGTTATTCTCCTATTGCCGGACATGCCGACTTCGACAGGCTCCTGCTTCAGAAGACTGAGAGCAGCACCGTAAAGAGCTCACATGCCGTTTAAAACAACACCACATGCACAATGGAACTCACGAGTGTTCACACTTTCTGACATGTTGACACGCAGTCAAATCAGCTTCAATGCCTATACAGGGAGCGTCTTGGTACCTGCTTGTGGGGCGAGATGCCCATCGACTATTCCAAGTTCGATAATATCGGCGATTCGGACGAGGAGTTGCCACCTCAGCTGATAGTTTGCTTTTCGGTTCTGACATGTTTGCTGGTCTTGCCGCACTTGTCTTTAGTGTTCGCAACCTTGTTCTTTCTTACTCAATGGACTGTTTCTCTGAGGCAAAGTCTTACCCGAAAGCCAAAAAATCGACATACACCAGGGCACTGCGATTTTCAAGCAGGCGCACCCTGAACAATAAAGTTCTGTGTGTGTCGTTAGCGTGAAGAGTGCCAGAGCTCCCCCTCGATTATCTTCCTTTCTATTTCTGCTTTGGATACTCGGAGTCTTTGTCTCAATTTTTCAGCCAATGCATGAATCCTTTGCCTCCTTTTTCTTGTGCTTCTTCCTGATCATAAATCGCAATGCCACCTCTGTCCCAGAATGTTGAATCCTTTCCACCTGCATGACCTCGTCCCACTCAGGCCCTCTGCGCGGGAGCCCCAGCCTGCCGCGCCTCTGGTCGCCACCCGGCAGGCGCCGGTGGCAGCGGCGCCGAAGAAGGGAAGGCCGAAGGGTGGGGTGGGGAGGAGCCCTAAACCCTAAACCCCTAAACCCCTAAACCCTAAGAGGAGGAGGTCTTCTACTACCGCCGCTGCTGCTTTTGGTTGTGCAAGTGCCACCAACCTTTACTGCAACTGCCACGATTGCTGTTTGTCATTGCGGTGGTGGTTGTGGTGGTTTTGGTTGTGGTGGTTGTTGCTCTGAAGAGCTTGGTGCTGGGGTGAAACTCCTGCTCTTCTCCTCGTCTTCGTCGGTGGGCGGTGGCTGTTGATGACCAGCTGGATACGCTAGTCACGACTCTCGCTACTGTTGCGAGGGCCGTTCAGCTTTTCACTCCCGTGCTAACTCGTTTAGATTCCTTTAGATGTTTCTGGTATGAACCAGGGCACGACCATTGGATCTGAAACTTGTCACTGCCAGGGATGGGCATGAGCTCCTCGAAGCAGAAGGCTGGATCCATGCACTAACCAGTGAACACAGACCAGCACGTTCCGTCTTTATCGGAATGGTTGCTCCCCAAAGACTGCTCATCCAAATGGCATGGTGAAGTTTTCTTTGCTAGGTCTAGCCGCAATCCGTACAACAATCGTAGAAGCCTTAACTAGAGTATCCGCAGAACCACAGACGGTGAGAACAGCATCAGTCAGACGTGAGCACATTGACCCCCAGGCCTCGAGAAGAAGTTCACTCTGCTACCTGGCCGTGGCCCCAGACCCGTGCAACAGGCGGAACCCAATCCAGTGAATGCGGCCAGGCACAAACACCGAACCCTGCGGAATAGCAGGCCACACTGTGTACGTCGTATCCATGTGCATCTTGCTACTTGCCCAACATTGACTCCTTTGCACCGTGTGTCCTACATGATGGGCTTCACGGTCAACATCAACTGGTCGAACTTCGAAACAGTTTTTGCTATTTCTTCTCAGCGGGGTGGCAAAGTTTACCCTCGTCCCACTCCACCCTGAAAAGTGTCACGGAAAACACTGCAATTAAAGATCCATTTGCACTATAGTCATTTCCCACTTTGCTTCCAGGGAGGAGAGAGTAAGAGATGGGCAGAGAGAGACTGCGGGGAGTGCAGCGACTGCCTGCACCCTCTTACTCCCAGCAAAGCAAGCAGACAAGCAGAGAGCGACAGAGAGAGAGAGAGAGAGAGAGCGAGAGTGGGCCAAGCAGCGGGGGAATTTGGGGGCTATGCATGTGTCCGTGGAGAGTGTACGACCATCCTGTTCTCGCCATCGCATAATTTAAGACTTTAGTCGCTGGATGGGATACGCTCGTTCTTCACGCCCCTTAAACCTGAAAACACTTCGGGTGGGCAAGATGCCCTTGGGCCCTGACCGGTCCCTATGCCCGAGTGAGAGAGAGAGAGAGAGAGAGAGAGAGAGAGAGAGAGAGAGAGAGAGCGAGAGCGAGAGCGAGAGCGAGGGGCAGAGCGAGAGGGCAAGCGGTCGAGAGAGCAAGAGAGACAGAAAGACAGAAGACGTAAAGTCATGCTGCTGCACTGCTCTTCTTCTGTTTGGTTATTCCAACATTGCGCCGTCCATCAAAACGCACTATGAAACGATTTCCGACGTCTCAAAATCAAGCAGGTGAAGCTAAGGTAGCAAGCTGAGCAAGCTTCGGTGTTTCAGGCAGAGTTCGTTTCAGATCTAGCCCGCCCCAACTCGTGGTCACTTACTTACACTGAGGCGATGGCACACATGCTGGCTACCCAAGTGGGGACACGCCGGCTCCTCGCTATTTGCGCAACAGGCACTGTATTTTCACGGTGTCATAGCGTTGGATATGCAGGGACTGCAAGGTGAGTGTGAGTGGGAGTTCGATTGCTTGATGTACGACGTGCCGGTGCTGACTCGGCTTAGATTACCTTCCGTCGCCTTCGTGTGCTATATCCTTACGTTGACATGCGGTGTACTTGTGCCATGATTTTGCTTCCGTTGCTGAACGGTGGCACTGCTGCGATGAGAAGCACTGCCCAGAAATCTGCAGCATCGGACGGACGGTACCTTTGCTATTTACTCTGGTGGTTGAAATATTATGTACTACATTTCATATACTATATACTATATACTATATACTATATACTATATACTATATACTATATACTATATACTATATACTATATACTATATACTATATACTATATACTATATACTATATACTATATACTATATACTATATACTATATACTATATACTATATACTATATATATATATGTTATATATATATGTTATATATATATATATATATATATATGTATATACATATGTATATATATATATATATGTGATCCGACACCCTGAGCCCCTGTGTTTCATGAGGCCCGAGATGACAGCCCTGGCTGCAGAGCTGGAGAAGCTCGCCGGGCCTGCTCCTCGTGCCTTTTCTTGAGGGGGCTTCTGGGAATATATATATATATATATATAAATGTGGATGGGAGTTTCCGAGAATTTGGGGTTCTTATAATGAGGATCCTACTATCTCGGGTACAGTATTAGGGTCCCCTATTTTCGGAAACTCCCAGAAATTATACTATGATTGAGTTTTACTATGCTATGCTATCTCAGTCTCTGTGGATATTCAGGAGCGGAGGCTGCGGCCTGTTATGTCGGAGCAGAAACCGGTGTCACCACCCGGCTACATGTGTTGCCGTGACTGTGCATTTCGTTCTGTTCTGCAACTCTTGTTTCGCGGGCAGGTAGCTTCTATGCAATGCATGTCGCTTAAGCTATCAGGTCTGGTTTCCCATGCGCATGATGTCGTGCATTCTGCTGATTTCCGGTCCACTCCTCTACATCGTGTATCCCGTGCACCCCCACCTGGCGAGATAAGCCGATCCGGTAACCTCAATCCTGTTCCTTGAGTTCTTGCTTTTCAGGGGCCGCGGTGGCCTGTCTCCAGCAGAGGAGAGATCTCTTCGCCGGTCTTTTTTCGCTAGCTTCCTCGGCGGCGCTTGAGGCAGTTGAAGTCAAGAAGGAGAGTTCACTGGTTCCCTCTTGTCACAAGTACTGGTAATGCTGTGCAGTCGATCTGTATTTCTCCGTCTAATGTCCGCTAGGATCCTGAGTCAGATGGTTCAAGGATTTGTCTCCCTCGCTTTTTCTTTTGCTATTTATCTCTTCGTCTCTCCATCTCTGTCTCTCTGGCACGTCTTTTCTGTCTTGTTTTGCCTTTCTCTCTCCCTCTCTCTCTCTCTCGCTCTCTCTCTCTCTCTCTCTCTCTCTCTCTCTCTCTCTCTCTCTCTCTCTCTCTTCTTGTACACGCACGCACATGCACATAGATCTATGTGATCATCCCCTTAGCAGCCGTAGATGCCGTAGATTGCCGTGACCTCTCAGGAGCCTCCGAAGCCTGGAGAGCCTCAGCGGGTTTGCATGAGGCCCCGGCCGGGCCAAGACAGCGAGACCAAATGCAGAAGGATCAGAGAGAGAGAGAGAGAGGGAGAGAGTCCGCGAGAGACTTCGGGACAGAGAAAGGGAGAGAGAGAAAGAGAGAGAGAGAGAGAGAGAAAGAGAGAGAGAGAGAGAGACAGAGAGACATGGTGTACCTCGCTCCGCGTGTGCAGACGCTTGCACATAGTGCGAAGTAATTTTGCTGTCCATTCGTCTACATATGCGGGGGGCGAGGTGTCGGGTTGCTCGCCGATGCTCCCTTCCACAAAACGTGCGTGCATGTCTGTGCCTGGGGCCCTCCGAGGCCAACGGACGTCGACACAAACAGGGGCCTACGTGCGCACAGAGACACACAAACGAAGTGACTGCTACATACTGCTATAAAAGAAACTTGGTACCAAAGTGGCATGCCACGTCCTTGCTTGTGACTGCGTGTTCGTGCATGCATCTAAGCCTGCTGATTCCAGAAAGAATTGGATGGCATCGTTGCGATCCCAAGCGGGGAGCCGGGGTGGCAGTGCTGCCTGCATTGCGAAGGGCGGATGGTCGGAAGAAGATCCACACCACCTATCCGGCTGGGCGGCTGAGTTTCTCTGAAGCAGGGTCGAGTTGTCGAGGATTCGAGATTTTGCGAGCCTCGAAGTTGGGCAACTGTACTCATACTCACTCTGAAAATAAGTTCTGAGTCCGGAGGTTAAATCCACCACAACGGCTCAGCAGAGATCTTAAACATTTGTATTGTAGTGTTGTGTTTCTGGGGTTCTTTGTGCAAGGTGTTTCTTCAGACGTTCTGATGTTCTCATCAGTGTTGGCATCACTCATGCTGTGTCTTTCAGGAATCAGTGCTGCTGCTGCTATCGTTGTAGCCGTGTTCGCATGGTCATGTGTGGCTCCGGTCTCGGCTCGGCTCCGCATGGCGCTGCTCCTAAATGTAAAGTCCCTTCACGATTCTCCATGTAGCGTTTGCTGGATTTTCTGGGGATAATGCATGCATTCTGTTACGTATGATTGAGGCTCCTATGCTCCCTTATCACCAGATTGAGTCCTTCCCCAAAGCTTTTTTGTCGCAGATTCGGTTGGGTAGAGAGGATGGCGGTGAGATGGTGGAAGAGTACGACGAGAAGACCGACGTGCTTCTCGTTCGGAAGCCTGGGCCACAGACCTTTCCGCTCCTTTCTTCGACTCCTCTCTTCGATCCTGGGTTCGGTCCGGAATCCCTAAATGGAAGTTTCCAAAAATAGGGGACCCAAATATAGTGCCCTAAATAGTACTGGCAGGGTCCTGATTACAAGGACCTCAAAATAGGGTACCCCTAACTTTCGGAAACTCCTACATCGAATTTGAGTGAGAGCCGCGAGCAGACTGGGAAGCTATGTTGGGATGGGATCTCTTTCTGTATGGTCTTTACTCGTTGTCGATATGCATCTTCAATTTGATATGCAAGCTCTGCGTCTGAGCAAGATTTGTGCACCATGCAGTGTTGCATCACTCAGCCTTCGATGATGCTGGTGGCCATGATGCAGATGGTGGTGACATGACGGTGGTGATGATCGCCATCAGCCGGTTCATAATCAAGTTCGTCTACTTCATCACCATGTTCATGGACATGGCCACTTGAATGGTCGCCACCGCCATCATGATCATGAACATCGGCTCCTCCACTGCCGCCGCCGCCACCACCACTACCATCACCACCACCATATCATCCACCACCACCAAATCATCATCATGATGAGCATCGTCATCAACTACATAAGCATTACATAAGCCCACAGCATCTGCAGGGTGCGAAAACCGACAAAAGTCGGGAAGGCCTTTGGCTTGCCTTGCGTGGTCATGCCCAGGTTGTTTGGAACGCTTTCAGGCCTTTCAGTGTCTAGAAAAATTGGAATGGCGGAAGGCCCGGCAATTGGAAAGCTAAGCGTAAGCATTCGGAGCTTGTCCTCATTGCAACGGCTGCGTCCGTTGCTTTAATTACAGTCGCAGTTCACCCTCCTGTCTTTACATTTGGCGTAGGTGCGATCAGTCCTATCAGTTTCGCAAGTATGCAAGTTTTACCAGGATTGTTTCCGTGACAAGTGCTATGCGAAGTGCTGTGCAAGTCATTCTTCTCCTTTGACGGTTCTGTTAGCTATGGTTGTCACGAAATGCCCGCTTGCTGCTTGCTGTGGCCCCTATACGTAAGCTGCATGTCCAGAGTACCATTGATTGGATCTAGAGCTGCGAAATAGAAGTAGTGCTTACATTGCTTGGCATGCCTGTAGGCGGTGGCAAAGAAGAATATGCCCAGAGTGTCAGATGAGTGGTTTGAAGCAGACGCAGCCATGTTAGCTACAACTTCTGTGTCTCTTATTTCAGTATCACATCACGTAGGTACCGTGGGTATTAGCTCCAGACCCCATCATTTCCGCCGTCGCTGTGTTGCAGAAAAGGCCTGGCACCCGAGCCGAGTCAGAAAGCCCTAATTCATAAACCCTAAACAGTAAACCTGAATTCCGAAACCCCTGAACACCAAATCCAGAACGCCGAAATCCTTCTAAGCGATGGCCAGAAAAAGCCCTTCACAGGAAGGAGAGTGGGTCTTCGAGGTGGGCCAGGCCAGTGATAGACACCTCGTCGATAGCTTGAGGACTTAACTTACCTTTGCTTAGTAAGAAATGGAAGAATGGCAGTAATAGAAGTTGTAATTGTACCGCATTCCTCCATTCCCTACTAACCAAAGGTAAGTTAAGTGGCTTCGGATTTCAGGGGCTCGGGGCTTTTGGGTGAGGGTTGAGGTGTTCGGGTTGACTGTGAGGGTTTAGGGTTGGAGGCATCCATCTATCTGCCCATCAATGTATGTATGCCGCTGGTCTGAAGGATTCTTAGTCTAGGCTGTGTGTGTTCGTGCTGCTACGAGTCTAGAGTGCACAGATTTAACTTTAGAGTGGAGGGTTCTGGTCCCGTATGCTGGAGGGTTGGGGGTGCTTCGGGTCCAGGTTGGTTGGTTTTTGTCTTTGCGGCTTTTGTTGGGTGGTGGTTATACGTAGTTTTGCCATCGTTCTTCCGAGTTTTCTGATAGGCCTCGTACTGCTAGTGTTACAACGGCAGGCGGTCGAAGGTGCTTTCGATCCTTACTCCGACATCATGCGCGCCTCTTCGCCGCGGCCTGGGTTGGCCTTTCTGGTGATGAGAGCAGGGCAACGAGCGACACCCTGCAATACCCTGTTCTACATATCGCAGAAGCCCAGATCCATGTAGGCCCGAACATCACACTAGTCGCGTCTCTGGGCCGAGGAGTAACCCCATCTTCCTTCGCAAGGACACGCTGCAGCCTCAGTTTTCTGCAAGGTGACACGCACGGTGATAAGGATCTGTAGTCTTCAGTTTGCAGTTGCTGTCATCATGACCATCATCCCTGCCGTTGCCGTTGCCGTTGCCGTCGCCGCCGTCGTTGTTGTTGGTCGTCATATTAGCCCACTTCTCAGCAGCAGCGGTAGTACCCGCGTTGCACACCATCACGACGGCAACTTTGCCCTTCGGAGTCTGCGGGCAATCCGCCAGGCACAAAGCCATGTTTGAGATATCGGCCAGTGCGTAGCAGCGTAGCATATATGTACAGCATGTAGCTGTATGCAATTTCAATAGCACGTGAAAATCGTTGCATGTAGCAGCTCGCAGTACGGAGTACAGAACAGCTAAGGACGTGAGCTGCAATACGGTATGCACTTTACACGTGTTCAGTCTACGCGGTGCGAAGTGTAGGGTAGGAATCAGAGTAAAACCTTAATCTTGCATATGCGTGTGTGTGTGTGTGTGATGGTTACAGAAGACGCTACTGCATATGCGACATGGGCTGACGTGGTTGAAAGAGTCGAAGCCAAGGCCGGAGCACTTCCAGTGGCGGATCCGCAATCTCCCGTACCCTGCCGACGTGTACAGCGTGTCGGTACGCTTCTGAAAGTTCCCCTTGTCTGGTGCCAGGATGTAACCTTCGAATTGCCCCTAAAGACACGGAGATGACCTTGCTCTTGAGCCCCGGCCCGATATGGTGCTTCCAGTTCCTGCGGCAGCAGCTGCATGCCCATCGCTTGGAAACAGTGCGAGTTTAACGGTACTGTAAATACCTTGGTAAGGAGCAAGGACGTAACGCATGGCCAGTTTCGTCGCCAGGTGGATCATGAGAAGCAGGAGATTGTGGTAAGGACCTCCAACAAGAAGTACTTCAAGAGGCCTGGTTGCGTGCAGACTTCTATGTTCGCTACCCTTGCAGAACAGCCTATGCGACGTCTAGGCTTGACGGAGTTTAAATCTAGAAATCTAGACTCTAGACTGGAAGTCAGCATGAACCCTGCGATGAGAAGTCTTTCAGCGGCCCGTCGTGTCAGGATACAGGTTCCAGACCTTCCGCGGCACGACTTGAAGTTCAAGGACGCAGTAATCCGGTTCCTGTAGTCATTCTGGTCAGTCATTAAGCAGCTGGCGTGTTTTTGCGAGTAGTTGGTTATAATGATCGCCATATATCGCCATCATAGGCGATCTAGCAGGTTTTCCACCTGCAGCCTCAGCCTCGCAGCAGTCTTGGACCTGCTCCGCGAAGCCTCAGACCCTGCTTTCGTTCATCAGGATGAGCTGCTTTCCTGGAAGCACCAGTGGCGAGCTCAGAGAAGGTAAAGGTGAAGAGTCGAAGGGTAAATAAGGGAATCAAATCAAAAAGCAGATTGCGGCATGGTGGGGTACAGAGGTTCGGATGTGAGGAAGCAAACAGCCGTTGGATTCCCCGTAGGCACGAGCTTGATTGAATGTGTCTTCCTGTTGGGATTGCGAGCAGTGTTGGCTTTTCAAATTTTCGCAGACACTTCTGTGCTTGGGCACCGGCTGGCCTTCTGAAATCCAGCATTTTGTGGTCCGTAGTTTTTTTGCCCGTGAATTGGGTTTAGGGACTTGGGGAGCCTGCAACAGAAGCTGCAACTTAGACAGACCTGGACTGATGCTAGAATGATGCAGACTTAAGACTTAGGCTTCGGGCCGCAGAAGTTGAAGACGTTGTGATTTCGTGATCTGCACGTTCATGTCCGAACCTCATTCATGTTCCATGAGGCATAGCACGCTCATCATCTCCTATCGGAAGCTCGGCCCCTGGTAAGATCAAGTGCAACGCTTGCGCACTTGCTTCGTTTCTACATCTTTAGTCTCCATTCGGGTGATTGGGAAAGTATTTCAGACATCGCTGGGATGGACATGTATGCACGTGTGCATGTTCGCCACCGGCTGCATGTGTGTAAGTGCACATGCACCGCATACGGTTAGTTGCACATAGTCACAGGTGTGTACAGCCGAGCAAAGATGCAGACATGTATTCATGTGCTCCATGCACACGTGCAAGCAGCTGTCGTCGTCGTCGTGTCGCGGTCGGGTTCGGGGTCCGGGTCCGGGGTTGACGTCGGGGTCGTCGTTGTCGTCGTGGTATTGTAGTCGTAGTCGTGGTCGAAGTCGTACCAGAGTCGTGGTCGTAGTCGTCGTCGCAGTTGTCGTAGTTGTCGTAGTTTTAGTAGTAGCGACAGTTAGTAGCCAGTAGCTTGTGGTGTAGCCTATACAAGAGCTTGGCAACCCCCTATGGACACCAATAACTTCAGTACACAAACAGTCCAAACATGCCAACTACAATGAATTCGAGAAGTCGCCATCTAAGGTAAAAGCCAGAAAGTTGGAATATGATTATCCTAACCCTTCTATGGTAAATTATAGGGTAGCCTACCATGAAACCATATTCCAACTTTCTGGTGTTCCCTGTAAGCTGGCCGGAGTCGGACGAAAGGCCGCCGGAGATCCTGAAAGGAGAGCAAGAGGCTCTCCGAGAGGCCGAGAGGCCCGGGCGCCACTTTGTTCAGGGTTTAGGGTTTAGGGTTTAGGGGCTTAAGGAGCCCTAAACCCTGAAGGCTTAAACCCCTAAGCCCTAAACCTCTAAAGGAGGTTTCAGGCTCTTTTTGGAGGCGGAGGGTTAGTGGGTTTTTGGGCTTAGCTTGTGGGGTCGGGTCCGGGCTGCTGGAGTGAAGGGGGGTTTGGTGTGCCGATTCGGCATTTTCTCTCTTCCACATGTGATGAGATTGCAGGTTGCTAAAAAAACCTTCCATGCGAGCCTAGACTGTTTGAGGGCATCTCCGCTCACTGTCTCTCGTTCGGTATTGGAATGTACCGGAAGGAAGCACGAAGCTACATTCAAATCTCTAGGCAGGCCACAGACCCTCAATTCCTGCAGAAACGGGAGCTTGGGGTTTCGTCGGGTCTTTAGGAACTTCAGGTGATCCTTACTCTGATTGGCCGCTCTCGTTTGTCTGCAGCTCTCGGGAAAAGAAGATTATCGATGGTGGTCGTCGTCGCCGCCCCCCTCGTAAACGTGGTAGTGCTGGCAGCAGCAGCACGAGCATCAGGTGTCGTTGTCACAAGAGTTCCTCACTTGCAAAGCCACTGCACTTGAGCAGGTCGGCAGTCAAAATGTGACGCAGCCTGACCTCGCTGCAGTCTTGGAGTTAGTTTTGCGATTCCAGGACATGCTTGAATTCGGAAGAGCATTGCACAGCGCCGAAAAGGGGCCGGCCTGGTAGCAGATGAAGACGCTGGTGATGGGAGTCGCACTCATTCACAAGAACAGAAGCACGAGGATCAATATAGAAGTGATAAGAGTAGAAGAATTGAAGGTACGGAAATCTTTAAAGATTGGTGGATCAGTGGGAACTGAAATCAGGCATCATCGTCATCACGATGATAATCACTGTCAGGTAGTTATGAGCATCACTATCCGAGGGCCCACAACAGTCAAAACGGCAGGAGCACGACTGTAACAGCCACCAGAATCATAAACATGTCATTGATCACCAAAAGCCGCTTGAAAAACATTCGAGGTCGTTACGGTCGAACAGTCATGGCTGCAGTCTTCAAAAGGCTGCTCAAAGCAATGCAGGACGACGAGAAGCTAGTTTCATGGCAGCCAATGTTCCTGTAGCGGCCACATTCATCACGAGCTGCATGATAAGGGTGAGAACTACGAACCCCCAAGATGATATCTTGATCGTGCCAATGCTGCTGCTTTCTTCGCAACACCTGCGATCGTATCATCCATGAGAAAAACAATGCTCGCAACTAACTACCTGATCAAGCTTCTCACCTGCCCCACAATCAGAACATCTGAGTCCATAGCGAGCCATGTTGTCCATGATGCTCGCATGAAGCACACCAGCCATGCAAAGGAAAGTTCGTGATGCAATGCACGATATCTTTCTACAGGTAATTGATGTAGAATGATTCAAACACGTGCCGTACTCTGCATCACGATCATCATGGTCACATCTAGCAACGAATTTTGAAAAGCTGCTGCCGGCCACTTTATCAAACAAACTGGCATTTTTCTTCGTGTTACAAGCGGATGGTGGGCTCTATGACACACCTAGTGCGATTACCGTGCATGTCTGCGCACTAAGCCGCTACCACCCCTGACTGCGCAGCTCCATTTTTCTTGCTGTTTTCGGGGGCTTGATGGCCCTTGCCTGCGCATGCCATTTCAAGGCCAGACCTGGAGTGACCACCGACTTAGCCCAGTGCAAAGTAATGTCCGCAGATGATTTAAATCACGTCCGTTCCGCTGCTCGCATGCCACAAAATGCAACATATTGCAAGAGTTACCGGCGATGCAGGTCTCTGTGGGACAACTCGCCGGGAGTCCGCGAGTCAAAGCCCGCTGGAGCAGTTCGCTGCTACTCTGTCCCAGGGAGTCCGACCTCTGGATGAAGCATGTGAGGCAGCCTTCACAATGCGCCTCGAAGCCGACTTTTCGTTTCGGGTTCCAAAGGCCTGATAGGATCCATGAATGTGGCCATTGCTCAGGTATACTTTACCACTGGAGGCCGGTCCTGTCTTTGTGTTTCACTTCGTGCTACAGGAATACCTCCGCACATGCCTTGGGAGGCCTTCATGAAACTGTCTGTCGTCAAGGCGCATGAGGAGCTGCTGCGCAGCGGCGACCTTGTCGAGTTTGAGAGGACTCATGGACATGCAGTCTTCGTGTCGCACCAGTGGCTTGCTGATGAGCATCCTGACCCGGCCGGGCAGCAGCTGAAAGTTCTGCAAGATGCTCTGAGAAACATGTTGTCTGGCAAGAGCCAGATCGTCGTTCCGCCGGTGGTTGAATTGTTTGCGGGGCGCGTCTCTGCGCCAGCAGCATCGGAACTACGTGCCAAGCCGCTGTTCATCTGGTACGACTATTTCTCCTGCCCGCAATCCTGCGCGGATCGCCAGGCATCTGCAATCAGAAGCATCAACTCTTACGTGGCTCGCAGTGCGTACTTCATGGTCTTGTGTCCTGCGCTGAAGCACCAGCTTCCTGGCGAGTTTTGTGCAGTTCTCCTGAGTTTCATTTGATCTCTTGATGCTCCCTTAATGACCTACCTATACTATTTTGGTGGTTCCTTGTTATGAGTATAGTATAATATACCCTAACCCCCCCCCAAAAAAAAAGCTATCCAGAAGACGATCTGCAACCACAGACGCGGGCCAGATTGTGTTTGGAAGGTAAACTCTGGGAACCCCAGGCTCTGACTCGAAGTCCCTTATTTAGGGGCTGCGCCCAGGTGCGGGCAGCGCGAGCTGTTGTCAGAAACCCGCGGTATATAGATAAGTGCAACGTAGGCCCGAAGTGCGCAACTTGTGGGTGATCGTAGGCTCTCAGCCCCCGTCGGCCCTGCATGTAGCCCGCACCCCCCGTCCGCCGGACCCCGCTGATGCTCATGATGCGCGCCCTTTGGCGGCTTCCGCAACCCACGCAAAAACTTGGAAATCATCACTTCGCGCCCACTTCGCGCCGCGGGGCCGGTTGCGGGCGCCCGAGGGCTCATGATGCTCGCCGGCTCGCCTGCTGGGCCCTGAAACCCGCCACACCGCGGGGAATGGCTGCAAAACGCGTGCGCGTTCCGAGACGCCTTCGGGCCAGGCCCCGCGCGGCCCGAGGGAGAAACGAGGGTCCGATGATGCGGGGTCCGGGGCGGGTCGGCGGCACTGTCGGTCGTGGCTTCTGCTTCGCAGACGAAGCTCATTCGTCTGAGCCATAGCTCAGTCCATACAGGGCAGCGAAGCGCTGCCCGATTTATTCTAGGGGCTGCCGCCAATGCCGCCGACCCCAGAAGATCCCAGAAGCAGGCAAGAGCACGAGCAGCCCCCATGGAGACTTCATGTCATATTCATGTCATAGTGGTTTATCTGTAACATTTCTATAGTAAAGGCGGTTAGGGTTTCGCCCTCCGTGGCGGTTAGGGTTTCGCCCTCCGTGGCGGTTAGGCGCCCTCCGTGGCGGTTAGGGGTTTAGGGCCTCAGGGTTTGATAGGGTCTGGGTTTGAGTGGTCGGGTTTTGGGCTGGGTCTACTGGGGCCTGGGTTTGAGTGGTCGGGTCTGGGCTGGGTTTTTCGGGTGTAGCCTAGAAAGGCGATATAACTTTTGCTTACTCGCTAACACACTACCCAGACATCGAAGGGCTGTGGCGGCGGTAAGGGCGGTGGTACATATTCTCTAAACATCTACAAATACAGCGAACTCCACAGTACTACAAGGGCAGTAAGAGTGGTGTGGGCAGTGGCGGCGGTAAAGGCGGTGGGGGTGGTGAGGGTGGTGGTGGTGAGGGCACTGGGGATACAGCGGTGAACGCGGTGGAAGTAGTGAAAGCGGTGGGGGCGGTGGCGGTGGAGCGGTGGCGGCAGCAAAGGTGGTTAGAGCGGTGGCGGTGGTGAGGGCGGTAGCGGCAGTGGGGGTGGTGAGAGCGGTGGGGGTGGTGGGGGTGGTGAGGACGGTGGGGGCGGTGGGGTCGAGCACACATTGGCAGGTTTTTATTCTCTCTACCCACCTACAAATACAGCGAACTCCACAGTACTGCGAGGGCAGCAAAGTGGGGTGAGAGCAGCGCGGGTGGTGGTGGTGAGGGCACTGGGGGGGTGGTGAGGGCAGTGGGTAAAGCGGTGAGAACGGAAAACTTTTGCTTACTCTCTAACACACTCCCCAGACATCGAACACACCTCTCGGGATATCACTGGCGCCGCCCGCCACAGGGGTCGGCGGATAAATATAGTATAGTGTAACCCAAAACCCTATTCTAATTTTGAGGATGCATATGCCCTCCTTCCTTCGTTTCGCTCTTCGTCGACAGGCTTCCGCGCGCATCAACCCACAACCCTGTTCTAATTATTAAGGCCCCTATATTAAGCCTCCCATCATTCTTCTTCTGGAATTTCATAACCACGTTGTTGGCCATCATCTGGACAACTGTGAGCGTCATCGTCACTCATGATCGCATTTCTGTATCATCTTCATGGTGATCCTTATACCCTAAGCCCCTGGACCGCAAGACAAGCCCAAAGCTCTGGTCGTGGCCTGGCGTGTTGCTCTCTTCGCTCAGGCAGCACGGGGGAATCCTGAGCCAGGCGACCTGGGGTGGAAGGCCGGGCTGGGCGCAATGGGGCTTTCGGATTTGGGGTTCAGGGCCGGTGGGGTCTGAGGGTTTAGGTTTCGGGGCTTCGGTTTTAAACATTTGGGGCTTAGAACTTATTGCTGCAGGTCTGACGATTGAAGATTTCGGGATATTTCAGGCTCGAACTGGAAGCTCTACGTCTCACAGTGTGAGTTTAGACTTTGGCGCTAATCAACTTTGGATTCAAGGTCTCGGGTGTCCGAAGCGATGCTACTCTGATCAACCCACGCAGCTTCCACCACAGACATGAGAGCATTTCTTGTTCAACATCAATGCCATGTCGGTTAGGCTCTTGTGCACGAGAAAGATACCGGGTTTATGAAAGGATGAAAGCTTTAGGGGTTTAGTTTGGGGCTCAACGTGGGCCATATTCTCAAAGCGCCAAGCCTTCGGTGCGCTTCGAAGATTAGGTCATTAGGTTGTCAGGCCGTTGGGGTTGAGGTTCATCTGCGATGTCAAGGCAGCATACATACACTTCAGTTCGTGCGGAGGAAGAGTTCCAGTAAGACTGTTTCGTGCCCGACTTTTCGTGTGTAGAGATCTCTTGCAGGCGACTGATCCCTGCGAGCAGTGAGCGAGCTGACCTGCATTATAACATAAACACGAAGATGCTTGATCCCTGCAGGGGTTGGTGCAGAGCCGAGAGAATGTCGCGCGAGCTGGGCCACATTGACAGCAGTCTTATTGTTGTGGAAAGCGCCACACACCAGACCCTGCTGCCAGAATTCACTTCCTTCTTGTGCCATGGCTGAAGCACCCAGATTGGGCTGGTGACGTTTGAAGTCCTCAACCAACAGCTTTCCTCGCGTCTTTTGCCTGGATGTGAGGTACTCTGTCGGAGATGGGGCTTTCACTCATGAGGAAGACCGCCAACGCGTGAGCACCATCATCGTGCAGATGGTCTGGAGCAAGTTGCTGTACTACCTCTCGCAGGGCGAATTGCACAATTATCGCTTCCTCTTGCTCCGTGGCCGAAAAGATTGGAGTGGGATGGACTCCTCGTAGATTGACCTTCAAACCTTTAAATCCGCCAGCGAAATCAGCTCGGCCCATACGAAACCCCTGGTCCCTCTAGTCTAAGAGTCTAAACCTGTTATGCCAGCTAAGCCCCGAACCTATGCCCCTTTTCTGTGAACCCGCAAGGAACCAGCAGTCGGTGCGCTTTGCCAAGCTCACGGCTGACCATATTGACATGGCCATTCCAGGCTTCACCACGGAGGTGCCTGCTTTACTTTCAAGACTCAGGGCCCCTTCAGGGTTTATGCTTAAAGAATCGAAAAGCTGTGTTCGTAGCCTTCGAAGCATTAGCCAGCTTCTTGCTCTCCTGATTGTTTCTGGTAGTAGCCCGGAGTTGTTTCCTCAGTTTGGCACGGTTTCGGGGCTAATAACTAACGTGCTTCCGAAGAGGGCCCAGGTCCTTGTCTGAAGCCCTGGTGATGCGTATGGCCCCCACGTATGTAACGTGGGCGCCGTATCTGGGGCAACGTACCTGGTGAAATCGCTTTCCACTGTTTCCTATTGCCTCGATGAGACGAGATAAATGAATGCTGGCAGTGTTTCGGAGTGCCAGCAATGGGTAACTTTAGCAACGGTTGGCAAAGGGAATCAACTGGCTGAAAACGGTGAAAGACCGCTGGCAGCACCAGAAACTCAACAGGATTCCATACATGAGAGCATATTAAGATTACGGGGCATCTCCGTTAGACCAAAATTGGACTCTAACAGAGCAAAATCATAGAGTCCATGTCTTTTCTGCCCAGCCCCCACCCCCCCATGCCCCTACCCCCCATCCCACCATCCCGAACCCTTCCAAATCCAAAGCTCGAGTTTGCAAAGTCGACAAGTGGATTTTGAGACAACAAGAAGTGGTAGGAGGTAGGACATTACGAAAGTTCCCCAAATAGCGAGCAAAGCGGATGTGCTCCTAAGATGGCTTAGAGCAAGCGTCGTGCGTACGGTGGTAAACTACCTTACCACTACTGCTACTACTACTACTACTACTACCACTACTACCACCACCACTACGACGACGACGACTACTACTACTACTACTACCACCACCACCACCACCAGCACCACTGACACCGCCACTAGCACCGCCACCACCGCACAACCACCACCACCACCACGACGACGGCTACTACTAGTACTCACATCCAGCAATGACGGTGCCAACAATAGTATGACCGCCAGTGATGCTGAGGTGGATCCCTTTGCCGATCCCGGACGATTTCTGCTCGATCGCTTTCTGCATCAGAACCCTAGCGTGCTCGAGTAGATGGTGTGAGATAGTGGATAGACAGATAGATAGATGAATAGAAAGATAGATAGACAGGTAAACAAACCGACCAACGCACGGGTGGACTCACTGGTCACTGGTTTGGGGGGCATCATCAACTCTGTATTTTACCTGTAGACTCTCTTTCGATTTGGTCAGGGCTGTGGCCATTCCGTCAAGATGTCGGGCTGTCAGTCCAAGGAATGGCTTTCGTGGGATTTTTGACCGCGACAAGGCCGGTTGGTCGCCTCTGTGTTTCGCCGCTATGGATGGTCGTCCCTTGCTCATCACGGCCCTGCTGCAGCAAAGAGCTGATCCGAACGACAGGACCAGCAAGGGAAAGTTGGAGGACGGACATGGGTGCGTAGTGTTGGCAAAGTTGGAGTACCAAAACCAAGTAGAAGAACAGCTGGAACCTCTCGATCTCTCTGCTTTTTCCCGCGCTGACTGAACACTACGTGGAACCCCCAGGCTCTGCTGCCAAAGCACATGCCGGTTCTATCCATCGCAGCATGCTACAAAAGAAACGATGCCGTCTCGCTGCTCTTGGCGGCTCGTGCGTGGCCGTGCCTCAGTCTGTTTGAGCATGTGTCAAATTTCTTCTGTCCAGCTGCTGTTCAAGAAGTGTCGAGCATAAAATCGAGAGAGACGACCACAAACACATATAACAAGAAAATCAACAGCGAAACTGCATTTGCAGTGTGATACACAGTTTATTAACGCCAGTGTCGAAGATATAACAGCAGCAGTAGCTGTAGTAGTGGTAGCAGTAGCAGTAGCAGTAGCAGTAGCAGTAGCAGTAGCAGTAGCAGTAGCAGTAGCAGTAGCAGTAGCAGCAGCAGTAGCAGTAGCAGTAGCAGTAGCAGTAGCAGTAGCAGTAGCAGTAGCAGTAGCAGTAGCAGTAGCAGTAGCAGTAGCAGTAGTCGCAGTAGCAGTAGTAGTAGTAGTAGTAGTAGTAGTAGTAGTAGTAGTAGTAGTAGTAGTAGTCGCAGTAGCGTAGTTAGTGGTGGTCGTAGTCGTAGCCGTAGTCGCAGTCGTCATAGTCGTAGCCGTAGCCGCAGCCGTATCTCATCGTAGTAGCGGTGGTAGTAGTAGTTGTTGTTGTTGTTGTTGTCGCCGTGGTAAGTGGGTTTGTTGTTGCAGGAGCAGGAGTAGGAGTAGCAGTAGGAGTGGGAGTCGGAGTGGGAGTCGGAGTGGGAGTGTGAGTGGGAGTGGGAGTGGGAGTGGGAGTAGCAGTAGCAGTAGCAATAGCAGTAGTAGTCGTGGTGGTGGTAGTGGTAGTGGTAGTGGTAGTGGTAGTGGTAGTGATAGCGATAGCGATAGCGATAGCGGTAGTGGTAGTGGTAGTGGCAGTAGTGTAGTACTAGTGGCGGTAGTAGTAGTAGTAGTAGTAGTAGTAGTAGTAGTAGTAGTAGTAGTAGTAGTAGTAGTAGTAGTAGTAGTAGTAGTAGTAGTAGTTGTAGTTGTAGTAGTAGTAGTAGTAGTAGTAGTAGTAGTAGTAGTAGTAGTAGTAGTAGTAGTAGTAGTAGTAGTAGTAGTAGTAGTAGTAGGAGTATGCGCTGAAGGCCGAGCGGTTGCGCAAGGAGGAGGACGAGGAGAGAATAGCAAAGGAGAAAGCCATGGCGGAAGAGGCCACAAGGCAAGCGGAGGCCGAACCGATGACAGCAGAGCGTGCTGTCGCGAAAGCCGGCGCACAAGCAGCCACTCAGCGCATTTTGCCTTTGGCATCAGCAAATGCTCGTGTACATCTGCAAGCTGAAGCGGCAGAAGCCGCACGCCGTGAGGAAGAGCAGAGAAGATGAGAAGAGCTGCCGAGCGCGAAGTGGCAAGAGAAGCCGCAGTCAGCTTTTGCAGCCAAGTCCTGGAAGTCGCAACACAGGCAGCAGACGAGTGCTTCCAGACTGAGGCGGCAGCGGCTCGCCAGCGTGCTGTGGCCGTAGAAGCATCGCACAATATGGGCGAGCAGATCCGGCCCGATGCCTCTTCGCATCTGCAAGCAGAAGCCACGGCAGCAGATGAATGCCAAGTGAAGAAGGAAAGAGCAGCAGTGGAGAAAACCTTGGCGAAGCAGGAGTTCCACCAGCTTCTTGCCGGGGGCCTCGCCGAGGCCGCAGAGGCGGTGAGCGGCTTTGCGGCCGCCGAGCACTTGGCGGCTGCGGCCCAGCAGCTCCGGGAGGTGGACGAGGTGGAGGCCCCCAGTGCGGAGCTCGCTCTGCGGGCGCTGCGGGCGTTGAGCCTTGCTGTGGGCAGGCGCAGGCCACTTTGCCCGAGCCCGCCGCGGCTCGGGTGCGCCCGCGTTCCGGATTCCTCCGAGCGGCGGGTACTTCCCCGGCGCGGAGGAACTGGAGGAGGACAGACGGCTGCTGGGCAGCAGTCGACGCAAGGCTGCCCAGGCTGCCAACGATTACATGGCGTCGTCTTCCTCCGCCGCGTTTTTTGCTTGATTCTCTGCTGGGACCGAAGGGCGTCGTCGGCAAGCCAGAGGCAACCCACTTCCCTGCAACACGCCTCGCGTCGACAGTCGCCCGGGAACCGGCTGCAAGTGCAAGCGTGGGAACGCCATCGATGGAGGGGGTAGTCGAACGCTTCGCATGCGCGAACCCCGCCTGCCAGTACCTGGCCTCGGACAGCGGGCACTTCGGCGCATACTGCTGCAAACGTTGTCATGCGTCCCATGAGTACGGGCATGCTGTTGCGCATGGCTGCCGATGCGCTGAAGAAATCGCGCCTCCGGGGCTGCCTCGTGCTCCGCCCATTGCCCCCGCACAGCCACTCCGGAATGGACGTCGTCACCGCGGCGGAGGGCGGAGGTAGATGGTGCCGCGTCGGCGGGATCACGGAGAGTTGAAGCCGAGGCGCTTTGCTTCCGTTAATGGCAGCGGTGAGTCGCGATCCAGGCCTCGGGAACTCTGCGAATGGCAGCTTCCCAGCGTCACGTTTAAAGCAGGGGCCAAACACAAGTCACAGCAGGGCTTCGGGATCCAAAGTGCAATCATACAGGGCCTTTGAGGGGATACTGCTGTGTGCATTCTTACCTCGTGTTTTGGTTCCGGCTCAAGCAAGCTGCAAAGCAGACAGTTTGCTATACCAAGATTGCAGGGGCCTTGAATAGCCCCACACCTGCAAGAGGCACTCGGTAAGCTTCAGAATTCAGCTTGCTCCCGCCTGATTCTGGTAATTCGGCACCAACAGGGTGCCACCACGATGATGCTGATGACACGTTTGAAGGTGTCGCGCAGGGCACAGCCCCGAGCTGTGCAGAGATTTCGAGCCCGCTCAGTGCTGGGGTTTCTCCATCGCCTTTGAGAAATTTCTTGCGGCTTTTGGGAAGCTGATGGACCTCAGGGGTACGCTGATGCAGCCAGCAGGGATGATGAGGTTCACTGGGCCCACTCCGCCTACAACTACGGCTACCTCCCCTGAGATTTGATTGTGGCCGACGGCTAAAGGCATGAATCTCATGCTAGGAATATGGCACAGCCTCCCTTCAAGCGTGGCACAGCCACTCGTTCTGCTTTTGCACCAACAGAGCAAGGCTACCCGCCTGTCGGGAGAAAACTCGCTACAACAAGCTGCCAAGCCTGTGTGGCCAATCATTGCTGCCTCGGACGCCTCACTTCAGTTTACTCTGCACCCTGAGGTCCATGGCGACACGCCTCGGCATTTGGAATAGCTCGAGTGCCCTCTGCTGTTGTTTTTCTGTCAGACAGGATGTGACGCCCCCTGCTTGGTAGCTAGCCATGAGTCATCGGCAACGTTGCATTCGCACACCGCAGCCGTCAGAAGCAACTGCTCACACCTGTCGGCATCGAAACTTCTTTGTTTTCGCTATCTAGGTCCCATCTCCTCTTCAAACGTATGACAGACTTTGCAGATGGAGCATGACGTGTTCCTGGACAGTATTGGAAACTTAGGCAGAGAGCACAGCTCACCCTGGCCGTGTGTCACAGACTCTGGCCCAGTAGCCCCACGGCTGCGACCATGGACTCCCCTCCTAGCTTGGGGCCATTCCTGGTGCTTAGCGACAGCACCTTGCAGCACATGCTACGGGGACATACATATGGAGTATTCCCCCTGCTCACGGGGCAGGTCTTTTGTCCGGGCGCCGCCCTCAACATCTCGGCAAGCAGTGTCCCCTCCATCCTAGAACTACTTCACTGGCAATTTGGGCTCTTTGGACCACTCCGGTTCAGCGCAGCGGTCCAGAGTCAGGCGGTGGCCTCCATTTTGGAGCATCATCTCAATGGGCAAATCAATGTACGCATCATTCCTTTGTCTCGAAGCTTACGCCCTGAGAAGCAGATCAATTATGATTACCTGATAGACGGTAGAGTCCAGTACGGCTTTGCGGACAAAAACCTGACTCATCAGGAAATCATGGATTTGGCACAGCTACCCGGGGTAGGTGGCGTGGACCAACTCTACAACACCAGAAACCTCCATTTCAGACCGGAGGTGGCGGACATCGTTATCCCAGCGCTCGTCACAAGAGCCATAGAGGAAATGCGCCACAGACCAGGCCTACCCATCCTCGTGATTGCAGGATGGAATGCCCGTCAGCAAGACATGCATGTCGAAATGCTGGCAGCCCAGGCACTGTCCCAGTGCCGCACGGTACGCAACCTCTCTGAAGTGGCCATGCAGTACGGACATGGGCCCTGGGGAATGCGCTTTTTGCATCTCCCGGAGCTGGCAGAAACTCCTGTCCCGCAGATTCTATTCCAGACCTACGTACACGACGACAAGCCCGAGCCTGCGCAAGTTGCGGCCAAGATGTTCGCGGGCTTTACCCGCGAATTCTGCGATGACGGAGTTCTCCGTGCCACCCTGGTGAAACTTGCAGGGAAATATGGCTCCAATCTGCTGGACCGCCTCAATCAGCCAGCTCATCGGGCTGACGTTTTCCGCTACGTTTACCACTATCAGCGCGGAGGCCTATATGTGGATATCAAATGTGGCTTTGTGGTACCTTGGGAGCAGGTAATGCAACTCATGGCAGCAGATTGGAGCACAGCTCATTCACAAAGGGCAGGTGAAGTGGGTCACAGACCCTCCCCACCTAGCCAACTCCCACAGGAGTTCATGGTCATGGCCATAGGAGTCAAAGCTGACCATATTTTTCAGGGCATCATCTATGGCAAGCCCCGCCATCCTCTGATGAGGGAAGCCATACAGCACGCTTTCAGCCGTCAGAATCTGGATTACATGACCTTCTGCAAGTTTCTCTGGCAGATCTTGGGCCGGGATCTTGGCCATTCCCCCCAACTTGGCTGGAACGTCTCCGCCAAGTTCGGCCCTGTCTACTTGCTGCAGGAGTGCTGGGACAGGCGCGTGAAGAACAAAACCTATGACAACGACGGCCATTTCTTCGTGTCAGCCAATCGCACCACGATCGCCTACACCAGATGCTGGAAGTGGCAGAAGGGATTCCAGGGAGATCCCACCACAAAGGAGAGAACGGATCGGATGCTGCAAAGTCAAGTTCCAGATATTTCTCTGGAAATCCAGGTTGACACTAGGCCATAGAGCACAGCTCCACTCAGCCGCCTAGGTCACAGACCATGGCTAAGGCCACTGCGGCTCCTCCTCCTCCTCCTACACAGGAGGAGATCGAAATGTATGTGGCGGACAGCATCCAGAACAACTCCTTTGCGGAGATTATGGCCACCGTCCGCGACACCCACTACTATAATCAAGGCCTTACGGAGCAGGATGTGCTGGAACTTATCCCTCGCGGACTAGGCCAAATGGAGGTCTCCGGAGCAATGTGGTTATGTTGCCTCCACTGTCGAAAGCACAACCGCAATGTTCAGTTCAGCACTGGCCACGGCATCAAGAACCATTTTGTCACGCAGAAGCATGACCCTGTGCCACAACCTGCTGCACAAGGAGTTCGGGCGGCCACTGCCTCTGCGCCCTGCCCACCTCCACCTCCCAAGCCCGCGCCACCACAGGAGATCCCTCTCCCTCCCAGCCGTACCCGCACCAAAGGGATTGACAAAGCCGCCCCCTGCCAGCTCCTTTTTGCCTACGGCGCCGGCTCCCCCTCCAGCTATCCCGGCTTCCCCAAGGCAGGCTCTCCTCCTCAAGACCAGGCAGCGCAGGGCTTCCGCCTCCCAGCGTCTCACGCCTCCCCCCCCCTCCCGCCCCCCGTCAGCTTACGAGCCCCCGGCAAAGAATGCTCAGCCGTTGGCTATGTTCCACAACCGGCTCCCCCAACGGTTGTCAAATATACCAGGTTGGAGCTCGCTCAAATGTTGAGCTCCCCGTCTCACCAGGACTGGATTCGAGCACTGGCTTCCATCAATATCCTGGTGGCCCCAGTTATTCTTGGAGGTCTTACCGACCAGGAGCAGCAGAACCTCTGGTCCACACGGGTGGAGGCTCTCAGTCAGGTGGTTTCGCTTTTCTCAGCCATCAAGTTGGTAAAGACTCAGTCCGGCCTCACCTGGGATACTGCCATGTCAGTGCGCAGAGTCCTTACCAACGACGGACGAGTCACCATTGCCACAGGCTCTGGAGAAGCCTACCAGGAACTGGACGCCCCCACTAAGGTGCATGGTCTAATCCATGCATGTTTCAACAGGATGTGGGATGAGAAGGAGTTCCAACGCCACTTCCCCACGCGGATCGAGTTCAACATGATCGCCACTTCCATGATGACGGTCTACAACGAAGCGGCAAAATCAGCTGGACTCCCAGCCAGGATGTTCAAGCTCAAACCCATGAAAGACGCCCACTCCATCATGAAGATGCGGATTCAGCACGACAAGGGGTTTGAAGAGGACAAGCGTATGGCTCGTTTGGCTGCTGCTGCCGCACCCAACAAGCGCCCGCAGATGCGGGAGGCTGACACTGAGGGTAAACGCCAACGCGATGCCCTCTCGTCTTCCTCCTCGAGCCAATGGGCAAGACCGGCACGCCCATCTCAGGAGGAAGATTGGGACTGGTGGCAACAGTGGTCCTGGCACGGATACTATCAGTCTTCGCAGCAGTGGCCGCAGGTCACAATCAGTGAATTTAGGGCAATGTCACAGACTCCTCAAATCCCGTATGGCACAGCCTCTGGGAATTCGGTGCTCTTCCGACGCTTGCAAATCTCTTCGGGAGCTGTAGTGCAGAGCGCTAGCCACGGCAAAATACAGGATTCTGCGCTTAGCCTGAGCCGATCAGGTCAGTCAGCTGTCAGTGCTCGACTCACTCAGCTTTGCAGGTACGCACATGTGACCCTTACGGCCTTCTGTCTCCAGCATGAGTAATCCGTGTGGGACGCCGCGAGACGGATACTCAAGGCGCCGGCTTCGCCCGAAGTACGACCTAACTGCTGAGATAGGTGCACAGACGGACGCGTCTGTTTACAACAAGGTGGCGGAGGAGGAAGCCATAGTCGCAACTTTAGTCAACCGAGTAGATTGAGAGGCATGAGCGATGAATGCTAGCAGGTAACCAGTTTCACGAGTGCACGGGACCAAAGGCGCCCGCAAAGCGCAGAGCACGCTCGCGCAGCGTTCAATTGAAAAATAGTAGTAGTAGTAGTAGTAGTAGTAGTAGTAGTAGTAGTTGTTGTTGTAGTTGTAGTAGTAGCAGCAGCAGTGGCAGTGGTAGTGGTAGTGGTGTTGGTACTAGTAGCGGGAGCATGAGCATGAGCTGGAGCAGGAGTAGGAGTAGAAGTAGCAGCAGCAGCCGTCGTCCTTTTCGTCGTCGTCATCGACCTTTTCGTAAACGTGGTAGTCGACATCACAATCGTAGAGGTCGTAGTCAGCACTACTAGCTGCAAGAGTAGGACATGTAATAGTTGCTGTCATGGCAAGAGTAGTGGCGGTAGCGGACTAGCAGCAGAAGTAGTGGGTTTGCTGTGTGGTGGTAGTGGTAGTGACATTCCTAGTGGCAGCCTTTATGTTGGTGTCGTAAATGCAATCTTGATGGCCCTCCAGAACAAGAGGAGAAAACACTCTGACACCGTTTCAAGTTCGAGTAAAGTACGTACAGCGATATCTTAATTATTCAGACTCTTGCAGCCTCCGGAGGAACAGTCGGGATGGCCGGAAAGCCACTGCGCTACATTGGGCAAGCATCGCGGACAATGCCGAAGGAATCCGGCTCCTCTGTCAGGGCGGTGCAGACCTCACGATGCAGGCAACGAGGGCTTTGCGCCTCAGGGTAATCCCCCTGTTTTGATACTCGTCTCTTGTCATCTGTAGCTCTGGCACCTGGCAACCAGCCACATGCCCCTGGGCATCTTTTGTTTCTCAATTGCAACATCCTTTCGCCAGGCCTTTCCCGAGCTTGTGCCGCTCCTGGCGGCATGCGCAGAAGGGGCCGTGGCTGCGCTGCAGGAGATCTTGCTTCAGGCGTGGTGTTCCAACAAAAAGCGGAGCACCGAAACCTGAACTTCACCATAAAGCCCCCATACTGAGAATGCCTGAAGCCCCAAGAACGCTTCTGCAACCGTACCGACAGCAAGATGCCTCAGTATCAGTATGACTCGTCCTTTGGCTATCCAGAGTTCTTTGGCTATCAAGAATTGGGGTGTTGGTGTTGAGTGTTGACGAAGGTCTTGCCGGTAATATATAGAGGCATTGATTTCTACCTACGCTATTTTGGGGGTTCCATATTATAACTGTGGTATAAGGGGCCCCAAAGCCCTATTCTAATTGTTGAGGCCCCTATATTAGCAAAGTCCGGCGCAGGTGCCCAACCACAGCTTGCAGCAACTGGGCTACAGAGCTGTGGAAGTGAACGGGGCGAGCGGCACAAGCCTTTCAATAGAATAGAAATGACAGGAAAGTTGTGGGGGTTGGAGGGGCAACGCATGAAATTGGTATTGTCTGGCTGTAGGGTTCTGGGGAGGAGGGTTGGAGTTGCGAGGTCATCCAGGAGATCCATAAGAAAAGGAAGAACTTGCATCCCGCTTCCGAAATCCCTGATGCGGCGGAAAAAGGTCAGCACTTGAAGTCGTATGCACCCATCATGCATCTTGACACAGCCCGCATGGAGACTCTGATTGGATTTGTAATTCGGTTAGTGCTGTCCCAGAGAGGGCAGTGCCCAAAAGTTCAGGGATCCGGCCCAGAATATGATAAGGCAGTTCAGGGTCATTCCTTGCTTCCGAGATACAAGGGAGACATCTCCGAAAGATCAAGAAAAGCCTTGTTGAAAACGCTGTGGGGGCTTTGGCCCTAAACCCCAAAACCCAAAACCCAAAACCCTAAACCCTAAACCCTAAACCCCAAAACCTGAACCTCAGACCCGCAACAGGGGGTCTGAGTTTAGCGGATCTTGGGGGCTTTTGGGGGTTGGGGCCTGAGTTCCACAGGCATGGCTTGCACTTCGCCTTCATCATGCGCGGAGGCCGTAATAATAATAATAGTAATAACAGTAATAATGGTATTAATAGTAATAATGATAATAGTAATAATAGCAGTAATAATAATAAGAACAAGAACAAGAACAAGAACAAGAACAAGAACAAGAACAAGAACAAGAACAAGAATACGAATAAGAATAAGAATAAGAATAAGAATAAGAATAGCAATAATAGTAGTAATAATAAGAATAAGAATAAGAATAAGAATAGCAATAATAGTAGTAATAATAAGAATAAGAATAAGAATAATCATAATAATATGCTGTCATCGACTCACCGCCTGTTGCTGTGGCTCCGAAGTTGCAATGATGTTTCTGAGAGATGGCGGGGGCCGTGGCTGTGGTGGTCGTGGTGGCTGTGGCTGTGCGACGATGGCTGTTAATCACTGTTCATTGTGAATTGTGATGATGATGATGATTACAACTATACCGGTGATGGTGATGTTGTTGCTTGGTGATGGCTGGTGTCTCTCCTGCTGCTGTTGCTGGTCCTGTTGCTGCTACTGGCTGCTGGTGCTGCTTTTCGGCTGCACCACCTGGATCCTGTGGAATGCACAGGTTCACCAAACCTCGTGTCCGCCTTGATCCAGGCCGGCTGCCCCGCTGCTGTGAATCCTGAGTCGCAGGTTTCGAGCTGTGAAAGATTCTGATATCTCTGCTAGCTCAGCGCGATGGCATGTAGTTTGGCGACGACAGCAAGCAGAGTTCTCGAAAGTACGTGACGCGAGGGTCGGGCGGACATCAACGAGCAGTTCGACATCCAATGGTCAAAGCAGCCATCCTGGTGGATACTGTTCAGGTGCCCCTTTCTAATTGTGACAGTAGGAGTACTGCCGCAATGCCAACATTATTGTTGCTAGGATGGCCTGAGATTGCAGTACTGGTATCTGTAATCATACCAAGAAGACCATGATCATCACCATATTGGGGCTCCGATTATCATTACAAGCTTATCAGTATTGCTGAAATCGCAGATGTGGTAAGTACGATTATTTGTGGCAGTGTCTAGGTGCTGCAGCCTGGCTCGGGTTACATCGGTAGATGCAAAGCCTTTGAGTCCGTGCCACGACGCTGGGACCAGAGCCTGTAACAAGGCGGCTGTCGTTTGCTTAGCTCTCCGCAATGATGACAATACCCAATGGTATAATTGCAACAACGACAATGATCCTGATAATGATAACGGCATGATGTGAAAGCTGCTTATGATCATGAAGAGACATGTCTGACGGGGCAAATGGCAGGGGTTCAGCCGTGACAACGATTCCAAGGATTTCCCAGATACGGCGAACCACACGCGATTCCCGACTCAGCCGCTTGGCTTTGGATTCATCCGTCTTGGAAGGGTGGTGTCCTGGGCATGAGACACAAAGATTTTGAAATAACCACCCTAAACCCCAAACCCTAAAGATCCAGAAGCTCCCGCCCTAAGCTGACGCCTAACAGACCTTCGCCTGAAAGCAGAAGAAGGAGCCAAAGGCTGACAAGGTGACGGAGCAACGCAAGATGCCCTTTCTCCCACTTGTGTCCCAGATTCTACTTCAATCCTGAGTCCTAAAAATTCTGTCTAAATTGATTTCTTTTTTCTCTATTCCGATCTCAGGCTTACTCGCCTACCACCACTCGCGCGCCACGCCCCTGATGCTGAGCATTCTCTGTGGCTCCTTCGGAGCTGCGTACGTCCTGCTCGCAGCAGGACCCGGGCCCGGCCCGGCCTGGATTGGGGGATTCGGTTCGATTTTACAGTTAGGGAGTCCTGAACCCCTAAAGTCCTAAAGGCTCAGCTTCGGGATGTAGAGGGGAAGAAGCATGTCGAGCTCGAAACGCTCGACTTCCCTGACAAGTGCAAGAATGCAAAGTGCCGTGAATGGAAGTTGGAGTCACTGTTGATGCAAATCATCGGAGTCAACAAGAGCGATAGAACACATGAGGAACACCCGTCAAGAGCGAATCTGCCTGCACCCAAGCAGGCGCGCGCGTGGACCTGCGCAACTCGCGCGGGAAGACAGCCCAAGATCTGGCAAAGGAGGCGTGGGCATGGGACCTGCGAAAGACTTCGAAGGTGTAGTGCAGCTCTCGGGCTTTAGGTTGTTGTGCAGTTCTAGGATAGGGCACGGAGATGTCTCATTCACCCGTCGGCCCCGTGGTGGCATAGTCCTAGTAGAGTTGTTTGAAGCTGTTCTGGATGCAGCTGGTGCTGCTAGCGGTGTTTGACGATGATGCTGCCGCTGCTGCCGCTGCTGCCTGCGTCCTGCAGCTGTGTCTATATTGCCGCCGCTTGCTGTTGTTGGTGCATCTGTGCCGAAGGCCTGCCGGCCTGCCATGCCCTCCCATGTGCTTTGCTGTGCTTTGCACAGGTTCACGCGCCCGAAACGCTCGTGCTGCACCTTCAGCAGGCATGAGTTTTGAGCTTCTTGAGGGCCTGGGTTCCACTTCGGAGGATTGGGCAACTCAAGAGGTGAGCTGAAATCGGCTCGCATCCTGAAGTCGTAGCGGGTTGCACAGGGTGCCAGTATGACGACGGAAATCCCAATGCGTCATCCCGTGCCTCTACTTGCTTCCCTGACCCCAATCACGAGGGGAAACCACGCTAATCGTTCAGGTCCAAGCTGTGGGGGTAAGTAAACGGTCACGCTGAACCCCGGTAGTCTGCGCACAGGGGACGCGGACGACTGAGGAAGATCCGATGGTGTCTGAAGCTCTGTAGACTGTAGACATCGACCTGCACTTGATTGAGCCTCCCAGGCGAGAGTCATAGGCAAAGCAATGTGCTGTCCAGCTTGGCGCAAGCAGAAAGATCCACTCCGATATTTCGCGTCTTGTGCGCACCACTACAAACGATCGTTACCGAGAGTTTTAAAGCGGATCACCAGGTCGACCTAAGGTCTGGCCTGCAAGTCTCACAAATTCTCTGCACGTTCCTTCTCTTCTCCGTTGCAGCGTCCCCGTCCAGCGCGCAGTGCGCACGGACAGGCTGCCCGCCGCGAGGCGAACTCTTTACTCTCACGCCCTCCCTCGCTCTCTCGCTCGCTTTCGTTTGATGGATGTGCCCACCGTTGACGAAAAAGAAGGGCGTCCGTGCATGTGCACAGCCCAGAGATATTGAGCAGGATCTCCACACGAGACGACATGAACCGCACATGTGCCCGTAACCGGCCCAAGTAAGCGGGGCGTGTAGCCGGGGGTGACGCTGCTGACGCCTCAGCCCCCACGCCCCGGTCCGTGGCAAAGGCTGCCGTTCCAGTAAAGCTCGGCCAACCCGTCCATCATGCGGTTGTAGAAGATGGGTGTTCAAGGCATCGCAGCAGGTCCTGGGGTTTCTGCCCGCCAGGCATCAGGAAGATGGATGCCTTCAGACTCTTGATCTGCCTTGACCCCAGCAAATCGCCAAGCTTCCTTTGTAGCCATCAGCCCCAAACCTTCCACCACAGTATCTCTAATCTCTGACGTCTGCAGAACTGCCACACGATATCTTTCCAAAACTGAAGCTCAAACCCTGCCATTCGAACGCACGGTATTGGGTATGCAGGCATCGGGATGCCTTGGATTGGGGACGAAGGAGTCGTTTGCAGTTCATTTGCAGACTGGTTGCGAACCGAGACTCTTCATAAGAAGAACCTACTTGTTAACTTGTATATAGTATAGTGGGACTTGCCATTTTTGAGTGTCCTGTTGCTGATACACTAGCAGAAGATCCACCGGGGCACCACTGAGTTGCCTTCTTTAAGCATTGCCTAAAGAGCCTCGGGCAAGCAAATTATGATCCCAGCCACAATGCCTACAACTCCGTGGGAAGCGAAACTGCAGAAATCGGAAGGATGCTTACACCTCATATCCCCAGAGCACCCAAAACATCGAACTACTTCTGTTGCAGCTACTGCTACTGTTGCTACCAGTGCCACTGACGACGACGACAACAACTACTATTACTTCTACTTCGACTACGACTACGACGGAAGACGACGGCTACTACTACCATCACTACGATTACGACTGGGACGACGACGACGACGACTACGACGACTACGACGACTACGACGACGACGACGACTACTACTACTGCTACTTTCTGCTACTTTCTGCTGCTGCTATTGCTACTGCTAACTACTGCTAGGACACACGCTCGTAGGAGGACTGGTGTTTGTCGTGCGTTTCAAACAGAGCGCAATCTTCAGGTTTGAGCACCATTACGGCGTTTTGGCTGCCACGCAAAGTTGAATGTGCAAAGCCGGTGCGTTTAGGCTCATGAAGTGCCGAAAGTACTTGCAGGGCCAACAAAAACGCGCATCAGACAGCTGCGGATGTCAGAAATCACGAAGTAGTTTTTGAAGGTTTGGTATGTTTCTTTTGCTGCGGGCGTTTTACGCAAAATGAAAGCAGTACGTGCACAGTACTCTGTACAAAGAGGCAAGAACGCAGTATATGGATACCAGTGTTTTGGGCATGCTCGCCAAAAGCATAAATGCTTGTGACAACTTGTTTTGCTCCACATCCTTGCCTAGTATGTCGTACATGGATGCTTGTGACAACGTGTCTTGCTGCACATCCTTGCGCAGTATGTCGTACAAAGAGCAAAAATGCTGTAAATACCAGTGTTCTGGGCATGATCGCCAAAGGCAGTGACATGAACGTTATTATCCTTCCCCCCCCCCGACCCTCCCACCCCGAAAACCCGCTCCTGTCTTGCGAACTGGCTCCGAAACGCATGAAAGTCCTCCTACCAGCATGTGTGGTGCTACTACTACTCCTCCTGCTACTACTACTACTACTACTACTACTACTACTACTACTACTACTACTACTACTACTACTGCTACTGCTACTGCTACTGCTACTGCTACTACTACTGCTATCACCCGATCCTTTGCGCATCTTCAGAAAGAATCCACACAGGCTCTTTTGCACAGATGCTCCCTGTCCACCATCTTGGAGCATCTGCAGAGGGAAGCCGCTGCCTTGCATCGCAGCCTGACCAGCCTGAGCACTGACACGAGCTTCGTGACCCAAGCCCAGGTGGAATCAGCTCGAGACACTGCCGCCACACTCCATCTTCAAGTGCAACGTCAATGGCAGGTACCTCTTGGGGACACAGAGGGCATCACTGACCCTGCCGTACACCAGTGTCAGGAGTGCCATCGGGTCTTCACCTCCTTTCGGCTCCTCCGCTCTCACGAGGCTAAGTGGCATGAACTTAAAACCCCTGCTGCTGTCCCGGTGCCTTTTGACAGGTATGCACATGGAACAGAAGGACTTCCAACGTGCCGACACTGTGCCCATCCCTTCCGACAATGGGACGGCCTCGTCAAGCACATTAAACGCAATCGGTGTCAGGTACTCCGCAAGCTTGCTACACAACCTCCTGCCGATGCCCCACCCTTGGCTCCGAGCTCCAATGAATCCGAGCCTCTACCAGTCCCTGCCCCGGCCACCCTGCCTCCTCAGGACCTCTCTCAGGGGGCCTACATCCTGTCAGACGATCAGGCTGCTCTGCCCCCTCCTGCTCCTGCCGTTCTACCTGAACCCCCTGACTTAGACGCTTCCCTGCAGGACAGCTCCAATACGCCGAGCCATGAGGCAGTACCTCTTCATCAACAATCTCATGTTCTTGAGACACTACGTGCACGCAGGTGGACTGACCTCCTTGAGAAACCGGAGATCTACTCGTATCTCCAGCACCACTGCCCGCTGTGTTACCAGTGGCTAGCCACTCCTACCAGCATCAAGTATCATTTCACCATGCAACATCCAGAGTGGAAAGACTGCCAACCTGCGACTCTCAAGCTTCTTACTGGTTTCCGCCGACATACTGTTGTTCCATGTCGCTACTGTCATCAGCGAAACATCAACAAAGATCGTCATTGGAAACAGTGTCATGTCTTGCATATCTGTGCATTTCTAGCAGCGCACCATGACGCTCGGCGCGGATCCCATGGAGCTGGACGAACAGGAGAGGCAATTTTGGGCCCAGGCCGGTCCGGTCAAACGGGAACAGGAACCGAGAAGAGATGTGCTGCATCAAACGGAGCACTCCAAGAGGCAGCGTCTGGCACCACAGGACCGGAACAAAGGCAAGGGCAAGGGTACCAAGGGCAAAGGCAAGGGAAAGCAGGGCCTACCAAGTCCATCCAGTGCCAACCCGATCACGGGCTACACAAATGGTTTCGGAAGCCATCCACCCAATCCCTGGACACAGACTCAGGACCTGCAGCCACTGGGAAATCAAGATCCAGACTGGATGGAGTACAGGATGAATCGACTATCTCAGCTGGTCCTTCGTCAGGAGCAAATCATCTCAGCCATCCGTCAGGATCTGGTCCTCTACCTCTTTGTACGATCCGGACCAGAAGGGATGGTACCAGTTCTCTGCGAAGCAGCGGAGAAGTGGAGGAAGATGAAAGAGGAAGAACCCGAGAAGATCACTTACTCCCTCAAACTCATGCTCTTCAAGCAGCTGCTCATCACCCTACACCAGAGGTTGACCAACATGATCGCGGACGAGGATGCTCTCGCCAAAGCCAAGAACCTGAACTGGATCGACGATCAGAAACATTGGAAACATCTTACATGGAATCCCACCAAACAATGTCTGGAAGTCGACAACTCGGTGAGGCCAATACCGGCGGAAGATCTGTTGGCTCAACTGGTTCAGATGAGGAAGGCAGTTACGGAAGAGACCCTGGTGAGGTTCAAGTCCATGCGGAAGCTCACCACGGAGGTGACCTCCGACTGGATTCAATTCCAGATCTGCATGTCACTTCGCCCGGAGGGAGGAGCCATGTGGAGCACGCTGAACCAGTGGATCGGACAAGCATCGTGGCACACCCTGGGATGCCGGCTCCGTCGCGATCGACCGAACTACGACACCCTGGTCCAGGAAGTGTGGCAACATCAGATGCCATACTGAGTGCACGCCCTAGTCTCAAGGCTGTCCTTCGATTGATTTTCCACAATCCATCAAATCTGTGCTACCTACACTCTACTATCTACGCCCTTCTGTGGACAATCCTTCAGGCTAGGCTGCATGATGCCTACGTTTCGCCTCCACCGCAGGCTCTTACCATGCTGTGTCCACCAAACACTGCCACACCTAATTGCCCCATTCAGGTGCTCCATTCGGTACCGTGGCTTATGCTGCTGCAAGCTTGGCCTTCTGTACATCGTCAGCATGATGCAGCTGAGCTGTTACAATACCTCTTACCCAGGTTCTCGCATAGTGGGTTCAATGGTGGCTGGGAGGCCAGAAACTTCGTACCTGGAGGTATTGCCACTCTTGACAAGGGGCCTACCCAAGCTCCTATCCCGATTGCGCTACCGGCAGGTCCAAGCCTGGAGCTCCAGGCAGCCATTGATGGGTGGAGTGCTCAGGTTACAGCTCGTTATGCACTGCTGACTCCGTCTCCCATGCTCTGTATACAACTTCAGCGCTTCACAAACGCCGAGGGAGTCATGCGCAGGGACACCAGACCACTGGTTGTGGCCTCGACTACTGTTCGTATGCCACTCTTTACAGGTCTGCACACAATGCAAGTTCGTTATGTCCACTACCAGGTCGTCGCTGTACAGCTTCACTACGGGGCCACTCCTGATATGGGGCATTACAGAACTATCTTACGAGGACAACCGCTGTTTGGAGCAGAAAAGTGGTGGATCACTGATGACTCCTGCACCGCAAAGCCAGTCAGTACAGAACACGATGACAACATATATATAGTGTGGCTACGTCAGGTACTACCTCCTGGTACCTGATGCTGAGCAAGTGTAGTCTTAGTCGATGGAGCTGGCACTGCCCTCCAGAACCCAAAAGAGGTTCCAGCCACCGGAACACCCGGTTGCTGTCTGCTCGCTAGGCGAACTTCGAATCTTCGCTGCGTGGTGAATGAATACTACTGCTACTGCTACTGCTACTGCTACTGCTACTGCTACTACTACTACTACTACTACTACTACTACTACTACTACTACTACTACTACTACTAAGCCCCTTGGCTCCGCCAGGTTGAGAAAGAGAGATGCTGATCAAAACGCTGGGCCTCTGCCACCCCAACAGTAACGGCTCTTCTAGAAGCCTCCGGTCCACCAACCCAAACACGGCTGTAGGCTGCATGATGGTGCATATCCTTGGGCTGATTGGGCTCATCACAGTCAATTTTGGTCCTACCTTTGACCGTGCCTCTCAAGAGGGTGCTCCCACTCATTGCTGGCCCGGAACTGAGATGAGCAACAGCAGCCACCGATGCCTGCCTTTCTTTTCAGTCTGTTCTGTGGCCGCGACTCCACAGCCTGCCTATGCGTGTTTCCTGCACCGCAGCCTTGAGCAGGATCATCCCTGGGCCTTAGAGCACTGGACATGTCGCCCAAGGAGGCGAAGGCAAAGCAACGCCGGGGCAGCGCAGCAAAAGCAGCTGCGAGGTCGAGAAGTTCGCGCTCCAATAGGGTTGCACCACCGCCGAAGGCAAAGTCGTCCAGCAGTTCGCCGACGTCCCCGCCATCGCCGGACTCCGACTCTGGAGGCGAAGGAGCCAAGGCCAGTGCATTGGCGAAGCACACCTCGGTACCGGCCGGTCCACCGCCACCAGTGCCGGTTAATCACCCCAGCCGAAGGGGTGCAGGATTCAGGCCTGCCGGCCCACCACCGCCGGTACCTGCCTTTTCTTTGCCAGGTGCTCCAGCAGGTATGCCGACCTACCCTACGCCGGCACAGGCGTTGGCAGCCGCGGCTAAGGCCCCCTCTGGTATACCGAGTCCTGCAATGGCAACAACTACCACGCCAACTACGACGCCTACGCTGCCACGACCTGGGCTACCTCCGACAACAGCCCCTGCCAAAGCTGCTCCCACTATCACGGCCAAGGCTAAGGCAACAGGGCAGATCCCCGGGTGGTCGATCACCATCAACATTCGGCCCCTCCTATGATCGAGTGCTGAGGGATGTTCAAGCACGACCTTTCTGCAGAGCTAGCACCACAGGTGCATGTGACAGCTGTCAGTTCTCTGCCGTCTCTTCCTGTATGAAGACTTGCCGATTTGTGCCCAGCAGCCTTTCGGGTCGGATTCACAAAAGCCGTGCTGTCCTTGTCAGTGTGCCAGTACTGCCACCTCTTAGGTGCCCACTGCTACTGTCACAGAGGACTGTCCTCCATGATGACTGTACCGCCCAGGCCGTCCTCATGGCAGGCTTCGAAGACCTCGCGAAGGCTCCAGGTCAGCGACGCCCCTCATCTGCAATCGGCGCACCCCTGCCTAGAGATGCTCGCCACAGGTATCAGGTCTCTCGAGACGACCACTCCGGTGTTCTTCTTGCCCACCACCGGGTTTGGATCTCAGTCTTGCTGCTGCATCTCGTGACCAGCCAATATGAGACTCTGCCGCGTCCTTGTGTGCACCTTGCAGCCCCACCATGTGGTCACCGTGTGTGCCTGCAGCTTTCTCCATACCAAGCATCACTGCAGATCCTGGAAGAATATGTGGTGCCTCAGCAACTTGCCACTACTTCTGCCCGTCCTGCATCCCTTAGGGCTGTGAGACCTCTTGCAGACTGCTCGCAGGTAACTTCTCCTCAACTTCCTAAGTCGATGGACTACCCTGTGCTAAAGTGCCCTACCTGTGCCTTTCGAGGGATCATGGAGCCAGCCTCTGAGCATAGCTGGCCATCCTGGCAGGCAGCACTTGTCCCGCTTACAGTCGGGACAGAAGTGGAGGTGACTGATGGCCACAGACAGCACCTTATAGGCCGCCGAGCGATTGTGCTCCCTACCTTGGAGTGCGATCGCAACACCACGCGAAATGTGCGGATGATACAAGGCCCTCGAGCTGAACAACGACGTATTTATACGATCGACAGGGAGCACCTTGTTCCCCGACTGGGGTCGGAGGCTACACAAGCTTCCATGTGTGATGGAATGGAGCCGAGTCTGAGGTGGAGATGTGCACCCCCACCATTAACCATCTTCAGCGCACGTTACCTTCTTGGCTACCAGGCCCTGGCGACCATGGTGCCCCCGGCGGCACCCAAACGGAGTCCAGCTGGCCACTATGTCCATCCCCCGTTGGAAGATGCTTCGCTTGAGGCACCCTGGGAAAAACACGCTGACCCAGCTAGCAATCGGCCCTTCTACTACCACCCAGGGACAAAGCAGGTGACTTGGCGAAAACCACGGCCGGCTCTGGTCCTTCCGAGGGAAGAGGAGATTGGGCCTACCAAGCCCAGGCGAGGCCGGTCTGAGATACCACAGCCGCGCACTCCTAGCCCACCTCCCTCCAAGCGGGTGAGAATGCATCCCACCACTGATGCTCGGCAGAGAACTACGAGCTCTGAGGCCCAGTCGTCAGGCTCTACTGCAGCCAAAGGCGCGCCAACTGCAGAGAGGAAGCCCGCTCCGGACTTTGATCCTCAATCTTCTGGTAGCCCTTCCGAGTGGAACTTGGCCGATCATGCTTTACCTGCCACCCCAGACCGGGTACTGCTCTGGGGAGCCAAAGCCAGGTCACAGCTACCACAACCGCCCAGTGCCCCTGCCTGCACTCTGGACGTGGAAAGATTTCTCCAGAGCTTCTTCAGGACACGGCAAGGCCCAGATGGCACCACCCTTGGTTGGCTACGTGGCTGGCACGGCTGCAAGATGGAGGCACTATACTCCATCATTTACCATGGACAGCTTCTGCCGAGCACCGATGAGTCGAAGGGTGACAGGTTTCTGGCAGGCTGTCCAGGGGTGTATTTGCACCGAGACAGCCTGCAACACAAGGTGGAGAACTACATGAGATGGATACCACTATGTGGAGACGGTCTCTTTTGGGCTGCCAAGTGGGAGGTGGTGTATGCTCCCTCGGGGAGCAATAAGCATGGCAAGCGCACTGATCAGGTTATACAAAGTGCTGAATCGGTGGAGCTGGTGGCCCTCTGGCTCTCAGTACGCTCCGAGAACATGCTGCCTGACGGGACTGCTGTGCAGGCCAAATGGACTCCTGAACGTGAGGCCAATCCACGCCTCACTCAGTTCAAGCGAAGAAGCAGTGCTCTGCTACAGACTATGGACCTCACGGATCCGTCTGCCTCTTCCAGGCCTCTGCCCAGCTCCAGCCTGAGTTCTGACCCGGCGATCGACACCAAAGGCCGACTCAAGCCGACGCCTAAAACACGCGGTCGCTTGTCACACATCCCTTCTGAACTGGAGAAGGAAGCTCACCATACAGTCGGGCAATTTGGTGCTGAAGTCGGCCACAGCAAATAGTTTGGAGGCTACGACTGCTACGACAACCGCTCCGGCTGCCACCTCGGACGTCTCGCCCCAACAGCCACCGTCAGATCTACCCCGTCGAGGACCCAAACGAGCTCGACCTGACACTTCCCCTGCCACTCCGAAACCACGGAAGATGCAGACAAGGCCCAAGCCGAGACGATCGATTTGGTTTGATGTCACGGACAATCCAGATGACCAACCACTTTCGTCCTCCACAGCTACAGCCAAAGGCCGCAGCACTGGTACGATCAAGGCCGCCAAGCTCCAAGATCGTGTCCGCAGAAGGATGGCCAGGAAGATGGAGGAAATCTTCCAGGCCAATAGAGCCGCTGGACTTCCCACGGACTCAGCTGCCTCATCCAGTGCTGCATACAAGGATCCAGCTTACAGTTCATCATGTCAGCGTCTGCATCAGCTTGGCCAGTCTTGCAAGAGGCAACACATGCCCCCTTCACTTAGACCTGCCATGCTCTTTGCCTTCGCTCCTCTAAGGTCCAGCCCACCAGTGGCTCCGACAGGCCAAGTTGACACAGGCGGGGAACGCTTTACTGAGCGCTTGGAGTTGCAGACCTCTGCACCTAGCCTCGGGCAGCCACCTAGGTGGGTTCCCTGCTCACAAACATTTGTTGCTCCCTCCACCAGCTACTGCCTGCAACACTTGTGGCTATCAGGCTCGTGTCTGCCGACATGTCGGATGCCCGACGGCAAGCCCGGATCCTTGCAGGTCCCTTTGTTATCCTGCTGGGGCTTAGAAAGGCCACTGAGCTCTTTCACATGCGCCTATCCAGGCCTTGAACGCCCAGTGTGCACATCTACCACCATGCCGGTCGGGCTCACATGGACCTACGGTGCCTCCCCACACCGTGATGATTATCGATGTGCTGTGCCTCGAGGTATGCCAGCTGCACTGGCAACAGGTCCTACTTTGTTGCATGCTCACTGCACAAGTGCTGTTCGCTCAAGTCATCAAACCTGGCAGGGGTGGCCGGATGCTTTCCTGACTGACCAACCTGAACATTGTCTGGTGTGCCTTCGACACACCAGACCATCTGCTGCTGGTCCTGCTTCGGTCCGATGCCCACCTCCACCACCAGGAGCTGGTTTGCAACCCGACGGGCTCTCAGTTCTTGCGACCGTCACTCCTAGGAGGACGATAGCTCCATCTAGCAGTTCCTTTAGCTTGCCTCCAGGTCTGTCTTCGCCACTGGGCGCAGGCCAGAGGGTCGAGCAGGCATCACTCTGGGACTCCTACTTGTCCAATTTGTGCAGGATATCCCGGGCACGTGGCTGGCCTATCGTCTGGCGGACCCATGCTGTGAGTGGTGTCGGCTTGAGTACCGTAGATGTACACCATATGCCACCCGTATGCAACAAACCAGCACCTCGCAGGCTAATAAGATCAGATCCCGCGAGCCTGCCTCTGACGTGCAGTTGCAACACAAAGCCTCCCACACGGCACTGGACCTGCACACTATGGATTAGCTGCGTAGACAGTCTGCTGCACCGCACTCCGATGCCGATGCAAGCATTTTTGTCAACATGGACAACTAGCACTATAAGGTGCCCCTCTCATATTCTCAACACACCTGCTCTGAGCTACTCCGGTCCCAATTCCGGAGACCGACATTTTCGTACGGCTGACAACCTGTCATCTTTCAGACACCAGCTGGTTGTCCATCTAGCCTCCGAACAGTCGGTAGGGGCGAGGGTTGTGAGCGGTTGCCACCCGCTCACGAGACCGAAACTCACCTTCGTGGTGAGGGACGGGAAGCCGTGGCAGGAGCCCAATGAACTACACTCTGCTGTGAGGGCAGTCTTGCGGGACCCCCCACCAAACCACACTATTCGCTCTGACCCAGGAGTCACTCTAGGCACTGCCTGTTCCCCTAGCCTGACCTCCTCTCCGTTCTCAGTCATCTGTTCATCGTGGGCTGGTCCGAGCGACCAGACTGCAGGCCCCTGTGGCGTGCCAAATAACATGGACAAGCTGCTGCCAGGATATGCTCCACCGCAGTTAAAGCCCCGGTATTTCTTCCTCTACAAACAGGGCCTACCTATTCGTCTTGTTGCCCATCTGGGCTCCAGCACTTCTACATCTTACCTCTCCTGGCCTTCCTCGTTTCAGGAGGCCTCCCCCTGGAGTACAAACACCAACACCTGCCACCCGACCTATCCACACCGCTGACAGGTGTCGTCCTCCGTCGACTACTGATCGACCCAGTCAGGCCCCTGGCACGTCGACGCACCCCAAGCTGTGCCCTCGTCCCATTCTGTTTCTCTCGACTCTGTTCGCCCTCCCAAGGTCGATCTGGGGAGTGACTTCTGCACACCCCCTGCACTCTACAGTAGCGAGTCACTCAGGAACCCTCAGTCCGGCTGCAGTCAACTCCACTGAGTACACATTTGCCAGGAAGCGATCCTACAAACGTGCCTTACGTCGTGCTGCACAGGACCAGGCCCAGCATACGGTTTATCGAGGCCGTGTCTGTACCCTGCAACAGCTTTGCAAAGGCTATCGGGGCCATCGACCCGCCCCCCAGGCTGAGCGTCGTATGCAGCAGGCCGCTCTGAAAGTCTCCCAGGGACGCTTGTTGTTCCTTTCATGGAATGCTGGAGGACTGTCCCAGGCCCTGTGGCAGGAATTCTTGCTAACACTTGAGAATATGCCACCTGACGATAGACCCCAGATCGTGTGTGTTCAAGAAACTCATTGGACGGATAAGGTGGCGCCTCAATTCCCCACTGCTACGTGGGATGTGTACACCTCCCCGACCACTGACAACAAATCTGCTGGGCTCCTGATTCTCCTCAACAAGCAGACTACCCGTAACTGCAGAATTGTCTACGCCGACCCTCAACCGGGCAGGGTGCAACACCTGAGGATACTCCACGACCAATGGGCAGTCGACCTGCTGCACATCTATCAAAAGCCGCACAACTCTCATCCACTCGCCCTGCAATCCTCCAAAACCATTCGCTTAGCTGTTTGGGAGTGCATTGGTCAGATCCTGGCGGCTCTACCTGCCCGCAACACGGTGATCATGCTTGGAGATTTTAATACCCAGATCAAGCCATGTGCTGCAGCTGGCACCAGGATCTGCTCAGGCAACAGCTCGGGTACACATCCGCCTAATCAGGCACGGTTGCAGCATCTTGTCGAGGACTTCTCCCTCCTACACCTCAACTCATGGTGCAAGGCTGCTGGCCCCACGTACCATCACAACAAAGGTGCTAGCCTCATTGACCATATCATCATGCGTTCTTGCCAAGCGGATGATCGTGCTCGGCAGGCTAGACCTCTCCGCCTGGGACTAGCCGCATGGAGACTTGGTGGCTACCATTTACCACTGAAGGCCAGTATTCCGCTTCAGCGTTTCCACACTCTCAACAAACCGGTGGCACCCAAACGGACATGGGATCATTGGGGCTTGATGCAGGTGTGCCGCTCTGCTTGGGATCCGCGAGTACACAGTCTGCGTACTGCCGTTCAGGCATCCCTACCTGGAGTCACTGATCTTGGGCAATTACATACTACTCTGATTCACTGTGCATCCCAATTTTTCCCGCCGCCCACAGGTCAGCATCGACTAGCGCTGTGGCAGACACCACCAATGCAAGATGGTATCCGATCCATGTGGCAGGCCTACCGAGCCTGGAAGACTGCCAAATCTCAAGATCGGCACAATCCGCTTTATGTATCCAGGTGCTATCATCACTTCAAGACGGCACACAAGGCCTTTCGTCACGCCGGGAAAGAAGCTAAGAAGCACTGGTTCCATGGCAGGCTCCAGGAACTACAGGCTGCCGCCTATTCGGGTGACTCCCGCAAACTTTATGCTGGCATCCGCACCCTTGCTCCTAAATCCTCCAAGCCGAAGGTTCAACTGCGTGATTCTGGTGGTCATCTGCAGGACCCTAAGATCCAGCTACAACAGCTGGAAACGCACTATCGTAAACTATATGCTGCAGACGAGGATACCAGCATCCAGGGCCCTCAGCGGACACCCATTCACATCGAGGTCACGGAGGCCGAAATGACCCTGGCACTTTCGCAATTGTCGCCCCACAAAGCTACACCTCCGAATCTAGCCACAAACTCTTTATGGAGGCTGACCTCGGACATTGTCGCGCCTCTCTTGTGCCAATGGTGCCGGCAATGGCCTCATATACCAGAGCTTTGGCGGAATGCATGGTTGACTCTCGTTCCGAAGATTCCGCGACCACTCTCACCCAAGAATCTCAGACCAATAGGGTTAACTGAATCCAGCGGCCGCGCATATGCTTCCATACTTCAGGCGAAACTGCGCCCCTATGCAGAGAGGTTCCTTATGGACCAGGCACAATTTGCATATCTACCGGGTCGCAATGCTGCTCAAGCAATACATCGTGTTGCCGCTCACTGCAAGTATGTCCAGGATCGCTGTTCAATCTCAACACCCACGGTTGTGGATCGCCACGCACAACAACCGAAACCCTGCCCACACTTTGCAGGTGCACAACTCTCACTGGACTTGTCCAGCGCTTTCGACCTCATGGACTGGCGCTTGCTGGACAAGGCATTACTTGCATCTGCTGTCCCGGCTGAGTTACGACACCAAATCATGTCCTGGCACTCCGAGATTTCCTATGTCCTTACCCACCTTGGGCACACTGCCAAAGTGGAGGCCCAACGAGGGCTTAGACAAGGGTGTAAACTGGCTCCGTTGCTCTGGACACTTGCCCTAGCACAGATATATCGTGAGCTCCTTGCAGAGGGGGACCCGCTCCTCACAGCCCCTTGGCTAGAACAAAGCTCCACGATTTATGCAGATGATATCCACCTTAAAGATACCGTGCAGAACACTCGTGAGCTGGACGACATGGTGTCTCGCTTTAGTAAGATCCTCGATGCTCTTGCCGCCCATGGTATGGTCATCAACTCGGCCAAATCAGCACTGTTGCTGAGACACAAGGGAAGTTTCATCAAAGGCTGGCTGCGACGACACCTCATACACAAACCCGAGGGAGATCTACTACGCTTTCGTAGCCCCCTGGGAAAGGTGTATGAAATTCCGTTGCGTGACCATCACACGTACTTAGGCATTCGCATCTCATATCATTCCCAGGCCAAACAAGCAGTCACCTATCGGCTACAGGCTGCGAACCAGGCATGGCAAAGACTTCGTGGTGTACTGTGCTCCACCAGGCATCTTGCTCAGACACATCGTCTCAGTCTATGGAAATCCACAGTGCTTCCCACGCTGCTCTATGGCATAGCGGCATCCAACCCAGGTGCCAAGGACATCCAGCGTATGCAGCACATGATGACCAAGCAGGTTCGAGCCATCACCCGATCTTTTGCACATCTTCAGAAAGAATCCACACACGACCTCCTGCACAGATGCTCTCTGTTTACCATCTTGGAGCATCTACAGAGGGAAGCCGCTGCCTTGCATCGCAGCCTGACCAGCCTGAGCACCCAAACGAGCTTCGTGACCCAAGCCCAGGTGGAAACAGCTCGAGACACAGCCGCTACGCTCCACCTACAAGTGCAACGCCAATGGCAGGTACCTCTTGGTGACAAAGAAGGCATCACTGACCCTGCAGTACACCAGTGCCAGGAATGTCATCGGGTCTTTACCTCCTTTCGGCTCCTCCGCTCTCACGAGGCTAAGTGGCATGGACTCAAAACACCTGCTGCCGTCCCGGTGCCTTTTGACAGGTATGCACATGGAACAGAAGGACTTCCAACGTGCAGACATTGTGCCCATCCCTTCCGACAATGGGACGGACTTGTCAAACACATCAAACGCAATCGGTGTCAGGTACTCCGTAGACTTGCTACACAACCTCCTGCTGATGCCCAACCCTTGGCTCCGAGCTCCAATGAATCCGATCCTTTACCAGTCCTTGCCCCGGTTATCCTGTCACCTCAGGACTCCTCTCAGGAGACCTACATCCTGCAAGAAGCTCAGGCTGCCACGCCTACTCCTACTCCTGCCGTTATACCTGAACCCCCTGTCACAGACGCTCCCCTGCAGGACGGCTCCACTACACCGAGCCATGAGGCTGTTCCCCTTCATCAGCAATCTCATGTTCTCGCAACGCTACGTGCACGCAGGTGGACTGACCTCCTTGAGAAGCCGGAGATCTACTCGTATCTCCAGCACCACTGCCCGCTGTGTTATCAGTGGCTAGCCACTCCTACCAGCATCAAGTATCATCTCACCATGCAACATCCAGAGTGGAAAGACTGCCAACCTGCGACTCTCAAGCTCCTTACTGGTTTCCGCCGACATACTGTAGTTCCATGCCGCTACTGTCATCAGCGAAACATCAACAAAGATCGACATTGGAAACAGTGTCATGTTTTGCATATCTGTGCATTTCTAGCAGCGCATCATGACGCTCACCGCGGATCCCATGGAGCTGGACGAACAGGAGAGGCAATTTTGGGCCCAGGCTGGTCCGGTCAAACGGGAACAGGAACCGAGAAGAGATATGCTGCACCAAGCCGAGCAATCCAAGAGGCAGCGTCTGGCGCCGCAGGACCGGAACAAGGGCAAGGGCAAGGGTACCAAGGGCAAAGGCAAGGGAAAGCAGGGCCTACCAAGTCCACCCAGTGCACACCCGGCCATGGGTTACACAAATGGTTTCGGAAGCCATCCACCCAATCCCTGGACACAGACACAGGACCTGCAGCCACTGGGAAGTCAGGATCCAGAGTGGATGGAGTACAGGATGAATCGACTATCTCAGCTGGTCCTTCGTCAGGAGCAAATCATCTCAGCCATCCGTCAGGATCTGGTCCTCTACCTCTTCGTACGATCGGGGCCAGAAGGGATGGTGCCAGTTCTCTGCGAAGCAGCGGAGAAGTGGAGGAAGATGAAAGAGGAAGAACCCGAGAAGATCACTTACTCCCTCAAACTCATGCTATTCAAGCAACTGCTCATCACCTTACACCAGAGGTTGACCAACATGATCGCGGACGAGGATGCTCTCGCCAAAGCCAAGAACCTGAACTGGATCGACGATCAGAAACATTGGAAACATCTCACATGGAATCCTTCCAAACAATGTCTGGAAGTCGACAACTCAGTGAGGCCAATACCGGCGGAGGATCTGTTGGCCCAACTGGTTCAGATGAGGAAGGCAGTTACGGAAGAGACCCTGGTGAGGTTCAAGTCCATGCGGAAGCTCACCACGGAGGTGACCTCCGACTGGATTCAATTCCAGATCTGCTTGTCACTTCGCCCAGAGGGAGGAGCCATGTGGAGTACGCTGAACCAGTGGATCGGTCAAGCATCGTGGCACACCCTGGGATGCAGGCTCCGTCGCGATCGACCGAACTACGACACCCTGGTCCAGGAAGTGTGGCAACATCAGATGCCATACTGAGTGTGCGCCCTAGTCTCAAGGCCGTCCTTCGATTGATTTTCCACAATCCATCGAATTTGTGCTACCTACACTCTACCATCTATGCCCTTCTGTGGACAATCCTTCAGGCTAGGCTGCACGATGCCTACATTTCGCCTCCACCGCAGGCTCTTACCATGCTGTGTCCACCAATCACTGCTTCACCTAATTGTCCCATTCAGGTGCTCCATTCGGTACCGTGGCTTATGCTGCTGCAAGCTTGGCATTCTGTACATCGTCAGCATGATGCAGCTGAGTTGCTACAATACCTCTTACCCAGGTTCTCGCATAGTGGGTTCAATGGTGGCTGGGAGGCCAGAAACTTTGCACCTGGAGGTATTGTCACTCTTGACACGGGGCCTACCCAAGCTCCAATCACGATTGTGCTACCGGCAGGTCCAAGCTTGGAGCTTCAGGCAGCCATTGATGGGTGGAGTGCTCAGGTTACAGCCCGTTATGCACTGCTGACCCCGTCTCCCATGCTCTGCATACAACTTCAGCGCTTCGCGAATGCCGAGGGAGTCATGCGCAGGGACACCAGACCACTGGTTGTGGCCTCGACTACAGTTCGTATGCCACTCTTTACAGGTCTGCACACTATGCAAGTTCGCTATGTTCACTACCAGGTCGTCGCCGTACAGCTTCACTACGGGGCCACTCCTGATATGGGGCATTACAGAACTATCCTACGAGGACAACCGCTGTTTGGGGCAGAAAAATGGTGGATCACTGATGACTTCTGCACAGCAAAGCCAGTCGGCACAGAACACGATGGCAACATATACATAGTGTGGCTACGTCAGGTACTTCCTCCTGATGCCTGACGCTGAGCAAGTGTAGTCTTAGTAGATGGAGCTGGCACTGCCCTCCAGAACCCAACAGAGGTTCCGATACCCCGAATACCGGGTTATCGTCAGCTCGCTAGGCGAACCCGGACACTTCGCTGCGTGGTGAATGAATACTACTACTACTACTACTACTACTACTACTACTACTACTACTACTACTACTACTACTACTACTACTGCTACTGTTGATGATATAAATCCTGCATTACATTACTGTAAGGACCCTAAACTAGGGGATTGTGGATGTAGTGCTGCTGCTACTACTACTGCTGCTACTACTACTACTACTACTACTACCACTACCACTACCACTACCACTACCACTACCACTACTACTACTGCTACTTAAGGCACGATGCTTGAAATTAGGCGTGGCGGGCATTTGGACGTGCTTTTTCGTCTATGGCATCCTCCAGGAGCTTGTCTGCCAGGCATTATCTCGTTCCTCCTTTACGGCCTGCGTTTCAGCAAATCCGCAGGTGGGGGAACCGTTCCCCAAGCATGATTACCACCGCGTCCCGAGCAGGAGAGTATCTTCGTCTACAAAACTGCCACGGGTGAGAAGCTGCGGCCTCGGTAGGACCGGTTTGATGCTTCGTTCAGGAATTGTACTTCGATTGACGATATGCCGCATATGCCTATGTTCAGCATGACGACCCTGACCATCGTCGTCACCCACATCATCCTCGCCATCACGCCATCGTCGTCATCATCATCGCCATCGCCATCACCATCATCGTGGTAACAAATCAACACCACAATCACCACTACAGTTGTCCATGATCAGCATTTTGCTTCTTGCCATCGTCATCGTACCGGTATCAACATCATCATCGCCATCATCGTCATCATCATCGTCATCATCAGTACTATTATGATCATCACCAGCATCATCACCATCACCATCACCGTTATTCTCCGGCTTTGCAGTATTGGTAAAATAGCAGCACCCCGCAGCGGTTTCAGCAATGAATCCGTCATAACGACAACAGTTTGCGTATAGGGGTTCTCGAATAGATGGCACCCACAAAAAGTTAAACAACCGCGGGCAAATTATAACCGCACTTTTCGGTTGTGGCTTATACAGAGCAACTAGTTGGCACACGTCGGGTGTGTGTGTGTGTGTGTGTGTGCCAAGTGCACTGCGTGAAAATGGGTTTGAGAAGTGAACTGCATGGGTTGTGATTTGAAACGGGGGTTTCCGAAAATAGGGGACCCTAATATAGTACCCTATAAATAGTAGGATCCTTATTATAAGGACCCCTAAATAAGGTACCCCTATTTTCGGAAACTGCCAAATGGTTAACAACGCTTGTTTGGCACACGCTCGTGGACCTCTTGCTCCTCCTCCTGGTGCTCCTCCTCCTTCTCGTGTTCCTGCTCCCGTGCTCGCTGCTCCTGCTGCTGCTCCGAAACGCTGGTGGAGATTATTTGCTGGAGGCTACAGGTAGGTAGAAGGTTGGAGGCTTGGGTTGGTGGCTAGTGGTATGATGTACGGGGCGTGTGCCATCTATGTGTGCTTGTGTGCGAAGTGGGGCGGTTGGGGAAGGACGAGCCAACCCGGCACGGAAGACTAAATGTAGGGTTTTGGGGTTTAGGGCTTTAGTCGGGTGTTTGGGTTTAGGGTGTCGCCCTTCGTGGCGTTAGGCTCGGGTTCTCGCCCTTCGTGGCGTTAGTTAGGCTCGGGTTCTCGCCCTTCGTGGCGTTAGTTAGGTTTGGGGGGTGGGGTGTTAGGGTAGTAGATATTGGGGTGTTAGGGAACTGCCTCAGCCCAGAATCCTTAAACACGAAACCCCAGGAGGACGGGCAACTTCACTGCGTTTGGAAGTGTTGCAAAGTTGTCCTGACCTGTTCGAAACCCCCTACAGTGAGAACAGGCTCTCAGAAGGACGAAGCACATTGCCCCTCCAGCCGTCATTCAAGAGCTGATAAAGCTTGGAATGGCAACGGAGGCTTTGATTGTTATGAATTATTGCCCAGACTTCAGCCAGGTTGGCTCCCGCCGCAAACCTACGTTTCACAAGAATATACACATCGGAACTGCCTCTCCAACAATCCGCTGCATTGCTCGTGCTTGTTCTGATCGTCATTACACTTTCTCGGTCTGAGATGCTAGTTAACATCTAGTACATGTACTCAGATGGTTATGTCTGTGGTTAGCGCTCATGATCAAATTGATTATCAACACACGTGCACTTGGTGTCAGTATCAGCGCCCTCGTCAGAGTCGACATCATCATCATCATCATCATCATCATTGTCATCATTATCGTTATCTTCGTCATCGCCACTTGCATTACCGTCATCGTCAGCGTCACCGTTAGAATCGACAATGACGATGGCAACAGCATGATCTTTATCGTCATGTTCGCCCTCACCATCCAACATTGCCATCAGCATCCGCCGTACCAGCACCTGCGCCATCCTGTGTCCGCAGTAGCATCATCATCGTCGCCGTCATCATTATACCAGTCGCCATCGTCGGCACCACGATCATCGTAATCGTTCGAACAAGGCATTCCTGAAGATGAGGCAGGGCTGAGAAGGAGTGCTTCTAGGGGTTCGGGCAGTCCACACCTGAACCCCACACTATCCTATACTCGAAACTCTGAGACCCCAAACCCCCAAGGCCCCCAGGGCCCCCAAGTTCAGGTTTAAGCAGACGATGGTCTTGCTCATTGTGGAGCACACAGTGCCGGGCCCTGAGTTGCAACAGGGCGCTCTACGAGTGATCACTGTACCAGACGCAGCAGCAGCAGTACCAGTGAGAGAAGGTTAGGAGTACATGCAGTGGCCAGGGGGACCTCGTGTGGGTGCATCAATCAAAAGGGCCTCGTAGCAAGTTTCGTGCAAAAGGACTGCCACTATGCTTTTGAGCGTTTATCTAAATGTGTGGAATGGTGTGGCTATTCCATCGTCATGTAGGCATTGAGGTCCGGATGGTCCGGCTTAAGTTACACGGCAATAGACTCATTCGCGTGAAGATGCCGCGAAGACTTTAAGTTTGAAATGTAGCATGTTATGCCAATGCTCACGTGTATTCAGTGGTAGTGGTAGTAGCAGTGACTGTGGCAGTGGTGGGAGCGGTACCTGCAGTGGCGGTAGGGTGGTCTCCGCAGTTGTAACTGTAGTGTCGCTACTGCGGTACCGCAGTGCGATGACGACAGCATTTGGATACTGAACATTAAGATGGAGACGAAGATCAGAAGACTGTCTCCTACTTCGGTAGCCGTGTTAGAGAGACAGCGCGAGATTCTCCCTGTACTTTTTTACCTTGAGCTCGGCGCCTCGCGAGGTCAGCCCTGGTGGCCCTGGGGATCATCATGCGACGCTCCCAGAATCCTATTTCATATTATATGGGCGTAAATCAATTACCCGTTTTGGAGTTCCTTATTCCAATTATGGTATCAAAAACCTCAAAACCTATTCTCATGATTAAGGCCATTAAGGACCTTATGTTACGCTTTCGGCAGAAGCCTGCAGGGAAGCATAGGAAGTAGGACGACAGAGCGGGACTCGTGCTTTTGGGGGGAATTTCGTGCTGACAGGTTTGGCCCTGGGCCCAAGAACAAGTGGTGGGGGGCCTCAGCTTCTTCGGGCGCAACTGCTGAGTTGCCTGAAGCATGAGACTTTGCTGAGACTGACACTGTCTGTTCTGTTCAGCTCTGCCCAAGGCTGCCATACCTCCAGTCGCAGGGCATCGTTGCTTGTGCCTCTCTCAGCTCCCCGGGCACCTGCTTGAGTTTTGGGGTTACTTGAGGACTTTCGCAGGACAGAGATCCGGTTTGATAGCCCTCGTGACTCGAGCGCCTGGGCCAGGGCTTCACAGCCAAACGTGCCAACATGTCCGGGGCCGCATCGCTTCTCCCGCGCCTGCTGCAATATGCGCAGGAGCGGGTGGCCAGCACACGGGCAGAAATCCTGTCGAACCTGAGGGCAAAGACTGAGCTTCCCCTGGTGTTGGATGTGGCCTTGCCGGGTGCAGCCTACTTCTCCGTCGCAGCTGGAGGGCTTTGCGATGTTCTGAACTTACTCGGTGAGGATGTTGTGAAAGTTGATCGCTTTGTTGGTGCCAGCGGCGGTGCTTGCAGCCTTTTCCTGATTCTTGCGAACGACAAGCGAGAAGCCGCTGAGCAAACTGCTACTCCGGCCGCCCTCTGTCCCAGGGCCGACCTTCTGCTGCAGTCATACCTCGAGTATGCCGAGTCGGAGGGTTCCGGCACCGTCCAGCGATCATTCAACGCATTCTGGCAAGCTGTGGCTGGGGTGTCTTCTTTCTGGGAGGACCTTGCTCCCGATTCGACACCCTAACGGCCCTGACGTTTAACGCTTCCCACCTCCCTTTGAGCCAAAGCACTTCTCATGTGAGGACAAGTATCGAGCCCTTCTTTCTCAAGAGCCTGCCTGGACGGCAATTCGTTCTCGGGGCTTCTGCGCCGTGGCTGCTCGACCCCTGCGTCAGCAGCTTTTCGGGGCTGCGCCGTGCGATGCCTCGTCGTACCGCGCCCAAGGGGACAACTACATCTTGCATAATTTTGCAGAGAGGCAGGAGGCTGTTCAGGCATTTGTTGCCACCGGGGAAGCCACTGCAAAGGGCTTTACCAAGGGCATACAAATTCTGAGCCGTGATCAGAAATTCTCTGCGGGGCCATCAGAGAAGGAGCCAAGCATCTCTGCATACAGCCTGCCTGCGAGCTTCTGCGATGGTGGACGACCAGCGGTCTTTGATGTCCTTCATCATAATCGGAGCCCCAATGGGTATCTTTACTACAATACCTGGTTTGAGAATGCCTCAGAAGCTGCCTTCTGCACAGCAGAGAGCATTGAACATCTCTACAAGCGGGGTGTGGACCGAACCATCGACTGTTTGCTCAGCGAGTCCTTGGCATCTCCGGTGCAGAGCAGCAAAGCAGGCAAAGACAGCATGGTCCTGGCTCTTCCCGGTGCAGATCCTGTCGCAGAGATGGCAAAGATCGGAGTGAAGACTCCTTTGTACGGAGGCTCCTTCGTGAATCTCACAGCGAGTGAGATAAGGGAGCAGAAAACCCTCGCTTGAGCTGCTTGGAGAAAAATGGAGACCTCGTATAGTCTATAGGGCCTCGGGCTCCAGCCTTCCCGGTGCATTGAGGGCATGCGAGACTGTAGGAGTTGACGCAGCAAGCACGCCACTCACAATGATCGCAATTACCAGCTTACGCAACGCGGTCGTTGTGGAATTCACGCAGATCAAGTAGTCCTATCAGCTTCGATGATCGTGGTCGATGCAGGTTGACGCCGTAGTCTCAATAGTCATACTCTGGGCAGCCGTGCCGGCACTAACGACCGGGACTAACGAGGACCAGCGGATGAAGCGCCCAGGATCATGCTCGTGATCACAGTACCTAGACCACAACAGTGCTGTTTGTCCTACAAACGATGACCACAAGAGCACGTCTAGACATGTCAACCATAGTCATGACGGTGACGCTCAGAGCGTTCCTAATGCCATCAGCATCAGCATCACCATCATAGGTATTCCTTGCCGGTGTGATTGTCATCACCTGCAATACGACAAGGATCCTGAGGATAATTAGGACCAGAGCCCTGGACGGTCCGAGGTGCTCAGTGCGGAGCGAAGTTTGCCTCGAACGAGGCGCTGAAGTCCGTGTCCTACCCCATCCAGGCTGGAGCGGAGCGGAGTCCTTCACGGGGCCTTTAGGGAGCGGAGGCCCCAAACTTGAAACTTTGAGAGATGGAGGGGCAGCCCCTTTTTCGCCGTGGTCAGGCGCTGGCGAAGTCCTCGAAGACCTTGCCAGCTATGCTTGGCTGCCTCTGGAGTGGTCACGCTTCGCGCGATTACGGTGAGGTCAGATCGTGTACTAGGTCTACCGCATGTTGCACAGCAGACGGATCAGGATTCGTGCCCCGGAATGCACGAGCACTCGCCTGCAGGCTAGTTATGGAACATCTTCCCGGCAAGTACGGCCAGGTAAGCGAATTACCACACTGCAGTGGATCGCAGCCATTGGCATCACGCCGGGAGCTTGACAAGACTTCTCTGTTTCCAAGGGCCGATCTAGCCAGTGCCCTGGGCTACCGCAATTGCCAGCTTGTTATGTGAAGTGGAGATGTGCAATCATGCCCGTGTGAGAGAAGCAAATCTGGCGCTTTGTAAATCACATCTGGCTGATTTCGCTTTGCTTTTTCATGGAAACAGCCTTTCAAGGCAATCTGGACAAACAAGCCCGGAATTCCAGCACCTCCCTGAACCCCGGCTTGATCATACTGATCCCGAAGCCCGCTGGGCCGTGTTTAGGCTGGGGACTGCCGGCTTCTCCATGTCGGGTAAGAAGGGAGGAGACATCGAGGCTCCTCGTCGCGTGAAGAGCGGACTGTTAGGGGATCTCGGGTCCGAGGTTTGTGTGATACGGTTGATGACAGAAATCCAGCATGAACTAGGGGATGGTGGATCTACTCCTTTATGGGTAATGCAGGATCTATATCATCAACCGTAGCTTCTGGGCAAGTGGGCTGGTGCCAGGATCTGCGGCTATGAGAATCTAAAGCTAAGGTGCTTTTCTTCCCTCCTTCTCAGGGGTTCATCCCTGACAGACAGAGTGACAGAGGCGGAGAGAGCGAGCGAGAGAGTAACCGCACGACGGGCATGGGGTGGATTCACTTCGTACGAGGCTTTCCCAACATCTATCGACCCTTCAGCTCAATAACCCTGTCCCCGAGGAATGGAACGAAGCAGCGAGTCAAGTCACCAAGGTACTTCTGTTTCAATGATGCCGCATTCGGCCCACAGCATTGTGAAGCCATGCAAAGTAGAAGGCAGACCGCCAAAGATGCCGTGCTGCCAAGTGCCACGCCCCGAGTTTTAGTAAAGAAAGGGCGCATCCATCCAAAGGCGAAGCCGGCCACAGGTCAGTCTTCACTGAAAGCCTCCCCAAAGCCGGGTGGCAGCTGTGATGGGAGCCCAGCGGAGGAAGACGAAGACCCAAAAGATGCAGGCCACACCTGGAAAAGGTTGCAACCAGATGACCTCCTGTTTAGTGAAGAGGAGGCTCCTGCCGAGAGCAGCAACATTTTTGCAGGCTTGACGATCAGAGATCTGATGAACCAGGAGCCTATTTGGAAGGTTCCAGCTATATATAGGCACGATGAGATCGTTGACGCAATTCCTGGCACTGCTTCTTCGGATAGTGAGGATGATGCCCAGTCCGATGGCAAAGTTCACCGGGACTTGGACAAGATGTCAGTGAAAGATGACTCACAGAAAGAGCTTGAAGCACTGCAAATCGCGACCATCGTCGGACTTGTAGACAACTTTGAGGTCGAGATCGGGGGCAAGAAGTTGACTCGGAAACTCCTCTTCCTTTCCAACAAGCAGGCACGGATGCTCCCTTTAAACAACCTTGACAAGGTAATGTCAGGCTTGGACTTCTACCCCAGACCGAAACTGGTCATCCAGATGTGCTTTTCGGCGGCAGGGGGACGGTACCAATACAATCGCTTGACATTGACCCAGCATCACTGGAGTAAGCTTGCAGGAGAGGAAGTGAATAGGCAGCACTACTGGGTGTCTGAAGAGAATGGGTTGAATGGCGCGCGGGACACTGAGTACAAGATTCAATCCTTTTTGAAGGATTGCGTGATACCGATGGCAAGGCAGCATAAAGCATTGGTCATTGTTGGGCAAAACGACTGCAGTCTGTCGGCGGTGTTTGGGAGCCTCTGTGAGGAGGAGGCAGAACGCCGCAGGGGGCAACTGGGGTTTTACGTTCTCTCACCCGCGCAGGCTCCGAATGTACTGGAGGCTAGTCACAACCCAGATTCTGTCGCATATCAGCTGCGAAAGAGTTCGAAGAACTGGAGGAGCGCGACCGACAAGATGTGGTATGTATTGAAGAAGGATAGGGGTGCTGAGGCCGTAAATTATTACCCGTACTTGGATGCACCACCTGGATGCTGGGTTGCCGTTAAGAAGTTTCAGTCGATTCGAGTTACAGCAACAGTAGAAGAACAACCCATTGTCTACTCTACACTCCACTGTAGCAATTTTTAAAGCTCCGTCGAAAGCAACCCAGGATGTACACACTATATTGTCGTGGATTGCATCTCTGAGCACGATGGCGGAGATGGACTCAAACGTGATTGGGCACCTCTCAAAATCCTGAATTCAAGACTCTGGCTTGCCATCAAGGAATTAGTTTTAAGTTGCTGTAATAGGGAAAGCCACCGTTTGTTACCATATATCACCATTGTACTAGCTTAAATTAAACTCCTTCACAACAAGCCAGGACTGCTACAGACAATGCTGATAAACCAAATCCCTGGATTTGCGATCGCCACTCTGGACGGGAGCGACGGGCTGCTGTCTGCGAAAGCTTTGGCAGATATTGTTGCCCGCGAAATTCCTTTGCTGCTGCTTGACTCACGAGATCACAAGGAATGTCATGCTTCTGTTGATGAAGCCATCGAAGAGTTGAGGGATCTGGACAAGCGACTCAATGAAGCAGGCACGGGCAATTTCTACCACTATTCTACCATGGCTTTTCTGCACCAAACGCTGACAGACCTTTTGCGCCAACACCGTGCACGTGCCAGACACATAATGAAACGAGTATCCAGCTTGAAGTTTGCTTCCACCGCCTCAGCCTCCAAGATAGGATCACAACCGTCTGAGACAGTGCCGCTTTGGGCACAGATCGCGGCGCTGCTTGAGGAAGCCTCCATCAAGGATTCTCCCGAATCAGAAGCTGCTCCAGCCCAAAAGGAAGATGACAAGAAGCGGCTACTTGCTCAAAAACTGACTGAGAAATATTTGGCTTTAAAAGGCGAGAGACCTACACTGGTTTATCCTGAGTGGGGCCAGTGGCGAGACTGCAGCGATGTGCCGAAAGAGCACTTCAGAGATGCTCAGATGCGGATGATGGGCCAGCTTGTTCGCTGCACTTCCAGAGAAATGTTGGATGAGTTTCTTGCAGTACTCACTCTTGCCTCCCCGATAACGGTAGCAGTTGAGCTGGGCAGGTCGAAAACTCGCAAAAAGCTCGAGTCCGGTGGGGGAGGGTCTCTGTTTTGCAAGAGATATGGCTTGAAACGCACGTATCTTTGGAAAGAGCTGCTTCAAGTAGCTCCAGGAGCTCACTGGGAGCATGCACAGTTCCATCTTCTCGGCATTCTGAAGAAGCAAGCCCTGGGCTTCGAGGGTTGGTTCCAGACGAGGAGCTATTTACAGTGTTCTCCAGAGATCAAGGCTGCCATAATCGAGGTGCTGATGTCTCCGATGACGCATTCAGTGAACCTGGGAGCTCTGAGCCGCATTGACAGGGTACTCATGCAGATGCACTCAGATCGGCGGAAACCTGGCATCGGTCGGGATCTTGCCAGTTGCCAGATTCTCCAGCGCGCTTGGGTCGATGTCGATGTGTACCATCACGTTGCCACCCGAATGAAGTATGTTGCCAAAGTCTCATATGCGATGTTGCTGCTGACAGGCTACACTATTACAGCTCTCACGCTTGTAAACATGAACATACCCGAAGCCATTCCGGCAGACGTGGCAAATTATTGCATTCTAGGCTTGTCTCTCAGTGCAGGGTTAACATCAGCTCTGATCGCATTTTTGGATCCCACGACAAAGTGGCAAAAGTTGCGTGCTGCAGCTCTTGCTTTAGAGGCAGAGATTTGGAAGTTCAGATCTTGTGCCGATGTGTATTCCCGGGACATGACGTCCAGTGATGTGGAAGCGCCAGAAGAAACGCTTTGGCATTTTATTGCTGCAATGGAAGATTCTGTTTTGAAATCCGCTGGCGTCTCTCAGACTTCCTTCCTTTCCACATTTAGCTTCAGCCGTGCCCCTGTGTCCGTTAAAGTCTACAGACACGGGCAGTACGAAGGAGCAGCCCGTGCTGGCACTTCACGTTCCGGAGATCCCGAGGTTGAGGATGACCACTACTCATGCCTGTCCGCTCGCGAGTACATGGCTCTCCGCTTTCACTCTTGTGTTCATTTCTACCAGCAGCGCTTGCCCAGATATGCCAGGTGGCATGCTGTGAATCAAGCCATCTTAGCGGTGGCTTCTGGGTTGCTGACGGTACTGGTCTACTTGGGCGCAACACACTGGTGCTCTGCCTGCACGGCAGGCACTGCGGCATTGACAGCATGGTCAGAATTCAATGCAACCCAGCGAAAAATGAGACGCTATTCTGAAACGGTCCATGAGGCTCACCAAATACTGCTCTGGTGGCAGTCTTTGCCGCGCATGCAACAGACAGCAAGCTTTGACCTGCTTGTCCAGCGATGTGAGATCTGTTTTGCAAGCGAGAACTCTTCGTGGGTGTCCTCGATGAACCAACGCCATGGGCAACGGATGACGTCGAAAGAAGATGCTCCTGATGATGAGCAAGGCTAGCTGTAGGTGACTCCACCGGCCCAAACAGAGTTGGGAAGCATTGGGCTTTGCGAATGCAAATCGAGTCTGATGTGTCAGTCACCTCGGCCGCTCCAACAATGGAAAAGGCTAGATAGAGGCTTTGCGTCATGCAAGGAAACGGCCCGTGTGCAAGCACCATGTCTCCTGCACTCCTCCATGCTTTGATATCCTAGCCCCCCCCCAGCGCCCAAATCTGGAACAAGACGGTGCTGAGCGAGATGAATCCTCGAGCTGCACATCTGACCCTAAAGCTGCATGTCCATCCCCTACCTGCCTTAGGGGAGTGCGCGAGAGCAGGCGAAGCCCCTCGGAGTCCTACTTCTCGTGGTGTCGCTTCTCTGCGAGCAGCTAAGAGCGATTGTGGGGTCCCGGCTGTACGAGGTTTCTGGGTTAAGGGGAGTTGGTGGTAGGATTCAGAGGAGCTGCAGGGAAAGTTCAGGGGGTCTTGACATGTTTGGTGATCTCTATCAGTACAATGACCTGACACTCAAAAGTTCGGGACTTGGCTTTCACGGTCGAAGACTGCGGGCTTCAGGCTCACCTTAACGTTCGAAAGCCAAGACGTCAAAGCTCCGAGTTCCGAAGTGAGGTTAAGGGTGCTGAACACCAAACCCCGAGTGCCCCAAGTGAAGAAGAGACTAAACGCCTCTGGTTCCAAAGAGGCGTGACTTTAAAGGTTCCTGTCATGCCCGGAGACGTCGCAAGACATCGACTTGAGGTCTGAAAGCTCTGAGGAAGTCTTCTAATAATAATAATCATAATAATAATAAGAAGAATAATAGTCATAGTAATACTAAGGCATCGAGAACCAACACTCCCAAAGCCTTAAATCCGAAAGCCATCGAGTTTACATGCCCCTCCAGCCCCTAAAGCCCCAACATCGTCCGATCCGATCTGGCAAAGGCGATGGCACTGTCTCCGCAGCGCAGGAGAAGATGAGAAGTCAGACTGCGCAGCTCTCACCGTGACCGACTAAAGACAGCATAATATGGGTTCAGGGCCTTCGGGGTTAAGATGGCATAGCATGCGAGGGCCTGACGCAATCTAGCATGCGTAGTGGAATATCAGGTATTGCGACAAGCAACATAACAAAGATTTGACAGGGTATCGGGTAAGACGATGCTGTGGCACAGCATGATGTAACAGGAGCACCGTGTATTTGGGGTGCCGCACGGGGCAGGTTCCACGCTCTATGTGCAAGGTTTTCGGGGTTTGTAGGAGTGATCTCGGGTCGATGGGTCGCCATGCGTGCGTTTAGATTGAATCTTTCAAGATCCGTACAACGGCCGGCTTGCAGTTGGACGTGAGGAATTCTAGTGAGATTCTAGTCGCGTCAGCCGCCACGAGGTTCCAGTAGTGTGTTATAGACCTGGAGGTGTAATCTGATTGCGTGCAGCATTATCATCACACTATGGCGCCGGTAGATTAGTGACTGGTGCTACTCTTGACATGTCCGTGTTGAGCTCGTTTCCAGGAGGGGTCAGGCCCAACACCTCCAACCCACCACTTACCGCAAGAGTAGAGACTCTACCGACAGGTACGAGCAGATGTTCATGACAAATGCAGGGGCAGCGCTGCTTCTGCTTCCGGCTGCATTCCCAGCACTAGCAGTTCGCACTTTTAATATGTAACGGGGAGGCCTGTACCCTCGACTACGTGAAGTGACCTTTCCCGCTACAGCGGTATTAGACAGGCTTGGCATCCTGGACACCTTAAAGGGCTGTCTTCAATATGCGTAGGCAGGTGCGTTTGTGCAAGGAAGAGAGATACAGCATCGGATGGACTAACTGCAGCGTACTGCAGCATCTAGAAGACCTGTCTAAGCTGCCTTCGCAGTTTCCAAGTTGTTTTCGGAGACGTATGCTCCAGTCTTCTCGAACCCGTCTTCCTGCAGATATCCAGGCAATAACAGTAACGCTTAGAATGAAAACAACGGGAAACGATTGCATTGTCAAGGTTTCATTCCTGACCGGCCAGCTGAACGCAGGCGGACGGGCTCAGCACCACAGCCACAAACCCCAAAGTGTGATATGCTAACAGATTTCAAGGCATGCTCTCATGTCTGTCCGTCTATCAAGAAAGTGGCCCGTTGCAGATTGAGGTGTCAAGTTTCTCTTCGAGAACTTCACGATTCTTGATGAGGTGGATCCGAATTCACGTGCACGAGTTCACGTGCAAGTCCTCAGCGCATTGCGTCTTAAAGACCGAGCCCGGAGTTTCGGGTTGTCCGTAGAAGGATGGTTTGGAAGAGAAGCAGCAGCAGCCGCAGCAGCAAGAGGAGGTGAAGCAGAAGCAGCGACAGCCGTAGCGGGAGTTGAAGTGGTGGTGGTGGTGGCGGCAGAGGTGGTGCTGTTTGTCATCCTTTTTGCTATGTTACTGGCAGAATCAGTGGCTGCTAGTACTGCTGACTACTACTGCGGCGACGACGCCGACTATTACTGCTACAGCTGCTGCTGCTGCTGCTGCTGCTACTAGTACTACTGCGACGGGAACCCTGCTTCTTCTTCTGCTGCTGCACTCCTGCCGGTCAGCTCGGGTCAGTCCCCAATCCTGGAGCGAAGCCTAGCCCTAGCACTATCTCGCAAACAACAGCAGGCGCGGCAAGAGTGCTGAAGATCACATCCTTCAAGATTCGGCGTTTTTGGTCGCATGCCTGCAACAGATTCGGGTCCCTAGAAGCAGAAGTCCCAGTCCCCCATTCGGCAAAGCTCCAACAATCTAGAGCCCAAGTCTTGAAAACCACAAAGTCCCAATCCCCTGAAACTCCTGAAATCCCGAATGCGTAGCTCTCCAGCCTCAAGCTTACTTCGTCGCAGATTGCCATCTTCGCTATCTGCTCGGCGCTGGGGCAGGCATTTTTGGATGGGTGAGTCATTGAGGGGGGGGCACGTGGATCTTACTCTTCGTGCTTATCATGGTATGTTGACAACGCAATCTTCGTGCTTGGAGCTGGGCCCGTCCGAGCATCTTACGAACACATCCTGAGCTACCTCAGCGCGACAATGAATGCCGTGTCTCGATGCAGTTCTCCCAGTACCATTAACGCATGCCGATGAAGTGCTCATCTGCATACGATGGTTGAGGACGATACAACATGTTGTTGTTCTAGATGATAGCGACGCTCTCGCTGGTGCTGATGGTATTGGTGGTGGTTGTGGTGGTGAAGATGTGAGCGATGATGTGGAGGAGGAGGAGGAGGAGGAGGAGGAGAAAAAGCAGGAGGAGAACAAGGAGGAGAACAACGAGGGGAGGAGAAACATCAGGAGGAGGAGGAGGAAGACGGGGAGGAGGAGGAGGAGGAGGAGGAGGAGGAGGAGGAGAAAAAGGAGGGGAGGAGAACACGTTGGAGGAGGAGGAGGAGGAGGCAGCGGAGGAAGGTACTACTACTATGTGCCGATGGTGTTGATGATGATGGTGATGATGGTGATGATGGTGGTGGTGGTGGTGGCGTCGTTGTCTTTGTTGTTGTTGGTGGTGTTGGTGGCGGTGGCGGTGGTGGTGGCGGTGGTGATGCTGGTAAATGTTGGTCGTGGTTATTGTGCTGGAGGCAGTAGTCGTGCTGGTGCTGGTAATAGCGGTGTAATTTAATAGTGGTGATGTTGAGGATGATGCGGAAGAGGATGATGATAACGGCATTGTAGCTAGATGCCTGTATCGAGAATGCAGATCGAGATGGACACTGATACCAGAGTCCCGGTGATGTTGCTTCTTCTTCTTCTTATCGTTGCTGTGGCTGCAGTTGTGGTTAGCAAAAAATGAAGCTGCTGCTGCTGACGACACTGTTGTTTGAGCCGATTAGACAAGGGGTTCTGACATTGCATTGATCAACGCGGCAGGTCTTCATCTTCTTGACGATTGCTTGGTTTGGACCCGACACGAATGCGAAGATCACGACCATTCGCGGGGTCCTCACTCACCGTCACAACTGGGATCGAGTGGTCCCACCTCAAAGTTTTTCCTCCTCTTGAGCTGTGTACTTTCACAGTAAATTAGTGTTGCAATGCACAGAAATGTCTTTGTAATCAACAACAAGATTGCGGTCCTCTTGGTGCTTGAAGGACCCTCCCTTTGCACTGCTGAGCAGGACTGGATGTCACTGATGTCACATTATGTTTTTGGCCATTTTCCTCTTCTTTCCTGATCGGCACGTAGAGCTTAATCTCACACCGCCGAAGCCGGGTGTTTCATGCCTTGAGCCCGAGACCTAAACCGTTGCACTGCACCCGCCTCGCCCCTGTTTCGTCAAGGCCACTGCTGTCAGGGAGTCGAAAGGGTTTCAGCGCCTCGATGGTTCTCTACATAGGTTCTACATCTTACGAAGGATTGTATCGCAGGTTTTTGGATTCAAGCTTGATCACTTCATTCCCAAGACCCTAGAAAGACCTCAGAGGGTTGGGGCAGAAGTCTCAAGTCCCTATAGCCAGAGGGGCAGGAAGCATCCCACTTCCGTGCCGAGGGAAGATGGCCACGGTTCTGATCTCCATCGTGTGGTTCGGCAGGGGGCCCCGGCGTAGCCAAAGGGCTCTGGGCTCAGGCGTCGGACCTGAATGCCTGTTCAGGGTCATGAGGGTCTTCGCAAGGTCTTGCACGGTGATTTTAGGGCTTGGTAGGGTTTCAGAAGGGCCGCAACTTTGGGCCAGAGCCTTAACTCCCCAAAACCCCCTCAAGAGACCATCCTGTCCATAATAACTCGTGGCAGGCCATAGCATGGCCAGCATGCAGTGGGTCTTTGTCGGACTTGCGGTGGCCTCATCGCAGTCGTGCAGGCTTTGGAGTACAAGCTTCGGGCCTCGGGGTTTACCATATTCTTCGGCGGCAGTCTGCAGCTGAGCCATATGTGGTCACGCGCTCCGCGGCCCCCCCCTCCCTCCCCCCCCTGTCCCCCCAAAGGTCAATGGTCCGGATAGAGGGTGGCCCACAGGTACAAGGCTTCGAGTCGACAAGGGCTTAGGGAGGATTTGCGGTGTATGTTCTGCTTTGGGCTTAGAGCCTACATTTAGGCGGGGTTTAGGGTTGGGTGTAGGGTTTAAAGTACAGGTTAAGGTTGAGCAAAACAGGAGCACGCGGGACGTTTTGGGGTTGACGGCTTGAGCCCTGGCCGCCCCCGCCCCGCCAGCACCGTTAGTGGCAGCTCCAAACGGCCCCCGCCGCTTCCGCACGTGCCAGCCCCCCCCCCCCCCCACCCCAACCCCTACCAGACAATACCATTGGGGGGGGGGGGCTGGGAACGCCAGCATATATCATGGGTAAGTGGGGGGGAGTTTGGCTTTCTTGTCTGCTAAAACGAAGGTCTGTACATCGAAGGCTACTAGAGGCCGAGGCCGACGACGGCACCTTCCGCTTTCCACGTGATACGGCCTATGGCTTTCTCAATGCTTAGTACATGATACGGAGCTGGGGGATCAGCATTGTTTCGCCAGATATTGCTTTAAGCTCAGTCCAGGGTTCAGGGTGCGCAATCCTGCTGCGGAGTCTGTCTCATTTTGCATCCACCAATGTCGTCTCTTTCGGCCCTCAGGTCCTTCAAAGTCCAAGCTTTGAACCTGTTTTCTCGCGACAAGCACTCGTTCCAAGGTCTTTGCATCCGTCATCGCAGAGATCAGCGAGAAGCTGTCGGGTCCACAGCTTTCACTTTCGATGGGCTTGACATGTCCTATTGCGCATGCTGGTTGTGCGTGTGGCCGTCTTCGTGTACAGCACAACTCCAACTCCGCATTCTGTTGTCGCTACCGCTACAGCAGACATTGACTGTTGCTTTTCTGTTGATTTCCTGATTTGATACGAAGACCCAGCGAGAAGCTTGAGCCGCAGACTGCAACTGTATTACCCCATATGCTGCTTGGCCAGTTTTCGGCATTTGCGAGTGCAAGCAGAATCACTTGGAATCATAGAAATGGGCCTGATGTGATTGTTGCTTTCATGAGCACTGGAGCCCATTCTTGTCAACCGACGTGCCGTCCCGTAACACCATGTCGATCCTGATTCATCTCTGGCCGGTGAGGATGAAGCACAAGAAGAATGGCGATGCAAAGAACGGCAATGCGAAGAACGGTGATGCCAAGAACGGCGACAAGAAGGGGGACAAGAAGAAGCAGTAGATCATTGTGAGCGTTCTGTGCCAGCTGCAAGGGCACGAGGATGGGAGGCTTCAGCAAATGAATTTTTCTTCAACCAAAGCCCCGGACTCCCCTAAGCCGTGATGCGCTACTACTGCAGAGTCACTGCTGAGTATAAAGCATCTAGGACACAATAAAGGACGAAACAACATAACATGAGCATGTTGCTTGTCACGGCCTGGAAATGAATCCCCTACAGCCACAGTCAGGGCTGGCAAGCCTCGCCCTTTCCAGCACCGAGATTTTGCAGATACCTCGGTAGACCGAAGCAGTGCCGCTGTTGCGAAGCAACAGTAGCAGTGCTTCTGCCAGCCCGGCTTGGTACTTGCACAGGGATGAAGACGTCGACGAAGGTGGTGAGGGAGATCCGCAGGATTCTTGCGGAAACAGCGTCTTCATTCTCAGCCGAGTACCATGGTCAGTCTCCACTGCCGAAACTCTAGGCAGTGCAGCCGTGTTGCACTAACGAGACTCCTCCAGCTCGTGGTGAACCGAGCCGCTGACAAGTTGACTCAAAGCGATGCTGGTATCTTGACAACGTGAACTTGGAGTGGCCTTCGAAAGAGAAGGTTTCAAATTATAGTCGCAGCAGCAAGGCTAGAATACGCTAGAGTTGTGTCGGAAGCTCGAACAGGGATAGCGGGATAAGGTCAGGATCAGCCTACGGTATCCGAAGAGCGGAATCCACCCCCCCTGAGCCGAGCGGAGTCTCCGAGGAGCTCAGATTAGCTTTAACACCGGACCCGGTGTTGTGCTGGGACCTCCCCGAAAGTCGCGAGCAGTCGCAAGTTATACATACCGGCCGCACAGGCACCGCGAAGTGGAAATCGTTGTGTTTGGTTCTGGGAAACCTCGAACATGCAGTCTTAGCACCACCGATCGTGTAAGTGTTACTGTATGATCTTTACGACTTCTTCTGCCCTTGTTTTGAGCCCGGGGTCTTTGAATCGATTTTTCAGTTCCGCTGCCCGAGGGTTTTTTCTCACACGTCCCAGGCGTTTCAGGTTCGGGCCCTCCGATTCATCACGAGGCTGTGTTAATCATTGGAGCCCTCCATAGCCGGAGCCCTACGGTCTTTGAGAATCGATCGCAGGCAGGGCGCTATGTTGATTTCAGCGTTTTCAGCTTCTGCAATCGAGATCTGTGGGGTTGGTCGTAGGAGCCCTCTATAGTTTAGCAAAACGGCGGTGGCATGTCCGGTGAAATGTGGCAAGCGTGGAAGGCTCAAAGTCCATGAGTCGCGCAGGAGCCATAGCCCAGCACCCATGGCGCTGGAGGCGGCACCATGGCACAGAGACAGCAAGTGATCTGTAACGCATGTTATCATGATGTGTGACGCTGGCCCGTTCGCATCTTCATTAAAGAGCCGAGACCCCGAACCCACCTTGAGAAAAGCAGTCTTCTATGCGGCGGCGCCCCTGCAGCGTTGCTGGGTGCGCCTGTGGTTCTTGCAGGCACGGGCTGGACGCGTAGGGTTTCGGAGCGGTGAAGAAGCGTCAGCATCCCCAACACAAATCCCAAAAGCCCTGACCCACAATCTCGTGGGGCTGCAGGATTTCGAGAACCTCCTCAGCCAAACAGCTTATTGTGTTGGGGCGAGGATTCGTGGCCTCAACATCCTCCTCAAGCATCCAGCCCTGCATCGTTACTACTACTCCTTTCCTGCTGCTACTGCTGTTGCTACTGCTGTTGCTACTGCTGTTGCTACAGTACTGCTGCTGCTGCTACTTGCTACTGCTACTGCTGCTGCTCCTGCGGCTGCTACTGCTCCTGCTGCTGCGACTGCCAGTGCCGGTGCCACGGCCACTGCTACTGCTACTTCTACTGCGACGACCTTTATTGTCGATAACTTTCTTCCTCGCAACCTAAACCATCCCTCAACCCCAAACGGGCATGACGAGACAGTTCACAGAATCATATTCCGATGGCAGTTAACCAAGACCTCCCGGTGCTAGAAGTTCGCCGCACCCGCACTTCATTCTTCCCGCTGAGGGCTCCGATGCTGCGGAGGGCGTGGGAACCCTGGCAGGTCGTGGGGTTCATGGTTTCAGGATTTGACCTCTTGTTGGGTTCAGGATGTTGGGCCTAGATGGTCTAGAGCTGGGGCCTTACGTAAGACCTAGAGAAAACTGCGGATCGGAACTGTGTCTTATGACTCTTCTCAGCAAATTTGAGCCTGTTTGTGACAGTCTGTGGCAGTTTGGCAGTATCACTGTAGCTACGCGTGCCCTTCTTGATATTCTCGTAGCGCTTTGTTGCTTCTTGCAGTCGCAGCATTGTTGTGTCGCATCTATCCGTGTTTTCCCCGAAAAGGCCGTAGGCTTAGATGTACGAGACGGTCCCCCCAGCTCTGGTCGACTATCTCGGTTCATCTTAGCAGATACCCCTCCGCCTCGGCCCAGGTCCGAGAAGTCATCCACGTGCCGGAGTTGAAAGACAAAGCCGTGCTGCCCAGATGTTGTGAATTGCCTCCAATCCCTCGAATGTTTGATTCCACTACTGGACATGTATTTTAATCGTGTAGGCATCGGGAGTCGTTGCTGCGTTACAGTCAGCCGCACAAGTAGCAGTCCACCGAATGCCTGCGAACCTACAGGAGATGCGTGCCGCCCGGGGCAAACCTGTGCTGTGATTAAGTATTATTCTGATACTATTGTAATATTGATTTAATATGATCGCAACAATAAGAAGAACAATAGTAATTATCGACGACGACTACTACTGCTACTACGATGAGTCTCGCTGGAGGCGGCCTTTGCCTAATGACCCTGGCTTCAGCAAATAAGTATGCGTTGAGGTCAGTCTGTTCGTGGCCCTTGACGTGCCAGGTTGAACGTGACGAAAGCCTCGTACTTCCAAAGAGAGGTGCGCGGATGCTGTCGCAACACTTTTCAGAAGAGTCTGGGTGATAGTCGACAGGAAATAAGCATATCAAGAATATATTAATAAGTTAATTGGGTAGTGGAGTGGAGTAGCAGAGGAGTGGCAGTGTTTGGTGTCGACGTAGCCACTTGCAATGCACCCCATCACAAGTTTTGTCCTGAGGTACTCGATGAAATCAGGAAGGGAAGGGGCTAAGAGCAGCCACTGGTAGAGAATTCTTGCCAAGCTGTTCGTGGTGAGTTGAAGTGAAGATAGAGATTGCTTACGATGTACTGGTTGTGCGGTCCTGAACAGCCCGAACCACTCAGCTGTTGACTGCAGCCGTGGCTCAAGCCATTGCAGTATCCTGCGCCGAGCCCCGGACGTGCTGCAAGTGTTGCAACTCAGCATATCTGGGTTGGGCTTGGGTCTGTGAGGAGGGGTACGGAAAGGTTCACATTGAATGCTTGTGGATCTGCAATGGGGCCTGCGGTTTCGTCGCACACGCGAAGCCTGCTCCCCTGCTTTTTCAGGGTCGGATAGACTTGTGATCTGGCAGCTGTTTAGTTGCACCGACAGAAAGGATCTTCTCAGCTTGCTTTGATGTGCATGCCTGACAAAGCGCCCACAAAGCGGATTTTCTCAGGGAGCAACGTGTTGTTCCGGCCGACGGATTACGGACATCGAGCTTGAGCGAATCACACTTTAGTTCGTTGCATCATTCGACTCAGTAGGCAAGCTTCAGGGAACTTGTGCATGCTCAAGTACTGAACATCCAGCACCTCATACAGCCAGATAGGCATTCATGCACAACGCTTGCCAATTCTGGGCCAGCTACCCTAGAGCTTGCCAAATCCCGAACAGTCCTGGCTGAGGTGAGTTCCATGCCGCAGTTCGGCCTCATCGGCGACTCAAGTTTGTATTGTAAGAACAGCAGCCGGCGAGTGAAGCGGATTGGGGCCCAGCTGCAAGAGCAGCTGGCAACGAATGACCTTTGGTACCATGCAGTGCCCAATGCGGGCGTTGGGAAAATCCTGCAGATGCTGACGGACACGCCTTTGAAGTTCGGCACCTTAGGGATCAGCTATTTCGGAAACGACATCATGTACGGGAAGATCGGCCGGCAGGTG